>HG993137.1:8041071-9342500 GCA_905231865.2 Boloria selene | reverse complement strand
CAAACGGCCGGGGGTCAAGGCGACAGGTTGAGAAACCGGCGGACTATCCTAGCCGAGTCTAGCAGCACCGCTTTTTGCATTCTGGCTGCGAGTGAACTGTCACGGAACCCCAGTCGCCTCAGATAGTGAGCGAGACTAACTGGGATTAAACCATTTGCAGATATGACGATAGGGATGGTTTCAGTGGACCCCACATGCCACATGGTGGAAACTTCGTGAGCCAGATCCAGATACTTACGTTTCTTCTCCGTCTCAGCTCTCACAAGATTTTCATCATATGGAACGGTGATGTCCACCAAAAACACCCGCGACTGTGCCCGGTCCATCAGCACGATGTCGGGCTTATTCGCTAGAATAGTCCTGTCCGTGATGATGGACCGGTCCCAATAGAGCCGGACTCCGTCACGCTCAAGTACAGGCATCGGCGTGTATTTGTAGTATGGCAGCCTCTCATCCAGGAGACCGAATTTCAGAGCAAGCTCCTGGTGAAGGATTTTGGCTGCTTGATTGTGCCTGTGCAGATACTCAGTGTTAGCAAGTGCTGAACATCCCGAAAGCACATGTCTGAGTGACTCACCGGGATGGCCACAGGCTCGACAGATGTCGTGAGTGCCATCCTTCAGAATGTACTTTCGGTAGTTCCGCGTCTTAACTACCTGATCCTGTATCGCACAGACAAAACCTTCGGTTTCCCCAAAGAGGTCACCGAAGCGCAGCCATTGCACGGACGCTTTCTTATCTACGTTTGGCTCATTAAGAGCTTTAAAAAAGCGTCCGTGCAATTCCTTTTCCTTCCACACGGTCTCCCGGTCAGAGGTGCTAAGTACCACCGGAGCCTGCCACTCAGTTTTGGCTAAGGATAGGGGAGTGAGTCCTTTATCACATTCTACAACCTCTCTATGCATGGGCGACTCCCCCTTCGTCTCGAAGTAGGTTCTAAGGTTGGCTATCTCCCGGTTATGCATGGTCTTGACACTCAAGAGGCCTCGGCCGCCGCATTTCCGGGGGATATACAATCTCATAACAGACGATTTTGGGTGGTGCATGCGATAGAGAGTCATAGTCGTGCGGACTCTTCTATCCAGGGTGTCAAGTTCAGTCTGAGTCCATCTGAGCACGCCGAAGGTGTACATGAGAACGGGCATAACCCAGCCGTTATAGGCTCGGACTTTATTGGCACCCGACAAAAAGCTTTTACAGACTTTTGTCAGACGGCCAAAAAAGGCTTCGCAAACAGACTGTTTCATGTCCGTCTCATTCACCCCTATTGATTGCGACATACCCAGATACCGGTACGATTCAGCCTCGGAGAGGGTCCTTATGCTCGATGGCTCGATATTTATCTCAGCTGAATGAGTAACCTGCCCCCTCACCACATGCAAGACCGCACACTTGTCTAGTCCAAGCTTCATCCTGATAGAATTACTGAATTCTGAGGTGATCTTCAGTAATTCCTGCAGGCGGTTGGCATTGGGTGCCAACAGCTTGAGGTCATCCATGTAGAGAAGGTGAGGCACTCTTGTCCCTCCTCTCCGAAACTGAAAGCCCGTCCCTGAACTCTCCAACAGTGAGCTGAGCGGGTTTAGAGACAGGCAAAACCAAAGTGGACTCAGACAATCACCCTGGAAGATACCCCTCCGTATCCTTATTCGGTCGTCAGCAGCCGTAATCCGCTCGCCATGGAGACTAAGAATCGTACTCCATTGCCCCATGCATTTCCCGAGGAAGTTTCGAACCGTACTATCAACTTTGTACAGCTCAAGGACCCTCGAGAGCCATGAATGAGGCACCGAGTCGAATGCCTTCTTATAGTCAATCCATGCAGCGGAGAAGTTCCGGCGATTGCGCTTAACCAGTTGCCCCGCAACGGAGTCGATGAGAAGAAGCTCCTTAGTGCCACGGCTACGCCCCCGACATCCGTTCTGGGCACCAGATATGATGTTGTTTTCGTCTACATGACGAGATATCTTGGAGCTCAGAACGGATGTAAGCGTCTTATAGATGGTCGTTAGGCACGTAATGGGGCGGTACTTAGCCGGATCAGCGGCATCCGTTGACTTTGGAGCTAGGTGAGTGATCCCAGTCGTGAAAAGGTTCGGGAGCGTCCTTTGCTCGAGAGCTTCCTGGAATTGTCGAGCCAGGGTCACATGGCAAACCGAAAAGCCCTTAAGCCAATAGTGATGCAGTCCATCAGGACCCGGACTTTTCCAGTTCGGGGCCCGCCGTACTGCATCAACTACATCCTCCGCAGAAATAGCTACCGGGCTCATCGGTTTAATTACGGCACATGCTTCCTCTACCGCCGCAATCCAAGGGCCTTCTTCATGCTGCACCTCTTTCGACCACACATTCCGCCAGAAAGCGACGAGGTCGGCCGGGCTCGGCTTTTGAGAGGTAGAGCAGACTGCCGGACACTCCAATGTTCTATAGAACCTTTTCTGATCACTCGAGAAGAGACGATTTTGCTGGAAGCGCTCGACTCTTTCTGAGTATCGTCGAATGCGGCTTCCCCATGCGGCGATTCTCTGCTTCAGGTCGTCGATACGCTCCGTGAGCTTTTGGGCGATGTCGGGCTGGTCCAGCCTAACCCCAAGGCCGTTAAAGGCAATTCTAACGGAGCGTACAATCCTTGGCCTGGTATTGCCCGACCTGAAGCTTTGCAGTCTGCCAATGAGACCTCTGGCATGGTTGATACGGCGTTCTATCCTCTTCTTCCAGGCCGGTTGCGCTTTGCGCCTAGCGGCAGTATCGCGTTCCGGACCCGGGGTCCTGACTCCGACAAATCGGTGCACGGCCAAGGCCGCACCGAAGAGGATAGAAGCAGTATCATCCAGGCCAATGCTGCTCTCTAGGTGTTGAGGCAGGAGTTGGTTAATTGCCTCAATGACTTCCCGCGTCGCCACATTCAGCGTTAATCGGGAGAGCCGCGGACGGTTCTCTAGAGGAGCGCTCCGAATCTCTGAAACCGCCTCTTCTAAAATCCTTTTCATCCGCTCTGTATCAAGGGCGGCTGTTTCCTGGGTGCCTCCTTCAATAGGCAAATCGTGGAAGTTGGTAAGTACGTCCTCCCCGGTAGCAGCTGGAGGCACGATTTGCTCTGTTGTTAGAGTTCTCACCTCAGGAACAGCCTCACGTCGTAATCGTTCGAGCTCGGTAGCGTTTAAGATGTTCGAACGCTGAATATACCGAGCCCGATCTGCTAGGTTCTGTTCCGTGACAGTTAAAGTCGGCTCAAGCAGCAGGAATTCACGGTACATTGCCGCTCGGTAGCCAGTCCGTCCGGTTTCCCCTCCTGTCGCCCTGTAGTATGCACGCATGACATTCTCGTTCATTTGAGAAGTCCATCTCATGCGGCGTACACCACCAGCGGCGGGCCCCGATGTTTGGGTTCTAGAAGATCCCGTCGGTACCAAGCCCTCTGGTGGGGGTGATGGATGTGTCGGCCGGCTAGGTGGTAGTGCCGGTCGATTGGTGGTGCTGGCGGCCCGTATGCTGTCACGCCCAGCGCCAGCTCCAGGCGCGCCCTGGCGACCCCCAGGTAGCGGCCCTAATCGCGCATTCTTATTATTGTTTTCCATCATTAAAAAGGGGGGGGGGGGGGCTGAGTGGTAGTTACATCACTCAGGGTCCACTCAAGTCCCTGAGGAGGCTTTGTGGGCAGCTACCCATGCTACGGGGAACCAAATAAGCTGAGAAACGGTTCCCCAGTTCCCTTAGTCGCCTCTTACGACACCCACGGGATAGGAAGGGGTGGCAACATTCTAATCTGCCGGTTATTTAATTTAATTATTATTATTATTAAAATTATTATTAATAAGGAGGTGTTATCCGAGTAATAAAATTATCAAATTAACTTGTCGTATTATTTCTACCCAATACTTTACGTTCACTGCATAAAAACCATTAAGTTCAGTCGTTGTCATTCATTCGTCATTGCAATCTCTATCAAATTATCTCTGGTTACCTGTCCGCCATATTTGTTTACTACTTAAGACAAGTAAGAAAAAATAGACTATACGGTTAAAGATCCTGGGTTCGACCCGGGACAAACCAAAATCAATTATTCAGTGTTAATAACCAAGTAAGGGAGTTACAAGAGTACAGTTCGCGTCACGTAAAAAGAACGCTGGAAGAAAGTGGTGGTGGGTGAGTTTGCTCATGGGTACATTCGCATACGAAATTACTAATCCTATTCTTTTATTTTTGAACTAGGCTTTCGCTCGCGATTGGTTATTGGTAAATACATTGAAAAATATATTAGATAGAATATCATTAAATAGAATTCTATTAATTAATAAAATAAGTTTGATTCAGTGTAGAATGTTTAATCTACTTACAAAAAATTAAATTAATTCGTTTAATATATGTTTTTAAATTATAAATTGCATTATTATCAGACTCTCTCTTTATAAAACAATATAGTACGTCAAAAATATTTTCTTATATAAAAACATTTCGTAATTAAAAACTTGTGTGCGCGAGGGTATTTTAAACCGAAGCGAACCGGTCGGAAAGCATGTGGCCCGCTAACCAATATCACTGAAGCCGCCCTGTACTTTAATATATTTCAGCTTAATATTATTTCAGTGATCTTTGTAACAACTATCCAAGCCGTTTATAATGACGACAGTAAAGCAAGACAACGTTGTTGGGATACTGACTTGCCGTTCATTTCGGGGCTCCAGGTGCTCTCCATGGTGTCCTCGTCGTGCCCGAGTGCATCTCGTTCGTCGTCACGCGGCGCCTCCCCCGCGCTCCCCGCGCCGCCTGAGCCGCCCGCCTCTCCACTGAGGAATTTTAAATTCCATTTAAAAATATAAATCGAACAAAAAGTGGGGTATCAGTCCAAATGTTATTAATATTTTTATTGGTATTTAGTTCTAGAAAAAAGCGATTGGTAAGATTATAGCTGGTTACCCGGATCAACATATAGGATACTGTTTACTGCGGGAAAATATCTCATTTCCGATAAATCTAAACTAACCGTTAATGTGTATATATTAGGGAGCTACAATGGACCAACACTGGTCGACGTAGCCGTAGCAGTAGGGCCGACCTCGGTACCAATCCCAAAAATATAATAATAATAATGTGTATAGATATAGTAATATATAATGTAATTTGCGTGAGCTAATGACGAACTTACTCGGAGGGCAAGTGCGGGCCGCGCACGTAGTGCGGCTTGTTGAACACATAGGCGGCCTGGCTGCCGGCGGACTCTCGCGCGCCCGACAGCCGCGCCGACGGAGCCCGCTTGATGAACGGACGGGAATCTAAACAAAAAAAACTTGCAATGTTATTTTAAGGTTCACGAAATAAAAACTATATGTAAATCATGTGTTATTTTCCCTCCTGATGTTTCTAATATTTATTTATTTGAATTACTAACATAGGTACTAATTAACTTTTTGGAGTTTAAAATAGTTAGTATTTTTATACAAATAATTAAAATGAAAGCAATATAATTTGACAGATTTAGAATTATTTTTTAATATACTAAATTAAAATTATGTACTTACAATAGATACTCATCAATAAAATTAAAACTAAATAGCATTTTAAAATAAATATAATTATTAATATCTTATCTGTTATCATTTTCTTTCTTTTATCAATGCGGTCCTCGCATTGAATTTGTTGTTTGCCGATCCCTTATCATAGAAAGTGCGTAAATTTTTCTGTATTATGCTTGACGTTTTTTTGAATAATGAGCAACCTATGTGTATCAACCATGTGTTTAATTAAACCTGTTACTGTAGTCATGTGTATAGTCTTTATTTTATTTAGATGTATTGTATACAGATTTATTGTATATTTAGATATGTGTATACTCATAATATTTATCAAACAAGGTCAGCGCACACAACGAAACTAAGCGATATTTACTTTATCGGTTAAACAAGTTATCAATATCCAAGTGCTTATATGTATGTTTATATACTAATATAATGTTGTGTTATATCGTATGATGTATGAAACATTTGCGTAACAAAAGAATTCCAAGTTCTAAGTCATTATTCACATTTTATAAGTAATTAAACTTCAAGGATCAGCTTGAATAAACAAAGCAATTAATTAAGTGCATGGGTTGTGGGTACTGACCGCAGTACGTTATTTAGACCAATAGGTCACCTTGCACCGCGTGCGTCATCTTTTACGCGGCAATTGTTTGCCTTTGCATTTCATTAAAAAAATTATCATACCTATCAATTCGTTCCTGGAAAATTGTTATCGTTAGGAAAAACCTTACTTAATACGACATTTTACGAAATACCTACGATTTATTTACTTTCTTTTATTATTTGTTTTTCTTTATATAAGTAGATAAAACAGGCAATATCTCTTACTCTCACTTCAATAGTGATAACTCATAACTGTAAGTTATTGTCATAGTATTCTAACCTCCGTACATCTATAAATATGAATAAATCTAATTTTGAGTCTCAGGCCTCACTAGGTCTGTGCATTAAATATTTTTTTAACAATTTTACTGAAATACCTACTTAGTCATTGTTATTAATACAGAGGACAAATTTAGTTCTTAGGATTTTTGCAGTGCAGTCATTGGCCACTGGGCAGATTTTCCTGAAATTTGGTATGATAATAGCTTATTATTCTTATTATTATTTTACTGGGAAAACTCTCCGAGAAATGTATAACGTTTGTAGAAACGAACCTAAGCGCAGCAAGGGTAAGTCGCTAGTATTATATAAATATGATTTGAAATTGTAATTACCGGCTTTAAGTTAGTGGATAAATTTAAAAATGAAGGTTACCTTCATTGCTTTGGGGCTCATAGTCGATGAGGTAGGCGGGGTTGTCAGGCGGTGGGCTGTCGGGCGCGGCGCTCGGCGGCTCGTAGTAGGGCGGCGGGCAGTCGGGCGCGCTCGGCGGCGCGCCGCGCGGCGCCCGCACGCCGATGTTGAGTGCACGCTGCAGCGATGTCGACGTCGCTGGAAGAGTTTTAACTATTAGCGACTCAGCAGCAGTCTGCTAACCCATAAAGGCGACCACGACGGGTCCAATTGTAACTTATCGTCGAGATTAAATAATGATGTAATTTTAAAACCGTTCGCTATGAAATATTTCTGACTACTTTTATAATTCACAATAATATGTACTTTTCTTAAAATGAATTCAGGTTATATCAACTAAAGAATTAAATAAATATAATATACTAGCGACTCACCCTCGCTTCGCTCGGGTTCGTCTCTAGGTACCCCCTTTGGCATAAAATTTTTACAAACTTTGAATATCTTACTTATTTATACATAACAACATGCTTGTACTGTCAACACTGCAAAAGTTTCAATTTGACAACAACATCCACATTAACAAAATGATCCGCCATTTATTGAATTCATTTGTTACAAAAAATGTGATAAATAAAGAACCGCTCGACCGATTTTGTGCAAACTTTACATAAACCATCTACTAAATAGTCCGAACAAAGCCTAAACATTTGGTTTGGATAGGCGAGCCCGTTCTTGAGTTATAAAATTACAACGAAAAGTGGCATTGATTTTTATATATATAGATAATGTGTAATTAGTTCAAAATAGCAGTAAATTTGGAATTTAATAATAGATATGAAGAAGGTTGAGTACCTATGTACTTACAAATTTTTGGGTCTATGTTTCTCACTAGATAAACGCCAATAAGAATTAGAACCACCACGAATACTACAACCAAGACGACCACGATCGCCACCCACGTTGTGGTGTTGCTGTAATCGGCTGGGGGCACGCATTCTGCACTGACGTCACGTCTATCTTCTACTAACCTATAAAGCAAAAAATAAAAATTAATTTACAACGAAAATTTAAAAGGAGAAAACTAATATGCTTAAGTATTATGTCAGTTTAATTTAATACAAACATACATCGTGTGATATCTTATCAAATGCCTGAAAGGATAACTATTCACATGATAATAAAATATTATAAATTAAATTATCTTCGCATTTTACTGAGTATTTTAAATAAGCAATATTGATCAGCTAGAAATTCAAGTCGAATCTGTACAGTAAAATATTTTTCTGAAATTCTTGAAATAATCATTATTCTCGTCGATATAACACTATCGTGAGAACTATAGTAAGAAAGCCAAATCTATAGTTCTTAAACTTTTTGTCGATCTATCCGTCTATTTGTCGGTCTGCGACTACATCACGAGAAAAGTACTAGGAAGTTTTGATGCAATTTAGCATATATGGTATCCGGGTCAACATATATAGGATACTTTTTATTTTTATGTAAATATCTATGAGAATTCCATACTAACAGCTAAAACAGTGCCTAGGAACAAATCCGAACGGAGAGAGGTTGAGTCTCTTTTTACATAATATTTAAAAATTACTTACCCTTTTATACACGACCCACACTCAGCGACAGACTTAACGCACGAGGAGGGTGCTCCTGGTGGATCTCGTTTTAACTGCTTACAGTCGAGACATTTTCTACATACGAAGGCATCGGGCGCGCAGTAGTAATCGCTTTGACACTGGTCATCAAACCGACAACGTATGAGCTGTGCATGGGCGGCCTTGTACAAGCACAAAGTAGCCACAAAGGCTACCAGTGCCCTGCAATAAAATAAAAACATACATAAATGTAAGAAAATAAATAATTAATGGGGAAAAGCAGAAGTCATGTAAGTACCTATGTAGGTACAAAATGCAGTAAAAGAAAAGTGTAAAGAACAAAAATAGATATTTTTAATTAGGATATTTATTCTATTACCTAGGTCAAAATGAATAATTTAGTTTCATGGATGCCATCATTTTATACTAGCGATGATCTTTTTTTAATATTTAATATCAAAATAAAAGGTCAAATATTTCTCTACGGTAAAAGGTTTCTCCTAATCACGTGACTAAATTGTAACAACTATTAAAGAAGTCTTTGCATTTTGTGTTTTTCTATAATAAGTTTTTAAGTAAATCAAAATATCCGTTTTGATATTTAAATACTATTATAACTCTAACTCGTTGACTAATAACAGCATTTAATATTTCACAAATGGATCCATTTAATGATTAATTAAATTATGTTAAACAAGAAACTGTTTTCACAAACACGCAATGATATTAAAACTAATGACGCCCCACACCATGACGAGAAAGAAACGGAAAAGAGAAGAATGTGAGGAGAACACATAATACTGTATTCAATTTCAAATGGATGGCGTATAGACTCGTTCCACACTTTAATCGAGCTTAATTCACTCGCTGACGCATCGCAATAGGATGATAATGATAAGATGGTACGATCTTGAGTTATCCACCTTATCTACCTGTTATTATTATTAAATGTACTTGCAAAGTGCACACAAGACATTAAATAGAACAATGTATCATACATATCGATAACTTAATTTGCAATTAGTCAGAACTATTATGATTATGTCAGTTTTGAAAACATTTACTGAGATGGGAGCTAGATGTTTTGCGAATTAAAGTATTATAAGTTCATAGATATAATCAAAGGATATAATAATTAATATGATCGAAAAAGGAATCAAATAAAATTTTAAAAAAATATTTAAGGTTTTATATATATTTTTTATATATATATTTGACATTAATGAAACCAACTAAAGTGTTGTTTTTTTATATTATACAACATTTTGTACCTTACTTTAGTATTTATGTATTACATTTTGCCAGTTCAATAATTTTAGTAACTACAGTATAATTTAAATAAAACAATATAGGAATATCATACTTAAGTACACATTACATGAGACCAGTAGAGGTAAACACTTTTCTAGTAAATTGAACTAAAACCTAACCTACCTAACTAAATGAAAGTAAATAGAAACATGAGAGTTAAATGAACCACTTTTAGATAACATGACTAATACGAGCAAGTAACGGGAGGTGTGCAAAACAATAAAAAGGATAACAAGACTTAGGAGAGAGCGAAGGGTACATCGGTGTGCGCGTTCTAAGAGCGCTGTGACCACTCGGTGTTTAGGCTTACGCTTATTCACTGAACTATTTTAAATAGAAATCTCCACACGTGTCTTTTATGCACACTAAAACTGACGGTGATGTAATATTTAAATTTATAATATATAATTCTACCGTACGTGTGTATGTAATCAAACTTCTCTTATACGGCTGGACTGATTTTGATGAAATGTTTCGAGTGAATTCGAGAATGGTTTAGATTCACAATTCGGTCCACTACAAAATATATTTTATGAATCAATTAGGTAGTTATCGTTGCTAAGGTAACGTAGCTTAGCGAGCGAGCGTATAGGACGTCTGTAGAGTCATTATAAATTATTCACTCTATATTTCATACTTTATTTGAATGTGCAAAACCTTAACATAAAACAACATTTACATAAAATGATCATTAAACGTACCAAAAATTACTATTTAAAATATTATTTACAAATCGTTTCATTGAATTTTCAACTGTTCATAGTGATAATGCTAATTTTACTCTTAACTATAATTATTAATTTATAAATCACACACCATTAAATAAGAATTGTGTGCGAATAACTGTGTGTGTTTGCTACTTTTAACGTTTTGCGATGTAAGAGTATAGGTACTTGCGAGACTTGTACATTGTACAATAATTGCTGTTCAATCGCAAAGTCGTATTAAACTTAATAGTATTTAACTTAATTTAATCGTATTTTACTTGAAACTACGGGTCAAGCCACTAGACGTTCTAAAGAATGCTTAATATTAAAAAAATTTAAAATCAAAAAGAGCCTTTTTTAATAAAATGTTAGCTTTCTTATATTTAACAGACCATTAATATAATATACAAACAATTACTAAATCAATTAATGCAAAAATCAATAAAATTATGATAAACTACGAATGAATTTATTAAGTTTTATATGATTTTGCGATTGGACAGCAATTATTGTACAATTTTCGATATCGCGGATGGATTGCTCGATACGTATAAGCCTGCCGATTCTGTAAGAGCTAAGAAGCTTTTTAAGTAAGTTAGGTAGTATATATTTAGTGTAATAATGTTATTTAGTAAATTTAAAAAAACTTTGACATTTTAAGACATGGACTTTATATTGACTTTTGAATTGGCACCTACAAGTTACAGCCCAAAACTACTCATTAAAAACTCCGTTTAAACTTATTTTCAGATAGCTTGTGCAACACTGTAAAATAAATTGTATGGTAAGATAATAGTACTATCTTCTAAATTTATTTTACAGTGTTGCACAAGCTATCTGAAAATAAGTTTACACGGAGTTTTTAATGTAGACGTTGTGTTTCCGTACTTTCTTTCCACTAACTCTACTATTGAGTAATATTTTTTTAATTTATATTGTTATTATAAATACATAAATTTAATATGTATAATTATTTTTAATACAACATATTTTCGTAATATTTTGGTAACAAAAAATGGTACCTCCTGCCCTAGATTCAACTGCATGTCATATAACATGTCAGTACTTGTCACGGGAGTCGTAATATATCCCTAACTTTGTTACCTGTTATAAAGAACAGGTACACAACAATGTTAATCGAGTTTGAACAGGTATAACCTATATTTAAATTAATACAATCACTTACTTTTGGCTTTTTAACAACAATTGTATAGAGTAGAATATTTAGTAAAACTCTTTTTTAATAATTTTGTTTTATAAATGGCTTTTCTGTAATAAGTTTACAAACACGTCCCAACTTGAGCTTTCAAGCTTGAACTTTTTAAACTTGGATTATTTTTGCCTGGACCTTAAGATACTTATGAAATAGATATAATTTAAATGAAAAATGAAAATTTATTATTAACTTTAATAATTTTTGTTGCATTTAATGTAGGTAGCAACAATTTTAATAATCTATAGCTAGTAATTTTATAGCGTCAGTTATTATTACATAGTACGTACCTCTCATATTTATTATACACTAGTAACTTACCCTCGTTTTGCTCGGGTTCGACCCTAGATTAAGCGCGAGCGAAGCCCCGCGTTAAAAATAAATAAAATTTCTTCCGATTATAAAAATAAATAAAATTTCTTAAGTAAAAGTAGCCTAAGTTACTCCTTATAACATTGATACGCAAACCGTCAAAATCGGTCCAGCCGTTTCAGAGATTAGCCGGAACAAACAGACAGACAGATAAAAAATTTAAAAATTGATTTTTTATCGCTCGCGTTCTAAACGATGGAAACCAAAGACTTCATATAGCTACCGGTGCTCCCACCCCCCTCCACCCCCTTCCAGACCTGGCGTCAAACTCTTCAGCTTTATAATATTAGTATAGATATGCATTTAGTGAAAAGCTGTTAATTTGAAATTAAAAACAGACACTTCAATTATATTTATATGTATATCTAGATCTATAGATTATAGATTTAGTGTGATGCATTTTAAAACAAGTTTTAATTAGCAAAAAACAAAGAAAAATCCAATTAGGTATTAATTGATTCAAACTAATTATAACAAAGTTGTATGAGTATATTTTCTGTTCTTACTTTAAACCATAGATCATGAACTAAGTAATCTTAGTTTTAAAACAATGACAACCAACTTACACGAATGCAAAAGCAAATACTACCTATCAAATAATATTTTTAATGAAGGTTGTTGTAGCGTAAATTTAGCTCTCAAGTGTTAACAATACGCTCATCTTATTAGTAGTTAAATAACCTTGAGACTCCAAATAATGATCACAAACGTTGTAGGAGGCCTCATAATATGAATTTATGATTTTATTTATAAAGTAAATACAAACATTACTAAACTAAAAAAATATTTATCGTACCTACTATGTACCTATGTATAGATTAAGAGTCGAAGACATCTATCCTATTGGCACTGCTAAAACAAAGTAGCTATGTTTTGTGCGAATAAAACGACAACGACAGTAATTTGTTTTTCGATATAGCTGTGAACGTTCGCCAGGAAAGGCGACCTGAGAAACATGACTCATCTCATCGGCGATAGCCAGTACCACTCACTGGGTATCACAAGGCACAAGCTATGCAAAAAGAAAAAACAAAATAAGCCCGTTGCCGCGTATGCTCTGGTTAGAGGAGAGCGCATTTATTATTTGTATGACGCAACATTATTTTTTATTACGTAGAGACATACCTACATCACATTTACAATAGATTCAGAACAGATTTTGATACGGCTACACTTATAGAAATGTAAATAAATAAAAGTAAAAAAGCTTAATAATAAAAAACGAGCTTTTATTTAATGCTCTAAAACGAATAAAATAAACTTTTCCTTTTTGTCATTACACAATAATTTATATTATATGCCTATATAGATATACCTACATCACTACATAGTATAAGACAAAGTCGCTTCCCGCTGTCTGTCTGTCCCTATGTATGCTTAGATCTTTAAAACTATGCTACAGATTTTGATGCGATTTAAGAGGAAGGTTTATATGTATAACTAGCGACTCGCCCTCGCTTCGCTCGGGCTCTTCCCTAGCTGTAGCACAGGCAAACCCGTGGGATCCGCTAGTTATGCATATAAACCTTCTTCTTGAATCACTCTATCTATTTAAAAAACCGCATCAAAATCCGTTGTGTAGTTTTAAAGATTTAAGCATACATAGGGATATAGGGACAGAGAAAGCGACTTTGTTTTATACTATGTAGTGATACGTGCATAATATTATAGTAGAGTAACACTGATAATTTTAGAAGTTTCTAATTTGATGTCGTAAATAAACATTTTTTTCGCTTACATTGCAAACGCTGGCTGAACCTTACGAGATAGATCAAAATAATGTACTACAGTATTGTAAACCTTAAAAAGTCCGTTTCATGCACATATTTAACTCTTTTACACCATATAATTAAAACGAATATCTCAGGAGTAATCGCAAAACAATTAGGGACGCGCTAAATCTAGGGACGAGCCAGAGAAAAGGGAAGGCAATTCGCTTGTAATATATTATAAGTAAATCTGTACATTAAACATTTTTTACAAGCAATGACGCGTATTTCCCTTTCCGTGTTCAGTTGGCGGCAAAAACCAGCACGGTTTTGTATTACTAACCAACTCGACAAATCCGTGCTTAGTTCGCCTCAACTGAGCACGCTTTTGCGATCAAGCAACATTAAAAACGTTTTACAAAACAGCGTACAGCTGAATCAAACACGGTTTTTTATTACTATGGAATTCAACTAACCCGTGTTCAATTCGCATCAACTGTCTTTGTAACGAGTGGCGCTAGGTGATGTTTTACAAATAAGTGTGTAGTTGAACTTAATACAGCAAGGGTAAGGGTTTACCCTTGCTATGCTAAGCTATGAACGTAGATGAAAACCAGCGTTCTGCAAAATAACTGTTTCAAACTAATTTTCCTTTATTATTTTTAAGTCTGTATCTTTGTTCACATAGACAAAAACAATGGATCTCCACTTGTTAGTCACGTATAATACTTATTTTTGAGAAAATAAATGTCTTTTTTTAATTGTATGTTTCACTGAACTTCCATACTTAACAAATTT
Source organism: Boloria selene (assembly GCA_905231865.2). Taxonomy (NCBI): domain Eukaryota; kingdom Metazoa; phylum Arthropoda; class Insecta; order Lepidoptera; family Nymphalidae; genus Boloria; species Boloria selene. Next base: position 9,328,028 of record HG993137.1, on the reverse strand, counting down.
TATACCTTACCCTTTACCCTTACCCTTGCTGTATTAAGTTCACACACTAATTTGTAAAACATCACCTAGCGCCACTCGTTACGAAGACAGTTGATGCGAATTGAACACGGGTTAGTTGAATTCCATAATAATAAAAAACCGTGTTTGATTCAGCTGTACGCTGTTTTGTAAAACGTTTTTAATGTTGCTTGATCGCAAAAGCGTGCTCAGTTGAGGCGAACTAAGCACGGATTTGTCGAGTTGGTTAGTAATACAAAACCGTGCTGGTTTTTGTCGCCAACTGAACACGGAAAGGGAAATACGCAGCAATGACTAACGGATTGACAGTATTCTGTATTGATAGGCATGTGTAACTCAATGACTTTTTATGAGCTGCGGTTCAGCTCATGAGTCATATGCTTGAGCTGGAGCTGCGAACCGGCTCAAAGTTCAGCTCAATTGTTATTGGGTACTTTTGACTACTTATAGATCTACTAACTGAGCTAGTTATGACGCGGTTCAAACAAATGACATGTATGATGTAACTCAATTATAAAATATGTAATAAAGCAGCGTTTCGAAGTTATTATAGTGAATAGTGATATATTTTCGTTTTTACACAATTATAGGGGAATGTTAATTTCATGCATATTTATATTTATTATTATAATTTATATATAATTATTAAATGCTAAAGTGAGTTTGTTTTACTTTTTTAACGTTACTTTAATTAACGTAGGTACCATAGTTTTATATTATAATATTTATATATATTACCATAGGAGCCTGTATCACGCAAGCGAAGACGCGGGCGAAAGCTAGTTATTTATATTAAATCTTTAAAGCTAGAATTTAATATTATTTTATAAGTATATTATTACAATACAAACTGACTACACTGACATTTAATTAAATTTTAAATGTAAAATTATTAACGATTCAAAAGTGCTTGTAAAAGTCTATTTGAATAAATTATTTTCAGTTTTAATAAATCGTATGCATAATCGTATATCGTATGTATTAATATTACAAATATACGTAATTTATTATGGTAAGTAGCTAATATTTTGGATATTAATTGACTATTGCTAGCGCGGTTCGATATATGTAGCAATATACTCTATGCTAATAGCACAGATCACATAATACTATACTAGGTAATAGTGACTCAAGTGAGCTGTTTGGTGAGCTGTGAACCGTTTATCTGGCAACTGAGTCGCAGCTCACGGCTCAAGTTGCTGTGAGCTGAATATTTGAACCGGCTCTGAGCTGAGTTACACATCTTTAGTATTGAATATAGACCCGAAAACAATAGTTATTAAAATTTTTGTCTTTTTGTTTAACTGTATACGTATGTCTCTATACTATAAAAATTATAGGTCATTACTCATTTCACATGAACTACAAAAAGTTTGCAATAGTATTTATGGGTATTATGTCGTGTCTTAAGATACACTCGCTCGCAATAACTATTATCCATACAATATACATAATACTAGTAACCTCCTCCTCCTTGCGGAAGTCGGTTAAAAACAATATCTTACGACTTTAGGGGTCGTCCATAAATCACGTGATGTTTTTAAGTAACTTTTTAATTTATTGCGATGTTAAATGTTATATTTACTGGCCTATTATCTTTAAGTACAGGTTAACATGTATAATCTGTCACATAGTGACGCTTCGTGCGTCTTGGGGGCATCATCTCTTTTCTCAGTAGAGCTTTAATTTCGTGACTTTTACTTACCTATTGTGGTCCTTTAATAGTATCGTTTCATTCGACAATAGTTCCCTCATAGGTCTTTTCAGAGATGCATGCCGTAGGAAGTTTTATAGGAGACTTTGCTTAATAGGAATGTTCAGCCGTTGTCGCAGCGCGCGGGAAAATCTTAGCAACTGCCTTAGAATAGTGTAATTATTCTAAGGCAACGGCGACTCAAGATCACGCATTTTTAGTCTAGAAATCGCGCCTTCAAAGAAAAATCACGTGATAACTCACTAATCGTAGTTTTAAAGATTTAAGCATACAAAGGGATATAGGGACAGAAAAAGCGACTTTGTTTTATACTATGTAGTGATTATTTTTTTAACTCGCATTCATATCCTCAGTTATTTCATTTGATACCCATATTGTAGAAGAACATAAAAAACTTAGTCCGTCATCTTTAAAAGTTGGCCATCCTGGATTGTAACTTGTAAGTGATGTCACTTTATTTTTCGACTTAATCTCAGCAAACCCTTTCATTTTTTAATATGGTAGGAGTGCATTAAAATTAACTAAGGTAGCAGTTTACAATCGCTTGGCAGGACGATGACAATGGGAGGGAGTGAATTGGTAGGGGAGATGCTTCCTATTATCCCTATACTACTCCCATTACAAGGTAATTCATACTTCATGAGAAAATAAATTTTGTATGTAGCACTCGCCGGCCGCGGCCGCGGCACGCTCGCTTCGCTCGCGTGTGTTGTGGTCATATATCTAACCTAACCTAACCTACCTAGAAAGAACGAAAAAAAATTTAAATTAACCTTCTGAACCTATGTTATCCAAGTCGAAAAAAAATGTTATTTACGATGAAAGCACTTTCACACATGTCCATAGAAACACAACTAAATATGGCGGCGTTAGGATAGTTGACAATGACATTTAAGTAATTCGACATATTTTTGACATAATGATCTTACGTCTTTGTCTCACATATGCAAAATCCTATTGTTATCCTTCTCTCTCACATTAAGTTTTTATTAATTTTCTCTAAAAATATGAAATACCTTGTGTCGTGAGTGTTATTATTGTGATCAGTGAATAAACGACTACCATATATATAAGTTTCACCCAATAACTCCTGCCAAGCGATTGTAAACCCAACCCTTAACTAATCCGTAATCTAGCGTGTACCCCCATGTGATTTATATTGATGTCGAAAAGCTATCTATGCATTGTCATTAAAACAGAACTTGAATTGATAAACCAACACAAATCAATATACTGAAAAACTGTATATCCCAATTCCCAATAGATATAGTATTTTACAAGATTTATAGGATAGCATAGCGAGGGTAAATCGCTAATGCGCTATGACGCTCAATATATTATTAAAAATACGTGTGTTAGTGTTCGTTATCACATAATTCGATGTCAAATGTGTTATAAAAAAGGGAAGTTTACATATAATAATTATTAACGTACAAGTATAACAATAACTATGTAGCTAAGTTACTAACTAAAGACTTAAGTCCTACCTTCGCCTGTACCTCAACTTTAACTACAATGTAGGTAAATAATTTGTTATAGTATGAACTTGACCTTATTCACGCATGATTTAGAACCACCAGATTTTTGTGAAACGCATATTATATTAATTAAGTGTATTTTCTCTAATACGACTTCTGCTTAACAATTTTTGATAAGGTTACAAGGCATGATTTTAAGTGCTATCTATTATTTAATAAGATAAAAAAGAAGATCAAATTAGGGCACTTTGCAGTTTTAACCAGAGTTACCTAGTGTAGAAGTTTGTTTCTCAATGACGCAAAAAATAACTTAAAAACAAGAAAAAAGTTAACTTGCACTCACTTCATTTATCGCTTATTACGAATGAGGTATAAAACATTAAGAATATACACTATTATATATTGATGATGAATATTATATTATACCTATTAAAATATATATAGGAAATTAAAATAACGAACTGTTTTTTAAACAATCCAATTGTAACTCTTTACTCTTAGATTATTACATTTTATTAAACATAAAATCGCAAGCACTTTTTAGCAAGGTGATATTGAAATTGCAAAAATAGATAACATTGAAATAGTAAAAAGTATAATGTTTAAATTATAACAACAAATAAAAAAAAACAAATACTTACGTAAATATTTAAAGTATTTACAACAATTTATTTCTATAAGTGCTATATTGTTCCCTATGTATGTATTTTCCTTACTAAAGTAAAAAGATCCATTCATAATAATTTTCATGTATATACAATATAAATATTTTAATAAGTCAATAATATATAAAAATATATCTATTTTACAAAACTTTATAAGTTTGTAGTACTTTTAAAAATAAATGTATAAAATTTACTTACCGTAACATATTATAGCTTTTAAAGCTTATTATATTTATTAAACAGCACTATAAAATGTACCCTAATCATAAAATAATAGTAGAAAAGAATTAATTTTTCCACTACACATCAATACTAGGTTTATAAATGGTCAAAGAAAACACCTGTTAACTATTAAAACACTATTCTTTTCTGACAAACTGTAAAAATAACCAAATACCGTATGTATGTATGCAAATTACACGTAAAGCAACACATCCACTACCTTGCACTTCAAAACAATGACTAAAGCTCGAAGCAGAAAATTGTTCGGCAAATCGCAGATGAACATTTTGTAAGTATACTAAACAAGTCACAACTTGTTCAAAAATCAAACACATGAATTTTTTGCCTCTTCTTAAAGACTATATAAGACAGAGATGCATAGTGTCAGGTTGTTTACGTTTCAGATGGAGACATTGGTCAAAATGTATTTGTAAGAAAAGAAATGGCTTTATACAACTACTGTGTGAAAGACCAAGACATAATGATCACTATCTATCAATCCTTTACAGCCATTTGCTTGTCATATTAAATCTATAAGTATAATATAATATGTGAAGTATTATCTGCCATACTTGATATGAATTATGATGTGAAGTAAAACTTAAAAAGGCGTTTACATGTAAGTAAACCAAGAACGCAGATTTTTGGATGAGATTTATGTAGCAGTGTACTCTATGGCCAAGAGGCTTATAAAAGCTTAAAGCTTTAAAATTATCGTCGAAGAAGTTTTCCTATGAGCTTTCGCCGCCATCTTGAAAAAGGGTTAATTTTATTTTTCTTCGTATAATGGTCCGCGCGCATTAGGTGTAACTGCATTGCAGCGGAGCGACGCGACGCGGCAGCCGGCACTGCACTACAAAATGAAAATATTCTTTGTATAAAATAGTATGAGACATAGCAAATAGCACGGCAAAGCCGCTGCAGTACAGTTACGCCTAGTGCGCGCGGACCTTAATGCGGCTCTCCGTCTTCATACGTAAATTGAGCTTTCAGAGCTTTTAATTTTTTTTCGCTCTACATTTAGATCATATGAATTTTTCACCTGCTGGTTGTTGAGATATGGAGCAAAAGTGAAAAATTGAGGGATCGAAATTATCATATAATATGTTTTTTTATACTTATTTGTTTTTATATATGATGTTAAACTGAAAAATATTATATGACGCTGTTAAGTCCTGAATCGCGCTATCGAAATATTCTAACCCGTTGAGTATATATACAATGTTGTCGAACTACCAAGCGTACTCGCTTCGGCATGCAGTGGATCCATATTGAAAATTAGTGGACATAGGCAACAAAGTTCCAATATCGATTCGATATTTTTTTATGTGATTCTTCATGATATTCCAGACAACTTTTACTCTTGTGAAATTTCTTCTAAAGTTGATCTTTTGTCTGAAAAAAAATAAATTAGATTTTTTTGTATGGAGCGAATCACGTTTATTTTTTTTTCTTCAATTGTACGAATATGTTGGGTGTATGGCGTAAATATATGATAGCTAGGGTCATTCTCTATCCACGAAAAAATATATCAGCGCCGGCCATCCGCAGCCGCGCGAGTAATCATTCGGTAAAAAAACAATATTTTCTATGAAATTTTTTGCCTTTTAAAATCAATTCAAAGTATATTTTCTGTCTCACTTGGCTGTTTTCACCTTCTTTTTAGTTAAATATATAGTTTTAATAGCACATAGGTACTCACAACTAGTAATTCTGGCAGAAGTTTAGTTATTATTGCATGTTATCGGCGGCACCTGCATTGTGATTGATGTCTCATTTGTTTGTGCGCTCGGCTAAGTGCATAACAAACGAGTCACCGAAAAATAATTGTCTCAGATTGGATGTTATTTTTTTAACTACCTGCACATTATCTATTGTTATCGGTGGCACCTGCATTGTGATTGATGACTCATTTGTTTGTGCGCTCGTCTAAGCGCATAACTAATGAGTCATCGAAAAATGCTCGTCTCTGATTGGCTGAATAATTTTCAGTCATGTTAATATGTTCACTACTTGAGTAATAAACACTGATTATAAATACAAAGACATTCATTAAGTCCCTCTAGTTTCGCTCTTGTTGCCTATTTGTGAACACAGTGAAATACTTTTATTTTTATATTTACTTTAGAACTATGGCTGGATTTTGTACCAACCTAGATCTTTTTGTGAAGTTAAGAAGTGGTGGAGATCTGAAAAATTATACGTTTCTATATGAAAGTATAATTTCTGTTTTGAATACTACAGTTTCTGAAGAAGACAAAAACCTAATCAAGGAGTTCTGTCGGGTTTTTTTGTGTAAATCTAAATAAAAAGTGGATAGAGTCAAGTAGAAGTCAAAAAACTTTTAAGAATCGTGTAGTCGCAAGTGGTTGGAAAAAAACATCAACTGGCCTGTTTGTGACAGTGTTGACCTGAGAAGTGAGTTTGGCTTTTCGGAGCCTTATCTGAGCCAGTGGATATGAATTCCCATGTTTCTAATTTTGCAGTATGTACTACGGAAACGGGAACATCTACAGAAAAGGAGCACAGAAAACCGTTCGAAGACTTAAGTAATAAGAAAAAAAAGACGTTCTACTTCCATAGTAGAAGAAAATTCCGAGGAAGAGTTGCAGCACTGGTACTTAACAAACTTGAAAGACAACGGCAAAACGAATCTGGCAAAAGTGGTCGAATACCTTTCCAGTAATCCAGAAACGCTATACGAAGTACACGAGCGACTATTCAAAAAGCAGAGCCTAAGTACTGTCTCTGAAGTTAAGTGTTTAGCTCTTTATACATCACTTGCGCTCTCGAGATGGAAGTACATAGCTCTTCGACAATTTCTGAAAGAAGAAAACTGTGCTGTCTTTCCATCTTATCCAAAAAATGCCAAGAAAAGATTTTATCCACCACAAGAGAGTATGGAGATTACCGTAAAAGGAGCTCAAATTAAATTGCAAGCGCTATTGGACCACACTGTGGAGAAAATTTTACTACATGTGAATTCTGTTGATAGGTCTCAAAATGAAGAACTCAAGTTGACCTGAAAATGGGGGCTTGATGGTTCTTCGACGCAGAGTAACTATAAACAGAAAACGTCAAAAACAGCTACAGAGTTCGGTGATTCATCAGTAGTCATGATAAACATCGTCCCTCTTCGGCTAGTGTCTGGCTCATCATCTGGGAATGAAAATATAGTTTGGGAGAACCCCACACCTTGCTCAACTCTGTACTGTCAACCAGTGAAGTTCACTTTCACTTCGGAGACAGCTGATTTTATAAAATCTTAAGAGTCGGAGATGAAAAAACAAATTGATGAACGAATATCTACACAGTGTGGAAATATTATTGTATCACATGAATTGAATATGACCATGATTGATGGAAAAGTGGCCAATATTATTGCTGAAGTACCATCATTTGCAACGTGTCCCATTTGCTTTGCAAAACCAAGCGAGATGAATAATTTAGACGCTTTGACTTCCAGACCACTTCGTGAAGAATTTTACAAACAAGGAATTTCTTCACTGCATATGAAGATTCGGTGTATGGAATGTCTTCTTCATATATCTTATAATCTAGATTTTCAACGATGGACAGCTCGAGGCGAACATATGGCTTTGAAACAAGCTAAAAAAATACCACGCAACAAGAGTTTCGTGAGCAAACTGGAATGCTGATTGATATAGTCAAACAGGTATGTATTTAGTTTCCATCAGGGCTGGGAATATGACAAACAGCCCTTTTCAGGGCTACAATTATTTCACAATTTCCTTTCGATCATACGTATGATAACTTATACTATACTTTATATACGCTTGATTATGTAGATAATGATTATCAACGTCCTGCCAGTAAAAAATCAAACTATTTCACCTATATTTGACAAAATTAGTATAACCAGAAACTTATTACTATATTTATTTTACAATAGATAACGTGCAGGTAGTTAAAAAAATAACATCCAATCTGAGACAATTATTTTTCGGTGACTCGTTTGTTATGCACTTAGCCGAGCGCACAAACAAATGAGACATCAATCACAATGCAGGTGCCGCCGATAACATGCAATAATAACTAAACTTCTGCCAGAATTACTAGTTGTGAGTACCTATGTGCTATTAAAACTATATATTTAACTAAAAAGAAGGTGAAAACAGCCAAGTGAGACAGAAAATATACTTTGAATTGATTTTAAAAGGCAAAAAATTTCATAGAAAATATTGTTTTTTTACCGAATGATTACTCGCGCGGCTGCGGATGGCCGGCGCTGATATATTTTTTCGTGGATAGAGAATGACCCTAGCTATCATGTACTCACGCCATACACCCAACATATTCGTACAATTGAAGAAAAAAAAATAAACGTGATTCGCTCCATACAAAAAAATCTAATTTATTTTTTTTCAGACAAAAGATCAACTTTAGAAGAAATTTCACAAGAGTAAAAGTTGTCTGGAATATTATGAAGAATCACATAAAAAAATATCGAATCGATATTGGAACTTTGTTGCCTATGTCCACTAATTTTCAATATGGATCCACTGTGCGGCAGTACATATACTGTTTTCGTGACGGTGTGAGCGCGCATCGTAAAAATTTACTCTCATCGTTTTTCCCTAACGCGCCAAAACTTAAGAACTCTTTGCTGTTAAGTTTTTTTCGTTACGGAATTTCTTGATTCGGTCGCCGCGCTCAAAGCCCGCGATAGAAGCTATGCAATAGCTTAATAGAATATTAAATTAACGTGGACCAGCTATAAGATTTAATTGAGTTTCTTGAATTCACGAGACTGTATTATTTTATTTTGTCCTTATAAAGGTGGGGCTCCACCTGCGTCTTAACGCGTTAATTAGCACGTTAATTTAGGCGTTACGTAGATGTGGCCAATGTTTTAACGCGTTATTGTCTCTTGCGACACTGTTTTATGTTTTCTGACATCTAATATCAAACATCTAAAGGTTTTTAGCAAAAACAAGCAAACATGTTTTCCGAGGTGGACGGAAATCATCCCCATGTTCGCCTGCGGGGGAAGGGTAATTTAATTCCATCGTTGCTTGCGAAAGCCAGCTAAAAAACAGTTAGGCCACGCCCATATTTTGTTAGATGTTTGATGTTTGGTGTTATTTTAGGAGCAGCAGACACGCCTTAAGGATAGTACTTATGATTGATTGCTCACAAAAAGTCCGCGATGGCATATGCCTAAATATTATAGTTGAGCCACAATAACAGTTTTTGCTTAAATTATTAAGTGCAAATACGGGTGGAATCAAAAAGTGGTGATATTGGTATCATGATATTAATTCTTATCCATTTAAATGGTTTGATAATTAAGGTTGATTATGTACGTGTAAATTTCACTTTAAATTATTCGGATCGGACTTGTCGTTTAGAAGTTATGATGAAAATGATAAAAATTTTCGAAGTAAGAAAAATGTCACGGTTTGAACAAACTGTCCTACGTTTAAAGTCTTTTAACAAATACTAATTTACGTATTTACGGTAAATAATAGATTTTAAATTTAAAACTTAAATTATTAGATATTTATATATTTTTATATTAAAATAACTGCTGGGAGTCAAAATGACAAAATCGTTCATTAATTAAAATGACATAGGTAAGTGATGCATTATAAGATGCGCGATATTTGTCTATTTTTTATTCATAAACTACAGGGGTGTTGTTTAAATAATAAACACTTTTGAGAAGTGCTCTTAATTTTCGAAAGATTTAACGCAAGTTAACGTTAATTGTTAATCCGTTAACACGTGAATAAAATTGTATTTTTATATCATTGCAACAATAATGATCTATTTCTAAAATCTGTTGATTTGGGTTCTGGAACTTAAAAGCTTCTCAGCATTTCGAGGAGACGGGACCGGGCTTTTCAGAGGCTCAGTTCAACGCCTTCAATACCCAGCCGTTTGGGACTCTACAAGAGCCACTTCGCTATCATGAGGCAGCTCTCACTGGCCCTGGACGGAGGCTAGACGTATCTTTTTCATTCCTGCTAGTTCACCCCGATACTGATGGAAGCCGTCTCGGCTTTCGGCAGGCTTTTGCCGAATGTCCGAATCTCTTTGCCGGTTTTGAGATCGTGAGGTCCATGGCACTGTATGGTGCCCCCGTTTGGATCGACGCCATCTCCGTCCCGAACGGAGTCCAATTGTGCAATCGGAGCAAGTCCTAGCGGTGAAGGCAATAAGGGGATGACGCACGGTGTCCTTCTGGCGGGTGTTTCACCCTGGTTACTCAAGGCAGAGGTACTCGCCGAAGTGTACCAGTTTCGGGCGAGTGAGCGTGCATGCGGGAAACTTCCAATGTGGGATCCCTCCCGTCTAGCTGACGAGGCCATGATCCGGCGATGCAGGGAGCAACTGGGAAACCCAGAGGCTGGCCTGGCGAAAGTGGATGCCGTTCGTCCTGTTTCACTGGGCCAGGAGGCCCACACGGTGTCATGACTTTAAGACTGACGCAGATGCTTGCCGGGCACCCGGCACATGAACACGCACCGACAACCTTACCTACCAAACTTTACTTAGGTACCTGGTTTCGTTTTACTCGACGCGACGCGGTGCTTGGTAAAGAGTAGGTAATGGATTGGATTAACGATTAACGGACTTGAGTAAATTTAACGGTAGTTAACGAGTCCGTTAAATGTTTTCTAGGTTAACTTAAAAGTTAATTGTTAATCGAAATATTAACTTCGTTAATTAACGATAAACGGATTAACAAGTTAATGCCCAGCTATGTATATCATCATCATCATCAGCCCTTTTTAACGTCCCACTGCTGGGCACGGGCCTCCCTCAGTACAAGGGGGATCAGGCCATAGTCCACCGCGCTGGTCTAGTGCGAGTTGGCGGACTTCACATGCCTTTCGAAAACTTGTTAGGTTTTCTCAGACATGCAGGTTTCCTCACGATGTTTTCCTTCACCGTAAGACAAGTGGTAATCATGATATAAATGATTCGCACATGAAAATGTCAGAGGTGCGAGACCCGGATTTGAACCCGCATCACTCGGTTATCCAAGCGACGCGTTACCGCTGGGCTACCACTGTCTACTCCACTCTACTCCACTGTCCACTGCTATGTATATAATATATATATATCCCAAATTCATAGGCTGGGGTAGGGTAGCTTGCTTGCCAGCATCGTAATACACTTGTCTACGGCCAGCATACAAGTTTTATTATAATCTATGGTAGTGATTGCCAGCCTCAGAATAATAATACTCATAGAAGCCGGGCTAAAATAAGTATTGAAAAGCATATGTTTATCTTTTTTTTCTTACGATTGTAATAGTGCATAGGAAAGAGACATATAATGCCGTTCTGTTTCGTTGTCATGCAGGTTGTCACAAGTTAATTTTTTGATAGTGATGAGTTTATTATCGACATTGTCGTGTCCATGTCGATGAAAAACATATATTTAAATTTATTTAAAATTAAAATACCTGGCTGTACATCATATAAGTTGTATTATGTCGTAGGAAGATTGACAAACCATTTTTTTGCAAAAAAACGAAGAATTTCTGAAAGACACGGGGTTAGGTAGTGGCTATGATATTATTTTATTAATTATATTAAAAAATGTTAGCTTAGATTAGGTTTTTTTAATCATAAACTCCAAGTATTTTTAGCGAAATATTTATTTGTGAAATCTTTCTATGACATCTATAATAATCTATATGTAACAGTTAACAGAACCTATTGACACACTGAATCCATTTAATTTTCATTTGAATTTTCATCATTATTAGAAAATCTGCAACAGTATTGATTTTTTTTTAAATTTATCTATGATTTATCCCCAATGGGGAAAGGCAAAGGACTATAGTCCATACAGCCCAGTCTAAATTAACAACAGTATTGAAATTATTATCGACAATAAGTTGATAGCCGACTTAAAGTTTTTAACGTCTTAAATAGAACTTTTGTATTTGTTAGCATTATAAGATGACCATTTATTTTTTGCCTTGTGACATGTTCCAAAATAATAAAAACAAACACCCATGTTTTGTTTCAGTCACACCTTTTGACAAGCTAACTGAACTAAATGAGTAAACTATAGAGGTTAATAACTCGTTTTTTATTTTAGCCTGGCTTCCATGCTTTTATTCTTCCAAGTTGCCAGCCTGAATATCTGTCATCTCACAGCTGTCTTATTGATTTATGTCTACCATAGAAGAGTATATTGCTATTTATTTGCTACATATTGTAGTCTTTGGTACATATATAAAATAGGGATGGAAACAGCGCGAAAAAAGTCGACTTTTGACTTTAGAATCGACTTGGAATTTTTTGATTCTCAAAGTCGATTAATCATTGCTAAAAGTCGACTTTTCGACTCTCAAGTCGACTTTTTAAAAGCACAATAACTATATAACTCATAGTTAAAAGATATTTTACAAATTGTATTCGACATATTTCTTTTCCAATTTATTTATCATTTGCTCACTTTTTATTTAAACAACTTACACACAAAATATTGTTTTTAATATTTTTATAAAAGATACATTCTACATAAAAATTGCACGTAGTATGGCACCGAAAATTTAAAACATGCCAGTTTGTATCACCTTGCTGCCATCGTTTCGACGCTTTACAAGAGTGCGCTGTCAAAGCTTGATTTCACACTCTTATCCGATAAGCTTACTAAAACCTCCAGATTATTTAAAATGTTTACCAAGGATACCAGCGATAATATTTATTATGATCCAACCAGCAACTAGAGGTCAGTTTAACAAAGTCATAGAAAAAAATGGAAGAGTTGATTCATGAAAACGGTACAAACTATACTACCATCATGTGTTAAGTATTGTTTAAAAAAGTTGAAGTCATCGAGTGAGAATCGATTTTAATCGACTCGAGACAGGTTCAAGTCGATTCTAAAAAGTCGACTATTTTTATGAAAAGATCGATTCTTGACTAAAGTCAGAGTCGCAGTCGACTTTCCTATCCCTAATATAAAATGTCTACCCTCTACTGTCTATGAGCTTTTCTGCAAAATATTGATTTCTAATGTTGATGCAAAAGTCGAAAGTTTGAACGAAGAAGGAGCATTAATATAATACTTGGAAGTCATATGCAGATAAAGAATAACAGCGAAAACTCTGATTTTAACAGAAATGTCTCTCACTGGGAGAACGTCGGAGACATCGCAACTTGTTCCGCCTACTAATAACGCCAAGCCAAGTTATTTAAATATTATAAATAACATTTGTGCTCTTGTTTTTACTGGAATTATTACATACTGCTGTTTTAAGAATGGAGTATCCCTATTTTCTTTTCATCCAACTTTGATGTCAATAGGCGTAAGTATGTTCTACTGTATGAGTACATGAGATGTATAACTGACATAATATAGGATAGAGACAAACAGGCTATTATATTGTCAATTGTGATATAAATTATCAGTATATTTATTAGGTTCTAAATTCTTAACATGTCTAATTTTAAATAATAATAATTACTATTTTTAGTTCCAATTCTTTTCAATATAAAATCAATTTATGACATTTTAGATTTTATAAGTCTGATATTTTCTATTCATTTCACACCTCTTAAATGTTTTCTTATTTTAGTGGCTGATACTTATGACTTCTGCTATTAATGCTGTTACACCTGGAGATTTAGCTACGGAATGGATGCCTATAAGGCTGAGAAGTACGCGTCATTGGGTATTGCAATTGCTTACTATATTAATTCTTCTTATCGGTTTTTTTATTATTCTTTCAAATAAAATAATTCATAATAAAGATCATTTTTCATCTTTACATGGTAAATTTGGTTTAACAGCTATGATATTTATGACCTGTACTAGCTTAGGTGGCCTTGGTGCACTTTATAGTCTAAAACTGAAAGATTATCTGGCTCCAATATACTCTAAGTTACTGCATGCATCGTTTGGTCTCCTAACTTTTTGTATCGGTATAATAACAATAATATTGGGTGTTTTTTCTGCATGGTGGAGTTTTGGAGAAATATTACGATATACTAGTCTTTTCTTAGTTCTTTTTATTATGATATTCACTGTGTTACGTCCTATCCTAAAAGTTTATTTTCGCTTGAAGGAAAGACTTGGATATTCAAATAACTAATGAAAATATTTGAAACTTCAATAAAAATCTATATAAGTGAAATATATTTATAATTTACAGTAGGTACCTATAATTTTTTTATACTAAAGAAATTTACTGAAAAAATTGTTATCTCCTACTGAATTATAAAATGTAAAAATATTCCTTTATAAATCACATTAAAAAAAAATATTTTTATGTGATTTATGTGATTCCTTTATAAATATTTTAATAACAAAACCTATATATGTAGTCTGAGGTAAAAAAATTTATAATTATTTTAAGATTATTTTAAATATACCTTTATAGAATTATGTTATTGAATTAAAATATAATGTAGTTGTAATGATTTATATTAAAAATGTGCCAAAGCTTTTGTATATGATAATAATATTATAATATACTATAATGAGGGTTATGTAGAGTATTCAAAGTAGTTGTAGAATAGGAAGGAATATTGATGTTCATGTAGAGGCTATATTCATTCCGACTTGAAAGTATTTTATAAGCTAAAATATTTTTTCTAATGTCTGTGTTTTTCTTGATTGTATAAAAAAGAATATAATTATGATCTTTAAGAAAGCTATATTGTTAGCCTAAAAATTTATATCTACAATGCATATACTAAAATATTATATTGTTTATAAAATTGTACAATTTAAATTTTAATGATTATACTTAAATAGACTGGTGCTTTCTCTAATATGTTTAATTTTCTTATGCTGAATTGCATTTTATTGTGGTAATAAATGATTTATTCCTTAATGTTTTTAAATTTATACCCATCTTGCCCTAGAAAGTTTTTGTGCCATAATTTTATTAAATAGATAATGGACAGAGCAAACTCTGTAAGGCATTGACCACTCTGTCTCAACTCTTAAGAGAGAAAGCAATCATGCGGCCAATAGCGTTATAATAATTTTGTTATAAATTCTTGTCAAGGATAATATATATAATAAATGATAAGCCAAAACTTTTCAAACAAGAAAATTCTAATCAAAGATATTCTACTGGCTACACGCTCGTTTCATCTCCCATGGATGGTGCCTTTCCACGCTTGCCAAGTCTCGGCAAGCGTCCACAAGTAGGTACAAGCTTGTAAAAAGGGCGTTTGGCTTGGCTTGCGCGAGCTGGTAGACGCTTGTCACCGATTTAGTATTGGTTTTTGGACACAGATCAAGGGAAGCTTGCGGCAGTGTCACAATTTGCAGTCCAAAATTTAACAGGAATAAAATCAGTGTTTTATTAATATGGATTATTTATTATGACCATAATGATTTATATAATAAATTAAATAAAAAATAAACAATGTGAATTAGGAACAAATGTTTTTTACACATAAACAATCATAAAAAGAGATTTAATGCAGGCACAATTTTTTTTTAAATAAATAATGGAACTGTAGCCAACTTAGGGGTTTTCCCCCAAATTTAGGGGTAAAAAAATTGCACCGGGGTTTTTTTAGGGGGAAAAAATGTTTAGGGGTTTTTTTAGGGGGAAAAATGTTTAGGGGGTTTTTAGGGGCTTACAAAATTTCGTTGATAATTATTGGAGTGATGTCGAAAACAAAAGATAAAAAATATTCTTAGAAATATACAAAAATATGGTAAAGTGATGCGTTATTAAAATGTTTATTATTGTTATAATTATTAAATGGTTATAAATAATTATAATTCTTATGATAATAAGTAATAACCATAAATAAGTTTATTTACGCTACTTGTAATTATTTAAAATAAAAAAATAATTAAAAATTAAACGATTTAGTATAAGATAAGAACCTACATTTTTTAAATTATCATTTAGGGGGTTTTAGGGGTTGATTTATAATATTTATGGAATCTCCTCGAACCTCCTCGAACTGACTGCTGACGCCCATAGAGAAAAGTAATTTGCTGACGCCTGACAAGTGACATGATTGAGTTTGAGTTTGACATTTAACTGAGAACTTGCATTGCAATCCACCTGCATTGTTATTCTTTATTTTCTCCAAAAAATTTAACAGTGTGTTTTGATCTATTATACATACTTTTCTAAAATAGTTCATTCCATTCTTAGGACATTTCAAAGATTCAAAGGTGAGCTTGTGCTAAAAACTATTCTTATAAAAAGATGG
Source organism: Boloria selene (assembly GCA_905231865.2). Classification (NCBI taxonomy): domain Eukaryota; kingdom Metazoa; phylum Arthropoda; class Insecta; order Lepidoptera; family Nymphalidae; genus Boloria; species Boloria selene. The sequence continues at coordinate 9,311,752 of HG993137.1, read as the reverse complement.
CGTCACAGAATTCAGAAAAGCTTGATTTAAAAATAATGATTTTTACAGATGCCGAATATCAAAATACAATCGTCTGATAACGAAATATTTGATGTTGATGTGGATATTGCCAAATGTTCAGTTACAATTAAAACAATGTTAGAAGATTTGGGTATGGATGACGACGAGGAAGAAGTCGTTCCTTTGCCTAATGTCAATTCGGCAATTCTAAAGAAAGTTATTCAATGGGCCACATATCATAAGGATGATCCACCAATCCCAGAGGATGATGAAAATAAAGAAAAACGAACTGATGATATTTCATCTTGGGATGCAGATTTCTTAAAAGTTGACCAGGGAACACTATTTGAATTAATTTTGGCCGCTAATTATTTAGATATTAAAGGCTTATTGGACGTTACTTGCAAAACAGTGGCAAATATGATTAAAGGTAAAACACCAGAGGAAATTCGTAAAACCTTTAATATTAAAAATGATTTTACAGCATCAGAGGAAGAACAAGTACGTAAAGAAAATGAGTGGTGTGAGGAAAAGTAATTAAATTATAATTAATGAAACCTTTGCAGGATGTAATCATAACAATAATTACTTGTAAATATTGTTATGATGATTACTAATAATAAGTTCTGAATGGAATATATAGTTAAGAACTTACTTTAAAATCTTACTCATAACATTTTGGTAACAAGTAAAAGATATTTCTCTTTAAAAATTGATTTTTAGCATGGTTAACATAATTTGCTGTTCTTGAATTAGATATAATATTAGTAGTTCATAGTATTGTCTTTGCCCATACTTTTTCTTATGTAATAAAATCTCTAGATAATAAAGTGTATATGAAATATGGTCTTGAATTTCTTTATCATTCTCTATGTGTATCAGAGCAGAGGTATCAGGCTTATTTATAATTCTTGCCACTCCAATTTTCACCACAGGATCCAACCCATTCCTGTGAAATGACATTTGATACTACCAGTGCGAGTTAAGGTGCAGATTTATATAAATATGTTATTTATATAATATTAGTACTCTCCATCTATGTTATACATTTGTTCGTGAAATCAATAATAACTATGTTTGTGTGGTATTATTCTATACTAATATTATGAAGCTGAAGAGTTCATCAAATCAAATTTGTATTAAGATAATGCATTATTTGCGAAGAGGTTTTATAAATATCATATTAATCCTTAACTAAATGAGTTACTCATCACAAGTATTTAAATTTGAACAAAATTACTCTTGGCATCATTTGATTTCAATGAATATCTTACGAGATATCAGAGTTTTAACAACTTCGCAATAAAATAATCACTGCATCCAAAGTGGTCGTGAGGAGGACGCCGTTAGCTCCGCGAGATATTTGGTTTCCAGCTTTTAGAATGGGGGAAATGAAAAAGCCGAAGGAAAGGTTAGTCTGATAAACATAATAAACTAATATTGTGTACATTTCACTTAAAAATTTGGAAATACAAAATTTTCATTAATCCAATCTGAAAGCCTGCGTACAAGCAGGATCATTTCCGTCATACGCCGTACGTGGTCCAACATTCTTTAAACATAGCTAACTTGGGTTCGCTTTAGTTAACGGCCAGACGATTTTGGTGTTTTGCGGTGGTAGGAGGGATGGGGGGATGTGTGGGCTACCCAATGCTATGACTCCCGCGGTGAGGAAACCAGTAGTTTTTTTTTATGAATTTTTTAATTTCATGTTTTTGTATGCGCATAACGGAACGTTTCTCCAAGTAAAAATGGTTTGGTAAGTAAAATGGAACGTAACTAAGAGTGAAAAACATAAATTTGAAAATAAATAACACTCAAAATAAATTTCAAATCAATAGGTGCAAATAAAATTCAAAAGACAATTAAAATATTAAAGTCGCTTATGTTTTTGGTCATGTTCTAACCTAACCTAACCTATCTGGCCTAGTAGTAATGCAGTTTAGCTTAAAGTCGCTTATGTTTGTAATCATGTTCTAACCTAACCTAACCAATCTGGCCTAGTGATGCTTAATGCTTATGGTACTCGACTAACTATAAACCTAGTGTTTAAAAGTAACTTTGGGAATTAAATTAAAACAAAGTGGTATGTAAATTTTTTTTTATATATGGGTCATACACATATTTTATCACTTTAATTAATTCTATAAATGGGTCTCTTTTATGTGTTTTTAAATGATCACAAGACACACACCGAGAAAGAAAAACCCACTGAATTGACAAATAACACTTGAATGGAGAATGGAGATACGGGCAATAAAGCGTCGCCGTAACCATAGAGAAGGATGTATATATAAGGCCGTACAGTTCGCGTCACGTAAAAAGAACGCTGGAGGAAAGTGGTGGGGGGTGTGTTTGCGCATGGGTACATTCGCACACAAAATTACTAAGCCTATTGTTTAATTTTTCAACTAGCGTTTCGCTCGCGACGTATATTGGTCATTGTTAGGTACATTGAAAAATATATTAGATAGAACGTTATTAAATAGAATTATATTAATTCATAAAATATTTTAGATTCAATGTAGAATGTTTAATCTAATTATAAAAAATTTAATTAATTCGGTTAATATATGTTTTAACTGCATTATTATCAGACTCTCTCTTCATAAAACAATATACGTCAAAAATATTTTTCTCTATTTTTATATAAAACCATGTCGTAATTAATAACTGTTGTGTGCGCGATGGTATTTTGAACTGACGAACCAATAGCGAGACAGAAAGCATGCGGCGCGTGCCTCGCCCCCCGCGCCCCGCGTCTTACCACCAAATTGGCCGATAAATCGCTTCTGCGCAACTTGACAGCCAGCGTTCTTTTTACATGACGCGAATTATAACTATGTGTAAATGCGCATACTTTAACCGATTCATGCGTAGTTCGCGCTTAGAGTGCGTTGAAAACAGAGCTCCTATAAAAAGTGCTATAATGCCGAGTTGTGCTGTTATAACTTGCAAGGCAAGTAGTCAGACTTCGAGTATTCACCGAGGAGGTATATCTTTTCATCGCTAATGCAAAAATAATAATGAATATCTCTTTAATTTACAAAAATGTAGCAACGACTACAAAATTCAAAACAAACGATATTTATTGCAATAAGCTAAAACAACAATATACATTGCTCGCTATGCATGAACATATTCAAAGCAATGCGCGATCGTTGTCCGCAATGGATAGCGTCCACTGCGAAACCCACACAGTTTCCCAGTATATAAGTGTATAATCTATGGTTTCACTTTTATTGCTTGCAATACCGTGATTGGCTTTCGCATATTCTAATAGCGTTGTGATTTTGTTGTAAGACAAAATAATCGATAAGATAATATTTTTTTTTGTATAGATTTCATTATAGTAGGAAAACACAACTGACAGCGCATATTATGTTTTATATGGTTTCTTTTGTTTGAAAATAACGTAAAATAATGAAATTCAAGTTGAAAGGTAATGTGTTTGTATACGAATATTGTTATAATAAATTTTATTGTATCGATATTATTAGATCTTAATTAGTGGGCAACTGCATATTTCAATTTTGTTATTAAACCTAATTAAGAGTTCACTTACCACATATGTTACATTTAAAATACATTTATTATTATATTATTAAAAGTTAAACGTTTTGTTTTTTTTATAATTAAATTAATCTAATCCAAATATAATATTTTAAATAACTGTAAAAAAACAAATATTACATAAATTTATTTTAATACACAGAGTCGACAAAAATATCGATAGCATTTTTTCATTTGTCAACCACTAGCGTACTTGTAATTTCGTTTGCATGTGTGTGTTAACCAATCACAGGCTGCGTGAAACGCTGCGCATGTGTGCGATATTTCTCGAGTGGCGACAGTGGTTTCCATAGAAATTTGCAGCTTGGGCCTCTCTTCTATATTCACCTGCTCTGTGGAAAAACCGGTTCATTAAATGGGCCATAAATCGTAAACGGTAATTTTTATAAAAAAGTTTACAAGAAATAAAAGATGCGAAATTTTATTCTTTACAATAATGGTTCGATTAACTCTTGCCTTGAAGTGCATAGTTTCGGAGATATTGGCTAAAAACTTTTCTTCAAGATTGCGATCAAAGCTCCACCTGGATCTGTCAGCATTTTGAGTTTTTATGGTCAGTAAGTGACCCTTTTAACTTAAGTGTATAAAAATACAAAATTTAGTTACATAGGTTTGATGTATCTCTTAGATTTAGCCACCGCTCTAAGGACGACTCAATAAAACCAATTGTTTTGTTTTCTTGTAAAAATGAAACATTTTTCTGAAATGAGAAGGATTTTAAGTCATGTCCCGAGTAATAAGTTATAGCTTCACATAATCGGTTAAAAACGGTCCGGTGTGTTTAACGATACACACAGACGAACACAGACAAAATTTTTAATAATTATTATTGTTTTGAGGTCTATATAGGTATTCAACACACAATACGTTAGTCATTCTTTTTAAAAATATTCCGTGTATAGATTTTTTTTATTATAACTATGTTTATTATGTGGGTAGATATAATTTTTTAAGCATTCTTTTGCATAGTACCAATATTGAAACCCCGAGGGTGACATGCACTGCACTGGTGTCTGCGCGTACACTTGTATTATGTGTACTAAATATTCAGCTTCAAACTGTCTCGGTGGTGTAGTAGCTAGCATGTACGGTCATACATCGAGAGATTTTGGATTCTAGTCCAGGGCCGGGCTAACTTTAATTATTGAGTCTTACTGTTTAGTAAGCCTCAGTGAAGCCGTGCGTCTTAACTCTCACTGGTCGTGTCGAACAGTCTAGTCATAGTATAAATTCTTTATACTATGGTCTAGTCGTCCCATCGGAATGAGAGTGATAGGAACAGAGAGTGCACTTGTTTCTGCGCATATACTTGTGCACTATAATATCTCCTGGGCAGTTGGCCATTCTCAATGAGATTGGCCGCCATGGTCGGATCGGTCGAAGAACATCATAAATCTTCAGCGCAGTCTTTAGTCTGAATGAATATTAGCCAAAATCAGAATTGGAGATTGTCATTAATTTTACTTTATAAATCAAATATGTCATTACTGAATTTCACGAATGAAAATAAGTACATATTATGTAAGTATAATATTTATAATAGCGTAAATAAATTATAAATAATTACTATAACTAAAATTGATCGCAACGTTAAATATCTTCATTAGATCACAATTCATATACATTATACAACAGCTTTAAAAGTTTCTTCTATATTTGAATATGTATCATATATGAAAAAGTTGTCGATACATCTTAGTATAGGACTGTTAAATTTGCGCAAACACGATCCACACGTAGATGCACCAAGAATAAGACCGACGAAGAAAGCCAATATTATTAAAATAAAAAGTATGCACCGATATTTATTTGGATCCAGTAGAGATTCTTTAAAGAACATCAAAAACTCGTAGGTGGATCTGAAAGAAAAGAAGTCTATTTTACCTATAAAATACATGTTTATTCTAAAGATAGACGTACGAACGAAATAAAAAACGAAACGACAAAGAATGTCAAAATAATTTTGTAATCGTTGCTTCTAATTTTCCAAAGATAGTCCACGAACTTCTCGGCGGTTTTTAATTAAGTACGTGTACTTATGAGTTAATGACACACCAGCGAAATAGGTCGTCGAGCCACAAGTTCGCGAAATTACTCGCACGTGTATCACTCTTTTAATTTTTAAAGTACCCACTCACTTTGGCTGCGCTCAGATTACTAGATAGATACGCGTGAGTAATTGGTAGCAATGTTTCCTAAATTCCTCACTCCTCACTCCTCAGTCGCCATCTTACTTTTAGTTTGATCGATTGCTGTTTGTGTGCTCTTTTGCTTTATAATAATTTAAGCTGAGTTTTAAAAATGCCGAAGGTGGTAAAAGACAAACCATTCTTTAAGTTTATGCATTTTGTGAAAAAGAAAAGGCTGAGAACAAGGATTGTTCCATTGCAACAAGTTCGTGCCAGAGTTGCCGCCATGACCGGTGTCTGGTATGTTTTATAGGGTTACCAGTTGCAATGTCACGATCTGCATCTTAAGCATATTATTAATATTATAAAGAGGAAAACTTTGTTTGTTTGTTTGTAATGAATAGGCTTAAAAACTACTGGTCCGATTTTAAAAATTCTTTCACCATTCGAAAGCTACATTATCCACGAGTAACATAGGCTATATTTTATTTTGGAAAAAAATAGGGTTCCGTAAGATATGTGGGTTTTCGGATACAAGGTGTAAAAAATCAACCAGAAAAGTTACTTATTTTGCTTACGCTGCCTAAACTATAAAAGATAGAACCATAAAATGTTCTAATTAATTGTAGATCTTATAAATATCTACAAAAAAGTCCGCGACACACTATACCTATCTATGTCGAGTGAGGCACAACAACCATTTTTTTATTTAAAAATCTTGAATTTTTTTGGACTACATTTAAACGCGTTTATTTTTCTCATGCTATCAATCCTTATCAAAATAAATTATTTCATCACTAACTACAGCTCATGTAGATAACTATCGGAACCCGCGGCTTCGCTCGCGCTAGATCTAATATATAAAATTCTCGTGTCGCGGTGTTTGTAGCTAAACTCCTCCGAAACGGCTTAACCGATTCTCATGAAATGTTGTATGCATATTGGGTAGTTCTGAGAATCGAACAACATCTATTTTTCATCTCCCTAAATGCTAAGGGTAGTACACCCCTATGTTTTTTTTAGATAATTTTTTTTGGGTACAACATTAAATAATACATATAACCCTAAATTTTCAACTTTCTACGATCAACCCCTATTTTTATTTATTAATTATAAACTTTTAATTTTTTTGTTGTTTTGACATTTCCTTCATTTTTTATGCTAGAAACTTTAAATTTGGCAAGAAGGTAGTTTAATGTTTGTAGATGTCCATTAATAACGGATTTTGCGACAAGGCCGGATTGAGGTGGTCTAAGGGCTCTCGCAATTTTGTATGAAATTTTTTATTGAAATTTATTTTTGTGCTACAAATTATTTGGAAGGAAAGTAGTTTATAGTTAGTAGAAATCTGCTAAGAAACTTATTTGCTACAGGGCCGAATTATGGAGGTCTAAGGGCTGTAGCAAATGAGATAGTTAATAGTTAGTAGACATCCGCAAAGAATGAATTTTGCGACAGGGACGAATCGAGGAAGCCTTATGGCTATAGCAAGTTTGTATGTTGTTTTATTTGTAAGTCCTTCATCCTTTGTGCTCCGAACCTTAAATTTGGTAGGAAGGTGGTTAATTGTTGGTGAAAGTCCGCTAAAACGTTTTTTTCTACAGGGCCAGATTAAGGTGGTGTAAGGGCTCTTATAAAATAAAGTGCAGCAAAGCGAGCAATGGGGAGAGGGAGGGGATTCCAAGAGCGGGAGAGAGTATATTAAGGATGGGTTCTGAAATAGCTAGAGTAATTGTAGAGAATTTTCAGGCAATCTACAGATCAACCGATTGCGAGTAATCGAATAAAGATTAGTAGCAATTAAAAAAATGAACGCGGGTGAAGCCGCGGGTATCGCTAGTTAAATAATAAAATTAATAATAATTAATTATATTAATAATATTTATTAATTTAAAATCAAATTTTGATTACATATCGTCGCTTTACTAAAATATTCTAATTTTATTAAATATGTAACTAGTAAAATAAAATTGCATTTTGTTTGATGATTACAGATGTATCCGAATCTACTGTGACCAGGATTTTGAGAAAAGAAAGAGAGTCCAGTCCAGATTTAAATTTGGATGTACCTGGTCCGTCAAAAGTAACAACACCTGGAAAGAAACGACCAAATCGCGATAAGAAGATCAAGATCGATGACTTCGATGCTTGTGCAATTCGACAAAAAATTATGTAATTTTACGCTGTACGAAAAGAAATTCCTACATTAAACAAATTAATTGTCGAATTACGAGATGAAATAAATTTTGAAGATGGGCGTACTTACACTATGGAAAATATTAAAACAACTCGGATATAAATATAAAAAGTGTAAATCCAAACGAAAAATATTAGTGGAGCGAACAGATATAGCTGCCTGGCGATTTAATTACTTGAGTGAAATTAAAAAATACCGAGAAGAGGGGAGGACTATAGTTTATTTAGACGAAACTTTTATACATTCTTTATATGGTGTGCAAAAATGTTGGCAGTCAGAGTCTGAAGAAGGTGCATTGGTCAAAGATTCTGGTACTCGGGTAGGTGATGGATAATTGCACACGCTGGATCTACAGATGGATTCATTAATAATGCGTTACTGCTATTCAAATCACAAACAAAATCATCCGACTACCATGACGACATGCATAGCGATAACTTTATACTTAAAATGGCTGGAAAAACAAGTTTTACCAAATCTGCTACCAATAATCACACATGTAGTGTGATAGTGATGGACTATGCACCATATCATACTGTACAAACAAATAAAGCCCTAATATGGCAAGCCTCAAAGCAGATATGGTAGAGTGGCTTCAAAACAAGGGGCCGTTGTTTTCACCAAATCAAAAAATGTTTTATATGAATTAATAAAAAAAAATAAACCAGAGCCTATATATAAAGCCGACGAACTAATAAAATCACATGGTCATATTGATTTACGACTGCCCCCATATCATGCGGATTTAAATCCAATTGAGTTAGTTTGGAGTGTAATGAAGAGAAGGTTTGCAGAGAAAAATGTGAGCCAGAGGGATTGTCAAGTGGAATCACTTATAAAGGAATCATTTGGCTCAATAAGCAATGAGATTTGGAAAAACGAGTGCTCACATGTTATAAAAATTGAAGATGACTACACAGTAAAAGATAAAATAATAGATGAAGGAAGTGATCGATTTTTATTGTGTGTTAGCAGTGACAGTGAAGAAAGTGATAGTGACAGTGAGCATTTAAAGAAGATATGTTTCCTTTACACCTTATTGATCATAATTATTAAAGTGATTAGCATTGGAAGAAGCTTTCAAGCTTCTGGAATGGAAGGGGTTGATTGAAGGATTATTTTTTTACCCTGTTTTGTTTTATTTATCCTGAATGTTCCTAATGACGTATGAATAATTTCAGAGACTACACTATCGCCGAGTTGCGCGAAAAAAAACAAAAATTTAAGTAGAGATTAAATTAATAAAACTCTTTAAACTTGTCCCTACATTTCGGGAACGCTTTTCGAATAAAAACATGCAACACTACAAATTTCAGTGCTGTCAATCGGATTACGCGTCAAGTTGAATCTATACACTATAGTGTATAGATTCAACTCAGAATAATTATATAGATTGTTTTATTATTGCTAATTATTTACTATTAATTTTTTAAAAAAGGTTCCATTTCCCGGCACGGGCCTCTTAATGCAAAGGGGTTTTACATTAATTAAAGTATACATACCAAAATTCTTATTTACCTACTCTAAGCAAAGTAGGTAGGTACCTATTCGAAGATGATATGAAGTTAAATTTTTTATATCGCTGAATTTTTGGGCTCTACGAATTATAAGATTACCTATAACTTCTTTAAAAACATTCTAAAAATCCTAAAATCCAAATAAAATTAACGAGCCATCACAATGTAAAACAAATAAAATTACTATGTACATAATATTACTAGATTCACCTGCAACATGTAATATTTTCACTAAGCAACTTATCTGTATCGTCTAAAAGTCTTTGAAGTTGTTGTTGTGCGAGTGCAATGACTGGGCATTTTTTGTGAAGAATATGAGCTATTTCGCCATCCGTATCTATATCGCAACTGCAGCCCGCCGAATCAACTGTAACTCTTTCGCCTTTTGGCGAATCTACATCTTTAATTTCCTCTCTTCTGCCATTAACGTAGGCCTCTATTGATATTCCATCCCGGTTCTTTTTGGCAGACTTTCTGCTGTAGTGTAAAATGTTTTGAAGTTCATAATTGTTGTCATTATGCATTTAAAGTTCTATTTAGTTTTGGTTATACTGAATGCGAAAACAAGTAACGTAAACCTTAAAATTACGAATTAAACATTCGTAAATAGCATTTACTGACAAGCAATTGTCATCGTTATTGACTGAACTCGATAGAGAAAAGTAATATTATACTTGATACCCTATATCATAAATGGGGTATAACACTAATTTTTGAAAAGTATCTCAATTACATTCTGTAGTGCTAATAAACCACTAAAAAATTACCAGATTTTTATTTGTTCGATAAGTATCATAAAAATGCATTTAAATTTTTACATTTTCAAATTTCGCGCCTAATTGGACGAAAACGCCGAAAACAGTGAACGCCATTATTACTCTGTGGTCATGTCATCGTGATGTCTACGAAATGTAAACAAATGCGCTGATAATTTGAAATTTATATAATTGTTTATTATTTAAAAATGAATTATTATTCTACTTATCGTTGGTGTGCTGAAGATATATAAAGAATACTAGTGTAGTGTAAAAACACCGAACAAATTATGGATTCATGTGCCAACTGATATAAAATATATGACTAATTAGTTCAAACTTGCGAAGTATTAAGTATGTGATTTGCCCACAGACATATACTACTATATATGTCTGTGGATTTGCCGACCATCTAAGAGCTTATTTTTGGCAAATTTGTGTTGTCTCCCTTCACGAAACCGTCTTCTATGGTATTAAATTAATAAAATGACGTTCTTTACGAAAATAATAAAACTAAAGCAAATACACTGATCAGTTAACACATACACTTTTTTGTGTACAAGACAGCATGACGTCAGGCGGTCATAACGAGGCGGCTACTATTTCGTGGTGTTTCAAAACAGATTAAAAATAATTAAAATTTTGATTTTAATTTTAAAATTTATTTTGTTATTTTATGAAATAAAACTAACATTTCCCGCCTGCTTTTTGCCTAAGCTATCTCAATAATAGGTTTTTAGATTGTTTTTCATATGGAGTAAAATACCCTATTCATATTATACTAAGTATAATTGAGTCGACTAGTATCAAAGGTGGCAATGTGACTTTAAGACAAATGGTAAATTCAAAATACGGATTGTTTGTTTTGTATCTCGTTTGTAGTTACAAAACTCATTTAAATAAGATCTTAGGTAAATAGCAGGATGAATTAATGCTATATTACCCTAATAATCATTCTATATCAGTTTTAAATACTATTTCAATTTTGAAGATTTCCGGCTTTGATGCTATTTTTTTAAGAATGCCGTATTTGAAATTGAGTAAGGCACAGATAACCGTTTTTGATACTATAGATGTTATTCCAGAATTAGGGTTGTCATACAAGCACGGAACGACTCTTTATTTTTTGGCATAGTATATTGTAATTAAAAATAATACATTTGGCAGCAATGATGTTGTCTTTTATAATCTCATTGTTTGGCAGTTACAAAAAATCTTTATAATTAACTTATGAACTAAAAAATTATGTAACTCTAAAAAGTTTTTTGAGTTTTTTTAAACTAAATTTAAAATTATATGCGCATGTCATGTCATGAGCCATTGTTAAAGTAGCACATTTTAGTGCTTTCGAATTATGACTGCACACTCTATCGAGTAATGATTTCGCCGAGTTTCTAAAACAAAAAAAATAATAATACTACAATATTATACCCTTTTAAATGACAAGAATTGACAACCCTACGGGTAAACTTACTTCAATTCCTTATCCCGGTTTCTTGTCCAATTTTATGGATTCCTCTTGCGTTTCCGTGTAAAACTATTTATTACTAAAGGGGGGTGGCTTTCCATAAAACTACTTCCACTGCTTTATATTAGTTTAAGTCACAAAAACACGTAGAAAACATTAAAATTCACAGAACGAAATGTTCCTGCGGCCGTTACGAAACGCAAATGAACTCTCGCTTCTGATTGGTTGACAGCCTAAGATTGCCGGGTTTGATTTCAAAATTTTACAGATTGCCGGCTTTGATGCTGATGTCAGTTTTTGACCTGTTTTTACTATGGTTTATTGCCAGTTTTAAGCCGTATACTCCAAGGGAAACGTTCACTTCGTAGAACTACTGGGTCGAATTGAAAAATTCTTTAAGGGGGCGTTCAAGTATTACGTAACGCAGTCTTGGGGGGGAGGGGGGGTCTTGTAAAACGTTACGATGCGTTACAAGGGCGGGAGGGGGCTTTGAACAACGCGTTACGTAGCATTGTTTTTTTTAGTTTAAAAAAAATACTAATCTTAAGAAAATGTTTATTAGGACTTTGAGCCCATTTAATATACATATTTGAATCTTAAGCAAATGCTTATTAAATTATGTGTGATTATTTATTAAATAAATATATGAATAAATAAAATACGTATGTATTTCGAATTAGAAATATATTGTTTTATTTATTAATTACTACCGCAAACGCGATTAAAACAACAACAAAAGTAATTTAGCGACTTTTCGGTAGTTTGTGCAGCATGAAATTTGGGTAAAAATTTTCAGTTGGTTGTTACGTAACGTTTATTAGGGGGGTATTGTACAGGAAAACGTTACGGCGCGTTACATGGGGGTAGGAGGGGTCAAAAATTTTCAAAATTTGCGTTACGTAATACTTGAACGACCCCTAAGTCGGATAGTCCGTTTATAAAGAAAGGCTATAATAGCCTATATTACATCATGCTAGGACTTATAGGAGCGCAGCATCAATGAAAAATGTTACAAAAAAATATTTGTTTTGATAACTTCCGTTGCGTGCGCTGAGTAAACGGTTAAAGTTATGCAAAAATCTTACATAATCTTTAAAAGTAAAAAGAAAGATCGCGATAACATATCCCTTCTATCGTTTCAAGATAATTCATTATTTGCAAAGGTATTTTTATAGTCCTAATAAATCCTGACCTAAATAAATAAGTAAATTACTTATCACAAGTATTTAATTTTGAACAAAATTGCTCTTGGCATCATTTGAGTTCAAGGAATATCTTACGAGTTACGAGATATCATAGTTTTAACATTACTCGGAAACAAAATAACTTCCGTTGCGTGCGCTGAGTAAACGGTTAAAGTTATGCAAAAATCTTACATAATCTTTAAAAGTAAAAAGAAAGATCGCGATAACATATCCCTTCTATCGTTTCAAGATAATTCATTATTTGCAAAGGTATTTTTATAGTCCTAATAAATCCTGACCTAAATAAATAAGTAAATTACTTATCACAAGTATTTAATTTTGAACAAAATTGCTCTTGGCATCATTTGAGTTCAAGGAATATCTTACGAGTTACGAGATATCATAGTTTTAACATTACTCGGAAACAAAATAATGATCACCGCGCGCAAAACGGGCGATCGTAAGGGGGAACCACGGCAGTAGCTCTACGAGGTACCATATCGTGTGACTCTGAAAGAATTTGGTTTTCAACCTTTACAAAGCGGTGAAGTCGCAAGAGGGGCTGATATTGAATAATCTACTTTGTCTGTACCTACATAATATCAAATTAAATCTAAATTGCTGTTCCTGTTGTCATAGACTAATTTTTATTTTTGTAAATATTTTTTTATTCGTAGGTACATACTACTCTATCTAGAGTATTATTGTTCTGTGTACTCTATACAATCAGTTATTGTATTTTCCTGTGAGAATCTAATACTTAATCTGTGGTGAGAATTAAAGGTTTGTAGTAAAGGGTATCTTAAATTGACCCTATAGTAATTATTTATCATTTATCACTACACAAAATTAAATTAAAATCAGTTAGCCATATTTTGTAAGGACGACTCCGTCGAACCATTTATTTTCCCGTATTATACTTCAATAAATGGTACTTTAAATGTTGCCTGGTATGATAACGTATCATTGCATTAAGTTGTGTTGTGTTAAACGACAACATTCAAATGAGGATCAGTACAGTTATAGCAAATGCCATATTACTAGTATCCACGTTATTAATTATGACATCAAAATGATATACCTTTTTGAATTATTCAAATCGGACCAAAACTTACGAAGACATTAAGTAATAAACATGACGCCGTTCTGCGGGCAAATTCAAACTACGCGGGCGCGTGTGACGTCATTGTGATGGATTAAACACAAACGGCCCGCCGCCCGAGTACCGCGCGACGCTGTTGGCAACTATTTTTAAGAGTGTGAGCAATTTAAGTTTTTTAAGAGTGCTATTTTGTGATATTTAAGTATATATACAGCTTAATATGAATGCATATAAAATAGAAGCTGGTTTTGTGCAAGCTCAATCACCTTCTAAAAGTGAATTCAAATACTTATTGTTGAGTCTGGGGTCCTCCCTTCATATCCCTCAGAGATAAAATTTATCAAATCAGGTGTTAATTATTAGTTACTAACATATTTGTTTACGATTTTTACAAATATAACCATATTTACTTATTAAAGAAACGACTGAAGACGGTAATTTTGAAGATTTTGAAGAGTTTTTAATCTATTATATATATAAAAATGAATCCCTATTTCCCTTGGTCACGTCATCACGCGTGAACGGCTGGACCGATTTCGCTAAGTCTTTATTTGTTGTGTTTGTTATTGTCAGGAGAAGGTTCTTACGAAATAAAATATTACGAAAATTGCGCGGAGAATTAGAAAATTCAACAACAATTAACCACCATATAAAATTATTTTAAATCTTACCTTAGCGCTTTAGACAATAAAAACTTTTTTAATATGAATGAAAACCTTATGACGTTTGATACACAATTAACGGAAAGGTTTATATGTATAATACACTAGCAGAACCCACGGATTCGCTCGCACTTCGCGCACTATAATTTCGGACCAACATGAAAAACAGAAATATAATAAAATAATAATATGCTATATAAAATAATAATATAATAGAGTTGAATTTTACCATTTCTTAGTATTTAACACAGTGCAACGAAATTCTATATGTTTTGACCTTTTTTTATGTAGAAAAACGCATAGGGCTCACTAGTGAGAAAAGCCATGTTAGTGTAGTAGGTTATTTTCTGGAGTCGTCTAAAACAGTGCAGATGACTCCTCCCCTTTACTTGTGGTAATTGAGGACTCTGGGCTCTGGGACTGAAGGGTATTCCAGGGCGAGTTCTGTACATCGCCCTGGAATACCTGTTCAATGTACGTCTTCGCGTTGGAAAGTTCCCGCAGATTTAAAAGGAGGAGAAATTGTGTCTGTTGCCCAAGGAGGGTCGTTCTCTGTACTCTCCTTCTTCACATTCACAGGCCAATCGTGATGATGAGTAAGATGGGCAAGCTCTTTTAGTACATTCTTGCTGCCCGTATCACTCAGCATCTCGAGATGGGGCCGGGTCTTTCAGAGGCTCAGTTCGGGTTAAAGGCGGGTCGGTCGACGGTGGACGCCCTGAATGCCCTGAAGGTTGGGTCTCTGGCCGCAGTGAAAGAGGGAAGCGTGCTTTTAGCCGTCTCATTGCATGCAGCTAACTCCTTCAACACTCTGCCGTTCGAGACTTTACGAGAGACACTTCTTTGTCATGAGGTTCCTCTTCATTTCCAACGAAAAGAAAAAAACCGAGGCTTCACGGCTCACGCAAGGGACCACTTCAGCAAGCGGCGAGTCATGCTCCTGCTCCTGGTACTTCTCTGATAGCAGAGCGGACTATGGAGCAACCGCTGGGCTATGTGGTCTGCCTTGGCAGACCTGCCGGGCCGTCGTGGTTAAATGCGATACTGCGACGCCCCATAAGACTTTAGTGGGACTGACTGACTGACTTGAGTGGACTGGATTATTTTAAGCTGGTGAGTCCCACATAACCACCTGGTGGTATGCGTTAATGCATTTCCCAACGTTAAAAAAACAAGGCCTAACCCAAAACGTAATCTTGTATCCGCCACTGTGTAGGTATGTAGGTTTATCCACAAAACTAATAAAAAGTAGGTACATATGTTTATTAGTAGGTATGTGTAATATTATTGTTTATGTTTTATTAATACGGTTGGCTTAAAATAAGAGAATACATAGGTACACTTTCACTACACGTAATAGTAGATACCAACTTATTCTACTAATAGTATAAATGCGCAAGTTTGTAAGAATGTATGGATGTATGTTTGTTACTCTTTCACGCAAAAACTATTCTATGGATTTTGATGAAACTCTATAATAATATAGCTTACAAATTAGAATAACACATAAGCTATAATTTATCAATACTAGCGAAATTCACGCCGCATTCGCGCTAAATCTAGGCAGTAACCCAAGCGAAGCGAGAGAGAATCACTAGTATCAACTATTTAGTTGAGTTGAGTACCAACATAACTAAACATATCATTTATTGGGTAAAGTTGTAGGTACGTTCATCGAAATAATCTTCACAACAATGTCTTGTAGTTTGGACAGAGGATGGAAATTTATCATCTCTTTTTTCAACGGAAAACCATTTTCTACGAAGTTTTGGGCCCTTTGGTAAGTAAAAAATAGTCAATCTAGCGTTTTAAAACAAGTGTTTATACATTTATGCACTAAACAATATTAATATATAGTTAAAAAGGTCAATTCGACACAAATTGGACACTTAGATTTGATATTAAAGTTACGAACACACTGCGCGCCTTACCGTTGCCAACGGCTATCCGTTACTATGACGTCACAGCTACAGCGGCGGCACGCAGCAAAATTCGCTAGTAATTTCCTTATAACTTCGTCAATTTTAGTCGTAGAACAAAAATTTTTGCACTGTATGTTAAGGATTTCTTAGCTCTATAAATCTGTATTCTCAACTAAAAACCGTACGGATCCTCATTGACAAACAGGCAAAAATTTTATAAACTATTGTTTGGGGTCTATATTCAAAACACAATACGTTACGGTCATTGTTTTTAAGAAATATTTAATGAACAGATTTTTTCTGGGTTACTGTTTTATTAAAATGTATAGATAAGCTGACTATGATTTTGCGAAGTAGCTACGTCGACGATAAAATATCACACATACCCCTTCTGTAATACAGCACGCTCAGTTAATATTAAAATATAATCTACTAGCGACTCGCCCTCGCTTCGCTCGGGCTCTTCCCTAGATTTAGCACAGGCAAAGCCGCGGGATCGCCTAGTTATGCATATAAACCTTCCTCTTGAATCACTCTATCTATTGGAAAAAACCGCATCAAAATCCGTTGCGTAGTTTTAAAGATTTAAGCGCACATAGGGATATAGGGACAGAAAAGGTGACTTTGTTTTATACTATGTAGTGATGATACATAAAAATAAAATTGGAGTGTCTGTTTTTAATTTCAAATTAACAGCTTTTTACTAAATGCAAAAAAGTTTATACGATACTACTAGCAACAAAAAACCAATTTTTAAAATTTTTGTCTTTCTGTCTGTTTGTTCCGGATAATCTCTTTTTTTATTGTTGCGCGACAAGATGACTCCATGCCGCCTGATGTTAAGCGACAGTGGAATCTATAAATGAGGTCCATCGGTTCCGGGACATGATCACGATACCGATCAACCTCACCTCGACGGCCTGCACATGTGCTTTTTCACGCTCTGCTTAAAAGACCCAGGATTATAGGATGAGGGAAATGAGACGGTAATAAATTCCATTTCCTCATAGTGCGGCACAGGTAGGAGCTGCCAAACCTTTTGGCACGAGATGGTATTGGTAGTACTGTGTGAGGATGGAATTTCCGACCAGTACGTGTGATCTTTGAAAGGAAAGGAGAGGAGGGTATAAGATGGAACATGTCTTCGGAACATACGCCGTAATAAAGGCGGTAAAAAGCGGCTAGTGAAGCAACATCTCTACGCATTTGCAAATATTCAAGATTTTGAGTAGCTTCAGCTTTGTTAATTATGCGGATAGCACGGCATGAAATGGCTGCACCGATTTTGACCTTCTTCCAAACTTTCAATCGCAGAAAGCTAAAGTGATAAGGCGTAACTTAGGTTACTTTTAATTTAGAAATTCTATTTATTTTAACTAGCGGAACCCGCGGCTTTGCTCCCGCTAAATATAAGGACGAACCTGATCGATGCGAGCTGGTGTCTGGTGCTGGTGGAGTCGATTCGAAGACGTTGATAAAATAATTATGTACTATATTAATCTAAACTGCTGCGGCAGTTGGAAATTTAGTTAAGTGAAAACACGACCGATATCTTACACCACATCCGCGTCGATTTTTAAAATGTGACTAACGCGCCCCATAACACGATTTGCATGATAGACGATCGTAAAACTTATTTATATTTAATAATATATACATAAAAATTAAAATTGGAATTTCATTTCGATCACTTTAAGAATAGTAAAAAATAAAGTATACTGGCCCGACTAGTTGTTGCTTTTTGCCGGCTAGCAACCGAATATAATATATTATACTATGTTTGTATATTTTTGTAACAATTGAAATTGTGACATTATGTTATCAGAAGTCGCAAAATACTACGCAAGTAGTGCTTTAATCATAAATGATTTTGATAGTAAAAACAAACAACGTAATAAACTACGTATAATTAATTAAAGATTGTTTCACAGTATCAAGTATCGTATCAAGGATTTGATTTATCAATACTTAACCTCCACTATGATATCTTATTTGCTTAAAGAAATGAGGGCGTAGATTAAAAAATAAATTGATCAATATAACTATTTATTTGGTATTATTTTCTATTTGAAATTTACATGCGTTATTGAAAATTACGTTATTTAATCTCCAAATGATTGATGCATAAATTTCTTCGAATATTCATATACTACAAAAAGAGCTGCTGTGGCTGGGATAGTGCGCACTAACGTAGGTTTAAGCCCGTTGTAGAGTGCTAGCACACCTGTTGAAAATAAATATTTATAAATAAAATTATCTCCACACATTTCTAGTCTCGACAAGATTAGCCACGATCAGTTATTTTTTTATTAGAAATTAGGAAATATATTATGTAGACATGAAATTAATCTAATTTTATAAATGAAACTATTGTTATAGTTTATTTTGATTTTTGGTTCCCGACCATTTCATATTCTAATTCTAATTTATAAAATGTTGTACAAACCTTCTTTTTGGATAATTTCCATGCCAACTGTTAGGAACTTTTGGCTTTTATTAGATATTTGTACTCGTGACTTAATAACATCTGAAGGGAATATAATTGTCCATAGCACTAATCCACCCACTGCTCCCGCAACCATGGTTTTCAGAAAACCTATATCGTCCTTTGATTGACCGGGTTTAGCCAATAATTCTCTTGTACCTGACATGTATATATATATTACTATCAAAACCATAAATATGCAAAATAAACAAAAAATTCTAAAAAAATATTTTGTGAAATTAAGGGCCCAAATATTTTTTATTTTATACCAAATCTTGCAATGAAATATTTGAATATTTACTTTAATTACAAAAAAATATACTTAAGGAAAAAAAGCGATGTCTGATTGCTTACATAATTACTCTAAATTTGTTTTGGAAATTCAGACTTCTTAACTAAAACTATTGCTATAGATATTATTTTGTTAATTCATTATTACCTTCATATCCACCAAAGAAGAAGAAATATCCTGGCATCTCTCTCATAATAGTTGGTACAAGTCCTCTAAACAGCCCCTGTATACCATACTGTTTAAATATCTGTTGTGTTAACTGCAATGGTGTAACCTTTACCTACGAGTAGAAGAGATAAAATAAAATAATGTTTAGTGATCCAGTACCTTCAAAATCAACTCATTTACAGTTTAATTATGATATATAGATACAACCACTATTTATTTTATAGGTATATATGTGGTCATGCAAGGTTAAATAAAGGTGCATCTAAACGAAACGGGCAATATTTTTCTGCAATATTGCAGTATTGTCCCGGCCATATCGGCAGTCGTGTTTGGTGTATCCGCTATGGCCGATATTGCCGGACGATCGATTTTTTGCGATATTGTCCGACCAGTCCTATTATTGTTTCGGTAGCTCTCTATTGTTATGGCATAGTCTATCCTTTTCTACGCGACTGAAGTTTGCTGTGAGTGATGCCGCGATCAATTGCTATATTCTGTGCTATTGTTGTTTTGTCAGTTGCTACATTACCTTGACAATAAAATGATTGCAACACATTGCCCGGTTACATATTGCTCGGCCATTGTCGCAATATTTTTGTGATGGCCCAGCAATTAGTTGCCAATATTACCCATTTAGGAGCACCGTAAGACCGATAATTCATAGCTATGAATAATAATAAATATATTGCAATAATATTTGTTAGCCACAGAAGTAGTATCATTTACATAGAGTTTCAGTCAGGCAGTTCATAATAATGACAGAAGAGAAATGAAATAATGAGGCATAATAGTAGTGAGATGAATTATATAAATGATAGAAAATAGAAATATAGACAATTTTGTATTTTTTGTAAATCATGCACAAAATAGAAATGTTTTAAAACAAGAAGACAGTGAAAGTTAATATTGTAGTATGATAGATATAAGAATTCATTAATAATTTAAGCATGATATATATTTAATGGAATACCCAAAGAATAGTCATCATACAGCTGTTTGTGAGCCTTGCACATTGACTTCTCTCATTGCTTGCAGTTGACACTTAATTAGCTCAGTGGGACACAGTGTAAAAGATGAGAAAAATGAAGCCAGAAAACCTGCTGATGCGTTGCCTAGCATTGACAATTTATCCACACTCTAAAAATAATCAAAAAAATAATCATTTATGCATCTTCTTTAGACATTAAGTTAATTATTAAGGTTAAAACAACAACAAAATATTTTACTTTCAATTTATAATTTTTTTAATACCTCAGTGCCTGTTAGATGACAAACAAATTTTTGACAGTAACCATAAGCTGCAAAAAGAACAGAATTTTCAGCAACATTTGCCATGATTGCAGGGGTAGTGCCTGCATATAAACCACGAATTACACCATCATTTTTAAGTGTTTGTTTCAAACAGTGATACATCCCTTTATAAAGGTGTGGAAATGTTTGCATTTTCACTTTAACTGTGTCTAGAGGCTGGCCCACATATACTACAGCAACTCCTCCTATAATAGAAGGACATGTTTAGAAATTAAGAATTATTATTTTTTTGTTATTGTAGCAAACAATAAGATGTTGTACATACCTAAAGAACCAGCTGTAAAATCAATTAATCCACTTTTTAAGTTTCCTGTTGAACTTGATGAATGGGCCATATTGTCTAAAACAAATTAACTAAGAGTTTAATTACATCAGTTTTTATCAAATAAAAATCCTAAATATATAATTTTAACATACACACTTATAAATATAACAAAAAGATTGACAGTTATCTAAAAGTAAATAAAAAGTGTGTAAATTTTACAAAATATCTGGCTGATCTAAAGGTAAACCTAGAAGGAAATATTTTAAAAGGTTATTTTAATTAGAAAGATAATTCTATACTTATTTTAATTAGTGTTTATTCGATAATATAAATCAATACATAATACACTTACTGGATAATAGTTATTTAAAAAATTCTATTTACAATTTGGACTTATTTCTGTATCATAAAGAACATAACATTAGGTTAATTTGTTCTCTTAAAGATGTCAACTCCTTTTACTGATAACTCGTAAATTTTATCTTTACTAGTATCTTCACCGATAGTTTTCTAATTATAGTACTTTATACTTTGGTTGACTCTAAAATACTACCAAGTACCAAAAATATTGTGAAGTAAGAGAAAACTGAAAAACTCGTAGAAAACTACAACTTACAAGTTACAAGTGAGTTTGACAGTTGACAATTGCAAGTCAAAGAGAATGTGATACCATAGTATAAAGAGAAGAAAGTGGGGCAACTTCGGCCCAATCCGCGATAACTACCAGTCATAGTTACCATAGTTGCCTGTCACAGGGTTGTCACTGTAGCTAAATTTTAATTCAGTGCTCAAAAATTGGCATTGGGCCGGGAAGTGTGTTATTAAAAAATATTTATTATTTATAGGTATACATTAAAGAATGTAAAACATTTTGTTTCTACATGTTTATGATTATTTTTATTAGGCCTGTAGTTACTTGCTTAAATGATATATCAGTAGAAAATAGTATTAAAAATGTTTGTTTGTTAAATTTATCTCGAAATGTATTTGTGTAAATTAATAAAATAAATCCTTTAATTTTTTGCATTTACAAAGTATAATATATTAATAAAATCACATCACATCCTATTAAAATAATAAACTAATACAACAAAAATAAAAGTACCTACATAAGTATTTCGTCATCAAGTATAAATTATATGCTATAGTTTGTCCATTTTATTAATGGTTTTTTGATAGCTCACGCCCACAAAGTTTCGTATTAAATGGTTAGCCATTAAAGTTAAAATGTCATACAAATAATATTGTACTTCATGGACGGGCACCGCCCCCTTACTGCTGTGCCATACATAACGATTACTACGATTGTGCTACAGATTACAAATAATCGGAAAAAATCAATGTTAATATTTAAATAAGGTGTAATATGTTATTTAATCAGGAAGACAACAAAATTTTAAGGTTGAAACCAATAAATGAAAACATTAACATTATGTAGGTTTACCTACACCTTTACTTTCTTCTTATTATAATCATACAAATAAAACGACTAGAATAGTTTAATTCCTTTTATTAACATGATTCGTCACAATCATCATTTATATTAGATTTGTCCGATGAGGAGTCTTCAGTTATATTAATTATTAACTCTTGTGTGCATAAATTATTAAATGCAATGTCACGGTCCAAATCAGACATTATGATTCTCTTAGTTCTCTCCACCACACTTGATTTTTACGATAGTAATATTTATTTACATATTAATAAATATAAAAATAAATATTATTTTATATTTAAAAAAAATAAGAGATATCGATTATTATGTCCTTTTGACATCACTATAGCTTGTCAGTCGTCGAGCTGTCAAAAAACCATTAACAAAATGGACAAACTATAGAATAAGTGATTTGTTTACCTTTTCTGTTCAGTAGGTAATCTGAACAAAGAAAATTCTGGAATCGATGAAGAATTTAGACACCCAAACACACAGCAATAAGTTCTTCTACGAATATCACACATTTTTCATATAGTGAAAAACCGTGACGCGCGAAACTTGTGCGGCGTCAGCCTTGACTGGCGCACTGATAAACGGTTTGAGATATTGTTTGACGCACACATATAAGCCGCGCGCGGTGCGTTTGTATGAAGTTGCCCTACTTTGTCATTTTTATACTATGGTGATACGGTCTACGGATCACAGACTACGTAATAGTATTATAACTTATAAAGCTGCACAATTTTAGCACCCCATCGAAGGATTTTTGAAATCAAAATGACCTTAATCGATAGGTCTACGTTCGGTCTGTATAAGTCCATTATCATTTTTGTTAGGTCACCTGTAGTTTTTTAATTAATAATTTTTTAAATTTAACTATTATTTAAAAAAAAATCTTAGCACCTCATGAAATAATAGCCAAAACCTATACAGTAGGTTTTAATTAGCAAAACGTGACATAGGTATTTGTTATGACAATGACAAACATCCATATGACAATATAAATAAATAATGAAAAGTGTCTAAAGAGGTTCACTATATAAGTAGAGAAAGAGATTCATCACATTCACCCCGGCCAGATGTAATCACGTAGATACTTTGGCGGATTCCGTGATCTAGCCGATCTCCGGGGTAGCTCCGCGATTGCAGGCTCGTTTGCGTCCAAGCTCATTCGCTCTGGTACTCCTTGCAAGACCTCAGATGGTGGCGGTGACGAAGGAGTCTCTGGCGGCGAGACTGGTGGCGAATAGTATGCTGTTGGCGATGAAGGCGAAGTCGTCGGTGGCGAACATGGTGGTGATGGAGAGTGCGATTTCTCGGGCTCGGCATCTACAAACTCGTCAATTGTGGGGATATCTTCTCCGTTGCACCCAAAAGGTGCTAAATGGCGGTTGGACACAGTAGTCTCGCGACCATCCATCGTTCGAACGTACGAATAGGTTATGGGTTAGTCTCCAGTACCTCCACCTCCTCAGCTAGCGGTTGATATTTCGTTTTCGTATGTGTGTTTTCCCAAGGTAAGCGTCAGGCAGGTTTCTCCTTTCACTGAGGAAGTGTGGTTAAGAGAGGCCATAGATATCATCTGCTGACTAGGTTTCATCTTCAGAGAGCAAAGTTTAGAAAATTCGAAGTTAATAAAGCTCTTAGAACTGCCTGTATCTAGTAGTGCTTCAGCTCTAATGCCTTTGTCCTTTGATATATGCAGGAACAATAGCTTTATGCAGGGACGACGGCGATGCGGCTATGATGCAGGCGGTGACATTGTCCTGGTCAGACGTGGCAGCGCTAATTGTGTTCTTACTGCGACAGACTTTAGCAAGGTGCCCTTTCTTGTCACATAGTTGACACGTCACATCGAAGGCGGGGCATGACTTGCGCGGGTGCACACGTCCTCCACAGAAGAAACATTTTCGATTTGAGCGGTTCTGAAAGGTCGGCGTTGACGTGGCCGCAGAGGTATTTCCACTGGAGATAGAAGTTTGACCAGGGATGTTTTCGGTAACAGCATTCAATGAGGTGTTATTGTAGTGTAACGTATTGACTTCAGCCATCTCTAAAGAGCGCGCCTGGTTATGCGCTTCGTCCAACGTTAGGCTTAGGTTTTCAAGTAGCCTCTCTCTTATTTTTGTTGAGGAGATGCCAGCTATGAAAGCGTCGCGAATAGTGTCATCCCGATTCGTCTTACTATCGACAGCAAAAAAATTACAATCTTTGGACAATTGCTTCAAAGCTTGGATGTAGGTGTCGATAGTCTCGTGACTACCTTGTCTCCGAGTGGCGAGAGCGTGGCGAGCATACAGGATGTTATTTGGTTTAACGTAGAGTTTGTTCAAGAGAGTCAACGCTTGTTCGTATGTTTCGCATTCGCTTATGTGGGTATAAACGTTAGGTGACACGTGGTTAATGAGTACGGTAAGCTTGACCTTATCAGTAGTAGTGATTGAGTCCTGCGCCGCAAGAAAGTTGACAAACGTTTTCTTCCAGTGAGCCCACTCCGCGGCCGACGTGCTTAGGGACGGGTCACCATTGAACCGCTAAGGTCGTAGATATTTATCCATGGGATATAGTCGTTACGTTTACTAATCAAATTGAAATAATAGCCAAAACCTATATAGTAGGTTTTAATTAGCAAAACGTGACATAGGTATTTGTTATGACAATGACGAACATCCATATGACAATATAAATAAATATTGAAAAGTGTCTAAAGAGGTTCACTATATAAGTAGAGAAAGAGGTTCACCACACCTCATTTAAACGAAAATTGATTAATCTTTAAATTTTTACATTCTTTATCGTTAGGTCAGTATTGGTCTCCATATTTTTGCTTTTATATTATCCATTTAATTTTTTTTATTAACAATTATAAATAATTGACACAGACCGAACGTAGACCTATCGATTAAGGTCATTTTGATTTCAAAAATCCTTCGATGGGGTGCTATAACTGTATAGCTGAGTTTAACAATCGACTTTTGTCCACAAAAGATGGAATCCCGATTTCCGAATCCATGACATTCGTTTCTCGTATCTCGAGAAAACAAATAATCACTACGGAGAAAACGAATAGGTCACTGAAATTAGCCCCCCAGGTTTTTTTAAGTTTTTGAACTTTAAAAAATAAAAATAAAAATAAAAAAATCCCGGGGGGCTAACTTCAGAGACCCAAAACGAATAGTCCAATTAAGCTAATTTATATTATTTTTACACATTCACCAACATTTTATGTTCATTGACAATAATTATAAGTAGGTTCTTAAGGCATGATAAATTCTTTCATGTAAAAATCATATTTTTCAAAACATTTAATTTTTTAACTTTCAATATATTTACACATAATCATAACACAATATTAGTTACATAATATTATATTATTATAATAGTAGTGTAGTACAGTTAAAATAAAGTTAAAAATATTATAAATTTATATTAAAGGTGCGTGCGCACTTGGTGTAACTGCACTGCAACAGAGCGACGCACGGAAAATATACTTTGAGACATAACGCACTACGCGGCAGCGAAACCACACGAAGCGGCACTGCACCGCAATCAAATTCCTTGAACGTATTTTATTTTCTTCTAAAGTAATTTAAACATTTCTAAATAAAAATATAAAGATAGTCGATCCAACAATTTCATTGATCCAACAAGCAATAAAAAAAATACATATGAGACATAGTTAAACTTGTAAAAAATTGCTAAATTTTTAAAAATAAATATTAATCGAGCAAAGCCTAGTGCGTACGCACCTTAAGCCATTAGCACTGCTACTTAGAGCATTCACAAGGCTTGATACAAAAACGGTCCCTGGTGATTATTGTTTACTTGTTGTAGCAAAAATAATAAAGTATATTAAATAATAACTAAGATTATTGTTACTGTTATTTTAAACTTTATGAAGGTGGACATATAATAATTTATCTGTTTTATATACAATTTTTGTATAAATAGCGTCTAAATTCAGTATCTGTTTAAAACACTTTGTAAATGCTTTATATATTATGAATGAAGTGCACGAAAACATGGTTGTTTTTCAGCGTTCCTTTGAGTTTTTTTAACAATAACTATGTATTATGAATTTAATAATTATGAATTAATAATGAAAGAAATACATCAATTATAGTATTAATTTTTCGTTATGTATGAAATATATTAGCAACATAGCAGTAGCGAAAAGAAGTGTTAAGTAGAAAATTGTTATTAGAAATTAACATGCATTTTAAGGAGGTTCAATGATTTAAGTGAGTTTTTCATAATTTTGAATATTCTTAGCAAACATTCATTTTTATTTGTTTATTTATTATGTGATTATGGAGGAGAAAATTGGAAAATTTGTTTGACGTGTCTTTTTTGAGTTTCGTGTTCGTCCGCCATATTTGTCATTTATAATTTTAGTTTCAGTTTTGTACTAATGCTTCAATTCGTTTGATTTGCAGCTAGTATTTTCAATCAATGTATATTTCCGAAATTGGCAAGTTGAAATAAAGATAACGATAAACACTTAATGTGGCTTTTAATAGATAGTTAAAATGTACCTACTACAATAGTCGCGTCTTTGTTTTCTAGGTGTTCAGAATGGTTGTTGGGTCAGCAACTTATCCAGGGAGGCAAGTGCTCCACAAAATGCAACCAATGGGCATGACACCTCGCGAGTTATCCGAATACGACGATTTAGCCACGGCACTTATTGTGGATCCTTATCTCGGGATAACTACTCACAAAATGAATATTCGGTATAGACCATTGAAAACAAATAAAGAAGAAATAAAAAACATAATTAAAGAATTCATTCAAACTCAAGATTATAATAAAGCTTACTCAAAGCTTGTTAAGGGCGAATGGATGCCTAGGCATTTTAGCAAAAACAAACATCAACAAACTAAATTAAGAGAACATGTTAGTACTTATATGTAAAATATTATCAAGTATTGTTTACTGCTAGCTTTATTGTACTATACTAATATTTTTTTTTTCAGATATACCGATATCTTAGAGTATTTGATAAAAAAGCTGGATTTGTGATTGAACCATGTTATAGGTATTCTTTAGAAGGTCGTGTTGGGGCCAAGATTTCCACAACCAAAAAGTTTTTCAAACATGAGAGGATTGATTTTTTAGTTGGCTGTATAGCTGAGATGACAGAAGAGGAGGAGAAGCAATTGTTGCATCCAGGAAAAAATGATTTTTCAGTTATGTATAGTTGTAGAAAAAATTGTGCTCAGTTGTGGCTAGGACCTGCAGCTTACATTAATCATGATTGTAGACCTACATGCACTTTTGAAGCCACTGATAGAGGAAAAGCTTTTGTTCGTGTGTTAAGAGATATTGAAGTTGGTGAAGAAATAACTTGCTTTTATGGTGAAGACTTTTTTGGAAATGGGAATTGCTACTGTGAATGTGAAACATGTGAAAGAAGAGGCAAAGGCGCTTTTTCTGTTCAAAATGCTCACAATGATGAACAAGCTACTAGATATAGATTTAGAGAAACTGATAATAGAATTAATAGAACAAAAGCAAAACAATCACAGAAAACTATTAGTAGTAAAAATCAAGAAAAATCTCGAATATCTAACAGGCAAGTTTCCAATATTGTCTCACCATTAAGTATGAAAGAAATGAAGCAAAAAGGATTGACAAAGTATGATGCAGAACTTTTAATAGCCCAAGGTTGCATTGCAGATGTAGTTGATGGAGTTTCAAGCAAAGAGGCCCAAGGTAGTAGAGAATCTTCTGCTTCGAGTAGGGGTGAAAGATTACGCCGCAGAACTGATAGTAGCCGTATTTTTAATGGATCTAATGCTGCCACTGCCACTTCTAATCAAAGCCGAGCATCTCAATCTCGTTGCTGTAGTATTACTAGTTCTCGAAGTAGCCGTGATTCCCATTCTGGTATAGTTTTAAGAAGTCATAAACGTCTTAATGATACATGTTCACAATCTACTTGTTCTAAAGTAAGAACTTCATCTAAAACAGATAGTAAATTGGGTAGAAATCATAATCATAATATACATAAATCTGAAATTGATCAAAGTAGTTTAGAAGTAAATCAATTAACAGATGAAGTTAAAACACCTCCAGATCCTCAAACAGACCATAGTGAATTAAAGCCACAACTGATAACTTGTGGTGAAACAGAACTTATAAATACAGAGAATAAATGTGATCCAAATGAATCTCTGAATCATACCACTGAAATGCCTTCAATACTTACAGTAAAAACAGAACCTACTGATACAGAAATATCAAATATTGAACAAGTTGTAGATAATGTTAATTGCAATACAAGTAATGATGCATGTATAAAAAGTGAAATCTGTGACTTTAGAGAAAATGTTAATCCAAGTGAGCCTAAAGATAGTAAATCAAATAAGCATCATAAAAGTGATGTATCAAATAGGACTGAAGACACAAAAAAAGAATCAGAATCAGGGCCTCCTTGGTTGGCAGATAATTCAAATAAAAGCAGTGATTGTCCATGCACACCTCCACGAAGGGGCCTGAAATTGACTTTACGCGTCAAACGAAGTCCTGTGGTGGAGGAAGTTATGGATTGTGGAGGGACAGTTGATCCTCCCGAATATGAAGTTTTAAGGTTAGAAGGTGTGGATCCTGAGACTGCGCGTCGGCTGAAAAAAAGACGTCGATCCAAGGAGCGGCATCGTAAACATAGTCCTATCCGTCCCCTGCCTCCTATGAAACGCTTAAGATTAATTTTTGGTAATGAAAGTCGCACTATCGACTTACCCACTGCTATTTCGGCAGACTGACAGCCGCAATTACCTTGTGATTTTCCACCGTTAATATTCAATTATTAGTTTAATTATTGTCACTGACTAGGATTATTTTATCTAGTATTTATTTTGTGATGTAAAGATTCAATTAATTGAAATATTGTGATAGAACAAATGGTTTTAATTGAAAAGTCGAAAATATTTATTGAATGAGTATAATGCTTGCTTATAAAAAAGCAAAATTTGAAAAATAAATATTATAATTCAAAAACTCAAGTTACATTATGTTACATCAGCAAGACAACAGTTGCATGTTTTATGTTATTTCTACTGAGATGTGTGGATACTATTCTCAGCTTTAATATTTTTTATGAAAAAAGACTAAATATTTTGTATCAACATGAGAATCTGATGCTGAATGTTATTTATTCAGTGTAAATGATTAGACTTGCAATAATCTAAGATACTTAGAGTATGTATATTGTTAATATGTATAGTTAACAGCAATTCAGTGAATTATATAGTAAATTAAGTAACAAAAATCTGCCGGAATTACTCATATATAATTTACACATAATATGAAGTTTTTACCGTCATACTAGTCTAATCGTATATTAACAGGTATAAAGCTTTAAATAAGCTTAACTACGGAAATAGGTAGCTTGTACTCATTGATAAAATACTATAGTATGGTTTTGAGGAAATTGCACAGAAATATCACCCACATATTATTTTATTTGTTTTGTTTCGATTTTTGCATTAAAATTTTCTGTACCATACAATAGGCTTTGAATAGTTCGACGTAATTCCGGCCCAATTGAAAGCTTGATATTTTATCAAATTCATGCATTTGCAGATGTTGATGAACTACATGTAAATGGTGCGCATAAAATAGTTTTTTCAACCGAATTTTAAATAAGACAAGGTTACATTTTCACCCATTATATTATTCATCCATTTTTTCCAATGGCTACAACCACTGTACATTGTAGAACTTTTAAATGGATAATTCCATGATTTTTTGACAAAAACTGAATATTGATTGGTGTGTACCTATTTATATTTAGTTAAACTACATGAACCCGCGGGCGGAATATTGGTATTGCAGAAGTAGTATCATACAGTAAATATTTTTAGTTATACATTCCAATATGATCAATTCAAAGTTAACTGGCTTAGTTATCTCGGTAACTGGGTTATAGTTATCTAAAAATATTCAGAATTCTTTCATAAAATATTTTTGTTTCAATGTTGCCCTGTTCTCACTTTTCATTAATATGAGATTTTCTTCAAGATACTATCTATTCAAGATTAAAATATGTTTGTTAATGATCATTGAATATAAAGAAATTCACACCTGCTATAATTATAATAATTAAAAAAATGCCTTTGAATTAAATTTAACTTAGTCTTGGTCGATGAGAAGTTGGACTAGAGGCAAATATTAGTTGTAAAATATAAAAGTATTATAATTTTGACATGTTATTTGAATAAATGCGCATCATTTACGCTTGCTCTGTAAATTACATTGTTGGTGATGTATTTATATGTAAAATAATATACTTAAATGCTAGTTAGACAACTAGCTTTGTGATATTCCCTATCGGAATAGTGTATGTATGAAATCCAAGTTAGACAAAAATAATTGCATCTTGTTATCAAGTTAGCCATTATGAAATATTTTCATTTAATTATGATAATAAAATGCCTCAACTCTACTACTTTTATTTATACCCATAATTTAAACGCTGATTATATTCCTAATTTATATTTATTTTGCATACTTAATACAACATAATTATGTCAATCTAAGAAATATACTGAATTTGTTCAAATGATATAAATTAATATTTTATTTATTTTTGTGAAATAAATATTTATCGAAACCTCATACTCCATTCTCTGATAATTTTGAATGTTGTAATGTTAATAATTTCCTAGTAGAATTTTATATAATAAGAAAAAAAAAACAATCTACAACTAAGATGGCTTTAGTTTTAATAAAATAAAGATAAAATTACTTCTGGGTTTACTTTTTTTATGTTACATTTATGGTTACATCTGACTATTACAATTTAAGAGTTAAATCAATAACAAAATAATAACATATTGAGTAATTTATTAAAACTTGTGTGTTGAACAAGATTTTCTTTTTATGTATTGGCATATCAAGGCAGCTCTTGATAGTTTAGTGTCCATATCTGAAAAAAAGAAATTTATAAATGTTTAATTGATTTATATAGTATAAAATACATATTAAATTTATAATAAATAGTGTAGGTTGGTTTTAAACAGTACATACTTCTGGAACTCCCACTCTCTATTGTCAAGGGGACACACTTGTCGAGTTTTGAGCCAGCGAGAGATGCAATGGAAATGAAAAGCATGCTGAAATTAAATAATTTGATTATAATTTTATACAAACTATATGCTTTACAGTTATAGAATTTAGAAAACATACATTACAAACACCCCAAGCTACTGTACATTCTTCACTTGTAGCAGATGCCTGGTTAGCTTGGCATTCTATGCATAAATCCATGATGTGATTTCGGCAAATTGCACAGTTGTCAACGACAATATCTGAAATAATTCATTTATAGTGAGAGATTAAATCAAAACTTAAACAAAAATCCAACAAAGGAAGTATAACAATAAGGTTAAGTATATTGTTTTCTAATTGTATTTACAAAAACATACCCCATGCCCATAGCGCCACAGCATTCCACTAAAAATATAACAAAAACATCACTTCTGTTTATTCGTTTAATAAGAAAAAATGTAAAAAAATAAATAGTAATGAGTAAGCGTAAATTGAAAGTACCTTTTTTACTTCAAATCGTTTTTTATCGCCTTTACCGCTACTGGATGAAGCCATTTCTACTTCATCTTCATCAACATCCATTGCTGAAGCCATATTTTAGGACTACCTTATTTCTAATTTACAAAGTATAAGAATTTTTGTATTAGTATAATTAAATACAGTTGAATGAAGTCAGATGGAAGCCAAACTGACAATTGAGTTTTGACAGCTTACTGACATTGACATTTGTTAAACAATGGGAATCGTACGTCGGCTTATCATGACAATAGTTTCAAGTTACGGCCGTGGCGTGACAATAGACAGGGGTGCTGTGCAACTAAGACAGAATATTATTCTGTCTCTTTTTTATCCCACGTAATACATGCGTGCTTATCACATTACTTAAATTTACTGAAGTGAAACTTCTTTAGAATCATTGTGATTTCAAACTTGATAAAACGAAAAAATAAGTCCATACCCATAGAGACACAAACACATAAATGTATAGGATTAAGTCGGCGAGAGAATGAGATAGAAATTAGAATACATTCCCATGTTGCCATGGTAGCCGTGGTTATTGTCTGACTAGTATATAATATTATATTCTTTCCATATTTTATGATATTCCGTAAATATGTGAGTGTAATATGCGTAATATGCATGATTATTGATTACTTTTAATTTAATTGCGATATTAGCCAAAAAAGTTTTACTTCAACCGCGCGTAAAGATTACACTCACCCATTTTTTTATATTTCTTAAATACCATTTAATTGTCACTTAAGCGGCATGCGCAATGCGCACTGCGCAAGTCCAGTCGATAGCAACGCCGTACAGCGGAGTTGAAGCGAAGCTTGGAAACTTGTTACACAAATCGTACAAATATCTTACTACTGAAATTGAGCTAGTAGTGGGTCACTGAAGTTCACACCCCCAGGATTTTCTGTTTTTAAATGTTTGAACTTTTTTTTATTAGATCGTAGGTAGGTAGTTTATTGACCCGTATTTGTGAACAAAATATTAAAAAAGGCTATAGGGGGCTAACTTAACTCATTATGACCAGAATTATTTTAGGGTTCCAGATTTCTATAATATCTTATATATATAAAAATCTTGTGTCACGATGTATGTTGCCAATAAACTCCAAAACTACTGAACCGATTGCAATCAAATTTCACATGTCATCGTATTTTGGTCTAACTTACTGGATAGGATAGTTATCATCTCAATTATTCGCTTATGTCGTGAATGTAAACGAATAAAATGTATCAATTAATTGTTTCTAAAGCAAGTGTTTATTTACTGTTTAGTTCTATGAAGTTCTCACAGATGGCGGTGTACGTTGATTCATCGATAAAATTCTTCAATATTGTTGGACATCTAGGTTGCAATTACAGCCAATAGATGGCGCTGTGTTCTGTTTCTTACAATATAAACATTCTACTATTACTTTATTTCACGTAATATTTATTTATGTTCACGATATAACCGTATTATTTTAATGGTTTGCGACTGATATTCTTATAATATTACTGCGTATTATGTTACAATATTATTACCATTAATAACAAAAAAATTTTTGTACAGTTTTATTTTCAATTTAGCTAATTCGATTTTACGGAAGGGTTTTATTTCCTCAGTTGCGATTAGAGAAATAAAATATGGCGGTACGAAGTTCGCCGGGTCAGCTAGTTGTTCAATATGTTGTTGTGGACAACAACATATTGAACTTCTTTCACTTTTTTAATATTTTTTTTAATAAATAAGGAGAACAAACAAATGTTCATAGTGAACAAAAAAGAACAAACGACGAATAAAAATAAAGTTCAAAAATAATAAAATCCTGGGGTGCAAACTTCAGCAACCCGCTTGTTGCTAGACCTATTTTACTCGACCGTGTGCCCAACTGGCACATCTGGCACAGCCATTAATTATTATAATATTTAAATTGAAAATTAATAACAAAGAAATTACAATTTGATATAATGGTAAATAAAACATATTTAGTTTTTATTTTATTGTATTACGTATTCATCATTATTATAGAGTCATATAATACATTGGTACTTTTATTGTATTTTTATGCTCAATTTTGATTGAAGTCTAGGTCTCTTATTATCTTAGAGACAGATACAAACAGAAGACAGAGACAAAATATGTAAATTATAAAAAAAATCTAAACTATTCAGCCTCTGTATTGATTACAACGATTATTTCATTAATCATTAAGATTTAAAAAAATATAAAATGTACTAGATTCAACCCACTTACAATAATTTTATTATATTATGTAGATGAAGATATTATATCGTAAAATATATTTAACTATACATCATATAAAAATAAATAATAGGTATCGATTCAGATGCCGAATATACAGTTTTTAAAATTTTTGTCTGTTTGTCTGTGTGTAATCACCAGAAACCTGAAAGATTTTGTTCAACTTTGGTATGACTATGAATGCTGAAAAATATCTTCATATTGTTCTGGGTTCGACGCCCAAGGGCCAATTATTGAGTTTATTAGAGAGTAATACTGTTTAGTAAGCTGTTACTGACAATAACCCGGAGTTTGAAAGTTGGAGGCATAATGCCTCGGAGAGCACGTAAAACCGTCGGTCCTGAGGCTGAATGGTCGTGTCGAGCAGTCGTTCACCGGAATATGAGAGTGTGAGGAGTAAAGAGTACACTTGTGTCTGCGCGTACACGTGCTGCACTATAGTATTTCTTGCGCAGATGGATAGTCCTCATGACATTGGCTGCCGTGGCCATAATCGGTCGGGAGGATAACACACTTATTTTGTCAGTTGTTATACAATTATTTGATAGAATGGTCAATGGACAAGTACCACGGAATTGACAAATAAACACATTCACCTGCTCTGTGACAAGTACCTACAAGAGATGGGTAACTTAATTTAAGAAATGTGATAATTATTTAATTCAATCTCATCAGTAATAGTACTATAATCTTTCTTTCTTTTGTAAGAGTTCTTCCATATTTCGTAGAAACAAACGGTCGCTTGAAATCTATAGCACACTAGAAGAGGTACAGAGACGTGTGTGATTAGAGTCCAAGCCCAGACACCGAAAAACTCCATCTGTAAATTATTTTTGCATATAAATTAAAAAGTAAGTTTAAAAAAAAACATTTAAAATAATAATTTTATACAATTTACGGGTTAGATTTTTAATTTTTTGCTTAATATATTTATAAGAACTGGCTTTATCCTTGTCAACTGCCTGTACTGGTATGGTAGATATGCCAAAGTACGTAGGTAGGTATGTGTGTATTAGTGTTGACACAAAATAGTATTTATTATTTTAAAATGCCTTCATTTAGTATTAGGGTCTCACAGTTAGGAGGCAGGCTTCCTCTAATAGAAGGCGATCAGGCTTCAAGTTTGGGTATGAAGATTTCGTATATCTTTTAAAAACTGGATAGGCTCTCCCACAATCCACATACATGAGTTTCTTTACAATGTTATTACTTATACAGTCATTGAAAACCTTTTAGTATTCATGTTGAGTTTTTATAACAATAAATATTATTATAAATTTGTTTAAACCTGTAAAGGATGAAATTCAGCTCGAGCATTCTTTACGCGATTCAGTAGCCAAAGTGCGAAATTGCTGACTAGCAGGAATGTAACTAGCTGTCGTCCCGGACGTTCCTTGCTCCCAACGCATCGTCGTGACCACGCGTCAAGCACTAGTAAAGTTTGACACGAACTTTGAACTATTGCAAACAGCGGGGCTATTATCCTGTTTTAAAAATATTGAGTTAAATACAAATGTTTTTCTCATATCAAACAATACTTTTTTTCTTAGCTTACTTTACTTATTTCACCACTCTGTGGCAATTTAATTTTCAAACAATTATTTTAGGTAAAATAAAAAAGTACAATGATATTTTATAAGGTAAGTAAGTATAGAAAATTGGTAATATAGAAAAAGGAAAAATTGTATTTAATACGTATATTTTACCTTGTAGCTCGGCGTTCTTCAGAAAACCGTTGTATTAAGAAACTAGCTCCAATAATTTGGAATAAATAATAGAGATACACTCCGAATTGAGTGACAAGAAGTAAGGCATGCTCTAGTGGCATCGTAGTGGACACCTGACGCACAGCTAACGCCCGTACTCTATGCATGCACGCTGCCGACCCCAGGATCATTAATACAAACAGTACTGTTTCCCATATGTTTATCTAAAATTATAAAACAATTATACTATGATAAATTTTCTTGTTAAAATGAACTAGTAAAAATAATTAATGATATATTTGAGTACAACAGCTCTGTCTGAAAAGGCAAATAGGCTAATGAAATGCTAAATGCCAATATTTTTGTGAACTGTCCATTTAATCGGCGATCGTACG
The DNA here is from genome assembly GCA_905231865.2 of Boloria selene. Lineage (NCBI taxonomy): Eukaryota > Metazoa > Arthropoda > Insecta > Lepidoptera > Nymphalidae > Boloria > Boloria selene. The sequence continues at coordinate 9,275,372 of HG993137.1, read as the reverse complement.
AGGAACATCAAGACTACTCAGATTCATGAATAGTTTCATTTCAATCGAGAATATAGCTTGATTTACTTGTTGAACACTTTCTTAAGTAAGGCGAAGAGTTTTTCATTATAGTATAGAATTAGTTATACATATATGCACGGTTAGAAAAGTCCGTACTATTTACTAAAATATTGGTATCATGTTGATGAAAAAGTTAAGAAAATAAAAATGTAAATAATTACGAATTTTGATTTAGCTTATTATATCAATTTAAATTTATTGAGCCATATCAGATAAACTACTTGTAATCATTCCAGTATTTAAACATCGAATTACCATGTATGAATTTATCGTAGAATTTTTTGTATTCAAATCAATGAGCTACCTACCACAAAATATAGTCTAGACTAAATAAATAAAATAAGAAAGGAGAAAAGTCATAAGACTTTCTTTTCTTAATTTGTTTATTTAGTCATTATTCATAAGCTAATTTCAAACATCGCCTACATACCTATCTACTTAGATTATATATAAAGCCTATCTATTTGTATTCGGTCAATAACCACGTAACATGACCTTGAGTCTGCTGTACGATTAGTTGAACTTAAAAAAAGTTTTATTATAATACTTTCTACGATTCTCGATTAATTTTGACTAAAAAAATTAACAATATAAATCAAATTAAAAAAAAAAAAAACACACAACATTCTTTGCTGATATAGCTACTTATCTATACATAAAATTGGAGTGTCTGTTTTTAATTTTAAAGTAACAGCTTTTCACTAAATGCATATGATAGTAAATACGATACTAGCAGCAAAAAAACTATTTTTAAAATTTTTGTCTGTCTGTCAGTTCGTCTGTTTGTTTCAGGTAATCTCTGAAACGGGTGGATCGATTTTGTCGGAACTTTCAGTCGCAGATAGCTAATGTTATAAGGCGTAAACTAGGCATTAAGTGCGGGCCTAGTTAAAATAAATAAACTTTCTAAAATAAAAGTAGCTTAAGTTACTTCCTATAACATTAGCTATCTGCAAGTGAAAGTCCCCTCAAAAACGTTCCAGCCATTTCACAGAATAGCCGGAACAAACAGACAGAAAAAAATTTTGAAAAATCATTTTTTGATTTTGATATCTTATAATATACTTTCATAATATGCATTTAGTTAAAAAATGTTAATTTTAAATTAAAAACAGACACCTCATTTTTATTTATAAGTATAGATGTATAGATAATAGGTTTTAATTACAATTACGGTAAGATACTTTATATTCCAATAAAATATAGAAGGGAAATTTCCGTTTTTAAATGGACGGTTAGAGGGAGGCGTGTAGGTAGAAGTATGTTCGCTTGTTTTATTATATTATAGAATAATATAAAATATTTACCTGTAGCAAAGCAAGTTCAACATGTTTTCCTTTCTGAAATAGTCCGTTAAAAAGCATTAAGCTTACGATAGTGCCGGCCAGCACAGCTATGCCCATGAACAGTCCTTTATGCGCGCTACCACAATCTACAGAGAAGTGATTGTTAGACTTCATCCTGCCACAGCATTGTTTGTCATCGAATTTTGTACTTGTATTCAATGTTTTAAGAGATTTCTACAAAAAATAGCATTTTTAAAATCCATTTTTTTTATATTTTCTTTCATGTAAGTAATTATAAAATCTGTGCAGTTTGACTCAATTTCAAGTCTTTCAGTTTTTCCTCTATGATTTTACTCTGAATCTACTTTTACCAAGTAGTTTTGCACAGATTTATGTGTATAGAGTTACATTACCTAGCAAATGTATACCATAAAACATCCATAACCATCATAAAGATTAAATTGATAAATTCTGAGTAAGGGGCTTACAAGTAATTTAAAGACAGTAAAATCTATTACCTACGTAATGTGTAGAGGGAAAAATTTTAACAAGAGGGATACCTATGCCTAAAGTTGTTACATAATTTTTTAATATTTAAAAATTCAAAGCTTTTAAGATAAAACACAAAATAGATAAAATTGGATATCCCCTTTTTTATCACAATAACTATTGAGCCAAAAAAAAATGATCGGACTCACAATAAACCACTTGTCCGATTACTATAATACAGAATTATTATTAGATACGTCATTGCCTTTGTATATTTTTTAATTGTCTTTTAAGTTTTCTAATATCTAGAAAGCATATTTACCGATCCAGGTACGGTGCAAATATCGTTCCATATAACGACTATTATTATGGAGCACAGCAGGCTATATTCAACCCCGCACGGCCTCAAATAAGGATTCATAGTTCTAATTAGTGGTGTTATCATGTCTGAGACATTACAACTCCACGCTTCAATTCTAGCCGTTAAATTTGCATGGACAATTTCATTTCGGCCTGTAAAGTTTTCATTGCCCGTTAATGTGGTATGATTTACAATTTCATCAGTTAATATCAGTTTTGCAGGTCCAGTTATATTTGTATATCGTAGAAGCGCAGGTCGATTGTAGGCCACAGCGACGATATCATCTCTAGTCTCTTGAATAACCACGTTTAGCCATTCACATATGTTTGTTGCTATGAGATGCATCAAACCGAATCTGTCCAACACAACACCACGCATTGGATCTAACAACTAAAATACAAAGTTATTTCAAAACATTAGTTTTAATAAATGTGTGATAAGTAAATAGTGAACAATCTTTTTATTACATTTGCCTACATGAAATATAAAATATGATTTTAATATTGGTAAAATGAAGAATGCCCCTTAAACTTAGGGGAAAATTTATAAAACAGTCGTTAGACCTGTTGCATTGTATGGTTCAGAATGTTGGGCGGTGAAAGGGATGGATGAAAGAAAAGTGCATGCAACTGAAATGCGAATGTTGAGATGGATGTGTGGTATTACTAGAAGTGATAAGATAAGGAACGAGTATATAAGAGGATCTTTGAAAGTGGCGCCTGTTATAGAAAAGATGAGGGGTAATAGATTTGCATGGTATGGACATGTGATGCGTAGGGAAGAAAGTGATATTACGAGGCGAATGTTAAGTATGCATGTTGAAGGAAGAAAGAGTAGGGTAAGACCGAAAAAGAGATGGATGGACTGTATAAAAGAATGCGTATAAAAGGGGTGGGTGTTAAGTTGACGAATGCCAGAGGAGAGTGGAAGAAAAATACAAGTTGTGCCAACCCCACATAGCGTGGGATAAGGACAGGAAAAAGTAGAAGAAGAAGAAGATTTGAATATTGGTAAAATAAATAAACTAATATATTCCCTCTTGAAGTATAGGTATGGATGTATTTTTACAGTGTGTATATCATATATGACTGGATGTTTAAAGGACCGTGATAAACGTAAACTAATCCTAATGTAATTTACCTAAATAATAAATATTATTAGATATTAATATGTATTTAGGTATTTCATAAATAATTACATTTTGTATAAATATTTCATTAGCTTCTATAACTTTGTTACACAAAATGTCGTTATTATGTCTTTAGAGCTAACTATTCAATATATTTTATCTTTTATATTACTGATATGAACCAATGACATAATCGAGTCGAGGTATCGATTCCACCCCGTTGCAAAACATAACCATAACGTTCATTCGACGCACAGTTCTTACGCTTATTTGCAGAACAGTAACTTTATAAATTATAACATGCGTTCATTATAATGTTACTATTATTTAATATATTAACTGTAGAAGACAATTTGATTGGAAAATACAGCCGAATAAAATCTCGTATAGTAACTTATAAGTAAATGATAATGTAGTTACTAGTAATCTTGTTATATTTATAAAATATGAGTATTAATTATCAATATTGAAAGTACAATAAAACTTTTAGATATGCAGGTTCCCTCACGAAGTTTTCCTTCACCGTAAGACAAGTTGTAATCATGATTGAAATGATTCGCACATGAAAATATTAGTGGTGTGAGACTCGGGATTTAAACCAGCTTCATTTTCCCAAGCCAGCGCATTAATTCTGGGCTACCACTGCGATGGTTATCGAATATTAACTTATTTTAGAGCAATTTTTAATGTACTTTGAAAAACAAGTTGAGCTACAATTTCCGACTATTACGAGATAATATAATATGTATGAAGATAACAAAATTATTGCGCTCTTTAGCTGTAGTTAATTTTTACGAAACGTTTTTGTATTATTAGGAAAATACTTACATTTGTGTAAGAAAAAATGAATATAGTTTGAGCGATCATAAAAAATATTCTAAGCGCTGGCTTAAGAGCAACTATGATCATCTGACAATCTCCTGAAAGATCGAAGTACTCGCCGAATTGTAGGCATGAATAAATTATTGAGCCCACACTAAATCCTGCTATTCCCATATGCAGGTAGAAACTGCCATATCGCGTTAGTTTTATGTTATCTGGAATATGAAGTCAAGTAAATAATAAGAATTTATTGATACTTTTCACAGATATATTCTTTGATTTTTGCATAGAACAGAAATAATGATAAAATATACAGGCAAAGATGGATTGTTACCTGAATAAGAATCCAATGTGTTGCATTTTGAATGGAGATGCGTTTATTCAAAATATAATATATAGATAAAGCTTATTTTTAAACATGTACATGTAAATATTATGATAATATTATGTACATTAATATTTAATAGGTACCAAAGAGGATCCCAAAAGTAAATTACGAACGAATTGATATTTCGTCGTACAATCGAAATTGAGATAAATAATAATAAAACTTTAATTAATGAATAAAACTTCGATTACTTACTATCTTTGTTGGCTTTTGCTATTCGGAGATGATAAAAAGTATAAGCAAGAAACATCATGCCGACTATATACAGGTACATCGTAAAAATCTGAAATTAAGGCAAATGTTCATTAATTTCCATTTGTAAGCAGTTAATTACATTAATAATAATATACTCACATCAGAAATAATATTGGTATATAATTCATTTTGTATTATGCTGGTTACGGGTAATGCTAGTCCTAAAACTATTAGTAATTTTGCATAAAACGCTGATATTACTACTGTCATTGATTCACTGAAACAATGTGATATATTGAATTAATTAGTGTAATAGAATAACATTGCTCTATATAGTTCTAGGAACAATACCTCTGATTTGTAATTATCTGCTTCTACATTGAAATGACGATTTCATAGTACTTTTAGGAGGATTTGAAAGGTCTAATATAATGGCCATTTGTGGTTCAAAGTATTGTTCAACACTTGTTTTATGTTTAAAGGATACAGTATTACTTAGACAACATCTTTTGTATAAAAAATAATCATTAAATAGTCTACGAATATTCTTAAAAATTTGACTTACTCGCCATGCGACAATCGTTTTGGTTTAGGAGGAACTGATAAGTGGTCCACGCTTGAGCTTGTACTGCAGGGTAAGACCACGCTGAGTCGTGGCAGTGAGTGGGGTGGAAGCTCTCTGCAATTTTTAGAATAAATAAAATACGATAAATATTAATCATATTTAATTTCCCGTAGAACCGTATTAACAAACGCAAATGTAAATGAAACTCCAACTCCAACTCAAGAAAAATATTTGTTAAGTTAATGGCGAACCACTCACAGACATGACATAACGAAAATGTTATATGATTTCTAGTTTCTGGGTCTCATTTCGTCATTCAAAATAGTAAATTGAAAAACAAGTTCTATGAAGTCTATAATGTCGTCGTATATTAAATAAATTAAGCTTAGATTAAATTATAATAAATAAATTAAAAAAACGTAACCTTTACAGATATATAATATGTACCTTATATCCAAAACCGAGCCTATAATTTAAAATTGTAATCTACAGTTTAGGTTGGTAATAAGTAATAACTAATAAGTATCGTGAGAACAAGAAAAATTCAAAGAATTTAATCTACTTAATTCAATCCTTTTTTTTTCAATTTTTTAATGAAAGTCTCCCTTTACAACATATTCGATCATCTAGAATCTAGATTATAAAGTAGGTAGCGAATTAATACTAAGTTTTGTTAAGTTACTTAAGCATTTTGTGCGCAGGTATATCATGGAAAATATTATCTGCCCAAATAAAAAGAAAGATAATAATATGTGACTGTCGAGCTCATATTTTAGTTAACAAATCAAGTCAATGATTCAAGTTGAGTATAAAAAATCTTAGGTGGGCATATTATAATATTAGAATCGAAGAAGATGTTTGTCATTAAAATTAACAGCCGTGTATAAATCTTAGCAATATTAAATAAACATAAGTATCATTAAGCAATATTTAACAAAGTATTTAATATTTTTAGAACAAATAAAGTGTGGATATAAAATTACAAGCAAAGTTGTTTTGTTTAAACGAGCGCTTATCGACTAATAGTAAGTTTAATGAAGCCTCGTCTTACTCACCTTTCATCCTCAGGCACGGAGAGCAACGGCTCCGGTCTCTCCCGCCAATCTTTTGCTGTATTTTGATTGGATTTATCTTTATTTTTATGCATTATCTATGTTTTACCTATTTCGTTATATTTTTAATAACATTTCTATTCCGTTATCAAATAACCCAAATAATACTACTTTTTACGCTATTTGGTTAAAAGATTAACTTCAAATAAGATGATGTGAATACCAGTAGAGTTTATAATGAACTGTAGCACAATAAAGTGACGAGACGAGAGTGTTTTGCACGTGTGGCTGCGTGTGTAAAGAATTAGTAATTGATAATAATTGAAAATAAGGTGACTAAGTCAAATATACCAATAACAAGGTACTAACTTAGAAGTAACGCTACATTGCATTAGCTTTAGCAGTTAATTTTTGGTAGATATATTTTTTGAATCTCATTTTGCTAACAACATAATGTCTTTCTATGGACTTCTTCATGACATAATTTAATGAGACATTTTAATGTAATAGAAATAAATTTAAGTATATTTGTGTATAGATCTACTTTTACAAGAATACTTTTATACTATTGGATTATAATTGGACATTGTATTAATGTCTACTTCAAAAAATGCTCGTGTAATAAATACAACTTCTGACAGAATTTTAAAATAAATATAAGCTTATTACGAGCTCTTTTAATTGCATCTTATTCGCATGGATCTATAGCTTAAGAGATGTCCTTACGGCTAAATAATTAGCACTGGCGGTGTCACTTTCAGACGGCCCTCCTAACGAGCACACGCGCCCCCCTCCCCACTTCTTATCTCCAACACTACGCGATTAATTAGACGTCCAGCTGGAAGCAAGCTAGTGACTTATCGCTTGATCTACCATTGCTTATAATACTGTCGTGAAAAAATTGATTACGTATCCCCCTGAATATGAGAATTTCATAATTTTTATATATATAGTTATATTGTATATTATTATTTTTAAAATTTTATATTTAATCAGTTTTCATTCTCTTAATATGACGACATTTACAATATTTTAGTAGAGTATAACGGCTACTCCGCTGCTGACAAAGCCACGGGAATAGAAAAAAAAACGGTATTTAGTAGGTACACTATAAGGCTTTAATCACTATTATATAGGTATAATAGCTTCCCTAAACTTTATCCACTGATCTATAATCTCTAAGTTTGAGATATAAATATGATGATAGGAACGATAATATTTAAGGTATATATTTTTAGTACTATTAATCGAAAGTTCTTAGCGTTAACCAACAAATCAAAGATGAGAAATGAGTGGCTTAATATCATTATAATAATAATAATGTTCTCCGACCGATTCCGGCCACGGCAGCTAATCTCATTTAGACGGACCAACTGCGCAGGAGATATTGTAGTGCACAAGTGTACGCGCAGATACAAGTGCACTCTATATTGCTATCATTCTCATACTTCCGTGGGACTTTACGTGCTCTTCGAGGCACGGGGGTGACACATCTCCAATTTCACAACTCCGGGCGGTTACTGAGGCTTACTAAACTCAATAACTAAACTTGGCCCGACCGGGGACTCGAACCCAGAACCTCTCAATGTATGACCGTACATGCTAGACATTACACTATTGTACTTATTACACAGAGTATACATATATGGCCCTGTTTTTATTATGTTCATAAAAGTGTATCAAAGTATTTTTAAAGAATATTTATAAAAATATGAAATAGGAAAGTAATTTTGTTGTATTCGGGTTCGAAAGACTTTCTAAGGCAAGAAATAGGATAAGTTTGACATTTTTCAATGTGTCGCAAAATAAAGTAAAGTTCGTTTTTATAGTTAGCGGATTTAGGATTTTTGGTTCCTATGACGTAACAACAATCTAATTCATATGATTTAGCAAATTGTTACAGTAATAGTAGAAGAAAGTATTTGGTGTTATGATGTTGGCAAAATATACTTAGATTTGAATAAAAACAATACCCTCATAGTGAAAAGTTTCCATCATAACAGTATGCATGAGTAATTCCGCATTACGAATACCTACTCTATAAACAGAACATATTCTAAATCGAAATTCGCAAGTAACAAAAAACTTGTCATCTACACGGATCAAACATGACGTCATATTCAGAGACACAAATAAACTATCTCAGTCGATGGTCGGATTAGTTGAATCCAAATCCGAATGTTTATAGTAATTTTAATTTCTTAAAACATATTATTGACGACACGTTGGCTCAGTTTGTAGTGACCCTGCTTTGCTGCGCTAGGGGTCGCGGGTTCGATTCCCACTCGGGGCATTTGTTGAGGATTAATGTTTGTACTCCAGTCATGGGTGTCAATAATTGTATATTATTATATGTTTTATTAGCATTTCCCGCGGCTTCGCACGCGTTCTAAAGATCATAAACCAAATTTTTTTTTCTGAATCTCGCGGTACGGTACCTCTACGAACTAACGCCCGTCCTTCCCGTTTTTGCAACATTTTTCATTGATGCTCCGCTCCTTTTGGTCGTAGCGGGATTTAATATACCCTATAGCCTTCCTCGATAAACGGACTATCCAACACAAAAATAATTTCTCAATTCGGACCGGTAGTTTCTGCGATTAGCGCGTTCAACCAAACAAACAAACAAACAAACTCTTCTGCTTTATAATATTAGTATATATTGCTATTTAAATAGGGCATTGTGGGATTTTGATGGTTTAACATAATTGAATATTAATAAATAGTTGTGTATATGAATTTGCATACCGTCCATGTCTAATTTTCCTTTCTAGACTGGTACTCATCTGTCGTAGAGGGTGATAGTGATGGTTAGGACCGTGCTCATAGTTCCAAGATGATGATGGCTTGCATTCTATTGCCTCACTTTCCCTTAAGAAATTAACCATTTGGACATTTTTAGTATCTTATAACAGTAATTTACTTTAAACTTTATTTTAATACTAATAATAGTTTGTCTAAAAACAGTACCTAGTAAAGTAAATAAGGATTTTTATTAAGTATAAATGCAGTGGACTTTAAATAAAAATAAACAACTTTCAAATATTAATAAGTAAAAACTTTAAATAAAATTAAATCATATTTCTATACCCTAAAAAGTAAAAAACGACTAAAAATTTGGTATGAAGGTTTTTTACTACTAAAACTGAGCTCTAAAATAGAATACTAACGTATTGGGCTTGCCAAATAAGACCAATGAATAAGCATGTACTTTTCAGTTAAGTTTTTACTAGTAGTCGTTGAACAGTTCCACTATTTACCTCTCATCGTCACATGTTTTGAGTGGAAAAAAGTCTGATCTGTTAACGTTCGAGTAGCTACATCAAATTCCATATGTTTTTCTGATTTTCTTTAAAATGATGTTAGAGATAATTTTATGGTACAGCTTCGTGACCTATCCTAATATAGGTAATTAACAGGTACAGTTTAATGTAGCAAAAAAGGTCAAGGTTTATTATCAGATAACAGAATAAAAATTGAAGTTGGAAAAGAGCTGGCCGTTCAGTTGTTTTTTTCAGTATGCGTTACCTACAGAACATAATAATAATTCAAATATAAAAGCGATTTCAGGTCGCATTTAAGTGAAGCAGTACAACGTCGTACTGCATTTTTACTAACTCAACTTATCTTATTTATATTAAATATCTTATATACAATTAAAATTAAAAGAAAACTTTAATGTACTCACCACTCTTCAGCAATGTAATCATCAATTATATTGTGGAAATTATTTGATTCAATACTGGTTGTAAAATCAATGGAGTGTAAATTATTTATTGATTTATTTTTAGTTTTATTTTTTAACGTCATTTTGAGACGTCGTTAAAGCGCTTAAACGTGATGATTATATCTAAAATATCTTAGGACAGTATAAAACATCTTATCTTACTAAGCGGAGGTCTCAGTAAGTCTAAGATAACGATCGATGACGTAATTTTAGCTCATACCAAATACGACTTATTCTTTATAGGAAGTATGGAATTTGGAAACCTTTGTAGAATACTCTTGCATTTGGAATTCCTGATTTTTGTGTGTCAGAAATTGATCATACACGCGAGTATGTTGTTGATCGTCAAGGGAATACTTAAATAATCTGCAAATCTGCGGTTCCCGACTTTTTTGCCCGCGGTACCCTAACTGCTAATAATGTTTATTGGATTTTTTGATAATAACTGATTGTGTCGTAGTCTGAATGCTTGCTTGTTTGACATCAAAATATTTATCATACCAAAAGTACAAGCGAACTATTTCAAGAGATTTTCATTTTTTCATATATTTGTTTTAAATAGCACTAGGCAACGTTTTACTTAACTTTCGAACGAAACTCCGATGACCCTTCGATGGAACCCTAGGGCTCTGGAATACGATTGGGACACGTTGGTCTACTTGGTTATAATGTATTCTTGTTCAACAGTTATGTATGTTCCATTGGGGGAAAAATACAATAATTTAATATTTTAAAAGGAAGTCGCTTTTTGGGCTCTCTGGTTAATATGTTGAAGCAATTATATAGACGTGGAGTAAATGTAAACAATTAGCGAGTATTGTTGTTAGTTGTGTTTGGTCGTGACAAAGGGAAGCATCCGATGCGTTAAATGCTTCATCACGTTCGACAAAAATTTAACCAAACAATTTAAAACTTTATGTAGCTTGTCTGCTGATTTTATTTTCAGTTAAAATAAAATGTCTCATTTGAAGAAATAAATGTTTTATTTTCATTAAAAATATTAGGATTATTTGATTAATACAATAAATAAGTTGTTAATAACATTTATTTTTAAATAAGGTCTTATATTAAACGTTTAAATATAAAGGTTTATTTTTGAAACAGTTTTTCCATATCTCAAAAAGACAAATAGTGGAGTGAAATCTGTAGAAAATCGCCAGTGGCATCGACACATGCGTAATTATCGTCCATGCCCAGGGTCCGTAGAAAGCGAGATGAGTTGGACGAAATTCTGCACGATTCTAAAAAAACATCATTTTTTATATTTTTCTAGAAAATAAAAATGGCAATGCATTGAAAATTTTCTTAGGGAATTTACATTATGTTACTTATCCATGCGTTACATTCTGAATCTTTATGGGTTTATTACTTTCGTAATAAAAAGATCATTCTTTTATTTCATCTGTAATTGTTCAAATCTTTTAATCAAGGATTTTACAAAGATATTTTTAAATACTTTTGTTAAATACACAAAGATATTATGAGTAAGGATACCTTTTCAAGTGTGTTAATCGCCCACATGGCCATGTTTGCAACTAGTAAGAAGGTCACAAGTTGTCGCCCCGGTTTTTTGCGTCGTTGCTCTGAATTACTGCTACGTCGCCACCAAGCGTCGATAATAAATAGAGATTGCAATATTGTCTGTAAAACCATACTAATTTCAATTTTTTTAGTGACTAATAAACGCCAGCGTTTTACAATTTTGGCTATTCTGAACTAATTACCCTAAATATAAATTAGAAAGCCCAGACGGACTCATTAATAGGTAAGTGCAAAATTTACTACTTTTCAAGTTACCCTAGATCACCTTATATACCTTATCTTATACCTTATCTTATATTTAAATGAGTATATGTATGTCTTACTTGATTCAAAGATAAAAATTCTGAAAAGAAACCCGTAAACCCAGCGCCATTTCTGTGATTAACGGTATGATGACATCCAATCAGACTGAACATGCAATAAACAAACATTCCAGATTGTGCTAGAACTAACAATGAAGTATCTAATCCCAAGACAGCTGAAAATGATATTACAGTATAAGATTACAAAATTTGATAAGTTATTTATTATTAGAAATGTTTTAAGAGACTTTTATCTAACGAACCTTGGGACTTTCTTTTGTATGGAAGAACTCTCATTTGCTTTAGAGCAATAACCGTGCCTATTAACGTTAATGAGTATAATATCAATTCACACACGTTTACTTCAAATATTGCTTCCTAAAATAAAATATAAGTATAATGAAATGTCAAACAATTCAGTGCGGATTTTTAAAATATTGTATTTTTCTATCAACCATATTATACCAAACTAAATACTAAAACGAAATAGTATTTTTTTTCTTCAACAGTAGTTTTTAATTAATTTGTTTTGTGTATTATCTTTTGATATTTATTATATCGTGAATTAGAAATCAGCCCTTTAACAAATCCATGTATATTAAAATTAACTTCATCTTACATTAACTGTGCTTGGATTGCTTGCCAGTACGAAAAACATTATTAACGATATAATAGTTAGAACAATGACGAGAATCCCAGCGAATAGGCCTCGATGTGCGTGTGAGCAGTCGACAGAGAAATGGTGGAGGGCTGTTCGACTTCCGTGAGGAGAACTAACGCCGAGCATACCAGCTTAAAGACAATAAATATTGTATTATTTTGTAAGTATAAAATTAAGAATAATAAATAGAAAATTAGTCACAAATATTACCGAATTGTTGTATAATTTTTTCAGGAGTGACTGAATTATTACGAGATTTATTTCTGGGGTAGTTAAACTTCTTTTCGAAGTCTTCTGGAGTACATTTAACCTATAATATAAGTAAAAAAATAAATAAACAACAACAGTTTTGTAATAAATAAATATTATCATATGATTGATACCTCTTTCCACATTTCGTACAAAATAACAGCGCAAATAAGGGAATATTCTATAGTGCAAGGAAAAAGGAAAGGTGATGCATTTTGTAGTAATGCCCCCATTATATTTGATCGTCTGCAAGGTTCTTCTATGTTTTGTAGACTAGTGTTGGTTCTTGAAGTCATCGAGTATTCTAGATGGTGAATTTCATGTTTTGTTTCTTCAACAAGAACATATAGCCATTCGCAGAGATTTGTGGCTATCAAATGCATAAATCCAAATCTCTGTATCATTTTAAAACTTCCTGCTTCGATGTCTTTGTTTGTAAGAAATATAAATTGCATCTGTGCTAGAGTTAATGCCATTCTTAATGCTGGAGTTAGTGCCGATAAAAAGTATCGACAACGGTTCGTCGTTTCAAAATATTCACCGAATTCTAAGCCGCTGTACACCATGGACCCGATGCCAAACGCTGTCAAAAAGGTCGAGATAAAATAAATAAAGTAAATAAACAGAAAACATTGTTATATGCATTAAAATAAATCAGATAAATTACCTATAGCACCCAATCTCAAATAAAAACTTCCATAGCGAGATAAAGTTTCTTTTTTCTTTAATTTCTCACTTGGTGTAGTTTTGCCATTACCGTTTTGGTTTTCTGCTGCTACAAAAGAAGTTATTGTAAAATTAATTATTCGTATTATTACTATTTCGACTGTAATCAAAGAACATATTATGTAAAAAGTCAACAAGCAACTATTAAATGAATGGCTGAAAACGTTAGTGGAATGAAAACTAAAGAAGGTAATATTCTTTGCTGTAGCAATTATGCAAATAAGATGTGATTTTAATGTCGCATTTTGTTACGCAAATGCGACTAATTACTAAAGCAACTGATTTTTGTTATTTTACTAAAGTTGAAGCGTATTTAAGATAATTACTCAGTAAGGTGTCCTTACCGCGGCTATTAATTATCATGTTGAATGCCTTTTCTCGCATTATATTCGCATATTGAAATATAACAAACATTAAAGATACTAAATACAAATATAAATAAAATCCCTGAAAAATAAATATGTAAGTAATTGAGTTAAAATAACAAAATGTTGTCAAAACATTTTAAATTAAAATATTTTGTTTTTTACCTGGTAATAGGCATCGGGTACACCGTTTGCTATTACTTCAGTAACAGGAAATGCCAATCCAAGTACTACCAAGAGCTTTGCATAAAGAGCCGATAGAGCTTTACTTAAGGCTTCACTGTAAAATATATTTAATTAATAATGATTTTAATTTATTTAATAATAAGTAAATTGGTTTCTGTGTCGACATTCTACAAACAAGATCGATGTTAGAAAATTAATAACACATACATACATATTCAGATCAAGTGCAAAATAAGATATGTCACATTAGAATATGTGTATGACTACACATATCTATGTAAACATATATCATAAAAAGTACTGAAGTGGTTTTCACTGAATTTATTCGGTAAAGTTATTTGGGTCAACGTTTAGGATATCTCTTACTGTAGTAAAATCTTTAATCCCCACGGGAAAATACTAACTGGTTCTATCAAATTGAAGATTTTATTCTAAGAAAACATTGGCAACGGTGCCTAAAAAGTCTTTGAAAATTGTATTGTATAAGGCATAATATATAACACTCACAAAAACTATTCATTTCTATTTAAAAGATACCTACGGTTAGTCGCTAAATAAAAGTTTCGCTGTATATAGGCAAAGGAAGGGTATAAATAAGATATTGCAAAATAGATATGACCGCTGTATTCATGCCCATATTTTAATTACAAATGTTTATAGTGAATGCTCACAGAGGTATTGTGAAGCTGCCTATCTATTAACTAATAAAGGGTATGAGGCTTTTGAATGGTGTTGACGCGATGTAGGTGCCGCGTATTGTCAGCAATATAATGCAGGCGGCGTGGCGCCATCTAACTGAATTTAAGACCTATTTCGAAGAAAATAGTTCTTCGAAATAGGTCTCTTCTCCATCTCCATTATTTATAAAGTGGGTGACGAACCCTTTTCACACCCAATTTTGTCACCGCTGTTAAAGCTTTTAAAGGAAAACGCATGATATGTTTTTATTTTAAAGGTACCTATTTAAACAATTTAAGTGTATTTTTTAAATTGTACTATTCCAAAATTTAATTTATAAATGTATATTAATTGACAATTATTATAATTAATTAGTAAAACAGAGAGCTTTCGATTGCGGTTCGTAGTGCACGTAGAAACTATTTGTAAAAGCAAGGAAGGGCCGTTGTCTTTCGCATTTGCCCCGCCTCCTGTCATACATCTGACCGGTGTCTCCGTGATTTATGTACTTTTTAAAACTTATTTAAAAGCCTTTACATTAAGTTAGCTGTATTTGTATTTATATTCTAGTAAAGATGGCATATACGTATCTACGTGTCTAAATTAATTTTGTTAGCTTTAAAAAGTTGTATTAAAGTTATGCTTACTGTCCCAATATCTCGGCGGCTGAAGCTGGCGGTTCATGGGTGGAAGCCACCGAGGTTCGTGAATGTTGGGTCATTTCAGATAAAAAGCGTCTTTGAGTCGCCGCGCATAGTGCTAATGCCTGCGATGGTCGACGGAATGCTGCAATTATTGCTGAAGGACGCCTATTAATATTATATAACATATTAATAATTTTTCTATAGTCAATGTTGTGTGTACAATTTTTAAAAATTTAGATCGACGTAATTTGTCATCAGTGCCTGTCAGACACATGTTACAATATAAGGCGTGTCTGATAGGTACTGATGACGAAATATTTTCTTTTGCTTGAATTCGAAAAATAATTGCATTTAATGTATAATATTTAATTATTTGTTGAAATAATTGTATTAACATTTTTTTGATTGAGCGGCTATAAGCACGTCTTTAAGAATATCAAAGCATGCGTCGTCTCGTACTAGCATTAATAGCTACTTACTTTAATGTTGTATTGATATGCTATCACACCTATACTATCTTAAATCAAAAAGTAAGAAATCTTTAAAAAACCATTTAATGTTCCTTTTATTATATTTTTGGGCTACTTTAGAAAAATGTTAAGCGACAACTAGTTACGATATAACAAATAATATATCCCTTATATTCAGACAGATCGACAGGCAAGCCGCCGGATAGCCTAGACTGAAAAAAAATGGTCTGGAGCTTTCGAATTATGCGTAATGGTTACTTGTCAATAGTTCTTACATACACGTATCAAAAGAAATAAAATATTATTAAGTGGGTTCATATTTGAGTACTATAGTAGTATAATACAAAACAATTACTGTACTATTTACCTAGTGTTAAGATTAGCAGCCAGTTTGACGTCTATATCATTTGATACGCGGCGGCTGTTAGGTAGTGAGCTTGAGTTCTGCAGGAGCGGCTCGATAATAGGACTCAACATAGCTTGAGTCCTTTCTCTCAGGTGTCCTATGTCGGAGTATGAGGACTCGTCACTGAATCAAACGATTAATTTATTAGTATTTTGGAATATGCTAAAAACTTGCATGACCTTTAATTACATTACTATTTATATATACAAACACTAGCTGACCCGTGCCCACTTCGTTGGGCATAATGTTAATAATCCTTTTTTAGTACAGAGTGTTTAAATAATTTAAATTATTTTATTAATATTAAAAATTAAAAATTAAATTATCTATACTAATATTAAAAAAACTACTTTTTGTCACTTAAATATAAAAGTTAGACATATGCTGTCGTTGACTTTTTTGTAAGCATTTTTAAGCTCCACATCTTTTCTCTAGAACTCAAAAATATATCTTTCATAGTTAAGGCAGCGTTCGTAAGAAACGCTTTCATTCGACCGTTTTTTCTCCGATTCACTTTGCAAAACGGACTACCACGTAAAAAAAATGTATTTTTCGGTTTTTTATATAACCTATGACACTCAGCAATAATGTGGCTTTCTATTGGTGAAAGAATTTTTAAAATCGGTTCAATAGATCCCGAGATTACCCCCTTACAACTTAACAAATAAACAAACTTTACTTCTTTATAATATTAATAATAGTAATAATATAGTATATTGTAGTATATAGTATAATAGTATATATAACTGCTGGACATAGAAACCATACTGATGGCAACGAGCATATACTACTGAACGGAAACACTTTTAAACAATTAAAATTAGACCAAACGTATAAATATTTAGGGATTAACGAATCTGGTAAGATAAATCATAGCGATATTAGAGACCAATTAACAAAAGAATATTTTAGGAGGGTTAAAAAAATAACAAATTCTAACTTAAATGCGCGAAATTTAATAAAAGGGATTAATACATATGCTGTACCTGTTTTGATGTATTCATTTGGGGTGATTAATTACAAAAATAGTGATATAAAAAGGATAGATGTTAAGACACGAAAATTGCTAGCAATGAAGAAGGCTCACCAACAGAAGGCAGACGTAGACCGAATCTATTTACCCATATCAATGGGTGGTAGAGGATTAATTAATTTAGAAAATTTGTATAAAGTTCATATTTTGAAGTATAGACAATATTTAGAACAGAAAAATGATTATCTAATAGAATCAATAGCACAGCATGATCAGAATAGAGGAAAATACTCCATTTACAAAGAAGCAGAAGAAATAGAAAAAGAACTTAGATTAACGCCAGGAAAAGAGCACACAAAATTAGAAATAAAAAATAGTATAATAAAGAAGCAGAACGATGCCTGGAGAAACAAGAACCTACATGGGCAATTCCCTAAAAAGGTACTCGACCTTGCCAATGTGGATAAAGAGCTTACCTTTAAGTGGCTGAAGAAACAACCTATTTCGCCAACATTGGAATCGTCTTTATTTGCAATACAAGATCAGGCAGTGCTTACGCGCCAGCATGAACGCGATATATTAAAAAGAAGCATAGATGGCAAGTGCCGCTTGTGTGTGAATAAAGACGAAACCGTCCAACACCTTCTAGCAGGATGTGAAAAACTCGCCGGGACATATTTTGTAAAGAGACACAACAACTTGGTTCAATATGTCTTCTGGTGCTTGGCCAAAAAGAATCAAATCGAAGTCAACAAGTTATGGTGGAAGGAAGAACTCAAGCAATCGACTTTAAAAGAAAATAGTAAAGCTAAATTAATATGGGAAATCCCTGTGCAAACTGACGTCACAATCACTCATAACAGACCAGACATTATTTACATAGACAAACAAAGCAACCACACTTACCTTATTCATATTTCTGTGCCATCTGACTATAACATTGGAGCCAAGGAAATAGAAAAAATTAGCAAATATCATCCGCTAAAAGTTGAACTCTCCAGGTTATGGAACACCACCGTAACAACTATCCCGATTGTCGTAGGAGCCACGGGTGCAGTGACGAAGAGCCTTAAGCGGTATTGCGATAAATTAGACGCAAACATTAACATCCATATACTCCAAAAACAAGCAGCAATACACTCTTCCACCATAATCAGTAAGGTGCTAGGAGATACAGTTTTCGTGACACGTTCATCGCAATTACATCAATCACACACATCGCAATCAAACACACAGTCAACGAACGCACATCATTCGTCCATATCTCAATCAATGACACAACAATCATCCAATCAGCATTCATCTGCAGGTTTTCCATCTACATCTGAAGCTCTTGCTCAAGAAACGACAAATGCATCACAATCTTACATTCACAAAATTAGCTTCCAATTTAAAATGGGGATAGATAGGATTAAATACTCTAAGTATCCTTTTTCCTGAGGGTTTCGGGACGGGATATTTAGATAAACCGACAAAGTCGTGAAAAAGTCGAGAAACATAATAAGTATATATAGTATAGATAATTCAAAACAAATTATAAAAGTATTAAAATAAGATATTTATTTAATCCGTATATATTTCCGTAAGTTTGTATAAATTCGTTCGTTCACATCTAGTTGTCTAGGAATATATAGCTATAGTGGAGACAAGCTTGAAGCGTATTATGGGACACAAAGCGGTCTATCAAACGTCATAAATATTTTCGCAGCTTCTGTACCTCTGCTGCATCTAAATCCCTCTTTGTATGCATTTCATACTTCTCGATCTTTTAAAGGATGTTCGAAGAACTTTCATGAATGGAATAAATGCAGAGATATTAAATATAATATGTACAATAAAATGAAGCAAAGTTATGTCCTATAAACATATATGTTTAATAATATCTTTAATATATTTTTTAAATATCGAAACCTAACGTGCATAAAATACACATCTAGACTTTCAATAACGCTAAATTCTTTTGGCGTTACTAATTAATAATATACCTATACATAAATTCTTAATAATGCATTCAACTATCTGAACAGCGAACACCCTGTAATAGTTTCGATACTGTTTTGTGTTGAACTATTTTGACGTTGAGACTAAGTCGCGAAATCTCCAAAATGTGCACCTTTACCAGAAATATTCGTGTAAACTTCTATATATCCGCACCGTATCTCTTGAATTTCAAAAATATGACACTTTACTCATCATAGTGTTCTCAAAGACTTAAGGATTTACATTTCTCAAAAATACTTGATACTATACATAAATAGGAAAGATTCAAAGCAAAAAGCGATGTTGCAAAAAAATGTTTAAATTATAATGTTATGACTCGCCTTTGCTAAATTGGAATGTTAATGTAGAAGCAGCGAACACATTTTAGCAGGATCAGTTTAAAAAATTATTTTCTATTCAAAATAAAAATAAGATTTATAGCGCATAAAATGTAAGATAAATAAAGAAGAATGCGTGCAAGTGATCTCGCGTAAGATAAGCGATAAACCTCAGCAAGAAGACAAAGAACGAAACGGCTATTTAAAGGAAAAACTTTAATTAAAATGTTGGCATATATTAACTCTGTAGCTGCTTTGTGGATAGTTAAATTAGCGCAAGTAACAAGAAAATATTAATTGCATGTTCTTTATAATATAGCTCCTTAGAATAGTGTTCAAGTTAGGTTGCGTTGTAAACAATTATGTACATAAATTAATTACATTACAGTTTGAATCAATAGACTACTGAGATAGAGTAGAAGTGTTAGAAATATAATTGCATACCTGTCATTGTCGTTCTCCTCCTGGACAGTGTCCATGTCAGTGACGGTGATGCTCGGACGCGACTCGCCTATTTGTGTTTCGCACAGCGGAACACGTTTGCTTGGAGTCATCTAAGCAATGACAATATATATGAAATCGACCTTGTTCAAGATATATTCCTCTTCAATTGAAACTGGTGTATAAGAAAAACTTTCATTTTGTTTTACGTATATCTGAGTAAAACTAAAATCGATGATAATGACATACATACATATAGGTAATAGGTATATATTATGTTACATACATTTAGGTTATAAAATAATAACTCGTGATTACTTATTCATTTTTTAAATCATTACCTGTTAATCGGAGGTGCACTATATTTTTTTCTTAAACATTTTATCATTGCTTAGAGTTTTAATGTTGTTGTGTTTATGTTGTGACAACTGATATTAGAAATAAAATTCATTTACTTATAAAATTTCGCAATAGAAACGATACGTTTTTTATAATTTATGATTTTATATGAGACGCGAGTGTTCCGTGTCGGTTCTGTGTATTGTATGCCTCGCACAAATAGCTTATAGCAATCGGCGACTTGTGAGATAATAGTAATCATATGCTCATATCAAGTAACTACTTCTTAAAGCGGCACTTCAACTTGCCAAATATGATTTGCGTTGTGATGTATTAAAAACAAAGTGAATGTAAATGGACTAAATATATATTATTATCATTTTATCAGGATATAAATAGGTAAAAATTTTATTACGTTTTATTAAAGTATTTAATAATTTATAATCAATCAATATAATACACCATTTTGAATACTAAAATATTCCGAGGAAAATAAAATAATATTTTCCAGCTTTAACACTTAATTTGGCAATATTGAAACTTAGAAATGTGCAGTAAAATGCTTACTTTAAATACATTTTTGAACTAGAATTAAGAATAAGCTTGAAATACAAAGTATAATAAAATATTTTCCATTTTAATGTTTATTTTAATAAAGACAAAGATTAAAGAGTAAGTTTGTTTGTGTTGTCCGCCGGGCGGTCCGCTCTAAGGTTGTTAGGTTGTTGAATAAGTTTCTGAATTAAGAGAACTGAAAGTTTTCTCATCTCGAGATTACAGCAAAGTGTTTACCGTTTGGCTGTAGGATGCGGCCGCGACGCCGACACCCTCCTAGTCATGTCTCATAACGTTTTACTCGATATTTAAAAACTACAGTGAAAGGTAGAGTTAAAAAACATTAATGCTTAATTAGTTTTGTGATGAACATTACAAAGATATATTTTAATTTTTTAACACGTATCATCTCATCTTTAAAAGTTGTTCGTTTAAGATTATATTTTTATTTCCTTAACAGCTGTTAATTTTAGGTTAAGACCAATTCATATTAAAATATATTATAATAAAATAACAGTTATTAATTTTTTAAAACAATAATTATTAATGTCGAGATATTATCACTTCACTAGTGAATACATGCTCGGTATTTTCATAAAATATTTGCGTGAGTGTACCGCACCTGATGCCTTAGATGTCGCTGCACTCTAAACTCGCTGTGATTTACGCAAACAAAAAGCCGTTGACAAATATTCAAGTAAAAAGTAACTAAGTATTTATGAAAAACTTTTCGATAGAGCACTTATAAATTATTAGAAAAGTATCCCACCATCACCAATAGGTAAATAAAAATTTAAATAAGAAAACTATTTTACTAATTACTTTTTTAACTTCTATATTTTTGTTATATTATTAAATAAATTAATATTAATAAAATTTACATGTAAGTATGAAGTCTATCAATACAAGAGTCGTTTATAAAATCTGTGATAAAAGCATTAATTTTAAAACTTATATTTTTAAAACAATAGTTTTCTTCTAACAAAAAAGTAGATAAATTGTAAGAGTCGCACAAGAGATAATCTCCGTGAAGCTGTTTTTGCACAACTTCACAAGACTTTTTAATTTTAAATATGGCCATTTGCTTAAACAATATTACTATAGTATATTATGATATATTATTATATAAATATATATTATTATTGTTCTTTAGATAAATTACATAAAAAGATTTTAATTTATATTCACACAAGTATATATGTACTCGTAAGATATATTCTAGATACCTATGTATAAATAACTCTCATAATTTGTGTAAAATTTTGTATTTAGATAAGGTTTCACTTTTTTGTTTTTTTAAAAAAAAATTTTAGTAATAAATAACGAAGTGTCTATTCATCCGATAAGCGGACGAATAAATTAAATATTATTCGTCCGACTATTGGTGTTTGATATATCGCGACTGACACTTTTGCTTCTTAAATGGCTCAAAGAGAAATCAATTTGTTTTTTAAATTTTAACATACTCGTGTATGCAGTTGCGGATGTTTCTACAGTACTTTTTACAAAATACCATTTTCTAGTACATTGATTTGATGTAGGTACATACTCTTAGTGAGTATTAGTGATGTAAATTTCATAGGACGACTCTATAAAACCAGCTCTTTTACATATAAAAACTCTTGGACTTAAAAGTGGGTGGGATCTTAATAATAAATTTTCAGCTCGGTAGGTTAAGGTAATTTTTTTTGGCATAGGTATATATTGCACATAAAAATCGCTTATTTTATATTAGAAATTAAAAAAGGGATAGATATTCGTACAAGCCGACAATAGTCGGACGAATAATATATTTTTTATTCATACGATTATTATCGGATGACTTACTCGTCCAATTGTTGGACGACTAGCATCAGCCAATAAATAAACGCAAATTGGTCTACTGTGTACTATTAATTTTCAGTATCGAGTATACGATGATTACATGATTTTACGATGGACTACTAAATTGTTAAAGATTATTATACGTATAAAGATTTTTTTTCTTGGGATGTTAGTAACTTTTTGTTCGTTATTTCTCATTTATTATAATATATAGGCTATATAAGGTATTGCTTTATAACTTCACAATAAAATATCTTTATTTTTACGATTTTTAGGTTCGTCTTAAGTCGTTTGTAAGCATGACGAACATCATGCATTCTAGCTTGTGAACTAATTTTAATGATTCCTTTCGTTTTATATCACCAAATAGTCCAAACTACCAATATATATCATAGTCCATACAACAAAATGAGCTCCAAACTCCAAACCAACTCAAACGTCGTCAAACTTTATGGAAGCCGGAAGCTTATTTTTTTATAATACAATCATTTAAGATACCATTCGAGGATTCAGTATTTTATTGATTAGCATTAGAGTATGAAACGGAGACATCTAAGACAAAGTGAATGCACGTAAAATGATGTTGTTTAATAGTGTTTTATATATTCAGCAAATATTTATAAAATGAAAATAGAGCTCCTACTACTGCTTTATATACACATATAGATTGCAGCACTTATTCAGTTCGTGCTCACTATCTGATCAAATTGTTTGTTTTCAGTGATTGGTTGGCAGTGAGAATAGTAAATACATCACTCCACACCAGTTAGCGCTTTGCGTCGTGATCTGTCTCAATTTGTGTCACTTATGATATTTGTTCTTTACTAATTGTCAGACTTGATATTATTTATATTTTTCGCCAAAAATATTTTTCCGAATGAAACATTATTGAATACAAATGCCATTATAATACATAAATAGGACTAAAAAGATTTTGTAATGTTACATTATCGCTAGTGCATTGAAGAATAATGAAGTAACTGATAATAATTAAGCATCTAATAAATGCGAAAGTCATCGCAAATGCGAAGATCGATATTTATTTGTTACACAATCACAATCCCCGGAATATCCTGAACCGATCTGCATGTGGGAAGGGGTTACTTTGTATTCCGGGAAAATATACGCCCGTGGAATAGGTTTGTTTTTGTTTTTCACAAAGCAAGGGATCGACTGTCTAACCTGTAACCGTTTAAATGTTTTAATATCTTTCATGATTTAATGTTCTACTGTATTAGCGGATGCGAATATTGCGGATGTAAATATATCCTTACGTAATTATTACTTCTTCTACAACCCTTTTTAATGTCCCACTGCTGGGTACGGGCCTCCCTCAGTACGAAGGGGATCAGGCAGGGGCGGCTCTAGCTCGTGTAGCGCCCATGTGCAATGAAACCCTGGCGCGCCCCCTAGGCCTGACCCTCCCGTCTAGTGTTTAAAGTTTTATGGATAGCAAAATAGAAGCGATATGTATCGAATTTCTGTTTCGCTACCCATAGAACTTACAACACAAGGCGTAATCTCTCTCTATCGCGGATTTTGCCGCTCGAGTTGCGCAGTGGAAGTGTGCTGCGCTGTCTGGCCGCTTCTAAACTTTAAATACGTAAAATAAGTTGATTTCGAGTTGAGACAAAATGTTCGAAAAAGGAAAAAAAAGGAAAGCCCATAGGTCGCTCGTGTTTAATAACTGCCGCCACCGCGCTGCTTCTGTCATGTTATTGTTGTACCATGATGGTCCAAGACGATGCTCTTAGCCGTGCAATGCTGCCTAAGGGCGCCGCAGCGCCCCCTGAGACGGCGGCGCCCGTGTGCATTGCACACCCTGCACTATAGGTTAAGCCGCCCCTGGGATCAGGCCGTAGTGCCCCGCGCTGGCCTAGTGCGTGTAGGCAGACTTCACATGTCTTTCTAAAACTTGCTAGGTCTTTCTAAGATATGTAGGTTTCCTCACGATGTTTTGCTTCACCGTAAGACAACTGGTAATCACGATAGAAAATTATATACAAACTGACATAGCCAATAATCTGGTTACGCTGACATCTGCTCCTATTGAGCAAAAATGTAATATGACATTTTATGATGTGGAATCTATTCCAAATAAGCATTTAAATTAATTATTAAGACAACAGAGGATACCTCTAGCAAATTAAAAAGTTATGACACTAAATCAAATAAATGTCATAATAACTTAGTAAGAAATGCCCCCACTTGTAAAAATTTTAAAACTGTAAATCTTGTACACCAAAATATACAGGGCATGTTAGGCAAGGATCTTGAACTGGAGTTATTTATGAGATATTGTGAGCCTCTCTGTTGAGAAAACTATTGAACTAGCCTGCGTAGAGCTTGAGCACTTCATTGTTGTATGCGTATACAAACCTCCTAGTGGGTTATATGAGTACTTTGAGAAAGTAGTGGAAGAAGTTTTGTTAAAATTAAATATTTCTAATAAGGTTATTATTGTATGTGGGGATTTTAATATTAATTTATTAGATAATTCTAATACAAGTCTCAGATTTAAATCTATGCTTCTATCATATAACCTACATAACTTATTTACTGAGCCAACAATATACTCTATGGATCACTGCTACCAGTGCTACATACATGTATAGATAACATATTTACAAACTGTAAACCATATTCTGAAGCAATTATTAATAAGTTAAGCTCCGACCATTGTGGCCAGTTTGCTTTCAAATCAAATCAAATCAAATCAAAATATTTTATTCAGCATAAAAATTGTTACAATTTCTTACTGAACGTCATGAGTCTACCACCAGTTCGGAAAGAAGAAACCTCTGACCTGAGAAGAACTGGCGAAAGAAACTCAGCGGGACTAATGTTTTTTTTATATTAATCTCATTTTTTTTTTTAAATTAAATTGCATATTTACAATAATTCTATATGTTGAAATAGCCTGGCGGCGATCACATCATTCCCAAGGCGTACTGTCTTCTAAAAAATCGTTAATCGTATAATAACCCTTAGTACACAAACGTTCCTTCACAATTTTTTTAAATTTGGCAATAGAAGCTTTTTGAACGTTTTCTGGGATCCTGTTGTATAGGCGTATACATTGTCCATAAAAAGAATTACTAACTCGGCGTAAGCGAGTTACAGGCATTACAAGTTTATGTTTGCTCCTAGTATTAATGCTATGCATGTCGCAATTCTTGGGAAATTCGTGTATATTTTTATGAACATACATAACATTTTCGTACACGTATTGAGAAGCAACAGTCAATATTTTAATTTCTTTAAACTTTTCTCTTAATGATATTCTAGGGCCTAAACTATAAATAGCACGAATAGCTCTTTTCTGCAGGACAAAAATAGTATTAACAGTAGAAGCATTTCCCCATAATAAGATTCCATAGGACATAACACTATGAAAATAACTAAAATATACTATACGAGCTGTATCTACGTCTGTAATAAGTCTAATTTTTTTTACCGCGAACGCTGCAGAGCTGAGCCTTTTTGCTAGCCTCTCAATATGGAGATTCCACTGCAATTTCGAATCTATGATAATGCCTAGGAATTTAGTTGATGTTATTGGTTTTAACATTTCCCCTCCCAACACTACACCATTATCAACAAGTTTAACATTAGATGTTGTAAATTTAATTAATTTAGTTTTTTGGTTATTTAATAATAAATTATTCGAATCAAACCAATAGACAACCTTTGAGAGAGCATCGTTTACATCGTCGTACATTAGTAAATTACGTTTCACCTTAAAAATAAGTGAAGTGTCATCTGCAAACAATACTATCTCATGTTTGTCCTGTACAAAGAATGGCAAATCATTTATGTAAATTAGGAAGAGAAATGGACCAAGAATAGAGCCTTGTGGAACACCCATATCTAACGGAGCCCCAGGAGATCTCTTACCATTTACATCAACCCTCTGAATTCTATTACTCAAATAGGAATTCAGGAGGCTGAGTGCCTTATTTCTAATTCCATAGTGATGTAGTTTCCTGATCAATGTCTCATGATGCACACAATCGAAGGCCTTGGATAAGTCACAGAATATCCCAAGAGCATCCTGTGACCTCTCCCAAGCCTCAAAAATATTTTTAACTAACTCAACACTAGCATCTGCTGTGGAGCGACCTTTCGTAAAACCAAACTGTTTCTTATGAAGTAGATTGTGTGCATTAAAATGCAATAACATTTGCCCGAGTATAATTTTTTCAAAAATTTTACTAAATGTTGGGAGTACCGAAATAGGTCTAAAATTATTAGGGTCTAGGGTACTACCTGATTTAAAAATAGGGATAACTTTACTGTGTTTCATTAGATCAGGGAACACACCATGTTTTATACAGCCATTAAATATAGTAGCTAGGTAAGGTGCAACAACATCTATTACCGAGCTAATAACTTTTACAGATATACCCCATAGATCAGCTGTTTTCTTGACGTCCAGGCTTCTGAAAGCTACCATTATATCTTTGGGGTTTACTTGTTTAAATTTAAATATAACATTACATTCTTTGACGTTTTTCTTTAACAAAAGTTCGGCAATGTCGGGAGACGAATTTAGTGATTGCGTTGTTGAAAGTGGAATGTCAGTGAAAAATTTTTCAAACTCAGATGCAACTTCTCGGTCTGAGGTAATAAAATTATCATTAATATTTAACTTAAAATCGAAGCTGCGATCTGCGACTTTTCCACTTTCACAGGCAATTATGTTCCATGTCATTTTGATTTTATCATTAGCATTTTTTATTTTATCTTTAATATATAATGATTTTGCCATGGAACATACTCTTCTAAACAATTTTGAGTAGGCACTTACAAAAGAAGCGAACGATACATTATGATTATAGGCTCTTTCACTGTACAATTCGTATAGCCTTTGCCTGCTCTTGTATATGCCAGGAGTTGCCCATTCACCGAATGTCAAGAGACCCCCTGAATTGACTGTTTTAGAAGCAAATATTGTAGAAAACTCAGTTTTTACTAATTTAAATAACGAGTTATATAAGAAGTTGGGGTCATTAGTGTAGGATAAATAGGGAAGTTTTGCCACAATCTTCTTTTCAATCTTTCTTTTCTTATTCTTTAAATGCCAATAAAATAACTTAAAAAAGACTTTTATACCTATAAGGACTACACGTATGGAGAATTTCAGAGGTGATATTGTGGCAAAACTTCCCTATTTACTCTACATTAATGACCCCAACTACTTATATAACTCTTTATTTAAATTAGTAAAAACTGAATTTTCTACAATATTCACTTCTAAAACAGTCAATTCAGGGGGTCTCTTGACATTCGGTGAATGGGTAACTCCTGGCATATACAAGAGCAGGCAAAGGCTATACGAATTGTACAATGAAAGAACCTATAATCATAGTATAGCGTTTGCTTCTTTTGTAAGTGCCTACTCCAAATTGTTTAGAAGAGTATGTTCC
This sequence comes from Boloria selene, assembly GCA_905231865.2. Taxonomy (NCBI): domain Eukaryota; kingdom Metazoa; phylum Arthropoda; class Insecta; order Lepidoptera; family Nymphalidae; genus Boloria; species Boloria selene. Next base: position 9,247,190 of record HG993137.1, on the reverse strand, counting down.
ATGGCAAAATCGTTGTATATTAAAGAAGATAAAATAAGAAATGCGCATGATAAAATCAAAATGACATGGAACATAATTGCTTGTGAAAGTAGAAGAGTCGCAGATCGCAGCTTCGATTTTAAGTTAAATATTAATGATAATTTTATTACTTCAGACCAAGAAGTTGCATCTGAGTTTCAAAAATTTTTCACTGACATTCCACTTTCAACAACGCAATCACTTAATTCGTCTCCCGACATTGCCGAACTCTTGCTAAAGAAAAACGTCAAAGAATGTAATGTTATATTTGAATTCAAAACAAGTAAACCCCAAAGACATAATGGTAGCCTTAAGAAACCTGGACATCAAGAAAACAGCTGATCTATGGGGTATATCTGTAAAAGTTGTTAATTCGGTAATTGATGTATTTGCGCCTTATCTTGCTACTATATTTAATGGCTGTATAGAACATGGTGTTTTTCCTGATCTGATGAAAAACAGTAAAGTCATACCTATTTTAAAATCAGGTAGTACCTTAGACCCCAATAATTTTAGACCAATTTCAGTACTCCCAACATTTAGTAAAATTTTTGAAAAAATCATACTCGGGCAAATGTTAATGCATTTCAATGCACACAATCTACTTCATAAGAAACAATTCGGTTTTACGAAAGGTCGCTCCACAGCAGATGCTAGTGTTGAGCTAGTAAAAAATATTTTTAAGGCTTGGGAGAGGTCACAAGATGCTCTTGGGATATTCTGTGACTTATCCAAGGCCTTTGATTGTGTGCATCACGAGACGTTGATCAGGTAACTGCATCATTATTGGATTAGATATAAGGCACTCAACCTCCTGAATTCCTATCTGAGTAATAGAATTCAGAGGTTTGATGTAAATGGTAAGAGATCTCCTGGGGCTCCGTTTGCTATGGGGGTTCCACAAGGCTCTATTCTTGGTCCATTTCTCTTCCTAATTTACATAAAGGATTTGCCATTCTTTGTACAGGACAAACATGAGATAGTATTGTTCGCAGATGATACTTCACTTATTTTTAAGGTAAAACGTAATTTACTAACTTACGACGATGTAAACGATGCTCTCTCAAAGGTTGTCTATTGGTTCGATTCGAATAATTTATTATTAAATAACAAAAAAACAAAATTAAAAAAGTTTACAACACCTAATGTTAATATTGCTGATAATGGTGTAGTATTGGGTGGGGAGATGTTAAGGCCGATAGAATCAACTAAATTTCTAGGTATCATCATAGATTCGAATTGCAGTGAAATCTCCATATTGAGGGGCTAGCAAAAAGGCTCAGCTCTGCAGCGTTTGCGGTAAAAAAATTAGACTTATTACAGACGTAGTATACAGCTCGCGTAGTATATTTTAGTTATTTTCAGTATTATGTCGTATGGAATCTTATTATGGGGTAATGCAGCTACCTTTAATACTGTTTTTGTCCTGCAGAAAAGAGCTATTCGTGCCATATATAGTTTAGGACCTAGAATATCATTAAGAGAAAAGTTTAAAGAAATAAAAATATTGACTGTTGCTTCCCAATACGTGTACTAAAATGTTATGTATGTTCATAAAAATATACACGAATTTCCCAAGAATTGCGACATGCATAGCATTAATACTTGGAGCAAACATAAACTTGTAATGCCTGTGACTCGCTTACGCCGAGTCAGTAACTCTTTTTATGGGCAATGTATACGTCTATACAACAGGATCCCAGAAAACTTTCAAAAAGCTTCTATTGCAACATTAGCTATTTCAACATATAGAATTATTGTTAATTTACAATTTAATTTAAAAAATAAGAGTGAGATTAAGATAAAAAAAATATTAGTCCCGCTGAGTTTCTTTCGCCAGTTCTTCTCAAGTCAGAGGTTTCTTCTTTCCGAACTGGTGGTAGACTCATGACGTTCAGTAAGAAATTGTAACAATTTTTATGCTGAATAAAATATTTTGATTTGATTTGATTTGATTTGATTCGCACGTGAAAATATCAGAGGTGCCAGACCCGAATTTGAACCCGCATCACTCGGTTGTTCAAGCGAGCGTGTAAAACGGCGAAACGGAGAAAGGCGATAAAATTGCTTTAATTATTACTTAACTCAATATTACGAATTCGGCCACCGTCTTCAGGAAACTCTGAAATTACTTTTTTGACATTTGCAAGACAACCTTAAAGACGTAAGACGAATCAAATCTTATGAACAAAATTTGGGTATGTGAGTGGTTATACGAGTAGGTATATCTACATTTTGGTCATTTGAATAATGAGCGGTAAAAATCATTAATCTATACATATAGTAAAATATTAAAAACAATTGTTACAATTGTTGTTACCTATTGTGTATGAACTATAGAACTCAAAATGAAAGTCCTTGATTTGAATTTTTTCTGCTTGTATGTTAATTTGTGTGCATTTAATGCAGAAAGTAAATTGAGAGTATACTTCTGATTAAGTCAATGTCACGAAGAAAGATACAATGAGATTGGTCGGTAAAATGAATTTTTGATTGTAAAAGAGGAAAAAAACACTCAATTTTTGATTGTAAAAGAGGACGTAACGCTATACTTATGAATCCAATCTCCATGAGGCTACAAATTATTAAAAATCCGTCCGTCCGCACAAACTCATCTGAACTATTGGTCGATAGAAAGTTTGCAAAATGAATTTCAAATCTCTATTTCTTATTAGGTAGGACTAACATTTTGTTAACTTTTAGAATATACTATTTATTATACTTTTTAGTATATATACTCATACTTAGAGAGTAGGAAAACATTAATGTAAATTGTTATGCGCTAATTATTGATATTACATATTACCATTTTAATATGACACGATGGACGATGAATGTAATAAAAAATGACAAAGATATCAATTAAAGAAGAGATAAACTTACTTTTACACCAAGTATAGTATTTCTACAACACTAAAAAAACTATATCACACTACATGTGAACGCTATCTTTCGCTTCATTTTCAACTGAAGATAAATGATAATATTACGTCGGAAGTCCATACTAATGCTAATTAAATGACGAATTTATATAGCACGACTTTAAAGTGAACGACTTGAAACACTTCACAAAATCATGATCAGTAGTAATTAACAGGTTGTGAGAAACAAACGCAAAAAAAATTAAAATGTGTGTGTGTACTTATGTACACGCGTTAGAAGTTATACTTCTTTGGCATCATTAAATAATACATACTCATTTTCGCAATTAACACCCCAAAAACCTCGAAAATTACATCCATGTAATTGTTTAAAAAAGCCGGATGTCCGCCATCTTGGATTTGAAAATGGACCTCATTTTCGTAATCAGCACCCCGAGAAACCTCGAAAATGACACCCATATCATTTTAAAAAAAAAAACGGATGTCCGCCATCTTGGATTTGAAAATGGACCTCATTTTCGTAATTAGCACCCCGAGAAACCTCGAAAATGACACCCATGTCATTGTTGAAAAAAAAACCGGATGTCCGCCATCTTGAATTTGAAAATGGACCTCATTTTCGCAATTAACACCCCGAGAAACCTCGAAAATGACACCCATGTTATTGTTGAAAATAAATATCGTGAATATAGTTGCAAGTCCTCTAAACTGTTGACTGTTAGCTAACTTCTTCCAAGAGAATTTTGTCTCGCTGTGCGCGCGCATCGTAAAATTTCACTCTCATCAATTTTTCATAACGCGCCTAAAGAAGTATAACTTCAAAAATTGTAGCAAAATCTATATAATCGACTCTCGACTTTCTGTGTAGCTACATTAATCTCATACCTTCTACAGGTATAAGATTGAGGAATCAAATAGCCTTTTTTTAGAGTCTTGTTTCAATATTTGTTTTTTTTGAAACTATGACTATTTATTTTACACCTAAATTTAAAATAAGGTAAAAGATACATTAATATTATTAGTAACATAGAAAGAGTATAAAACAAGAATCGACAAACAAGTAGCAAAATTAGATACGATGAAGTATAATTTACATGACTTGTCGAACAAATGAACATAAATCACAGATGCTATAGTTAAAAGATTTTTTTTTAAACTGAAAATTTAGTTTGAAATTTTGACAAAATTCTGAGCCGACAAGTGACACAGACTTTACAAAGCTACGATTTTTTCAACGTTAGGTAGTCAACATGTTCAAAGAGCTTTGCTGTCCACCGCAGTGTTGCTGCATGTCACATCCTATGTTGTTATAGCCATCGAAAGCAACTACAACTTAAGTATCCTATGATTTGACAAGTTCAGGTAATCTGGACATTTTGCTACACTAAGATTGTTATTTAGTCAATATCCAATTATTTTATTTTTAATCAAATTTTTAAAGATTTTGACTTAAATGAGATTGAATAAGCTAAAATACGTATTATTCGTTAAAATGTTTTAAACTTTTGTACTTTACTGTTAGAATGTAGATGTACATATAAGGGTATTAGCAATTTTCTGGAAGGATACATTGTATTCCTTTCTCTCACATATTCCGTTGGAACAATAACTCAACATGACTGATAAGGTGTTGGAAAGAGACTTTACTTTACTCTCTGAGGCAAGAGGTGAAAGCATCGCCATCTTTCTGACTTTGAATAGTTACTGCACGTAACAATTCCAAATCCCAGTAACTTACTGGATCTTTAACTCAACTAAATTTAGCCTGACTTGAGACTCGAACCTAGGACCTCTAGATGCGCACCCGTATGAGCAAGTCACTCTACTTTAATATACTACTAGTGTAGCGCATGTCTCACCATACTCAGTAGATAACATCATCATGGATATTGTCTTCAGACACAATCTTTAATTTTTTCTGTTATTAGTAGAATTATCTCAAGAAAAATTGAAGATCGTGTCTTAACAAACTTGTCCTTAAATAAAGTAGAGTAAGTATATATAAAGAAACAGACAGATTGATTTTTGAGGTATACGTATACAAACAAACTTATATATCGTGCATTAATCACTTGAAAACTATATATTTTATTCGTAAAGAAACTTAAAAGCAGCGTATTATAAAATAAAACTTACTCCGAATCGAAAATTGCCTAATTTTAACTTCATTAATGGATTAATTACATTTCGCTTTTTGTGGGTATTCAAAGCAAGGCATTAAGTAAATATTATCTAACACAAAGAGCATAGCGCTGATGTCGCGTAAAATTTATTCTGGAAAATGAAGTTGAAATTTTGCCGTTCAAAGTTGCCCAAGTTAATTCAATTTATTGTCTCTTTTAAAATGAAACTCTACCGTAATGTTATTTGTTGGCTTCACCTACGCTTGTTGACATGCCCCGAAAAGCGAGTGCAGGAGCGCACCGGCGCGCCTAAGTGATTCGATACACGTTCAATATGTTTCATTAGGGAGCACCGTGCTCACTTATTCAATCATATCGGCAGCGAGACGCGCTTGTCGCCATCCGACGATGCCAATGCAGCCTATCCGCGTACTTCACTTTATTCTTACATAATCAGTTTTCCGTCTCAAAATGTCGTTGTACATTCAATTTGAGCGAGTGTTTACCTAAATACCTTATTCCAGTGTAGCTTTTATTGCGGGTTTTCGACTTCATTCGCTATTTATTCCCTATATAATAATTCATTATAAAGTTCCATTATATGGGAAACAATAACGGCCAATTAAAAAGCAATATTGCGAGGAACCTTTGCAGTGATTTTTCCGTCCTCCGACGAGCGTCGAATGCGGAACGTTTCCGTAGCGTCGCTTCTGAGAAGGAACCACTTCTCGAACGCTGTCTGCGTCCTGTGTCGCAGGAAATGGTAATTACCGCCTAATCTCGCCCGAAGCGTAGGGCGGCCCGACGTCCGGATATGAACTTCCGTTATGAACAATTTAGCGCGCGAAATTGGACGCCCGTACGCCCTGCATTCACCTGAATCAGATGATGCGACACACACGTGTCTCTGCACTCAAAGCTCTCTCGCTCTACAGTCATTGCGCCCCATTCATTGCTGCGATTTGCGTTCTCGAATAAGTTAACACGCCTCAGCATACCAAATGAAACCTTTTAAAATGTAATGTCTAGGAAATTGCATTTTTACTCAATTTAAAAATTTCTCAGCAAATGACTTGCATTTATTTCGCTTTCTATAGATATAGTTTTTCAATAAAATTTAAAATTGTCTACCAAACTACCTATAATTTATAACCTACTACAATTACTGAGGAGGTCTAAGGGCTCTCGCAAGTTCATTTGACAGTTTATAATATATCCAATTTTATAATTAGAGATTGACTTTTTGACTGTATTTTTCATCACTATACTTCATTCGTCTTGTCCATTTATCCAGTGTTTTATCTAAGAACCGACGTTGACGACACGTTTCACCTTGTTTTTGGTATAGTATAATAACACTCTATAGATGTACTAAAGATTCACCTTCGCTCCGCTCGGGATCGTTCCTAGGTGCACTTCCACTGTTAGTACGGATTTCTCAGAGATAAGAGACTTTCCTCCAATAAAAATAACCTTATATATTTATCTGGATATCAGGATCCCAAATCCATCAAATTTTGTCGAGTGGATTTCTTGTAATTCGATGACAGCCTAAAAACTAGATACATTCGGCCTTTGCATCAATCATCATGTACAATTTCAACTCAGAACTTAAATATATATTTATTTAAATCCTGTAATAAACCTGAAGAACAAAGTAATAATAGCATTTTGTCTTACTAATATTGTCAATATATTATATTGTAAATGATACTTTGTTAAACTCATTTAAATTTAAATTACAATTTTAATTTACAGCCATGCCACTGTTATTTTAATGTACATTGAGTTGCGTTGTGACATATATTGTAACTACTTATAAACTTGCACTTTCGATAAATCTGTAAAATTCTATGTTTTTCTTTATTAACTGATAGTGAAGTGGGGAGGCGATTGCTGTCTCCCTCGATGTCTCAAAAGCCTTTGACAGGGCTTGGCTCGCTAGCCTTATAAGCAAGCTTTCAGCCTATGGCATATCTCCTGGCCTGATCGGCTGGATAAATGACTTCCTGAGAGACCGATCACTCAGAGTTGTAGTAGAAGGCTGTTCATCAGAACCCTTAAAGATCAACTCTGGAGTTCCTCAGGGATCTGTTCTCTCTGCAACCTTGTTCCTGCTGCATATTAACGATCTACTTATACCCGGTATCTATGGGTACGCAGACGACAGCACTGTTGTAGAGAGATACCTGCCGAGTGCTCGGGCCAGTAGAGATCAAATTCAGTCTGAAAGAGAGGCCATGGTAGAGCGTTTGAATCTCACACTCAAGGCAGTCTCCACTTGGGGCGATGCCAATCTTGTGAGTTTCAACGCCACCAAAACACAGGCGTGTCTGTTCACCGCGAAAAGGAGTCCTTTTACCTTGACTCCTACTTTCCAAAATGTGCCTCTGGAATACACTGACCGTCTGCAGTTGTTGGGGATGGACATTAGTTCCAACATGAACTACGGGCGGTTCATCGAGTCTAAGGCCAATGTAGCAGCGAGGAAAGTTGGCATCCTCGCAAAGGTCCGACAGTATTTCACACCGGGACAGCTCCTTGATTTATATAAAGCTCAAGTCCGGTCGTGTGTGGAATACTGTAGACACATATGGGCTGGTGCTGCGAAATGCCATCTGTCTGCTTTGGACTCGATTGAGAGGCGTGCGCAGAGGATTATTGGTGACCCTACGCTGGTAAATGCCAACCTACAAAGCCTCGATCACCGACGTAAAGTTGCCAGCCTCTGTGTATTCTATAGGTTACATTTTGGAGAGTGTGCGCAGGAACTACATGATTTAATTCCCCCATCCCCTTTCCATCATCGGACGACGCGACGAACGGCTGGTTTCCATCCTTATGTCGTGGACATTCCATCCGTCCGCACGAAGCGTTTCGCTTCGTCATTTATTATACGTGCGGCTAAGGATTGGAACAATCTGCCTGCCTCCGTGTTTCCGTCCGATTACAATATGGGTGTCTTCAAGGCAAGAGTGAATAGGTGGCTACTGAATTAGTGCGACTTACCATCTACGACTGCGTTACCACTTTCCATCAGGTGGAACGTAGTCAAGCACTAATTCAGATTGATATATAAAAAAAAAAAAAAGTTTTAAGTGTTAAAGTAAATGTTAGGCAGTATTAAAATTTTAGTATTTGTACTTTAAATGTACCACTTAAAATATAAATCTACAAGAAATCATAATTACCTAATTAATAATAATTATTACTTTACGTTTTAGTTTATAAATTTTACACTTGATCTATTATAGAATACTGAATAATGTATACTTTACTGTATGAGTTGATGTAGTTTTGATACTTCATATTATATTTCCTTTTGGCCGTCCGGTCCACTGTTTAATTAACATATTCAAATCAAAGCAATATATTCTTTATTCAAATAAACTTTTACAAGCTCTTTTGAATCGTCATTATTACATTATTAAACTTTAAATTAAATGTCAGTCTGTAAGTCTGTGAGTAAGCTATCACCGACTCAGAAAGCTGTTCTACTTAGAAAAACCGGTGAAAAACTCAACAGTTGCTCTTTTCAAAAATAATATTTGGTAACAATATTGCGTTACAATATTTATCTATTTATCCAACGTGAAACACAACCAGACATTCATCCCACACATTTACATCTACTAAGTATTTCGTGATGGTAGGTATAATAAGTCTTATTCAATGTCTTGTTAAAGATTAATTTTAGACTTGAATTGCTTCAAAGGCAAGCTCAATATGGACTGTAGAATTTTATTATACATGCGTATACCTTGTCCCATAAACGATCTATTTACATTTTGAAAACAAAAACTGGGTGTTACAAGTTTATCCTTATTTCTTGTATTTATACCGAGGATTAAATTGATAAGTTAATTGTTTTGGATTTTAAGAGGTTTGAATGTGAATATTTTAATATTTTAATTACTTGATTTGACTTCTATCAATTACTAAACACGTTCTAGTGTCAGTACCCAAAGTAAATTTATATTAAACAACTAGTAACTTACCCTTGCTCCGTTCGGGTTCCCTAGGTGTGTTTAAGCTTTGGATGGATTTCTTACAAATTTGATATTTTCTCGCAGAAAAATTATTTTACAAGTTGCTCCCGATAAGCTATTGTCATACAAAATTTTATCAAAATCTGTTCAGTGCTTACCTCGTGAAAGAAACAGACAAAAAAAACTGAATATTTAAACTATAGATACATTCGATATAGATAGATACATTACAGGGGAGTCGTAGGTAAGACGGGGTAGCAGCTAAGGCAGGTATCTTAAAAAACTGCAATTTGCTTACAATAATCCTTAAGGTTCAGACTTGTGGCTGTGGCTTGTTAAATAATATTGCTAGCTAAAGAGGTTAATGATGCTACAAGTAACCCATAATAAGATAAACAATCATCATCATCATCAGCCCTTAATAACATCCCACTGCTGGGCACGGGCCTCCCTCAGTACGAGGGGGATCAGGCCATAGTCCACCGCGCTGGCCTAGTGCGAGTTGGCGGACTTCACATGTCTTTCGAAAACTTGTTAAGTTTTCTCAGACATGCAGGTTTCCTCACGATGTTTTCCTTCACCGCAAGACAAGTGGTAATCATGATAGAAATTATTCGCACATGAAAATATCAGAGGTGCGAGACCCGGATTTGAACCCGCATCACTCGGATATCCAAGCGACCGCGTTACTGCTGGGCTACCACTGTCCAAGATAATAAATATGCTCTTTTAAAATTGATAACATTTTTTATTTATTGTTAATATTACTATAAAATAATATGGTGGAGCAAGATGGGAGATGACTATCCTTCTTGCCCCATAATGAGAGCGATAATTATGTTTTTTTTTTGTTTTACACAAAATGGGTTGGTATTTTATTGGTTTGGGTACTCCATCTTATCTTATCACCACATCGGGATAAACGGAGTGAAATACTTATTTTCAGAAAAATATAACAAATAATTCTTAATATTACCATTTGAAGATTATTAATTAATAGTGCTTTATTTAAAAATAAATACGATTCTGTTTATATGCAAGTTTTGCTTTTATTGTTTTAAACCTTAAGTACCCCATATTACCACTATCTCCCTTACCATAGATTGATTGGTACAGAGAGTACCGAAACTAATTTCAATTTTTGTAATAAGATTTTATTCTAAATATTTAATGTTCAGATTCGACGAAGTTAGAATTTTTTTGTTTATTATATTTTATATTATACTTTGTCCATTTTGTTAATGGTTTTTTGACAGCTCACGCCCACGAAGTTTCGTATTTAATGGTTAGCCATTAAAGTTAAAATGTCATACTCATTAATATTGTACTTCATGGACGGGCAACTCCCCCTTATTGCTGTGCCACACGTAACGATTACTACGATTGTGCCACAGATTACAAATAATCGATAGAAATCAATGCTAATATGTAAATAAGGTGTAATGTTATTTTAATGTTATTTAATAAGGAAGACAAAAAAAATTTAAGATTTAAGCCAATAAATTAAAATATTAAAGTTAATAGTAAAATTTTACTTTCTTCTTAGTATAAGGCATACAAATAAAACAACTAAAATAGTTTAATTCCTTTTATTAACATGATTCGTCAGAATCATCATTTATATTAGATTTGTCCGATGAGGAGTCTTCAGTTATATTATTTTATTAACTCTTGTGTGTATAAATTATCAAAATATGCAATGTCACGGCCCGAATCACATTATGATTCTCTTAGTTCTCTCCACCACACTTGATTTTTACGATAATAATATTTATTTTCATATTAATAAATATAAAAATAAATATTATTGTATACTTAAAAAAATAAGAGAAATCGATTATTACGTCCTTTTGTCATCACTATAGCTTGTCATTCGGCGAGCTGTCAGAAAACCATTAACAAAATGGACAAACTATAGATGTAATTTCTGATCATTTTGTTTGAAAAATAATAAAAAACCTCGTTGCAATTTTATCGTATGAAAATCAATTTTTGATATTTGAAATATAGTCTGCTTTGAATATCAATTGTTGATGTAGATGCAAATGATGATCACAATTCGACTATAGCTAATGATCGCCATTCATCGTGATCTGCATTGATATGGAGCTATTATTACTTGCAATTCTCCGTCATCTGTCAGACATTTATCAACGCAAGTACACCGATACCTACTAAGTCTCATCATCTAATCATAGACCAATCAAGTTCAAATCATTGTTATTGATACGTGGATAATTTATTGTATTATACTTTTAAACAAGAGGGCCAGAGAAAGTAGCTGTTATTTTATAGCATTCCGTTATAAAATACGACATATAAAAGACTAGTCATTCCCGCGGCTCCGCTCGCGTTCTAAAGGCTGAAAATAAAAGAAATACTTTTCTCCCGTTTTTGCAACATTTTTCATTGATGCTCCGCTCCTATAAGTCGAAGCGTGATGTAATATAGCCTTCCTCGATAAACGGACTATCCAACACAAAAATAATTTTTCAAATCGAAGCAGGAGCTTTCTGAGATTAGCGCGTTTAACCAAACAAACAAACAAACTCTTCAGCTTTATAATATTAGTATAGATATGTAATTGTATAGTATTAAAAAGAATATTCTATTTTAAATAACGATGTATTCGTAAAAAACCACCAATAATTCGTTTTTAAACCAACGAACGGCGTTAATAAAACGTCGAGTAACTGGTGTAATTAACTTATCGCTATGGATGATACGATAAAAATCAGCGCAACAAAATGGCACCAGTCGAAATGCAATGAAATTGAGGAAAATGATTTTGATATTCAGAGAGCGAGAAACGAACGGACGGCCGGTTATTGTCGGCTTCTATACAGCCTCCAAATGGACTGCGCTCGTTCAATTTCGATACTTTTACAACACAATAGGCGAGAGTAAGGCGTGTGCGCTCACCTGTCAAATTAAAAAAGCACTTGAATATTCAAAATAAACCTGGCAAAGTGCGCGTGGAGATACTGCACAACAGTGCGAGTTTTAATTTTTACGAAATAATTGAATTTCATTCACCCAGTGGCTATTAAAGTTTAAAATAAAACATTATGACAGTATTTTAAATTTATCGCAATGAAATTTTCCCATTGGGTCGATTTTAAAACCTATGAATGCTATTTGAGTAATGATAAATTTAAAATAATATTGAATACTTAATTTAATCTATAGGTAACAAATAAATTTAATTGAAGTGCCTCTTTGTAAAATTAAAAAAAACAGCTTAAACAGTTTTTACACACTTACAAAAAATACATTAAAAATATGGAGAGTAAATAGTGTACGGAGAGGTACGGCTTGTGATCATCGATCACAAGCCGTACCTCTCCGATGATGCGGGTTCAAATCCGGGTTGCAAACCCCTGACATTTTCATGTGCGAATCATTTCTAACATGATTACCTCTATAAGGTACAGTAAATTAAACACGATGTCTGTCTTTCAATCCGTATCTGTTTGATTTTATATTATATTAAGCCTGTAATTTAATTATAATTATATTAGGTTTTTTTTATTTATTATATTTGGCTTAATTACAGGCTTTGCCGAACTTCGAAGAATGATAACAAAACTAGCAGTGAAAGAGCCCCGACTCATTAATCGATCTTTACCATTATTGCTCCATGATAACGCGAGACCTCATACAGCACGAGACACAGTTTTAACTCTACAGGAACTGCAATTAGAAACTATTCCTCACCCTCCGTATTCGCCAGACCTTGCTCTAACGGACTACCATTTTTTTCGTGATTTCTACGTGATAAAAAGTTTTCTTCTCAGGAGGCAGTACAAAATGCTTTCACACAGTTTGTCGAATCTAGATCAAAAGAGTTCTATCGCAAACGCAATAATGACGCGATAATAATGGTAATTATTTTGATTAAATGTTGTAATATGTTAAATTAAAAAAACGAAATTCAATTTGAATACAAATCGGCAACTTCATACTTTAACCCCTAATATAAAGGGGAGTGTTCTGTGGAGCTATTTGACCGTAAGTCACACTCTCTTCTACGAACGTACTGCGCGCCACCGAACGCATTTTCATCTTCACCACCTGGATACCTGACATACTTCTACCGTTAGCTGGGCCGGATGTTTTTTCCACGGACCACGAAACTGTGGAACCAACTACCATCGATCGTGCTCCCGCTTAATTACAATATGGTGTCATTCAACGGGCGGACCAACAAAGTCCTGTAAAGCAGGAAACGCATCGATAGTGCCTCTAATACTACAAATGTTCATGCGCAATGGTAATCACTCAACATCAGGTGCCTTGCCTGCTCGTTTGCTCGCCGTTCGTATAAAAAAAGAATAATAGTATATATTCATGCTATATATACTTAATCTATACTTATAATATTATAGAGCTGAAGAGTTTGTTTCTTTGTTTGGTTGAACGCATTAATCCCAGGAACTACTGGTTCGAATAAAAAAAAATTTTGTGTTGCATAATCGGTTTAAGCTACATCCGCTACAGGCTCCATTACATCACGCTACGACCAATTAAAATCTATAAAGAAAAGTCCGCGATAGCGTATGTCTATATTTTAAGGTTGACTCACTATAACCTTTTTATGGTAATAAATATTAATAAAGTTTAAACTTAAAATCTATTATTTATCGTAAATACGTAAATTAGTATTTGTTAATAGTCTATAAACGTAGGACAGTTAGTTCAAACCGTGACATTTTTCTTACTTAGAGAATCTTTATGTCCATTATAACTTCTTTTTCAATTTACAGGTACATAATCAACCTTAATTATTAATGATAATTATCATTAAGGATTAATATCGTGATATCAATGTCACCACTATTCGATACCAACTGTATTTGAAGTTAATAGTTTAAACAAAAACTGTATTCGTGACTTAACTATAATATTTAGACTTTAAACTAAAAAAATTAGAAACTTTATTACTTTACTTATAAAGAGGTCTTTATAATATTAGTATAGATAAACATAAGTATGATCTGTTTCATATCCAGTACTTATGAAATTATAACCCCATACAAACTTCCACCCCTCTTTTGTGGGGGTTCACTTCCATTGGGTGTACCGTATACACAAGATACATTTTAAACAAATATCAATAATTATTGCGATTGTACCGTAGATTTTTCCATAGGCAATTTTAAGACCTACAATTTCCCCATACATTGTTTTGGCGTATCTCTTAAGGGTTAGCCAGCGCTAGCCAAAATAATTTCTGAAGACTACTTGATGTATTCAGCATTTTTAACGTCCCACTGCTTGGCAAGAGTCTTGATAGAACTAGTTATTATATTTTCCTCTAGGAATGAAAGATTTTTCAGTAGTAATAATAAAATGTGTCGCTCAGTCCTTTAGAACACATATGTCAACTTAAGCGACTGGATAGATTGGGATAAAAATTAGTACATAGGTAGACTGTGATGTTATTCCAAGATATCAACTACCGGGTTTTTAATTGATTTAGCTCAGGCTTCCAAGTAAAGTATAAACTGATTTCAATCAAAGTTATTTATTTTAGAACAGTACGTAGTACAAAAGTAAGCAGACAGTAGTTTGCGATTTTTATCAAAAAAAAATCAGCCTAAGCACTCGACAAAAATGTAGCCTTCAATCAATGAATTCAGAATCCGATCAGTATTTTTTTAAATTATCTTCTACATACAAACTATACCTCTTTTTAATAATTATATATTCGTTAAATTAGTTTATTATTTTGTAGTTATTGTAGGCTATTGCTAGTCATAATCCTATGGATATATTTTTTTAATTTATTCGTCCGACTATTGTCGGTTTCTATGAATATCTATCACTTTTTGCTTTCTATAATAAAATTACGATTTTTAGGTGCAGAATATATGGAATAGAAAAAATTTATTATACCACTAAAACTTTATTAAACTAAAAATTTATTTCAGATTCCACCGACTTTTGATTTCAAGAGTTTTTATGTGTGAAAGAGCTGCTCTTAGTGCCGAAATGGAGACTGGTATAGTGATGTGTTACGTCATCTATGCCAGCAAACACGCAGCGTGACTGGACAACACAAACCTGATTTACTACATTTGTCCTTGCGACCAATTCAATATTTGTCCTCGAGACCGCCTCGAAAACTCAGAATTCATCTTACTTTTTTTTGCCACAGTCATGTCAACGGTTGCAAGTTACAACGTAAGTAAGAAATGCTTAATGTGAATTTCTGCAACATTATGGGACTACATTCTAACGTGAATGCTATTTATCACTATTTTTAAATAGCTAAGCCGGCCTTATTTTTTCAACGGAGACACAGATCTGCCTCATCGTGTTTCCTGATATACTATTTACAAACTTATGAAATTTGGTTCTTATTTAAAATAAATACATAACATATTTAGGGAGATTTACGCACAGCACTATCTAGTTCCATGGTACGAGACTTCTGTTATAAATACCAGATAGTTGATACACTACACATATATAACTTAAAATACACACGTATTATAAATATAAACATCCATGACTGGAGTACTAACATTCGGTTCCAACAAATGAATGTCCCCAGTGGGACTCGAATCCGCGACCGCTGTGGCAGCAAGTAGGGTCACTACGTTCACTACAAACTACGCCACGTGTGTCGTCAAGACAAGAGAGTGTCATCGTTTAGAACACACTCACACACGTGTTTTGGGGCTAGTTTTCCTAGTGTATTATACTATTTTAGAATCTTGGTTAGTTCCGTCAATTATTGCTGCCATACTTTTTTTAACACCACGATGACTGAAAGTGAAGTGAAATAATCTTTCAAAATTAAAAAAAGAAAAATAATTTTTATCGATTTTTGTGTAAAAACTACAGGTATTTTGGGATTTCTAAGGGTTGTAGTGGATAGCTGTGCTACTTAGTTTACCGATACAAAATATATAGAGGAATGGTACCGAATATGGAATACTTAAACAAATTCTTAAAATAAATTATACAAAAGTTTTATTTAAATCAGTATTATAGGTTACAATTAAATGCAGTCATAATCTCAAAAACTCTGGAAAAATAATAGTTAAATCAAAAATTAATAAATACTTTTCGTAATAATATTAACTAAAACAAATTAAACAAAAACATACCTCTCAAAAATGTGACCCTATTATGAAATACGGTATTCCATATTAGGATCATGTCTCGTTTATGAAAAGAGAATAATAAAATTAACCCTGCAAGCAAAACTCTCAAATAAAATCTGTATTTTCTACTTTAGAACACTCAACCTGACACCATTGTCTATAACCAAAGCATTAAATCTACTCTTCTCCCTTTTTGCCTTTACTGGTTTTGTGTGCTGGATAAATTGCATACAAATCTAGGAAGATGATGCCTCCATCCAATCTGACGGATGACATCTTGCCATGGTGCTATCACAAATATGTGCTCATTTCAAAATATTCAACAAATGATCAGTAGGGTACATATTAGGAGCTGCACTCATTGCAAGGCAAACAATTACGTGGGACTCTCTTTCCGCGGAAGTAAAGGCTCTGATTTGTCTTTGATTGAACTATACTAAGCCTAGTCTCGTCGACTTTGGTGGAAATTTAAATAGCTCAAATTCTTTTTACTGTAAATCATACAGACCATTTTTTGGGCTTCAATAGTATTTTGCGTTATGATTTTGTCCTATGATTTTCGTTTTTTCAATGGCGGGGCTATGTTGATCATAAATATTTTTCTACTAATCTACTAAAATAGGGAAATAGTAATCAGTCAACACATTAAAGCTTTGCTTACGTTGAGGAATACTATTCCATATTAGGACCTAACTGTTGTTCCATATTAGGAACAATATGTTGGCGGACGGAAAATAAAAATAATTTTTCTTTTTTTTTAAATATTATCAAAACAAAAATACAGTATTAATACCACATACTTTGGTTAGATACTTATTAAGGCGGGTACCCGGAAGAGTAATATGACATACGTTTGTAACAGTGGCGTAACTATACTATCTGAGGCCCGTGGCAAAATTTTCGGTTGGGGCCCTCCGGCGTCCCAGTAAAAATAGTCACGTTAGAATTTAATTTTAATAAACCACTATGTTAGTAGTTACTCAAAACTATTACTTAATAATATTATGTGTATTTTAAATAATTTATATCCAATAAGTTTTATTTTCAAGTGCATAGGTTTATACAAATATTTATAATTAAGTAACAATTTACTTTTAATAATATTTTTTTATTAATAAAATTCTTTTCTCCGAGCTTTCTGTTCCGCAAAAGTATCTATAACATAATCAAAATTTTAAGATCGGGCCATACAATTTTAGTAGACAGAATAGCCAAGTAGCTTCTACTTGTGCCATAGAGTTTCTTAAATAGGTTTTTATTAATTTTACTTTCGAAAATGATCGTTCAACACTAGCTATAGTCACAGGAATTGTAACAAATAACATTAGTGCAGTACCACGAGGCCCACTGAATATTACAGTACCCAAGAGGCCGCGAGCTCAGAAATAACTTAACATTTTTAACATTTGTATCTAAGTACTTAAAATCATAATACTTTCTTAGATTTATGCGAATATTTGACATTATAATTTAAACTATCTTTTCGGATTTTGTAGCGGATTTATTATGATTTTTGGTTCCCGACGATTCGAATGCTTTACAGAAATTATGGTCCCGTGACAAAATCCGAAAAGATAGTTTAATTTATAATACTTAAAATCAATCAAAGTGGGGCACAACTAAAGACCATATGCAAATTCAAACTAATCATTATTTTAAAATATTCAGAAGAAAAAGATGTCCCTCATTTTATTAACCAAATAGGTTAGGCTGCAAGGTACCGCTGGACAGATTATCAAAGGCTGTTGAACCACTGCTGAGGAGAGAACCGGCAGGTTTTAGACCGAACCGCTCGTGCACGGACCAAATAAACACTCTCCGAATCATAGTGAACGAAGCAAGAGAATGGCAACGTGAGGTGTACCTTACTTTCATTGACTTCGAAAATGCTTTCGACACAGTCCATTGGTCCAGAATTTCGTCCCGGTAGTAACATGCTGAAGACTATCTTGTAAGCTAGAGCATGATGATCTAATGTCCGAAGACATCACTGTGCATGCGGGGGTGAAGCAGGGCTGTTCCTTATCGTACTAGATGGCATAATGCACAGAACAAACGATATAAAGTGGGGGTTAACTGAACATTTGGATAATCTAGACTACGCGGATGACCTGTGCCTGCTAAGCCACAAACACGTCCACATGCAAGCCAAATTAGACGATCTGCAGCGTGAGGCGATCCTCGATGGTCTCAAAATCAACACGCGGAATACTCAGGAAATGCGCACTGAAGGAAGGAACTCTCTACCACTGACACTAGGCTTGGAACCTATAGAGCGTGTGAAGCAGCAGCATATGTAAATTAAAAATATTTCACTCGAATATCAAAACTGTCTTGCTATATATGTGTAAAACGTGGAGGGTAACAAAAAACATCACGCAGCGGATCGAAGTCTTCATAAACCGTTGCTTGCGATAGATACTTAGTATCTTCTGGCCCGAAAAGATCTCCAATGAAGTGTTGGTTGGGTCTCTATCATGAGACGTCGATCGGTCACCAGATCAAGCGGCGGAAGTGGTCATGGATCGGCCTAGACAAGCTCTGGAATGGACTCCGCAAGGGAAGAGACAATATGGCCGTCCTAAACACACCTGGAGGCGTTCAGTGGCGGCGGAGTTGAAGACGATCGAGTTAGGGAATAGTAATAGAAGATCTGCACGCCATCCACCGTGCCATGATTCTTGGGTCGGATGCCCGTGGCATTTTGCCACCCCTGCCACCCTATAGTTACGCCACTGGTTTGCAATATTCGTGGCACTTAGTTTTCGAAACTTTACGGTATTCATATTAGGAACGTATTCCATAAATGGTGCCTTTCCCCTAATATCAGAAATATTTGAAAAATCATGGTAGTTAAAACGTCTAAATGAGTGTCAATTTTTGAATGATTTCATTTTTTTTCTGTTATTTTATTTGATCATTTATATTCATCATGTACATTTGATATTAACGTAAATTAGAAATTTCCTCCTATTTGTATGGTTCACACGATACAATGTACCCTTGAATTCAAATCAGTAGTTTTCATGTGAAAGCAATAAACACACTGATAAAAATTCTTAAAATGATAGAACTTCTGTTAGTCTTCTGTTAGTCTCAAACTTATTTTAGCACAAGATAATAGCAATAAATATATATTAGGCGCCGAAATTACATTTATTTATTTATTTATTTATGATTATTAAAATGTACATATTTTTTTAAATTAAATGTAACATTGTAAATCACTTAAGATTTGTATAATGTTACTTACATAATTCATTATAATATATATTACATTATTAATATTAAATATATCATTATATATTATTATATACAATATTGTTATAATTTGGAACTAAATATTTTATTTAATATTAAATATTAAATAATTTAATCTAATTAATTAAAGATAAGAAATATTTTTTTAGTTTTTCCTTAATATTTTTATTGTTAATTTCATTAATTAACTTTGGGGGCAAACTATTCATAAGCCGTGGAGTAATGTACATAGTTGTTCTTTCTCCGTATGTATTCATTGCCCTCTCAGTACACAAGCGATCTTGCGCCACCGCTCTGGTATACACAGCATGTTCTATTTTTTTCTTTAGTTTACGGTTGAAGAAATTTTCTTTTAGAATTGTATATTTATATTTTTCATGAATAGGTAGTACTTTGCAATGTTTAAAAAAAGACCCATCTCGTCACCATTAAAGGATAATTTGATTTTTTCTGATACAATGTTTTTTAGTATTTTGAATTGTAATTTATAAATTTGATTAATATAGCTTTTGTACGTGCGACCATAACTACTGAGGCCATATTGAATGTATGACTCAGCCAGTGAATAATAAAGCATCATTTTCACTTTGTAAGGAATTCTATTTTTAAGTATAATAATATTAGCCAAAAAGAGCCGTAGCTTATCACATACGTGTTCAATGTGATTTCTCCAGGTGAATTTTGTGTCTATCAGCATACCGAGGTATTTTTGTGTTTTAACTATTTCTATAAATGGGCAATTGCATATGGGTTCAGTCCTACTATGTAAGCATGTGTGATCATGGGCAACTAACGTGTAAGATGTGTTGAGACGTTGGTGTGGGGATTTAATGATTAATAATTTAGTTTTATTTGAATTTAGTACTAATCCTGCGTCATGACACCATCTTAACAGAGTATTAAAATCTGACTGTAGTTTTGCAAGAGCCCTCTGGGGGTCTCGGTCCGCTACTATGATGCAAGTGTCGTCTGCAAACTGATAGCATGTACTATGTTTAATACATTTATGCATGTCATTTACATAAGTTAAAAAGTGTAATGGGCCCAAAACTGATCCTTGAGCTGTACCTTCGGTGATTGAGATTGGAGAACTAAATATATTATCAATTTTCACGGAAAACGTTCTATTTTTAAGGTAATTACTACACCAATTTAGCAGCGGTCCTCTTATACCACAATTATCAATTTTGCTTATTAATTTATTATGATTTAATACATCAAAGGCACGAGAGAAATCGATAAACAGGGCAAGGACAACTTTTTTTTCATTTAAATGTGTATTAACGTCATCGGAAAACGATGATAGTAAGTCAGTCGTTCCCTTCCCCTTTTGAAAACCAAATTGTTTTTGATATAATACATTATGATTTTCGTAGAATGTATATATTTGTTCACTAATAAATTTTTCTACTATTTTGTCTATAATAGATAGTAAAGTAATTGGGCGATAGTTAGAGTAGTCTTGTAAGTCACCTGTCAATTGACAGGTGACTTACAAGTGACAACATCTATCTTATTTTCAATGTTAAATATTTTATTTCTTTATAGTATATTTTAGTATTTTTAGCAAACCAAATTACCAAATTGTTTTGTATACTTATCAATAATACAGTGTATTAGTTATTTCACGCACGGCAGTGACTTAAACAGTTTTCAACTTCATCATCAATACTCGAGGCAACGTTACATATCTGCTTTATCGTAAATTTTAAATTTTATAATTTATAAGTTTACTATGGCATTAAATGATTGCGCTGGCTGCATGAAAGCTTTAGATACCTCTGACTTTATAGAATGTAGTTGATGCATGGATAAATATCACTACGCCTGCTTAAACTATACACTAAAGAAATTTAATAGCCTCTCTAATGTAGTTAAAGCAAACTGGGTCTGCCCTTCTTGCCGATGTAATGAACCTAAAAGAGGCGATAATTCAAATACGTCTATACGTTCCGTTACGTCCATACCCAAGTCAGCTTTAGAGTGTGAAAATATTACGCAACGATCGAAATCTACACGAAATACAACACGTTGCACATGCGTTTCACCAGAAAGCATTAGGGAGATCATACGAGAAGAATTACGTGACGCCTTGAACAACCAATTAGTAGAAATTAAAACACAAATCAGTGCGTTTGAACAGTCCCTTACGTTCTTAAGTGAAGAATATGATAAACTTAAGAAAGAATGTGACCTTCGCAGCAATCATGTTACTGCAATTCAGAAAGAAAATGACATATTACGAACCTCTACTAACGAATTATTGGTTCGTTTACGTCATATAGAACAACAATCCCGTTCTAGTAATATTGAGATAAACTGCGTGCCTGAACATAAAACGGAAAAACTGATAAATTTAGTACAAAATCTAGGTAAAATAATAAAATGTCCTGTTAGAGATGAAGACATCCATTACTGCTCAAGAATTGCTAAATTAAACTATAACAACCCCCGCCCTCGATCCATCTTAGTATGTTTTAGCAGTCCCCGACTTAGAGATACATTTCTAGCAGCTAGTATTAGATTTAATAAAGCCAATCCTAAAGACAGGCTTTGTACTAGTCATCTTGGTATTGCCGACGAAAAGAGATGCCCCATCTATGTTGTGGATAATCTCACACCAGAAAACAAAGGTCTCCACGCTGCGGCACGAATTAAGGCTAAAGAGCTTAATTATAAGTTCGTCTGGGTCCGTGATGGTAAAATCTTCCTAAGGAAATCTCAGGAAAGTAAATTTATTTTCGTTAAAGATAAATCTGTTCTTGATAGTCTTAAATCTTAATAACTTATAAAAAATGTGTTTGTAATACAATTTGTACTACCAAAATGTTAGAGGCTTAAGAACAAAAACAATTGACGTGTTTAGTAATATAGCTTGTAGCAATCATGATATTATAATCTTGAGTGAAACATGGTTAAATTGCAGTGTCTTCGATTCTGAACTATTTGACGATCGTTTTAATGTGTATAGAAGAGATCGTGAATCCAGTAGCTTTCACCATAAAAAAAATGGTGGTGGTATATTAATTGCAGTAAATAAAAATATAAAATCCTATCGAATGGATAGTTTTGAATCTAAATGTGAAGATATATGGGTATGTGTGGAATTAATTAAAGACGTAGGGAAGCCTGAACTCTTGTTAATTTGTGGTGTGTACTTACCTCCGCCTATACAAAAACATATTTTGAAACACTTCTTAGATAATATAAACCGTGTGTATGATACATGTCATATTAAAAATAAACTAATAGTAGGAGACTTTAACTTAGGAAATATATTCTGGGAAAACTTACAGCCTGCTCGCAGCAATAGTTTATTTAGTCAAATGATATCTGATTTTGTGACACTTAATTCACTTAATCAATTTAACAATGTATTTAATTCCAATATGAAAATCTTAGATCTCATTCTTACTAATTGCGATATTTCAAGTGTTGATGAAAGTAGGGACCCTCTGAGCATCATTGATAAATGCCACCCTCCCCTACAATTTTCTTTAAGGTTTACTTATGAAAAATGTTTGCAATTTAATAACACACCTAGGTTTTGCTTTTCTAAGGCTGACTTCAATAATATTATTTTAGAACTCAAGAGTATCTCCTGGAATTCACTATTTGAACATTGCGCAACAGCAGATGAAATGCTTTCAAGTTTTTATTGTCACCTCAGAAAAGTAATATGTAGATTTGTACCACTGTCTAAACCACGCAGTCACAAGTATCCTGCATGGTTCTCTAAAAATCTTATCAACTTACTGCGAGAAAAATACAAATTAAGATTAAAACTCATAAAATTTAATGAAAATCCTCTTGATGCTTTGTCATTTGAACTTCTAAGGAAAAGGTGTGAACATATCCAGAAAAATTCTTATCAAGCTCTATATATCTAAGCTTGAAGACACTTTCAAACAAAATCCTAAGCTGGTTTGGACTTTTCTCAAAAATAAAAAGCAAAAAAAAAGCTCATATCCGAACGAAATGAGTCTTGATTCAAAAACTGTGACGCATGGAAACGATATATGTAATCTATTTGCGAGTCATTTTTCCTCTGTTTACAATAAAAATACTTCTGATCACAATGAACCATATAAGCAGTGTACAGTGTCCTTTAATTTCCTTAGTAATATAACTTTCACAAATAGAGATACTTTGTATGTTTTAAAAAGAATGGACCCTTACAAAGGTGCAGGAGAGGATGGTATACCATCTTTATTTGCAGTTAAATGTGCGACAGCAATTTCTCTCCCTCTCACATTGATTTACAATAAATCTCTTGCCACTGGGTCTTTTCCATCTTTATGGAAGAACTCGTTAGTTATCCCAATATTTAAAAGCGGTAGGGCGGAGTTGATAAAGAATTACAGACCTATCTCCATCCTTCCTGTTTTCGCTAAGGCTTTTGAAAAACTTATTTACAAGGTAGTTTCTTGGCATTGTAAAACACTAATATCTCCTTATCAACACGGATTTGTAAAAGCCAGATCTACTTGCACTAATCTTGTTGCTTTTGTGGAGAAACTCTCAGCTGCCTTAGACTCTAGGCAGACCGTTGACGTCATATATACCGATTTCAGTAAGGCTTTTGATAAGGTACATCATGGAATCCTACTCCAAAAACTGTCTATGTATGGTTTTGCTGATCCACTGCTAAATTGGTTTAAATCTTATCTTTCTAGTAGACCATCAGTTGTGGTTATTAATGGTTATAAATCTGCTTCTTTTACAGCTACTTCCGGAGTCCCACAAGGTTCTATACTTGGCCCTGTACTCTTTAATCTTTTTATTAATGATCTGTGCAATAGTTTTGAATATTCCGACTACTATTTTTATGCTGATGACTTAAAAATATCTAGATGCATTCATAATGACAATGATGTATTATTTTTACAAAGCGATTTAAACCGTATAGCTTCTTGGTGCACCATCAATGGTATGGTTTGGTGTTAAATACTGATAAATGCCATTTTATTCGCTTCTCTAGAAGTCAAAATAAGTCACAGGTATCATATCTTCTTAATAATATACAATTGAAGGAAGTTAAACATACAAGTGATCTTGGAGTAATCCTTGATTCAAAGTTACGTTTTGATAAACATATAGATAATATTTGTAAAAAAGCACTTAACACTCTTGGATTTCTTCTGCGTAATTGTAAAGATTTTAAAAAACCAGATACCAAAATATGCTTATATAATGCACTAGTACGTAGCATCCTAGAATACTGTAGCGTAGTTTGGAATCCACACTATAATAAGTATAAAAAAAGAATAGAATCTGTACAAAAGCGGTTCTTATGGCACATTTCATATCATAGTGGGATTGCTAGATCTATTCGTAGTTATGAGTATCGACTTAAACATTTTAAAATGCAATCCCTATCAGATCGAAGACATTTGCTTGACAACCTTTTTCTGTTTAAGCTTGTAAGAGGCATATTTGACTCGGAATGGTTATTATCCCAAATCGACTTTGCTATACCATCAAGACTTCCCAGACCTAATAATATTACATTATTTCACGAAAAACTATGCAAAACCAACCTAGGTCAAAATGCGCCTCTGAATAGAATTATCCGTTCTCATAAAACGTTATGCACAAGCCATGACATTGATATTTTTTCAGATTCATTGTATAAATTTAAAAGAAATATTAAATTTAAACTTAATCAACTTACTTGAATTACATAGTTAATTAAAATTTTATATAGAAGTAAACTTTTATTTTTAAGTTTTTGTTTTTGTTTACAGGAAGGTACCTACTTTATTAACTTTTTAATAACTTTTACTTAGGTACCTTCTAATTTCAGTCTGTTCTTTTATTCTATAAGTTTTTTTTATGTTGTCATGTCATAGGAATGCAGTGTTGCTTTTAATTAGGGCATCATTTAGTCTAGTATTTGTCTTTTTTATTGTATGTGATCTACTTTTGTATGGATGTATGCTCTGTTAGCAACCTATGGAATAAATAAATAAATAAATAAATAAATTTCGCTTACTCTTTTTATAGACAGGTCTTACGCAACCTTCCTTTAATTCATCTCATTATATGTTTAGATTCGATAAAATTATTTGAATTGATTTATTTAAGCTTTAGTTAAGATATTTTTAAAGTAGGTTAAGATAAAACGTAATTAAATTGTACCCAACTGGCACTTCTAGAAGCCATTGAACAAAATAATTGAATTGAATAAACCTAATATATTTTATATTTTGTTCACCAACTTGAAAGGACTGTAAACAATGCCTAATTATAATAGCAAGAAAATAAAAATAAAACAATGGTAAGTAATCCTACAATACAGGAAAATTGCTTTTAATGGCGTTTTGTTTGTTTCTTTTATCACAAAAATATCGCTAATTTTGTCAAACGACTTCAGAAAAAGGCCTTTATCAATTCAGTCGTTTATTAACCGATTTTGATAAATATTTTTTTGTTTGAAAGTAGATACCTACCTAATACCAGTTCGGCCTCATTTAAAATTAGAAAAACAATATACCATCCCTAAAATCTGAGGAGAAATCATAGCCACAACTCTTCAAATACATAAATTGTACATCACTAAGAATATAAATTTGCAATATTTTAGACTTTAATTAAGTAATGTTTATATAATACTAGCAATACCCGCGGTTTCGCCCGCGTTCATTTTTTTAATCGTTTCTAATCTTCATTCGATCACCTGCTGGGTTGATCAGTAGTTACCTGAAAATTCTTCAAAATTACTGCAGCTATTCCAGAACCTATCATTAATATACTTCTGACCCGCGCTTTTCCATATATGTGCACGCCCTTCTCCCGTTCTTTGCACCCCTTACCTCTCCTCATTACCCGTTGTGCTGCACTTTATTTTTCTATTAGTATTTTGTTTAGATTTTCTTATTTCGTAATTCATTTTTTAATTCGTAATATCTTTTGTCCGATTTGTATTATCCTACAAGTCATCTACTAACTATAAACTGCCTGCCAAATTTAAAATTTGAAGCACAAAAAAATGAAGGAATTTCGTAAAAACTTATGAGAGCCCTTACACCACTTTAATCCGACCCTGTCAAAAAATGTTTTAAGCGGTCTTCTACTAACAACAACCACTTCTCTACTAAATTCAAAGTTTATAGCACAACAGATGAAGAACTTCCATACAAACTTGCGACAGCCCTTAGATCTCTTCAATCCGGCCCTGTCGCAACATTCGTTCTTTGCGGATGTCTACTAACTATTAACCACCTCCCTATCAAATTTAAAGTATGTAGCACAAAAAAATGAAGGATTCACATAGCAACTTGCTACAGCCCTTAGACCTTCTTAGTCCGGCCTTGTCGCAAAACTCGTTCTTAGCGGACGTTTACTAACTATTAACCACCTCCCTAATCAAATATAAAGTTTGTAGCATAAAAGATGAAGGACTTACATAGCCCTTAGACCTTCCTAATCTGGCAAAATCAAAATCAAAACATTATTTTTTCAAATAGACTTTTACAAGCTCTTTTGAATCGTCATTTTACATTATTAAAATTAAATATCAGTATGTAAGTCTGTGAGTAAGCTACCACCGACTCGGAAAACGATTCTGCTGAGAAGAACCAGCGAGGAACTCTACAGTTGCTCTTTTCAAAAAAAATATTTGGTAACAATATTACATTACAATATTTATCTATTTATCTTACGTGAGACACAAACAGACATTAATCCCACACATTTACATCTACTAAGTATTCCATTCGCATTTATATATAAGTATTATAGATTATGTATTTTAGATTATGATTATCGAATACCTAGTCATATTTCCCTTTTAGATATCATATTTTAAAGCATTGTTTTGTTTCATCTCTTTAGGTAAAGTTACTCACAATGACGACTTCATTAACCTGTTCTCATATTTCTACTATAGCTATGAGTATCTGATTAACCTACGAGTTTCAAAGTCGAGAAAGACAATAACAACGTCAGTTGCCTTCATAAATTAACTAATATCCCTTTGTGCAATATTCTATCTATATTTCATAAAAATTTATTCAGCTTACGAAAAACATGCACATAAAGTAAATAACTGTGACACAGTAAATACAATTTTCTATACATTCTACAAAATGTATACCATATTTGCAGAGATAAAGAGATCAATTATATTCTTAATAGATACTAAGGATATAATTGATTAACTAAAACGTTTTGAAAAGAATCAAGTAAAAATTGACTTAAAGCTCTTCAATGCAAGTCCTTCTAATATACCTACTCGTATTTAGCTTTATTTTATTTTGCAAGTCTGCTAACTCCATTTCAGTGTAATGCTCAGAGTGATACTAGAAACATGATTATTTCAATAATATAACGATTTGGAAATGAAATATTAGATCATAGATGTTCTAAAAATATATCGTTATCAAAAAACTTGAATGCTTATTGTTCAGACATCATAATAAACATGCATTAAAATGCTTATAATTTTTGTAGTGTTTGCATTTACTGAGACGTAGTTAGCCTATTTGCGAATAAAGGTTTTAAATATCTAAATTTTTTGTGCTTTTACTAGGTATTATTTATCTTTTTGCATAGGTATGTACTTATTATTATATATTTAATACTTACTCACAATTTATAACATTCATGTCAGTTTTATTAAGTATTCTTGTGTCGACAAACATAAAAATTAGTACATATTTATACATATAAACGGTGTTATATTATACATTGAGATACTGCCTCGGTGGTGCAGTGGCTACTGGCTAGTATGTACGGTAATACATCGAGGACTTCTGGGTTCGAGTTCCGGGTCGGGCTAAGTAAATTATTAAGTCTTTCTGTGTTCTGTCTTTCTTAGTAAACCTCAATATTAACTCGGTGTTGGGATGTCGGCGGGTGAGTCACCCCGTGCCTCGGATCGCACGTAAAGCCGTCGGTCCTGCGCCTTAGCTCTCACTGGTCGTGTCGAGTAGTCGTCCCACCGGAGTATGAGAGTGACAGGAAAAGAGAGTGCACTTGTGTCTGCGCGTACACGCGCGGCTCTATAATAATATCTCCTACGCAGTTGGCCAGTCTGAATGAGATTGGCCGCTGTGGCCGGAATCAGTTGGAGAACATACATGATTTTGAGATTTAACAATATTTTATAGTCGTCAACAAATTATCACTGATTACGCAAACTCTTATAGAAATTATTTTTAACAAACTAGGTATAAATAAATATTTTTTTTATAAAAAACATAATTAACAACGTAATATTGTACTTACATAAGTATACATGAGCTAATAGAGACATTCATAACCATTAACATCTAAAAGTGATATTACTGTATAGTTTTTATTACACCAAATATTAATTAAAATTAAATCGATGGGTGCCTGGAACAAGACCGCAATAGCCATAGTAGCTGTTTTCCGATTAAGCCATTTTCGTAATCTACGGACCCTATTACACCTTGTGAATTTTTTTCACGAATTAATAATGAAAACTGACTGATTTAGCAAAAGCAGTATGGATATTGTCTCTTTATTCCCCCGTTCATCGTTCGAATTTTGTTTACCGGAATAATCGTGCTATGTGCAATGATAAAAGTTTTTTTCATCCTTCTACAAGTAACGACCATTGCGGCTTTGTTCCCCGAAATAAACTTAGTATACCGATTCACAATAAACATTGCTGTACAAATATTTTAAATTTTCATTAGTAATAGTAATTATGGTTTTCTACTATATATGTATATAATAGTAATTATGGTACTACGGGTTCGGGATCGGAAATTAAAAGCGTTCTAAAGATGTTTTATTTACACTTTATATACACGCGCAGTTTGTACACAGCACTAGTTAAATTGAGTCTCTGAGCACTATAATCCACCACTTTTAATAATTTACTATACTCTTCTTCACATTTTCACTATTTCGTATCTCTTCGTAATCTTCACTTAACTCCGAACATCAACTCATCTCTCGACAGACTGCCGGCCTTTTTATATGTGTAAATTTAGAACATTCTAGTATCGAAAATTCAAAATGTTTCTAGTAACTTCCAAATATTACCTGAAAATGCTTTGTCTCTCTCTCTCTGACACATTAAAATTTGCAATAAACTGTTCTTTTTATCTAATTGTCAAAAGTTAGAAATTGACATTCGCTGTTGTAAAGCATGGTACAAGCGTGCTATTATGACGGGTTCGCACTCTATTCCGCGACACTACCTCCTAAGACATGCTCGTCTCGAGCATCGTTGTTGCCGTGATACTTGGCCAGTCGGTCTACATGCACGATTTAAGCCGGGCTTCTAGATGTACGTTGAATTCGGAAAGTGACATCGTTAATTTTCGTTTTAACCATATAAGGTCCCTCTCAATTGGGTTCAGCTTTGGCGATTTCCTCTTTCGTCTCACCGGGTTATGCAGCCATACCAATGAGCCTTCCTCGAAGTTCGTTTCTGTCGCCTTCCGGTCATAACGACGAGTTTTAATGCGTTCACTTGCTTGTAGTCCATATAGTAGTAGTAAATATATGCGATTCAAAGTTTCTTCCTTGATCAATGTGCATTTCTAGCGGAACGCCGAATCTGCAAAATACATATTTTACCAAAGTATTTGCGATAGTTACTGCTTCTTGATTCGGGATACTGACTCTGAGGGAAATAAAATATTATGGTCCAACATTATGGAAATGGTTGCGTGTCATACTCATGAGGGCATACTGAAGTTAAAATACAGC
Source organism: Boloria selene (assembly GCA_905231865.2). Classification (NCBI taxonomy): domain Eukaryota; kingdom Metazoa; phylum Arthropoda; class Insecta; order Lepidoptera; family Nymphalidae; genus Boloria; species Boloria selene. The sequence continues at coordinate 9,217,110 of HG993137.1, read as the reverse complement.
TTTGAAGATTATAATATTATGGAGTTACACACTCGTGATCTACCAACCAGATTTCCTACTGGAGGCGCCCGGGTACGAGGTGGAGGCACACGAAGTGGACATACACAAGGTGCACAAATACTTCGTGCTGCTGCTACTCCTACTGCTGAAATTCCAATCGTTTCCAAGTTGTAAAGGGCTTACAATCAACCATTTCCTGTGCCTACAGCCTTGCACTACGACTTATTAAGTCTTTGTAAAGATCATGACATTCCTCGCCACTACCATGATTTTTATAAGGCTTTGGTAAGCGGATGAAGTAGCAGAATATTATTCCCAAGAAGACACAACATTTCCTTATGAATAATGTTGTTATTTCTTTTTGTTACCTACTGAGATTGTAATATTATTGTTTCTGGTTTCATTTATGTGGATAGACTTTGATAATAATAAAAAAGGGTGGAAAATCTTAGATCGTAGAAATGTTGTAATAACCTGAAGACTATGTTTATGTCCAAAACTTTAAGTAAAATCAATAAATACATAATAATAAATAATTACATAATATTCTAGATTGATTGTGCTCATTCCATAACAACCATATTCATATAATGTACACAGCATTGACAAGTACATTTTCCAAGTCGACCATTAAATTCATGTAATATCACTGCAAAATGCTATTACTGTATTCGCCATACATCCTTCAGATCAGCGTACAACGTAGCAATAGTCTATTGCTGTTTGATTGATTTCGCACTTTTTACCGGAATAAAACCACAATGGACTCTTAACGGAAACGACATTCAATGTATGAAGCGGCAATATGATTTTTTACTTTTTTTTAGTTATATCCTTAGCACTAGAAGCTTATGTACATTATATATCCCTCCAGAAAAAAATAACGCATCTTTTGATATACAAACCGTTTTGATGATCCTCGTAGTTTAGTAATTATTCATGATTTTCACTAAATCTTTTTTCCTGTAAAATTGTATTTTGTCGATTGCGGCTTTGTTCCAATAACCCATCGAAATGTAAATGCACAGTAAATTCATAAGTAAAATAAATTTACTATGTTAAAGATAAACAACAAGTTGCAAAACATATACATATAATATCTCAGCTCTGATGTAGGTAAAATGTGGCAGTTATTAATAGAGTAACATTATATTAAAATAATAATTGATTATAAGTTTTTATCAAGTAAATCTTACCGACATATATAAATAAAACGTGCCGACCTAAAGAAAGAATACAATATGAATTCTGCAATAATAAAATATAACAATATGTAATAAAGGACACAATTTGGCCAGAATAGTCAAATATACAAATTAACATTTGAATCACAATGTTCTTGTTGCCGTCAAATTCCAGGTTGTCGCATTTCTGTATGGTTGAAGTTTGCCGCACATTTTGCAGGTTTCGTCGACAACGAACCAATTATAATCACGGTTTCATCGTCCCGAAACCCGAATTATGTGCGGTTTCTTCTTTGTTGTTCTTCGTGCAATTTTCTATCCAGGTTGTTCTTCACCTTAAAAAAAATATAACAATTACATTAATATTTTATAAAGCTTTTTGATGCGTTTACGAGAAACTTAGAGAAATTTATGAATATCAAAAGAAGAGTAATTAATTTAAATTATGTAATGGAACGGGCAATTAATTATTTAGGCAATGGTCTGCTTAATAAACAGACGGCCTGACTGAATTTGTCTTAGCCGCAACTCCTCACTTTTTAAAGAAGTAGTGTTTGCTTTTTAAAACATGGACGTTCATTAAATTAAAGCTTATTACTTTATATTAATTGGAACGAATATATAGACAGGTTTACATCCTCAGGCTACCGATAAAGAATGAAATTGAAATTGAAATCCTGTACTAATGAAGAATATTAAAAATATAAATAAACATATTTTATCTTTTTATAATATTATAAATTATAATAATTTTTGACTTACAATTAGAAATATGAGGAAAGGAAATAACGCTATTTTATATGTATTTACAGTGAGAAACACTGCAATGGTTAAGCATTTTCTCACTAAACAGATGACCAATTGTTTGTATTCCCATAACAGCAGCCGTTAAAAGTTTTCCCATTTATTCAGTACTCATACGTCAAGTGTTATAGCGGCAGCGAGGCGGGCGGGCGGCGGCGGCCGACGCGTTCCGGTGTGATAAGGCGGGCGGGCCTATTGTAGCGGCGTTGGCGCACGTTTCCTCCGCAGCCGTCGAGCCTACCCGTATTGTTCACTCCGTAATGAACAAACTTATTCCCGAGGCTAATGCTACAAACGCCCCACCGACTGCCGAATTCACTCACTTCCACGTTATCTCTACAATTGTCGTGTAGCTCATTCACGTTTCTTGTGGTGTAACTATAATAGAACAAAACCCATAGGCCTAGTTTTGTTTGTATTGGATGTTAATTCATATTAGCATGACGTAATTGGGGATTGTTTGTTAAGAGACCCAAACCTATTAGCGGGTTAGCTGTTACTTAACTAGATGTAATCAATTTAATAATTGGATGGTTACTTACAAGATTTACCTCAGGCTTCGCTAACATAGTAATGCCCGTTTGTGCAATCCATATTCTATCTAAATTACATCGAAATTTGTTCAGCTTACGACATTGTAAGAAATGGTCTGAATTACAGTTAGATTTTATTTCAAACATCTCTCTCATTATTCTCTACCTACAGAATTCTTATACTACGTATTATGTATTTTCCATGGCTCCTAAAATTTCTTTTATTTGAGTATATTCAAATTTTAAATAGTAAAAGCGTTCTTCAATAGCGAAAAAACGAGGCGACGCGGCAATAACTGTGAAGGGAGAAAGAAAATCGCATTTCGATCGAAAAGAGGGCAAATCTTTTATGTAATATCAGATTGTCATCGCGATTATTACAGGCAAATAGAATACGCCGGATCAGTAAGTAGGTTATCTTCTTGCTTCCTTTGGCTGAAATCACTTTATTGGATGTTGCGTGGTTCAACCAACTTATTTTATTTTTTTATGCTTAGTCACATATTAAATATGTTTACGCTTATAAGATATTCTTTACATCACATTCAAAAAAATGTTCTATGTTATAATTATAATGTTATATTCTTTAGTATGCATATTCTTAGATTCTAACACAATCAATGACATGCACTTGTGCTATCGTATTTAACAATAAAAGTACATAAAGTTATTGTAATAATTTATTAAATCATATTTATTTTGATTATGAATCTTAAAATAACATTGTCAACTTATCTAACAAAACGTAATTTCAAACTTTTATAGCACGAGGGTGACGTCAATTTGTAACATTTTTTCCCCAGCGACTCAAATTACTCCATACAAATTGTCTATGAGGAGATTGTTATCTCAACTTTATAAAAAAACTGTTGCAAAAGTGTATACTCGTGTGATTTTCTATACTGTATAAAATAAAAATTCTTTAAGACATCCAATGATTTTAACAGCTGAAGTAGTAGATTAATTAGAATTTGTATTTATGCAAATAAACGTATATACTACGAAGGCAATTATTTGTTGAATTGAGTCGTATAATTGCAGTGATTGCGTCGCGAAATTGTTAGTGCAGCAAGTTCGGGAGCAGATGCGCGGAAAAATCGTAGATTATTAGCTGGCTCTAGACGCTCTGACATATTCATATTTAAATGTCACCTTGTGAATGCACCTCGTGCTAACTCATGTGTAATAATAAAGCAGCACAGTGATCTGAAGCTTCTGTTAATCCGAGAATTTTACAGGTGTATTCACTATTTCTATACAGGAAATGAATAATAAAAATTCATACCATTGCATTGTGACTATTCCGAACAATTTAATTTAACTACTACGCTATATTTCTTATGAAATAGTAATAAAATACTACCTGTATGTAATAAATTTCATAAATTAATTTGCTACCGAAAAAAGGAAGAAATCTCATTCGAAAACTTAGCGTCTATATCGGTTAAATCTGTTCAAGGCATTAGAAGAAGACTCCAATATGAAAGCCTTGTTGTGAAAAGGGATTAAATTTTTCATCATCTTATCTTTTAAACATTTTTCCATGTAAGTAATAATTCTTGATAGTTAATTACTTGATATTTTAAAGTTTAAATGAACAAACACAGATTTTAAACCTTAATATAAATACAAAGGTATGTGATAAAGACATTTTGGTTTTCAAATTTATTCTCCATGCTAAACACTTAAACCTATTAAGTTACAGATAGAAGAAGGTACCAGCACATTCATTCACACTTGTAATATTAATTTTATGTAATCAGATCAAAACATAAATAAGGTAGTAACATAGATTATAAAAACTTATCACATGCAAGATTCTAAAATAAACTAAATAGAAGAAAGACAAATAGCTTTTACTTAAAATTTAATAAAAGAATTCTTAGGTAATCCAACTGAGAAAGGGAAGGAAGTCTGTCAAAAAGCGGATAATATGTAAATGAGGTTATATTTTGGGGAGGCACTTGTTTTGCAATTTTATTTGAAGTAATATGGTTTTAGCATGGGTTATTGACTGATTGAAAATAAAATTTAAAATTTTTTAATCAGTTATAGCTTTAGGATATTATTAGGAAAAGACGTAATAAATTAAATGGGTACGAAATTGGCTTAAGGATAAGTGATAACTAATTCACATCTTACCCTCCCCTTAAATAACATTGACACTTTTAAAAGCTTAGCTGATTAAACGTGTAATGCCCAATTATAGTAGGTAGGTAAATATAGATGATTAAAAGTAAGGCTTTGTTTTTCGAGGGAAAAGATAGATCAGTTATATATATAACAATAACAGAGCACAGAACCTAGCCTAGTAGTAGTAGTAGTAGTAGCCTAGTAAGTCCGAGATGCATTGAAACTTTTTATTAAATTATACTTTGCTAATTAAGATTACTATATATATAAACTATACTCCTAAATACTAAAAAATCATAATAAGTGAAACACTTGTTATAAGAAGTTATAAACATTCTAAATACTCGTTTAAGTACAGTCGTCGTCGTCTAAACAAGTCTAAATAAACCACAATATTTATAAAGTTTAAATTCTACAATCAGAATCGCTCAACCGCAACGTTTCATCGGTGGACAATCACAACGAATAACAAAATTACAAAGACTAAAGGGATCCTCTCTTAAATTTCTCAACTACAACAAAGGGATAAAAATGTTCGCTGCAATTTCGCGGAGAGTCAACGACTCAATCCCGCGCCGCCCCGGGAAGCTAAACTGAATTTATGCTTTGAAAATTAAACTTAAATTGGATATAGCCGAGATATTTTTAAGCATTTACATTCGTTGATTAATTATGCCGTGATAAAATTTATGGTGATTCAATTGGGGGCTAAGATTATATTTTGGTTAATGGAAAATAAATGTACCAAGTGTCAATCGTTTCCGCTAGATAGTGTACATATAAATAATTACGCAAAAATAGCACTACTTATTGTGTAGTTTGAAATACGTAGGTAAAGATAAGACACTAACAGCAATTTCATATACGGCGCTTTTGAGATTATTCGAATTCCAAGTGAGATACATACTCGTACGTAATCCTAGCTACAGACGTATTTGAATTATACTATTCCACCATTTATATTCAAACACAGATTAATAAAGATTCAAAAAATGCGTACGAAAATATAACTGAAATAAATATTTTCTTTCAAGTGGAAAAACAGAAAACTGTTGAGATTACTTTTGTTCAGTGTATTGACATTGTAGGCTTTTATCACCCTTTTAGAAAGGGTGAGACCTCTTACACATATTTAAAATAGGAAAACAATTCAGCGTAGAGATTGAGTAGAAATAAAGTATGTTTTAACATTGATTGTCCAATACCAATTCAGCATGCAAATAGATATTATATGAGAACTGTTTATTTAAGCATTTTTTTCCACATTATAATTGCAATACATGTAAGCACTTCGAATTATACGTATTAACAAAATAATGTTACAGTTTTATATTATTTAATAAGTATTAAAACTATTATGAAGATTAGTGCGTCCTATTACAAAGATGCTCCGTTTGAAAAAATCGCGTATCAAATCTTGTTGTACAAACGAGTAACCGGATCAGAGAAGATGACACGCCATATTTTAAGTATTGGAGGAAAGTTGGCGCGGAGGCGACACCTGGAGGACGGGCCCCTTCTTTCACCCTCTTTATTGATATTACGGTCGGCGCATTAACCACTCCACGCGATGTGTATTGGCTTTCACGGAGCCTACAATAAAACTAGGATTGCGGCTGAGTAAGAATAAAAATACCAACTTAACTATCCTTAAACTTTATAGCCGTTTCAGACGGATGAACGCATGCTTTTATAAATTAAATGCTTTATCATCCAGCCAGAATTGTTTTACATGTTTTACCAGTTAATAACTAAATTAAAATGAAATATAAGTAAAGGAAAATATCATAAATCCGAAAAACTGCCAAAATAGTTTTTAGAAAAAACTATATTATTATTTACGAGTACATATAAACCATATGTACATTATAAGCATACTATGTGCATTATATGCATAATATGTGCATTATATGAATAATATGTATATTTTTTAGAATTTTATAATTAAATTAGTAGTTTATAAAAATCTAATCTATTTTATTAAACCTATTTTAGTGAGTGGTTATTACGGCGTTTTAAAGTACAGAGCACAGTAGCCCGTAGACGTGGGGTATTGTAGCCGGATCACGATAATGAAAGAGTTGCTCCATTAAGTATAAGAGCTTATATTCTGAGTAGAAATGGTCAGCACCGACGTTTGCCGTCTGTAATTGTGTCCGGTTCGTCTCCGCTTTACCTTCTCGCAAATCCGCAGACTTCTTAATTTAACGTTTATCGCCTGAGCGTTATCTATCCGCAAAGGTCTAATTTTATATGCAAAATAAGATGGTTAATTATAAGATAGTTTTAAGAGGAAATTGTATGTTTAGGAGTTTCCTTAGTGCATCAGTTGTTGCACCAGGGGATAAAAGTTTGTAGTGAGCTGGCGTCGTTTGACCACAGATACCGCAACAACTCCCAACTTAGCAACACTTTAATTAGTATTTACTACACTTAGTAAGTCACAAATTGTTTGGAACCTGAGCCTAGAGCAGTTTCTATAAAATAACTTAAATTGAATGTTTCATTGTTTTATGAAGAAAAGATTGGCGGAAGAATGTTAAGAATTTCTCAAGTTCATAAATATAAGAAGGTATAAAAGTATACATAGAATACAATATTTTAATTCATATAATTTTCAAAGAATTTGTTTAGTTTTGAATTTCAAAATAATCGATCTGACCTATCTGACCATTAGCCGTAGCTACTCTTATAACATAACAGGTATGAAAATGGAAAAGAAAATACGTTGAAAGTATATTAGCCTTAGCATCGGCTACAACCTATTCGGGATTTCCCTGTAAAGCCGTTCTCAATAGATGGCGTCGGGTAATAAGCTCAGTGATGGACTATTATGGTGCTAAGGTCGAGATTCGTGTCGTTTAAAGACTGCATCCTATCAGTAGTGACTGGCGTGTAACGTGAAGCAGCTTATAAACGAGATGTATGCAATTACAAACGATTAGAAATAAAAAAGATAGTAGTTAATATCGCTTATGAAGTTCACTTTAAATTTAAATATAAAATACATGTACCAAAAGTATATAATTAGTTGGTAAGTAACTAACTGAAGTTTATCAGTACAACAATAAATATAAATAAAATGTGTATTTAATTTCAAATTAACTTTATTAAGCTTTTCACTATATGCGTAATATGAAAGTATATACGGTACTTGTCTGTCTGGTACTGTCTGTTTGTCTGTCTGTTTGTTCTGGCTAATCGAGATGGCTGGAACGATTGTGACGAGACTTTCACTCGTAGATAGCTAATGTTATAAGGAGTATCTTAAGCTACTTTTATTTTATTAGAACATCTTTAAAACCGTTTACTTTACTTTAACTTACGCCCTGCGATGCGAGTCTAGTTTGTGAGTTATAAATACGTTACTAAATAACTATTTCATATTACTTTCACGACAAAACAACGACAAACAAGAAAAACCTTAGAGATTTTAAGGTGTACTACTTAAGTACATTTTCGTTTAATGTCTCGGTCGGGGACTCCCAATCAATACTCTTATTTCTTAAAAACCTTTTTGGCTTCAATAAGAATTGTTTAAGGATTTGGTCAGGTATAGATAATACTTATAGGTGCGTGTTTCTTTTGTTGTACCAGCGTTCGCGGGTTCGAGTTTCGATAGGGCCGTTCATTTGTGTAAAGAGCACGAGTGTTAGAACTTAGAGCTTAGTCATGGGTGTGTTAAATTTGTAAAATGTATGTATTTAAAAATATATATATATATATATATATATATATATATATATATATATATATATATATATATATATGTACATTGTACCAATAACACAAACTTGCGGCAAGCACTCGTAGCTTTTCATAGAACTACTTAGATGTTGTTGTGTGTTAAAGTATAATTTATTTATTTATTATTATAGCTTTTTTTGGTTATTTGAAACTAAATAAACTAATTACCTTATAGTTATCATCACTTTATTACTGAAGTAAAAGTTGCTATTGATATTTCGTGAAAGTAAATTAATTATGATTCTTGTTTGCAATGACGCGGGGAATGTGGTTTGCCTATTGAGTTCTATTAATCAGCTCACCAAACACTATTCACGGGCCGAGCTAATCAACTACTGGAAATTCTACCGTTATTTACATTTGAGCGTGATGTTGAACGCCTCCGATAATAGTTATTGATTGATAACGGCAGATTTGATATTTCTAACACTGTCATGTCGTTTCCTTTATATGACGTTTTTATTTCATTTTAATCAGAGATTAACTTTGTAAAAGTACAAGTTAATTTTTTATCAAATAAAATTATGGCAATAAACGAGGTGGACGGCGAGTTAACTCAAAATGAGCTCGCCGAGATTGTTATAATGTCGCCAAATTTAATTGAATAAGCTTCGCTTACATTTTACGACACGGCGAGGCCAAAGCCGCAGCATTAATCCTTTGGTAAAATCAATTGCTATAAATTATATTTATAATATCTCGAACTATCTATATATTATATAATATCTAGAACTCGAAATAATCTAATCTAAAATTTTAAGTGTTTTGAATTTTATGAAAAGAATGAAAAATTGAAAAAGAAATATTTTTGCTATTTGCAAGTATTTTTTGTGAAATCGTAAATTTTGTCATAAGTGTATTATTTCTTCGTTTACACAAATTGCACACTTTAGTGTAGTGTTTTGGAGGGAGGCAATGTATTTTAGTTAGTTTGACGAAGGTATATTTTGCGGTGGCTTCAACGAGAGCAGTGTTTTTATTGAGAAATTTATAGAGCGTTTAAGAGCGTCACTGTGCAGGCCGCCGCCACCGTGCCGTTGTGAAGACATCTTGCTGTCCCTTTATTGCTTGCTTGAAATTAATGTCTCGACCTAACAGCGAAGGATTTTCTACTTTGTGGAAACGTTTATCGGATTTTATTACGTAAATATTTTATGAGGAAATGAAACGAGGGTGCAATTATATAGCAGTCATCTAAACGTTTTCTTATTCTGCCTACGCTAAATAAAATAAATTTAATATTAAAGACTTGATTACTAATAAAAACTACTAAGTGCTAGCCAAAAAAGACTATTGTTATATGAAGTATTATCTAGTCGAAGCAACTTTGATATAATTTGAAGAGTTTATTTCTATATTTTTTTAATCCGAGCATAATCATATATACTTAAAGGTTAAGGGTAATAAATGAGTATTGACGTTAAACACAACTTAGCAGGTCCTAAAATATGTAACCCATAACCAGTAAACCTTAAACAGCTCGTTTGTTAACATTACGTCCAGTTTACCGCTTCATGCACCGTGCAGGGGGTCTGGCGCGCGCAGGGTGTGGCGCGTGTAATTTTCAGATTAGTTTGTTCAGCACCAAGTTGAGCGCCACCGCGCCGCAAATATGTGGCCAATAGGCAATAATGCCCTGCTGCCACGAACTGGTTGTCGTCAATTTCTTCTCAAAATTGCGATTTTATAATTTAGTCACGTGAAACATCTTATAATAGACTTTTTAAGAGTTACAAATAAAGAATTAAATCTTAAAAATGAAATAGAAAGAAATAAATTACGCTATATTATTTTCTTTTATTGTCAAATACAAAACATGTAAGAATATGAAAGGACTAGAAAATATAATTCTTAAAAAGGTCCTAGTCTGAATGAACATAAAACTAACAACATAGCATTAAAATTAGTAAAATTCTATAACCAAAAACTGACAAATATCCGTCTTTTATTTTAATTTTTTTGAAGGAAAACCTAATTTTTCATGTAAAATAAAAGTAATTTGAGCCTAATGTACTGCTTCTAATATCGGTTATCTGCCTGTGAAGGAAAGTTCCGTCAAAAATGTTCTAGCCTTTTCAGAGATTACTCAAAGCAATCAGAAAGACACAAACAGAGAGTCAAATATTTTTAAGTGTTGGGCTGTCAATATAATTAGTACCATATTATACTTCCATGTACTTATATAGTAGAAAGCTGTTATTTAGAAAGTACAAATAAATAGGTACTTTTTTATGGTATTTTAGGTAAATGTGATGATATTTTCCTACGTATATTTCCACCATTTATACAAATAAAAAAAAAACAATAACATAATTATTATAGCAAAATAACTACAACACATTTACCTGTTTTCTTATAATTAACTTTGAAGGAAAAAATCACCTGAGTAAAAATGTATAAATCAGTGCCATCCAGATGTTTATTATCAGTTTCGCTCGCAATAAATAAAGTCGTATTATATTCTTGAGCGGACGATCTCGACGCTCTATAAATCATTTTTATTGTGCTGTCGAAGGGTCCGGGTAATAGCAGAGTTCGAGGCTAAATTGGGTCGACTGCCACAATAAATAGATAATACTTCATTATTGAAATATTTATCCATCATATGGAGTCGAATCAATCGATATTTAAATCATGCATGTTTTTACGTGGGCGTTTTAAGCCCCTCTGTTTATTTTACACGACTAACAGTTGAACGCTTTGAAAAACATTTTGCACATGGCTGCGCTAGCAGATACAACATTAGCTACAAAAGCAGTTTTGTTTTGCAACTATTTCTTTATAGTAGAATTTTTTTCTGATAACGAAATAAAACTAACTGTATATTATTTTTAATAATTTCCGTCTCTTTTACCTATACAATTTCGCTTTAATCAATAAATACTTTGCAGTACACTTAGATTGAGACTGTTGTGGTCAGACTGGCTTATGTATTTTATAAACTATCACTCTTCGGAAGTATTTCTAAGACTTTTTTACGTTGAAATTCCCTTAATAGAATAATTTTTGTCACTCATATTTTTCTTTATCATATCATCACAGCACGACTTTCTTGATATTTGTCAATGCATTATCAAAACAGATAACTTAGTTTTGGTAGAACAAAAATAATTAAAAGCTCATTTATTACATACAATACTAAAAATAGTGTAATATTTATTATATTAAATTGAACATAGGTATACTAGAGACAATACTTATAATTTAAAGAAGAAAGATTTGATTGTTTGTTTGCATTGAATAGGCTCCGAAACTACTGAACTGATTTGAACAATTCTTTCACTGTTGGGAAGCTACACTATCCTTACTAAAACTCCAATAATGGGAACCAAGGTAACTAAGTCTAGGGACAAACCCGATTGAAGCGTGGGTGAGTCTATAGTTTCAGATAAACTAATGCTATAGTTCATCAATTATAATAGACGTTTTGAAAAATGTCAAAATTCTTTTATATTTTGTAATGGTTTTAGTAATCATAACTTAGAAATAATGTTGTGAACTTAATGCTAATTTTAATATGTTTTTTTGCTAGAAAGTTTATGATGTGTGTGAATAATACATAATATGCTTTAATAATACTAAGAAAATACCTCCTAAGTATCTTCAAAAACATTACGTCGAAATATACTGAGTATTAGTGTATGATATTCCAATTTAATTTCTTTTAGTATCATCGATAAGCGTCCGATATAAAATTGAGATATAAAGGGGATATTTGGTTTCGCAGGCAATAAAGCCGTATTCTTCGAGGACAATGCGGAATGCACTTCACCTTTATTATATTTTGTTTTACCTTTTATTTAATTACAAATTTATATATTATAATCTATATATTTTCTAAAGTACGAGAAATATTAAAAAAACATCTTAGACCATTACGCTATACACAGTTGAATGAATTATGAAAATGAAAAAGCAGTTAAAAGCTAGTAACAGGCAGAATTTATTTTAATACAAGATACTTTTGTATATTTTAATAACGATAATATGAAATATTATAGTAGAAGAGTGCTAAGGGTTAGAACCGAATCAATAAAGTTTAGCGTTCGAGCCTCCATATGATATGCTAAGTAAGCAAAAAGCATCATTTTACTCAATATTAACTCGAAATATTTAATTTAATTGCATGATAGTAATGTAAATGGACTAAATTAAGTCATAATATTATGAGAACATAAATGAAACAACTTACTTACTTAAAACTTAGCAATTACTCAAATAAACAGAAAAGTGCTTTATAAGTACCTACATGAGTTACAGAACTTATACTAATATTATAAAGCTGAAGAGTTTGTTTGTTTGTTTGGTTGAACGTACTAATTTCAGGAACTACTGGTCCAAATTGAAAAATTCTTTTTGTGTGGGATAGTCCGTTTATCGAGGAGGAGGAAGGCCACAGGCTATATTTAATCACGCTTATATGACTACTAGGAGCGGAGTATCAATGAAAAGTATTGCAAAAACGGGAGAAAAATATTTCTTTTGAGAGCTTACGTCGCGTACGCTACTTAAACGGTTAAATTTATGCAAAAATTCTCCTTTAAAAATTCTAAAAAAGTCAGCAATAGCATATATCTATCTATTAAGGTTGACTCGCTCTAACCTCTTTTATGGTAATTAAATTTGTTTTAAGATAATGCATTTTTTGAGTGTTTAATAAACATGGTGTTAATCTTTACCTAAATAAATAAGTTACCCAGCCTTTAGTACACGAGCGAAGTCGCGGGAAAGGGTAGTCTTTCATAAATGGCTGTGCATTAAGAATTGATACACAAATACAAAAAAAATAAGCTCGGTTCGCAAAGATAGTGTGGGCATAGTGATCCTAAATCTTATTTGAATATCGTACATACATAGGGCTACTTTTATTAACATAATGTCTTATGAATAAAGTTACTACGTACTCCGAGTTTCAATTAGAGCGAAGAGCCCCTCTACGGTAAGTTTGTTATAGCGTTACCGCGATTCATTTAGAATTGTACGACTTAAAAAATAAAATATAACATGTAACAGCATTAATTTTTACATATAAAATAGTAGTATTTTAATGTTGGATATTCAAAAAGCATGATTTAACAAAAGTAGGTCTTGAAGGCAATGCATTTGGATAATCTCGGCAAGTGCAAGGATCAGAGCGGATTGCGGTGACAACTGCAATACAAAGGGGACGCCGTGACTAGCTCGTTAGGCAAAGGGGTAGTCTCCAAACAATCAGCCTATCTTCGATACCACTATTGCTTACATTTAAAGCACTTCATCTTAATTCTCCGTTGCAATATTACCAGCTGTGATTTTTCGTAATAGAGATAAATCTGTTCGTTATTAAAATTATTTGATTTACGACTATGTTTAATATTACGCGTGCGATTTGTATTCGTTTGATTTAGCAAGTAAGTGAAATGAAGGTAGTTTTCATAAGATTGAAATATTAATATATCGCCGCTTTAACCACCGCTTCTCTCCCACTGCTGGGCATTGCATTTTCTCTTTCCAATGCGAAGGGGTGTCAGGCCATATTTCAACACGCTGGCCAAATGCGGCTTTGCGAACTATGAAATAATATAAAACTACCCAAAATTAGTTGATTTCTTTAGGACACGCAGTGATATTTACGTAGTAGGTATAGCAAGTGACAAGCATGTTAAAAATTATACAAATAAACAATTGTGACTTTCACTACATTGTTTTCGACCAAGCGCGATACATTTGAGCTGCTACTATCTTTATAAATGAATATTGAATGAAAATAAAAATCGCTTCATTTAAATTTAGTTATTACTTATAAAGGAAATGAAATAACGAGCAGGGCAATATCGATAAATGTACGCACGATTACCGTTATTGAGAGGATTAAAGCAGGCACACGTGGAGCGAAGTCCATTAGTACGAATGAATGCGCTGGACTATTCGACGGAAATTCTTAAAAATCCCCTTGAATGTTTCTTACAGGTCTCCTTTATTAAGCGATGACACAAGTAATTGTGGTAGACTTACAAAGTTAAGCGGTAGGAGGTAAGCCGTCAGACTCGTCATAATCGTTATTTCGTCTGCGGACTTTATAGAACGTGCAAGCATAAAACGGAGTAGCTTTTCCGTGAAATTATTATTAGTTTCAGAATAAGCTTTGATTTTAATATTATTTGAGTTGGATTAAAGTTAATCTGTAATCAAATTTTCCGTAAATTATGAAACATATACCTAGCTTTTTAGTACTTAAAAAAAAGGTGCCTAAATCCCTTTTATCCTTAAATTTTATGACCAATATTGAAAGATTTAAGAATTTATTGACGAAGCAATGTGTACTTAGTAATCACTAATCAGCAATATATGACATAATAATAAATTTTACTGCTTGTCATCAAGTATTCAGTAACAATTTTTTGGCATATTTTCGAACGACACGTTGGGCACATTTTGTTGCCTTACTTATTGTGATAGAGGTCGGGAGTTCGTATTTTGCTGGGTTTTATAAGTACCTTACAAACGTAGTATTTGCGTTATTACATTGAATATTTGCTTTGTTGGGTGTTATATTAATAAAGTATTTTTAAAGACATAAACTTGTAAAGTATCAACTATATTGTGGTACACATAACAGCTTCATTGTTTACCATGATTAGTTATGTTAATAATTTAAAAACTGTCATTATTACTCTATTATTTGACCAGAACAATAAAGATTTTACGCTTATATTTTTAGGCTTATGAATTTATTTAAATGTGTAAAAGAATGATTAAAAAAATTTGTTCCTAAGAAAAAAAAAACGTTTGAAACAAAATTTTTCTTCAACGTAATATAGAACTTTTATTGGTAATTCTATAGCCAAATGTTGTTCGAAATCAAACTAAAAGAATATTAGCAGTATATTTTTATTTTTTATATTGTTCAATTATATTTTTTTGTATTTTATAAAATATTAAAAATTAGTTATCGAAACTAGTAGTAAATCCTAGTATTAAATGTTTTAATAATTTTAACTAATTGGTGGTATTTATCCCACATTTATTTAAAGCGAGTGAAGCCGCGGGTTCTGCTAGTTATTTATATCGAATCAACAGCCTAATAAGTAAGTTTTAAGCTGCTAATTCGAAAAATGATGATACTTCCATACAACTTTTCATTCCCCCTTTTAATCCATCACAACCCTTTTTGTCCTTTCTCAGGGTCTATACTATCAAGTATCAGCTGTGTACCGAATTTCATTTAAATCGGTTCTGTAGTTTTGGCGTTAAAGCGCGACAGACATACAGAGTTACTTTCGCATTTATAATATTAGCAAGGTTTGCTCAGTCGGTATTAGCAAAGTATAAATTCTTTTACTATGGTATTAGCACAGGTATTAGTAATTCGATGACATGACATACGTAGTTATCAAATCGCAATACGCGTAGCAAGAGTGGCACACCGACGGCCGTCTATTCACGTCAACGTGTCTCTGCGCCTATGCTCCGCGCTCGAGCCAACGACTACGTGTCTACAATAGCTATTCAATAGGAGGCGAAATGAGTCAATCAAATGTGTAGATGTACAGCATTTATTAGAATAAAATACTGAAATGTGTATTAAAGTGTTGAAATAATTTTAGTAAAATAAGCTGAAAAATAAGTTATCATTGTCACAACTAAAAGAAGAAAATACAAAAATCTTTGCTTATACGTACATATATTTAATTATTATTATAAATAAAAGGGTTAGCTAAAAGCGTTCAGCGAATTCGAAGTCACTTTAAAAGTAATTACCCGCAATAAAAGTTATTAGGGTTGCAAATTGATTTCTTGAGAATTATATATATACTACCTGTGAGGTTACATCTTTAGGTGGATAATTATGTACCTAGACTTACGTACATAATATATTCGTTTGTTATATGCACATATATATTATCGGTTTACATCCGTATAAAACACTCGAGTAGATTTTTCTTAAGTTATATAAAATATTAAATAAGCAATGGTGTCGTAATAATAAAAGTATCTCATAATTCAAATTATATTTTTATATATTTTTCTAATATTAGATAATTTTAAAGACGGGCAAATACAAAAAAGTTTGATTGGTTTCAAATCGCACGAAGTCGTGGAATCATCAAAACTCATTAAAAAGTAAAGAGAAAATGTCGAAATATAAATCAAATATGGTGAAATTATCTTTCCTGTATACCAATTTCCCTGTTTATGTTTGAGAAAAATCAGAAGTTTAAATATAGGTAGGTATGTGATTTTGAAACAAAAATAAGCTTCAAAAAAAGATATGATATGACCTAAAGATAAATAAATACACATATAATAATATTATATATGCTTGAGGAATAATATAAAATTAAAAATACATTATAAAGCTGTGCATAAAACCATACAGTGTTCAGTGAGTGAAAATTAAATGAGGGCGTATGCGTAGTGGGCGTCGAGAGCCTCGCCTGGGCCTCTGGTTCATTACTAGATGACTGGACCGATGACGGAAAGCCAGTATTTCCCTTTGTTATGACATTTTGTAATGTTCAGTCTTGTGCTATTAAATAGCACATGAGTTGCTGCAATTGTAGGCTCTTCGGTATTGTTGTGATTGTTATTTTTTATTTTTTTAAAACTTCAAACTTTTTTACCATTCGATAATAATATATTTCATTTACTTTACTACTACTTATTACTAGATAATATGAAAACGGTCAGTAGTTAGTAATAGTACCATTTAGATACGTTGAAAAGAGAGTAAAACGGGTTCCGCGAATTTCGAAGTCTCGCACCTCTGAGATTTAATGGTGCTTTTTTGAACTTGGTTCAAGGCTGATGAAGGAGTAATGAGAAAGGCTGTTTGATTGAGAGCAATAAGCTATTTTTTGATTGAAAAGGTAAAAGGGCTAAATATAATTATTTATTAATAACTAACGAGTTTATTAAAATTTCTCAAGTACGGCATATACTTAAAGATATTCAAAAAAAGTTAAAAATGTTTAAAAAATGTGTCGCATTTGACACAGCAACGTAGCTCAGTATATTTAAGATTTTTTTATCAACTCACTGCTGAGCCTGAGCTGCTGAGGGTTTGAACCCGCTTCACTCGGTTTGAAAAACAAATGTGTCTAAATTATATGTAAAACTTTCATCCATATTATTCATATATTTTTTATTGGCGTGGCGGAGGAATCTTCACCGTTGAAATTACAATATATAAACATTTTTCCGATCGAATCGCTCTAAAACATTGTATAATAGTAATTTTATATTTTCTATACATAAAAATCCCCGTATTACCTTTTCAACTAATGAAAATTTTTACATAGGTCTTGTTTTGGAGTTTTTCTTTTTCTGGGGAGATTTTATCTAAGAATAATACTTGATAGTGCATGTAATGAACAGCATATCTTATTTATTATTAATTTTAATATAGGCACGTTTCGATAATCTTGATATACATAGTTGAATGCATGATAGTATTTAAAACAGGATATCGGACTCACATTTACCTATAAACATAAAATTCTGACTTAGTGGAAACATTGATTGCTTTTTTTTGGATTATCCATTCAGAGGCCGAATCTATAGTTTTTAGATTTTTTGTCTATCCATCTGTCTGTCTATGACCGTATTACGAGAAAACCAGTGGAGAGATTTTGATGAAATTTGGTACGGTGATAACATATTATCCGGGTCACAATATACAAAATACTTTTTAGTGCTGAAAAATATCTGATTTCTAGGAAAACTCAACAATCGTTATAAATTATTATATATTATATTTATTCATACTAGCATTTCTTGCGGCTCCACCTGCGTTCAAAAGACCGACAACCAAATTCTTAGATTTCACTTATTATTATAGCAAACCCAGCCCGCTTCGCTAGGCGTAAGTTAAAATAAATCAAACGGTTTTTACAATAAAAGTGGTCTAAGTTACTCCTTATAACATTACCTATTTGCGAGTGAAAGTCTCGTCAAACGCTAGCAACTAATTCTCGATTCGCTCGGGTTTGTATAAAGTCCCAAGCTCTCAAGAAAAAAAACTCTAACCGTACAATTTTCCGGGATATAAAGTAGACGTTACCCATCATGTGACCCAGAGCGGAACCCATCGCCGCAGTAAAATGGGGCATTGCAGGATCGCTTGCACACACTCCACATACGCCCCTACGATCAAAAGTAGCCTATAGTCCATAAAATCTATCTGTGTGTGTGTGTCTGTGTGATTCGTGGTTCTGGCGTTCGTCTTAGTTACAAGCATCGATCATTTGAAATTTTCCTATATTTATAATAATAATATTAATGAAATAAATAAAAAAATATTATGTAAAGTAATATCGAGATAATAGAATTGGTTTAAAGAATAAGATGTAATTTAGTGTTAGTTCACTTACGTTGAACTTCCAAATTATACTCCTATTATATAGTTTGTTAAAAATATTAAATAAAATTCATAATTTAAAGTACTTTACTAACACTGGCAGTATATATTAAATACCTCCTACACAAAGGTAGGAAAAGACCGTCTCATTCCAATATTCTTGTGTAAATACAGCGTTCATTTAGTTGCGGTGGGTTATTACCTAACTTTTATCTGATTAGAAACTAAGCATCTCGACCATAAGCTTTAATGGATACTACATGAATTGTTATAGTTCCTCCTTTCTGTATTTTATATTATATGTTTGCTAACTAAACTTTTTATAATGTGCGCGTTTATAACGTGCAATATTGAAAAAAAAAATGTATATAGATAATTATATAATTTTAGTGAAACAATAAGAATTAAATGACAAAAAAATCAAATTTCATAAAGCTTCTATTATTTTCATTATTTATATATTCTTTTATTTCAATATTTCCCATTTTTCGAGAAAATGTTGAGAAAATTGTTCTTTTATCCTACGTAGAGCTCGCGCAACAGGTAAAGCTGTACCGCTCAGTCTAGAAGCTTTTTGATACAGTCCTTTACGACGGCTCGTACTTAAGTTTAAAATAAATTGTTATGGATAATGTAATACAAATAAATTAGTTTATATACTATTAAATTATATTAAATTTTATGTAAGTATGTTAGACAAGAGAATAACTTATAATAGTAATATTTTTAATAAGGCGCTCGCTGCTTTTAATTTCTTTTTTTTTATTAATATTGGTGTCTATAAAATAGTTTATTTAAAGTTAGTTATTAGTAATTCTCAATAAAACTTTAAATTTTCATTGGTATTTAATTTTTCATTTTTTCTACCTTTTAAAAACTTAGACATTTATTCAGGTTTTTAAAGAGAAATCGGTTACAGTTAGTGAGTAGCATTTTATTTTTAAACATACTATATTAATCCGTGAAAAAAATCCAATAAGAGAGTTGTGTTTAAAAATTCGAATATTCGCATAAATCGAAGAAAGTATCATATATTTAGATTTAATAATTGATAAAACAAGTTTCAACTTAAAAAAACATATATATTTTTTACTGTGTTTATTTAAACAATCTAAATATACGTCTTAAAAGGGGTAAAACCAATTATTAAAATATATATGTAAACAGATCTATATGTTCGTCCTATACTTCCGCAAATTCTAATATCTCTTATTTCAATAAAAGTATACTTCCGCAAATTATCTTAAATATACATTCTGCAACGAGAAACGTATCTTAGTTGAATCATAATTTAGCAGACATAATTTCTCAGCTGTTTATTGCAGACAAATTCACGACCAGCCCGAAGAAATTGCTTTTTAATCAAATAAAATTCACTTACCCTCCAAGCGGGCAGCGACATACGACACGAGGTACTGGGTTGGAGCTGGCACGAGCCGCGGCCGCTCTGTTCAACCCCGCGACCACAACTGATGTTGCAGCGCTTAAACTTCCCTCTAGCGCGTCATCACTCACCCCATTTCTAGCCGACCAATGGTTGGACGAGGATTCTAGCGAAGCTTTCCGATTTCAGCCGAGTGTCGCCGAATGTATGGGGTGGCGATTGGATCTTTTAATCTGAAACGTAAATGCATACAAAAAGAAAATAAGTGAGCTGTAAGCTTCCGTGCTCGGGATGTAGGCCGTAGCCGTAGAGCTCGTGCAACAGGTAAAGCTGCACCTGCATCGCTTAGTCCACGAGCTTTTGCTACAATTCTTGACGACGGCTCATAATTTATAAAGTAAAATAACAGATGATATATTACTGACAAATTATATTAATTTTTATGTACATAGGTATGTTGGGAGGAATGATTATAATAATAACTTTGTTCCGACTTTAATATTGTAAAAAGGAAAGGTGAGTTCGTCAAATTATAAAATGCCTAATTTACAATTCAAATCGTTTGTTTATAGGAGTCGGACAGGATTAAAGAGCAAATTTATTCTTGGGATAGGATTTCTGCTTATTAGTTGAACATAAATTTTTGTATTTGTTGGATAAATAATTTTAAGCATAATATTTATTCAGGATTGCAGCAGCGACTCATTTGGGGA
Organism: Boloria selene; assembly: GCA_905231865.2. Lineage (NCBI taxonomy): Eukaryota > Metazoa > Arthropoda > Insecta > Lepidoptera > Nymphalidae > Boloria > Boloria selene. The sequence continues at coordinate 9,196,273 of HG993137.1, read as the reverse complement.
TACAAATATCACAATGAACATATTGCAGTCGTAAAATTTTATTTTAACATTAAAATAAATTGAAACAGTCCCATAATCCTCTTTGATTACGTGTACCGCAAAATACGTATTGTGTGTAATTGAAATCCCTTCGAATGGATTGTTTGGTGAAGTGCTACGTGTGCCCCATTAGATTACTTGTTTAATTCTTGACCACTGGCGGCGGCGTAGCGGCTCGGGTGGCGCTCGTAATCTAAGTTGTAGACTAAATCTTGGGGCCCGTCTCACATATCCCCCGTAAGCCTGGCTTGCTTGCTATTTGAATGTTTCTCGAACGACCACGAATTAGTATGCGCGCTCCATTCGGCCCGACGTCCCAATGGGTCGCAAGCACCTATTCTATTATTAGTCTAATTTGTTTTAGAGTGTTTCATATTTTATACAAATAAATCACATTAGGTGCAAATAAAATATATTTTAAGATATAATATTATATAGTTTACAATTTTTGTCATTTATTATGTAAGACTTAATCAATATTTATTTCATGATATTTTAGGATAGTTATTTGAAGCCGAAAAGCGTGTCAATAATTGGACTAATACAAATAATGAACAGATATTATAAAACTAAAATATACATATTTTTGCCGCTTCTATCTTTACTAAATATCGAAATTTCACCTATTGAATCTAATTTAAAAAAAACGAGCGTTTGAACGTGAAGAGAGCAAATTATCAAAAATTTTATATTTCTGTAAGTCATTTTTTAATTAAAGCAAACCTTTATTTAATAAGCCTTTAAATATATAAGATAGTAGTTTACTTGAATATAATGTAGAGCACTTAGAAAATAGACCCCAAGCGAGGTTCAATTTGTAAGCGGGATCTTGGGATATGTTCATTTTGCGTATTACAGAACTAGCGCGGAATCATTCCGGCGGACGCTTGAATTATGCAAATATGGATTCAAATATATTTGAGCGAATAAATATTGTGCTGTTTCAGGGATAACGGCGCTTGTACGGAAACAATAACAAACAAGTATAATTGTAATGAAAATGAATAACCTCCAATAGTTGTATATATTTTGGTGTTTGCGGTAACCACATGAATATTTTATAAGATTACAGCTTATATATGTTGTACAAAATACTATTAGCATATAATTCTATGACTAAAGCATTACGCGAGTCAAATTAAAATTACAATTTCAAATACAAAAAAACATAATAATAATTTATGTTATAAAATGGTGATATTAAAATAATTCCTGTACAACTCATTCCTTAAATACTTAATTAATGTTTTCAATGTATTAGCTTATTGACAATAATCATATACAGCGATTGTAAGGTTCAGGCAATTTAAAAATTTGTCCCGAAGGCGTCGCCTACGTTGTCTATATTATGCGAGTAAGGTACGGGTGGCCGACGCAAGTCGCCCCCGTCTCGAGAATTTGGAAGCTCATAGAAGTATCTTATAGTAGAAGTACTTATATCTATTGTCATTTACGCAAGTTAAATGCGTGCACGTATAAGGATAAAAATTAGCTGCCAACTTATCTGTCCATTGGTGTTATCTTAAACATAAGGCAAATATTGCCAATTTTCTTTGGTAGTCAATCATACCAAGTATCCATCTTAAAGGTTTATTTCATCCGTTAAATTAACACACACGTTAAAGGCTTAAATGCATTTACAAGTTACCTTCGCTTGGGTTCGTCATACTAAAACGGCAAAAGCAAAAAAAAATAAGGTAATGTTATAAATGATACATTTGTTTTTTCCTAAAAGTAGTATACATATAAAGATACACTTATTTGCGTTAAAGTTGTATATAAGTTGTATAATAAGGTCCCACGAGAAGAGTACAATAAACTTAAAATTTTAATCAGGTTCTCCAAATAATATATCGGTAATATTTATTAAAAATATATTTACTAATTAAATGAAGCAAATCACTTTCAATGACGTTTCTAGATTTTACGCATTCTATAATTTTTAAGGTCTGTGGCACACACCTAGTCGGGCCGGGGGGCGCGAAGTAGACTTGATTGGAAACCCTATTCCATATTTATTATGGGCCTATTTTGTCATGTTTATTGACGCGCTTGTCGAGATACAAACTCAGTTATTAGATAACTTTCAAGCTTATGTGGTTAAATTATATTATACTATTTATTTAATGTTTTTGTGAGAACACAATGCCTAACTTACTTCATGTTGAAATTATTATAATATAAAATTTTCAGGTATCCGAACATTTTCGTTTACTGTACTAATTTAATTGAATATTAGGATTTGTAACATGCGCATTCATATAATTAAAGTCTAACTTAGTCGAATCTGTTATAACTTGATATATTTCAAGGAAAATTTGATGCCTAGAGATAGTAAATTATATTATCGATACTGAGGCCGAATCTATAGTTTTTAGAATTTTTATATTTCTGTCTGAGACGGTATCTCGAAAAAACCTCTGGAGAGATTATGATGAAATTTGGTATTATGATTTTGAATAATGACGCGTCAATATATCTATATGATACTTTTTACTCCGTTAAAATACTACATCTCGGAAAAATCCTCACTACCCTTAAAAAGTGCATACTTAACGGAACATATATGACCGGAGCGAGAGCAAGTCACTAATATTTAATAATTTCCTACATTTGTTATATCTAATAACATTTTATTCGCCCAGACTAAGTTTTATTTAAACTTTTAATTCTTACATGTACCTTTGTCTTATGTATAAATTTCACTATCATACGTACTTACTTAAGTGTTAATTATTGAAAGTCAACATCAGTATTAATTTTGAAACCCAAAAAAGCATGCTACGAACATGATATTTGCCAGGGTTGGCGCAAACACTTAATACGAGGTCGAAAGTCTATCAACGAGCGAGCAGTGCACGGAGACACTACGCTCTTCGTGCCTCGTTTACTATTATTGCACCATTAGAATCGGCTGGCTTTGCGGGGATTGAAAAACATTTAAGAGATTCAATTACAAACAATACGAAACAAAAGCAATTTGTTTAAGCGTAATACATCGAATTACTTTTAGAAATTATAAACTTATGTATATATTTAAACAAATAATATATTTAAACATATACTATACTAGAATGGTATATAATATCATAAAATTGAATTAATAGTGACGATTTCTTATAAATTTAAATTTCTACATACGTAAGTTAAACTTTTGCACCAATTATTTTTCACTAATGACTCACCCTCTCGCTCCGCTCGAGTTCTTCCCTAGATGTATTTTAGTAGGTATAGATTTCTTAGAGATGCGATACTTTCCTATAACAAAAGAGTTTTCTTTATGTTGGTTGGATAGTCAGATAATAATATATTAATACCAAATTTTATTGAAACCTGTGTAGTGATATTCTCCTGATGCGGTTTCAGACAGACAATTTCGATAAAAATAAAAATTTCTGAAAAAAATATTTTATATACAGATGTGACGGTAGTTACAATATTGCTATATCTGTTTCTGTATACAATTATAGTCTTATAAATGCTAACATCATGCTATCATCATACCGAATTTAATCAGAATTTGTCCAGTGATATTTTCGTCAAATGGGTTCAAACAGATTGACAAACATTATAGAAAATGGAGATGCTGCCTCTGTATCTATAATAATGACTATTTTAATAAGATTTAACAAAATACATTTTATGTACCTACAAATTCGACTCAGTAAGAATTTGATTATACTAGTAACGTATATTATTTCATACTAACAAATTATGTCAGCTTAAACACTTTTAGAATTACCTACCTTTAATCCTGAAAGTAAAAATACTCTTGTTTTATTTGTGATTTTTTTTCTTCCAAATTCACAAATTCAAATGTACTATGCTCTAATAACAGTAAATAATATCCTGAACTGAGGCACAGGAATTAAATAGGTATACATCGATGACTTTATAATATCAGTAATTATCTCTTTAATAGCGTATAATCTTACTTAAAAATAAGAGTAGAGATAAGAATCTTCGAGTAGTTACTATCAAAGCAAAGTGCAGTGGGACGACAAAACGGGCCCGAACACGCCCGGAAGCGCCGTTAAAGGCATTATTATCCGGACGGTCGCGCTGCAAATAAATCGTCTGCCGAGCGGCCGCTCTTTCGATTATCCTCAAATCTTCATTACACCGACATATGCTCCCTTATACCTCTCAAGCTAGCTTTATTTTATTTTTCATTTGCGAAACGATAGCATTCGTAGCATCTCTTGAAACTTAAATTTAAGTTCAACACCTCACAATTAATAAATAATATTTAATATTTATTTAAGTATACGTAATAACATGTATAATGCATATGATATGACAATAATTTGAAACATGAAGAAGGGTAAGTAGGTACACGTAGTTGTTTTTAAAACTTCATTCGTCTTTAAAAATCTTACTTGTTGCTTTAATATTGGTTTCATATTACAGTTTGAGCGTTGAAAAGAAATTTTGCCAATATCGGGTATATGAATTACGGAAACTTCTGTTGCGTACGAAACTTTTAATGAAATACAGTTGATGATGTTTTTTTTTTGAAATACAAAATACACGTAGCAAATACGTTTCTTGCATTAAAATTTTTTATTATATATTTAATGTATTACATATTTTTATGTTTTTGTACTATAAAGCCATTTTTGTAACCTCTTAAGTCCAATAATTATTATTTCAACAAAAAGGTTCACAGATACATTTATAATTTTAAAATAATTGTGTATAGAGCAAACTAGATTGATTCAACGGTAGTTTACATAGTTGCAACAGGGGAAAACTATTTAGGACTGCGTGGAACTTGAGGTCGTAGTTACTGCACATAGTTAGAGTTTTATTCAAATGGAGGCAAAAGCTTGTGACAACCGCGCCCACCGGATATTGATTTACTGAGGCCAATGGAGCTCGGTTCCGTTGCAGCCTCCGATACACCACATAAGCTTTGTGCCGCGCTGTGGGTAATTAATTTTCACGAGGTCGACGCTAATATGATCACGTGGTATACTTAGAATATTCAATTAGTGGACGCTGTCGTTGGTTTCCTTATTAAGCACTATTTACTATATTACTCGTATATTAAAAATAAAATTTCTTCTTATAAAATATATAGTGATACACAAAATATTATCCGAACCCACTTATAAACGTTTATTAGCCAATAATTTTAAAATGTTTATTAAATAAAAATGATCCTTTACACAATAATAAGCCAAGTTGTATACTATTTAAACTAAGTTGTGCATATAATTTGTTGTAATACAGTACATATTTATAAATTGAAGTAAAATGACTATAAAAAACAACATTCAACAAATAAAAATTATATTTGCTTATGTTGGTTGAATGCCATAGACATGTAGAACAGATGAATTAGTGTAATGCTTGCTAAACGTTTGATATGGTATGAATAACATCAGAGGGTGATACGAATGGATGACCCGCGCGGGACAATATCGTTGTCGTTCTATACCATTCATCATGTTTATGGATGTGGCAATTTTTGAACTCAGATACTGAGATAGAGTAATTTTCCATACATTTAAATAGTGAGAAAGAAACCTTTAAACTAAATAAAATGACTATAAAATTAATATAAAATAATTTTGAAGACAGCACGTGTGCGTTTAAAAAATCGTATTTAAAATATAATACGCTTACTAGTTACAACTATTGTATATTGTTTTATCATCATATACATGCAGGCGTTTATAGTAATTTTTAATTTTAATTTAAAAAGATAATTAAAACATAAAATTTTATTTAAAATTTAAATTTATTTAATGAATAATTATGATTATAGCAAGATCAAAATTATAGTAATAATTTGTAGAGCCACGATTATCAGTGGGAATCGGGTCGGGCGGGGACCAGGCGCGATTCTCTCACTCGAGAGATCACCTGAAAGTGTACCACTTAATAACTCACATCCTCTCTCGGTTCACTGGGCATCCGCTGGATCGTCACATATCTCTAAATATGAGCGGCGGAGCGTGGCGCGCTACAGCGCATGGATTAAGCACATGCCATCGTTCGTCGTTTAGCAGACTAACTTATAATTATATTTTTTTTGTATATTTTTTCATTACTACATATTATAAAACAAAGTCCTCCGCCACGTCTGCCTGTTGGTATGTTCACGATAAACTTAAAAACTGCTGCATCAATCTTTATGCTGTTTTCACTAATGGATAGATTGCTTCTCGAGGAAGGTTTTAAAGAAGAAGGTTGTATATAACTAGCGGAAACCGCGGCTTCACTCGCGCTAAATCTATCGCAGAATCAAATTTAGTCCATCTTTATTTTAGTATAAGAACGAAAGCATCAAGTAAAGTGGATAGATGGATTGAATATTACATAATATGCTACGAGCTACGGTAACGGTATACTGAAAGTAAATATACGTATATAGAATATGTATTTATTTATTTAATGTATATAATATATACAGTAAATAAAAAATACATAAATTAATATAATGGATCTAAACTTTTACTGAAAGCAAAAAATTATTCGGTAAATCTGTAAACTGCTTTCTAGTTCTTTCAAATTGCACAATGTTTCCTAACAAGAATAAACTACATGAAACTATATTGGAAAGTTTAATAATATTCATTGGGTTCTGGCAATTTTACAGACGAGCGACGACGCGTCTTTGATCAGCTTCGACTAGCCCGAGAAGTCAAATTTACGAAGTAACTATAGCTTAACAAGTCCTCGGATCTATTTTGTGTAATTTGATTTGTTTAGGTTTTATATTTTTTATCCGTTCATAACAAACGACGACGACATGAAACATAAACTATTTACACAATTTTTCTGATACAATGTTACCTCTTGTCACTTTGCCGCTTGCCTGACTTCATATAGTTTTTACTGAACATATTCGTAACTCAATTTTTCACCCCAAATATAGCGATATAAAACGCTTATATTTTGATAATCTTATTGTTTATATAAAATGCGTGTTGAAGAATTCCTTGACGATGACTAGGGGAAAATTTTGTCGTATTAAGTACTCGTACTTACATTCGACTACACCGCCTTTTGAGGATAATAAACAGCGTATGAGTAATTATGCATAGCACACTGATCAAACTCAGAATATACTTCAGTGAAAATTAGTCTTACATACGGCTCGATTAATTCATAACAATATGAATTAGTTATTAAATTTGTAATTTATTATTTATAAGGATATCATATTTTTTTGTATTTCGGATTAGCATTAGGTGATTTTATCATTTTTTTATTCTAAAACGTAATTCGAGAAATATCTTTAAAAAAATTTGGTAAAATTATTTTGGAGCTACACTTTGTTTTTTGATAAATTGAATCTATTGCGTGGATGTCGGAACCAATGTGGCCACTAGAGCTTGTGGGGATTTGAAATCTGTCATTTCTAATTAATTTCACTTTTTTAACTGTTATTTACACCTGCCCTTCAAGACTTGTATTGGCTAACAATTTTCTGAAATGTGGTAATAAAACATCCTTCATTGAGAAGCTTGAATGAGCACTTACCTTTGAGACTTGAGGAATAGAACATTAAGCTGCACAATTGCCTTTTCACGTCAATCGTACGTTCGAAGTGTTTGTTAAGAACTTCCTTGAGTATACACCAGTGATATTACGATAGTATTGAAGATAGAAAAAAATGTATACCTACTATTAATTTTATTATAATAAGTATTAAACTGCACATTTTTAAATTGTATCTATCAGAATTGATTATGAATAAATAATAATTTTATTGTTTACTTATAAATAAATATCTATACTTTTTGGTTCACTATAGATTTAAGTTTTTATCGCGTGTGTCATAGGTGGCTAACAATGCGCGTGTGGGCTTGTTACGGGTCGTAGGGGCGATGTTGTCGCGCCCTTCCGGTGCGCGGGCGCAGCTGAAGCGCCCACCGTGACTATATCTACCGTGCTCTGATAAATGGTCAATTTACGCAGGTTTAACATACCGTTATTGTATTGAAAATATGATCTAGAAAATATAAGGTATTAATAAAATATATTTAGGAAATTCCCATTTTAATTTACAACTATACAAACAAAAAACTATGCAATTATACATTTTTGTATAATTTAAAAACTTTAATAATTATAATATAATAAAAAGTGTAATAAATAGAAATAAATAATCGCATAAATATACTAGCGGAACTTAAACCCACGACACTGACTGTCTTAAACACATGACCACTGGCAAAGCAAGTAGGGTCAATTCAAACTGACCCAAGCGTATTGTCAAAGTTTATATATTTCGAGTAAATTTATTTGAATTGGAAACCATTAATAATACCTTCGCATGAAAATTCAAGTATTGCAGTGTAGGTAGAATCATTATTGTAATATAAATAACTTATTTGTTTAAAATTGAATATATTGCATGAACTTTCTGAGGTTCTGATAATGAAATTGTAGTTGCAATAAATCGTGTAACATAAAGTTGTAATAATATTATAATGACTCATGATGAGGTATAAAATTAAAAGGTTCATTTTGTAAACTAATTAGTAGGTACTACATGTTGGAACGGCTTTTATGATGCAATTAATGGCTATAGTTTAAGTGTTGTGAAAAACAAACGGGGTATTAATTTAATAGTGACATGCTAATGGAGGCCAGCCACCTGAGCTTTTACTTTAAAATGTATTTATTATAAAATTTACTGTTGGAGGAAAATAGCAAAATATTTAAAACATTTTATTTTTCAATTTTGATCGAATGGCGGTACGCCTAAGTGGTGTCTGATAGTATAGTTATTGTTTTGGCGAATATATTCCTAGATCTTTTTAGTTATGAAAAGAAATAAATGAAAATAAATATGTTCTGTCATTTATAGACTACGAAACAAAAATATAGAAATTAAAAAATATTGTTTTGTCTCTAGTTAAAATCCAATATTTTTGCTAGTTTATCATACATTCATTAAAAACATTGATAATTTTTTATTCTGTTCCTGATCTATATAATATATTTCTAGAAAGCGATAATGATTTAAGTCTTAATGTCGTTCTTATCTCTAATATCTACAATGACAATATTGTGATAATAAAATATAAGTTCATTTACTTTTCATCGTTTAACAAAATTTGAAAATATCACCACTGAGATCGTTGAAGCATTCGGATGAATTTTATCGACCACCATTCACGTGCCCAAATTTTGTCCATTCAACGCACTGGTTGTGTAGAGAAGATCGGAAACAATTAGACAACTGTGGCATTGGTCAGCCGAGCGCATATCCGTACTGGCGTTCTGCCCTACTGATACATTGAGCCTCACCTATACAATTGCATTAATAAGCCTTATTTTAATAGCATAAAGTTCACATTACTCTATGTGTATCTGTATGCAAAAATTGTAATGTTTGAGCGCACTTTGTTCTTTTCATATTTAATATCATAATATTACCTACAGTTTTTAACGAAATTTTCATATTCTTTTGTAAAATAATACAAACTATGTAGGTCTGGGTCGTTGCTCCACTTACCGATTTGTGGGTGAAAAGAAGGCTGGAAAATACGCTATTTTATACTTTATAATAATATAATTAATTTTATACCACAAATAATTTTGCTAGTATATACTATATATATTTTTATACCGATTTTATAAATATTTTGTCAATTAGGTAATACATAGTCTAATCATATGCGTAAAAAATATAAAAGACGCTCTTCTTTTAATTTTGTATATTTACTCGTATATAAACTTTAATAGGTTTCAGTTTAGTATAAAGTGTTTTAGTGGGTAAATTGTGTAGGCAGTAGACGTTGTATGTCCCGAGGTTGTTCAAGTAACTAGTTTGTATCTCCGCTAAGTGCATCCTGCCGGACCGTAGTACTTAACCTAATATTCGGTGATTGCATTAAAGGGCAGAATTAATTAACTGCCTCTTGGAGTTGGTTAGCTAAGACGCCGTTCCGATACGTGCATTGTGTGCAGAATATACATATATGCATGTTTATATCGGTCTAATGACAGTATGTTATTGACTTTTTATCTAGTTTAAATTTAGAATACCTAAAAAATTTATTTATAATCCTTATCAATCAGAAGCTAATCAAGATTTCTATTTTAAGTAGGTACGATTTTTGTTTGATAATATTTTCTAAAGTGTTATCTCTACATTAAAATTAGCTCGATAGGATAAAACGAGGGCATTTAAAAAATAAAGTTGTCAATAGTTACAGTATATTTTACTTATAATACAACTATATTTTATTTTATTTATAATAAAAATGCCATATTTTATTATACTTTAGTTACAATAAAAATGCTAGTTTATTACTTAGACTTAGGGCGAGATTCATAGTCGTAAGTTTGAGCCAAAGTTGTCATTGCAAGTGATTTTTAAGTAACGAAGTTTACTTTCAATAATAATTTATCTGTTTAGTCATACTTGCAATATAATTATTATATAATTTAATATTTTTATAAGAAAGCCTGATATGCTAATATGTAACTTATTCGGATAATTGATTTAAAGTTACATTACTTCGGAAGTTAATTTGATTCCGTAGTTACGATCAGTAGAACTTTGATTTAAAGTGTCAGTGTAACCTATGAATCTCACCTCTAGTCTACGACATACATTGTCTAATTGCGCGACGATTTCTTTGATGGTACTACTTTAAAATGCAATGGGTCATCTATTACGGTTATCCACATGATATCGGTTCTACATCGAGTAAAGAAATATTTACTTTTCTCACCTTAACTAATCTTACTTATCGCGCATAAATCCTAGAAAATAAAATTTAAATTATTTATTTTAATAATTACTTAAAACTACCATTGTCGTCTGCCAGTAAAGGCCATCGAAGCGACGACAGCCTCATTTTTAGATTGAAACTATCATTTTAGTCTTTATAAAAGATAATATTAGAGTTAATTTTATGAGTAAACTTAACGAAACTTAACTTATTACGAATATACTATATTATATACATTAATATTTCAATAAATCCCTTCTTGTAACCATGAGGTATATTCTTTAGAAAGTAATTAGGTAATCAATGATTGTTTCAGTCAAAAGTCAAATTATGTGATATAATTATGTTATTGTCTCTTGAAGTAAAAATTGTTTATTTTTAATTAAAGAGCGCATATATTATAAATGAAACTATCTTTTCGGATTTTGTCGCGGATTTATTATGCTTTTTGGTTCCCGATTTCGAATGCTTTACAGCAATCATGGTCACGGGGAACCAAAAAGCATAATAAATCCGCCACAAAATCTGAAAAGATAGTTTTATTTATAATGTCAAGTATTAGCGTAAACCTAAGAAAGTATTAAGCGCATAGGTGAAACACTACCCATATGAAACTTTATATACATATAATAATAAAAATAAATATAAAAACCCATGATTGGAGTACAAACATTGGTGCTCATCAGACAAATGCCCCCAGCGGGACTCGATCCAGCGACCGCTGGCATAGCAATTAGGGTCGTTAAAAACTGAGCGAAACGTATCTTGAAAATTAATTGTATTTTAAATTTAAATACATTAATGATTGTAAAATAAACTCTCTATTTAATATCGATTTCTTATATTATGTTTCTTGTAGCCTACTTACCTCAAGACACATTATGCAAAATGTTTTATTAACTAAAATATACATTAAAAAGACAACCAGTTAATTCATAATTTCTGGTTATTATAAATTTTTATCAGTAATTATTAGAGTCACGTATTACATGTATCTTCTTAAAGAAGAATTAATAATAATAAATATTAAGAAAATCTCTCAAAAATATCATATTTTGAATAATTAAAATAACCTCTGAACTAAAAGTAAAGTTCTTCTTTTCAGAAAATTTATCAGTGATCTGAGCCCGGCTTATATGCTGCACTCCAAATATCCGCGAAGCAAACACTTGAATGGAATCTGTAGAACATGATGAGAGGTAGACTTATGTGACCTAATATACTCCATAGTACTTTTCCATAGTATTCGTATCTTTCGTCTAGACTTTCTGGTGATTTGTAGGAGAAGGTATTAAAAAGCCACATAGCTACATTAGTTATTAAAAGGAACATCAGTATTTCTCGTCCTGGTTTTCTCCGTCTTAGTTTGCGAGAGTTACTACAACGGCGAAGGCCATCCACTAATAGCGCGGTTTGTAGGATTACCTGAATGACCTAAAAATAAAATAAAATTATGATTAAATTTTTCTTTCCTTTAAAAGTAAAACGTTAGTGAAAAATATAACATATAAATTGTATCACATTTTAAATGTATAATTAAGTTATAGTTACCATCACAATAACATCAATGCTTCTTATAATATTCAATATGTTGACTGTTGCTATCATAGAAAATACAGTTTCCATGAAAAATGCTGGCAAACATATGAACAACAGAATATCATCTAAAAGAGAGATTGGGTGTTCATTTATATCCAACTGCCTTGTCTGATGGTATGCAATCACTACTGCGAAGAGTAATATGGTATGAAGACTTAGTTTAGTGCAGGAATTTATCAAGTAACCCAATTCTTGCAAGTTCCTGTTAGAAAACAAAATTGATATTAATTATACTAATTCACTATAGTGCTGAAACCGTCAAAAAATAGACTTAAAATTTTTATCAGCTGACTAAACTTAACTTTTAAAGTTTATCAAAAAAATTTAATAAATGATGCAGCTTCACTCTTAAAATTGGCTTTTTTTTAATTTTAATATCACCGTTCAGACAAATTGGTTTCGTAATGAACTTAACCGTTACAAATATAATAAATAAAAGAATCGCTTCACAAGAGTAAATTATGCAATCATATTCTATTTAGACCACAATGAAACTATAACTTTATATTAATCTAAACACGATCGAATAACACGAAGGTGAAGTTATTCGAAAAACTTAGTGTAAAATAAAAGACACTGAGAAATACATTTATAATAAAATAAACTCTCGCTATTTAATATCAAATACTTAAATCATGTTTCTTGAAGAGTAATTTTGATAATTTACATAATTTGTCTTGGTGAATGGTATATACCGCAAGACACATTAAGCAAAATGATTGGAATGTTACTAAATGATTGGTTTCAATACAATCTTTTGACAATAAATGAATCTAAATCATCATTTATGATTTTTTGTGCCAAAAATAAAAAAATACCTTCTTATACACCTCTTAAGATTAATAATATAACTCTTAACAGATCTAAAAAGGAAAAGTATTTAGGCCTTTTATTGGATGACAAACTCATATGGGACTACCACATTGACAAAATCACATCTAAACTCGCATCACTTACGGGAGCATTACGAAAGGTATCAAACTGTATTCCTTACAAAAACAGAACAACTATTTATAATGCCCTAGCTAAGCCCCATCTAGAGTACCTAATAGAGGTATGGGGCTCAGCCGCACAAACACACATAAATAAATTACAACGAGCACAGAATAAACTAATCAAAACACTATTCCACTACAATTACCTTACACCAACTAAAGAGCTGTACAAAAAAACCAAACTCTTCAACACTAAGCAACTTTATACTTACAATACATGCCTTACTATAAAAAAAATAATAACAAAAAATCTACATTCTACTATAACATTTACACCAAAACCTATTACACATGCACTTAGAAACAAAATCAAACTCCAAATTTGGCAACCCCGGACGAGATCTTATGTAAAAATATAATGTGTGAAGGTGTACTTTTATATAATAATTTACCAGATAATATCAAAGATTGTAATAACATTAATCATTTTAAAAGTAAGCTAAAGTCATATATCCTGGATAAAATTTCATAACTGTATATTTTTACAATACTAAAATCAACACAAAATCAATATTGTAAATTTTAATACATTTAAGTTAAAATAAGAAAAAAATATTTAAATTTATATAATGCATGCGTATAATTACTCTAATCTCTGTAAAAGTGAACAGTGTGTTCTTATGAGAATAAATATCTTTAACCACAAATGCGAGACTCAGTCATAGGTTAAGAATGTTTATCAAAAAGTCATCGCTTGAGTCCAGCTGAATGAACCTACATTGGAATAGATATTATAGTACCGGCACGTACTTGTAACAGTCGGAATAGTGACCGAAGAAAGACATGGCAAACTTTTATTTGAGGCAATCAATAACTTTTGAATTACTTAATGCTGCTTCAGTACTCGTCGTCGTTGTCGTGAATTAAAAAGATATTAAGTATATATTTTATTTTTATTTATAAGAGTAAATACGAGTATGGATAATAGGTGCAAAAAGCTTAATTTCATCTATACGTATACGTACTTACTAATAAAAAGTATTCTTAGTCTACTAGTCTTTAGTTATTTAGTAAGAGCAGTTCATGTAGTCAACGTAACTATTATATAGATTAATATTATCGTTTTTGATATTTGTGTGCGTTTTTACGTGTATATCATGTCTTATTTGTCAATTTGTTCCGGTTAACATTTTGAACGGTTCTACTACATTTTGCGTGTGTTTTACAAGTTAATTAATTAACTTACATTAAATAACTATATTTTCAAAGGGAGAGGTGCACTACCAAGTTACTACCTACCTACATTTATAAAAAAATTAAGACGTATTATTTTGAAGGGTCTTAAAACAAATATTATACAACGAATATGTACTTACTCTCCAACACCGTCAAAGATGAATCCCAATATAAGCATTCCAACTACAATAACAGTTAATATCATTCCTAAGAATAGTCCCTTATTAGAGGCGTGACAATCTGCGTAGATCACGATGTTGCTAGTATAATCATTGTCTTCACTTGCTGATGGTATCCTGTGATTCAAAATTATAGTTGTAACAGTGCTTTATTAAAGTTAGAGTTTGTATTAACTATTACTTAAATCATTTTTATGCAGGAAAGGAAGGCAATACGGACCCTGCTGTTGGCAAAAAGGTAGGCCGCACCTTGATAATTTTGAAACATGTAAAACCACCTAAGAATTTATGTCAAAATGTTGGCCGACATTTTCACGCTCTTTATCAATGTACTCAATTTCACCAAGCGCACGGGCACGTATTTAGCAAGGTAAGTTATTTTTTTTAGATTTTTTTGTTTAATTTGCATTTTCAATTAGCCTACCTTTTAGTTTGGTTTGTGATAGCGTGTACGATGATTACTGTACTACTGTCATACGATTAATGTAATAATTTAATATGCCAACTATAACTCAATTTATAACCTCAGGATTTTTAATTTTTGTTGTTATAGCAAAAAGGCAAAGCGGACTCAGTCAAAATGGACTGGGGTACCGTTTACCTAGGTAACAATATCCACGCGTTTCATCGTGTCTCCATAATGACACAACCTGCTTATTTTTAACCGACTTCAATAAGGAGGAGGTTATTTTCTATTATTGTATCTTTTTTATTCTATTACAATCTTAAATAATATCATCTACTTTTACTTTTATAATATCACGCTTACTACTTATACGCATACGTATTTTTATTGCACAGCTTATGAACTCAACTACTCAAACCATAATTTATTCTATCTTAAAAATAATTATAACATTTACAATTGTATATAATATTTATGCTATCGATTGAATTGTGAATTAAAGATAAAAGTACATGTACATAAATACAAAGTTGTTTGAATAAGAAAAATTGATTCAATTTACGTACAACATTTATCATAGTAATAAGATAAGTTCATATGCAAAAATAAATAAATAAATTATACATACTTGCAATTTACAGTATTATTATCTCCCTCGCTGGAGTTGCTGTCGAGCTCTGCGTTCGAACACGATCCAATATGGCTCCAGATTATGTAGTATACAGCAACTACAAATAAAATATGCCATGCGAAAAAAAAACTAAATAATAACTACACAAATATATCACGAATAATGCAAAGAAATAAAAATTACAATGGGAAGAGATTTTAAAACTTGTGGTCTTAAATACCCTCCTATAAAATACATTAAATATGTAAACGTAAAGAAAAACCCAAACAAAGCTAGTCTAGATATACAAAAATGATAATTTCTATAGTTTTCTTTTAAATTGTTTATTTTATCATTTTATGGTCATTAAATTCTGATATGATTATTAAGCATCATTATATCAAGATAAACCAGCAGCAAGCTGCACTGTATATATATTTTAAATTTAAAACTACACAGTATATACTACACAATATTTTAATATATTGTTTATTCCAAAAACATGATTGGTTTTACTGCTTTCTTTAACATTTTTTCTTTGACTCTTGCAAAGTAAAATAAACAAATACACATATATGATTACATTATGAGTAGATATAGAACAGTTAAGAATTAAAGTACCTAATGTTGTTTAAACAATTAGACAATTATAGCCTCAATTGTTTTTGTATACTTAAGATTTTCTAGGACTCTATAAAAAATATATTTCTAAGTTCATACCTATAAGAATGTTGAACTCAACACCAAATGGATATAAATATGGTGAAAGATTTTCAATAATAGATGTAATAGTCGCTGGTCCTTTACATTTTTCATTGTACAAATCACTGATGTTCAATAAAGAGCCTGTAACTGTAATATTTTTCAATTAGTCTCTACCGCTCAATTAGCTGAGTAGATATATATCGCTATTTTTTTTCTTTTTCCTTAACTCTTAATGGATCTATCGAAGTATCGTGGCGTTGCACTTTGAGAGTGAATAGGAATAGTATGCACGCAAACGCTATTGTGCACTATAATATCTATTTCGCACATGCTAGTCTCAGTAATGATGGTCACTATGAGCGAAGTATCAGTAAGGACGAGGATCTATGTATTCAGTTGGAAAATTCTAAGCATTTCTTCCGCTTGCTTTTTGTATATTTTCTAGATCTAGACACCCATTTGAAAAAAATAGCAATATTTTTAACATTTACAATGACTTATTATTATGAAGGCGACTACAATATCATTGGATATTCATTACTAAACAAAACTTAACGTAAAGTAAGAATAGTGAACACAGTGAAATTACTCTCTATCTCAATATTTGAAGTGGATAAGTGGACACTTAAAGATTACAACATATAAAATAAATTAGCTAGATTTATTTAAAGCATCTTTATGAGTACTTGGAATTTAAATGCAATCAATACAAATCCAGTCTGTATTACATGTCGGAAAGAAAAATTATTTTTCTTTAAATGTCCTTTGCTATATTTCATTTTAAATGAGATAAATACAATTTTTTGTCAGCGATACAGTACAGTTCGCGTCACGTAAAAAGAACGCTGGAATAAAGTGGTGGAGGGTGTGTTTGCGCATCGGTATATTCGCATACGAAATTCCTAAGCCTATTCTTTTATTGTTGAACTAGCCTTTCGCTCACGATGTATATTGATTATTGGTAGGTACATTGAAAAATACATAAGATAGTATGTCATTAAATAGAATTCTATTAATTAATAAAATATGTTTGATTCAGTGTAGAATGTTTAATTTACTAACAAAAAATTTAATTAATTCGTTTAATATATATATTTTTAATTATTAACTGCAATATTATCAGATTCTCTCTCTATAAAACAATATAGGTCAAAAATATTTTTGCACAATTTTTTATATAAAATCATTTCGTAATTAATAACTTTTGTGTGCGCGATGGTATTTTGAACTGACAAACCAATAGCGAGCCGGAAAGCATGCGGTGCGTGCCTTGACGTCCCGCGCCCCGCGTCTTACCACCAAATTGGCCGATAAATCGCCTCTGCGCAACTTGACAGCCAGCATTCTTTTTACATGACGCGAATTATTCATAAGAATGTGTACTATACAGTGTGAATAAGTAATTGAGACATAACATACTCATAAATTCAGTTACGTACTAACGTTCACATTGTTTGTGTATTTGTAGTGTATTTTTATTGTATTATACGTACTATGTTCAACGTAGGTGTCAGCCGGTGTTTCTTTCTCTGTTTGATTATTTCCATATTTAGCATTTGCGTAAATAGTTAGAGCTAAAACTGTTTCACGGACGATTGTTGAAATCCAAAAGCATAAACTACTGCCAATCATGTGCATGAAGCCAAAGTGAGCTAGACCCTGTAAAATTATACCTGCCTGCAATTCCACACTTAACAAGATCTTTGGTATTTTAGAGTGATAAAAAGAAGAATATATTCCACCGAAAAAAACCTTTGATTCAAATAATATGGGTTCACCGTTCAATATGGGTATAAGAAAAAAAAGTGTAGATTTATCTATTACTCTAATAAAACTACACTACACTACTTTATAATTTAATAAATTCATTAAATATATTAATATTAAAACAAAAATTAAAAAGTATAAAATAAATACAAGTTTACCTGCCCTCGGAGTATGAGAACATTTGAATACTTGAAAATGAAAAATAGTTGCAGGAAACAGTATAGTGGGTTGCATACATCGAGTATGACTTGCATTATATCGATGCAACTCTCATTGTCGATGTCATCGTCAAAGTAATAGCTCATCTGTACTACTATCAGTAAAACAGAGTGCACTAAATGGCCTAATGCGAAACCTAAAAAAAATATATAAAATATTGTACCTTTCCCCATAACTAACTGCTACTATACGGATATTATGTCTGGATATAAAAAATATTTACTCGATGTTTACTCAAATCTCCTTAACCTTTTACCTTACCAGTGAAAACATAAAAAAATACGACGTTAAGAGAAAAATGTTTTCATAATTTCAATAAAGTTATTATAACATCATGATAGCAAATTGCATTTTAGTGATCTAGTTATGATTAACGCACCTGCAGCACCCAGTTTTAAGTAGAAACTACCAGAATGCCTTCCAGTGCTAAAGCAATAGTCGTGCCTTAAAGGAAGCAACATAGCTGGAGGAAAAGCTTGTGGTAAATTATTAGGTGTCATCATTCCTGAGCCGTTGTTATTGAACTCCTCCTACAATTTTTAAAGAATTATGTACATGTATTTTTTTTAAGTTTTGATTCTAAAGTAACAAAATATAAATATGCATATATTATCATAAATTACTTACCTCTTGCTTTTGAAAGAATTCTGTTACTTTAGTATTATGGACCCCCTTAATCTTTTCATTCTTCCTTACAATTGTTTTATATCGGCTTATATCTATTAATAGATATAATAAATATATAAACCCGATTACAAGTAATATGAGTGAGTAAATCTAAAAATAAAAAGGACTATATGAAAAACAATTACTATTACATACAAACATAAATTGATATTGTAGGTATAATGTAATGTAAATATTAAATGCAATTAAATACAAAATAATTACCGGTGACGGAGCATACGATATAAATGGATCTGCCAAGTATATTATAAGTCCTAGAGTAACTAGCAACACTGCGTACATGCAACTCAACATCAACGTAAAATATTTACTGCAAAAAACATAACATAATTAGTAGGCCAAATTAGACATAAAAAATATTTTAAATAAGAAAAACTAAGTAAGTTATATAAAATAAATTAAACGGTTTTTATTATTATTTTCTAATAAAATAATATTAGCCCTCGTTACTCCTTATAACATTAGTTATCTGCGATTGAAAGCCGTTTCATAGATTAGCCAGAATAAACAAAAAGATGATGAAAATGATATTTTTATTATAAGTAGCTACCGTATATACTTTGATATGCATTTAGTGAAAAGCTGTTAATTTGGAATTATAAATTACTGATGTACTGACAAGAATTTCTACGAGTATAGGTACTAGATCATCATTAGATTATAATAAAATTCAAAACTTTTCGCAATAACTATATCTAATGATGTTTATATATTTTCTGAATCTGTTTCCTTTAAGACACAAACACACTGACTTTACATATTTACTTTTTTATTTTTATCAAGCCGAAATGATGTTTTTTTTATAAATATAGATATTTCGTATAAAATTATTATCTTATCGAATACGTAGCTATTGTTTTAATATAGCATACTTACACGGTAAGGCGCGCGTTATCTTCAGGACTAGTCGGCGGTGGCGCCTGAGTATCTACAGATCGTATTGACTGTGCATCCATTGTAGCAACCGACCTCTTTCTAGGAGTTGATCCATCACGAAAATCGGTAGGCGTTTGAAGGCGATAATTATCTACAATTTATTAATAATTTTATTGCTCAAATTATGAAATAAAAACTTAAACGTTAAAACGTTAACACTATCTCAAAGGTTACCCCGTACATCTCAGAACATTTAAATGATTTTTATTTTTTAATACAAAGTAAGTTAATAACTAATCTAATTCATTATTTATTGTGCTGATATTAACTATGGAATTATATAACCTATGGAATTATATTACCTATGGAAAATAGTTTTATAATTATCGTATAGGTAGTAGGTACTTACTAACTGATTTGATGTCTCCATTTCTATATATTCCATTATAATAGATCGGACTTGAAGAATTTTCAGACGCTGTTTTTACGAAGAAAAAAGATAAGTTAGGTACATAATATACAATTCTAAGAATTGTTAAATTGGTACAGACGTTATAATTAGGTTTATATTTTAACAGTTCAATGATAAATATAGCAAGAAGTGATTGCGATTACAATGACTAATCTTATCTGAATATTAAATATTTCATTTATTATTACTAGACTTAAAGTGTTATATATACCAGTAATACACAAATTTTAATGTTTAAATATATGTATATAAAATACATTAAAACGGGAGAAATAAATATGTAGTTCCTATATAAGATGCAAAGGAGGTAGTATTTTCATACTTACCTAAAGGAATAGGTGGAGTGGAATAATCAGATTCTCGATTAGCTAGCATAAGGCTGGGCAATCTGTCCGTGGGGTCCTGTAATCAAAAGCTCTATTAGCTAGCTTATACTGGTGTAGTGATCGGGACATCGGAAAGACTGCAGCTTATATTTACTGCACAAACCAGGACTAAAAAATGCTGCGTGAACATCGAAAGCCGTACAAAATCGGATTAATAACTTCATTAGTCGCTTGTTTCTCTCGATCGACAACACCCCGTATTTCACTATAATCCCATTACTCCATTCCACGTTCTCGGCGCAAAATTTTGACCGTTCGATTTCGGCTAAAAAAGGTTCGATGACATTCATTCCTTTCAACAAGTCAATTTTATTGTTTGTGTACAGTTTACTTACTAGTTACTACTACAAATAGACAATCAAGTATTTTTAGGAGCAATATGTAAGTAGTTAGCTTTATATAGTACACGAATTTGATGCATGCATCAAACTTACGAACTTTTCTTACAATACTAAATCACTTTCGTATTGACCGTAAAATATTAGCCTATAAATGCATTTAGGTTTATATATTAACCTTTTTTTCTAGTATTTCTATTCTAGTTTTAGGTAATTATATAGATAATTCTCTTAATGAATTACAAACATAAATTAATTATTAAAAAAGACTTTATTTAATTCGTTCTCTAGGCATTAATCATAGTTATTATCTATTTCCAATAAGTAATTAACTACGTACAATACGACATCATTCGTACGATTAAATAAGTAAAAGCGTCTACTAAAATAATAAAAATATTTGAATGCCGACAGCGATGCTATTAATGAACATTTCTATTGAGCATTTATGACGCAGCCAGTTAACAGAGTAAAAAAATAAAATAAAGAGATTGAATTTTCATTAGGCGAGGCGTTGGGGCGGCACGATGTGTCCGCAGTCGGTATTTACAGCGGGGTGGAGGGCGTAGGGCGAGGGTGGCGAGCGGCTGAACTCAAAAGGTTTACAGTTGGCTGCGCGAGAGTGACCCGCCTCACAAACACGGGCCGCGCTCGCCGCTATGGAACTGTGCATTTTATTTTTATCTCGTGGGATATATTTCGGTTATTTTACCGATAATCCAAATAAAATTTATTTGGACAAATACGTATATCTTATAATTTAATAATGAATAGGGAGATGGCGACCCATATTATGAAAAATGTAGAAACAGCAAATACCTAATAAATATTTTGATATATTCTTTGTTTCTAGCACTTCATTTAACATTTTACTTCTTTTACTACTTTCTTCTTTAAGACACTACTTTGTTTATTAAGACAGCTTAGATAACCGAGTGATGCGGGTTCAAATCCGGGTCTCGCGCCTCTGATATTTTCATGTGCGAATCATTTATATCATGATTACCACTTGTCTTACGGTGAAGGAAAACATCGTGAGGAAACCTGCATGTCTGAGAAAACCTAACAAGTTTTCGAAAGGCATGTGAAGTCCGCCAACTCGCACTAGGCTATCGCGGTGGACTATGGCCTGATCCCCCTCATACTGAGGGAGGCCCGTGCCCAGCAGTGGGACGTTAAAAAGGGCTGATGATGATGATTACTTCTTTTAAATCCGCAATGCAGCATTAACATTTGAAATCTCATTATTTGTTTAAAATCATTTTACATCAAGCAGACATGTCCATATTGTTCTTGTGGAAAAATCATTACAACCCATTGCGTCCATATATATGAATTCGCCGTTTAAACAACGGCCGGCGTTTAAAATAAATTTACCTACTTCGAAAGGAAAACAAAACGGCATAATACTGTAAATATTTTTTCAAGGAGGTCTAAACAGTTCAATATTTCGTGATATCTTAAATATTTCCTGCAATCAATCATTACTGTCAAAATTACGTTAATTGATACAAATAATCAATAATACCTTTTCCAGATTTAAGCGATAAGGTATGACGTACAACTTTAATGAACTCGGAGCGTATTTAATTATTATTTTAAAAATTGTAAATTAATATTGAATTGTGTAAAGTAGCTTCCTCTCTCTTTTAAAAGATTTAGCCTGGCTATATGGGAATTTTAAATAAGAGCTCCGATGGTCGAAAAAAGGGTGCGAAAACACTAAATGCGTATTTTTATAATGATACACAAAAATATAATATAACGATATGAGTAATCTATATGTAAGTAGTGGAATATCTATATAAAAATATCGTTTGGAAAATCTTACTGGAATATTGAATGTTATCGACACAGAGCCCGAATACCTAGATTACATTTTTGACATTTTTTGCTTGTCTGTCTGTATCCGAATCAGGAGTAAACCACTAGACACATTTTAATGTAATTCGGTATTATGATAGCTGAATATACAAATCAACATATAGAATACTTTTTATTACACCAAAATATCTAATTTCTGAGATATATATACTAGCGTTAAAATGGGCGTAGTGAGGAACGAGTGAGTGGTAATGAGCGGAGCGAAATTGAGTGATTATTGTTTGAATTATATACTATAAAGCTCGCTTTACAGAAGTTATTTATTTAAAATCTTTTTTTTAGTACAAATCTTGCAGTACCACTGATACCATTGCCCAAAAAGGCATAGATATTTTTTAACAGAACAACACGGAACCGCTATTATTCTGGGTTAAAAAGTAACAACTATTTAATCCACATCATATCTATTATAATTCCATTGGACTACTAGTGACAGGAGAGCTACTTATTTTTAGCCCAAAGAATTGAAGAATTACAGCTAGGGAATGCGGCTAGCATTCTTGCCTTTATTCCACGCGAACACGACTTGTACAGTAGGTAAATAATTAAGTGTCCTTTTGTTTTGTATATAGGTATAGTTAAGTTTACTTGGAATTTCCTTGATTGTTGAAATAAATGTTTTTAATACTTAAGGATAAAATTATGTAATAATTCACCTTATAAATTAATATAAATTAACAAAAATATATTTACCTAATTACTCTATCTCAATTTCAAAGTCGTAATAGGTAAGTACCTATACGCCAATGAAATTATAGGACGCTTTGATACCTAATAACCACCACAAGAAATGTCGACATTGACGAAGCGTTTTATTCAAAGGTTAACGACCTATGCTCGTTAAAATTATAAAACATTTTTATAAAGACGTAGAAATTCATCGATAAGGGGTAGATGCTTGGGACTTCACACGTTTGCTAATGATTCTACATAATATGTTCTTACATATTGGTATGATATGAAAATATTAATACTTTAAGCACATAATGAATTAGGTATACTTATCTGTTTTTCTTCGTCAAACTGATAAAATTATAGATATGTGAGATGTTAGTTTAGTTACCTATTCACTTTTAGTATTAAGAAAGAAGAGAATTTAGCATGTAGTGTTTACCTTCAAATTATTTTATATACACTGTGCATGTAATGTAATTACTTTAAGATATACGAATTATTAATGTAAAATCGCTGGTAGACCTAATAAATAATATAAATAATATAAAATATTATTTTGTTATTAAAAAATATTATGTTTTAAAATAATTACAATAATCAATTACTTTTAACGCATTTCTTTTTACATAAAAGCTTCGCACTATCATTAAAGTGTTTTAAAAATAAATGTTTAAGTTTAATTAACCCGTTAACCGTATCTCAGCCCAAACTCGGTCCATTAAAAAATGTTATTTTATATTTTGTAATTTTGATAACACATTATCATGAAGCCAACTGAAAGCTGGATCACTTCTACGCTGATGCTTTTTATGATACATTTTTTGTTATATATAATAAATTATACTAACTTTTCACATAAATTAGTGGAAAAAAAAATTAATTTATCATGAATAAGTGGGTATGAGACGTAACCGTAACAACAATTTTTTACCTAATTTCCTACCTACTGTATTATCTATTTACAAAATTTAATTAATGATGCGCATAAGAATAATACTAATAAAGTTTATTTAGAAGAGCCATGACTACAAACAAGAAGGCATAAACAATTAATCAAATAATCGAATTACAAATCTTATAATCTTTGTTTTAATACCATTAGATAGTACCCGATTTTTTAATCATATTTGGCATTTCCGTAATTTATTTAAAAACCAAAGACAGCCCGTGACTTTTGTCGGGTAGACAGAATATATTATAGCGCACAAGTATTCGCATGTTAAGTTCGCATGTTTAACACTTTTACGTGGCAGTGTTGTACTATTTATATTTGACATTATTATTACTACTGAGTACCTATTTATACTCGGGCTCACTTGGAGGGTTCGAATCCAGGACCTCCGGGTCCATGGTCATGTAAGTCAGCCCCAGACTATACATTACTATAATATATAAATACTATAATAATATACTATAATAATGTCATTTTCTAAAAAAGCCTTTCAGCTTTAGAAAGTTTTCGATTTTGTTATCTAATACATAAGAAATCATTCTTGAAAAATCATTATTAAATAATAATACCAATTTTCATGAAAACCTGTTCAAATTTTCGAATATTGTAAAAACTTTCTATTTTTGTAAGTAAATATTACTAAAAATATACACATATACATAAGTCATAAGTCATAACTCTATACATTATTCAACAATAGTAGATTTATTATACAACTTATAAGATTAACGAATTAGTGGATCAACTATTATTTAATACTTAGTTTTATCTTATTAATGTGTCTTATATTTTTGATATGTAATGGAAAGATTTTACGTCGAATTATAATAATTGTAGGTTGTGGATTCTTATAATATTTCTCTTTTTTTAAGTATGGTGGTATGTACGAGGGTGCGTTTTTAAGTTCGCGGAAAGAGAGAGGGTTGGAGGGGGGCGATTAGTCTCATTAGGATCGTAACGTGTTTAGTGACTCATAATTAGTATAAATACGAGATTTCATTGTTATTAGACTATTAGTCTTTGAGCTATCGCCAACCAAGCAACATAATCAGGAGTGAAAAGTGAAAAATTGGAAAAATTTTTTAAAGTATACATGGTGTAATTGAAATTATGACCTGTTTTGAAAACAGGAAAAAAATGGCGGATGCCACGCGCGCTTACTTATCCGCTGACGTTGTCGAAATAAACTCAAATTTCTGTTTACACAGACTACTCATATTAACCCTTGCATTTTTAATTTACTAAGGATGAGTCACTGGATGGGTTAAGTATAACATAATTGGTTTAAATAAATTAAAGTTATTTCTATACGTTTAAAGCAAGTAAAGCTGAGTACTGGTACATGGCTGACTACAGCTGTGGTCGTTACCCTATGTATTAAAAAGTATGTATGGTGTAATGTTGGTTGAATAAAAATAAACACCAAATTTTCAACCAACTGTATTGTTAAATGAATTAATAAAGAGTACTGCTAGGTTTTGATACCATCTGTTGAAAAGTTTTTCTATTAATCTCCTACTTCTATATATAATTATAGTTTAGATTACTTATACTTACATTTTAGTCATAAAAGCAAGTTTAACCAATAAAGTCAGTTGAGAATAAACAAAATGGTAACATCAAAATATATTTTAGTCATACATTTTAGACTACATTTTAGTCATAAAAGCAAGTTGAACCAATAAAGTCAGTTGAGAATAAACAAAATGGTAACATCAAAATATATTTTGTTTATTATTACCATTTTGTTTATATTAGAACTTCCGTCTTTTTAAAGTCAGTTTAAGAATTATTAAATGATAGCTTTACTTACAGTTCTCTCTAGATCTGCATACATAACGCTCCTGGGCGGGCGGCGGCGGCGACCCGCGGTTGCGGTCATCAAGCTGCCAGACACGGGGCCCGGCTGTGACATCGTCCGTCGGCGAACCGAGCCATCTGCTTCAGGAGATGACGATGACGCTTTCACTGATGCATTGTGAACCTGATATCGGTACATATCAATAATATTTTATTTCACCAATTTTAATTGTTTAGAATCAAACTACGTATTATTGTACTTGTTTATTATGTTAATTATATGTAACTTCAATACTTCTAAACTTGAGTATCACTTGCATTTCCAATAACAATTCAACGACTAATTAATCAGCAACTCGTCTATATGGATATGAACACTCACCAGTAAGTAAAGTGTGATTCACTACTAAAATGTTATAAATTTTTAAATCTCTTTCAAATATTTCATATATTTTTTATTTATTAAATTGAATTATTTACTTAGAAATCTTTGTTTTTTTAATTATTAAATAATAATGTTTACAGATTGTTTAAAGTCGATGAAAAACAATAACGATATTCATAGAACAGGTCCACTTGTAAATAGTAAGCTCTACTGTGCAAAATCCCCAACGTAAATTTAGTCATGTAACTGGATTGGACTGCGAGCTGCACACCGAATATTCTAGTCTAGATAAACTTAAAAAAGAAAAGCGACGGCAGGTCTATCTGTTCAGAAAAGTGGTTTATGTTACAACCGTTTCCGAGCCATGCTATTTTCTATGAATACTGTACTTGCAATTTACTTTACAACTTTGATAATCTAACATCTTGCTATAAATGAGTATACATGTGTATTTTAAATAAATCAAATTTAACAAAATGATTATTAAAAATCAAAATTAAGTACAAAATATATAAACAAATACATTGTGTAGTAGTGATGTCGGCCGAGTATAATTTAGAAATAACGAAAATTTTCATATACGAGTACATATATGAAAATTTTCGTTATATCTATAAGCATTTACTACGATTAAACAATTCGTACACTTTTGTTTATAACTAAATGAGTTAATCCCAAAATCAGTAGTAATAATTATTATAAGGTGTTAATAAAAAAATCATACGTACTCCAGGGTCATTTACATTTTCATGTCCATTTTCATCTTCTTCGCCAAACTGTTGCAATGAAGTTTCAGAGTGAAACTTTTTGTCACCTAGGTTTTTTCGGTTCACAATTTCTTCGAGCATTTCCTTCTTTAACGTACTTGGGTCAGCCATTTTAAAATTATTAAAATTGATTCACGTATAAATAATTTCAATCCACAATTAATATAATATTTATTTTATCTAATCATATTTACAATATGTTCGATTGGACATGTCCTTTGTATAAACAATCAAATGTGCGATTCAGATCGCAAATGAATTAAAAATCATAATTTTCGCTTATCTTGTGTTATCATTAAATATATATATCAATAATAAAGGCGTAAGTACCGTAACGTTAGTCTTTTTAGGTAACACTTCCTTTTTATTTGATTATTAAAATGATATTATTCAATTGACTATTATTTCTAATACTAAGTGTATGTACTCGGAGGTATGTGTTTTGGATAAAGTTTAGTACACAATCAATGACTGAAGTGCCATATAAGCTATCTAAGTACGCAAGTGAGCTAAGCAAGGATAAGTCGCCAGTTAATAGTAATAACTATTATTTTTTATATTTCAATCATTATTAATAATGTAATTTTATGAAACTTTAGGAAACATGTATAAATATGTACAATTGCAGTATGTGTATGACTTTATAACTAAGATTAAATCAAGGCAATAAATTGATTAAAATTAGCAATCCGTATATTAAAGAGAATGAGCTGAAAATGTACTCTTTTATGCTATCTGTTATCTCGGTTATTCCTTAGCCACTGATACAGGGACTATACATAGTTAATTAGTCTTCCTATTACTCAGAACAATTATTCTGATTTTAATGTAAAAACGATTAAGTAATGCCTAAGTTGGTTAAAAATTTATAGCTGTAATAATAAAATAGAAACTATGTATATTATTAAGTATTGAATATTATAGGTAATATTGTGAAGGGATCTATTAAGTACCTACAGTGGTTGTTATTCTGAAATTGTTTTTGTGCTAATTAAATTATAAATTAAATAATATTTGTTAAATTATAATAATTAATAAAGTTAAAAAGGGCTAACAAGTGTATAATCTATGGGGCTAACGTTAAATTATGCATTCAGCCCACGTTAGTACGCATTTGCTTGGTTCTCTTACACATGCAGGTTTCCAGCTTTACACTCATACAAAATATCAAGTTTTTACTAACTGCATATTATGTAATTATGTACAGAAATTGTGAAGTAAAAAAAACACAATTTTGACATTTCAGTCTGTCTGTCGGTTTAGTCCCATTAATCTACTTACTTTTCTACGTACTTTTAGTAACAGATAACTTACGTTATAAGGAATAACTTTGGCTTACTTTTAATTTAGGAAGAGTATTAGGAAAGGAAAGCTTTGAAAAAAAACGTACTGAGAGAGCAACCCGAGCTTTGCTTAAGCAAGAGTGAGTTGATACCTATTTAGCTATACAGGTACCTAAGAGGGACATATACCAAGTAACATATTATGAGATTTTTTGTAACTTTTTGGATTAAAATCTTAAAACCTCTTCTCTCTTAAATCTGAAATCTTTTAAAAGTTTAGATCGAATAAAGTCGTTATTATTAAAACAAAGGATTTATAAATAATTTTTATTACAATAAATAACACGATATACGAGTGCCTACTAATATGCACAGTAAATGTAAGTAGGAAGATAAAAGCAAATTATGAATATTATTCATTTAAAAATTTGCTGAGAACCTCTTTCAATTCCAAAGAGAATTCTGAAATAGGCAAGGCTAACTCTTGGGCAGAAGATGATGCTTTTAGTTTCACAACATAGTCCGAGGGTACGATAAAAGGTAGTTTCTTCTCCCCTGGAGCTTCGAGGGATTTCAGGAATGGAGGCATTGCTAAGTGCGGTCTCTTCTGTAGCCAATCATGGAAAGATTTTGTTGATCTAGAATACAAAGTAATATTCACTATAATTACTACTACATAAGTTTATATTATTATTACATATTTGGAATAGAAGGGTTTGAAGAAGGTATGTTATTGTAATTATAAAAGTACCTTACATAAAATTATTCATTGAAAATCAAATACAATGATTGAAAAGTCGAATAGTTCAATTGTGGATAAATTACAACGAACGAATTATCTGAAGTGCACGTTTTTATCGCAAGTTGGAATAAAACTGCTTTACTACTTTTATCCCTAGTTTGATATAATCAATTTTTAATTTTCTTTTGTATGCAATTTAAAATATTATTTTTCATTATTTTTCATTGATGCTCCGCTCCTATTGGTCGTAGCTTGATATAATGTGCCTTCCTCAATAAACGGACTATCCAACACAAAAATAATTTTTCAACTCTACTAGTAGTTCCTGAGATTAGCGCGTTTAACCAAATAAACAAACTCTTCACCTTTATAATATTCAAGTATAGATTAGAGGGTATGTTCTAAGTACTAACGTTAAATGTTGGATGTCATCCCAGACACAGGACATAGACCGTAGGTCCTCAGGTATTTTCACGCAGTGCCATCTTTCTTTGGTGTTATTCTTGGGTGGAATGTGTTTCATATTCTGCGGCAGACACGTTCCGAATGCCTTGATATGCAGCGGGCTTGTTTCCGCGTGAATGTCAAACGCAATCTGCCGTTTAAGTACTTTCGGACAAGATACCTATGAAAAAATAAAAATGTACATATTTAGATATATTTAGCTTTACAGATGATAATAACTGATTGTGTATTGTATTCAGCTCTTTGTATGCTGCGTATGGGCCTCCCTTTAATACTGGGGGGGTCATGCCATAGTCCACCACGCTGGCAAAGTACGGTTGTCGGATTTCAGATATCTTTCGAAAACTTGCTAGGTTCTCTGAAACGTGCAGGTTTCCTTACGATGTTTTTCTTCTACCACTGCCTTATTAAAGAAAAAATCTCAATAACAAATGAAATTGTAAAGTTGATATTTTTAGTTAAAAACAAAATAATAAACCTCTATTAACAACAGTAATATACAGTGAACTATTAAGCATGGCTATATCACTACATCATCATCACTACATATTATAAAATAAAGTCCCCCGCAGCGTCTGTCTCTCTGTCTGTTCGCGATTAACTCAAATACTACTGTGCCGATTTTCATGCAGATTTATTCATCACCAATGGATAGAGTGGTTCTCGAGGAAGATTTTAGTATATACGAGTAATTTGTCAAGTATTTTTATTTATTTTGAATACATTTGCTAAAATGTCGGAAAAAAATAAGCCGTCCCGTCCTAAAGCTTTCGCTTAAAGTCCGCGATGGCATATGTCTATCTCTTAAGCATCATACCATATCTATTTTAATACTTAAAAAAATGGACAATTATAAAGCGGTAATTGGAAGGCTATTAACACAAATACGTATAGTGTAATAATTAATCCATATCATTTTAAATAAGCTACAGACTTTAAGCATTTTTCGACTACAGACTTACGAACTAAAAGTATAATATAAAGTACCTTTTTAAAACCAACGGAATCAGCAATGCTTTGAAGTACGCAAGGAAGTATTTTGGGGTCCAAAACTACTCCACGAGAAGCATGCTCATCGAACCAAACCTACAAATATAAAATAAATTTAAATTTTTCATGAAATTAATTATAACTTTTTTTAAAGGCATTGCATTATCTTAGTCTTGAATGTATTTTAATTTTTAAGAACGGAACCCTTATAATTTCGTGTGTAAATAAAAAATGTTTCATGCTACGGGTTTTACATACTACTAAGGGGATGGCGCTTATTAGAAAGTATCTATATTTATTTTTAAAATATGCTATCTTTTTGTTCAGGTACGCAGCATGTTAGCTTCACTAATAATATGTATTTCTAAACATTGTATAAAATTTAAATTACTTAGAAACCTAGAAAGGTTTCATAAAAATTAAACCTACTTGAAATAAGTCTTCAATATCTTCTGGTCGTTTGATCTCGCTTTTGAACTCTACATTGCCTAAGTCGACCCACCAATCGAAAAATTCTTTCGCGATCTGAAAGTTTAATTCTACCTAGTATTATGTGATCTGTGATTCTACATTATCATTATCATAAATATAATTTATATATTTTTAATGAAAAATAAAAAAATTACAATGTATAGGTATATTTTATAAAAAGCTTTAAGAAAGTTTGTAATAAATTAAAGAACTAAAAGTCTGGTATTTCTGATTTTAAAGTATTCTAAAACCATTGTCACTCTTGAAGGAAAATTAGAAATAACAATGTCTCAAAACTGTAATCCACTAAGATTCCTTAATACTTTACCTTTTTAGTTAAAATTTCAGCTCTCTTACTAAACTCATCAGAAGCAGAAACTTCAAAAGTTTTCTGCTTGTACTTGGAATTCCATTTTATCATATCTGTTTCTGATTTATTACAGTACAACATTTCAAAGTGTGGGTTTTTCTTGATTTTTGTGAAAGGAAATCGCCTACGATTGTTATCGTTGTATTATCACATTCACAATATAAGCATTATATATACTTAGTTTATTAATAGTATAATAGTAAATGGCAGCATATTAAAATAGGCATAGTCGTTGTTAACTTGAAATATTAAGAAAAAAAAACAAGTTTTACTTATGCTTAAGAGAATACTGTCAAAAATCAATATTCGTTATTCTTATTAATCCCTTCCGTGGACCGTAAGCTTTCAATGATGCTTTAGAATTTGTTTAAAAATGAACTTAGCTTATAATTCATGAACTATTCATCTAATTAAAATGTTTTGCACAAAAGTTACAGGAAATTATATGCTCTACAATTTTTCCAATTACTCTCTATTGGGAATTTCCCAAACATTTTGAGGACTTAATTGTATTGAAAATGTTGAGTTTGACACAGTGTTTGAAATAATAAATAAAAATATTTTTTACTATAAGAGTTTCTTCAAAATTATATTTAAGCATTTGTTTTCGAATTTATAAGTTTACGAGATCTCTGATATAGGTTTTTTGTTAAGTTTGACTAATATAAAAACTGACTATTATAAAGTTTTAGGATGTGCTTCTAGCAATGAATTTATTAATTAAAAACTTTGGATCCTTTTTATGTAACTTAAACCTCGCGAAATTTTGAAGTTACCCAACTAATGAGCTAGCAACTAAATACTTACATAAACAAACTTGAGAATTTATTTGAATCAAGTTCTAATTACACTTTTAACGACAAAAGACATTCGATCTCAAAGATGACTTTACCATGCAATTAGGAAATTATTCAATTTCATTCAAGACTTACTTTTCGGATCGTGTACTCATTTGGACTTTTAAATCGTCTAAAGTCGATGCTGGTTCATCAATACTAGAGGGACTAGGTTTAAGCAATCGGGAATGTTTACTGAACGATTTTTTGGACACAAACTTTGATAGTGACTTAGTCATAGATGTACTCAATGATTTAGATTTAACAATAGATTTAGATCGGGATGTCCTTTTCAAATCAGAAGACGATGATGAAATATTCCAAGTCTCCGACTGTTCTTCGACTTCTTCTTCTTCTGTTAAGTCTTCACGTAACGAGGGATCAAAATCACTTATTGAAAATGACGGCTGCATTCGGACCTTAAGTTGTAACAAATCGATGGCTTAGTTTTGTTATCTGAGTATATTAATATATATCATTATTAAAATCGGTTTAGTGCGCATTGTCTGCGAATAACAATTTAATAAAAACAATTGTTGGTACATTTAAAAGGTACGTAAACTATAATCTTTCAAGTTACGTATGTACATTTTGACGGTTAGTATAGAATAGAATAGAACTTGATGAGTTGTTGTGGATAGTATTATAATAGGTTTTGCCGTAAAATATTGCCACGTTAAAAGTACTTCACATTACTCTTTAGCCCTCTATAATATACCTAACTATGACAAACATACGTTCATTATTACTCGTATAATATTAGTATGAATTAGATTACGCATGATTGCCAGTTTTAAAGAAATAGACTATATAATAAGTCACAATTTTATACTTTAGAGGTAGTAGTCATCTGATAGAAGAGTTCTGAAGGTTCCAGCGACGTTTCTGATCGAGGTTCATATGGGGTTTGATCCAGTGTTAAATTAAAAATTTTGGTAATTCTGTTAAATATTTTCGGCCCAACTAATTCACGGACGATTCCGCCTTGTGATTTCCAGAACTGTAAATAAACGTGCAATTTAATTCGATTTTTTGATTATTTGAAGAATAATACTATTGAAAATGTGGCAGCACATCTTTAGCAAACTTAGTCTTTAGAAACAAGCACCGTTACGCACGGTCACATAAGATAAATGCTTCCATCTTATCACATAATATGTAGGTTAAGCGCTTCATTCTAGATGGCAAGCTACATAAAAAAATACATACAACGGAACATATAACCTCCTCCTTTTTTGAAGTCGGTTAAAAATAGTGTTTTTCTTTGGATCTCATATATGTGTCGCCGCCACTTACTATCTTCCTTTTTTAATACGAAATATGTAAAATATTATATGAAATATATAGGGGCTTGCGAGCAAGTATTACAGGGAGGTGGTTCACCTGCTCGGGCATTGTGCTATGCGGGTTACTCCTTACTCCTGGTAATTCTCTGATAGCAGAGTGGACTGTGGGCGATCCATTTGTAGTGGGGTCTGCTTCGGCAGTAATAATGTATATTATATATGCAGGAGGTATGCGTAAATGTCAAGGATGGTATTTTTGATGAAAACTAACTATATGGACAATGGTATGTACTTTTTCTGAGATAGAAAACCAAATTATTATTAAGAGCAGAACTTTTATTAACTAAACTACATCATGCCTTCATTTTATAGCTATCTTTAATTTTCAAATCTATGTACCGTTTCATCCTTATAAGATAGTTCCAAATTTCGGACGACATTTTTCCAGTGAACTTTCACCGATGCTTCGTTTTGCTCGTATCGAGATGGCTTTATTATTCGTAAATTTTTAGGTTTATCCCATTCCCTAACGAGAGGACGATTTCCGCAAGGCATATTGACTAGCTTGAAAAGTAAAGATGGTTTATCAAACGATGTTAATTATTTTTGTAGACTTATTTCAAGATAGAATGTCAAATATTTTCTTAATAATAGATAATCTTCTTAGTCCTACCCTTATCGCAGTTACTATTTTACTTTACTAGTTATAATAGAAACAAAATGGTACAAAATAATATAATTTATGCAAAGAATACAAAAAGCAAAATATTTTTAAAACTTATTATGAACATTTTCTAAATACTCTGTAATATCGTTAAATTTTTAAGTGTACTGCCATCTATGATTGGAGAGCGAAACTAACAAGTGGTCTTGTAAAAGTGACAATCAACATCTGTGTTGCAAAGATATCGAGGTTTGTGTAGTTGTTTGTATCTAGATAGTAGTGTTGTAGATTCTTTATAGATGGCAGCAAAATATTAATATAAATTAAGTGATATTAATTACACAAGCAAAACGATATTGATGTTCATTAATATAGGTATTGTATTCTAGTTATAGTTGTTCTACTGGTAGAATATTATTTTATCAGTGATATAAATTGTTTTGTTTTTTGTATACACTTATGTGAGAAGATTTTAGGTAAATAATTAAAATGATAGTATGTAGTTACTAGTTACTTTTCCTCATTGCTATAATGCATGCATAATTTTAACATCACCCATCATTGATAATGTTGAGTGCGGCTGTATGCTGGCTCTATATTATGAGAATTTAACTAAAGTAAATGGTAAAAAGTCGAGTTCCTCGCTGGTTCTCCTTAGCAGATTTCTTTACGAGAAGTTGGTAGCTTTCTGAGAGTTTTCCAATAATGTCATTTAATTAAAATCATAGAAGACATTATTTTATTATAGCTGTATTTTGTTATGAAAAAAACTATTCATGCTTTAATTAAAAAAATAACATCATCAAAGACATTCCATTTCTCTTATTGCTTTTATTTTAAAAACAAAAAAACAAGTTGTACCAAAATCAAAATGCCGGGGAATTTAAATTAATTTATTTATTATTTAATAATAAAATAGCAAATACTTATAAATAATATAATTTATAAAATACTTATATTATAGTAGTCATTGTAAAGAATATTCTTAGTAGGCATATGTAACCTACTTATCAATGTAATTATTCTATATGTAGCATATTGTAAAAAACATTTTTAATACGTAGTATGTTTTAGTTTTCCAATTTGTTCGGCTTCTTCGAATGTGTCTGCTACTTTTAAACCACGAGTTTCTGGTTGTGTTAAAATTAAAAGGCCAGCTATGGCCGCCATTACTGCAAATAGCATAGAGGGAATTCCCGACCAATATACCATTAATGGAGGTGTTAAAGGCGACACAACTGAACCAATACGACCTACCATTGAAGAAAATCCTAAAAAAGAGTGACGATGCCTCGTGGGATATAATTCGGAAGTGAAGAGATATAGGGACGTGAATATAACTCCAGTACTAAATTTTCCGGTCAAATATAGGACCAAAGATAATGTGTACATGTTGTCTGGTGTAAACGAAAATGCAATACAACATGCTGAGCATAGCATATAACCTGTAAAGAGAGTGATTTTACGCCCTACTCTATCTAATATTAAATAAGCTGTCCAATAACCAGGTATTTCGATAAGACACGTTAAAATATAATTTAAATACATATTACCTGATAAACTAACTGAATTAATAGACAAACCGTAATATATAAACGTCGTTGCTATCCAATACACGGGAGTAGTTAAACTTCTACGTAACATTACTGGCGATTTTAAAACCCGAATGTATAACAGATCGCTGTTTTTATCTGATTTCTCATTAGCCTGTTGTGGAATTGCTGTGAGAAGAAAATTCATTGCGGTGTCAGATATTTTTCTTCCATTTAATCGAGCCGCATTTTCTAAAACAATTTTGGCTTCATTATTTTTGTTTCTGCTAAGTAGCCATCGGTGACTTTCTGTTACAATCCAATAATAACTAAGTAACGAAAATATAGGAGTAAATAATATTAATGTTAGCTGACGCCATTCGGGTATAGCTGATGCAATTCCACCTAATATAGCTTGACCTAAAGCAAACATAGACGACATTGTGGCACTCGTCGGAACGCGGTATTTTGAACCAACTAGTTCAGTTGCCAAGATATACGATGCACTATAAAGTCCACCGCCAATCGCTGTGTGTAAGAATTGTAGTGCAACATACATAGTATAATTAATAGAAAACGCTTTTAAAAGGCCTACTAAGGCAACATTAAATGCGAAAAAGACAATAGAGATACGACGTCCAAAATAATCTGATATGAAACCGGCTAAAGGTAGAGCGACCATTGCACCGAGACTATTTAGAGTCCCCGCCAATGCTCTAAGCCACTCCTTGCATTCTAGACCAAAATCGTAAACAACTGTGTTCATTCTAGCGTACACGTATCCTTCACACGGAATAATCGTATTTCTGTCAAATAGGTCAGCGGGGCAAGTACTGTTTGTGAATAGTGTGTTGTTCAATAAGTTTGCGTAACGAGAACAATCTTCAAATCCCGTTGTTGTACTTGGAACAGCATTTAATATCCATGAAGGTGCATATTCTGGAGGTTGATCATCGCAAATGGTGATAGCGCATCGATGTGGTAGTTTCCCCGCTGTGAAAATGTAGTCTCCAGCCATAAAACCCGATAGAGCAGCTGGGACGGATAAAAGTAATATATTTATTAATTGATATTTTCCGAATTGTCCTATTTCACTATTTAATGCAACTTCAAAGTCAACTTTTTTATCACAGACACTGTCACTCACTCGCTTCATTCTGAAAGTTTGATGTTGCCAATAACTAAATTAGTATTGTGTGTTATTTTATGTAACTATTTATTTTTATGATGATGTTACTTATATGAATTTTCAACGCTTAATAAAAGATATTACTTGGAGATATTACGCATGTAATGTCTACAATAAAACCTGTCAATCGTTATCTTTATACTAGGTAACTGAATAAAAGACGACCTTGTGAGATGGCAAATGAAAAGATCGGTATAAAGTTGAATGTTTTCAGTGTTTTCTATTTTCTATAACCGAAAGAATTCTTTCTATTTTCTAAACCGTAGAGTTGGAACTCTGCGGTTAATTTGATAAATCAAAATGGTGCGTAATTTTTGTGTTATGAAATTATTAATACTTTTAATTTTTTATGTTTAAGGAATTCATTTTAAATAAATTAGGTATGTAAAGCAAACGAATTGCCGTTTAGATATATAATTTTGAAATATCTCTTTAAATAACCATATATTTTATTATGATTTGTTAAATATTTTAATTTGTTTTATATACATCGGTTAAAATGTCGGAAAAAATGAGGCATCTGAAAGCTTTAAATGAAGACGCTGCCTACACCCTTAAATATAACAAAATTATGTACGGTATACAGAAAAGTTCGCAATGGCATATTTTTATCTCTTAAGGATAACGTATTTATCATTATAACATAACATATCCATTTTAATATTTTAAAATTGGATGATTATAAAGTGGTAAATGGAAAGCAATTTAGTAATTGAAAATCATTTAAAATAAGTTAGAGGCTTTAAGTATTTCATGCCCTGTGACCCTCCTTTTTGCACCGGCGGTCGCGAGTTCGAGTACCGCTGGGGGGATTCATTTGTTGAGTATATGTGTAGTATATCAACTATCTGGTATCCATAATAAGCCTCGCAGCTTACCACGGAACTAGATGGTGCTTTTGTAATAATATACCAACATATTTCTTATTTATTTATTTAATTTTACGATGACTGACTGAAACATTCAAACAAAAACTGAAGACATAGTGTGCTTGAATGCATTAATCTCAGAAAGTACTGGTTTAAATTGAAAACTTTTTTAGATCTTGACCTTATACATTATGTACTACGTAGTACCTATTTAACGCGAAATAATAAAAAGTATTTTATGATAACTAAATTTATTGTATTATTTATATATTTTATACAAGTATTATTCATTTAAAGTAGTATCAGCTAACTCGGAGAGTCGTCTGCGGATGTGTTCGATGGGTGCTGGAATATCTGTAGGAGATGCAACTGGTGATAATTGTTGTTGTTGTAGTTCAAAGGTAAGTCTTGCGTCAAGTATTTTGGAGTCAAACATGCCTAAGCTCGTAAGGTAAGGTGCTCTTCGATATTCAGGGTGATCTATCATCCAACGACAATACTCTTTAACACTCCTATAACAAAATAATTGAGCTAAATTACTTCATGTTTTTATATTTTTTATTTCTATAGTAACAATATAATTAAAGTATAAAGCATTAGTATCATCGAAACTCCCAGTTTGAGTAGAGGCCAAGTCTGGTAAGAAATTCAGTTATTATAATAAACAAAATGCTAATTTAATATCTAAGTAAATATTTGCATTAACCACATGCACCTTTTAGCAGTCTGCTAGTTTTTAATGTTGGTTTAAACCATGAACGAATTAGACACTGGACCCGACATAAAATACAAATGCATGAAAAATCGTTCAACCAAGTGAAGCATAACGCACACAAACATTTCAATACATTATTATAAACACAGATACAAAGTACTTAACAATTCACTCAATTTCTAGCGCTTGAACGTAGTCGATATAAAATACATATTATATCGATTTACAATATATTTATTTATAAAGCATTTATTTAATTCGTTTAGTTGGCATAGGTTACATATAATAGATAATAAATAGGTGGCGTTACTAGTAAAATTAAAACGATCTAACAAAGTTACACATCAAATGTATGACCCTAGCTGATGGGCAATTTTTGGTTTGCGTTTGTTTTACTAAAGTTTAATACAGTGATACGTGTTACAGTACAAGTGAGTGTTTTATTTGTGTTGGACCCCTGAAAGAGGACGTTTTTACAGTATTTTATGTTATTGTACTGTACATATAACATCATCATTCGTTCAGTCATTTCGAATATATCATATTCAAATATCGATATATTTTTCGACATTGTCAAGCAATAGTCGATGTCAAATGGACTCACTCGACAGTTCTGTCATTTGTTCTGAACGGTATAATCCAGCCATTTTATGATGGTTGTCAGATGACAACAATACAAAGAAATATCGACTATATTTAACATAGTTGTATAATACGAAATTGTATTTTATATTTATGTATTTACTAGTAAAATAGTGTTACATCCGTCGCTATAGTTTTTACACCATTTCACTGAACATTTAGTCATTTTCGGGAGATGTTTTGTTGACAAGTAAAAGCTTGAGACTGACGCAAAAACAAACGACTAAGGCTAAAATTTCCTGGTTACTGACAAGACCGGTAAAGGTACGTCCGCTTACATGTCGGGTCCAGTGGCTAATTCGTTCATGGTTTAAACTTAACTTTCTCTACAAGGAAATGTAATAAACTTAAAATTAAGAATAATATTACCTTAAGTTCGTAATACCTTCCCATACAGTTTTCAACGTTACAAGATCTTCTGGTACATGACGGGCGGATCGCCATAAATTTTTGGTATCATTGCGGGGTACATGCCATTGTTGCTTATTAGGCAAACTGCGGTTAAAAGCATCTGATTTGTCATATTGGCTTTCTGTTTTGATATCTTTAGATATTTCACGGTCGAGGGCAGCAAGGAGTGATTTCTAAAATATTAGCAATTTAAATTCTTAGTAGTATTTGCTTATTGGTACGACTTATTGAGAATTTTAGCAATTTTTTACTGATATTAACTAAACGATCGTTAAATATTTACAATTCTGTTTGACTTTTATTATTGTCCATAATACATAAACTTTATATAGTTATCATTATAAATGAAGAAAAACTTAATTCATATTAGGTACACTGTTCATCCACATATTATGTGCAAAAAAGTTAATAACTGTTTAATTAATTAATTCCGACAAAATACGTGCAAAATAAATTGAATTTTGCTGCACGCCTAAAACACTTGTTATAAATCTCGTTATTTAATATATAAAATTCTCGTGTCGCGGTGTTTGTAGTTAAACTCCTCCGAAACGGCTCGACCGATTCTCATGAAACATTGTGTGCATATTGGGTAGGTCTGAGAATCGAACAATATCTATTTTTCATCCCCCTAAATGTTAAGGGTAGTCCACCCCTAATTTTTTTTTTAATTTTTACATAAATTATTTATTTTTTATTTTTTTATGATACAACATTAAAAAATACATACAATATAAATTTTCAACCCTCTACAATCAACCCCTATTTTTTATTTGTTAGTTATAAACTTTAATTTTTTGGCAATTTTTTTATTTTTATTTTGTCATGACTTAGAATAAAAAATGTAAAAATGAAAATACTTGGCAGGGAGGTAGTTACAAATAGATGATGTCCCTTAAGAACGGATTTTGCGACATGGTCGAATTCAGGAGGTCGAAGGGTCTCGCAAGTCTGTATGAAAGTCGTTCATTTTTAGTGCTACAAACTTTAAATTCGGTAAGGAGGTAGTTTAATGTTTGTAGATGTCCAATAATAACGGATTTTGTGATTAGGCCGGATTGAGGTGGTCTAAGGGCTCTCGCAAGTTTGTATGAAAGTCCTTCATCTTTAGTGCTAGAAACTTTAAATTTGGTAGGGAGGTAGTTTAAAGTTAGTTGATGCCCCAGTGGATTTTGTGACAGGGTCGAATTAAGGAGGTCTAAGGGCTCTCGCAAGTTTGTGTGAGATTCCTCTGTCTTTTGAGCTACAAACTTAAAAATTGGCAAGGAGGAAGTTAATTGTTAGTAAACATCCGCTAAGAACGATTTTTGCGACAGGGTTGGATTAAGGTGGTCTAAGGACTCTCGAACGTTTGAATGAAAAGCCTTTATTTTTTGTAGTACGAACTTAAAATTTGACAGGAAAGTAGTTTATAATTAATAAGCATCCACAAAGACATATTTTGCGACAGGGCTGGATTTAGGAGGTCTAAGGGCTCTCGCAAGTATAGTGTATAAAGCTCCTTCATTTTTTGTGCTACGAACTTTTAATTTAGCGCAGAGGTAGTTAATAGTTAGTAGACATCCGCAAAGAATGAATTTTGCGACAGGGCCGAATCGATGAAGTCTTATGGCTATAGCAAATTTGTATGTTGTTGTATTTGTAATTTCTTCATCCTTTGTGTTACGAACTACAAGAGCGGAAGAGAGTACATATAGTAAGGATGGGTTCTGAAATAGCTAGAGTAATTGTAGAGCATTTTCAGGCAATCTACAGATCAACCGATTGCGAGTGATCAAATAAAGATTAGTAGCAATTAAAAGAATGAACGCGGGCGAAGTCGCGGGTATTGCTAGTAAGTATATATACTTCTGGTGTCTGGTTGTGGTGTATATCTATACTAATATTATAAAGCTGAAGAGTTTGTTTGTTTGGTTGAACGCGCTAATCTCAGGAACTAATGATCCGAATTGAAAAATTCTTTTCGTGTTGGATAGTCCATTTATTGAGGAAAGCTTTAGGCTATATTACATCCTGCTACGGCCAATAAGAGCGAAGCATCAATGAAAAATGTTGCAAAAAAGAAAAATACTTCTTTTGATTTTCAGCCTTTAGAACGCGAGCGGAGCCGCAGGAAAGGCTAGAGTATAATATAATAATTAAATAGAACCTCTGGATTTCCTGTCACATTAGCAATTCTTTCTCCTACTGTGGGCATTTCCTTGGGCACTACTTGAAGACTTCTTGCCACATGAGTATCAAACTCTATCTGAAAAAGAATATTATTTAGTATTTTTAGATATTAATGAATAATTGGATAATAAAAATTAAATTAACATTATTTTACGAAAGGGAAAGTTACCTGAAAAAGTTCTTTAATAGCTTTTGGAGTAAAAAGTTGAGATTGTTGATCGCCACCTAATTGCTTCATGTAGTCACAAAAATTGTGTGCTATCTGTATATAATAAGAAATGAAATAAGTATATTTAATTATATATGTGTTAATATAGAAATTAATTTAAAAAAAAAATACTTTTTCAGTCAGGTCGTCGGCCTTTTTTATTAAGCTCTTTTCGTTTTCTTTTTCTGGCTCAAGGTAGTGTGTAGTCCATGTGATTTGCTGTCTTTCCGGTTTCTTTAGAAATTCTTGGTGTATATTTGTTATTTCTTCATCGTCGTCACTTTCACATCAGAATTTTTATTATGAACAGTTTTGTTAGATGACATAAATAGTTTAATTTAATAATTGTAAAGATAGAATTGATTTTCCGCATTCATTCCAAGCATTGTAAATATATGCATTTATATTTTATATTAATATTTATAATAAAGCTAATTTTGCGGACGAGAACATGGAACTAAAATATCCCAAATCAACTCATAAGTCTAATAATTTAAAAACGAATATTTGGGATACCGATAGACATAATAATATAATCATAATAATAATTTTTTTATTTATAAAACAGGTTGAACAAATACATAACGTTGTTGTTGGGACATCCATTTAAGTAAAAATTTTACCTGTGCCAGGATGTCCCGCTCTTCCGTAGACATTTACTTATGACTAAAAACAATTTGGTTTTCTTATAGCAATATAAAAGAAAAAATAACTAAACAAAAAATAATTAAAAAAATATGTGTGTGTGTGTGTGTGTGTGCCATTTGGCTTTTGGCTATTAAACCTTGTAAGTTATACGAAAACAAATGTTTTTGTTAGTTAAAGTTATCTAATAACTTACAGCTAATATAGGTGCATTTTGAATATAAATTATAATTCTAAAGTCAAGCTGATTGCGAACACAAAAAATAAGCGTGTAATTTTAGCTCAGTATTAACTTCGTATGATTCTTATCAATGATGAATATGATTGGAATATGTAACGGATAAGATAAAAATATATTGTTAGAAAATAATAATCTATGTAGATTGGTTTAAACCTTTTAATAAAATACTGTCAGCCAATTTGTATATGTACAGTAATTGGCATTGTTCTTCACAACGCAAACTAATGACAATAGACTTCCTACATTTTGTAAAAGATGACTGGACAATGTCCCTTACAGAGAAAGACATGTTTTTCTATTATAGTGTTTGCTCAAAGGACATAAAATATCATGAGGGTGCATAAAAAATAGTCCACCATAATAGTTTTACAATGACGTCACTTTGCTTTTTGTATTTCGGTCATTAAACTCTTTCATTTGATGCCCATATCATAAGGGTAT
The DNA here is from genome assembly GCA_905231865.2 of Boloria selene. Lineage (NCBI taxonomy): Eukaryota > Metazoa > Arthropoda > Insecta > Lepidoptera > Nymphalidae > Boloria > Boloria selene. The sequence goes on along the minus strand of HG993137.1, from coordinate 9,152,481 downwards.
TCAAATGAAGAATTGCTACTTTTAACGGGATTTTCAGCACAATCAGATACTGGACCGAATGTCAATTTCAAGTTTCAATATTTGAATGTTAAAGATTGACACCAACACAGGTAAAACTAAAGAAAAGCTTGTCATAATTTAGTTTTTTTTCAATTATAAAACACGTATATCAGGCCTTAATGCGGGTTGGCAGACTTTACATGTCTTTCGAAAACTTACTAGTTTCTCTCAGACATGCAGGTTTCCTCACGATGTTTTTTCTTCACCGTGGATAAGTGATAGTCATGATAGAAATGATTCGAATTCACACTTAAATTAGTATCAATATTAAAATAAAGCCAGCTGAAGAAAAAAGTTATTTTCACTAAGTATAAATATAATTTTGTTACCTTGAAAGAAATTCGACGTCAGTATCAGAGTCCAAATCTCTATTTATATTAATAATCTGTCTACGTGATAAGAGTAACTTTTTCACTAATCTACGCGTACTTTGCTCTGTAATAAATGTAATCATGCGTTGATTTTTTTCTTTTTATGTTATGAAGAAGTACTTAATACAATTTAACTTAAACCCATTAAACTTCTTTTGTAAAAAATTGTAGTAGTTCCATTAAAACATTAAAAACTAATGACTATAATAAACCATAGAAATATGGTTTAATTTTTCTCTAGATTTTATTTTGTTCTTTTATTTAAATACCTTCATTTTCGTTCATTTCCTTTGATTCTTGCGATGTCAAATCGATGTGCAATATATTACAAACTTTTTCGCAGAGTTCATTTGGTAAAATTTCCGCCAGAAGGTTGATCTCCTTTTCTTTCATCTTTGGTAAAAGTATTATTTATTATAACAGTAAAACCCGAATGCCATTGATTGAAATAAAAAAAACAAAATATTGTTTTGATTTTTATTTGTAATTTATTTTATTTATATGTATTTAAAATTTAGTCTTTATTACTTTTATTATTAAATAAATTAATAAATCATAGTTCCTATGTTTTTGTTGTTTAATATTTATTTCTTACTTTAATATAATATGTAGTATAATCGTAAAATTCATATAATATTAAGTTTAATTGTAATTAAAATTTTAAAAAGGTATCTGAATTCTTTAGTTAGTATATTTTATTAATAAAAATATTAGCATAATATTTACTCACTGGCCCTAATTTACTATCGGACAAATTGTGTAATATATTGCACCAGTATTTTTTGTTACTTTGTATCACTTTAGTGGCTTCATATTTAGAAGGAAACACTTTTAATATTTTACGAGGTTCTTGTGCTTTGCGTGTAAAATGAAATCTATCCATAGTTTTTATATTATAGTAAAGAAACTTTAATTATTCGATCACTTTATTTACTGAACCATGTAGATTTAATGTCCGTGAAAAAACATCGCTGCCAATATGCAGTGCGAACGTCGCGTAAATCTATTCGGCGTTGCTACACAACCGAACGTATTGTAAATAACTGCTCTAGAATACCTGGAAACGTTGGTTACGATACAAACCGAGCCTATAGTGTTTTTTATTTTGTGAAAATATTTTCAAAATACTTTACTCCATAGTACTATTAAATTCCTTCTCTAAGTTTCTACAAAACAAAATGCAAATATCGTTTTTTCACTGATTTTTTAATTCAATTGTTAACAATTTATTAAAAACTAAAAAAACCGTTAAAAATGCGACATTGCTCTTATATTAGAAGAAATTTTTATGAATAGAAAAATATTTTTATATTTCCCTTTGTGCTTTGTTCGAAGGTTGGCAAGATATTTCAACTTAAAAGACAATAAAAGCGAATAGGCAAATATGCGGCCAAAGCATCCCAAAACGTGGCTTGGTTAGAGTTGAGGGTGTTTGATCAATAATCGTGATGCGTCGACCATGCTTTATAAACTTTCTAGCGTACAAATTTACGTATATTTTCAATACAAGTGCATAAATCATTTTATTCAATTTAATATGCTTGTAAGCATTATTCAAACGTTTTATTAATAGATTTTGAAAATATATTGCTAACAACTTTATTATTTATTACATTTTTTGCAAAAACATAGGCATAGTGAAAAATAAAGAAGTGTTTTAAAAGAAAGTACAAAATAATATAATTTCATGCTATATATTTGCAGTTTGTTTTAGATTTTATATTTTTTATCGGAAACCACACATATAGAGCGCTAGAAATCCTCAGTATAAAGACGCATGAATACTTGTCGAGTGGACTTAGTAAGTTTATTCAGACTGTGCAGTTGTGACAGATTTCACAGAGACTCCTCCTTAACACAATATTATGGAACGGTGAAACGTCAAGTTAACATAACACTGTTTTACGTTGCCTCATTGTACAAAACTATTACGATTTTTGAGTGACTTGACTTGTTCTTTCGAGTCATTCAGGGAAAAGTTATCAATAATATTATAAATAATAACATTGCATTTTTAGGCTTATTTAAATATTTTTTTATATAACATATAGTAGGTATATGTAGACATATAAACCATTATAATCTAAATTACCTTAAACAAGATAAGTATTATAAATGAAACTATGTTTTCGGATTTTGTCGCGGATTTATTTCAATTTTTGGTTCCCGACGTTTTGAATGTTTTACAGGAATCATAGTGACGACACTTGAGTTTTAAAAAAGAAAATAAAAAATAATTATACATTTTCATGCTATACAATGAAATTTTAATTAATTAAAACACTAATCTCAAAATTGTAATCGTAAGTTACAAAAGGAATGTCATAAGTCTCGTCTCAACATTAACACGGCGTCGAGACGTGTGACGACTTAATAAGTTAGGTTGTTACCGACTTGTGTAAATTTACCTTAACGCCTGATATACCCGCTCACACCCGTCCCTACATTATTCTTAGCTAAGGGTGTAATTTATATGATCGTACAGTGCATGCAAAATATGTGAAATGTTTTTAATTTGTCACTGAAAAATTGCAATAATTTATTTTATGATTTATCATTAGTAATAATTATTATTATTCAGTATAGCTGACCAATAAATAATTTTAATATCTTTATTAGGTTGGTGAGGTAACACTTATACTCTTAGATGCCATAGGCAGTCTAGTTAATTAAATAAAATTAAAAAAATATCAAAAAATGTAATATCGAAACGACTTCTTCATTTACCTACTAATCATCTCCTTATACCTACTTCATATTAATTTACCTCTCCTGCCTATAAGAGCTTCATCTTAATATTTCACGCATACTAGTTCGGAACTTCCGTTAACAAATACAGTATACCAAACAAGAACAAATGAATATAGTTTAGTTAGATACCACGAAGACACTGCAAGTAATTTGTGATCTCTGGGACCGGTTTACGGTCTCACCTGGTTGAAATGCCTAAATAACTGTCTTGTTAAGTGGAAATGTTAATAACTACAATCTATTAGAGTGGCTTAGAAGATTATACATTTATTTAATTAATAGACTTTTAATGACTTATATAATTTTGATATTCTTGCAATAAATACCTTATCTAGGTATATTCTATACATACAGATAAACAAAATTATTGCAGTATCTGTTAGTAACATCAAAAAAACAGCTTTTTACTAAATGCATATAATATGTAAATAAATACAGTACAAAAAAGCTATAATTTGTAATCGTAGCATTCATCTGTGAATAGTTTAAGTAAACTTGGGTGTTCTCTAGTTAATCTTTCCAATGAACGCCTTCGCTTTGTCTCTATATTTTGAATGCTTGTAGTCTTAGAAGAAATTGATGTTTGACGTTGTTCAAATATTTTTTCAATACACGGGCATAATAATTGTGTTGATGTTAAGTTTTCTTGACTTGAATATTGCGTACCTACTGTGTGATGGGTCTCTTTAGTTGCAGAAAATGGTAATTCTCTATAGGCTATTGTTCTCGGATTGATAAGATCCGGTAACGACTCCTTTTTTTGACTATTTTCGAGTACAGCTGTAACTCTTTTAAAATTCTCTTCAGTATAATCTACATAAGATTGCAAAAGAGGAAAAGAATTTCTCTGTATCCATTTGCTACATTTCCTCAGTGGACATTCTTGTATTTGTAGAGCATCATCCACCAACAAAGACTCGAATGAAGATTCGCTGGTTATTGATGCAGCTGCATACGAAACCGGGTTTTCGTTCTTTGAATTTAGCGTTTGAGTTGATTGTTGGGGCTCGCGGCATTGACACTGATGTGATTCTAGAAATTGTTTTATACTTTCAAATCCATGACATTTTGCATATACGTATTTTCTTTGTAGTCTAAAATGTGCAAATTCTACATCAGACGGTAAAGTTTCTCTACTTCCATATTGGGGAGGAACTGGATTCGAGATGTCACCAGATAATATAAACGGATTCATTTCACAGGGCTGAACCGTTTGCTCAGATTTTTCAAATTTGAATAGATTGGCTTCTGATTCTTTATTAATTAATATTGGTGATATTGTTTCATGATTTTTCTTTATTTTTTCTAGTTGTAATAAAACCATTTTTTCTAAATCCAGTAAGAAAGTTGTCTGCTCTGGTAAAAGTTTCAACGAAAAAGCTATAAACTTTAAAAATAGTTTAAGAATATTTTTAATATTATTTTCCCATTTTATATTTATATCTGAAATTCTTACATGTTTCTTTTTAAGTGCTTCAATATTTTTAGTTTTTTCTTTTATTCTATTTATTTTTTCTGTTATTTCAGCTGTTTGTAAATTTTGTAAGAACATTTTTTGCACTTTACACTTCTTTCTTTCCATAGTCATAATATACATCGTGGTAGTAGTTCGTTGGGCCTCAATTTGTCTATAAAATATTTTAAGTATTTCATTTCGTTCTTGAATAGTGTTTTTAATTAACTTATAATTTCTGTATTGTTCATTGCCAAGAAGAAGTGTGTAATAGTTTTTAACCATGGCAATTTCGCTAATATACTTTTTTTGCAAGGTATTTTCTAATTTTTTCCTTTCTTTTTGCACTTTTAGAAAGATTTGATTGTTTAAATCACAAATCGTATTAGAATATGCCGCCTGCAAGTTTAATTGCATTTCAGCCTTCATATGTTTATCTAAGTCAGCCAACGATTGTTCAAAAAATTTCGTAAGATCTTTTTTCATAATCTCACTTTTAAATTTAAATATATTTTGAAAGATTAGTTTAACATTTTTTATGACTTTTTGTTTATCATGTTTTAATATATAATTCCAAGAATCATCGTTGTTATTCAACAAATTTGTTAATGATCTTAAAAAAAGTTCCCTTTCTTTTTCTAATACCAAATTTCCAATAGCTAATATACCTTCATGTGTTTTGCTTCTAGTAATTTTTGATGTAAATGGTGGAATCAACTTTATTGTACCGATTAAGAGATCACTCGGTGACATCCATTTATCCTTCGCTTTAACATATTTTGATAATGGTTTTTGATGTTTGGGTAATTTAGTATATAATTCAACATTATCTAAGGCGATATCTTTGTCTTCAAAATATATTTCAGCATATGTGCTACTCACCCGTTCACCATATTTCAATGTATTATATATATTTCCGTCCTCCATAGAAATATATATATAATACTTTAAAAAATTATAATATAAATTACTTTGACATAAATGTCATAAGAATAATGCACAACTTCAAAATATTTTTAAGTTCTATATGAAAAGGTAATATATTAATTAACTACTGATGATGTTAATTAATATATTACATTAACTTCTGACCTATTTTGGCTAAGATAACCAGTACGAATTGCCCTACCTATACTGCCATCAAAATGAAAAAGGACAAAACTAACATTTTTCTAAATTAAGTTTTATGCATATTTGGAATCAGGAAAAAAGGCCTGCTTATATTCTATAGTAATTTTATAAGCACGATTAACAAAAGTACCATCACTGAAAAGCTCAAAGGTCATAGCAGAGCCATTTTTTCTATGTTAGTAAGCAAAAAGAGCACTATATCTAGCTTAGAGTACACCAGAAGGTCAAATGAATAGATGTGGCTTTTATATTTTATTAAAATTTATGACCATATTAATTGGAAAGACATAATTGACCCACTTCATATAGTAGAGGCGTGCCGATAACTCGACACAACCAGTATGTGATCAGACGCAGTAGGAATAATTTCTCACAAGGGCGGGCTGTATAACTATATTACTATATAAGATATTTAATCGGAAATGCGTATGGAAGGGGGATCACGCTATATATGACATGGCTAAGAATAAGCAAAAGTAAGGATATGTTTGCTACTCGTTTTATTTACGACGAAATATATCACATGTGGTGTAGGCTTTCTATCAGTAAAAAATCTTAGACAAAATTATATTTATTTTATATTGACTCTCCGGGGCTCAGGCGTGGTCACGATTGGTGCAGACCAATACAAACGTCGGGAATAAGGTTATTTATTAATATTTATTAAGTATTACTTAATTGTAGAATTCGAAAATTTGAAAACAAATATTACTTAAGATATTTTTTTTGTTAGAAGTGCGGCAAAAAAATATTGCATGCTTGCACAAAAATGCATGTAAGAAAAAAGTGAAATTGTTATTTATATCTTAAACTTTCATTTAAAAACTAAAATTAGTAACGTAAATGAAATTCATAGCTGATTTTCTAGTCGAACTTTTAGAGAACTTGAAATAAGCGATTTCGTATATTATTTTGAAATAAACAAAAAGTGCATAATATAGATTAATTTTCTTATAATTTAAAAATAAATTGTAACATTAATAATAATAAAATTCGAGTCGCATGAGAAATATTTAATGTTATATCTACCTTATTTAGTATTATGCCCTTTGTGGTTATAATTATGTGATGAACGTGGTGTATCTGCAAGTGGTTTTACATTTTAGACCTGTATTTTATAATATGCGTTTATTTCTCGTGTATTGTTTAAATGTAAAGTTTTAATATAGCAAAAGATAACAAAATTGATGAACGAATAAGATCACAATTATAACATACGAAATAATAAAACTTTTAAAATTAGAAATTTAAAATACTTTTAATAAACACTATTAAAATGTATTACTTTTTAAAAGATTTATATTCTTCTAAATAAATGAACAAATACGTATTCTAACAGACCTACGTGTCGGCAGCCTACCTGTGATTAGCACCGGTGATGTAAAGTGAAATGCCCTTAATTAAATACTTCCTTGCATCAGCCACTCACTATGTACATACTTAACTTATCTCTCCACCGTTGCTGGAGCACATTGCAAATATTCCTGTATGTGGTCAGAAAGTACAATAATATTTAACCTTCCTATACAACGTAAAATAATACAGTGCAATTCTACACATGGGATATCTAACAAACGTCGCCCGTTTAGGATATACAGAACAAAAACATTCGACTTCTTGCACACAGACTGCTCTGAACACGAGCATGTGATAATAAATTATGGACATATCTCGACTCCATTCTCATTACGGATGCGGCAATGTCCGTTGGAGTTTTGTCATAACTCAGTCTCGGTTAAAATTATTTCCGTTGGGTCTGATGAGAAAACTAGAGGTGGAGAACTGGAAATGTAAGTATTCGCGCAACAAGCCGTGGAATAACGACGGGACATATTTCATTCTTAACGAAGTTAAATTTCCGGACCAGTCCTGAAAGAGCGTGCGTAAGTCAGATAAAAGTACTTATTGTATTGTTGCAACAATTAGTTTGTTTAGTGGTTCAAAACTAAGGATTGTCGATAAATAGAATAATTAAAAAAGTGAACAAAAATTTGCTCCAAATATTGTTGAAAGCTAAGGTTAAAGTTTGACTTATTCACAATAAAACAAGAGCCATATTTCAGAAACTGCAAACAACTTGGATTGTTTTCTACACATCATATCGTCTAATAAATCTTTCGGCTTCTTATCTGACGTCAAACTTAATTCCCATGCATAATTCATCGCGTTGATTCCCTGTGAAAAGGAAACTTTCTAACTCCAAACACCGGGCGTTTACGACTGACACCGGTCGATTAGTTTGTGAAAACTCGTCGATACAATAAGTTGTATGCCTTCAGCAGTGGAAGTTTCTAAACAATTATTTTTGATTTATATTCATTTGGTAACATTATTGTTATATTCACATTTAGTTTTCATATAATTTATTATTTAAATACATGACATTTTATACCTAAGAATAAAATCGTAGCAACGAATACGACACGTGACGTCGCATACTATATTTCATACTTACAGAAACAAGTTGTAGGAGATTCTCCTCAGCTAGGACAGAGCGTGCTCCTCTCAGATAAAGACCTCTTACATTGCCGCCTTAGAAGATTTGTTTCTTATTACATATTAAATAACCAAAAAGTATGAATAAATTAATATTAAACTGAGCTTAATGTTTTTAAAATACGAGATATATTTGGACATTATTACACACAGCGCCATCTATATCCGTGGTAAGCTTCGAAGCTTGTGTTACCAGATAGTTGATATACTCTATAATCTACATAATATATAAATACATACAATATACATATTATAAAAATAAACACCTATGACTGGAGTACAAAGATTCGTGCTCAAGAAATGAATGCCCCCAGCGGGACTCGAACTCGCGACCGCTGACCCAGCAAGTACACTACATACTGAGTTGTCAAAAAAGTATATTAATATTTTTTGATTTTTAAATATAAAAAATATATATAAACATAAAAACAAGGAGTACGCAGTAATTGAATCACTGTACTGGTCAACATGCATAAGTTGTCATCAATAGTGTGAGTTGCAGGATTGACGGTGCGCAAATCAATTTCGTGTAGCACCTGGCTGACTCGCCAACGCGGACGTAAAGCACACACGTCACTATGTTGTTAATAAAACTAAAGTCGTCAACGAATTTACCTTCATTTATTTCATTGCACTCATGGTATTTAAACTCACTTGCAATAAATGTATTTAAAGTCTAAATTTTGAATTATATTTGCATTATCAACATATTTGGAAAAACGTAAGACACCTATCACTTAATATTTATGTACAAGAATAATTGTTTATCCTTACACAATCGTAATCGATTGTTAAATCATAACTTGAATAGAAACATATAGAATGAAATTAACATATAGTCACCATTTACATTTATTCAATAAATTTAGCAAAACAATATTACTGAACAACATCTTTTAACATTATTAAATGCAAAATATAGATTGATTGTGAAAATTGAAGTGGAAAGTGCTTGCATCACAGGCAAAAACTGAATGATAAACAAAGTCTGGCAAATAATTGGGCAAAACACCATGTATACATGTTGTGTCGGTTGTTTGTTTACGATATTTAAATTCAGTGCGGCAAGTTACGGGAAAGAGTTTTAGCATTTGTCCGGTGCAGGTGAACTCACATACAGAATTGTAAATTTATTCTTATTCTCAGTTTTCTTAACGCCGATGTCGCTGCTACGCGTCGTTGCTGTTCTTTAGCTCACTTCAATGTCGACCTACAAATGTATTGCTAGTCTGGAAAGCATTTTTAAACCTCATGTATTTTAAGCACTTTTCTTAATATTATTTTCATATGTTTATAACTTGTGTTTTTAAATAAAAAATACCAAACAAAAATACGCGCGTATTTTCATTGCAGTCAGCTAAAGAAACTCTTTCGAGTATCTGGTAGATCGTAGATGTTATTATTATAAATGGTGGCCTAATATAGCGTATTAAAATTATATTTAGACTAACACTATAGACATTGATTATGAGGTAAATTAAATAAAAACATTTTATCTGAGCAATAGCCAATACCTATTCAGAATTAAGTTCTTCTTGAAAGAATCTTAGTCAAATATCCTAGTCATAATAAATAATCTGAAAGATATATATTTAAAAACAATATTTCATCTTTAAAGCTTGTCATGTTCTTTGAAATTTATCTATAGACTGCTGTTTTCCAGTTTATTCTTAGAATTTTTAATTTTTTTAAAAATAAGTTTAAATGGATGGTGATTCTTAAAATTAACCCAAAATCATAGACGAATATTTTTATATTAAAACAGGCCAAGTTTATGTCACACACAATGTTTGTATTAGATTTTTTGCCACTTTCCCGGCGTGAATTATATGTATTATCTATGCCAAATTACAGGTTTACAGTACAAGGAGTCTCTGAGATATGCCGCGAACAGAGGACGGATTGCAGAAGGATATGGCGAAACTATGAGAGTTCCTTATTGACTAATCCTAAAAGTGCGAAATTTTAGAATGTTATTTATTTGTTTTGTTTTACTTTTAGATTTTTTTTATGGTGTAAGAAATAAAAAATACAGACCGTTGCATTTTAGAAGTCGTCCCGTATTTACTTTAAGAAAGTTACACCTAAGACATAATATCTTATTATCATATTTATTTAAAACTACATTAATATTTACTAAAATTAAAATAAATCACAACATATAAAATATAAGAGTTTATAGTTATCTAGAAGTTGACTGTAAATGATATGAAATATTAACGGAGTCGGCGTCCGTTCGCTTATTGCCAGCTCGCAGCTTGTACGTGTTACTGCCTTCAGACACGGCATGAGAAGGTGTTGCTTATAATTTCAACGGTGTAAGATTGCGCTGTAATGTAGGGTAAGGGCTGGTTGAATTGCTGTATTTCCTTTATAGTTTGCATTTACCCCTCGCCGACAATTTGTGACAAGAGCGTGAGCTAAATTGTCGCCTAGAGGAAATAAACTAATTTACTTATACATTACATTCGTAAAAGCGTTTGCAAAAGTACAAAGTGTACTAGAGGGCAGACGAAGTAAAATAGAATCATAAGCTTAGAGAGATTCATTTAAATATTCAAATTGTTGACCGTCTTATCATTTTAAATATATAAATTTTAATTTTCAAAGTTATAGCGAAAAATTAATAGTTAAACTTTTAAAGCACGACAGATTGAACATCAAGAGCGAGAATACATTGTGATTTTTAATATGGGTCAAATTAGAAAAGCTTTCAGGGTCTTAAATCACCTGAAACATTACGTTTTCCTCTAAACGTGCACGTATTGCGCCCTAAAACCTACTTAGCATTACACAGACAATTTCAGCCGTGAAGGCAATTTAATAATGAATTCTTTTACATAGCACGTAGTTAGAGCCGTTGCCGTTTAATGAAGTGTCATAAAATGTGTCATTGTGTAGTGATGAAGCTTGGCGCTTTAATACTTCTACTTCAGCTTTATAGTCCCCTTTTTACTTACGACATGCTATACTTAATGTCGAAGCGACAGATGCACTTGCAGGGTCTTTTTAACCTATAATGAGTTTTATTTATCTCGATATGGCATTGTAACAAGTATAAAATCTATCTCTCTTATTTTTGTAGCATTATACAAGTAAAGTTTTAAGTAGCAAAGCAAAGCTATCTATAGTCAGTGGTATAAAGTTACAACGCTCACGGAATTTGACCTAGCTCACAATTCGACGTATTCGACATGCGTCAATATTTTCGAGAAAACTTTAGTTCAAATGATATTTATGTTTACTTAGCGTTAAGTAAGGATATAGTGGAAACAATATTTACTGTCATATTTTACTCACTTATTATTAATAATAGTTAATAGCCATTTGAGCCGAGAAAATAACACTTTTTAGCTCTTGGAGGATGTCGATTCAAATCTCTATGTTTATAAGTTAATTTCTTTATCTATATTAAAAGGTATACATATACTTATATATTTATGCTTGTGTGAACGCGCTGATCTTTGGTTCGTTAGTAGTATGCAATTGTAACATCGCCTATCGATGGTGTTAGGAGCATGAAGTTAAGCAAAAGGGTTTCTTATCTAGGGATGTTCTTTTGAAAAACGGTGGCTCTGAAAAAAAAATTGTTTAAATTGCCGACAGTATAATTATTCGACTAGTGAATAATTAATAATAAATAATAAATATAAATATGTTGGGACATTTACACACAGCACTATCTAGTTCCACGGTAAGGTACGAGCCTTGTGTTATGGATACTAGATGGTTGATATACTACACATATATAAGTTTAAATACATACATATTATAAATATAAACACCCATGACTGGAGTACAAACATTCGTGCTCAACAAATGTATGCCCCCAGCGGGACTCGAACCCGCGACCGCTGGCGCAGAAAGCAGGGTCACTACCCACTGAGCCAAACGTACCATAATGCTGAGAACAAATAAATACTTTATCGCTAAGTAGAAGTAAACTTTGTAGTGCTCCAGACGCTATCTACATAATATATAGCTATTGATATCCAGCGCCAGGCCGAGATGATGGAGGCTAAATGCTTGCTTGGAATCTAGTTCTATCCCATTGCCCAATGTTCGCAGTTGAATTGCATTACATTAGACCTTGCTTGCATTCCGACTGCTCTAAATGCAACCGGGTGAATCTACATATTTAACTAAGATATATATTTAACCAGGCAGTGAAAACAGTTCCTTCTGCTCTGGGATACGTACCTACTAGTATAATCAAATTTACGCTCTTTTGGAATGTATTTTTTTTATTTTACGTTATGTAAGTAGGTACTGGAGCTGTGCATTATATTGAAGTAAAACGTGGTAAAACTTCAATGAGCGCTTGAAAGTAAAATTTTGAGATCGTGTCACGATAAGCCGTCATGTCCGTGAAGCTTGTCTTTGGTTTCCATTGCCATCTTCTGACACTACTATTTAAAATAATTTGTTTTCAAATATTATGCTTAATAATTATAAATAGAGGCTCACTGTCGTTTCACTCGGGTTCATCTCTAAGAGTAAGCATATGCTATGTATCCAGCTAGATAGAAAGAACTAAAAAATATTAGAGAGGTTTTTCCTTTTAGTAAGCTTGTCACAACTGTATTATTAGTATCGATTAATTCTCGCTCTTGTGCTTCCTTTTTTTATTACAAAAATAGCTACCTGAGTGCACACTAGGAGAAAATATTATATGTACCTAATTGCGATCTTTGCCATGAACCTACAACATTCTTGTATTTTTTAAATGTATCTCTTAGGATTTAGCCAGCTTTAAGGCTAAATCGTATTTTTTTTAAGAAAACAGCATCATTGTTCAGCTGTTTTGTACAAATGATTTACTTTTTAATATTTGCAATTTTATACAGTGTTCTATTTCTACATGAATAGAATTATGAAAACCATATCCAAAATTGAGGCGTGTTTAAAACGATGTAAGCAATACAGACTTGCTTTTGTTTCTATTTTACTTTAAGTGTAGATGGAAGAAATAGCCTTATCACGCTATTGTTACACAAAATAAATAAAGTATTCATATTTCAAATTTCATGTTCTTCTATGTTGACGTCAACTTGACTAAGCGAACGTTATCAGAGCTCGGCCTCGGGACGTTTAAGCAACAGTTTTGTTTCTGTGGACGGACTCTGTGTACGTGTTAATTTTATTGGGGAGCGTGACATTTCGCTTGGCAGTCGACGTGACGCAGGTCGACTTGAAAGTTGAAGACGGTCACTAGCGGTTAGACAATTGAATCATAGAGACACGTGATTTACTCTTGACTTAATGTTTAAAATAGAATACATTCAATGAGCTAAATGTTTATTTTGATGATTTGCATAAATAAGTTTGAAATATGATTTTATTGATTTTTAATGTAAATTAAAATAAACACAATATATTAAACATCTTTGTGACTCCAATCTACCTATAAGCTAAGTAGTTAGCTAGCTGGCCTCCAGACTAAAAACCTTGTCACAATACTCACCACACCTGCTATTCAAGCGCCTATTAAGATGTTAAGGCTCTTCAGTATATACCAATAACCTAATAGATATGATGACCATCGAAGAAAGCAGATCTAAAGATTTCGTTTTTTTACCACTTTTAAAGTAATACCATCATCATCGACGACCAGTGATCATTTAATTAGTCAATACCTACTTGTACTAATATGCTGAAAGTTCAAATGTAGCATTTACAGCTAGTTTCATCTTAAAAATGACGTTGTACGAGTATAACACGGGCCTGATAGTACATCCATTGTGATGTCACAGCCTATTAGTTCAAAAGATTGAACAGAGAGAAAGTTCTTAAACGACACACAATAAGCCATAAGGTAACCATAAGGCCCCGCATATAGTATCAACCAAATTATTAATTTCACTGTCACTAAATTTTCACTGTTGGTGAAATCCTTATCTCTCTTTTTTTATTGTTGGAAAATCTTTATCCCAACACTATCCTTATTATTTTATTTTATATTGGTGGTACTGGTATATATTTATTAATAATGCAAGGTATATTAACTTTATTACTCATTTTTAAAAGTTCACATCCTAACTGCAATTGAAATGATTTGAAAGATATCAGCAGTCCGTATTAAATTTGATTTAATATTATAATATTCATTTTAATCAAGATATTATGTTAAAGAAATTCTTCATAAGGCTTCCAGATATGTGTGACCTATTTTTCATAAAAATGATTCCTATCGTTTATTAAGCAAAATTCATATGATATAGGTTATACGTCTCGCTATAATAATCTGCAGTCGGAGTGTAATCAAATCCGAGCGGGACTAGCGCTCTAATCGAGGCAGGCCACGCTCGACCTCCGTCAAATCGACCTAAGAACATGACCTGACTGTCACGGCGAGCAGATAAAAGCTTCACTTTGTACTTTTCAATTTTATTTAAGATGTCTTCTGGATCGAGCTACAAAATAGTATAATGGCCAAATATTAATTCTGTGATTGTGTATTTGTCTCATTGCGACTAACATCAGTATGAGTATTGTTAACGAGCATACTGACAGTATTTATAAATAAGGCCAGCTAATCGTCTTAGCTATTTAAGGCAAGTTGTTGGAAGTCGTTATTTAAAGGTATTTATATATGGAAAGTTTATTTTTAAATATTTTATTTTCTAATGTTCCAACGTAATTTTGAATTTGGTTCTAAAAACTTAACGTAAAACACAGTAAGCGTACTTTTAGAAATTTCCTGAGTTTCATCCACTTGCGCAAACTTAACAATATACCTACCAGCTATTGATAATATTTTGCAAGTACATATTCTGCACGTTTGTTTTAGTCACGGTTAAGACTAATGGTTCCAGAGCTATTAAAATCTTCAAGTAACTTGACTCTTAAGGTTAAAAATATCTTAGTGATAATTCAAATTACATTTATTATGTACAATATCTACTGCACGTCTTTTAATTCACCTGTCAGGACCTACTCACCAAAATCACCTGTCATCACTATTAAAATAAATCCTTACCAAGTTACAACTTTAAAGCAACACTGTTTTTTACACCTTCAGAATTTAAATGTTTGGCTGAGCCCTGTTAAGAAACGGTTACCAAACTTATGACTATGACTCTTCATTAAACTAATTTCACGAGCTATCCGTCTATAAAGTTAGTTGCTTATTAAGTTTAAATGAAGGAAGTCTAATATTGAAATATACTAGCTTTTGCTTGCTAGTTCATTTTTGGTTCACTGAATTTCTTAATAATATAAAAAAAACGGTATGTTAACAGTGTCTTAAAATGTGCTCTAAATATTATAAAAGTGAGTCATTCAGTTTGTGGGTAAGTTGCCTGTGAGACGATTAAGGTCTTAGTATCCTCCGTAACCATCTTTGCTAAAATCATTCACAAAGTCGCGAATGAAAAATCAAAATAAATCCGCAAAAGAGTCTAAAAGGTAGTTTTTTATAAATTGTTAGATTTTAGTCCGTATCAGTATAAATATTTATATTTCATTAGACACATATACATATATTAGATAAGTATTGAAACAAAATACAATGGCGTTACTTTATTTTATTCTGTAATGATTGTCTATGTACCGACAGAATTTACGTCCATAACGACATAGCACGTTGTGAGTGCTTAGAATGCTGTTTCTCCACCTACATATTTCACAACATAAATCATAACTTTATTTCCTCTCGCTCACGGATAGCGGCTCGAGGCGGGAGGTGTCTTTGAAAAGGCTTCGAGACTTCTCTGGGATACCACGACAAAAGCGTGCAATATTAAATTAGGCGTAGAAAGTGGCTGTGCTGCGAGAAGATAATATATTTTCTTAATTTAAGTTTTAATAAAATAGACTTTGTTGAACATTAATTTTGTTTAAAGGCTGCTCTAACAATTAACTTACGTATGGTTTTACTCATTTAACGATTATAATGATGGTAACGCCAGCTCATTTGAGACGTTTAAAGGGTCCTTCCTGCCAATTAGCGCGCGGCGCGGCCCAAACAAAAGGAGTGGAGCCTCATGAATTTATTGTTAGGTTACTGGCTTAAGTTATTTAAGTGTTCGCGGAACGGACGTTATTCACGTGCGAGACGCGGCGCAGAATGCAGCTTCCTACGACGATTTATCATGAATCTTTAATTAAACTTTAGCACTGACTGTTCACAGAGACCTTATTGTGTCTCGTAATATAGTCGTTATATTGAGTGTTTTATATCATATAAGTAATTAGTGCTCTTATGTTTAGCTAAATATTAATAGAAATTAAAGTCTAGAAGCAAAAGGTTTTTTACGAAGAAAGTATATAATACTGATTGTACTTTCAGTTTTGATTACCCGAATAAATCGAAATTTCAGACTAATAGATTTATATATAATATTTTTAAGGACAAAAACAAATATAATCGATTAAATGACTTATACATGCATATTCTTCATTCTATCTTTCTCTTCATTCTTGAAAAATTCAATATTTAAAAGTAAACATAGTGCTCGGTAAGGAAATAATTAATTATGCTATTATACTTCAGTCATCATTAACACCAATTAAGTATAAATATAATCTTATATCTTATATAAATAATCACTCGAAAGACACGCCATTTTTTTTCTCCCATTATTTTCACTAACATATAATTATTGCACGTTTTCTGTTTAGTAGATGCAGTGGACTTACTGTAAACTTTAATGATTGTTAATTGCTAATAACTTTATTCCTTCTAAAATAGTGAATGTAATTTAGATTTTTACCCAATAAGTAAAGTAGATTTATAAATATAAATTAAAAATAAAAATTAAAATACGTTGAAAATATAAATAGGAAAATAAAACTAAGAACTTGTGCAACTGACAGTTATACAATTTTCATGCACAGCGTTTATTTTGGACTTTACTTTACCTGGCGCTTTGAGTGTCACATATAAGTAGAAAAGTCGGTTTAGTTTGTTTTAAACTCAAATGAAATGACGAAGTTTCGAAGTTATTCTCAGTTCGTTTATAATACAATTAAGTGCTTGCGGCTTGTAGATACGATTCAATTACGAACTTTGTGCATATTTTATACCTTTAAGACAAGTACCTATCTGTTCAAATTTTATATAAGAAAGTTTCCGATTCGAAGGTTATCTCAATAAATACAACACGTCTGTCACAATCATTTAATATTCATATCTATTTACCATTTTATCTCTATAATTTTAAATATTATAGTATATTTACAATACTATCAACAATTGTAATAGGTACATTAAATACATTTAGGTTATATATACGCAACAGGGGTATAGCTTTCTTTTCAATAATATTATATCTAAAGAGTTCTACTGTCATATTACTTGTAATATTGTTTTATAACACAGAAAAGATGCAAAATAATGTATATATTAAAACTTCATTATAAAATATGTTGATACAAATAATATTTCTGTAATTTCTGATGAAAAGAATGTTTCATGTATTTATATTTAAAATACAAAAAAGTGTTTTTCTTGAAAGTACTTGTAGTCGAATAAGCTTGATAATTTAGAGTTTCCAGAGCAACTCTTAAGTTCTCAAACGTTGAAAATTTTGCAGAATGACCATGTTAAGATATTTTATAAATCGTGCCGTAAGTATGTATGCAAAAAAGAATGCATCGAAATTAATTTAGACAAAAACTGTATATTATGTTTCACGAAATGTTAGTTCCGCAACCAAAACTACTTGAATAGTTCATAAATATTATTTTATCTATAAAATAATTCTTTGTATAGAAATAGAACGAATTTATGTTAGCATTGTATTATCAAGAATTAAAGTATACAATTGACTTTCTTCGTAATACTTACGTACGTAAGATTTTTTTTCTATTTTTTATTCATTTTATATAAACTAACGGGAAAAATATGTTTCAATTGACTTGTAGTAAAAAGACAATTTGTTTATTTTTAGTTTTATGAAATATAGGTACCTTTTAAGGTACTTTTGGTAACCAAGTCCAATGGTAAATAAAGGTAAGTAATATAATCTGAAATGACAAAGTTTTCTAAATAACTACTTTACCTAGATCTATCACAACATCGCATTCAGTTTTACTAATGAAACAATTCCATGCCATACATTGCGAAAATTTCGTTTTAGCCAATCGTTACCCTAATTGCGACTTCAAAAAGGCACTAGTCTTTATTTATATGTAAATCTGATACGTTTCCAAAGTCGTTGTAAGTCATATATATGCCAAAGATTATTCAAAGGTTTTGAAATAATATTCACTGCAGCGAGTTCTAGACACATTCAATAATCACAAAATTGAACAATTAACATCAATCACTTTTATACTTCAATCTATGCATTTATAGAAAAAATACACATTATATTTTTAAGGTCATAGGTTTTTTAAATGTACATACATATAGTCTATATATTTTTTTCAATTATATAAGATTTACGTCATATTTTAAATAAATTAAATAAATTTCTTGTCTATTTAAGTCGTTGTAAAAGTGTGGTATACATTTACAATCTCAGTATGTCATGAATAGCATAATTTGTTTGCAATAATTCTACGAAGCATTTATTCAATAAAAAAAGCGTTCATACAATATTCACTTTAACATGTTACTCTCCTACACATCTTACATGGTAACCTAAAGCATCATCGGCATATTAAGCTCTCTTCCCTCGCAGCACACACGCCGTGAGGGGGCGCAAGGAACAACTTTCCATTTGCGCAGGCGCACAGTTGATAAATATTCAAATGGTGTGGATCATGGCCGTGCGGCGCTGATGGCGGCAATGGCAACGCTGACTTTAACTTTGGCATGTATATACTGGGGGCGTCCAATCGTATCTAAAAAAATAAATCATAATTCAAAAAAATATCGCGAAATATTAGAAAAGAATATGTATTGCTCAGTAGTCATATTTAATTCTGAGGTGACAGCAACATTTAAATCAAGATGTTCTCTTAAATATCTAAAACAAGTACGCACAGACTTGCCTAAATATTTTATAATTTATAATATCATTAAATATTAATGAATAATTCACCAAAAATCATCATAGCATTAAGTCAATTAAAATACAATATCGTATAAATGTTAATAAATAATTTTGTTGCATAGCACCATAACACGGAGCAATAAAATATAGTTTTATTTGTGTGGCTCACAAGTATCCCATAGTCAGCGCTTACCGAGCCGGCTACGGAGCGCAGACGGAAGGTAGACAGGCAGCTGGCGCTTATGTCGCCCGCACGCGACTCCATAGAAATGCTCTGTGCCGCGTGCATCTCCAATGACCGAGTGGGTGATTCTAGCCTATCATAGATAAAACTGTATTTTAAATTCTATTAATATATTTATATTTATGAAATGGACGAAAGTTCCGTTAGTAATAGGTAGTTATCCCTTGGAAAAGAAAGATTTTCCTGGAATAAAAGTTATCCTAAATATTGATCCGAGTAAAAAGCTATAAAATTTCACATAAAGTTTGATTAAAATCAAAACATTGTTTTTAAAAAAAATCATTCGCGGAATTCGAAAATCATGATAAGTTACTGTATTATTATATGTATAGATAGCGCAATTTTACAGCAAAAGATTTTTTTTTTATTTCCACAAATATTTACAGCACATAAAACGTATAACGTACATTAATTGCTTGGAAGGTGGCGCTTTCACAAGTGGTGACTGAATGGCTGTATTAAAAGTGGCTCCCGCCGGACTCGCGACAATTAGGTTCTCTGCACCGATGGTCACTGCGTCTTGACCTGCACCCAAAAGCAGGACACCTCGAGAATCGCGGACTTCTAACCGTGCGACATGAACTTCTAAGCGATCATAACCTATGACAGAAATAACAGAAGTTTTATATAAATATAATAAAAATAAAAACAAATTACCATATCTAATATAACTTTTGATACTATATGGAAATACATATATATCATATCTGTCGAATAAAATATTTTGATTTAGATTTTTTGATTTTTATCATTTTATATACACAAGTATACAATAAAAAAGGATATACTATAACCCATCTTACCTAAGAACAATTTGCTTTGAATCATCCCATGTGCATCTCGCGTCGAAACAGTAAAATTTCTTGACGATTCAATAGAAATTGGTTGTCCACGTCGTGATTTTATGCTGGATGCAAAAAGGGAATCCAATACAAGAGCCTGCCCCAATAATTGTAAGCCTCCAGGGACAATACGAAGCTGACCCATACCTTCCTATATAAAAAGTTTACCATTCATACTTTTGTCCATTTTAAAAGTTTAATAGTCGAAGGATTTTGCTCTGTATATGTTTCAAATTCCAGTTAGAATATTATGCTTTTACATTAACATAGATTTCACTTATAGCAGTGAAGTTTACTTAACTGTAACTTTAGTAACTCACCTAACTAGCCAAGTTCAAGTCTAAGCTGTAAAAATATAGTGCTGTGGCGAGTTTTACGGCTAAAATATATTTTATGTACGTCGTAACTTTTAAACATTTATTTTTAATGAAATAATATTGGAGTAAATATAGATAATTTATTTACGGAATACTTTCTTTAATTAATATAAGTAATGTATACAATTTACATGGTTGGTTGGAATAATGTACAACCACTTGTAAGAAACATCAGTATTAAACACATTTATTTAAAAACATAAACACATTTAATTATATTTTTATAAATATATTGTTCTGTGTGCAATAATATGCTGACTGTACGATGTCAATGAAGTAAAACTCAATTTACTGTTATCCAACATATACATACAGGATACCTGATATAAAATGACATATAGAAATAACTTTTAAACGATATTAAATATTTACCGAATTGAAATCCAATACTTTGAGAATCCATAGCGTCAATGCGAGATTGATAATCATCATAAGCATGAGTGCCATGACAAGAATGTAGAGGCATTTCTTTCGCCAACCGTAAATGCCAACTTTGAATTGGCTATTATAACTGTTCCTGATCGAGTCCGCCTTTGTGTCTCGACCCGCATTGTTGTTGAGAATCGGCTCCGGGGTGATCTTGTCAGCGTAAGGGATCCTGAAAGAAAAATATTGCTTTAAAAATCACGACATTTCATTACTCTTCATCGATAAAATGGATTTTCACTTTAAACTTTGCTGAGATTTTCTATTTGGATTCCATAAAGAATTTATTTTTGTAATATACATTTGAAGATTGCGAGAATGTTTTATTGTTAGAGAGTTATAATAAAAAAAATAAATTGATAATCATATTTTCTTGTTTATAATGTATTTGGCAAAATTTTATAATACACCACACTACATGATTTGAATACGCGAATACACTAGAAATAACGAGTTATATCCTCGGTTAACAACGACATTGATTCAAGGATAATTTCAATGTATTTTAATTATTATTTATACTTAATCCATGAACTCTATGAGATTTGTAACTTGATTAGTTAAATAAATATTATTTTTGGCTACTATTATTATAATAAAAAAATACTCAAATTCTACTAGTTCTAGCAATAAGTAAATTTCCAACATTTGATTATTAGTTTTTAAAAATAAATGTCATCGAACATCAAATATTGAATTGGGAATTTTTCCATTTCAGAGCAAAGATCCTCCGCTGGAACGTTGTTTGAAACACATTTCACTTGCATAAATCATAACTTTATTTCCTCTAGCCCTACTGATCGCAGCAAATCCGGCTTTATGTCGCACACAAGTGTCTTACATCTATCTTATACCTCCATTATTTCAATAACATTTTACTTTTGAAACGTATGCTATTGCTACAGGAGTACATATTTGCAATATATATTTTTTACTCATTAATGTAAAAAAAATATTTAACGTAATATTAATATGAGTATCCTTAGAATCATAAAAATATAAGCATATTTTTATAATATAGAGCTAACTAATACCTACATAAATAAATGGAATAATAGAGAGAAAAGTTTGCTTTTCCGTAAAAGCTGGACGACATTAGTAGTTAATTTACAAGTTTTAAACACAGGTAAACTTGGTAATGTGGTTCCGTTCAATAAAATACGACTAAAAATTGTAGTCTCTGCATCAGTCCGGCCGTCTACATAATACACGTCGGTCACGCGATGTACTTTATTTTTAAATCATTATAACCACCGTAAAACGTTTGTTATTATGTTTAAACATAATTTTAAAAATACGAAAATTGGTTAAACTTCTGGTAGTATATGTAAATGATTTACACGAACTATAAAACACTTACTATATATGAAATAGTTAGCAAAAGTTAATGTCATTATAAGTTAATAATTTTTATTCAATAAATGTGGACTTTTTAACGTATTTATTTTTAATGGCGGTTTATTCACTAGTTATAAATGTAACTTTCATATGATTCACTCTAATTTTACAAAGCATATTCATATTTCATACAATACACAGCATAATGATAGCGGCTCAAAATAAATTGCTAGCTAAACCTTTAAAAATAGACCTGCATGAGGTGAATGCAGATTCATATTTGGAATTTATTTTTGTATGGCGTGCAGAGTAGCGCAGTGCAGCGAGCGGTCCCGTGCGTATTATTGGCATTAAAACACGATGTTTTTACTTCCGAAGCGAATGTAATGCACTTTCATATTCATGGATTGGCTTTATAGTCTTGTTAAATTCGATATTTTAGCGCTGTGATTTCATAACATTTTCATTTTACACTTCACAGTTGACATGCGATATCTCATAAACTACTAATTTAGTGATATTGATAAATATACAATAAACATACGTTTTGAAAATAATATTTCCATTGTTTTGAAACAGTGAAGAATCTATGTAGCTACAGTAAAGTTTAATAAATAAGTAAATTGGTTCATCTAGAAATTATTATACGATAACAGCATCAATGATAATAAACATATCATTGATGCGATAAGGATAAGAAAGGATACAATAAATATTTGTCAGTACTCGAATCTCTCTCATATACGAGCGTTATCAAAAGGTACGCTGTATGATATGCACAAAGAACTACCAAGTATTTCTAAAACTGGCCACCAACAACGAGAGGGGTCATAAATTTTGTAGGATTTAAACACGACTGGAGCATTGCACGCTGAAAAATTCTAACTCCCGCTCTTGCCACAAGATGTAGAGATGTGTTGTCCCCATCGCTTGCATATCAAGTGGGCTAAGAGGGATATGCAAGAAGAAATATGTAGAAAAATTTTAGTCCAGCTCCATTTATTTTTCTGTTTTTATTTTAATTTGTAAAAATTGTATAATGACATACTATTTGACCTGCGTACAGTGACTCACTCTCTCACATTTTATACTGTGTGTATAAAATGTTTTAATGTTTTAAAATAATTTATACGAACACAGAGTGAGTGTGAAAGTGGTGACTGTTTTGGACCTTTAAATGACTGACCCTTTTCATATTTTAGACTATAACTAATATAAAGATATTGATTTTAACTTATTAAAATTTTATTTGTATTTGCTTCTCCCATTATTACAATATGTAAACAAAATATCTTATACTAAACAATATAATTTCGACTTCAGTAATAAATTAATGTTGTTGAAAATCAATTACTTAAACAACTAACTTCAATTTCATAAGTTAACCTATAAATCTACCTACAATTGCAATGTCAATATTTTCAGTATTGTATACTATTCTTAAAAGAAAAATAAGTACGGGCACTCGGCAAGCGGGTGCACTTTATCTCCGGGTCCAGTCTTCCAACACGTTTAGGGGGTTTAGGTGGCATTAGAAACCAATTACAACAATAATATTGCTTACTTACAAGTCTCTCGTCTTTCCAATTTAACCAATAAACACCACTTGAGCCAGTCACATTACGTATAATGTGTTTTATATTCCAATTATATTTTACATTACCTTTTTCTTCAATAATATTCTGTTCTTTTTAAATAATTATGTTTTCTTACGTAATAATATAAATATAAAACTATATTGTACTTGCCAGTAAACTGTAGAATGTATTATCCACTGTGTTGAGTAAATCTCTGAAAGGCTAGTAGGCTTTTTAGCCTATATTGTACAAAGGCGTAAATTAAAACCTAACTGTTGTTATAGACCTATATAAATTACACACAAATGAACATGTGGAGAGTAATATCATTATTGAATATTAGAATCACACTAAGCCAAATAGTTTTATTAATAAGAAAACAAGATGACATTAAATATGTAATGGAGATAAACAGTATAAATGGGGTAGGGTCTAATAAATTTTCCGCGCGGAAGCGTAAACGATGTACGTAGTGGCACGTAGCATCGCAACGTAGCTCGGAACCATGGCCCGTAGCCCGTGCCGTCCTAGGGGGAGGCGCGTGCCGCAAATGAGGCTTATTAATCATTTCCATCACAGCAACTGACTTTACGCTGCACAGATATATTCTAACGAGGCATATTTCTTTTATCTGTTCTTCGTTTTTACATTGAATGGAACGTTTTTAAATAACAGAGTATAAAGTTACTACGTGATATTTTCTTATAGAAACATATTATATAGTATAATAACCCTGAAGTATCAATCTCATTGTTACATTTAAGTACTTACGTTGCGTGAAATTACTGACGTTTTATATGAAAATCGAGGTAGAATAGTTGAATAGTGAGTGTGTGTGCTAATTGAGCGTTTCACCGCCTGCCGGAATGCGCGGCCGCTGCGCATTCGTTAGCAATATTCCACTAACGAACCAAACTAATAGCCATTAAGTTGAATAACGTAGCACTTTGCACTGTGAATTCCATACAAGTGACACATGATGCATGATCTCTCACAAGCAACTTATGATTTTCCACTCGTTAGTTGGTAAAAATCAATAATAGTTGTAAATAATTACATATTTATAGGTTTTATTCCATTTTTTCGAGTATAAATAAATATTAATTATTTAGGTCTAAACGTAAAATTAGGGAAAATAGTATATGTACATTGTACATAATATGTTTACATAGTGGATATCTGTTTAATCGTTGAAACATTTGCATGTCAATTTAGTATTTGCATGTTGAGAATGAAACGTAAAACCGGAGTAATAGTAGTAAATCATGTGCACTGAAATCTTCTTCCATGTTTGCTATTGCTATTGCAATGTGATAAAAATTGATAAAACATAAGGAATAAATGTATCTAATGAAATAAGTTTTTTTTCACTAATATTGACTAAAGAAAAAAATTTAAATAACAATTTAATATTCGTAGGTCAAAATAAAAAATATGATGTTTATTTTTTCAATCACTTATCATATTATGATGTACTCTATGATTTGTAGAACAATGAGGGATGCACAATTCTGACATCATCTTCAATGGATTTTGCATGTTGAATTTTATTCACTATGCCAACTCAACTCTGCCAACACTATATTTCTGTTGTGAATACATTATAACCGTCTCGGCTGTCCAACTTGAAAGTGAAAAAATTGAAAACTCTAACTTTGATATTTACTTTTCAATTTGGACGTTTCAAGCTTTCTTTTTAACGGAATGCAACTTCCATTACTGCTTTTAGGTTCATAATTGATTTTATTTACTTTTGCGGTCCACACATAATAGCGCTCAGAGAAAACCCCAGGAGGAACATCATTGCACATTTTGCATGTGCGGGCAGAAAGGAGCGAGATGCATGTTCATTTTTGGGATGCCAGGCATGTAATATATAAGGATGACATCCAACCCGACAGGGAAGAGAGTGGTGACAGAAACGCCACGGTGGCATCACATCAAAAAGTACGTCAGAACATTCCATTATACAGACGAAAGAATACACATAGAGAGCAACATCTATCCGAAAGCTTACGGGTTCTAAGTCGTATGTTAGTATGGGATCATCGACAATATGAACGGCTTGTCACATGGAAGAAGTTGGTATTGAGGAGTGCCAGCCCAGAGATCATAACAGTATTCCATGAGAGGGTGAACCTGTGATATATAAAGAACAGGAACTGAAATACTGTTTCGCTCCGTTAAGCACTACTATTGTTTTGGAAGCCAATTTGGCTTTCTGTTCCAACTGACGTGTAAACTGGACATGGCATTAAATCTCCGAGGATCACAACTTCCACGCAGGGATATAGCTGGAATAGGAAATCTGACCCTTCTTGGATGTCCGAAGGGTCGGTCTATTTCGGCGTTTCCACTATGAGATACACGTCTATATTGGAGTATGTCCCCCATATTTTATACGTGACCATAAAATTGACAGGTCAGGACGGGGTGGCGACAACTGAGTGATATCTTCCCTGACGAACGTACAAATCCCAAATTTTGGCAGAAAGACATGTTCCAAGCTGTAACTAGGATATTTTAAACAAGATGTATCGGCAGGACAATATCTGTCTCCATTAAAAAAAGTAAGACCAGCTTATCTGTTTCAAAATAGTGATGGACAGCATTGAGGTTGGAATGGAGTGCCTTTTTGTTGCAAAAGTCCACATTAAACGCGGAAGGGGTGGCCGCTGTGCAAATTTTTCTTACGTTTGTTGCAACCATAGTGTGTCAAAAAGGGGAAAAAAAGGAATTCTGAGATTTCGGCGGACTCGGGTTAAATAAAAATATTCAGTATGTGTATATCTGCACCACTCAAACTGTGTATTTTGCTGGCATGGGGGATAGATCTGGGTACAAACAAATAAGCGGCCAGCGGTAGAGCGTTTCATCAGGTCTCCATGGACTCCATGCCAACACGACACACTTAAACAGAAGCGATGGACTTCACTTAAATACCGATCCCGAGGTCGCCGAGATCATCGGAATTTAGGAAAGGGGCTGGCTTTGAACATATCTGCGACTGGGACATTTAGCGATCAAGTTCGATATGAAACTGGTCGCGAGCCAGCAGAGAGCAATACTGGCAAGTTTTAGTGGTAGAGGGCATTGGTGAGTTACTCGCATTTTAAGAGCAGCTTTCACAGTGGTAGGGGAGAAATGTATTCTAAACATGTCACAGGAACAGTAATGAATATTACCAAAGAAAACTTTAGCTCTGTCTTGACGTAACGGTGAGTAAAAGTGCTAACACACCAAGTTGCAGTGGTACATGAAAATTATAAATCGATTAGTGTTTATTGTTACAAATAAAAATTGACAATTACTATTATTTACTTTGAGTTGAAATTCCTTTTTTATGATTGTTTATATTATACGCGTTTGATTATTTATACTAATTATGTTTCCTCTTTGTTACTTATTACAAATCATATTTAATTGTTACCGAATAAAATGCTGATTAAAGTACTCTGATGTTATACTTTTTAATATATTTCTAATCACCATTTGAATAAATCTCATTACCATTAGCTAAATATCAATTACCGTTCGTGCTAATCTCATTACCGTTTATTAAAAAAAACAAAGCCCTATATATTCAATACTAAACGTCACATTACTGTACCTCCTTCATATTTAGTTTATTTTCATTATATATTGTACAAAAAAATAATAAACAACACCATCAGGCTTAATATTTGATTCGTCAAAAAAAAATGTAAAATATGCATGAAATGAAATATTCACCCATAGGCAACTAAAAGTAATCGACAAACAATGTACGTCTAGTATTTCAATTAAGTTTCTCATAACTTGTGTACGACACAAGGCCAACCGGTATAGGGAGATATGGGTAGAAATAGGCGCAGGGCGTCATGTCCCGGTTAATACCTAGCCTGAGAGACATGTCGGGCCGGCTCAGCGAAACGTCAAAGGCAAATTGAAAATTAATTTATGCTTGCAAAATTTCATAAAGCTTTCGAAAATTGTAAATCAGTCAACATGAAGCTGCGTGTTCATACCTGAGTTTGAGGTACTTGTTACAAATTAAACAGTTATTTCATTAAATTAATTAGTTTTCACTGTTACTTTGCAGGATTTTCTTATTTTATTTATATATATTCTGCAAGGTATATAAAAGACTGATCCTACCTTAGTCGACTTGGTCGCGGAACGGAAAGCTTACTCCAATTATTATACATACTTGTAGAGAAATTCGTTTTACCTTTACCATATTTAAAAAATAAAATTAAAGTTAAATTATATCTATATTTTTATATAGACAAAATTTGATAGGTAATTTACTAGCCTCTTAAATCATCATTACATTCATATCCTAGCTTTATCAACAGATCACATCACAGATCAGCTACTAAATACTACTATTGGGAATGTATAAAAATTAAATTAAATGATTTACATTTATAGAGGTTCAAATGTATTGAACATGCATCTTAAAAGAAATATGATATCATCTTGTATACTTAACTTACTCGTACTACTGCAATAATATACTTATAAAATTTAAACTTGCCAAAACGGTTATGGAGTTCCGTATAAGTATCCTTTATAGTCCAAGTTCATTATTACCTTAATCATATTTAGACGCCAACGTTGTGTTGCGATTGTCGATAAGTCTCACCGTACCTCAATCACTAATTCACTACACACTTCGTATTTAATTTTGAAGTGAACACTGATGTTCGTCGCCAAACAATATAATTAAAATTAAAATAAAACTACCTTGCAATATTGAATGCGACTTTGTTTTTAGAACGACACGAACAAGGAAAGGAAAAAGAATGTTGAAGGAAACACTTAAATAGACGTATATTTATAAATAAAATAATAAGTGCAAAATAATAACAATTGTTAAAGATTTTTAAATAAGATATAACAATTCATGCAAAGGCAATCGAAGTGAACGCACTCGCGGGAAGGCTTCAGAAAGAGTCGTAAATACTCAGACGCCTCTCACTTATAAATTAGGATCATAAAGCAGTTGCCGAAGTTTGTTGGCGTCACGACGACCATAAAACAACGCTTACGTCTAACGGGAATACGCTCGTCTTACCCCCTTTGCGATCTTTCAATTTACCCGAATCGCTCTAACAACTTGGAATCTATAGATATCACTAAGCTCATTTAAAAAAATATAAATTAAAATCACTATTAGGGCTAAGAAACAAACTATAAAAATAAGGTTCAATACACTCGCTCTCATCCATGCTTTATATTATATTATTAATTAAACCACTCATTAAACAATCGTTATGAAAAATGCTTTTCTCTATTACTTTAACATTATAACATAATGTACTATAGCTGAAAGAGGAGTGAGAATATAAATCAAAATTTTATATATACGTGCCAATTTTCATATTAATTGCGTTTTATTACGCACAAAAGTGCTTGCATCAAATTAGTTATGTTGTAAAATAATGTTGTTAAAAGGAGTAATGGCATTTCATTAATTTAGTTCCAGTGGTGAAACATGTTACCACATCGGTATCTGCGCATGTAGCAACCGAGGATGCGAACCGAGTATATCATTAAAATTTACTATTAAAGTGTTAAAAATAAATGGTAAATAACAGAATGTTAATTTCATTTAACTGTTACTGACATTTGTAAAAGACCAGAACATAATAGCATTACGAATTAATGAGACGTGTTTAAACTTCCCTCGGAATTCCAATAATTAAAGCCTGATAAATTTAAGCTGTGAATTATTTAAGTAATTCGTACAATTTATTAATAACAACCGTTACATTAGATACATAAACTATAGTTTACAAATTCTTTTCTGTAGTGATTTACAAATTACAAAAGAATTTTCAAACAATTGTTAAGTTAAATATTTAACAAATGATGCGATCACCTCTTCGTTTTATTAGAGCAGATGCGAGAGCTTAACTGATCGTAGTGAGATCGCGAAATCGCGTGGAAGTAATTCGCGAAGGCAAGTTTGCCGCAGACACTTTACTTACAGCACTAGAAGTTAGTTGGAGCAAAAGTTGGCCGGCGCTTGTCCCACTCATAAAGTCAATAACGACAACTTAGTCACTTTTGCACGTTCAAAGCTTAGCTTAACACAAGATATAAACTTATAAACTGATTTTTACAATATTAAATCAATGCTAAAGATAAGGATATAACATTCAGAGAACAATTTTTACAACATACCACCCTTACCTTCCTTGAAACTGCTATAGTGGTGGTGTATGCGACTGGCGTGTACACTATTCAAATACAATAGGTATGTACTACTATTTAAGTTTTTATTGTTTGACTTTAAACGATTATAGAACATAATATCAATTAAAATCGTTAAGTGTGCTAGAACGTCCTAACATAAATATAAAGTACTAATATAATAATAAAAATACAAATGACACAGGTAATAGTTTCATTTCATTTTAAGCATAATGTTATCAAGAAGTGCCGGGGCATAAAACCACTATTTTTTTTTAAAGAAAGCATATTTTATTGATAATAGAATTACTTCTTTACTCAACGGCATATAATTACTTTTCTAATAGGTGAAACTACTAAACTTGTTTGTATACTAAAATAAATGAGAACACACTAAGAGCGCATTAATTACTTTTAAATTTTAAAAAATATTTAAAGAAACTTAAAGGGAACCGCCGTTCCACATTAAAGTTTTAATTGCATACATTGCTTCAATGTTATGTGATTTCTTTCAACTGAGGAAGGTCGAGTAGAGCTTTAGAAATAAAATAGTATTTTCTGGTTCACCTTAAAGTAACGTATATTCTTGCATTACATCCAAGTACGTAAGGTGCGTGTAAATTATTCACTCGATACGAAACCTTCTCTCTGGGGCTTTCAGTGGGATACTAACATCTGATCCGTGATTGCGCTCGATAAATCTGTTACGGAAAAACCCATGTTCGTATCACTTTGTGCTTTTGTAAAAAATCCTTAAAGACATTTTCTAGCTTATTATATCAATGGTTTATCTTAATTTTCAATGCACTCACTTGACGCGTATTTTTTAACCTTTAAAAGAGTTTAATCCGAATTTTATGATTCTTTATCGATTGCAATATACCTACAATATACATACTTCCAGGTTGATCCTATTTTAGTTTTTAAAAAATAAACTCAAATGCTATTACCATTTATTTTTTGGATGTATTCGTTAAGTTTTTAACTACAGAATATAATTTAATTGAAAACTAAATAACAAAAAATATTTACGATTTCTAATACTTAGTTTAAGTGTAAGAGAAGTTTAAGGTATATACACAGCGCGTTGTCGCAAAAAAAATAAAGACAAGCCTATGAATAGGAAAGGCAAAATCTGTCAAAGCTGACCCCCAATGGAAGCAAAGACTTCAACAGTAGGTCATTTACTCATTATCACCATAAAGTCTATTAAATGTAATAATTTTACGTTTCTAAATTTGCCAGTACTTGTTCGAATCCAGGACAGATTAGGAGAATTTGGAACTAAACTTGGACTGCAACTTTAAGCAACGGCATGGTCATGTGGTGGTAAGATTGTATCAGTACTCAAATTACACTTGATCTCAGACAATTTTTGTAACATTTATATTAACTACGCATATTAAATAAAAGATACATACTGCATATACAATATACATAACATTTTTCGTTGTTAGAATGACTGCCGAAACAACTAAAGCTAACATGTTTTGGCTGGTATTATAGCATAGCGACAAGTCGAAATAATGATAAAATATTATTTGTCATATCGGATAGTCACGTGATAAAGATTTATATTTGGGATGTTGTTATGGTTTCAGTATTTTACTATAAAATATTTTAATATTACTTAGATACAAACACCTATATATATACACTAGCGACTCGCCCTCGTCGAAACGTTTTGAGAGTTAGTATAGATTTCTCAGGAATGAGATATTTTCCTGCAGTAAAAAATATCCTATATATTGACCCAAAGAACCAGCTATCACCTCAATAAATTTCAACAAAATCCGTCCAGTAGTTTTCGTGATGGGGTCACAGACAGACAGAAAAAAATTCTGAAAACGATAGATTCGGCCTCTGTATCGTTAATAATGACTATTTCAATTGGAATTTCCAAAAAATATTCAATGTACAGATTTAACTATGTTATAAATCTATACATATAATAAAACTTCTAATATTATTATATGTATAGATATATAAACACCTACATATTACATACACTTTTATTTTGACTTCATAAAAAACTAGGCAATCAATAAATAGCTGACGTTAATTGTTGTTTTAATTAATTAGTATTCATTAGAAGATTGAATTCGGCTCTAAGAATAAAATTATTACTTATGAAAGTATTTTAAAACCGACGTTAGTACCTTTTAAGTTAAAAATATTCATAATAGTACGTAGATAGGCGAAGTCAAAACAGTTCAGTGGGTATCTTTTTTGCCTCTGTTTTTTTGCATATATTAGTTCAATGAAGAAATATAAAACGTTGGAAAAAAAATAAAAAAGTACCTACTATCTAATCTAATATATAAAATTCTCGTGTCGCGGTGTTTGTAGTTAAACTCCTCCGAAACGGCTTGACCGATTCTCATGAAATTTTGTGCTAGGTCTGAGAATCGAACAACATCTATTTTTCATCCCCCTAAATGTTAAGGGTAGTCCAACCCTAATTTTTATTTTTAGATAAATTATTTATTTTTTAATTTTTTTATGATACAACATTAAAAATACCTACAACCCTAAATTTTCAACCCTCTACGATCAACCCCTATTTTTCTTTTGCAATTTTTATTTTCATTATTTTTAATCATTTGCGCTGAGAGATTAATCTTTATTTTTTTTTCAACTGCCATAATTGATAATAAAAATATGAATAAGGAGGTAGTTTATAAATAGTAGACGTCCGCTAAGAACGGATTTTGTAACAGGGCCGGATTAAGGAGGTCTAAGGGCTCTCGCATGCTTTTTTTAAATTCCTTCATCTTTTGTGCTAGAAACTTCAAATTTGGCAGGGAGGTAGTTCAAAAATTTTGTAGGTTTTTTTCATCCTTTGTGCTACGAACCTTAAATTTGGTGGGAAGGTGGTTAATTGTTGGTGAAAGTCCGCTAAAACGTTTTTTCTACAGGGCCGGATTAAGGTGGTGTAAGGGCTCTTATAAAATAAAGTGCAGCACAGGGGGGTTCCAAAAGCGGGACAGAGTATATTAAGGATGCGTTCTGAAATAGCTAGAGTAATTGTAGAGCATTTTCAGGCAATCTACAGATCAACAGATTGCGAATGATTGAATAAAGATTAGTAGCAATTAAAAAATGAACGCGGGCGAAGCCGCGGGTATTTCTAGTAAGGATATAAATATGAGGAAAATATGTTTTCCTCAAATTTTTAATAATGATTCCAATGAACCAAAAACTCATATGATTCAATGAATAAAAATATTTTAATAACAGCATATAAACAGGTTACAGCATAGAAAAGATTTACTATGACATAATTTAAAACTAATTATATATTAAAATAAAAAATAATTAGAACTAGAGTGAAAAAAGTAGAGAGACTCTATTTATACTCTAACACAAATTTTTGTCTGGAATTTGCTACTTATAATAAAAGTGCGTTTTTAATGGATTTATAAGGTCTGCCCCAACCTGTATAGTACGTTAGTATTGTCGTTCCACAAACAAGCCACAGCGAGTGGGTACGTGACGTGCAGTATAAATTGCCATGTTCAGACTGAAATCAACTGTCAAACGTATTGAATCATTTTGCTTTTATGTACAAAATTGGGCCTCAAAGTATTTGATGTAGTTCGAGCATATAAAATTATTTATTAATGGTTTAAGAGATTTCTGTCGGTTAGTCTCTAGGTAAGTCTCTAGGTTAGTAGTAATAGTCGGTTTTCAACCGCTTAAACATATAAATTTTATATACGAAAGTATGTAGATTAAGTTGTTAAACTTGTGCTGTGTATTGCTTTGGTATTGAAATAAACAATTATAAATGGAAAGTAATTGTAATGATAACTAATTTTTATTTAATATTATAATGAATACAGACAAAAGACATTGGACCATATTCCTGTCTTAAAAAATTTAAAATGACTCATTTAACAACAACACGGTTACATAGCGCCTTTTGTCGAGTTTCCCGAGTAATCAAATTAACCGCTACTGAAATGATTTCAGTAATTCCAAATATTTTAATTGACAAACAGAAATTTGGGCGGAAAATAGCATTTAAATTGTGCTTGCATTTACAGAATTTTAATGCTTCGAATAAATATGTCGCAACAACGTCAAAAGCCGCTCTTTTATTTTCATAATCACATGTATAACTATCCAAATTAATTGTTTTTACCATCTTAGGGGTCGTCCATAAATCACGTGATGTTTGAATGGGGGGGGAGGGGGTTCGGAAAAAATCACGAAATATCACCAGGAGGGAGGGGGGGTGTAGTGAGTTATCACGTGATTTTTTTTACTCACCGTTGGGATTATCCCGCGCGCCGCGACAATCGCCGAACTTTTATAATAATAAGCCTAGTCACCTCCAAAACTTCTCTGAAAAGACCTGTACGGGAACTACTATTGCAAGAAATGGCACTATTAAAAGCTATGCTATGCTTTAAAAAATCGTGTATTATAAATTCTTCATAACGGATGATAAGACCAATAGGATGGGCCAAACATTCGCCCAGACACACGAAGCGTCGCTATTAGTAAGAAAGGAAGTGTAATAATGAACCGATTGGTCTTAATCGCTTTGGATTACTTATAAAAAGTATTGACTTACTTCCATTAATATCATGTATAAAAATTAAGACATACATAAACTATAAGTAACGTTACATTGTTATAGTAGTAGTCATAAGTTACAGACGGACGAATTATACATTTTTAATGATATTCTCAAAAACTTTTACTATATTTACATATGTGAATATCAGCACTGAAAGTTTAAGAAAAGTGAATACTATTTTGACTTAACTTTAGCACCGGGTGATGTACCCAGTGCTCAAAGTCAATTGACCGTCGGCCGAAACTAGAGGGTATGCATACAGTCAAAAACCATACATAAACCACCTAATCCCAATGATTTTGTTAATGAGAAAAAAGAAAATTCTGGCAGGATTTTAGTCGAGTCGTAAGGATTCTGTAGGTGCTAGTGCACAAAAAAACTACGGAAAAGTAAAATTTCACGATTATTATTTTGTCATTTATTCTTCTTAATTAGAATTTTACATTTTTATCACGGTGCTTAATTTACCAAAATTATATTAGATTATACCTGTTAACCTTTATTTAAAAATAATATTCAGATTTTTTAAGGTACTTTGTAAAAAAATACACGTGATTTTAAGTGGGGGGGGGGGGGGGGTAATCTTAAACCTCACCATGTATCACCATGGGGGAGGGGGGGTCTAAAAAGTTGCTTAAAAACATCACGTGATTTATGGACGACCCCTTATATACGAATATAAAAAGAAATACCGAACAAAAATATCAATTTTTATACCCCCGTTGTATAACATACACATAATGTGGTACTCATATATGAAATGGAATTCAAAATCAAGGTTTAACTTTAAAACTCTACATTATTGTTTGCGTGACTTTCTATAATTATGATTGAAAGCTTTACAATTACTCGATCCCATTATTTCAGGTTTCATTAAGAAAATTGTTGGCCTTACTAAAACTTTTCTTGAAGTTCATTCGGTGTAAATTGAACGATAATGTTATTCATTCAACTTATTATCGTTAGCCTATATTCAGAAATCAATATTGTTGTCAAATTTTATTTATTAAGCTCCATGTTTCTATGGTGTTTGTTAACCAATGTTTCTGAACAGCACATAAAATTTACATAACTTATTTACGCTGAAGGTGGCGTCGGCTCGTAAATCTCGCGACAAGAGGATTTCTGTTTGTGAAGTTTCTTTTTTATTTCCACTTTATCTGTGTAATGCAAAGGCCTGTGAATACTCTGGCGCAACTCGAGAACCTGCTTAACTTCAATAAATCAATTTGTACACTTACCCTTACTTATAGTCTCGGAACGAAACAAGTTTAGAACGTGTTGCGACCAACAAACAAAAAATAAAAAGGTGTACTTACGTGTATATTAGTTACGTATAATATTTTAAGTTCAAGTCGTGGAATAAGTATTCAGTGCATTATCATATTGCTTATATATATTTTTTTTAGAAACTGTTATTAGGTTTGCTTTACTAATTAAGCTTTATTAATTAAGTATCGTTTTAGGTTAGTTACTTTTCTAAGCCCTCACCACCACCACCATATGAATTACTGTGGTTTTTTTAAATTAAAGTCTAACTAAATGCCCTGAAGTCCGAAACTGTCGGTCATTATTGAATAGTTTACCAATAAACTTGGTAAACCTTAGGGTTTTATAGAGTTTTTAGGATAATCTTAACATTAAGTATAGGTATTATATGAGTAGGGCTTATATTCGTCTTTTAACAGCGGTGAAGGTGTGTAAGCAGTAAACAAAGCTGGAAGCTATAACTGTAACGACGTAATTTAGGTTTATAAAGAACTACTCATATAATACTTATTGCTTGGATGAAGTCTCTTTATATCAGCACTTTGTTTAAGTCTATTACTTGACTTCACAGTAATGTTGTTAATTAATGAGTATCCCTACTGCCTACATGATGGTTGTTTATATATTGCATTGTTATACTGTATTGATTATTTTCTATTAATTTAAATAACGAAAGTAACAAAAAGTACCATATAAAAATATTCCAGTATAAATCAATATTGATAATGATGTATAATTGATAAATCAACTGTTCACTGAATAGATTTAATATTAATACTCATCTCAATTAGTGTTACCATAAATTAAATAGGACGATAGCATATTGAACTGAATATTTTAAAACTGCAACATCTCTACATTATAAATGAAACTATCTTTTCGGATTTTGTTTGATTTTTCCGCGACAAAATCCGAAAAGATAGT
This sequence comes from Boloria selene, assembly GCA_905231865.2. Taxonomy (NCBI): domain Eukaryota; kingdom Metazoa; phylum Arthropoda; class Insecta; order Lepidoptera; family Nymphalidae; genus Boloria; species Boloria selene. The sequence continues at coordinate 9,115,511 of HG993137.1, read as the reverse complement.
TTCATTTATAATGTCAAGTATTCGCGTAAACCTAAGAAAGTACTATCTCTACATTTGCTTCATTAATTGTATAATAACATACCTATTTTAAGTAAATTGAATTATCTACTCGCATTCATCTTACTGATGTGTCCATTTCGTATCACAAAGTTAGATGTGAGTGTCGTTCTATTTTAAACACGATAACGCCAACTTTACCGTCCTCGAAATGTGAATACCTTGTAGCGAAAATGTGACTAGCGGAACTGCACAAGTAACTCGGCTGTCCTTCGTCGCACACATTCACTAGTCCCCGAACCGGCGCAACGCTACCCTCGAATAAGATTTCTATTAAGCATTTTTAATAAACGCCATTTGCAAAACCTTCATTATATAAATGAAATTCTTCGTATTAAGCTTTTATTATTTCTTTTCATCATCAAAATGAAAACTTAATAAAATATATTAACTAAATTAATAATGAATGAATATGAAATTATATTAGTCGCTTTTTCTTTGACTAAAATTAAATTACGAAAAAAAAGAAATGGATCCTTACTTAACGATAGTAAAATCTTTAAATATACCCAAATAATTAAAATTTAATTAAAGGAAAAATTGTATCTTTGACGAAAGACACGACGATGTAGTAGATCATTTTCTATTTACTGCGAATTAGTTTTTGTACGAATATTATTTATGCACTGCTTCACTAAATTGTATAAAATTCTATGAGAATTAATTAATATACCTACAAGGATATTATGTTTATAACTTGTGGAAGTTCTGAAGACATAAATTAAAGAATCAAATTGCCATTTTTAGAATAATTCTGTAACCTCTTAATCGAAACATTAGGTACCGAGATTGGTAAGTAATACGAGTATAACTAAATATTCTTATTTATTTTGTATCGTTACATATAGTAAAATAATAGAACATTTTTTTTATTTGTATAAAATTTTTCATACAACTTTTATGAAACATCTGAAAAAAAACTTTTTTTTCGAAGTAAAATGAATAGTCTTCTCTCCACCTGCAAGTGAAGGTCCTATTAAAATAATTGAAATATTGCTTTAATAAGTTATAAGACTAAAATAGCTTAGCTTGCACTTGTATTTAAATTTAAAACATCCAATAATAAACTTTACTCAAATGTTATATTCCTTAGTTATAATTATATTTTTACAATTAATTATTATTGTTACATTTTAGCTTTACAGAGTTGGGAGAGTCTCTGCCGTGACTATGATTGCTGTTAAGCATTCGAAAAGTCGGGAACTAAAAATTAAAATAAATTCGCGACAAAATCCGAAAAGATAGTTTCATTTATAATGTCAAATATTCGGGTAAACCTAAGAAAGTATCATTGTTACATTAATGAATTATTTGTGTATCCACTACAGTCTACAGATAATACCACATAACATGAACATAGATACATCCTAGTAGCAATTATTGTTATCCGTAAACATATTTCAAAATACATGTAGTTCCACTAATAATACATTAGAAAAACCCATCTGACTTCGTTACCAAATATTGATCGGCTCGTCACATACTTCTATTTACTATTTCAAAAAAAAATCAAATGAAAAACATAACAATCACTTGTCTTGCCAAAACATGCTAGGATGTTTTCTTTCACCGTAAGACAAGTGGTAATCATGTTAGAATTTGAAGAGACTGAATTTGAACTCACTTCCATGCTATCACTACCTATAATTGTTATATTATACTAATATGTTATTATAATTTCTTTTAGATTTAACTACAACACAGATTATAGTTTTATCATAAAATATTTAAACCAAGTTTCCGGTAAAGTTGTTATAGTGTTCCTACACAGCTAACAACTTTTCTTTGTTTCTTAAGCAATGCAAGGGGCCGTAATGGTAAATTTATTCAGTTGAATAAACAAAGCAATCCTCTACTGCATAGATTAATAGTTGTGAATAAATCTGAAGTTACACGTATTATCGTATATTCTTATTTTAAAAATTAAAAAACTTTGCAATTTTATATTTTACTAATAAGCTGGATCGGGGTTCCCAAGGTTTCTTCATAAAATCTTTTAAGAAAAAATCATTTAAAAATGTATGTTAATAAAAAATATTTTATGACGATTTAATTTATGTAAAACATAAACATCATATTATTTTTCTTGAAATGGAACTCTAAATAATAATATTGTTCAAATTGTGTTCGTAGCTTATTCATGCTGTATGGGTTTTTTTACTTTAATTTGAATGCAACACGAGTTTTGTGAGTATTACGAGTTTTAATTTTTATTTAGGTATAGTTTATAAATTAATCGTTGACTTGTCACTTAATTATACAGGTAGTACTTTATCTAAGTTTATATTTTTGTGTTTTTATGTCATCATCATCATCATCATCATCAGCCCTTTAAACGTCCCACTGCTGGGCACGGGCCTCCCTCAGTACGAGGGGGATCAGGCCATAGTCCACCGCGCTGGCCTAGTGCGAGTTGGCGGACTTCACATGCCTTTCGAAAACTTGTTAGATTTTCTCAGACATGCAGGTTTCCTCACGATGTTTTCCTTCACCGTAAGACAAGTGGTAATCATGATAGAAATGATTCGCACATGAAAATATCAGAAGTGCGAGACCCGGATTGAACCCGCATCACTCGGTTATCCAAGCGACGCGTTACCGCTGGGCTACCACTGCTTTATGTAAGAATTTAAAAAACTTGTACCTGAATCAACACTACTTTTTCTAATTTTTTGGTCAAAAAATGTATTTCTACAGGTTGTTAAGTATAAATGTTTGTTTAAAAATTGACATTCATGATTATGGTGCTAAAGATATTAACATTTGAAAAAACAGACTTTGCTTTAAAAAACTATATCAATAAAATTGATCGTACGAGTATTTCCCACTTGAAATGGCAATGACAAGTGGCACCCGCACCATGCACTAATAAATACTTTAGTATACGAGTATAAATAGTAGCAAACAAATATCATTCAACGGCCTATGAAGAGTTAATGCGAGTATGTATTTGTTTTCGTTTCTATGCAAAATTTTTTCGTTTAAAATTATTATATAATTAAAATTTCGTTGCAAAAAAGCACTAAACAAAATAACAAATACACTTTTATATAAACATATTTGGGAGTTGATTTTAAACTACTTCTCATTACTTTACAATCTATACAGATAAATTGTCTGTTTTCAATGTTTTTAAAATAACAACTAACTAAATAATTTCTAACTAATAACTTGTCTGTTTGTTCCGGATGATCTCCGGAACTATGATTTCTCCTTCCGCAACCTGGGACCTTTTAATAATAAATTAATAAATAAGAACAAATACTTAAAAAACATTCGGACCTCAAAAACATTGAAACTGCTACCTCGAGTCAATGAGAACTTGCATAAATGCGCCTCAACGTCTGTTTAAAGTAATATGTAAGTATCTTTCAGTGTATTCACTTAAACTTGTCCATGTGCTCGTAAGAACACTTATTTTCATTGTGGCTTAAATTCAGCGCGTACGTATATTTTGCACTGTACACTTGTACTCACACTGCATACTCGTGGTAATGTAACTACACTTTTTTATCTACTGATGATACATGTTACTGAGCTATCTTAGATATATAAACACTTTAACCTTTCCAAGTGTTTATATATCTAAGATAGCTCAGTAACATGTATCATCGAACTGATCTAATTGACCTGGATTGATTTATCTGGTAAGGCCAGAAGATAGTAAGTTTATATCTTCAATGGCTTCGACTCTTCGTAAATTTTTGGAGTTGGGGGTAATTTCGTTTGACTTCAGAAGACCTAATAAGTTCGAATTTTTGTAAAATAAACTATGTCTAGACACTAAATAGTACCAAAAATAACAGTTTTTATTTATTATAGGCAATAAGTCCCTTATCAGATATATTGATGTCAGCACCAGCCGACAATTCTTAAAGATATTATGAATATCTAAGAAGTAAATATGGCAAGTTACATTATAAATATAGATTTGCTTTGCTTTGAACGACAACCATTCGGCATTATTATTTTTGAAAAGATTTTAGTCATATTTTATTTAAATATATTAATTATATAAGTATATGTAAGTGTAGAGAGATACTGTTACTTTATATTTAAACAAACTTTAAAAATTACATAGCTATGGCACTCAAGATATTATGAATATCTAAGAAGTAAATATATGGCAAGTTACATTATAAATATAGATATGCTTTGCTTTGAACGACAACCATTCGGCATTATTATTTTTAAAAAGATTTTAGTCATATTTTATTTAAATATATTAATTATATAAGTATATGTAAGTGTAAAGAGATACTGTTACTTTATATTTAAACAAACTTTAAAAATTACATAGCTATGGCACTCAAGTTATAAAATTAGAAAACACGAGCTTGGCAGAGAATGCTTGAAATTAATGAAGATTACAAAATTCACGGCCATTGAGTTCCGCGGTTCAACAAACCTTCGACTCTAACTTGCTTGTAAGACTAAATTGAGAGAAATAATAGGTCTAATTTGTTTGGTTTAAATGTACCCCTTCAAATAATTAAAATACTTTGTTATTTGAGATGCAGTACTTACTTCCTTCCTTTATGGTCGGTGTAAACGATATGGTTCCTGGCTGCGGGTATCTGTCGATTTCGACCCAGAGAATTGGTTTCCATCACCAATAATTACTCACTACTGTCCAAATGTTAAGTTCATATGCTCATAAGGGGACAGTTTTGCGTAGAGTGTCGGTTATTTCCGCAACCACGAATACTTTGTAGTAGTTCAGTTAGTGACCGAGCTCCCAGAATTATGCGCCCGCCGCCGCTGTCTGTGTCCCACGTTTAACAACTTCGGATGGTCGGCTTGTTAGAACTCATGTTCTTCAGACATTGTACACAGTTTCAATTTCTTGACTGCAAAAGTTTCAGACGCTGTTGATTCTATTTGTTAGTATTCTCTTTAGTCTAATATTTATTGACAGAATTTTATATTGTAATTTTTTTCATTTGGAATTCACTCAGTGTATAAATATTTTAATTTGTTAATTAAGAAAAAGCAATATCTTCAAATTATTTTTATTGGAAAATCTATTGAAATGTATGTATTAAATATATGAAAATACATTTAATATTAAAAAATAAAAATAATAGAATGAACGTAATAAGTTTAAATCGTTGTACTCAGTTTGAGGCTTTGATCACATATTCATAACACTGTCTGAATTGCAGTAGGAGTATCTAGAAGTATTATAAATTTCATAGATAATTTATAATATAAATATTTAACGTACATAATAGTACATAAACACTTATTTACCTCCTGATAGTAGGCGGGGCGAAAGATTGAGGCGTGTTTATTTGAAATCGTCAAGGAGGTGGAGTAGAGGCCCTTGTTTATCAATAGCCACCTTTTATAAGGAATCTTGACTATGAGTCACTTAAGTTAATATTTTACTGTTTTCAAGGGAAATAGCTTACAAATATTTCTTCTGTCTAAAATATTATAAATTCCATTTTGACACTAAATTAAATTCATTTCATTACAATATTTTAGAGATGTTAAAATAATTTCCTATTTCATAAATTATATTTCTCAAGACGTTGTACAAATGGGCTTTAATTAACTCTGAGAATGTCGAGGAAACGGCAAATATGCGGAGTTCCCCGCTCGCCTGCGCCCAACGCCCGCCAAGCTTACTACGATTTACATTCACTCTCATTTATTATAAGACACATTTACACAATCGCTTTTAATTCAAAACGGAAGCTAAATTTCTTCATAACTAAATCTTTTAGGGAAACGTGACTATAGTTCTTAATTTAGATTGATCTGAGTAAATTAGTTACTTAAAATATTTTAAAGGGCCCTAACACACGTATTAATTATTATTTTCATTATTTCTGATAATATGACATAGGTTGAAAGTTCTGAGGCACTCTCTTATCAAACAGTCACAGAAACAGCGATAGTAAAAATTAATGTAATTATAGTTTTTAACTAACTTTGCTTCGCATGGCTCGTATAAAAAAAATTAATTATAAAAAATAATTAAGTTTAAATTAGCAATAAATTTATACATACTTAAAAATAACACTAAGAAAAAGCGTAACACGTTTAGTTCGTAGTTACGTGCTACGAAGTAAGTTACGGACGCGCTACGATGCAGACACGTTAACTGATCCGCATTACGCCGAGGCTCGTAGCCGACTGAACACTGTTCTCCTTACTCGAAAAGTATCCTGCTAGCTCGATGGGTTCAAACAACTATATATCCTATTTACTAATAATTAAGTGCTATTTTCATTGAGTAGTGAATATATTGAGAAATCTCATGATAAATCAGAAATACTGAAAATTTAGGTTACGAAAATTTAATTCTTCGTACACAAACATAATGACGGCTTTAGAACTGAAGGATCATCTCTATCTCAAACTTTTGTTGGATGATGAATCACCGTACTGTAACACTTTGTATTTCAGAACAGAAGGTTCAATTTTCAGGTAGTGTTTGTTAAGGGAGGCGGTCGTAAGCCTCAAGGGGTGGCGCGTACTTTACGCGCATGCGTCTTTTCTTAAAATTCTTAAACTTTCAAATTTTATTCTTGTAAACTATTTGTGACAAAAAGAAAAAGTTTATATAAGCATTTATGCAAGATAAAATTCTTGAACGGCCTCATTTTTTTCAGTGTTTTTATGAAGATCTTATAATATAATAATATCATTTAATTTAGTCATACTAATATTGTAAATTGAGTAATAAAATATTAAAAATATGAACTCCTTTCTCTATAAAAAAATAATAAACGAAAAAAAGCCAGGCTGTGAAATATACATACTTTTTGGCTATGCACACTATTTCTCATTATTTTAGCTATAAACTGATTTAGGCTTAAGTTTATTTTACTCGTAATAAACCCATTGATTTCGTAACCAGTTAAGTCTTTAAATAGAAATACTAACATAGAAGAGTTAATATGGTTTTTACATTCTGGAACTAATTAATTATAAAATTAAAATTTTAGGTTATTCTATTTAGGGCATAACAAAATCAAAAAATCAAAATCAAAATATTCTTTATTCAAATAGACTTTTACAAGCTCTTTTGAATCGTCATTTTTACATTATCAAAATTAAAAGTCAGTCTGTAAGTCTGTGAGTAAACTACCACCGGCTCGGAAAGCTGTTCTGCTGAGAAGAACCGGCGAGAAACTCAACAGTTGCACTTTTCAAAAAAAATATTTGCTAACAATATTGTATTACAATTTATCTATTTATCCTACGTGAGACACAACCAGTGACTAATCCCACACATTTATATCTACTAGGTATTCCGCTATAGTGTAATAAGCCTTATTCAATAACGTATTTTTAATTTTTGATTTAAATTGACTCAAAGGCAAGTTCAATAGGATCTGTGGAATTTATTATACATGCGAATTTTATTATACATGCATTATGAAAAATATTGTATTTTTGTCGTTTATTTTAATTAAATACTGTATACATACGTAAATAATACTTAGGTCGTTCATTACTTTATAATACATATTTATGTATGCAAAATAAATAACAGATAATCTTAATGAAATTCTTATTGGACCTTCTTAATAAAAATTTACAAAATATATTTAAAAAAAAATACCCTTTCTATTATTTAATTAACTTTCATACTACCAAGATCTCCATAGTATCCAGGCCCGGCTCTATCAAAAATATATTATATTTCATGGTTTCCCCGTTACTTAACAACCAATAGATTCTGACTATTTTTTATTTAAAGAATATTATTAGACATAAACAATTAGGTATAAAAATGCTTGTAAAAATGATTTGATCACTATTTCTAAACAAGAAATAAAACAAGTTTCGAGAAAAAGATATTAAATAATAGCTAGTGAACTTACCAAAAACTATTTAATTAACTATGTTCAATTTATTCTAAATTCAATAAGGAATAGCCTTGATAATATTTTGATAGAAAATTTAGTAAATGCTACGCTAATAAAAACTTTTTAGTATGTGGTAAGCAGATTCGCATAATTAATTAACTATTACTTCGTACAGATAAAATTATATGTAAATAAACTACGCGACCGGAGTAGAATCAAATAAGGAAGGAATCAAAATATTATAAATCGAAAATAATGTGTTATCATTACTTTTACTTTGTTTCGCACCCATATATTTTCTAAATATTTCTAATCAAAATAATTTCATGATGGTGACCGGTTATTAATGTAAACGAATCTGTACAATAACGTTCAACACAAGTCGTGCGAAGAGCGACCGCGGTATAGTACGATGTAACTTTCAATATGAGCTTTGTTACCGCTTTGTTCCACCATTTCTTGTGTCACTGCATTGAATCTATCGGCTGCTTTCCTTTGTGCACGGAATATTGCTCGTCTTTTGTCGAAATGAACGTTACCTCCCCGCGAGTTGTTTCAGCCAAGAATTTCGCGATTGCAAAGTAATATTTTCTCCTTAAGAATTTCGATGTGTTTCTTTCATACTGGAGATAACTTTAGATTATATTTTGTTTTGAATTGTCCTTCAAAGCTTTGCTCCCAATATTACTCGTTCAAATGTTAAGCATTGAGAACTGTATATGTGTTTTATTGTATTTCATATTTTTAAAGTATAATTTCATAACAATAGTTCACAAGTAAAAATTGGAAACGTGAGCTCTCACCGTTACCATAACGTTAAAGTTTTATTGTTTTAACAAAGAAAAATGTCCTACTTTATGCATATATATTTTTAAGAGCAATAACTCTTACTATATATATTATTCTTAACTGTATAGTACACTGAATACTTCTAATCAGAAAGAGAAACTTTCTTAATGTTCCTTAGATTATTTTGTAACTGTAAAACTGTTTTCAGTTAATTGAAAAATAAAGTCAAGTTCTTTTAAATTCATACAATACTACTGTACATTATAAATTCCAATATAATTTGTGTATTAAATTATGTACATATTATGTATAAGTAAAAGAAGTATATTTAAATGTAATATAACAAAAAGGATGTACTCAAGGTAATAAAATTGTTTTCATTAGGTTAAAATACGCGTAATGAGGTGAACGTGTAAATCCTTTGTCGCGATAATTGCAATGGGCTACCGTTTCAAGTCTAATAGTCTTCTGGCTACCAATTAGGTGTGGATTAAAGGCGTCGGTCCCCAGTCGTATAACACAATTCTTGAAATTGCTTTTATGTGTATCAAAATAAAACTAAATAACTGAGTAGTTATATAGCTATAATTTATAAATTTACTTACGTTTTTATAGACTTGAATTTCTTACATTTATTTTTTATATTTATTGTTAAATTATAACACTAGCTACCGTAAATGACTTCGCCCATTTGCAAAAAATATGTTTAACACAATCTGTGCCAAATTTCATGTAAAGCCGTTCTACGGATAAGCAGTTTAATTTCAAGGGTAAACGCTTGAAAAATCGATCATACGAGTACATCACATTTTTTCGCTCTCTTCGTACTTTAAATTTTATCTATTATTATTAAAAATGATGATTTCTTACACGTATTTCAAATATTTTATGATTTGACAAAGTTACATTTAAATCAGTGAAAATATGTATTATGTATCTAGAAATAAAAAAAATCTGAGTCGAGTTTTGGAAAATCTAATTGAAATAGTAAATAATAAACGACATAGAGGCAGAGTGTATAGTTTCTAGAATCTGTTTGTCTATGACCGCTTTACGAGAAACCTTTGATTACTGGTTATCCGAGTGAACATATAGTATAATTTTACTGTAGGAAAATATCTCATGTATGATAAACCTTTATATACCAGTTAAAACTTATCTAAAAATAACCCGAGCAGAGCCAGTATATACACTATGTAAAGTTTTTTGTTCTCATATTTTATCTAATATTTTTAAATAATACTTTCTTAGGTTTACTCGAATAATTCATATTATTAATGAAACTATCTTTTCGGATTTTGTCGAGGATTTATTAACATTTTTGGTTTCCAACGTTTCGAATGCTTTACAGCAATCATGGTCACGGAAGAGACTGTCTCTCTTTTTAAATAATTGATAAAAGTAGTAGGTAGTCTAAATAGCATTCGCTCGTGTTACGTGTAACATTGTATGCATACACGTACACGCACTACAAGAAAACTTCTGAAAATATCCTTTTAACCATTAGCACATAAAGAACGTGTAAGTTTAATAAAAGATATAAAGTTAAAGTAACCCCTAACAACATAATTTTTGCTCGATTATGGATTCTCACAACACACGCCAGTTACAACTTGATTAAAGTGGGTCGTATGCGGTGCGCGTTACTTCGTTACATTACAATGGGGACGTAACACACACTTTATGAAGTTCAGCCAACTTTTGAAAGCTAAATTTCTTCTTGCGATTCCATTATCGAATCTTACTTTGTTTTGTTATTGGATGAGTATTGTAGTAACAGTGTGTAAAAATATAAAAATACTTTACCTAAATAGGTAGGTACATACATTAATTACGCCTGAATAATTCTGTAAAAGAAAAAAATATATTTCTAAGCCATACCAGTCGAAACTAGAGAAAAAAATGAATTAAAGTTTGGTCAATGTAGGTTTCCGTGAGTATCGGCTGCACCGTGCCGACGGGCTGCTAATTAACGCCGGATTACCGAACAGAACCGTGTCCAGCTATTTACTGTTTACAACTGAATCCGAAGACAAAGCAAATAGCCTGTGCACTGCTGACTGACCTTTCATTAACCACAAATAAACGAAGAATTTTACAATTTTAGCAAAAATATCAAGTTTATTTTAAATTATATTTTATTGTGATGTAATATTTATTACTAGTCTTATTTAACTTACTACAATTATATTTCTACCTAGCAAACCCAGCCTGCTTCCCTGAGTGTAAGTTAAAATAAATTAAACAGTTTTATAATTTCCTAAAAAATAAAGGAGCCTCAAGTTACTCCATATAACGTTAACTATCTGCAAGTGAAAGTCCTTTTAAAATCGATGCAGCTGTTTCAGACATTAACTAGAACAAACAGAAGGACAGACAAAAATATTAAAAATTGTTTTTTTAATATAAATACCGTACCGTACTTTCATTTTTGCATTTAGTGAAAAGCTATTATTAATTATACAGTCTGGTGGATATTATACAAATAATAAATCTTTACATCATAATTTTATTACGAAACAAGCATGCCGAATTATAATTTCAATGATCTATGTATCGACGATGAACCTAGTTGAGTATTCCGAACGGCTAGAGCATCTGCCCGCAAATAACAGAAAGAGCAAGTCCTTAGGGCACCGCTTTAGCTTTTCAATTTCCCTTTCGGAATTATTCGTGCTAATCGAATACGACCGTCGGGGTCTAGGGACACGATCGCGATGATTCATTCATGAGACTAATGTCGCAGTTCAAGTCCGGAAGTAAAACTATTATTACGAACATTAAGTTTTTACTAACTGCATAAATATTTACTCCCGATACTTAGTGTCAGATATATTTTTAAACTAAGTTTCGACATTAATATACATAATTACTTACAATTATATTATAAATGCAATGCAAAAAATGTATGTTGGTTCGATGTTGTTAATTTAGTTTGCTTGTATAAAAATATAGAAGCACCAGTTTACCGGATGGACTTTTTACAAAAAAAATTAATCATGTGTCGATGGGAGATACTACGACATTGTATTCTTGTACAAGATTGTTTAATTCAAAATGTCAAATATTGGCGTAAGTGTCATAAAGTATTAAAAGTATAAAGTAGTTGGTTGGTAAACAGTTGGTAGTAACCCCACTTTCTGCGCCAGCGGTCGCGGGTTCTCGAGTCTCGCTAGGGGCATTCATTTACTGAGCACGAATGTTTTCTACTCCAGTCATGGGTGTTTATAATATGTATATCTTTATAATTTATATATGTGTAGTATATAAACTACTTTGTAGCCGTAACACAAGCCTCGTAGCTTACCACGGAAATAGATGGCGCTGTTATTATATACATACATATATACATATTTATTTATTTAATGTCCCAACTCTTCTGTAATCTTAGTATATGTGTAAATAATGTAATTTTTAAAGTAATCGATACACTGAATGGCAATAGGAAAAGAACGAGGTCGAGTAGTCCTAAATACGTCCCTGAATACCTCAAGCAAAATATATCAAAATACTAAACATTTTAAAAAAGTAATATTTCAAAAAACTTATATAAAAATACTTTTGTTTAGCATTCGATGGTTGATGCGAAGGCGCAAATGATGAAGCGCGAGGTATTGTCGCTCCATTAATGAGCCCGGGCGAGCGGACAGCCGCGCGGAAGAGGAAAATTAAACTCCTGGGCCCCGGGCTTGTGTTCATTATTCCACACCCGATTATTCCGCCGCTGTTTGTAAATGCAACGTAAAATATCAGAGTCACAAGCACAGTTGTGAATTAGAACTGCGATTGCTCATTTAGTTTTGTGTTTATGCATACTACTGGGAAATTGTTTTTTAATTAAAATAAAACTGCACTGCAATTAGTGGTCATCTTGGTAAGATTAAAAAAGAAAGAATAAATAATTCATATAATGTTTAGTACACCCTTGTTATTTTGTAAGCCTATGTATCTGCCGCATAATACGAAAGAGCATTACGAAAAGCAGATAAATAATACAACTTTCTATGGATGAACCCAAACAACATAGATACATATCAAGAAGCAGGATATAAAAAAGTATGAACTTGAACTAGTAGCAAACTAAGTCAAACTTATGTCGTTAAACGTTATGCCGTGCCTTAACACTTCAATTTCAAATAAATTATAAAATGTATGTGTATATTGTATGACCATTGGAGGAAAAACGCTGTGTTGTGTGTGCTGCGCGGACACATTTCGTTTGCTACAGTCGTTAAAATAATGGAAAATAAAATAAGTACATATGAATGTCATCAGACCTATATTATCGTCATACTTGTAGGTATGCAAAATAAAAAATATTACGACTCGCATGCAAAACATGCGACTTTTGTCATCTCTCATAGGAAAATCGAGCTTAGCAAAGTTTCATACTAAGGATGGCTGGTACTAGCTATGAAAAATACAGGACAGTAGATAATATACTTATTTTTGTACAACTCTAATGCCACCTCCAATATAAAATAGCGTAAGTGCCTAGTTAGTGTGCTGTGTGTAGGTAAGCTAATCAGTATAATTCTTGCCACACTAGCATTTCAGACAATAATATTTTACATATCTCATGTAGTCATGACAAGTTTTAGACATTTTGATAACTTTTTTTTGCAAGAAACACTTCATACAACAATACCAAATTATAATTAGAAATTTCATAAATTCGTGAAGTATCTACTGGCTAGGTCCTAGACAGTAGATTTATAGAAATATTTATGTTCGGTCAAACTATTACTAAGCCTATCATAGGATATCACGGGCACGTCCCTAGGTACGTTTTAAATAGATAAAAATAGTTTTTGCGAGTGTATCTTAGACGATAGACTTATACGTACGCCATTCTGACCTTTTCTTTAGGCCTTTTTAGAAGTTATAATATTCTAGGAAGTTGTTTCATGTATCTTCTTGCCAACGTTAGCCATGTAAATTTTTAAGGAACTAACTAGTACTAAATAAATAAATTTTTGTAATCACGATTTGATTTTGTTAAACGCACGTACTACAATTTATAGACAATAAATTCAACAACGAATAACGATTAAGAAAAATTAAGATACGTAATTGTTTTTAAAAAATATTCCGATAGATGTTTTAACTCTGTATATAATTATAATATATGTATACAGGATTAATATAGATAGAGCCACAATTATTATAAGCAATATATAATTCATATAAGGTATGATTTTCATATCATAATGTTAAGTTTGTCAACTGAAAGGTTAAAAGGTAAAAACTTTAAAATTCATTTTTACCCTGAAATCCGTGTACAAACAATAATAAATAGTTCTCCGAAAATCGATTTCCCGTAAGAATCCAAGTTTCTTCCGTTAAGATATATCGTTTGCATTGCAATACCATAACTCAAATTTGTTTTTCATTTTATACCTCAATCCGGTAGAAATATAGTCCGTGGGGCATTGCTAAGATTTCAATTTCCTTGCCGGAATTACTTGTGTTCTAATCGAACACGCGTCACGGGACAGGGGGGAGCGTCACCGCAAATTACTCCCGCTCTGCGTGCGAATGTTTAAAATCTATAATTTAGAACTTCACAGTATTAAGGTAAATATTTAATCAGCGACATTATTTATTAGACGGTGGGATATTGATCCCATTCGAATAATCTTCATCTGAAATTGTACTGTAAATAATAATAATTTCCTTACTATAACACTGTGTTCGCAAAAAGTTGGTAGATATAGTCACTAATGACCGGTGTAGAATGTATTACCATTCAGGTAATAGAGTCGAAATAAGTTTTTATGCATGGAAAAGCCAGTAAGTTATAGCGGAACGGGTATAGGCGCGCGACAGGCGGCTGCTGATTGTAAAGCGCTCACAGACGGAGCCTATTCGATTTCACGGCTCGCCGCGTCCGATATTTATTGTCATCGGTGCATTTGTACGACACGGCGCCTACTGAACCGCGCTGAAAAATCTCCATTCCCCAAATCGGACGAAAAGATTCCCACAGTCCCTCAGTCGAATCGATGACTTTTAACAAAATAATGTCTCATGTGAAACCGAAAAACGTGTTGCTACGGTGTTAACAATCACACCGTGAATACGTTAGCAAGTAGACACACGTCAACTTGTCTCGTTAGTAAAAAGTCATGTCGCCTTACGATTTATCACCTGCACTCGACAGGGGCGACAGAGGCAAGCTTGGTCTTCGAAACTGACACAAATCACTACTGAAATATACACACATATTTACATTTGCGAAGAGCGAGTACAAAAGATTTCTGAAAAATATACTACTGTGTAAGATTTACAAAAAATGTTGAGGCCATGGAGATCTTTATATAAATAATAAAGCCATTTTGAGTTTGAATAATATGTAAGACATATATGAAAATATGCCGCGATAGCAATTTGTATATTTCAATTATTACCAATATCACAGTGAACTGCTATCCCGCACGATATCCGTTCGAATTTACTACTTTCTTTCTTTACTCAAGATGTAGTAAATAAAAAAAAACATAAAGTAATAAATGAAACTGTCTTTTCAAAAAGATAGTTTCATTTATAATGTCAAGTATTCGCGTAAACCTAAGAAAGTATAACATAAAATAATACTTTTTCACATGCATAATATAAAGTCATAATAAGCTAGCTTACTCGTCTGATGGGTCATGCTACTTTAAAAGTCGACGTACATTATTGAAAGCATAATCGCTGGCAATATCAGAACATTATATTCGAATCGAACGTTTAAGAGTGCCAATGGCCAAAGAGAATTGAATAGACCATCAATAAAGTCATTTCCACTACAAACGTAAATTGTACCACGGTATCTAACTTAGCACTGACCGTAATTGGTATCGTGCCAACTCGTCTGATAGCGTTATTTTAATTCGATTTTCCTTCTGTTGTAGAAAACCTTCCGCTGTCATGAACTGCGTAAATTTAACAAATAAATCGTTGCACATCTATCTCTACGTAATAAAGTGAAGACAATATATCAATCAACATAGCATCTCTGGCTACATATTGCATATTACTATGTTACTTCGTCAATCTGCTGTCAGATTTTAATTCGTAGTTAGATGTTTTTTATTTATATGATAAATAATTTATTCCATACAGTTTTCTCCACTTAGACATTTTTAGTTTTGTTTCACAATCTCTTATCTTAAATTATTTTTAAACATCATTTTGTAAATATTTTTGCAAAAGCTGGTAATTCCTCTTTTTTATATTTCCTATGCATATTATATCCCATGAAATTCGCATAATCAAGACTAATTTAACGACATACGAATATGAAAGCCGATTAGTAATTACGATGAAACAGGAATGAATGGTCGTATATATTACGTCAAACAAAACCCTTCTTATTCATCATATTTTTACCTAAAACGAGATAATTACCCTTCTGGTTGCGGATTCTATATAATATACTCGTACCTATGTCTAAAATATAGTCGTACATAGATCTTATCAATGGACCTTAATGGTTATTGTATTGTTTAATACTACGATATTGCTTACATAATAATAATTTTAAAAAATAATATTTTATTTAAGACAAGTTAAGCACACTTACCCATGCAAACAGACGACAGATGCGATATGTGGTTCTACGAGTACATGCTGCATTTACACTTGTGTGCCGTTGTGTAGTGTTGACATACCTCTAGGATCTGTTTATGTGATTACTACCGGTTCGCTTAGCTTAATCATTCCCTTTACCATGGTTTCAATGTCTAAATATATGATAAGGCTACAACTGAGGACACACTCTCCTAATCATTGAATATAGAAAAATAGCTATATAACATGAAGGAACATCCGTTCCCTTTCCTGTAATATTTAATCCATTCCGAAAGATTTAAAGTGTCTATATAATTAAGTGGATCGTTTTGAATTAATTACCCAATGAAATAAGGCTGCCGGTAACATTTTATGTTATATAATGACGCCAATTTTATTACCACCTCGAAGGAAGCGCAATAAGAGTATTCGACTCACTTAGAGCGCGATTAAATTATCATTGCAAACTCGGACTAGCCTCTTCCAAAATAACTTATTTCAATTTCCTTTCGGATTAGTTCGTTTACATTATTATTGATAGCTTTTTATGTCGTTATTCACGTAGTACTACGAGAAGCTTAGGATTTAATATTCCTTTTCAACGAAGCCTTAGTTTATTATAATTCACCAGACGCTTTCCAAAGAAGGACAAGGATCACTGTGTTAACGCCAAGAAGCAATGAAAAATATCCAATTTATTAGATTATGTATATATATGTTTATCACACGATACAATTATAAGGAAATCGTGAAAAGAATAAGTTAACAGAAAAGGACAGTCACCATTTTTAATTTGAAAAAGGCAATACTTACAAGTATTACAGCAGCTTTGCTGTTCGGACGCAGGGATAAATTATTTAAATATTTAAACAGGAGCAAATGATGTTGTTGGCCATTTCCTGCGAGATTACGAACTAATAACGTTACAAAACAAGCTCTTAGCGGGTAAATTATGCATGCATTCTCGGATCATTACCACGGCCCTGTTAGCTTTGGCTGCAGTCGAAATCTTATATTGAAAAACACCGACGAAATTAATTGGGCAATTTTAGCTTTTTGTATGAAATTAAATCTATGTATTTATATTTGTATTCAATAATTACTAGACTATATATAAAGAAGGCGATGCCAAAGACGAAATGATAAAATATAAAGAGGCAAGTTCCATTGGGAGCGATGGGATTAGCCGGATCTTTTTAGAATTGAGGGTAAACATCCAGCCAGCCGCTCCCTCGAGAATCCGGCAAGGTGAGCGGCATTTGTTACTTAAAATCGTTTAATATGTTGTAAATATTGCTCGAAGCATTTTTTATAATAATTTCTAATTGTAACCTGTTCATTATTTATTATACCTAATATATAGTTATCCTGATGACTATCAATTCTTTCTTATCTTTTTAATAATTACCCCAACATATTCCATAAAACAAATGAATTTGCATTCAGATCAGTTGCTATCCACAGGACTGCTAAGATAAAAGCCAGCGAAATCCTCGCGAGCGCTCAAATTCTTTGAGCGCGGTTGCGAACCGTCTTTGCCCGACGGGCGGTAATAAAAACGGCTTAAATAGGATTTTAACCGCGAGTTCCTCGCCTTAATTAAATTGGATTTGTGAGTGAAAGAAATATACGTGAAAAATTCTTGTCGATATTTCATACAATGAATTTTAGAATATTTTTAACCGGCAAGATATATTAAGCCGTAAAAAGATTAGTAATCTTATTATAGTTAGCACTTTCACAATTAGCAATGTTGCATAAAAAGGAAAATTTTAAGCATGCTACAGGAAACAACAGCTTGCGAAACGCGTACCGTATTTCTTCGCGTCGCTCTCAAACGTAGCACAACATTATTTAAATGTCTTTGGTATCCTATAATACAATTTCGTACAAAAATACTTTATATATTTAAAATAATAAAAACTATTAATTAATACTAAGAATGAAGTAACACAGGTTATTTTCCAATGCAAATGTTATTTAAAATTATTAAAATCTGTCCAGTGGTTTTCTCGTGATGCGATTGCAGACAGACAAACACCATTTCTAATTATAGGTTCGGCCTCGATTTTAAATTTCAATAAAATCTTATTGAAAAATAATCCAAAAATTTACACATATTCTACTTAGTTATTTTTTTTATTAAAAGGAGACATAGATATTATATTAAAATATATGTTAGGATTTTATTATATTAAATATATATCTACTCGTAACTTATAACTTCATAAAATTATTGAGCTACTTTAAACGAAATAAGGCTTTTTTATCTTTATATTTCCTTACCTTAATTAACATCGTTTTACTGGTGTCCAAAAGTCAATAAATGCAAATCCAATTAATGAGAAGCGAAATTAATTTTGTCTTCAATAATTAAATCAATAGTCAATATTGAATATTTTTATATAATTAACATTCTGAGTGGCCTTTAAGGCGGTTACAAACGTAGCCCGGTGTAAGCAATAAAATCTCTCGCCCCTTATCCGTCATTCAGCCCTTGGAGATTTCTTCTAGGGGAATAATTTACGTTGTTCGCCTAGAAGGGGAGCGTAACTGCTTCACTGAAACTTTAAGTTTTCATTCAAAACTGTTGAGATTCGCGGTGTCTCAACTTTTCGTAATAAATTCCAGTGCAGTATTGAGAGAATCCCGATCTTAATTATGGAGCTATAATAACACGGTTAAATTGTTACTACGAATACATTTTTAGTTATATAATTTTTTTTACAATGTTGATATTAGTTGTAAATGTATATGACATATTACATAGTATATCGAACATTTATTAAAATAAAAGAAATTTATTTATGCCCTGTCATGTGTTCGCAATCCTTTAAAATTTTGCGGGAGCGACCAGAGCCGGTGATGGCGTTACGTGTCGATGAATGTGAATAAAGCCTTTGACGCCTTTTGCCGCGTGCATTTCGAGCGAGACACTTCAATTTCAGTTTACACGCAATCGCCACCAAAGACCGCATATAAATGCATTTTGCCATCAAAAATCCTTTGTTTATTCATACAACTTTGTTCAGAAAATTTAGAAAACCTGCAAACATAATTTTTACCACGGTATAGATAAGCTATTTAATTCTAAGTAATGCGAATAAAATTTAGCTAGAATCGTCAGGAAGTACTTAACATTCCGACAGGCCACGGCTGCCCCGGGCGCGGCTTGTGCTAGGGAAAGACGCCGCCCGGTTGCCGAGCAATACTTTACCGCTAAAACATAGCTGCTGATGCCGTTAGAACGTGAATTTTATGAATTTTTACATTATATTTGGATCTTTCTTGAATCATAGGTATAACATAAATACGTACTCATTATAACTGATATATGATTTATACACCGCGAAACGTATAATCGTATTGTAATATTGATCACTTCTTCTTATCTTGTTTCTTCATGCTGTTAACCTCTTCTGGTCTTTACAGCGTCACCGGGAGGGGGAGGCGGGCTAGTGAGCCCTGCCTCGCAGCTTGGAGTCCTGCACGACGACTCGGGGATGAAAGTGGTGGCGCCCTTCCGCCACCGGACCTGAAAGCAGAGATATGTCTGCGTAAAACTGAAATAAACGGATAAACTAAATGTATTTTATTTAAATAAAATGATAATAAGAATATTAAAGTCTTTATACTTTACCCGCGTGGAGTGAGTATGTATGTGTCTGTCTGTGAGTGTAACTGTATGCTACCTACTATGATTGGCGATCGACGGCGATCGGTCGCATTCGGACGTTACCCGGGCGGGGAATCACGAACCTAGGCGGCCGGCGCCGACGTCTGCGCCGGCGCAGGCGGGCTCGCGAGTATGGGAACGCGGCGTTCGCTATCGTTATAGCGTCGTCTGGGTCCGTGAGTATGTGACGCGGGCGTCTAGAGCGCGGGTCGTTGTGGCGCAGCGTGTACGTGCACGCTTGCACCACCAACGGATTGGGGTGAGACGAAGCTCGATCAAAGTACCTTTGTGATGTATCTTTTACGAACTTTTTTATCGTGACGAGTTCGAAATCCCTGTGTAGGTCGATGTTTCTCACGTACCACGGGCAACCGGACGCGATACGCAAGAACTTATTTTGAAGTATTTGTAGCGTGTCGAGATTCACGTGGGCGAATGCGACACTGGCGTACGTCATGATAGGGCGTATGCAAGCTTTGTATAGAGTCAACTTATTTCTAAGTGACAATTTACTTCGCTTGCACAGAAGCGGGTAAAGTCTACCTAGGACGAATGCGGCCTTGTTACGGGCTTGGCGAATGTGCGGTCTGAAAGATAGTTTCCTATCGAAAGTGACTCCTAAATATTTAACCTGGGACTCCCAGGGAATCGGTTTGCCTAGGAGACGGATCGTCAATATTGATCATCTTCCTTGTTTTATTATATTCAAATGAAAAATAAATAGTTATTATTATTTTAATATTAACAAGCTTTGTGTGTGTATTCATCCCTTTTTAGCTTCTCACTGCTAGGCACAGTTGTGTCCCTTTGATACGTCCCTCTCGTATCAGGCCATAATTGCAATCTCTCAAGTCTCATTTAAAAACTTCTGAAAATATTTTTTGTAGTTTTTCTTCACCGAAAGACAAGTGATAATAAGATTAAAATTAATTTGTATTGAAAATACCAGAGGCGCGAGACCCGGGATTTGAACCCGTTTCACTCAATTATACTAGTATTATTTTACTTCAAATAAACATTTTATCTGAATATTTGTTTAAATTAGTCCATAATTAGTAATTACAAGTTTATGTTTAAAGTTGTATTTTGAGTTACACTTAATGTGTATTTCAGGAAATATTATTAGCATTCAAGCTTGCATAAATTATAATTAATAAAAAGAAACTGCAACCTACCTTATAATACAAATAACAAACTCTTCAAAGCTTTTGAAGACGAAATGATGAAAAATTTCAAACACTTCTAATATTTATTAGACGTAAAAAATATGACCTGATATTTGAATTTGATCCTCAATACGAAAAGCTTTTATCACATAACCACATCACCATAAAAGAACTAGTGCTGTGTGCAGGTTTGGGGGTAATTCTTGTTTACGGTGATCCATTTTTAATGGTACTGTTGACAGTGTCAGAGCGTGATAGGGTTGACAAAATATTGTCAAAAAAAATCGTTTATTTGTTACTTACTTAAGGTTACTTAAATAAATAGCCATAGATAAACATTTATAAATGTAATTAGTTAGAATTTCAGTGTATTGTAAAATAAAATTTGGTATTGAATATTTCGTATATTTTTGTTCGGTACATTAGAAATAATTTAGAGATAATGAGAAGAAACCTTCAAACAGAGTTCTCTCTGAACAATTCATGACATGATGATGATTTATTAGGGAATCAGCTAACTTCATCGGGTATTTTTTAAATGTGTGTGAAAAAATTAAAGGAAATTACTAATTTATTATTAATTTATACAGAAAATCACCCAAGCCCAAAATCACCTCTTATAATCATCGAGCTGGAAAATAACGGATGTACTTAGAAGAATAAGACGGTGTTTTGAAAAGAGCAGAAAAATAATTAATCATTTTCGCTTTCACGGATCTAAAGGTTGGAACTCCGTCGTCGTCCGCCTTCTTGTAACATTAGGGTATTTATTGTTACAAAATGAAATGTTAAACGAAAAAGAAACCCTTTAGGTATAAATTCGTATTATTTTGAGGATTTTGGGCAATCTTAAAGATGTTTCTTTAAGTACATACTTGTCATGCATGACAATGTAACTTATAAAGTATTACTCTTAACGTGTTTGATTTTAATTTAAAGGCTTATTTTGGTATAAAATATGGTTCCTATGTTGTTCCGAAATGAAAACAATTATTATTATTATTAAAGCCTCTTCTTTTGAAGCAAGCTAGTGAAGCCGTAATCAATAATTAGCAAGTAAACAAGACAAATCTCAAGACATATTAATAAATGTAGGTATAGTACATTAATAGGATGCTAGTCATGTATTACTCGTATGACTAAGTATTTTTATCAAACTAGAATACATAAGTGCATTTTCCAACCTTAAGTAAGTAGAAAGTCTCTAGTCCCTACCCATACTGTATCCAAAACGTCACCACTCAATTGTATATGAAACTATAGGCAGCAGGAAAAAAATTTTTCATCAAAATAATTATTTACATAATATTTTCGTATCAAGTTTAATCATATCCATTCATCACACTTATAACATAAGTCATACATACGTATGTACAATGTACGTATGTGTACCTTAACAACATAAGCCACTTTAATGCCGTCTTATGGAAATATCAGAGATACAGAGCATCCGACTGTTTAAGATAATACCTTTAAATAATGGACGCAAAGATGCGCATTAATGTTAAGGTAAATCTTATTAGGACTGCGTAAATTCTGCGATAATATCATATTGTTTTGAAACTCGCCATCCGCGTTACGTCGCTCATGCTCGAAAGATTTTCACCCTCGGGAACGACCATTTTCTGAATATATATTTATTATAAAATCGTAAATTGACTTTCCAAAATAGGTATTGACATACTTTATATTATTAATACCTTTAAAAAAACACTCATCACCAACCATCTAAATTAGATGATTTCAGGAGATTTGTTATATAGTAGGTAAGTAATAAATACTTTATAATAAATTAATATAAAATGATATGTCATGAAAGATGATTATGTAATAGATTTTCAAATTCTAAATTATATTCCAATATTAACATGTTACTGTTAGTAGGTATAATTGAAAAGCCCTTCAAAGGTTTCATCAGTGTTATTGGATATCGCATTTGAGATGTAATTGTTGTGTTGATTTCCCTCGAGTAAAGCAAGTTTTCCCGGGACTACGTCGAAATAACCTGGATTGCTGCCCTATGGTAAACAATCATTCAATCATGTTACTTTATTTGTTTTACTATCCATACTGTTTTCTTTTATATTTTTACTATAACAATTATTACATTTAACAAAATAAAGTGATAATATAAGTTAAATACAATATATACAACAACTTTACAAACTTATTTTTCAACCGACTTCAAGGAGGAGGTTCTCAATTCAGGTACTTAATATGTGATAACATAGAAGAATTGTAATTTCTTGCTTCACCGAGAATCCAGGCTTTGATTCTCACGTGGTAAAGTTTTGGCCAACGTTCAATAGACAATGCTGTAAAACACGAGGGAAATAGTCATTGAATTTGGGTCTTGGGGATATTTTGTTCATATAAAACTTTTCTAAATTTACTCAGTAGGAGTGCAGTTGTAGTATTTGATATATTTAAATAAGCAAAACTTATTTAAATGAATTTAACATAAGCTTTCCAAAACTTATGCTAGTGCTAGAAAGTTCATGGAAAACTCGTGTAAATTATTGGTGCACATGCTCCAACGTAAGCCGAAAGATATAGGAGACAAGCGTCTGTTTAATATGATCACATTTCATTGCAAAACTTTTAAACAATGTACATATGTAATAGGTAAGTAAATAGCAGCAAACTGTTTTTTTCAAACAGTCACGACATCGTCAAAACTAGGTAATGTATAAAACTTCAATGTGAATTCTTATTTTTTAAAACTCTTCTAAATATAATTTTTACTATCTAGTAAAAATATGCACAATAAATTTCAGTTAAATTGGAAAAAAAGCTTTCAGAATGCCAAAAAACCTTTGATATTATTAAAAGCTCCATAAATCGCTAACGTTAAACGATTCATAAACACATTTTTCACGTCAAAAATATCACCAACTGCTGTTAATTTTGCTTAATACATCCTTTACGAGGATGTCATAACTGGGTCCGATGTCGTATCTGGGTGAAGATGATGGATATGTGTCATATAAAATATAGATAACATCCGCTTAGACATATAATCGTATATTGATTCGTTGAATTGAACCACATTTTTGGACAAAATACAAAATATTGTTTATTAAAAAATATTTTTAATCGGACTAAGTACTAAAAATACTAAAGTTTTTTGGTGGGTTAATCCTTCACGCTGAAAAAGTCTCACCAATTTGGGTATGATTTAGTACACTGATGGACTATGACCGTAAGAGTACACTTAGACAACAAGTACGACCGTAAACATATTTATCATGGGCAAATGCTACGCCCAAGGGAGGCAAACAGGTGAAGAGTATTTTACATTTAATTAAATCGGCAAAGTGCGAGCTAGGCATGTTCACCAATATTTAGAGAATCATAATAAATACCTAATATTTGCCCATAGAAGTATAAACATATTTAATATTCATAAGTTTTTGAATACGAGAATTAGGTGCATTTTAAATTAGTTTTTAGTTTCGATAATTTACCAATAAGGACCAGGACCATTAAACAGATTAATTATGTAAGTATTTGTACTCATACAAAGACCATACAAATAACTCGCATTGTTAAAAGCATATTGTATAATAAAAAAATAATTATAATAAGAATAATTATTAATTAACGATTTGAATATTTAAATATTTCAATGAAAGGTTATGAAGTAAAATAGAATCATTTGTCGTAGCTATCAAGGTGATCAATCATACGAATAATAGGCACGTCGCCTTACACACGTTCTTAAATAATTTGTCAAAACTCCCTCCCTGCCCAAACTGCGAACGTTTTCAACTACTTACCATTTTTCTTGACACTCATGCCGTACTTTTATTAATGAACGCTGTATAACACTGTATCAAACTGTTTAGTAGTGAATGAAAATATATGTAACTTAAACGACAGTGATCGATGGTAAGGCTTTATGATTATCGACCTTGAAAGTATTGGAAATCAATAGATTCAATAATAACTAGCGGCACCCACGGCTTCGCCTGCGATTTGATTTCTGACATTGTTTACATAGATATACCAATATTATAAAAGAAAAAATGAATATTTGTTGCATTGGATAAACTAAAAGTGCGCAAAGAGTTCGCCCTAAAGGTATTAAGATAAGTCCGGGGGATTAAGTCTAATATGCATATTATTTATAGTTTTATAGCTTTTATTCCATACTACAGCAAGAATGAGTCGCTAGCTACCTATGTATGTTTTAGTAGTAACTATTAATCAATTAAAATTCAATGTATTCTTTCAATGTTATGCTTAAAAAGGAATTTAAAATATTTATATGTAGCTTTTTATGTATGTATTGTTAATAATAATTATAATTTTGTATTTGTTAAAAATATGTTTACAAAATAAGGTGCCATCAGATTAAAAATATTATAGCTGTATAAATATATTTTAAGCATATTTAGTAAGATATGGTAAAATGATTATAAAACCCGCTAATCTACACAGATTAATTCTCCTCCATAAAAAACAAATTATAATAGAAATGAGTTTCCTTACATTTTTATACCTCCCAAAATATAAATTTTAATAAAATATAGAAGCGCTATTAATTCTTAGATGGTTATTTACCTACAACTCTATCAAAAACATGTGCTCTTGCTCCAAATATCTATTAAAAAAAGGTTCTAAATTAATTTATTTCTGTCAGCACCATGCGAATGAAATCCATACTGTCAATGTCTTATCTATGTACATTGTACAATGTGCATACATATAATAAAATCCTAACTGAGTCAAATCTGTAGTTTTAATTACCTTTTAAAACTGTTATTGTAATAGTATATTGAATGTCTGTCTGTCTGTCATCATCATGAGAAACCCATTTTTTATGAAGTTTGGTACGATGATAGCTTAGTTATTCGGGTATAAATAGAATACTTTTTACTTTGGGATTTTTGCTTAAAAAACCTATAACCTAGACGAACCCGAGCGAAGCGAGGTTGAGCCATTAGTAGGTAAATATAAAACTTTAAATATAAAAATAAAGAGTCATTATAGCAGAATAAATCAACGTATTCACGACTGTTCGGTATTTTTTAATTTGTATAAAAGTGTCGGATTATCTTAGTCCGTAGTTGGCGTTCAGTCGAGGTGGGCGGAGGCGCTCAAGCTGTTTACCCTGTAAGTATTGCGAAAAGATCGAACTTAATCCCTAGGGGTTCGAGCGCGCTGGATGTGATAGATACTGAAAATTGCATAAAATCCATCAACACAACCACTTTGTGTTCCGTTCTTGCTACATAATAAGCACCTTTTGCTTTTGTTGCTTTAATATTGTAGTAGAGAAAAGATATTTGCTTAGTATATCCTGTGAACAGACATCAAAGCTATCTATTCAGATATGTAAGAGTTAAGACATAAATAAAAATATTTTTAATAGGTACTTAAGTACAACACAACTTGTTCTTGTACCTGCTCTTGATTACGCACTTTTCTTGATGGTGCCAGCAAAAAATATCTGATTGGGTAACTTTGGTAAATAAAAATCCGTCTTAGTGAATTATTACTTATTAGATATTAGTGTCTTGCCCTACTTTTTAAAGTTTCTAAGTTTCATCGTATTAATGAGTAAAAATCTTATGACTACCCCAACCAAGTATTCAGCTACATTTGTTTAGGCTAATCAGAACGTTTTGTTCTATTTACCGTAATATTTTTATATTTTTTCAATCACTTTTTTAAATGATAGACGAATGGGGAGGAAAGGACATCAAGTACGTACGTACGTACGGCTGTAAAGGCATAGATCTCAGCAACCATGGAAGTAAATAAAGAAAACCTTCATACTAATTTACTTCATTTTTATTAAGAAGCTTTTATCTGATATGATATCACTGCCACACCACTTTAAGGGGCTTTGTTTTATATATTCCTACATTACAAGCAATAACAAAGAACATTATTATGACATAAAAATATTTTTTTGAACATTGTTAAGCCATATATCAATGAAATCTTGGACGAGAAAAAGTTTGTATGTGTTCGCTCTGAAGTCTACAACACTGGATAAAGTTGCACTGCCTCCTTGCTTACGACGAACAAGGAAAAAGCAAAAGACATGAATTTATTATCAACAGTTGGAATTTCTTCTTGTTCTTGACATAGCAATTAATTACAAAGCAGTTCTTGGCATAATTTGTTCTACACTTAGCACAAAGGATACCTTTAGATTGGACGGTAAAATTTAAGAATCTTTCATTTATTAAATTAAATTTGGTTTATGCATTCTCGGTGTTACCACAGAATATATAATTTACGCGTTGGTATAGTATGGTATGGTATTGAAGGGCTGTTTTCCGCAACTCGACGACTAAGCGCCTATTTTGCGTGTGTGGGAATTTTTTGTTCCTACTTCACTCTTGCCACCCAAGTTCCTCCGGAAACCTCAGAAGACTTTTGGGCCTTCCGAAGATCTCCGAAAGTGCTCTCGGGGTGCCAAGATGTTACCGGGCACACCCGGTACACCGCTACACCTGGACAGTTTAGGAGTACATGTGTAGCCGTTTCTTCAGCACCCAAGCAGGCTCTGCACAGGGGGCTGTCGGTAATTATATAGATGTTTGTTAATAATAGTAAGATAAGTAATAATTAAATAGATGTTTGTTGACTGTCTACAGTCCTGGAGTTCGGACCATAGCTTGATGTGTTTACTGTCCATGCGTTGTCGAATTTGGCCTTTGAGCCAGCAGGAAGGTAATGGTATGATCGGTTCGGTACCAATGGCCGTCAGGTTTAACCCTCTTCTTGCTAGCTCATCAGCGATTTCGTTTCCGCGTGTGTTGTTGTGACCTTTGATCCATTGCAGTGTTATATATACCTACGTGTTACTTAAAGATAAAATATTTAAATTGAATATGTCATCAATCTGTACTAGGTATTATACAATTCTATAGATATGATTTTATTTTATAAAGCGATTATTATATCGCTTTATAAAGTTTTGCACACTCTTTACCCTCTCATTATTGTATTTCAGGTTCCACACATTCCAAACACACTCTAAATGAGATCTAACATATCAATTGTACAGCAAATTATTTATGTGTTTTCTTTTAAAACCACTAGCGCTTCTGATTTAAAAATCAAGCACTTTGTATACTTTTGCAAATATATTATTTAAATATGCTATTTAAGTATCCAACAACTCACTAAAAGTAAATCCAAGAAACAGGTTACAGATATTTATTTAGAATTTGGGGGAAATAAAATACATATATTTTAGTATAAGCTTTATACAAAAATATTTTTTTTATTATTAAAGCCTTCTGTGTGCCTAAAGGAACGTACAAAAAAATTTGCCGAATTTGACAAGCCATTCTCGAGTTTTGCGCTTAGCAACATTCATTTTTATTTATATAAGATTATAAGTATACATACAAATATAAGTACATGTAGTCCGTTAGTTTACAACTCTACAAAAATTCTGTTCTGTAATTTAAACCTATCATTCCTTCTAACAAAAGTTCCGAGTAGCAGTAAACCTAAATATACAAAATCTGATCAGCCATTCTTCATATGGACAGTTGCATTAGCTCTCGCTTCCTGGTCACAAAGAGAGCCATTATAACTTTCAAAACAACAACAGTAAAGTTAGATAAAGGCACATTGTGAATTTAACTCCACTTATTAAATGTTACATGTGGGATTTAAATTTGATTCGAGCATCAGAGGTTTGTATAATTTTATGAATGAATCATATTTATATTGTTTTAGAGAATATATCCGTAATACCTATATAAAACTACTTTCAAAGGCGCACAATTAAGTTACATATGATCGATACGCCGAACTTCATACGGTGCCTCTATTATGGACATTGACATTTACGCTGATGGATAGCCAGACGAAGCAGTGTTTAAATTATTGCAATTTTTGAAGTTACTTCTTTTGGCACGTTAGGGAAAAAATTATGTGAATTTTTACGACGATACAGATTTAGATTAGGTACAGTATGAAGTCCGTCGTCAAATATTTAAGTTCTATGTCTATCTATCAACTAAAGATTAAAGGATGATTTCACACTATTTTGAAGTAAACATAGACCATTCTGATTTATTCTGGTTATGTTTCTATACTCGTATATTCAAGAAATCCTTTATATCGATTAAAATGAAACTATTACGAGATTTTACTTAGTTTTACCTATACCGGTGTCTATCTTTACTCAAATTTTGCAAGTTAAATTTGAACCACTTCCCTACAATTATCTGCTGCTCGATTACGTACTCGTAAATGCACCATTTATAATCAATTATGGCGGAATGTTACAAAAGCCGATATGTGCATCAAATGAAAAGACTTGGTTAAAATAACATACGCAAAGTGGCGTCAATTTAAATGCAATATGGAATACGCACTACCAAAGATGGCAGAGTAAGTTTTTTATGCCATATAAACCATGATTTTATATATTGTATGAATTGGATTTAGTCCTTTTAATGACGTACTGCCGAGCACGGGCCTTCATTCAAACAATCAGGCTATCAGGCCATAGTCCACCTCGCTGGCCAAGTGTTGCCAAACTTCATAATAATGCCTTTCGAAAACTTGCTAGGTCCTCGCCATGCTATCAGCCATGCAGTTTTCTTCACATATTTTCCTTCTCCGTGAGATGTGGTTATTTTTGGAAATTATTCGCACATGAGAATTTCTTAGGTAGAAACGAGACCTGGACCTGAACACGCTTCACTCGAATTCTCAACCAAGCGCGCTACCACTAGACTATAATGCCCATGATATGGATTGAAATAAAAGTGTTTGCTAAGTAATAACTAAATAACGGACTATAATACGTTAAAAATTATATGTAAATATATAAACAAGTTTTTTTATTACTCTAGAAATTTCTCTAAATATAAATACTCTAAAAAACAAGGAAATATAACTTCGAACGTGCGTAAATCTAGCAAATTATCAGCAAATACTTATGTAAAACTGAGAAATATATTTTCCATTACACAATATCTAGATATTTTTAGAGTGCAACTTATCACCGTATTGACAAAACTCTAGTATATATCAACTGTTTTACCTAATTCAAAATATTAGATGGATACGCAATATGTGTAGCTATTTTATTAAATATAAGGCACTTATTACGGTATATTGGTTTTAATTTGAATGGTTATTAATTAGGTAATTACAGTTCGCTGATGCTAATAACACTAAAAGCAACAAATGTACTAGTTAATATATATTTACATACGTCCCTGATGTAGGCTGGACAAACGTGACAACTGACGAGCTAGCATCTCGTGCATATTATGTTAAATTTAAAAAGAAATTCTGACAAATTGGATAAATTCATGTGTTTCGGCTGCTCTAGCCGGTCGGTGTGTGATTGATGGCCGCTGTACAACCGCATACAGCCACTGTCAGCTTTCACCTACTTCGTAAGATTCATACCACACATTCCCTTTAATATGAATATTTAATGAAACAAAAATTGCAAATGTCGCACGGTGTCTCAACCATCCTCATGAATACTAAAGACGCAATTCGTAGATCGTTTCCATTTGCGAAATCGAGTCGTTCCTCCTTCGTAACGCTTATGATACTGATATGTCATATGACTATGCAACCTCATTACCAGACGTACGCGATTTAGTCTATACGACGTCTACAAATCATAAAATATGATTTTAAAGAATGATACATGTCGTCAGAAAACAATTGGGTGGACGTGACCCGGGCGATAACGTCGCGGAGGCGATCGCTACACGTCGTAGCCGCTCAATGCATACTAAGTAATAACGCCAGTTTCAATTTCACCCCCTTCACCCAGTACATATTTCATACAAAGTACCTTCCCAGGAAATCATATTTTGTTGCTTGTTAAGATGTTCACTGTCAAAATCATATTCCTTTAACATTAGTTATTATAAAACTTAAACTAAATGCAGAGATTTTTACACGCAGTAAAAAGTATCCTTTCGTTGGCGGATATGCTGTTTTTATTGCGATGAGATCCCAGACAGACATAATATAAATTGGGCCTCTGTACCGATAATAGCACTATTTTTATAAGATTTCTCAAAAAATATTTATCATAACTAGGTATTGATCACAACAATTGTAATATCTAATACTATACTATCTAAATTTAATTGCTAATACAAAAGTCAAAGATTAACTTATACAGCTAACTTCTACTTATGACTATCTACTTTGACTGTAATGAATTCATAAATGAGAAATCAGCTCATTCTAAATTCAAGACCGGCGAAAACGTGAACTACTTACATTAAATGCTCTCAAAAATCACTGTGCATTTGAGTGTGGTAATTTTAGCCTTGAAGAATTTATATATTTATTTTCAATTTAATATAAAATAAAGTTAAACTAATAACATAAATCGAACTATTCAATTAAAGTGGCTTCAAACCATGACGTTGGCGGTACTTAGTATTCAAACGTATGCAAATTACAGACGTGCTATGCAATAAATGCCGACACACGGATCACAATTCGACAATTGGCATTTACGTCGCAATCGCATTGTCTATACATGCTCATATTGAATCTTTTTATTTTTGAAGTCTACGAAAACTCAACTTAATGTTAACCCTTAACTTATAGATAACAATTTCATGCAAACTATGAACAAATAAAACAACCATACAATACAAGACGCAAATATTAATGATAAATATATTTGTTTACTTTCCACTGAACAATTACATATTATAGCAATACAACTCCAACAACGAGACAAGTATCTTAGCTAAATTGGCGAACATCGTATCAGTACAATAGAAGGGATATCCGTAATGGTGTATTTGGGTAAAACAGTGGAAATCGTTTGAGCGTGTTCGGCTGCGATAGAGCGGATCTTGCAAATCGGGTGCAGGAAGACCGTCCGGCGCGCTCTGACGGGTCTTAAGCCGCCTGTTATGTGGGCCGGACCGGACCGTCACGTTACCACTGCACTCAGACTATCCTACCCACTTTATGAAATACATGTACTCACATGTGATCTACTCTGCTCAAGTTTAAATTGTATTAGTTTGAGTAGTTAGTTGTCCTGACTAGTACATATATACTAAATTGAAGTGTCGGTTTTTAATTTCAATTTAACAGATTTTCACAAAAATGCAAATGAAAGTATATACGGCCCTGACGTCAAAAAAAATCAATTTTAATTTTTTTTTGTCTGTCTGCCTGTCTATTTATTCCGGCTAATGTCTGAAACGGATGGATTTTTACTCGCAGAAAGTTATGATAAGGAGTAACTTAGGCTACTTTTATTTTATTAGAAAATTATAAAACCTTTATTAATTTAACTAATTTAATTTAACTTAACTAATTTAACTTATTTTTACTTACGCCCGTTAAGCGGGTCATTTGCTAGTAAATAATAAAAGTTTTGTTATTGCTTTCGATTTTATAGTTACAAAATACGATACGATCTTCAATAGAATAATTATTAAGCTCCTAACAAGAAGAAGATCAAATAATAACACAAAAGGATTGCAATACGGTATTAAATGAAATAAGAAGTACTAACTGAAATTGAAACTCTTAAAAGACAGCCTTAGAAACAACGACATAATCAGCTTTGCGTCGATTAATATCATCATGCCCGCCGGGCGCAGTCCGTCTTCTGCTCGATATTGCGAAGACAAAGAAGTAAATTATTTCCTCCATTTCTTTAAAATCTCTTAGATTTAAATACAACTTAGTTTACCTTTGAATGAAATAGTAATAATTATTATTTATGTATTTCTGTTTATGAAAATAAAATGTTGTTCACAAATAATTTCGAATAGGTATCTATTTTGTTAT
This sequence comes from Boloria selene, assembly GCA_905231865.2. Lineage (NCBI taxonomy): Eukaryota > Metazoa > Arthropoda > Insecta > Lepidoptera > Nymphalidae > Boloria > Boloria selene. Next base: position 9,082,662 of record HG993137.1, on the reverse strand, counting down.
CATTGTATTTAATGTTGTAATGTGGAGGGATTTTAATATTAATTAAATATAGGTAGGTTAGGTTAGGTAGAATAACAAGCTGTATTCAAGTATTTAACATAGACTTCAATAGCATGTGTCTTACAAAGTACTTTAAATAGGCGATTTCACAAAGCTTATCGATATGTCACTTCCTAAGGCAGGCTATGAACTAGAAATCACCATGGGAATAACAGTTGAAAATAGAACGTACCTATCTAATGTACATATATACGTATAGCCAACATTGGTCCTGTGCCAAACTATACATGCTTGGGCAATGTAATTGTTTGCTGCGATGTCTAATGCACTGGTAACGACGGGGTATCGCGAAAACTACCGAGCAATATTCACGAAAAATATCGCGTATGTCTTAATATTCACGGGCTAGATCGCTACCTTTTAGCGAGAAAATTACATCGGTATAAAAGTAAATGTAACTTGTTTCATTAACCAGTTATTTTCAGTTTTTATTTTAGCCGTAACAATGTTTCTACAAGAGCAAACAATTGGATGGGCATCGCAAACACAGCAGAGGACCCACCTTATCCATAACTCATAAAAATGAACGAGCGAGCCGAACAGCGACTAGTAGAACAAACACGCAGCGACAAACAAGTCCTACATATAAATTGTGCCGCGGCATCATATTGCATCAGGCAACGATCGTCCGCCCAACGATCACCCACCCAACGTTACACAACATACCTATTGATGATTCTAAACTTATGTTGACGTTCAAGCATTTCATTCCAGTATTTAGATTACGTTTCGTTTCGATTGAATATCTATACACATTGAATCTATTGAAATACTTAAACTAATGATCTTGTTTAAATAAACTTTTACAAGTGTCTTGATTAATTATTTTTCTACTAAATAACTCTTAGCTATACTTTTGGTCTAATGTTACAACAAAAAATAGCCCACAGTCAGTCAGTCGATCTGCCAAAGAAAGTCCAATCAAAATCAAATAGATCGTTCTTATTTTAATACACAAGAACTCTTCTTCTTTTTTTTAATCTTAATAATTATTTTGCTACTTTATTTGCACAAATAATCAAATTTTCATTATTATATCTTAATATTAGCTGGTTATTTTTAAACTTTCATATATTTTAAAACAATATTCATGTTCTCACTGTTTTCTATATATGCAAAGTTAGGAAAATCAAATAAGTATAGATAAATACACAAGTAACAAACAAAAGTAACATAAAGAAGTCAAATCTCGATAGATAACAAACAGCTTACAAGAGAAAGCTTAGTAAAATATCCTTAAAATAAATAGTAAACAGAGAGGCATCTCTGTAATAGGTTATCAGTCTTGGACGTAAGGAAAAGCTGACATGGTATTTCATTAGGTTCATTGTAGAAGTAAAAACTTAATAAAGTTTCGCTTAAGAATTTCTAATTAGAAAATTTACCTCTTCACGACATAGCAATATTTCAGGCCCGTGAAGGTATTTCCAATAAAGGACTTTGCCAAGTCATAATTCTTCAAAGTAACATGTAATAAGATGTGAATATTACAACATTCTTAAAAGATTTAATAATTAGATTTATCTTTGCACTGATACTTGCACGAAGTACTTCGACGATAGAATATCATCATGTAAATCGTAGCTTTAAAATAAATTGTGGTTTTCTCGGTATGTAGAAAAAGATTATTTCAAGTTAAAGTTTGTTATACAAAGAGAATTAAGGCAGGAAATGGCACATAAATTTTTCTACAAGAATACGTACAAAGCATTATAAAACACAAATAATAAAATACTACGAGAGCAGAATGCTTAAATTATAAATAATGAATAAAATGTACTTTTATATTTTACGTATTTTTTTTGTTATTTGCACTTGTATTCATAATTACAAAACTTTCATATATATATACATACAGTACATATAGATTATAGATATAGGTATAACGCACACTACAGAGTATAGATGTGAATTGTGATATTGTTTATTCTGTCCTAGTTCGTACAGTGGTATCAAAATATATATATACTTGATAGTTCAATAAATTACATTTTCCAGGCATTTATTGATTTATTAGGTATATAAACAACGAATAACACCTCAAATTATTTAAGCATACCTATATTGCATTTTTGGAACGAAGTTCCTTACGGCAGGCTGGAGGAGATAGGGATTTTGCTGCGCGACCGAACTGAAAAAAATGTGATAGTAAAAGCGTGGAATAAAACCGTTAAATAGTGCGCAGGCGCGACAGTCGTCATAGTAACAATGGCAAGTAAAGTAATATATAAATGGTGTCGTGGGACACCAGGTAGGAACGAAGTTCCTTCGGTTAATGTAGAATCGATTGCAATTTGCAAAAAAAAATCGTGCTCAATTTTATGTAGGTTTTCTTGATTTTTCTCTTAAATTTTGCTGATTAGTTTTTATTTAAGTACAGGAAAGTATTTAGGAAATTCAGTATTTTAGGAAATAATAAATAACGTAAAATAAAAAAAATCGTAATTCATATTATCAACTAAAATAATAAAATATGTCTCTTTAAGTAAAACTAAAATGAAATCAAATAAAATAAATATAACAATAGAGTTTAGTAGTAATTTGAATAATTTTCATTTACCTAATTATCTTAAAGAGAAAACAAAGCTTTAGTTTTATTAAACCCAAAATTGTTTTGTAAACCATCCGATGAGATCGATTTACAAAATCACCGCAACCGAAACGTAAAATAATCCTGAAATATATATTATATAAAATATAAATATACAATAATCTTGAATCTGAAAAACATATTGTACTACATTAATCAACAATAAATGTGAAGTGAAACCTGACATAAATAAAATTAAATAAATCTGGACTAAGTACTATAAAATAGCGCTTTTGCATGCACTATATTTGTCATGAATAAATATCACTTTGTTTACACGATTATAAGTCAATCTAGACCTTTTAGCAGACAAAACTAACCCAGCGGTCGAGAAAACTCTTTCACTAGGCGTACTTGTTGCGGGTACTCCTAAAATCGACGTCGCTAGCGAAGAAAGCCACGGGAAAGAATCCTTATTTACGAGCCAGTAATTCAAGAAATCTACATCTTTAAGATCCTGCAGCTTGCATGTTGCAAAATATTTCCAACATTCTTGTTCAATTGGATCATCTACAGGTACAGACTGAGTTTCAATGCCAGAATGCTTTTCGGAAAGCCTGATTAGAAAGGAACTAACGGTAACGGTATCAGATGTCGTAGTCGGTCTTGCTACGCTTGAGATTCAGAAGTCTCCATAGAAGGGATTAGATGTGGACGACTTTTAACAATTTCTCTGATGTAATCTGATAAGAAAGTCACCCTTGTTTGATTGGAAATCTCAAGATACACATCTACTTCACGTATTCCTTGAAAGCGACAGTCCAACAAAGTAGCAGCCACTATTAGTTTTGTGATCGGAAATCGGTGATTTAATTTATCCATCATATTTCTTTTAAGAGTTAACAATACAAATGTTCATCATCATCTGAGGACTGTAGTGCGTCTTTAATTTCTGATCGGAATATCAGCGCAACATTTAAAGATGTGGATTTTTGAGAGCTTAGTATTTCTACAATGACCTTGATTTTTTTTAGAAATGTGAGTAAATCTGTCATTAACTTCCATTCAAAATTGTTTAATTTAAGTTGCTCTTCGCCAATTTTGTCAAGCAAGATGTTGACAGCGTAACGATTGCAAGAATGATTTAAACTTTCTAGCATGGCCAAAACGCTGTGCCAGCGGGTCGATGTCGAAGTTTTTATGCTTGGTATTGGCTTCATAAAATCATCGATTTCACTGGAATCGCCATCATCCATCTCATTATAATCGTACACAAAATTATCAAGGATTGGATCCCTCTCGTCGTTTTCCAAATCTTCTCCTGTTTTTTCTAGTAAAACAATTTTTTTTCGCTGTTCCTTATCAGCTTCAGCTTCTAATTCAGGTAATCTATATCGCAGCTTCTTCACTATTTTTTGCACTTTGTAACCAGTCTCTTTACTTTTTTTGTCGAATTTATTCCATCGACATTCACCAAATTATGAAGACCATGGCCCAAGCAGAGATGACTGTTAAGTGAAGCCAAATCGACTGCACGTTTAAAATTTGCTCCGGCGTCCGTGACAGCAAAAATAGTTTTATCAAGCAATCCAAAGTCATTTCTTACTTCAGCGATCATATCACAAATTTTTTGACCAGTTTTTTTTCGGTTATTAAGGTCGTTAATAACGTGAAATATTTGAGTTGCATATCTGCATAAAACATATTGTTACAATTAGATTCTCACTTTACATTGTACTTTAAATAAAGGAAAGGGGAAAAATATATACCTTCTGTCAGATAATGGTATGTGAAAGTGATATAATTTTGCCTCCGATATTGATCGCTCCACAAATCAAAGGTTATTGCTCCACAGCAGGACGCATCTAGCTGAATTGTCTTTTTCACATGTGATAAACAGCTTTCAAATACATCGTCCAGAGCCGTTCCAGATATTGTAAAACGAGATGGTAAATCTGCCGTGTTCCCAATTATCTTGTATTTCTAAAAAAAGGTAACTAACTTTAATCATTGAAGTCAAGTCTATGGATGAAATGAAGAAATTCTTTATTTTAAGTTATCTACGTACACCACGTGTACCTACCATGAAAAAGTCCTAGAGACCTATATATCCTAGAAAAGCTAGATCTCGCGCTAGGAACCACTTGTCATTAGTTGACGACGCTGAGGATATACTCTGCTTTGAAGTTGAAGGCCTGCTGGTAGTAAAAAAATCTTGTATTGTCTTTTTTGCAGCTATACCCTTTTCTCGTAGACCATGAACATCGCGAAGGTGACGAATTAGATTTCCAGTGCTCACACATTTACTGTAAGACTTTACTTTTGTTCTAAAACATTAATCAGATAGAATTATATTAATATAGTACATGAGTAATGAGTTCGGAAGTAAAATAATAATAATAAAATAACCAATGTAAAATATTTTAAATTTTAAATAAACTAATACTTACGTATTTAATTCTTTTGCACTAAATAATTTCCCACTATTATCACTGTCAATTGCATTCAAGTCACTTGTTACTTCACTTGCCATTGTTACTATGACGACTGTCGCGCCTGCGCACTATTTAACGGTTTTATTCCACGCTTTTACTATCACATATTTTTCAGTTCGGTCGCGCAGCAAAATCCCTATCTCCTCCAGCCTGCCGTAAGGAACTTCGTTCCAACAAGTGACTTGAATGCAATTGACAGTTATAATAGTGGGAAATTATTTAGTGCAAAAGAATTAAATACGTAAGTATTAGTTTATTTATAAATATTAAATATTTTACATTGGTTATTTTATTATTATTATTTTACTTCCGAACTCATTACTCATGTACTATATTAATATAATTCTATCTGATTAATGTTTTAGAACAAAAGTAAAGTCTTACAGTAAATGTGTGAGCACTGGAAATCTAATTCGTCACCTTCGCGATGTTCATGGTCTACGAGAAAAGGGTATAGCTGCAAAAAAGACAATACAAGATTTTTTTACTACCAGCAGGCCTTCAACTTCAAAGCAGAGTATATCCTCAGCGTCGTCAACTAATGACAAGTGGTTCCTAGCGCGAGATCTAGCTTTTCTAGGATATATAGGTCTCTAGGACTTTTTCATGGTAGGTACACGTGGTGTACGTAGATAACTTAAAATAAAGAATTTCTTCATTTCATCCATAGACTTGACTTCAATGATTAAAGTTAGTTACCTTTTTTTAGAAATACAAGATAATTGGGAACACGGCAGATTTACCATCTCGTTTTACAATATCTGGAACGGCTCTGGACGATGTATTTGAAAGCTGTTTATCACATGTGAAAAAGACAATTCAGCTAGATGCGTCCTGCTGTGGAGCAATAACCTTTGATTTGTGGAGCGATCAATATCGGAGGCAAAATTATATCACTTTCACATACCATTATCTGACAGAAGGTATATATTTTTCCCCTTTCCTTTATTTAAAGTACAATGTAAAGTGAGAATCTAATTGTAACAATATGTTTTATGCAGATATGCAACTCAAATATTTCACGTTATTAACGACCTTAATAACCGAAAAAAAACTGGTCAAAAAATTTGTGATATGATCGCTGAAGTAAGAAATGACTTTGGATTGCTTGATAAAACTATTTTTGCTGTCACGGACGCCGGAGCAAATGTTAAACGTGCAGTCGATTTGGCTTCACTTAACAGTTATCTCTGCTTGGGCCATGGTCTTCATAATTTGGTGAATATCGATGGAATATATTCGACCCAAGAAGTAAAGAGACTGGTTACAAAGTGCAAAAAATAGTGAAGAAGCTGCGATATAGATTACCTGAATTAGAAGCTGAAGCTGATAAGGAACAGCGAAAAATAATTGTTTTACTAGAAAAAAACAGGAGAAGATTTGGAAAACGACGAGAGGGATCCAATCCTTGATAATTTTGTGTGCGATTATAATGAGATGGATGATGGCGATTCCAGTGAAATCGATGATTTTATGAAGCTAATACCAAGCATAAAAACTTCAACACCGACCCGCTGGCACAGCGTTTTGGCCATGCTAGAAAGTTTAAATCATTCTTGCAATCGTTACGCTGTCAACATCTTGCTTGACAAAATTGGCGAAGAGCAACTTAAATTAAACAATTTTGAGTGGAAGTTAATGAAAGATTTACTCACATTTCTAAAAAAAATCAAGGTCATTGTAGAAATACTAAGCTCTCAAAAATCCACATCTTTAAATGTTGCGCTGATATTCCGATCAGAAATTAAAGACGCACTACAGTCCTCAGATGATGATGAACCACTTGTATTGTTAACTCTTAAAAGAAATATGATGGATAAATTAAATCACCGATTCCCGATCACAAAACTAATAGTGGCTGCTTCTTTGTTGGACTGTCGCTTTCAAGGGATACGTGAAGTAGATGTGTATCTTGAGATTTCCAATCAAACAAGGGTGTCTTTCTTATCAGATTACATCAGAGAAATTGTTAAAAGTCGTCCACATCTAATCCCTTCTATGGAGACTTATGAATCTCAAGCAGTAGCAAGACCGACTACGACATCTGATACCGTTACCGTTAGTTCCTTTCTAATCAGGCTTTCCGAAAAGCATTCTGGCATTGAAACTCAGTCTGTACCTGTAGATGATCCAATTGAACAAGAATGTTGGAAATATTTTGCAACATGCAAGGATCTTAAAGATGTAGATTTCTTGAATTACTGGCTTGTAAATAAGGATTCTTTCCCGTGGCTTTCTTCGCTAGCGACGTCGATTTTAGGAGTACCCGCAAGAAGTATGCCTAGTGAAAGAGTTTTGTCGACCGCTGGGTTAGTTTTGTCTGCCAAAAGGTCTAGATTGACTTATAATCGTGTAAACAAAGTGATATTTATTCATGACAATTATAGTGCATGCAAAAGCGCTATTTTATAGTAGTCCAGATTTATTTAATTTTATTTATGTCAGGTTTCACTTCACATTTATTGTTGATTAATGTAGTACAATATGTTTTTCAGATTTAAGATTATTGTATATTTATATTTTATATAATATATATTTCAGGATTATTTTACGTTTCGGTTGCGGTGATTTTGTAAATCGATCTCATCGGATGGTTTACAAAACAATTTTGGGTTTAATAAAACTAAAGCTTTGTTTTCTCTTTAAGATAATTAGGTAAATGAAAATTATTCAAATTACTACTAAACTCTATTGTTATATTTATTTTATTTGATTTCATTTTAGTTTTACTTAAAGAGACATATTTTATTATTTTAGTTGATAATTTGAATTACGATTTTTTTTATTTTACTTTATTTATTATTTCCTAAAATACTGAATTTCCTAAATACTTTCTTGTTCTTAAATAAAAACTAATCAGCAAAATTTAAGAGAAAAATCAAGAAAACCTACATAAAATTGAGCACGATTTTTTTTGCAAATTGTGTCGATTCTACATTAACCGAAGGAACTTCGTTCCTACCTGGTGTCCCACGACACCATTTATATTTAGAAGTATACATTCACATTGAATGCAGTATATTTATGTCTAAAACAACATACTAAGCGGAGTAAATTTCGTGCTACTTTGTACAACAGCTCGATAGCAAAACCATTGGAGTAAGAGGATCAAAGTGACCGTAGTAGTTCGCCACACACGAGAACAACATCGTATTCCTTTTACCTACTCAATTCTTTTATATCAACCAATCAAATTAACGTTGCTACTTTCTAGTGCTTTATAAGTATACAAATATTACGAATTTTTATATGTTGTCTTGTGTGTAAACAAAGATGAAAAAGGCTAATGTTAATTTGTATATTAATAAAGTGACTGGTTATATTGAGAGAAAGCGTGGATTGCATCATATCATATTTTTATACTGCATCTACTTAGTATCAGTGGAATATTTTAAATAACAACTGATAGGGTTGCTATTGCTTGATATTTCTGTTTAATCTGAAGTTTTGAAGTAGGTGAAAATCTTAGTCTAAGATTACATAGATTATTAGATAATACCTACAGGTTTAAAAAATCTACATCAATTTCAATGGTATTGTACTTTCATGTACCAGATTAATTTCGATGATTTATATATATATCGTAAAATTCATCATCACAAAAACATCTACTAATTAGAAAAGAGATAAAGACAGAAAGAATTGATGAAATTCAAAAATACAGAAGGAAAGGAATACTCGGGCTAAAGTTCCTAATGAAACGTAAATTGTAAAATACTAATTACAAATATTTCATATAGACTGATAGTAAATTTTAATATTTTATTTTAGAAACATTTTTTTTGTTACTTTCCTAAAACAATTTATTAAGTATGATAATAATCATAGTTACTTAGTTTTATGAAAAATAAATATTCTTTATGATTTAATAAAAGCTATCAAGTTTAATAGGCTGTATGAATCCACCACATTGTATACGAAAGTATTGTGCTTGATGTACAAACGCGCCCCACGCGTGGGGTGCATTCATGGGTGAATATTTCATTTCATGCATATTTTACATTTTTTTTTGACAAATCAAAAATTAAGCCTTATGGTGTTGTTTTTTTTTTTTTGTATAATATATAATTTAAATAAACTAAATATGAAGGAGGTACAGTAATGTGACGTTTAGTATTGAAGATATAGGGCTTTGTTTTTTTTAATAAACGGTAATGAGATTAGCACGAACGGTAATTGATATTTAGCTATGGTAAAGAGATTTATTTAAATGGTGATTAGAAATATATTAAAAAGTATAACATCAGAGTACTTTAATCAGCATTTTATTCGTTAACAATCAAATATGATTTGTAATAAGTTTTATAATTTTCATGTACCACTGCAACTTGGTGTGTTAGCACTTTTACTCACTGTTACGTCAAGATAGAGTAAAAGTATTCTTTGGTAATATTTATTACTGTTCCTGTGACATGTTTAGAATACATTTCTCCCCTACTGAATATTTTTATTTAACGTTTAGAATACATTTCTCCCCTACTGAATATTTTTATTTAACCCGAGTCCGCCGAAATCTCAGAATTCCTTTTCCCCCTTTTTGACACACTATGGTTGTTACAAACGTAAGAAAAATTTGCACAGCGGCTACCCCTTCCACGTTTAATGTGGACTTTTGCAACAAAAAGGCACTCCATTCCAACCTCAATGCTGTCCATCACTATCTTGAAACAGATAAGCCGGTTATTAAAAAATTAAAAACCGCCGGTAAATTTAAAAAGTTCACATGGGGCAAACACTTTCCCCTACTATTCTGGAATAGGTAGACTACTAATATTTGCGTTTGATGTCATAAGAATTACAAACGTAAAGATACGTAATTCGCATTTTTATTACTAGAATATCTAAGCATTATATTTGCGCTTAAAGTATCAAGCAAAGTTTCGTATGCAATTGCCTTTGGAAAGGCGACGCGACGTTCGGAAAGTGGTCACGTAAAATTTTACGTTTGAACTCGGCGTCGCAGCGACAGCTCTTCGAACCTAATCCAATCAGATGCAATAGAGCTGGACGTGGTGTCAATTTCACACTTCGCAACGACATCATACATTGTTATAAAAATAATTTAAAATTAAGTATTTAGTTACATTCATTGTATTAAGTACGTCATTATTACTAACTTTCATTGAACTTACAATGTTACTGTGTTTGTTCAGGTCAAATCTGAACTTTTAAAGCAATTATACTGAACCGATTGAGTTAAAATTTAGCGTGCACGTGCAAGTAACGTCAATCTAAATTCAAATGGTGGACTCCTAAGATCCTTTTTTTGTATGCGCCCAAATGATATGGATATCAATTGCAAGGGATTGCTCAAAAATATGATTAAGCACCTAAACTATACTAGATATAATATTATATACTTTAAATTAAATCCAAGCCATTTATAAAAATATACTATTAACTTGATTTATAAGCTTGCTATACAAAATTGAGTGCCTTGAACTTAAGAAACCAATAATACTCAAAACGTTGATTCAGGTCAGTACCTATATTTTAATTTATTATTGAAAATATAATAGTTATTTTAGGCTAGCAACGTTTGAAACTATTTTTTTATTCTAAATATAACAATTAATATAAACATTTTGATCTACTAAATTAAAGCAAATAGTACACATGGTGCATATAATTAGGAACGAACACTTCAATAATAGCATAGGCTTTGCAAAACACAATATAGTTACACATATATACATGTACATACGTACGTAGGTATACGTACGTGCAACTACCCCTGATGGCCGGAAATGATTTAAAGGAACGAGCTAAGTCAAACACGTAGTATTTGTAAATAAAACAAGGCGTTTAATGCTTATTATTTACGATCTCTAATAACCGGGCGGTGAGGAGACCTGAAGGAGTTCGCCACCTGCTATGGACTCCTTTGGAATATTTAACACTTGTTTGCCAATAATTTAGCATTTACTTTACAAACACTTTTCGCTCGTAAATCGGTAATAATTAATTTCATTCTAAATACAATTAACGCTGCATAATTTGTAGGCATAAAAAAATAATTAATTTATTAACTATGATTTGTTTTGACATTATTGTAATTAATTTATGATTCATAAACTACATATACATATATTAAGCACAAACTAAACATCTACTGTGTAGTGGTTTACAAAAGTGTTTTGTTTTTTTATGAATAATGCCGTAATTAATTATAAATTGCACTAAGCATAATATTTTTTATAATTAATCAGCGTTAGTAATACCTTGTTCTAAAATAGATTTTGGTGTAGGAGCTGAAATGAAAGCAGCTGAAAGAATAACAATTGTAGAAAATAATTTAATCTAATTTAACTAAGCAGTACTACCCCTACTTAGTACTAAGTTTATTTATTTATTTATTTATTTATTTAAAGCGCCACCAACAGAATCATATATATTACAAACATGATATTATAGTAGCCTTAGGTGCTATATAAACATATAATTCAACTTAAAGGTAGCTACAGCATGCATAGTAATTATTCAAGTCGACGCTAAGTGAAATTGAAAACTACGTAATTTAAAGTAACTAATAGTACATAAAACAAATAAGAACTAATTAAACATAGGTAACAATAAAAAACACTTACTATATTAATTTAAAAAGAATGATGGAAGAAGCAGTACATTAAATTATAAACCAAATCTGACTAGCCAAGAGTTTTTAGTATTTTATTTTTGAAATTTGGCAGTTTGTCTTTAAATATATCAATTGAGTTATCCTTATCAATAAAATATTTGTATAAATTACTTAATCTGGGTATCAAAGAGTGACGACCAAGATTGGTTCTACAGAATCGGTGGGTGAAGAGTGGAACGGGGTAGCGCGGTGTTCGGATGGGAACCTTTAAAGAGACTTGGCCCAACAACTCTGAGCTGTTCGATGTACCGTTTACAAGCTTGTGCAAAAAGACCATGTCGTGAATTTTACGTCTATCTGACAGTGAGAGCAATTTGAAGGTTTTGATACGAGTACAATAAGGTGATCTTTTATGTTTTCCGATGGAGTAGAATTGGGTAAATCGCCTCTGTATGCTTTCTATACGATCCTTATGTGCCTGATAGCTAGGGTTCCATATCACCGTGCCATACTCAAGTTTGCTTCTTACCAAAGTTGCGAATAGAGTTTTAATGGTGCTGAGTTTTTTGAAAGGCTTAGCATTTCTGAACACGAACCCCAGCATTTTACGTGCTGATCTACAGATGTTTTCGATATGCACATTAAAACGTAATTTTGCATCTATAGTTATCCCCAGATCCCGGACAAATTCAACCCGCTGCAGTGGGCAGTTGTTAATAGTGTATTTTCTTTCTATAACAGAGCGTTTGCGACTAAAACGGATATAAGAACACTTGGAGGGATTTAGATCCATACCATTTAGTTTGCACCAACTAGCAATTCTATCTAGGTCTTCCTGTAGGGAAAGAGCATCGTTAGCTTTTACAATCTGCTTTGCTAGTTTTAGATCATCCGCATAGATTAAACACTTAGAATTAAGTATACAATCTGTGACGTCGTTTATAAAAATGTTAAATAGAAGTGGCCCCAATATAGAACCCTGAGGGACACCTGACGATGCGTTATATAACTGGGAAGAATATCCTTTTATAGCCACATAAGATTTTCTATCGACGAGATACGATGATAGCCACGATAGGAGCGATCCACCGAGTCCAAATGACGATAGTTTTTTTGTTAACAGTTTATGATTAACTCTGTCGAAGGCCTTTGAGAGATCGGTGTAAATAGCATCTACTTCTAGTTTAGAATCCACGGCGGCTGTGACGAAATTTACGAAATTTGATAAATTTGTGACAGTTGATCTAGAACTGATAAAACCATGCTGAGACTCAGAAAGCATATGCAGTACATGGCGTGAGAGTATTGGTTGCACGAGAGACTCAAAAACCTTCGACAGAGCTGACAATATTGAAATTGGCCTGTAGTTGGTAATGTTATCGCGACCACCCTTTTTGTAGATTGGCACTATTCTTGCTAGTTTCCATAAGTCCGGAAATGACCCAGTGCGCAATGATTTGTTAAATATCATGCAGACTGGCTTTGATAATGAGATAGCACATTTGTTAATAAGTAATGGGGGGAGCTCGTCTGGGCCAGCCCCCTTGCTCGTATCAAGTCTTTTTAATTTTATAATAACTTCCTTCACGGTGATATTAACATGACAGAGGGAGTTTTCTGAATTGGAAGGTACATACGTGTTGGCATAGGGAGGATCATTAGTATCGTAGACTGAGGCGAAGTAGTCAGCGAACATGTTGCATAGGTTGGGGCCATCAGTAGCGACCTTATCATTATATACCATTCTGGCTGGATACGTGTTAGTTGATTGTTTTAAATTTTTTAAATGAGTCCAGAAATATTTAGGATTTTTTGTCAGATTATTTTCGATTGATTCAATGTAACTATTGTAGCACTCCTTGATTATGTTATTACATTCGGTTCTTAGGGATTGAAATTTCAATATGTCTAGTGGATTTTTATAAATCTTAACTTTTAATCTATATTTGTTTTTGAGTTTCAACAACGAAGTAAGTTTATTATTATACCATACGGGAAATTTGATGTTTCTGGCTTTTGTCTTCGGTACGTGTTTAGCAATAATTGAGTTTAGTTTATCATAAAATATTGTAAGCATGCCGTTAACACTGTCGCAATTTTGAAATAGATCTAACCATGGCGTGCTGTTCAAATCATTTGAGATTGCATCATAATCGGCTTTATAGAAATTATACTTTTCCACAACTTTTTCAGTAATGTTAGATATCGTACCCAGCTTTAGGCTTATAAGTAAAGGTGGATGGTGATTATCGACTGTGCTGATGGGGTTTGGAGTATTGTTGACTGTAATTTGGGCGTTGTTCGATAAGACCAGATCAAGTATTCTGTTATTAGTGTTAGGTATGGAATTAAATTGTTTCAGATCGTGTTCTTCAATAAAGTCCACGAAGGTTGAATCCATACAACAACTACACGATGGATTTAAGTAGTTTAATTCCGGTAATTTGGACCATGATAGACTACTCATATTGAGATCTCCTATAAGAAGCACGTGTTTGTTGGTGTTGATAATTTTGGAGGTATTTGTAAGGAAATCATTTAGTGTGTCCTTTTTGACGGGTGGTGGCAGATACACAGAGCAAATGGCTAAGTGGCTTGGCTTATTTTGTACGAATAATTCTACTGTCACCCACAGGTCTTCGCATTTACTCTCCCAATGTGATACCCGATTAGATTTAAGGTTGTTATTGACTGCAATCATGACGCCACCTCCATTCTTTGACCTATTAATATCTGTTTGTTCCCTATCTCTCCGATACACATTGTAGCGGCTATCGATAAACTCTCCATCGAAAACCCCATCGTTGAGCCATGTCTCAGTGAATATAAGGATATCATAGTCATTACATAAAATATTAAGTTTTACATCTTGTGTTTTACTCTTGATTCCCCTAACATTTTGGTAATATATTTTTAAATTATCGTATGCTAACAGTATCGTAAAAATAGACTAGACACCAAATAAAAAAAAAAATAAAAAAAAGAGAGAAAGAAAGCAGCCTCAAGATGTTAACTGTTCCAGCTGTTCGATACTCCTCACAGCGATGTGTTCGGAGTCAACCGATTTCCTCAAAAAGATACGTCCATTCTTTATCCATACAAATTTGTAGTTTAATTTCTTAGCTGTTGATCTGGCGAGTGCGTGTAATTTCTTCAATTCCGGAGTTAAGTGATCAACTACATAAATTGGTCTTTTATCACCTCCTATTCCAACATGACTCGTGTTTAGTTTATCCTCTTTGTTTTTCATGTTAAATTTAATAACTCCGGCTAGAAATGTGTCCCGGATACGTGGACTCGAGAACTTAACAATGACAGATCGCGGACGCGCATTTTCAGGATTCAACTTAGCGATTCTGGTGCATTTGTGAATGTCGGCGTCCATAATGCTGCTGCCGGTTGCTTTGCCGATTTGTTGAATGATGTTTGGGAGGTTTTCGGCTTTATGCTCCGGTAAGCATTGTATCTCCAGATTACACATTCTCGAGTGTTGCTCCATTATACATAGTCTGCTGTTGAGGTCTTTAACTGTAGATTTAAGAGTTTCGTTTTCATTTTTTAATTCTTTAATTTGGGTTAATTTTCCTTGTAGCTCGTTTTTTAAGTCTTCGTATTGGTTATTAATAAAATTTACGGAATCTTTTATCTGGTTTATTTCGTTAACCATTTCTTTAGTTTTATCTTCGAGTATTTTTGTCCAGTTGTTTTCCATTTTCAGCAGAAAGATATCCAATTCTTCCTTTATTAGTTGCTTGACGTTTTCGATTGCAATGAGTTCCTGTGTCTTGGATTGAGACGATGCCGATGCTTGCGTGCGCCTCAGCGTGATATTGGCCGATGGACTTGTATCGGAAGGCATACCCGCTGGAGCACGCACAGGCGTATTAGTATTGTCTCCCCTTGGTTGTTTGGGGCGACAGGAAGGACACATCCATTCGGATTTGAACTCATTGGTGAGCTCCTTGAATTTTTTGCTTGGCGCATTGATGCAATCAAAGTGATACTTCTGGCCACATGTAACGCATTTAAGTTGTTCAGCCGTTGAGAGATCGTTTAGACATGCAGCACATTTCTTGGCTTTAGGTATTTTAGTGCTCATTTTGAACTCCTATGATGTTCTTGTAGGCTGATTTTCAGGTGTACAATATTGCCTTAATTTTTTAGCAGGCGCCGTTTTATACTACACGTCCGAGGAAACCTGAAGGCTTGTTTAGACAAATGTGCGCATATACAGTATTGCCTCAATTTTTTTGCAGGCG
This sequence comes from Boloria selene, assembly GCA_905231865.2. NCBI lineage: Eukaryota > Metazoa > Arthropoda > Insecta > Lepidoptera > Nymphalidae > Boloria > Boloria selene. Next base: position 9,066,741 of record HG993137.1, on the reverse strand, counting down.
CCCCGCTCACACTGCAGGCTGGATGAATGTTATTAAGATTGAGGGTGCACAAAAAAAATTTCTTGCTGGTCACTGTTTATTTGAGTGTTATTGGTAGCCAATTATTTATTTTTGTATTGTTTTAGGAGTGACATTGATGTTAATGCTCTAATTTAAGTTTAATAGTGTGCAATAACAGGGCTTGAGAAGTTCGATATAAGTTTTTGTTGACACTCACTTGCACTGCTATAACTTCGTAATTAAACGTACTTCCCCATAACTTCACACCGAAATAACACTTATACTTAGGCTTTAGAACTATATTAACACTTCACGAACACTGCTTTATTATTTACGCTATGAATTTAATTATAATAACGAAAAAATACGGAAACACTTCGTGCGACTTGACGTTGACGTACCAATTCTTTTGAAGTTAAAGCGAAATTAAAACAAAATTGAGGAAATAAAACTCAAAAATAATTTCATACTCATAAAACCTCATGATTAGGTTAGTGAAAGATTGTTGGCTAAGCGATTTGTGGCGTATTAATAAAACGATTAAACGAAGTTCTCCATAGTAATCTGAAAGCGACGCGGCGCGGCAGATGGCCACAATTCCCAAACTTTGATGACGAACGGCTGCATCTTTCCGGCGGGAATCAACCGGCGATTAGGACTTTCGTTTCCGCCTACTTACACACTAAAACGGCTCCTGAAATATTTCTTACAATGTAAAATTTATACCTCTTTCACAGTAAAATTAAATTATTACAAAATTATGATTTAAGGTACCAATGAAATTTTATCATGGAAACTAAAATGATAGGCATACGTCAGACGAACGTCGACGTCAATCGGTGTCCGTCGTTTGATGAGTCATCAAAATTACTTCCTATGTTGTTAAGTGCAGGAAATTGTGACTCCTCCATCGACACACCTATTAAACGTTAACTGCTTTCGTGTTTAGTCCTACCTCTCTTTATGCGTCTATAATAAAAACGTGAAAATGTCAATCCAAAATTTTAACTTAACCGAAATTAAAATTAAATCACTTATGAAATTTTTATCCCCGCTGTCTCGTTGTATCTATTAGACGCAATTTTATGAATAATACTATAAGTAAATAAATCAACGCCAGGCAAACGGTGCTTGAGGCAATATCTCGGCAACAGCAGCTGTGAAGTAATGGCGCCGACACTTTACGCGATACGATTACGACCACCTAAACATTCATTACAAGTAATGTCCGTCATTTATCTGTCCTAATCACTATGTAATGCCCATCGTTCGCCGCTTTTAAAACAACAAACAAACTTCAAAAATATTTAATTTGGGAACGTATAACTATAAAACTATATGGATGTGTGTAGAGAATTTAGTGCGAAATTTAGTGTTATAGGTGTGGAGGTTGGTAAATGTTTTAAGGTTTAATCAACCCAGAGCAATCAAGCAAGACAAATAGCTCATCTGCATCTATACGAGTAGAAGCTGCCGCTAACAACACATCGATATTTTACCTTTGCGTCTGAACTGGATGTATAAGATCTTTATAGTATGTACGTAAGTATATTACTTTGACATTTAACACTAATATTTAATCAATATATACTATATATGTATATATTATTTTAAACATTTATCTTTGACGTAGACAACGGCATGAAAAACTTTAATAATAATTTTGAATAAACACGAAAATAAAGTTAACATTGATAGAGGATTATGGAGGTGGATACTCAATCGTGCTAATGGTACTAACCACAAGTGCAGCTTCCGAGGAGATAGTGACTAAATATATAATGGGTATCGGCAACCTCTATACTAGGCTTAGTTTAACACTGACCAAAAACTTATTGCACTCACCTTAATAACATAAAGTAAGCTATTCTTATTTGAAAACTTTTAAGCGCTACATAACATCATCAATGTCCAAAATATTTGCTAAGCTTATATTTTTTCATAAAGCTCTGTTCGATTTAGAAACATATACACGAATTAATTGGATTTGCAATGGCTGTATCATTAAAATGAAATTATTTTGAATGTCTCACTTCAATAAAATTGTATAACATAAAAGAATAAAAAAATATTTTCAAAATGGAATAAATAAATTGTCAAACAGTCAGCTTACTTATCCAACATATTGATAGTCAGCTCGACTTCACAAGAATAAAAATTAACAAAACTTTCTTTTTATTTTAACTTTAATTCGATTTATAATTAAAAGGGTCAATCACTCTATTGTTTAATTCAATGAAATTAACGTAAAGAAAGCTAAGCTTAACAGCACTCAATTTGAAAAGACTTTGCAGAAAGTGCGAGTGTAGTAAAACAACTTTTGAGCCTTATTTTCTCGTTCCGAAATTGCAGTGGTTTAAGCGAGATTTCATTTGTATGGAAGCCGGTATAATCTGGAATAATACCGCAGTAGCGGCGCAGGCCTTCAAAGACGCCACTCGTCCGCGCCGTAGTTGCCGCCTGTAATGAGTATTTTTTATAAAAATGCGCAACACATTCACACACTATGTTAAGTTCTACTAGAATTAACGTAGTGCAATTTAGAGGACCACTTTATCAAAAACTTATAATTTATTTTTTTTTATTCATCAAAACGTAATTAATATAATCCTCATAGACTTACGTAATCACCATTTATCCTCGTGAAATAGACTGTAGTTGAAGTCTTCGAAGCTAGTAGGGAATAAAATCCAGTTGAAATCGTCGTGATTACTTCGACCCGTGCGCTGCTCGACGGTTCAGAATTGGACGGATTATGGGGAATTTAAAGTGCGATGACGATTTGAATATGAACACAAGAAAATTATTTAATTTAAAATACAATTTATCATGAGACGTATCTTGTATATTTTTTTTACACCAATTATATTATAACATGAAGAGGTATGAATAAAAATTTATTTGATGAGCGAAGTTATGACGGATACATTGTAGCATACATTATCTCATCATGAATTTTTCTGTCCTGCAAAATTTTCAAGTCGGGAAGACTTAATGAGCACATTTTTACAATGACGTTCTTTTGTGAAATACTCCTTTGTTTGAGAAAAAGATGCCGCGGCAATATTTTTTGTATATAACGAAACGATGTCACGTTATAAGAAGGCAAGAAACGCAGAGCAGTAGTTGTAAGGGCGGCGCGCAGTGACTGCGAGTCGGCGAGAACGGAAGGAAAGCGTTGCTAATTACTAGCCGCCCGAAGCAAAGCCTGCTCGCATCCTTCTACGAGGGCGGGCAAGCGACCCCTGCTTTAAAGAAACTGTATATGTGCGGTACGTATAGTCTTTGTTTTAGTCTCTACTTACCGCGTTCTCGCAATACCGTTGACACAGATATACTATCTGCATACGCAATTACGATGTGCGCTCTAATTATGGTAAAATAATATATAACCCGGAGGCATGTTTCTATTACACTTTTGGCTTAATACTATTTTAATGTTTTTATTTCATTTAATATTTAGTAAGTATATAAAAATTTCAATTATTAGGTATATTTGGTTGCGTTAACATATTTTACCTTTAACATTTTGTCTTTTAACTATCTTGGTATACTCACTATATGTACTGAAACTTATTATTATAATAACTAATTATTTATTACTAAATTCGATAAACAAGTTTGAAGTATAGTTTAAATACTAGGACTCATTCTCGCTCTGCTCGGATTCGTCAATAAGTACGTTTCAACAGTAAGTTTAGACTTCTCGAAGATGCGATTCTTCCCCAAAGTAATAAGTACCTAATACATAATATATGGGCATAGTATAATAATCATCAAAATAGCAAATAACATCAAAAACTATCTAGTGTTTTTACATGATGCGTTAACAGACAGATATGTACATGACAGGGAGACACATAGACAGACACAGATTTTATTTATTTATTGACAGATTGGGAAACAAACAGCATTTATAGTACAGATAATTAATACAAAATATTTTTTACATTAGCCAATAAAGTTTCCACTTATAAGTAAACATGGAGTGAAGGTACAAATTAAATGTTTGTATAAGTTGAGTTCAGTTGAGTTGAGTTGAGTGCACAACACATATTAAATCAAGAACGATCGAGTACATGCTTAATGTTTTTTAAAAATCTAATCATATTATCATCAAATATGTCAATTTGATTATAATATGTATTGTGCGATCTACAAGCTCTAAATACAAAACAATTACTGGCATAATTTGTTCTACACTTAGGAATATAAAAGGTGTCTTTAGAACGGGCGTTAAAAGTTGGGTATCTAAAATTAACACTACTTAGAAGATAGTTTGAATCAATTAAGTTATGCAATATTTTATAAAGAAATATTTGGTCTCTGTATTCTCTGCGTTGTTTTAAAGATAAGATATTTAAGTTATCTATGTCAACTAAATTGAATTTATACTGTAATCGCTTTATAAACTTCTTTTGCACGCTCTCAACTGCTTCAATATATTTATCGTATTGGGGATTCCACACAGTAGAAGCATATTCTAAATGACATCTAACATATGAATTGTATAGTAGATTAAACGTATGAATGCTTTTAAAATCATTAGCGCTTCTAAATATAAAACCAAGCATTTTATATGCTTTTGTTATTATATTGTTTATATTTTTATCAAATATAAGCTTAGAGTCAATCAAAACTCCCAGGTCTCTGATCTCATGAACTCTATTCAATTGGTTATTGAACATTTTATATTCGAATGTAATTGGGGCTTTCTTCCTAGAGAATGTTATAACACAGCACTTGTCGATATTTAGAAATAGTCCATTAGATTTACAATAATTCTCTATATTAACGAGGTCATCCTGAAGTTTTGTACAATCTTCTCTTGTTTTTATAATTTTAAAAATTTTCGTGTCATCAGCGTAAAGTAAAATATTTGAATTTTGACAGGACTGTAAAATGTCATTAATATAAATATTAAAAAGTAGAGGGCCAAGATGGGAACCTTGGGGAACCCCAGATGTAATTGGAACAAAGTTAGAGATAAATCCTTTAACAGCTACCGCTTGAGTCCTGTCACGAAGATATGATTCAAGCCATCTTAAAAGATCGCCGTGTATACCTGCTTGCTCTATTTTGTGGATTAATAAAGAGTGTGAAATTTTGTCAAAGGCTTTGGTGAAGTCGGTATAAATAGCGTCAATTTGAAATCCACTACTCATAGCTGAGAGCACATTATCCAAGAATTCGCACAAGTTAGATTCAGTTGAACGTCTATTAACAAATCCATGTTGTTGTGAGATTAGTAATGGCCGCAATAACGGGAATAAAATATCATAAATAATTTTTTCTAATAATTTTGGTATCACGGATATTTTAGAAATTCCTCGATAGTTCCTAATATTATGCTTATTTCCATTTTTAAATATTGGGACAATAATAGATTTTTTCCAGATTGGTGGCAGTATACCTGAACGTATAGATTTCATAAATAGTATGTGAAGCGGAATAGAGAGTTGATTACTACAACGTTTGAAAAATATAGGGTGTAAGTGGTCGGGGCCACTACCTTTAGAGCAATCAAGCTTTAGCAAATATTTTTCAATCGTCTCTTTAGTTATATTGATACTACTAATGGATACGTTGTGTACAGATGGTAAGAATTGTTTTCTAGTGTTCATAGTATTTCTGTCAATTTCAAAAACAGATTGAAAGAATGAGCTAAACAAGTTAGCTACAGTTTGGCCATCCGAACCAAAATGATTATCAAGACACATATTCTCTGGTATACAGTTACTTAGTCGCTTAGTTTTAACAAATGACCAAAAGTGTTTCGAATTAAAGCGTATATTTGTTTCCGCCCTTTCTATGAACAAATTGTAACATTCCAATTCTTGATTCTTGGTTTCGCGACGAAGTACTGAAAAACGGTCATAATCACTAGGTCTTCCATAAGTTTTCCATTTTTTATGTAATTTCAGTTTTTTATTTATCAATCTGATTAAATGTTTCGAAAACCAAGCCGGAAATCTACCGTGGCCATAAACTACTTTAGTCGGTATAAAACGGTGAATTACTTCATTCACTATGAGATAAAATTTGTCAACAGCATCTGCTATATTATCTGATGAAAGTTGTTCAAACCAATCGACTTTACTTAGCTCAGTGTTAATAGTGTCATAATTTGCGTCATGGAAGCGACGAACAATGCGAGAAGGTTCTCTTATATTGTTGTCTGAAGAACTAACTTCAAAGCTTACCATGAGGGCTGGGTGGTGAGTATCCTCTGGCAATGCTAATGGAGCTGTCCTTTCAACTAAGCAGGTAATATTAGATAAAACTAAATCAAGTATTCTGTTATTAATGTTTTGGATTTTATTATATTGGTATAATCCAGTAAATGTCATAAATGCAAATAATTGCATTATCAGATTGCTACCGGATGCATTCTGAATTGTTAAATTTCCATCGAATTGAAGCGACCATATCGCTTCTCCAATGTTAAAATCACCAAGTATGATAAAGTCGTCATTTGGGTCATTAATTACTAAATCAGACAAAAATTCGAAAAATAGATAATAATAGATGAATACTTTGCGGAAAATAACAACAAAACAGATGTAACTTCTTCCTCATTGAGTTTTGTCTTACAAGCAAATCAACGTATGTAACATCAGCATCAGGCAAACAAGGGAGTGTACTAAGGTTTTGTATATCTATACTGACACAGCCATGCCGCACAGCAATTAGAGTACCGCCACCTCTCTTTACGCCTAGACGAGCATAATCACGGTCGTTACGGTATATGCTATAGCGTGGATCAAAGAGTTCTTCGTCAAAAATTCCATCCAACAACCAGGTCTCAGTCAAACAGATGATGTCATAATTTTCATTCAGTAAATTAAAGTAAAATTGTTTTGTTTTAGTACGTAGGCCCCTAACGTTTTGATAAAATATAGTTAAATTCATATTAAGAGTAAATAAATTGAACGAAAATAGTAATTGTGTGTATTAATATAATCAATAACCAGATACGATAACATAATCGAATGATGGAAAAGAAAATAAAGAGACCAAAATGCCCTACAGTAATTAAAACAATAATTAAAGTTTCCCGAATAACAACGCCCAAATACATCCTTGACATACGAGTTCTTACAAAAAACGTTAAACAAAATTAAAGTACAATGTAAATAAAATGTAATAATGAGGAACCAAAAAGAAACTAAAAATGCAAGTACGTGTATTAGTGTAACAAAACTCACAGTAGGTGTAGTTCTTATGAAATTTTTTTAAGCATTCATTGGAAGTTATATGTATGACTGGAGAGTTGTCACTTTTTCGGACCATAACTGTACAATTTCGGACCCAGCAGTACAAGTAGCCCTTCTCTTTACTTCTACGTTTAGCTTCGTTTAGTAGCGCTTTGTTATAGGTAGATAGATGGTCATTAGCATATATTGGATTTTTATTACCAGTGAAACCAATATCACAAGCCAGTAATCCCTTTAACTTACGCACTGATGAAAGAAAATCGTCTTTTTTGTAACGCGCTTGCATTTTTAAGATAATAGGGCGTGGTTTACTGTCAGTAGTGTCATTTTTTATAGCTACTCTCGTTACAAAATCTATGTCCGTGTCCACATTAATTGAAAATCCACACTTTGAGGCCAAATTTTTAACGATTTGTATTAAATTTTCGCCCTTTTTATAAGGTACCCCGTTAATTTGGATATTAGATCGACGAACCCACTGGTCATTCCTAGTTGTATTTTCAGACAATTCTTTAAATTTTAGAGTCAAGTCTTCTAGTTCAGTCTGGTAGTTGTTGATTTTAGATATTTCCCTGTCCATGTCATTTATTCTATCAACAACGGAATTCACAGAAGCTTCAATATATGTGATTTTTGTAGACCATAAATTAACAGTTTCAGAGAGCTTACGAAATTCCTCAGTAATAAAACTTTTAAATGATTCCATAGTTGAATGAAAACTGTTAAAACGATCATCAAAATGAGCAATCATTGATTTTATATTATTATCATAAGCCAATTTTGATTGAGCTTGGGCAGTACTGGCGCATGCACTATCAGAAGACACATCGGTTAATTTCGGACTAGTATTACTATTGCCTTTCTTAACCAGTTTACAGCTAGAACATTTCCATTTAGCTTTTTTCATAGATAGCATTTTTTTTAAATCGCTATCCTTTAACCCAGCGCAAGAATAATGAAAAAATCCTAAACAAGTCTCACATTTCATTGTGTCTTCACATTTTAAAACATCGGAACATAATTTACATTCCATATTTGTAATTTTGTATATTGTCGGTAAAGTTATAATAAAATTTTGCTCAATACCTCCAAAGCACCGCCAACAAAACTTTTGTTCCACTTTAGCAAAAAAATAATATGTACGATTTGTTTTGTATGTGATTAATAAGTTCAACTTAGTGATAGTTTGTATAGATTCACTCCCGATAAACAACTTTATACACAGTTTATTAATTTTTAAAGTAGCACTTGTAGTTTACGTGTGTAACGTGCGGGTAATATGAAACTATAATTTTTAATTAAAAAAAAACTATATTTTTGGCCTCTGTACATATTTCAGATGAAAGATCTGTGATGAAATTTTCCATAAAATTTTTTATGTACAGATTTGACTTATATGTGTACGCTTAACCATTAATGCCGTAAATTTTAGGTGTTTTTCAGTAATTGGAAGTTTGAACACAGTAGGCAGTACAAAGAACGCACAAAAGAACGAGGAGCGAGACGCTGTCGAGCGCCGCCGCGAGTCGAGCTATTCATAATATTGTAATAACGGCCCCAGCAGCAGTTATTCCGTGCTTAAACGTTTTACTGCGGTCATTATCTACCCGCTGAAAGGATATGCAGGCGATAAATTGTGGAGCGTTACCTACATACATATAACAGCACTTATCTTGAAATCTAACCGCGCAACGCTGTCTTTATAGCGGAAATAATTTATTAATGTAATTGATATTTAAATGCGAAATACTGACAATTATCCTCAATATTCGGTTTAGATTTATACCCTGATTATATTCTTATTTCAGAACAATTGATAGATATATTATACATTTTTGTGTACCTATATTGTACTTATGTTAAGCATCTTTATCGCCCTACCTACCTGATATCTCTACGTGGACGTAAAGGGAACACGCCTTTCCTTTGGTAATAAAGAGACCATTTAATCGGAGCTTATCTGCCCGGAAGCATTCATTAGATGATTGCACTATTACTACTAGAGTCTTTTCTGCTAACTCCACCCTGTCGAGGCAATATTGAACGAATGTATGAAATTAATTCAAAGGTATAAAGTAAGGACCATTATTAGTGTATTTATTTTACAAACTGATTTAAACGTTAGCTAGTGCTGTTGTTAAAGTTAAATACTGAAATTTAAATATATAGAGATTGATATTTTCCATGAAATAGATTATATTACTTACATCTATTTTGAGCACTGTGTGTTAATTATCATATGTATAGACTAAGTAATAATTAGAATCACAGTTTATATTCATTCTGATAATCTTAATATATAAAAGCGAAAGGTCACTCACACATTACGAAATATCGAAAACCGCTTGACGTAAAAAATAAAAGGAAGGAAGGTACTTTATAGTTAGTAGACATTCGCTAAGAACGGATTTTGCAACTGGACCGGATTAAGGTGGTCCAAGGGCACTCGTATGGAAGCTCTTCATTTTTGTGCTACAACTTTATATTTGGCAGGCAGCACCTGCAGGGCCGAACCCGAGCGAAACAAGGATAAGTCGCTAGTTACTTTTTATTCGCATTGCTATTGAAAATATAACACATTTTTGAAACATTCATAATTATTTGATAAACTTAGCTTTTAAAAGTCGTATAAGCATAAGATTTTACTTGGTTTTTACCGACTTCCGCAGGAGGAGGAGGTTATCAATTGGATCGGTATATTTTTTTTATGTATGTAGTACATCGATTACTCTATGAGTTTTGATCCGATTTCCATGATTCTCCTTTTGTTTGATGGGCAATAGCTGCCATTTGGTCCCATAAAAATTTAGGCCCAGTAGTTTTTATTTTATGAACAATTTTTAATTTTTTACTGACTGCATTTTTACGTATGTTCACCGATTACTCCGCCAAATGTGGGCCGATTTCAAAATTTTTTCTTTTGTTCGGTAGGGTATAGTTCCGAGGAGGTCCCATGGTCACTAAGTCAGGATCTGATAGTGAGATCCCAGGGAAATCGAGGGCAACCCTCAAATTTTATTACCTTTTTCATATATTTTCTAAAGCTATTCAAGTATTTCCATCTGATAATCATCATTTTATATGGATGAGCTGGTGATGTAAGGTATAGCTCCTCAACGGTAAGGAGTTGAAAGAAAATTCCTTAAATATTATATGTACTTATGGACCGACAGTTGTATTCTTTGAGGCTATTAGGTTAATCGATAAACAATAATAGAAGTTAAATCTCTTTAGGAGATAGATGGAAAAATGGACGTGGACAAATCTCGATAGCTTATTGTTGTTCACTCCGAAACCTTGTTGAGTCATCTGAGCAGTACTTTAGTTGGCCTACCTATATTATATTTAAACAAAACATTAAATAATATCTACTTTCCACGAAAAATTAATAAATAAATAATTTTTTAACAAAAATAAAAACTGACTTCAAAACGTTACAAATCTAAAGTAAAAAATAATAAATTTAATTACTTAGGTATTTTTATATATGTCTATAGTTTTCACCGATTACGCTTAGATTTAAGATCCGATGTACGCGATTCTTCTTTAGTTTGATGCGGAATATGTATTTACCATTTGGTCCCAAAAAATTTAACATAGTTTGGCCCAATAGTTTTCATTTCATGAACATTTGAAAGAAAAAGATAGATTTGAAGTCGGTGCCAAGCCCTAATCAAAATAAAACTTAATATTATAAACAGCTTACTTGCTGTAGTGAAATACTTCACTACATAGTATAAAACAAAGTCGCTTTCTCTGTCCCTATATCCCTATGTATGCTTAAATCTTTAAAACTACGCAACGGATTTTGATGCCGTTTTTTTTAATAGATAGAGTGATTCAAGAGGAAGGTTTATATGCATAACTAGCGGATCCCGCGGCTTTGCCTGTGCTAAATCTAGGGAAGAGTCCGAGCGAAGCGAGGGCGAGTCGCTAGTGATTAATATGAAACAGATGAAAATTTTATGATAAAAATATATATATAATAATAATACCTGAATACGTAACTATAGCTATATTAAACCTATTTTATTCGTATATATTATATATTATATATGAATATATTATATTTGGTTCGGCACCGACTTCAAATCTATCAATAGGTAGCACATACAAATAATAGTAATTTATTAATATTAATGTACCTATTAGATTTGCATAAGATGTGTATTAAATTAAATCTTTATTAAGCTATTTTAAACTTTTTAGTTTTCGAAGTAGATTTTTTTAAACGTAGTTTACTTATGTGGAAAGCAACGTCTTATAAAATATTATGGTATTTTAAAATAACAAAAAAAAAATACTTGCAACAACCTTATCTTAAGATAGTAACGTACCTTCTGTTAAATGTCGGAATATTAAGTTAATAATTTATCAATGTTTTTCCGAATATTTTCCATAATATGAAAAAATAACGTTATCTTTAACACGTCACAAACCAATAACTGTGAGTCAATGAAATGGATTCAATAACATATTTTATTTGCAGAGAATACGTACTACTACGATTCGAAAGTACAGTTACTAGCTTAAGCTTGTACCTCTATAGTTCTCGTGAACTTCCACGTGAAAATCCCCAACAAAACTTAACATAAAGCAGCATTAGCTAATAATTTACCTTCATAATTCACCTATTTCAAACCTGGGTCTCGCACCTATGATATTTTTATATGCGAATAATTTCTAACATGATTATCACTTGTCTTACGGTGAAGAAAAACATTGCGAGATAACCGAAATGTCTGAAAGAATTTAGCAAGTTTTCGAAAATTATGTGTCAGTCACAGTCCGCCAATCCGCACTAGACCAATGTGGGTGACTATTGCGCGATCGCCCTCGTATTGAAGGAAGGCCCGTGTCCAGGGTATATGGGACGTAAATACTAATGAATACTACTTTTAAATATTAGCTGAATACTACTACTTAAGTTATTTAACTTCTAATAATAATAGGTATAATTAAGCATATAGTTATATATATATATATATATATATACTAGCAGTACCCGCGGCTTCGCCCGCGTTTTTTTTAATCGCTACTAATCTTTATTCGATCACTCGCAATCGGATGATCTTTAGATAGCCTGAAAATTCTCGAAAATTATTCCAGCTATTTCAGAATCCATCGTTAATATACTCCTGAGCGGCGCGGCTACCTCTCCCGCTCTTGGTTCCCCGTCCCTCTCCACATTTCCCGCTGTGCTGCGCATTATTTTATTATTATTATTTTTAAATTCGTAATATCCTTTGAATGAAGTGTCCGATTTGTAGTAAGTATCGTAAAAGTTATCTACTAATTCAGTGCAAAATTTGAAACTTGTAGCACAAAAAATGAAGGTATCTCGAAAAACTTATGAAGCCTTTACACCATCTTAATCCGGCCCTATAGAAAAAAAAACGTTTTTAGCGTACTTGTACCAACAATTAACCACCTTCGTACCAAATATAAAGATCGTAGCACAAAAGATGAAGACTTTCATACAAACTTGCTATGGCCCTCGATGCGACCCGTCGCGTAACTTAACAGTAAAGTGTCACTATCACAAAATATCAACAAAAAAAGAGCACACTACTTGGAATGTCACTCACAAAGATAGAAGGATGCACTCATAGAATATCGTAACCATGATCGTAACACAATATCGTAAATCGTAATACTTTTTTCCGTGTTCTGATTTTTTTATTTATTTTTTTGGAGTTTACCTTTAAGCCATAAATCTCCGTGTTCTGAAGTGTGACAGAGTGATTGACACTTAAAAGTATTATATTACTTTTCTCTATGGATTGACATATTAGTTGGTTGTCAAATCTAATGTCAAATATTATGGTTGTGTTCAGAAACTTAATTTGTGACAAAACTTAAGATTTGTCAAACTTAAAAAAATAATCTGATACAGTTACAACTGAAGTTAGCTAAAATAAAGTTTCGCGAAGCCGACCAAATTAATTGGAAATCAGTCAAATCAAATCAAATCAAATCAAAATATTTTATTCAGCATAAAAATTGTTACAATTTCTTACTGAACGTCATGAGTCTACCACCAGTTCGGAAAGAAGAAACCTCTGACCTGAGAAGAACTGGCGAAAGAAACTCAGCGGGACTAATTTTTTTTTTTATCGTATTCTCACTCTTTTTTTTTAAATTAAATTGTAGATTAACAATAATTCTATATGTTGAAATAGCCTGGCGGCGATCACATCATTCCCAAGGCGTACTGTCTTCTAAAAAGTCGTTAATCGAATAATAGCCTTTAGTACACAAACGTTCCTTCACAATTTTTTTAAATTTGGCAATAGAAGCTTTTTGAACGTTTTCTGGGATCCTGTTGTATAGACGTATACATTGTCCATAAAAAGAGTTACTGACTCGGCGTAAGCGAGTCACAGGCATTACAAGTTTATGTTTGCTCCTAGTATTAATGCTATGCATGTCGCAATTCTTGGGAAATTCGTGTATATTTTTATGAACATACATAACATTTTCGTACACGTATTGGGAAGCAACAGTCAATATTTTTATTTCTTTAAACTTTTCTCTTAATGATACTCTAGGTCCTAAACTATATATGGCACGAATAGCTCTTTTCTGCAGGACAAAAATGGTATTAACGGTAGCTGCATTACCCCATAATAGGATTCCATACGACATAATACTATGAAAATAACTAAAATATACTACGCGAGCTGTATCTACGTCTGTAATAAGTCTAATTTTTTTTACCGCAAACGCTGCAGAGCTGAGTCTTTTCGCTAGCCCCTCAATATGGAGATTCCACTGTAATTTCGAATCTATGATGATACCTAGGAATTTAGTTGATTCTATTGGCCTTAACATCTCTCCACCCAATACTACACCATTATCAGCAATTTTAACATTAGGTGTTGTAAATTTTATTAATTTTGTTTTTTTGTTATTTAATAATAAATTATTCGAATCGAACCAATAGACAACCTTTGAGAGAGCATCGTTTACATCGTCGTACATAAGTAAATTACGTTTTACCTTAAAAATAAGTGATGTGTCATCTGCGAACAATACTATCTCATGTTTTTCATGTACAAAGAATGGCAAATCATTTATGTAAATTAGGAAGAGAAATGGACCAAGAATAGAACCTTGTGGAACCCCCATAGCAAACGGAGCTCCAGGAGATCTCTTACCATTTACATCAACCCTCTGAATTCTATTACTGAGATAGGAATTCAGGAGATTGAGTGCCTTATATCTAATCCCATAATGATGCAGTTTCCTGATCAACGTCTCGTGATGCACACAATCAAAGGCCTTGGATAAGTCACAGAATATCCCAAGAGCATCCTGTGACCTCTCCCAAGCCTCAAAAATATTTTTTACTAGCTCAACACTAGCATCTGCTGTGGAGCGACCTTTCGTAAAACCGAATTGTTTCTTATGAAGTAGATTGTGTGCATTGAAATGCAATAACATTTGCCCGAGTATGATTTTTTCAAAAATTTTACTAAATGTTGGGAGTACTGAAATTGGTCTAAAATTATTGGGGTCTAAGGTACTACCTGATTTAAAAATAGGAATGACTTTACTGTGTTTCATTAGATCAGGAAAAACACCATGTTCTATACAGCCATTAAATATAGTAGCAAGATAAGGCGCAACAACATCAATTACCGAATTAACAACTTTTACAGATATACCCCATAGATCAGCTGTTTTCTTGAGGTCCAGACTTCTGAAGGCTACCATTATGTCTTTGGGGTTTACTTGTTTAAATTTAAATATAACATTACATTCTTTGACGTTTTTCTTTAGCAAAAGTTCGGCAATGTCGGGAGACGAATTAAGTGATTGCGTTGTTGAAAGTGGAATGTCAGTGAAAAATTTTTCAAACTCAGATGCAACTTCTCGGTCTGAAGTAATAAAATTTTCATTAATATTTAACTTAAAATCGAAGCTGCGATCTGCGACTCTTCCACTTTCACAAGCAATTATGTTCCATGTCATTTTGATTTTATCATGCGCATTTCTTATTTTATCTTTAATATACAAGGATTTTGCCATGGAACATACTCTTCTAAACAATTTGGAGTAGGCAGTTACAAAAGAAGCGAAAGCTATACTATGATTATAGGTTCTTTCATTGTACAATTCATATAGCCTTCGCCTGCTCTTGTATATGCCAGGAGTTGCCCATTCACCGAATGTCAAGAGACCCCCTGAATTGACTGTTTTAGAAGTAAATATTGTGGAAAATTCTGTTTTTACTAATTTAAATAAAGAGTTATATAAGTAGTTGGGGTCATTAATGTAGAATAAATAGGGAAGTTTTGCCACAATATTACCTCTGAACTTCTCCATACGTGTAGTATTTATAGGTACAAAAGTCTTTTTTAAGTTATTTTTGTTGGTATTTAAAGAATAAGAAAAGGAAGCAAACTGGCCACAATGGTCGGAGCTTAACTTATTAATAATTGCTTTAGAATATGGTTTACAGTTTGTAAATATGTTATCTATACATGTAGCACTGGTAGCAGTGATCCTAGTACTACTAATAGTAGTACTACTAATAGTTTATTACATTTTTTGTCGCGTTCGCGATTCACTTTTGTTTATTTTCGGAACGCGGCATTAGATCCTCCAAAGCGCACGCGAAGACTATTTTCATAGATATTGAATTTGAACTTTATGCAGCGGTAATAAATTGCAAATTGACTCTTTGACGTTAGGAACACGCCTTAATTGGTTAGACAACAGTGAGTGATTATAATTTAATATGAACTTTATTGAATAGCAATAAAGTTCAAATTGACTCTAGAAAACGTTTGTATGGGAAATAGAAAAGGGCTGTTTTTAGGGTTTTCCCGGAAATTATTAGATTTTTTCTCGCCTTTTAAACCTTCCCTAGACCTCCACGAACATTTCAAGACTAAGATAAGATAAATCCGTTCAGCCGTTCTCGAGTTTTAGTGAGACTAACGAACAGCAATTCATTTTTATATATATATATATATATATATATATATATATATATATATACCCTTAATGGGGTGAAAAGCGGGGGCAAAGTTTGTATGGGAAAACGTTGTTCCTTGGTCCAATCTTTTTTTTTTTTACAGATGGACTTACTTATGACCTTTATCTTAGCTCGAAGGCATAGATAAGGTCTACGATGTATCGAGTTTGCCCAGGAAAAGCCTGTTAACACGCACCTTAAAAAGTTTCAGGTCATACACACTCGGAAAAACAGACGCAGGCAGGGCATTCCACTTCTTGGCTGTGCGTATTATAAAAGACGATGAGTAGCGCTTAGTGCGAATGTTTGGAATGTCAACCAAGAAAGGATGGTATCCTGCAGTACGCCTGGTGTTTCAATGGAAGAATGGCGATGCCATGGAGCTCATGGGCACACTCCCCGAAGTACAGTTTGTAGAAAACCGACAGACAAGCAACTTGGCAACGGTGTGCTAAGCTGTGAAGCTTAGTTTTTACCAGCTTTTTGTCGCCAATTAACTTTTTGGCTCTGCGTTCCACCCAGTCAAGTGCAGCAAGTTGGTATTGAGCTGAGCCATCCCAAAGGTGACTGCAATACTCCATGCATGATCGGACTTGAGCTTTGTATAAGGTGAGAAGCTGTGCTGGCGTGAAGTATCGCTTAACCTTGTTGAGGAAACCTAGTTTTTTGGCCGCAGTCTGTGCCTTAGACTCGATGTTATCGCCAGTTAGAAAGTTATTTTGGGGGTGATTTGTATCGAAGTTGATATTAATACTCCTTAGTGCATTTGATTTAAATGTTTCAAAATTCGAGCGATGACGTGAGCGATTTTAACCAAATTTTGTATAGTGATAACTTATTACATCATCATGACTTAGGATACTTTTTATTACAGAACAAAAAAAACTTTCCCTAGGTCTTAAAAAGGCTTACAGAAAAGTCTACAATATTAAATATCTATCTCCTAATTTACACTCGCAATATCGCATATTTTTATTAATACTTATAAAATAAGGAAAGTGCGAGTTGGACTCGCACACCAAAGGTTCCGTAGCATTATCTATGAAAACGGCAAAAAAATCATGTCTATTGTATAGGGCCCCCCTTAAATATTTTTAATTTAATTTAATTATTTATTTTTAAAGTAAATATATAGATAAAGAGTCTAGAGTCTAGAGTTTTTGTATGAAAGTCCTTCATTTACTGTGCTACGGGGCGAGATATAGATCGTATATCTAATACGATTAGTCCTGAAATTGCTAGAGTGATTTTAATGAAATTTTCATTACGTTTACATATAGTATAGATCAACCCTCACTGGGTTGATAATCGAGTGAAGTTTAGTAGCGATTAAAAACACGAACGCGAAGCCGTGGGTACTGCTAGTATGTATATATAGAGAATTATTTTAAAAACTAAGTCATGTCAAGCATGAGTCGGATACACAAACTAACATTTCTATTAATCTATACATCTATACATTTATACATCTATACATTTATACATTATATAGATAAAATTGAAGTGTCTCTTTTTAATTTAAAATTAAAAGGTTTAATATACAGTAAAGTCAAGTTTAATATACGTTACGGTACATAGCTTTAATGTTATAAGAAGTAACTTAGGCTACTTTTATTTTAAAAAAATTATTTATTTTAACTAGCGGAACCCGTGGCTTCGCACGGACTAAATCTAGGGACGAACCTGAACGAAGCGAGGGTAAATCGCTAGTTTAATATAAATCCGCACAATATACATATATACTCATATCATTATTATTTTCCATTATTTAAATAAACCTTTTTTACAATTGTGCGTCTATCTTACACTAAAGATTCTAAACAAGGTTAAAATGGAAAAGATTGATGTTCCTTGAAACGTACATTGAAATTTAAATCAATATTTTATATTTGTGTTTATTTTTTGTACTCTATAATTATATATTATATAACAAAGTACTGCAATTATTATTATTTAACAAGCTTAGACTACAATTTAATGTTTAGTTACCTTTGAATTGCTAACTAAATAGAAAATTTTACCAAATTAAAAAGCACGAAATATTAAACTCCACTTTGCATGTAATTTTGATCTTATCAGCATATTTTTAACTATATTATTCTTTAAATAGCCTGAATTAGTATATAAATATTAAGGATTAACGTACAAATATTTACCGTTATAAGAAAAAAATATTCGGCCAAGTGCGAGTCAGACTCGCGCACCGAGGGTTCCGTACAAACCTGTACGGAACGGTGTATGAGTAAAGGGGTAATAAGTTTAAAATTATTAAAAATATTTTTATTATATGATGTAACTAAAAATTTATGCTTTTCGCAATTTTTCCTTTATCTGTGTTATAAGACGTTGCTTCGTACCAAATTTCAAGATTCTGAGTTCACGGGAAGTACCCTGTAGGTTTTGATTCCCTTGCGAGTGTCGAAAATTTGCGGCATAAACGGGAGTATCTTTTGATCGCGTTGACTTAGATGTTTGATTTTTTCACAGCTCCAAGAGACCATAGACTTGAGTATTTGATATGAATTTCAGCTTGATACCTCCACGCGTTCCTGAGAAAAAAGGTCTTGACAGACAGACAGACAGACAGACAGACAGACAGACAGACAGACAGACGGACAACAAAGTGATCCTATAAGGGTTCCGTTTTTACCTTTTGAGGTACGGAACCCTAAAAAGAAATATTTTTGGCGATACCGTATAAATCCTACCTAATATTATCTTACGATAACAAATTGAATTAGTGAATGAGTTTGGAGCCCTTAGTGCAAATATGCAGGAGTAGAAAAATAGAAATGGAGAGTCTAACACCCGCTCCATAGACCTAAATCAACAGACGAAAGTAATATGTCTCTATAAATGCTCTTGTAAATACGCTTTTCGTTCATAAAGATAAAAGCATACAATATCGATATATCTATGTAGAATAAACATAATTATATTTATTTTACTACTTTATAATGAATATAACTGAATGAATATACATACTAGATTTGGTGGAAAAGTACAAAACAACAAAAACACTTATAGTGTTTTAAATAAATTTTCCTATCGCTTGTTATTCCTGATTAAAAAATACTCCATTTAAATGAAATATAAAATATCTATGTATTGGAAACAGCAACATAAGGTGTGTAAAAACTGGTGTATAGCCGACGCGAGGCGCGAATCGCGGCCGCCGGCAGGTGGCTGAAATTACCGCATTTGTTACACGTTTACACGAAACTGTATCAATATTTCATGTGGATTTACACTAGAGCTATCGCACTATGCATTTCACTGTCCTAAAATATACTTTATAAATAAATATTTCAATAACCCTCAAGTATAAATTAGCTACAAGTACTTAATTAAATTGTAAGTACATAATTAAATTGTAAGTAATAAATAAAAATAATAATACATAGTGCACAAATTACTAATAGACACCTATATTTTTTAACTTATAGACAAAGCAAAACTGTATTTATTCTGTGTTTATTTTTATTGTTTTAGTACTTTAAAAATTTAAATTTTATTGCAAATACCTAACACAGCTATTCACTTAGCTAGTTTAAAAAATTAAAATTTTAACTTCATAAAACTTAATTTGTCATACCTTCTTAAAACACTTTCAATACTTTATTCAGAAAAGTGCTTTTTGATATTTCCCATTAGTCGTATAAAGTATTATTACAATGAAACTGCAGCACTGAATCCTCACAATGACAACTCACTCAAACGTAAACGCGAACTATTTCCATAAGAAAGGCATTGCGAAAGTTTTTCAATTTTAAAGTGACGCAGGTATGATGTGAAACTTTTGCTTGGGACGCGCCATTTTTGCGGTTTTGTTCGCAGTTACCTACTTAAAATATCATTACATTAAATAATTGAATGCACTTTTAAGTATTTTTATCATTAAGAGTAGTTTTTTTTGCTTTTCGATTGCTTTGCTGCTAGACTAATATTAAAAATGGGAATATTTTAATGATTAAATATTTTTGAACATTTAATTACGCTAAAATTATTGAATTTGAATGAAATTGCAAACGAATCAGCTAAACTATTAAAAACTCTTTTACTATAGAATTTGCCACACCGTGAAAGTCGCGGGGGTAACAAAGTAGTAATTTAATAATTTATTATTATGTATATACCGAGCACATTGGATAAGATTAAAATAAATTCTTGTAAATTTAAAAACATATAAATATTAATCAAAAATTTTGCGTCTCTATCAAAATATACCTACTACCTAAACCAGCAAAACATTTCGTTCGAAGAAAGATTTTTCTTAAATTGATAGATTTAGTAGCAGATCTGGGGGCACGGACGACATTATGCAGTATCACGCCGGGATCAGGGGGATTGTTTCCTAAAACAGGATCGAGTGGCAACAGTGCCTGAATTAAACGAGAATCACATCCGAGCACTTGCTCGTAATCACATCAAATCATGTCGCTACCCAACTGCTTTATTTTTCTTATCGTAATATTTTTCAAACTGTCCCTAATAATATCTGTTCGTATAGCTGTGGCTTAAAAATTAAAGCTTTAAATTTAAGCTTTTTAAATAACAATTCAAATATTTTTTGCTTACACATATAGGATAGCTACAGTAGTAGTCTACTATTACCCTTTATCAAAAGTCAACATAGAATTGATCACTTCGACAATATTACTCGTATCAAAAAATGCCAGCGTGTTGCCCTCCAGGCCCACACTTATAAGCTCAATAAAACTTTCGATGGAACATTCCGTCACATCCAATATGATTTCATTGCCCTTCATGAACTCAAACAAATATTTTTATGCGCCAACTACATCCTAAGATATACATGTTTTTAAATATGTGATAAAAACTAAAAAATATTGAAATAAACTAATCTAAAAAGATTATTATATATATGAATTAACTTGAATAAGAGCTTGTTTCTTTATGTATTTTGTAATAGATAATAATAAATCTTAATAAAGTGTATATTTATTACCATATACATAAACTGCTTACTAATTAAACTAAAAAAACATAATACACCAGTTTTTCAAAACATATTTTAAACAATTCTATTTTCTCATACTCTGCATTGGTTAGGTACATACAAATATAGTTTTAAAATATGTACACGTAGGTATATAATAATAAAATTATCGGTTATACGCCGAGTGCACTTTATAAAATGAGTACTGTGTAAAATGCATCATAAATAAATAGCTTTACATGCAGATGTTTATTAATATTTATAGAAAGAAAAAAGTAGTCAACACATAATAAATTGATATATGCAAAACACTCCGTTGTAACGTACAAGCTCGAAATAACCACATTATTCATTCATAAAGACGACGCAAGAGCTATCCTGTGTTGCGGCGATATTAGTTTGCTCACTCTGTCTGTCATCCAGTGACAATAAATAATACAGAGTCTAAATTATTAATAGTCTAAATTCCTATAGTTTAGATGATATAATTAATTAGAGCTAATCTTCCCGTAGAAACATTTCCATACAAATTTTTCATCCTTTTTGTTTATTTAAATTACGAAAATTTTCAGGAAATTGAGACTAAATAAAATACACACTTTTATATAGTTATATACAGTTCAATAGTTTGTACATATAGTTTTAAATAAAAGTATTCATCCGGATTTTTCCGCGCGTTCATTTTAATGTTTTGTTCCTGAAGGCTTACATCGAGGATAGCTAAATTTTTGAATCAGAGAATACATGCATGTTAACATACGAAGTATAATACACAATAGATCAGTAAAAATCATAACAAAATTTCAGATTTCAATTTGCAGCGTCAAAGAAAAGCCGAAATTAACCGTTTCCACATATTACAAACGAAAACTTTGTTAAAGTTTACCTCTAATTTAAGACCGTGACAGTCAGGTCAACGATGACAGAGATATACTGACGGAGACGAAACATTTCGTTTTATTTTCAACTTTACACAGCTTTTGTGATTAAAATACGTGCATACTTTACACATAAGACTAAAAAAACATAATATAGTAGAAATGTGTTAGCGTGATATCGCGTAATATTAAAAAACCTTTTCATCATCAGCCCTTATTAACGTCCCACTGCTGGGCACGGGCCTCCCTCAGAACGAGGCCATAGTCCACCGCGCTGGCCTAGTGCTTGTTGGCGGACTTCACATGTCTTTCGTTAACTTATTAGGGTTTCTTAGACATGCTGGTTTCTTCACGATGTTTTCCTTCACCGTAAGACAAGTGGTAATCATGACATAAATGATTCGCACATGAAAATATCAGAGTGCGAGACCCGGATTCGAACCCGCATCAAATCAAATCAAATCAAAATATTCTTTATTCAAATAGACTTTTACAAGCTCTTTTGAATCATCATTCGGATATCCAATTGACCGCGTTACCGCTGGGCCTTTACCTTTTAATCAATTAAATTATTTAATTTAATTATTATTTTTAAATGTTTACCAAACATAATATAGTAGGTACTGTTGGACATTTACAACTACACCAACACTCAATATGTATATAATACAATAAGTATAGCAAAAACGCACCATATAAACATACATGCTAAATTAATTATTTGAGTATATAACAATGTGAGATAATCAAAAATAACTAAATTAATAACTAAATTACGAAGGCGAGTTAATGATAACGTTAACTGGAATTCATAATAAAGAAGGGTAGCTGGAGCACATCCGAGTTATGTCCCGCACGAGACAGCTACTGATTAAAAATGCACCACTTCAAAACGAGGCAGATTCGGCATCGTCGACGCTCGCGCACGCTGCTTCCTTCCAGTCTCGTCACGAACTTGCCCTCGGGTGGACATTAGTATCTAAACGTGGAAAAAGTGACCAAGTGACGTGGAAGAGAAGTGACGTTACCAAATTGGTACTTCTAGTGCGAATTAGGGATAAAATTAACGATTTCATATTTCATTAA
The DNA here is from genome assembly GCA_905231865.2 of Boloria selene. NCBI lineage: Eukaryota > Metazoa > Arthropoda > Insecta > Lepidoptera > Nymphalidae > Boloria > Boloria selene. The sequence continues at coordinate 9,043,614 of HG993137.1, read as the reverse complement.
ATTTATACGGTTAAGTTACAAAGTGAGTTACTATTCAGTGTAAATAGGACACCGCCAATTTACCTAGTTTCATTTAAGCTATTGCTGTGATTCTGTCTTTATTTTTGAACATCGACGCCAGATCGATTCGAGCGCGGCAATTTATAAAACAAAAACGTAACTAGCAAAAGGCAGGAATGCAGCGAACATTGGTATTTTATTTATGTCGAAAGCTGTGCGATATCCGTTCTGGTTCTATTTTCGCACTATATCGTTTATAACCGAGGCCAAGAGCGCATCGGTGAGGGCGCCCCGCGCGGGAGTTGCTCAGGCCACTCTGCCTGATATTATATTCTAGAGCACGCCCGCCTTGCTTCACTTCGCGTCAGATACTTCAAGTGTAGCTTCTAGCACCTATGAATTTATCTAGTCTCAGGCATATCACTCGCCCGGTGCAGCCGTCTGCATCGTTAAGAACGGCCTATCATTACTAATTCTATTTACAACTAAGTATAGATTGTATTGTACATATTAGGTAAAAGGTCTACTTTGTGAAGTTTGTTTTAAGCGTTTAAATATTTTTAATCTAATATTAAATATTTTAACAGCTTAAATGTAAAACAAATAACTATAAATTCTAAAATTATCAAAAAATTTCGTACTTCTTTATTTAATAATTTAAAAGTTTACCTATTTGCTTACATTTACATACGTGAAATATTGGGTCAAAGCATCACCATCATCAGCAATGGCTATATCCACTTTGAAGTGCCGGCTATTGTATTGACGTGAAAAGCTGCAACAAAGGCAGTGACAGACCCCGCAGCGGCTACCATATAGGTAACTAGGCCCCGTACATGTAAAATAATAATTGTAGAAGACTTTAATTTTGCCTATCTAGATAATTGAACTCCCTATGCTTAACGTATTTAACAAAACTATCTTCATAAATATTTTTTATTTACACATAAAAATATATGCCAGTTAAGATAATTTTCATATTTAACACAAAATATATTGAAACAATGAAAATTAGATTCAAAATAGAAACTTTTTCTTCTTAGACGTCTATCGATTGAAATAACACCTCAAATGAAAATAGCATCATAGCAGATAGTAGGGTTGCATAAATGCATTTAATTGTTAGAGCCCATATATATATATATATATATATATATATATATATATATATATATATATATATATATATATATATATATATATATATATATATATATATAGCCCAGAGATAATATGCTGAATAGGTTTCACATTGAGTTAACCATAATGGTATTTTGTTGTATACTTATTTTCTTCTTAACATCGACGACGATTATAAGTAAAAAAATATTTGTTAAACATTTTTTTTATTCATATCAACTTCATATTATGAAACAAAGTCCTCCGCCGCGTATGTCTGTCTGTCTGTTCACGATAAATTTAAAAATTACTGCATCGATTTTCATGTTTTCACCAATTCTATTAAAAGTACTCCTTTAAAAATATTTTACATAATATAATCTTTAAATAAATAAAACACTTCTAAATTATCATTATTATCTTTTTTTTGCATAGTTGAACGTCGATTTCTTATGTCTAGAACCGATTTTAAAAATTCCTTATTTATTTAATATTTTTTATCTTTATTACGAATGAAGTAAAACTAAGCAAGCAAACTATCAAGTAAAGATAAAACCTATCTGCAAAACATACCTTTGAATATTAAATTATTATTCTATGTCGGGTATTATTAATGTACTAAATTATTTAATACTTATATCCAAATTAGTAAAATGTATGTTTGTCGTTTCACGCAACGAGATGCATTGACAGCATGTTGACAGTAACGACTAACGACTATGAACTGCCATTTTAATCCCATTTTTAACCTGCAATTATAATAATAATACATGTAGATTGGAAAGACAGTGGTAGCCCAATAGCAAAACGCTCGCATGGATGACTGAGTGATGCGGGTTCAAGTTCAGTTCTGTCAAACATTTTGGTAAATTTAATTGCATACTATCTACTCCTATAATAACAGAACAAGCTAAATTAGTTTTTCATTATATGGTTAAAATGTTTAAATAAGCTTAGTAGTTGAATATATGTTATTGTGATACAATAGGTCTGGCATAATCTTTAAAGATTCAAAGACCTTTAAATCATATAGAAATAAAAAAAGTCCAGTTCTCGCACCTGTGCTATATTACCAGTTGTCTTTCGGTGAAGGAAAACATAGTGAGGAAAGAGTTTCTGGGTTTTGCAGTGACAGGTGTGACATAACGTAGCAAGTTTTCGAAAGACATGTGAAGTTAACCGATCTGCACTTGGCCAGCGTGGTTGACTATGGTCCGATCGTATTGAAGAGAGGTCCGAGCCCAACAGATAAGGAGGGCTGAATACATTGTAAAACTTTAACTTTTAAAATAGTAAGGATTTATTGTTATTTTTAACATACTTTTCTTCTGATATCTAAAAGCACTTGTATAGCGTTTCCACAAAAGAATAATACCAGTTACTACCGCTCAGATCAAAACAATGACATAGTTCTCTCCTATAAATTAGTTGCGATAATATTCCTCTGTGGCAACAATATCATTACGCCAGTCGAAACATTTAAGAACCCTTTTTGGGTCTTCGGAACAGGTATTCATTAGTCGCCCGTAGCAGCGGTGTTCATTAGTAGTACTCTACATTCTGTTTTTTCCAATTGTTTTATTTAAGTACTTACCTGTTTGTTTTTATTTATAGATAAAAAGATAAAATAAAATATATTACTTATATTTAATACTTATGATATTTAGCATTTTAACTAATTATAGTTGTTTTCGTTTTTCTATAAAAAATATTTCTATTTATATGGAGATTGCTTCTCTTTTTGTAGACACAGTTGAGCACAATATTTGACAGATTCGTCGCCGTGACTCTTACCAAAATGACAAGCGCGATCCCTTTGAGTCAAGCTAAAAAAATTAGATACAAAAGCTGACTAGCAAAATGTGTTTATTGTTCAGCTTACAGCGATCAATGAGATTATATAATTGTTCACATATGTTTCTCAAAAACTGTAAACTGTAATTAATAAATGTTTTATATCAATGAACATATTTTTTACCACTACACTTTTAAATGTATTTTTATTGTCAACAGTAAACGACCGTTAAATAGAGATAAGTCGAACACTTCAACAGTGGTATGTGCAGCAGTCATTGTACTAAACAGCAATTACATTAATGAAGACAAACTTCATCAAGATTAAAGTAAATAGAACTGAAAAACAGTGTTACTCTTCATATAAGCAGAGTTACTCGTATATTGAATTACACCTAAAAGCTGCTTTAAACCAAATTCCTTTAACTATCTCGATGATAATTATTAAGTTAGTTGCGTTTTGTATACACATGTTTGTGCTTGACCTATCCTTCTCCATTTTATTAAGATTTCTGTCAAAGATGCTACCAAACAACCATACAACTTAAAATCAGTGACAACACGAAAAAACTGATCTATTACTATATATTGTCAATAAATACATTTATTGTGTATTATTTTCTGTCAGGCAATCTAGCTTTTCATAAAATGAGGAGAACCTTTTTGTAAAAAAGCATTTTTCTATATCTACCTAGCACTTTTTTAACTTAATCCAACATAAACTCTATTACAGCAAAATTATATATTTATAAGGACGGAAATTTGTTACGAAATGAGAGTTGAAGATACTGCTACTGAAGGCATCCGAGGGTGGGAATGCACGCCCACGGAAGAACCATCACCTAGAGATGTAGCATCAAATCCAACGTTCTCAGTCGGTTGCTTACCTGAATGGGTCACTAGAGGTTGGAGAAGAAACACTTTATATGGAATTATAATATTTTTAATGGTGCTTGTATTTTTAAATATCGCACTAACACTGTGGGTTATCAGCTCGTTAAATTTAACTGCGGTAAGACATATATAATATACCTTTATTTAATAAGAAATGATTAAAGATTAAAAGATTGACAATATTATTTTTTTATGGTAAAAAGGGGGCAAACGGGCAGGAGGCTCACCTGATGGGAAGTGATCACCTCCGCCCATGGACATCTGCAAGCCAGGCTTGCATATGCGTTGCCGGCCTTTCAGGAAAGGGAGGGAGGGAGGAGGGAGGGAGGAACGAATACGGAGGATGAAGGGAAGAGGGAGGAGGGAAGGAGAGTGGGCCTCCCGGACTCTTACTCACCGGACGAAGCGCGACAGCATAGCTGCCACTTCTCATAATCAAAAACGCCGGTCTTCTGTGAGAGAGTGGTACTATACGGGGCGTGCCGGCCCATTCGGCTGCTACCCGAAGGTAACAAGCATGGCACTACCACTTAAAATTTATTATTATTTTGTAATATTATAGAAGTGTTTTACAGAGAGGAATTGGTCCAATAACTATAGTGAAGGATGGTATCCGCCTAGACGGACAAGCATGGATAGTAGACAGGCTCGTGGCATCGACAATATCTTCACAGCCCGTTCAATCTATCATCCTACATTCTTACCGTAACTTTACCATCCTTGTCTCGGATCTCGACCATGAAGAAGAAACTAAACTATTAATAAGTTAGTACATCTTTTATTTTGCACAAGTAATTGTAATTTTGTTTATAACATTTAAACCTAAGAAATAATTTCGTTCTGCAACTTTTGAGAAACCACTACATTTCGCTGTTTCATTGTATAATCTTTAAATACAATATCTTTGTCGTTGGTGTATGGGTAGGATGTATCGACAAATCAAAATAGAATTAAATTATGAATATAAATTTCTTTATATACATGTAGTTTAGACAATAGTATAATAAATATATACGAATAGTAAAGTACAATAATACTCTAGTAACACGCGATGTAACATTCCTATAAGATAAAGCGAGGGTGATCAAAGTACTTTATTAAAAGCTTAATGACAAAAACCCTGCAAGCTCCACTTTTTTTTAATTACAGCACATAAAAGATTACTCTTTAATTGTTTTAACTTCAGCTTCGTCAAAATATGTGTAATATATTCTTAAACCGAATTTTATGTTAATTTCTAGTTTAACTTTTTAAAGTATACTTCTGAAATTAAATTAAATATATCTATTTCAGAAAGAGACAGTGTTGAATGTAGTGGTCGCGTGTTTGAAGTACGCGATGCTAAAGGAAATGATGTATTTTACGCATCGCGTGAAGAGGTGCGTGTATTTGCGGAATCTCTAGCGGTAGACGGCACGGGCGGTATAAACGTGAAAAGTGCAGTCCAAACACCAGTAGTGCATGCGCCACCTGGTTCTGACTTACAGTAATTATTATCCATTATAAGTTCTATGCATTTGACTTTTTAAAATAATACTAGCATGACAATTACAAAAATAATATTTAAATTTCACTTTTTATGTAAAAGGTAATTTTATCAAATTATTTTACAAATTTTATAATCACCAAAACACATAAAATCTCATACACTTTGTATAAAACAATATCGCTCCCGCTGTTTGTACGCGTATATCTTTTAATCTACTCAACGGATTTTAATACAGTTTTCAGCACACATTTTATATACATAGTAGAAAAAGCAACAAAATATCAGATTTTATAAGGTTCATTTTGTTAAAACATATCTGGGGACGAACTCGAGCGGAGCGAAGGAGATGATAGAGTCATAGAGTTGGTAGTATATTGTCTACAAGTACTAAACTTAAATATTAACGAGAGAGGGCGTATGAAAACACTTAGAGATAGTCACTCAATTATACTTCATCTATTTGATATTTTCAGATTGGAATCTCTGACACGACGGCTAGACTTAAGGGCACCACAATCTATATTTTTGGAAAGTAGAGCGGGCAGCATCGACGTAACGTCGCATAGCAACATTAAACTCAATTCCATAGTTGGAGGGGTGAGTATAAATTATTATTGTAATGTAAGTAATATCATAAGCAAAATGTAATATTATTTGAAAAGGTATACATAGTCAAAAAATGTTTTTTCTATATCTATCTAACCAATTTCCTATTGTATTTCTCTTTAATCAAAGGCATAAACAGAATTCCTATGTAGTCCATTCCGTCAGTCTGTCTATAGGTTTGTCCGTGTGTCACAGTATGTACCTTGAACCATTAGAGTAAACATTGTCCACAACTGTTTCTCTAGTCTTTGATCTTTTTTTTTTAATTATTCTATTCTTTAAGCGCTATCTTCAATGCCATCTTACTTCATTTACTATGATATATAATTTATTATATAAATTATAATTACAGATAAAAATTGATGCTCCTAATATTATACTTAATAATCTAAAAGTGGCTCCAACGACCGAAAGTCCACAGAAATATGTGAGAGGAAAGAAAGTTTATCAATTGTGCGCCTGCGCTTCGGGAAAATTGTTTTTAGCAGCACCAGATACTATATGTACCGTGCAAGATAACGATGTAGAATTATGCCGATGATATTCTAAGCCAATTTTTTATATTTCAATATTTTTGTAACGTCAATTTTGCCATGAATTATCAAAAACTACACATTTCAATAAAGAAATGACGGAATATATGAAGAATTTTTAAATTAAAATGCACCCTAAGAGTGACTTATGAGTATTGAAATGCACGAAAAACAACCCTAATAAATTAGGTAATATATTACTTTGTACCTGATACATTGTATTGTAAAAGCATAACTATAAATATCTTGAATATCTACGTCTTTTTAAATATTTAATTTCCTATAGTACCTAATCGTTTTTAATTCTTCTACTTCTCTAACATTAGTGAAAAAACGAGAAATCAAAAATAAGGTTCATCAGTCAGCCGCGCCACGATTACTGAATTAAATGCTTGGATTGGACTTATATTTACTTCTCTAAAACTATGCCTAGATTTGTTAATTTGAAAAATCTGATGTAAAAATAATATAATGTTTGATTTGTTAATAGTATATATTCTTTATTGCACTATAAATAACACATAGAGTAATTTAAAAACAATTTATGTTAGCAAGGATGGACTTATCTCTAGAAGAGATCTCTTCCAGCCAACCCATGGAAGTAAGAGATAATGGTTAAAAAACAACGAGCCAAATACGTGCAGATGTAATAGAATACAATTAATTATTATGACACCAATAAATTTATTTAGTACGATCTTTATTATAATCGACTTTAAAATATTATGACTAATTAACTTAATTCCAATAAAAAATATCATTTATACGCATCAGGTCTATTTTCTTTTGTTTATCGTTCGTTGAAATAAATTTTACACGGCGAACCTGTTATTTCGAGATCTGTGCTAGTGATATTTCTTTTCACTTTTGCTGCTTTTATGAATTCGTCTCTTTTATTTCTTCTCAGCAAACGTATTACAATAGGCCTTGATATTATTTTGTTGTTTTCGGCAAATAAAGCTGATTTAATGCGGGGACCTGCTCTGGCAACCCAGTCTATATCACGATCCTCAAGATCTACGCCTATTTTACGTGCCGCTAGGAGACTTAGGTGAAGAAGGTTTTCATTTGTGTTTTCAGGCACTCCAGCAATTTCCATATATAATAAGATAATAATGATTATTTAATACAAAAACATTATAAGTATGCATTCCAAGAAACTTTACTGTTGCAAGTAAAAAAGGTATAAGGGTAGTGTAAATTTTTAAATATTTAATATATATCTTTATATAATTATAAATTATATATTATGGCACAGCGCACAAATGTATTTATATTTTAGAAAACATTTATATCAAATAAATATGAATATGATAATATTAACAATATTGTCAACTTAAATAATTTATGGAATTAAATTATAAATAAAAAATAGAAGGTCGTTTTATTTCATACATCCACATTTTTGACATTGTGTAGTACCTATTTCCGCTAATTAAATAGTGAAAATTAACTTGTTTATAATGAGAAGAGAGGTTTAGACATTTGTATATTTCCTGTACTCACATATGGACCACATACTTGGTCATTGACAGTACAGCAAAGGTCCGCCCTCGAGGTCTGCCAGCGAGCCATGGAGCGCAGTATTCTGGAAGTTCGTCTTTCAGACAGAGTTAAAAATTGCGCTCCAAAATACAAATCGCCCACGTCACTCGTAGAGCTGCTCAATTAAAATAGGATTGGGCTGAACACATATGCCGCATGTCCGACGAAATGTGGCCTAAATCCATTACGTTTTGGATGCCTCAAAACGCAAAATGACATCGCGGTAGACCGAGGCGCAGGTGGAGAAACGTTCAAGATGCTCATAGAAAAGACTGGCAACACATATGAAAAAATAAGACAGAGTGGAAAGAAAACAGAGATGCCTTTTCCCAGCAGTGGGACAATAACGGCTGAGAAAAAAACTCATAATCTAGAAATAATGCTAAATGACCCTGGTGGGTTTCCTTAAAGATCTATACATCTCGTCATTAATTTAACTTTTCCAGATCTGAAACCCAATACGAGTATTTGTTAGTTCGATAACATTTGGCTCAGATTGTAGTGCCATAGGGGTCGTCCATAAATCACGTGATGTTTTTAAGCAACTTTTTAGACCCCCCCTCCCCCATGGTGATACGTGGTGAGGTTTAAGATTAAGATTTGAGTCTAGCCTATGTGACTGGGAGTGACGCATAATATACTTACTGGCTGCTCCTTCTTCCGTAGTTTTTTTGTGCACTAGCACCTACAGAATCCTTACAACTCGACTAAAATCCTGCCCGAATTTTCTTTTTTCTCATTAACAAAATCAATGGGATTAGGTGGTTTATGTATGGTCTTTGACTGTATGCATACCCTCTAGTTTCGGCCGAAGGTCAATTAACTTTGAGCACTGGGTACTGTTGAGAACCGGTCCTGGCTTCCTGGCCGAGAGAGGGGATGAGCGCACCGCGTCGACCGGCATGGAGGCAGCGCAGCCGACACTCGCTCTCACGACGTCCACCGCAAACGGGCGCTTCTATTTATTACGTTTACGGCATTAAACCAATACATTATTACAGTCCACTTTTATTTTAATATAATAATATATAAAGGGGTAAGAGGACAAGAATTTAACACAGCTTCTATTTGAGTTAGACACGTTGTCATTTCTTCATAAGTAAAATGAGTAATATTTAAAACACGTTTAAGGTGATATTTGGTAGAGCGGACAGCTGCTTCGGCTAAGCCGTTGAAATGGGGTGAATAGGAAGGTACGAATTTAAACTCGATGCCTTCCTGTGCCACCTGACCTTCAAGATCTGACTGAACAAGAAATTGAGCTAGTTCATTACAAGTTCCAACGAAGTTTCTACCATTGTCAGATGTGATGCTTTGAGGCTTACCACGACGTGATATGAAGCGCTTTAAAGCGGCTTTATATGCTTCGATGGCATCGCTAGAGTTGCCGAAATTAAAACAATACGAGGAACCATTCGAAGGGCTTTTAATAATATTTGTCCTCTTCCAGTCTTTTGAAGCATACTTCAACCCGGGGAGCATGTTGGGAACCGGTCCTGGCTTCCTGGCCGAGAGAGGGGATGAGCGCACCGCGTCGACCGGCATGGAGGCAGCGCAGCCGACACTCGCTCTCACGACGTCCACCGCAAACGGGCGCTTCTATTTATTACGTTTACGGCATTAAACCAATACATTATTACAGTCCACTTTTATTTTAATGTCCCAAGGACTCTAACAGGTACATCACCCGCTAAAGTTAAGTCAAAATAGTATTCACTTTTCTTAAACTTTGAGTAGTATTTTCTTATAGACTTTCACATATGTAAATATAGTAAAACTTTTTGAGAATATCATTAAAAATGTATAATTCGTCCGTCTGTAACTTATAACTACTACTATAACAATGTAACGTTACTTATAGTTTATGTATGTCTTAATTTTTATACATGATATTAATGGAAGTATGTCAATACTTTTTAAAAGCAATCCAAAGCAATTAAGACCAATCGGTTCATTATTACACTTCCATTCTTACTAATAGCGACGCTTCGTGTGTCTGGGGGGATGTTTGGCCCATCCTATTGGTCTCATCATCTGTTATGAAGAATTTATAATACACGATTTTTTAAAGCATAGCATAGCTTTTAATAGTGCCATTTCTTCCAATAGTAGTTCCCGTACAGGTCTTTTCAGAGAAGTTTTGGAGGTGACTAGGCTTATTATTATAAAAGTTCGGCGACTGTCGCGGCGCGCGGGATAATCCCAACGGTGAGTAAAAAAAATCACGTGATAACTCACTACACCCCCCCTCCCTCCTGGTGATATTTCGTAATTTTTTCCGAACCCCCTCCCCCCCCCCCATTCAAACATCACGTGATTTATGGACGACCCCATACTTGCAGTGCCAGCGGTCCCGGGTTCGAGTCAGCCTCGAATCTCATATAAAAGTGAATATAACATCGGTATCGCGTCCTTCGTGTCGCACTTAGTACATTACGCTTCATGGGATAGTTTAGACTCTAGAGGCCTTCATAGAGCCTTCATAATACCATAGTATAAAGAGAGAAAGTAAGGCAACTTCATACAAACGCACCGTGCGCGGCTTGTATGTGTGCGTCATAGTATCTTTACGTTGCCGCATGCACACTCAAACAATATCTCGAACCGTTTATCAGTGCGCCAGTCAAGGCTGACGCCGCACAAGTTTCGCGCGTCACGGTTTTTCACTATATGAAAAATGCGTGATATTCGTAGAAGAACTTATTGCTGTGTGTTTGGGTGTCTAAATTCTTCATCGATTCCAGAGTTGTCTTTGTTCAGATTACCTACTGAACAGAAAAGGTAAACAAATCACTTATTCTATAGTTTGTCCATTTTGTTAATGGTTTTTTGACAGCTCGACGACTGACAAGCTAAAGTGATGTCAAAAGGACGTAATAATCGATATCTCTTATTTTTTTAACATAAAATAATATTTATTTTTATATTTAATAATATGAAAATAAATATTACTATCGTAAAAATCAGGTGTGGTGGAGAGAACTAAGAGAATCATAATGTCTGATTTGGACCGTGACATTGCATTTGATAATTTATGCACACAAGAGTTAATAATTAATATAACTGAAGACTCCTCATCGGACAAATCTAATATAAATGATGAAACTATTTCAGTTGTTTTATTTGTATGATTATAATAAGAAGAAAGTAAAACTTTACTTTATGTTAATGTTTTCATTAATTGGTTTCTACCTTAAAATTTTGTTGTCTTCCTGATTAAATAACATATTACACCTTATTTAAATATTAACTTTGATTATTTCCGATTATTTGTAATCTGTGGCACAATCGTAGTAATCGTTGTGTGGCACAGCAGTAAGGGGGCGGTGCCCGTCCATGAAGTACAATATTATTTGTATGGCATTTTAACTTTAATGGCTAACCATTAAATACGATACTTTGTGGGCGTGAGCTGTCAAATAAACCATTAATAAAATGGACAAACTATAGCATATAATTTATACTCGATGATGAAATACTTATGTTGGTACTTTTATTTTTGTTGTATTAGTTTATTATTTTAATAGGATGTGATATGATTTTATTAATATATTATACTTTTAATTTTTTTAATTGTTACTAATAGCATATTTATGTTTTTGTAAAAGCAAGAAATTAAAGGATTTATTTTATTTATTTATACAAATAAATTTCGAGATAAATCTAACAAACAAACATTTTTAATACTATTTTCTACTGATATATCAGTTAAGCAAGTAACTAAAGGCCTAATAAAAATAATCATAAACATGTAGAAACAAAATGTTTTACATTCTTAAATGTATATAAATAATAAATATTTTTTAATAACACACTTCCCGGCCCAATGCCAATTTCTGAGCACTGAATCAAAATTTAGCTACAGTGACAACCCTGTGACAGGCAACTATGGTAACTATGACAGGTAATTATATCGCGGATTGGGCCGAAGTTGCCCTACTTTGTTCTCTCTCTTTATACTATGATAATACACTGTTTATATATTACGTATGCGCGATCTTGACAAATATATTTTTAACTACTGTCTAGCGTTAACCTTGACATATTTCATTAATGCGAATAGATTTTATTAATGAAAAAGATATAAATCCACCTTTTAATTGCAAATAACAATCGATATTTATTATTAAAATTGAATACATTTTACGAACATAATTATGATTACTGTACCAGCAATCATAAAAGAATAAATATATTTTACAAAGGAATTAAAAATCAAACCATATGTATCCTAATATTTATGTATTTATTAAAACTCGATATAAGATTGATTCAACAACGTGAAAGAAACACATACATATCACTACTAATATTATGAATTCGAAAGTAAATCTGTCTGTTGTTCTGGTTGTGTTATCTTTTAATGCCTAATCCGCTGAACCAATTCAGATGAAAATTGTTATGGATAATTTGACACCCTAGGATATTTTTATCCTAACACTGGAAACGTACCAAATGACGAATCCGGAGTGAAGTAAACAAACTAGACCAAATCCTTTGTAGAAGTCGGTTAAGAACATATGGTTAGAGAAGAGAGATACCTAGTTTATGTTGGGTGATAGTGGTATGTACTGACTTTTCTATCTTGTAAGTCCCATATACCCTCCTGTATGTGGTAATGTGGTATGCGTAAATGCATTTCCCAATGTTATTGGTAACAATTTCTAAATCATTATTCAACATCCTATTCAAGAATTAGATTTAATAGAAATTAATGTTCTAGAAAATAGTGTAAATATAAAAAATATATATTTTATTTGAACTAATTATTTATAATTAAATTAAAAATAAGAATGAAATATTGTTTTATGAAATTTATTCATATTGTAATAATTATATTTTAGTGTAGGATGCACGATAATTTTTAAATTTAGTAGATACTGTTTATTTCTATAATATATAATAAATTTGGTTTGCCAAAGTCCTTTCATTACACTACGGAATTTTAAATTCATAAATTATCATATACAATATACATAGTTTACTTTTAATTAGTTAGTCTCAATTAGATACTTTCAATTAGTTAGTTTAAAAATATACTTTAAGAAAAATATATATTCAGATGCAGCTATTTTTAAATTCACATTTTTCCATTCGTTGTCGCTGCTACATCGGGTGCGTAATCAATCTTAGCGGTTAGTCGCGTAACGTCAGCGGGCGAGCGACCGCGACTTGCCTCTACCCCGTAATTACTACCTACAACCATTCAACAACCACCCTAATTACAACCACAATGGCCTTTTTTAAATCATTTTCAAAGAGAAAAACATTAGGATTCACTTCTGAGGTTTTAATTGTTAATGATAGATTAATCAGTTATTTAACATTATTTTAAAGTATTTTACAAGCGTAGGTATGCTTCTAGTGACGTAATAGTGAATTACAGTAATAGAACATTTTTTATTATGAATGCAAACTTTTGCATTAATATTTTTCATAAACATTTATAACATGATTATGAATTTAAATCATTCTTTTGGCATTATGATATTGACATACATAAGAACGTTACAATAGATGTTGGACTTCATACTATACAAGGAAACAGTACGAGATTTTATTTGTTTACTTTTCCCTACCCTTTATAAAAGAAGCTGTTAACGTTTGTTACAATACTTTTTTAGTAACGACTCTGTAAACAAAGACAATCAACACTCAAATATTTACACATTTTGATTCGTATTTATCAAAAGCTTTTATTTTTCCTTGTACATTTAACAAAAATAATGTAACAAAAATATTTTTATATGTTTTACTGTTAAGTATTAACTTATTTTTTGGTTAATTACTGACATTTTTAGTTATCTGCTTATAAATTTATGTTGGTACTATATACGTTCGATTATTTAAAGTATGCTACGCTATATGGGATAAACTTAAGATTACTCTCCGGGCACAGTTTTATTTGAATGTTGTGCAATTTTCGTTATTATGTAAGCTCATTTTGTTTCCGATTACTTGTGATACATATAACTGTGATTCCTTTTTGAAGTTGTGGACGCATCAGTGTTCACATTTAAATTGTATTCAGCCCTTTTTAACATCCCACTGCTGGGCACTGTCCTCCTTTCAATACCAGGGGGATCAGGCTATAGTCCACTAAAAACTTTCAAAAACTTCTCTCAGACATGAAGGTTTTCGCACGATTTCGAATTTTTATACCGTAAGTGATAATCATTGTCAGAAAATAATTCGCACAAGAAAATATTAGAACCTAAGAAATGCGTAACTGCTACCACTGTCTTCGACTACATTTAACTTAGGTGACGAATTTTAGAATACATCACAAAAAGTGTCCAGCAACCTGAAGTTCAACGACTTGTCCATATTATGTAGATGAGGACGCAGGTGCTCGTTATGTGGCCCACCGCCACCGCAAAGCGCAAAAACTTCCAGCCAAACGACCCTCACTATTTCAGGTGATACCCCCGTTGTTGTTTTCCTTTTAAGAATCATTATAAAGTATTCCTATTCCCATTCTATAAAATCTACATTAGTCAAAATATAGTTAATTTTAGCATATTTTTGTTGAACTAAATGCGGGCGAATTTTAAAGTGCGGATGTTCATAGAAATTATACCTAAATCTATTTCTAAGATATTACGAATTCTTCAATACGTATATGGTGTAATTCGAAACTATTATGTATGTGAAATTATGATAAGAATCTAAAAAAATAAATTTTTAATAAATTTACTTTCCTAATCGAAAAGATAATTTTTAACTCTTTCTTTTTATCTCTAGAATACAAAACTCTAAAATTCTTAAACATGAATACGTTTAAGAATTTTAGAGTTCGTAAACCACGCTTAGTAATAAATAATAATTCATTCACACAGCACCGCTATCATAATATCTAGACAGTATCACAAGTCACAACACATCATGCAAGAATTTAGAATCCACCTTTAACCTTAGTTCATTGTATTCTGTTAATATCAAAAATAATTTTATGTAGAAAGACGAAACTTTACGTTTATACGTTGTTCAAATTTTTCACTTAAAATTCCTATTTTTTAGGTTTCCTTCAATCTACATACATTCCTCACTTCTATACACGATAAAGCTTTCATAAAAACCTGGATTCTAATTACAGCAGTCAAATATGAGCGTAATTCGGAGTCAGTAATGTATGAAAATGTAAATACCAGTTTGATATATGGAAACGTTTCGAGGGTGGGCGGATGACAAATACGTCTATTAGAGCCACCTGACTACAATTTTCTATAAGCATAATTATCAAACCGACACACATAAAATAATTAAATACACATGAACATTTATAAACTATGTTTGTAATTTATAACAATTTTAAACCTAGGCTTAAATGTAGTAAAATATTAAAGATAATATATTATTGTTTCATAAAGCATTAAGATTACTTTATCATAAATATTTATCGTATAATAAATAAATAATAACAAACATAAGGAAAAAATAATACAATTTTTCCATAGCTCGTATTTCATTTAGTAACACTCTTTCTAATCTTACGATATAATGCACAAATAACATTTTGCTATGTGTCACACTCTTATGGAAAAAAATCGCACCTTATCTTTATAACATTTTGTAGGAACATAATGAGAGCTTCAAAATATAATTTTAATTTCGCTCGCACGACTTTTTCTCACCTGCCGCTTAATCACAATCATGTCTGAGCGTGATAATCCTGCGGCTCGAGCCATGAATGAAGAGAAAACGACACACGTATTACTTTTTCTTGTTATCTCCCATATGAATGTTTGTCACGCGCTTCCTGAATATTTCAATGTGTTGTTACAAATAGCCCCCATTAGAATTAAATTACTAAATCTTATTCTTATTGTTAATGTTACTATTATGATTCTGAATTCTGAATTTTCATATATTTAACGAAATGGAAAAGAAAGCTATGTATATAAGCATTTGATTTTCACATTTGATTTTCACATTTATTATAAAAATTAAACATGACTAATGTCTACGAGTACGTTTCACATTTTCAACAGTCACGATACTTGAATTTTCCTATCAATGCGGTGACAGGAAAATTTAAGATCCGTTAAATAATCAAACGGGCAATGTTTTTGTCAACTTTTTTCTTGTATTAAATAATAGATTTATGAAATATGTCAATCAAAATAAGCTTTCTTCCCCAGTTTTTGGAACTGTCTATCTTTCTTAGTAAAGTTTCTTCATTATTCTTAATGCACAACTTGGGCGGTATGACGTAACAGACACAGGTGATTCGATTGACAAAGATAATCGTAATCAGTTTATGGTATCTAAACTAATAAGCATCATCATTTTTATATTTATAAAACCGCCTGACCTAAATTTTATAACCAGGATGTGGACTACACTACCCCACGGTATACAAATTACCCACTTCATTGAAAGTTTAAGTAAAACATACTTTGTTCAGACTAGCACAACTGGCTATTTAAAGCAAATACTTAAAAAAACAAAATTACAGTTTTAAGATTGCGCTTATAAAAATATTAGTTTACATTAAATATATGAATAATAACAAATACAAACAAATATGTTTAAAATAATTTAGAATAACAAATTATTCGATAAAATTACAAAAATTTTACTGAATGAGTTGTCGAGAGAACGCAGTACTCGTATCTTACAAGGTATTAATTTCTAGATAGCATATTTTAAAAACATAGTATAGTCATAAAATGTATTTATATCATAAATAATTAAAATTGTTCTGTTTACTTGTTTTAATAGTGATAACTATTGCTATTTATAACAAAAGCGCTCGACATACTCTCCGCGAACTTTTTTAAGAAATAGGTATACTTACGGTTACTTCGCAATAAATATATATTTTAACTTTATATTTGTTCTGCAAAACATTAATTGCTTCTTAAGAAACAGCAAACATGGTATAAATACAATATATAAGAATAAACTTGTAACGCCCAGCTTTCACCTTCAAACGTAAATAGATCGTTTATGGGGCAAGAATTACGCATATATAATAAAATTCCACAGTCCATATTGAGCTTGCTTTTGGAACAATTCAAATCTAAAAGTAAAAATACATTATTGAATAAGGCTTATTACAAAATCACGGAATACTTAGTACCTGTAAATGTTTAGGATTAATGTCTGGTTAGGTCTCACGTAGGATAAATAGATAATGAAATATTGTAATGCAATATTGCTATCGAATATTTTTTTTTGAAAAGAGCAACTTTTGAGTGTCTCGCGAGCTCTTCTCAGCAGAATAGCCTTCCGAGGTCGTACCTTTCTCACAGACTTACAGACTGACATTTAATTTAAAGTTTATATCTTAATAATGTAAAAATGAGGATTCAAAATAATAGCTTGTAAAAGTCTGTTTGAAAATAGAAAATATGTTGATTTGATTTGTTATTATTTATTAATAAGGTATAGGAATATCTTCTTTGCTCCAGTCAATATCGACGGCTTTACCGGTGCGAGCACTTTCTTCGACTGCGGTCGCAATCTTGCACACTGCAAGGGTCTGCCAACTAGTAACATCTAGAGGTACCCCATCTGCAACAATGTGATTTAATATTATAATTAACTGAGAGATAGCCTACCTCTTTAAAAATCACATATTCATTACCCGCTCAGTGACAACGTATAATGTAGTATAATACAAAAACACAGATGAGTCTTTCAAACGAATCATAACGTTAAGTATAATTACATTGGGGTACCCATCGGGCTATAACTGGTTGCATAATAAAACCTTTAATATTTCTATGTAAAAAATAAATGTTGTGAATTCAGTAATTATTTAGTTAGTTCACTTTAACAGTTTATATATTTCTTACATTGCACAACATCCAGGAAATGTTCTAGTTCGCGTTGGTAAGCAACCTTGAAGCGCGACGGGAACGAATAGTAAATAGGGTTCAATTTGACTCCACTATGTCCTAAGTAAGATTCGGTGGAATGAGCTGGCCTTTCGTTCTCGATCTTGATCATACCTGTAATTATTATTTAAAAAAGTCTTAATCAGACAAAAGTCTAAAATTTACTATGAAAATCTACTAAATGTTCGTCATATTCTACGTGTGTACGGAGTACATGTCATATAAAATGCCTAGGTGTAAATTGGTCCTGCATTCTCTTTACAGTTCTACTGTAAGAAAATTCCGAAATTTTTATATATAAAATATTTTACAATATTTTTATTAATTCTATTGAAGTTTTAAGGTACTTCAAATGTAAAAAAGAAATTGCCTTTGTTTCCAAAAACTTCTAATCTCTGGTCGTAGCCGTAAGCACTGTAGCGACTGTTGTCGCCAATAGCAATGGCACCAGATGGGAAAGTCAGAAGGAAAGCAATAGTATCGAAATCATCAATAGCTTTCACTTCGGGAATAAGAGCAGAGGCTGAAGCTTGAACGCGAATCGGTAACTCTCCCAATACCCAACATGACATGTCGAAGTCATGCACCAAGCAGTCATGGAAAACTCCACCTGTATACAATCACATAACTTTTAATAATATTTTGGCAAGCATAATAGATTTATTATTATAAAAAATCAATGTATTACAACAAAATTATCTGTTAATGTGCATATGTATTGTACTAGATAAAAATATTAATTAGTTAAAGGCACGCTAAATATGCTAACTAAGATTATATTCATTTAATTTTTATAATTAACTGATAAACTACCTGAAGTCTTTAGATATTCGACGGAAGGTAAGGGTGAATCTCTCGCTGTTACTTTCAAGATCTGCACATGACCAACCTCTCCATTTTGTACTCTATCCTTTAATGCCCTATAAGCTGGGTCGAAACGGTGGTTAAAGGCAGCAAACAAAATGCGGCCTTTAGCTTTAGCTGCTTCGTAACATTTTTTAGTTTCTTCAATAGTCTCGGCTATGGGCTTTTCGCAAAAAACGTCTTTGTTATTTGCAATAGAGTTGACGACGATGTCATGGTGAGTGTAAGTTGGTGACGCAATAAAGATTACATTGACACTAAAAATAAATATATTTTTTTAATAAAAATTACTAAGCAAAGAATTTTATTTTAACTAGTAGAACCCGCGGCTTCGCTCGCGGTAAATCTAGTGATGAACCCGAGCGAAGTGAGTCGCTCAGATTGTAGATTTTTTACTACTTACTTGACACTTATCGTCATATTTTGGACAATTCACACAATATCTTTATAAATTGTAGCCTATGTGTTATTCTGATGTATAAGCTATTATTGTAAAGTTTCATTAAAATCCATTCAGTAGTTTTAACTTGACAGAGTAATAAACATCTATCCATCCATCCATACTTACAAACTTTCGTGTTTATAATATTATTTAATTTAAATTTAAATATAATTTAATAAAATTATAAACTTACGATTTGTCGTTGAAGACACGTTCTTGCTGTTTTGATGTTAGGAAAGATACATCATCGCCAAGATTCCAGTAAGCTTTAAGATCCGCAAATATTTCTGTGCGATCATCCACGATATATTTCAAACTAATTCTCGGATTACTGACTATGCTACTTAAATGAATAGAGCCTGCTCTGCCAAGACCAAACATGGCACCAACAACTGGGGAGCTTTTAGCTTTACCCTCAGTGTTAGTTATCACATTGTTAACATATCTGAAAATAGATATTTTCTTAAGAAAGAAGATATATGAAATTCCAGATTATATAAAATAATACAGTAGCTTTATATATCAACATAACCATGCAAAGGTATTTGTCTTACAACGTAAAACTAAACTAAACTAAAAAAACACCATCGTTGAAATCTAACTAAAAATGTATCATAGTTCCACGCTATAATTAATTTTTTGCCTGCCTCGGTAGTGTAGTGGCTAGCATGTACTGTCATACATCGAGAGGTCCTGGGTTCGAGTCCCAGGTCGGGCAAAATTTAATTATTGAGTCTTTCTGTATAGTAAGCGGTAAGTTGGCGGTGAGTCACCCCCGTGCCTCGGAGAGCACGTAAAGCCGTCGGTCCTGCGCCTTAGCTCTCACTGGTCGTGTCGAGTAGTCGTCCCACCGGAGTATGAGAGTTATAGGACTAGAGAGTGCACTTGTGTCTGCGCATACACTTGTGTACTTTAATATCTCCTGCGCAGTTGGCCAGTCTTAATGAGATTTGCCGCCATGGCCGGAATCGGTCGGAGAACATTATTATTATTATTAATTTATTAAAAATATACTAAAAACTTACTCAGTATGTAGATAGTCGACTTCAGGATATCCGCTCTTGAATGTGTAAGGAGAGGGACCAGCGAATTTTTTTGTAGCCATGATTCGCAAATATAAAATAAATTACCTAATCAAAATGTTACTGTGTTTTCTTCAAGTAAGCTTAATGAAAACTACAACTCCGATATCAATTAACGGCTCTTTTATGACTTACTTGTTTTCTTATTATATACATACGTGTAAGGAAAACAATAAGTCACTACTCATAGAATTGATAATAACAGAATCAAATAAAAATAAGTATTAAATATAGGTAATATACAAACATTTGCTTCTGGATTTGTTTGTATTTTCATTTCATATTTTAACGAGGTCATTTCCGTTTGCTTAGAGATCTATAATATAGGTATATCATTATCATCATATTATATTCCCTGATTCCAACAAAGAACAAATAAGGTTTTATGTTAAAAAATAGCTAGCTTTCTCCGTAAAATAAATGTTCCTACTATATCGTATTTCGTTGTTTTATTGTTAAAATCTTTTATTATTAATATGTCAATATTTATCTAATTTAGTACGGTATACATACATACATACATACATACATACATACATACATACATACATACATACATACATACATACATACATACATACATACATACATACATACATACATACATTAAAAACCAAAGTAGATAAGATATAACTATACAAATTAGATAAAGTGTTATTTTTGCTCACCCTCGAAAGTAACTTTGATTTAAACATAGTAAAAAGATTATTTTTACTATGATTTAAATCTAAATTTAAATCATAATAGCAACCACGTTGATTTGCGATCTTTCTTTGCCGAAGGTCACTTGTAGTAGTGTGTTAAGTCCTATACTTATTTCAATTTTAGATCGATTAATAAAAGTTCGTTTCATTTTTAAAACGTAACCAAAAAATACAAAGTAATACCTATAATCTTTATTATTTTCTAAACATAAATAATCTGGATTACTTATCAGCGAAACGTGTAGGTATATTATAAAAATACAATTCTTAAATATAATACAAAGTTTTTAATCTGCCCCACAGGGAAATCAATCGCAATATGGTGACTAAACGTGGATAGCAATTGACCAGATAATTAAACTAGAATGTTTTCAAATCAATATGATTAATAATTAATTATTTTTGCTTAATGTGTTTTTAAGCTTTTTGACTTATGTGTTTTTTATTCAAAATTTTTATATTTTACGTTTTTATTAACACAAAATAGTTCCTAGAAAAACCATAACTATCTTATATCCGATATACGTAAATACTATATCCAGAGTTCGTATTCGATTAAGTATTATTTATTTAGTAATGAATATTTTTGTTAATTTACAGTTTAAGTCCAATATTGAGAACTTAGCTTTTTCATAACTAAAGCTGGCTCTTTCGATACCTACGACTGTATATTATGAAAGAGCCTAATTTGACTTTGTTTTAAAACTGATATACGAGTAACTCTAGGAAAATCGTTGTTTTTAAAATTACTTACATCAAGAATTAAATCACTACTCATGATACTAATTTTATTGTTAACTTGTTTCATTTTGCGTCTTTTCAGCCCCTTTTTAAAACTGGCTCTTTTATGCCACTCTTCCCCCTTATACAAAGTGACTGTGAGCTATATGCCACTTGCACAAAAAGAAAGATTTCGAGGACTAGGAAAGTTGTTCAGTGTCACCTGACTACATTTTTTTTATCTTTTTACAAGAATGTCAACATCATACAAATTAAACATAAAATATTACGTACAATGCAAGATAACCTCGTGACCTCAGCTTATCTTATATAGTTTATGTAATATAGCAACAGATACCTATAACAATGAAAAGTTATCATTTTTATACATAACATGATTACCTATTTTTGATTTTTATATCTCAATAATATATTTTTACAAACTTTTACAATAATTATTCCATTTATAGGAACTGACGTCATATTAGCCTATAGATAATATTTCTATATTAAATAAAAATCTTTATATTACATATAGGTCATGGACGAATAAACTAATGGACGAGACACATAAGCGGACGTACCTTTACCGGTCATGTCAGTAATCAGGATATTTTAGGCCTGGCCGTTTGTTTTTACGTCAGTCTCAAGCACTTACTTGTCAACAAAACATCTCCCAAAAATGACTAAATGTTCTATTAGATGGTGTAAAAACTATTTCTTTTCACTTGTAAGTAATATATTTTATTACATTTAATGTTATTTATCACAAAATTTAAGTAAATGTAAAATAAAATTTCGTATTATTCAACTATGTTAAATATAGTCGATATATGTATGTATTGTTGACATCTGACAACCATCATAAAATGGCTGGATTATACCGTTCAAAACAAATGACAGAATTGTCGAGTAAGTCCATTTGACATCGACTAGTGCTTGACAATGTCGAAAAATATATCGATATTTGACGAAATAACTAAGCGAATAATGATGTTATTTGTACAGTACAATAACATAAAAAACTTCTATCGCAGTATCCTACAATCTGATGACAATAAATTTATAATAATTAAATAAAAACATTATAAATGCAAAAATTATAATTAGTATGTGTACTTAATTTTTTTATTTTATTTTAACACATAAATTACACAAAATTTTAGATTTCCTAGGGATCCTTCTCGAAAGAGAAAAAAAAAACTTCATAACAATGTCCTGCTTATTTTAGTATAATTAAAATATAAATACCGGAAGCTTACCCCACCTTTATTCTCCCTTTATTTTCTTTGCCTTACAGCTTATTTATGATACGCCTTTTCTTTCCCATTCGAACGTTCTGGGTTTGATTGTCGGCGAAAAATCAAACAATATGTATTATTAATATTTAAAATGTCATTGATATATGTATTTTATCGACTACGTTCAAGCACTAGCATTAGAGTGAATTTTGATGTATTGTGTCAATTCTTTGTGTGCGTTATACTTCAATTGGTTAAACGTGTTTTCATGCATTTGTATTATATGACTGGTCCATTAGTTTATTCGTTCATGATATAGGTATGTCAAGGGCGTCTACGGATATATTATTTTTTATGTATAGGTACTTTTGATTATATTGTTATAGTGAATGTTATGTGTACTGGTATAGACCTACTTATCTGGTTACATGTTGTATTTAATAAATCAATATAAAGGTTTCAATATGTGTGTTGTTAGTATAAAACAAAAGTATAAAAAATATACAAGAACCCAAAAAAACAAGGTGGAAAATCGAAAAATTCTGAATCGTTTATGTTGTATGAAGGCAATAATAAAAAATATATATATATCACAAAACATTAGTCGCTCTCGATTTGCAACCGGGATCACATCGAGTGTGACTCGTAGTTAATGAATTCGTTACAATAGTCTGCTACCTTTAGATTTTTTGAAAAAAAATATTACTTGTACAAGAGTGAAGGAAATGCATTTACGTATACCACCTGTACGTAGCAGGTGGTTACGTCGCGAAGGGCTCATCGGCTGAAAATCAGTACTACTCAATAAAACCCTATCAAACCTCCCCCATCTTAATGAGGCGTCGCAGGATTGCTTACGCACTCAGCCGAGCGACTACTTCACAGTCCACTCTACTACATATTAGAGTAGTACCTAGAACAACCCACATGGCACACCACGCCATCACCTTTCGCGTTTCTTGGTTTCGCGCCCGGCTGGATTGCCTGACGCACGACGAGGTACGTTGGGATGACAAATGTTAAACTTAATTTTAACTAATAAAATAAATAATTAAAAATTAAAGTCAGCCAACAGTGATTCAGATTATTAGAGCTGAACTTAAAACCAACTAATTAGGTATAGCTGACTTTCAATAAATAAGAAGTTCTATATTCGTTTGTATGTATTTTTTATTTTTTTTATTTCACGAATTACTCGAAGATGTTTGATATATTTTATCAACCGACTTCAAAAAGGTTCTCAATTCGTCTGTATTTATGTTTGTTACCTCAGAACTTTCGGCTGGGTGAACGGAGTTTGATGATTCTTTTTTTATTTGAACTTGTACTTCTCGTGTAGTCCCGCCTTGCCAAGTCGCAAGTGCGACACAAGCACATCTCATCTATAAGTATGTATGTAGTTACAAATCTACCTTGGCGGACGCCGACTCCAAAAATAACAATAATTGTAATTTCATTTCATTTTACTTAGGAGAACTCTAAATAAAATAAAAAAGTAAGTTGAATATTAAGTTTTTACTTTTTAGTGGATATTAATTTGTTTTGGAATACTATTTTCTTGAAGTCGGTTTTTTTAGTTTAATATGAAAAATATATCTCACTTGAGATACTTGAGAAAGTTCTTAAGGATGACTTTATATTTTTTGAGGTGTATTGGTTCAGCCATTGTCGAGATATGCGCTTATCAACATTCATTTTTATTTATATAGATATTTTATAATACGTTAGGTACAGTCATTGAATTAGGAAAAATATATAAGGTACTGAGGCTACATTTCTGTTTTTTTTATTATATATGTAGACATGATATGCAGATAGGTATATATACAAAAAAAACATATTATAATTAATATTATTTAATATACTAAAATATATATTTTAAATTCGATGCATTACACAATATTTTAAATTAGTAATTATTAGAACATGAACAAAACAGTTTATAATCGCTAATTAAGAAATACACGATTTACGAGTAAGGAGTAGGAATATCATCTTTACTCCAATCGATTTCGACGGATTTACCGGTGCGAGCACTTTCTTCGGCTGCGGTCGCAATCTTGCTCACTGCTAGGGTCTGCCAACTAGTTACATCTTGAGCTACCCCATCTGCAAACATAAAATATGACATATTTTACTATTTATAACGAAGTAATAGTAATTTAAAATTGAAACAAAGTTTTATAAGCCAAAGATAACCCAAAAAAAGTATATTTTTACACATTTTCATATTTTTACAGTGTACACGCTGTTTAGTGTATTGATTTGTGACACATAATAAGAGAAAAATGTTGAATGACATGAAAAATATACTTCTGGTAAAAAATACTGTACGTAGTTTGCTAAGGAGATTCAAAATTACACTGTAATAATAATACAAATTACAATTATGTAAAAATAGAATTACTGTATTGATATAATTTTTTTTTATTTAAATAATTATTATATTACATAACATAAGTAATAATTCTAGTAGGTTAACGTTAAGAATTAAAAATGTCTTACATTGTACTACATCCAGGAAATGTTCCAGTTCGCGTTGGTAAGCAACCTTGAAGCGCGACGGGAAGGAATAGTAAATAGGATTCAATTTGACTCCGGTATGCCCTAAGTAAGATTCGGTGGAATGAGCTGGCCTTTCGTTCTCGGTCTTGATCATACCTGTAATGTTAATTATTATTTAAGCAACTGAATTATTTGCCATAAATCAGTTACTGATGTAGAATTACTAATAAAAAAAATACTTTACAAATAAAATCTTAATGCTTTTACCATTCAATCATTGTCGTATTTATAATCTTATACATAGAGTATGTAACAATATTTTTATATAATTAAGTCATATTTTTATATAAATAAGTCTAATGACATTCAGAGTAAAACTTAATATGTACGTACAAAAAATAATTACCTTTGTTTCCAAAAACTTCTAATCTCTGATCGTAGCCGTAAGCACTGTAGCGACTGTTGTCGCCAATAGCAATGGCACCAGATGGGAAAGTCAGAAGGAAAGCAATAGTATCGAAATCATCAATAGCTTTCACTTCGGGAATTAGAGCAGAGGCTGAAGCTTGAACGCGAATCGGTAACTCTCCCAATACCCAACATGACATGTCGAAGTCATGCACCAAGCAGTCATGGAAAACTCCACCTGTATACAATCACATAACTTTTAATAATATTTTGGCAAGCATAATAGATTTATTATTATAAAAAATCAGTGT
This sequence comes from Boloria selene, assembly GCA_905231865.2. Lineage (NCBI taxonomy): Eukaryota > Metazoa > Arthropoda > Insecta > Lepidoptera > Nymphalidae > Boloria > Boloria selene. The sequence goes on along the minus strand of HG993137.1, from coordinate 9,017,512 downwards.
TTTACAAAAAAAGTATCTGTTAATGTGCATATGTATTGTACTAGATAAAAATATTGATTAGTTAAAGGCACGCTAAATATGCTAACTAAGATTATATTCATTTAAGTTTTATAATTAACTAATAAACTACCTGAAGTCTTTAGATAGTCGACGGAAGGTAAGGGTGAATCTCTTGCTGTTACTTTCAAGATCTGCACATGACCAACCTCTCCATTTCGTACTCTATCCTTTAATGCCCTATAAGCTGGGTCGAAACGGCGGTTAAAAGCAGCAAACAAAATACGGCCTTTAGCTTTAGCTGCTTCGTAACATTTTTTAGTTTCTTCAATAGTCTCGGCTATGGGCTTTTCGCAAAAAACGTCTTTGTTATTTGCAATAGAGTTGACGACGATGTCATGGTGGGTGTAAGTTGGTGAAGCGATAAAAACAACATTGACACTAAAAAAGGGAACAATTTTTTTAATAAAAAATGTTAAGCACAGCTTTTAAGTATAATTATTTCTTTTTTCTATAAACTTACGATTTGTCGTTGAAGACACGTTCTTGCTGTTTTGATGTTAGGAAAGTTACATCATCGCCAAGATTCCAGTAAGCTTTAAGATCCGCAAATATTTCTGTGCGATCATCTACGATATATTTCAAAGTAATTCTTGGATTACGGACTATGCTACTTAAATGAATAGAGCCCGCTCTGCCAAGACCAAACATGGCACCAACAACTGGGGAGCTTTTAGCTTTACCTCCAGTGTTAGTGGTCACATTGTTGACATATCTGAAAATAAGTATTTAAATTAACAAAAGAGAACACTTTTTTCATGTATTTTCGCTATTAAATTAATTATATTAATTTTACAGTTACACCTGTTAAGCAAATTGAATAAATATAAATAAATATCTTGGGACATTATTACACACAGCGCTATCTAGTTCCATGTTAAGCTACGAGGCTTGTGTTACGATACCAGATAGTTGATATACTACTTAAATAACTTTAAATAAATATATAATATAAATATAAACACCCATGACTGGAGTACAAGCATTCATGCTCAGCAAATGTATGCCCCCAGCGGGACTCGAACCCGCGACCGCTGGCGCAGCAAGAAATTGCTTGTGTATTAAGCATAGGAAAATTAATGATAAATTAATAAGAAAACAGAATTACGTACATTATACATATCAAATTCAATATGTGTAAGCTTTAGCTAAAGTTAAACATAAATAATAATTTATATTAAAAACTTACTCAGTATGTAGATAATCTACTTCAGGATATCCATTGTTGAACGTGTAAGGAGAGGGACCAGCGAACTTTTTCGTAGCCATAATTTGCTAAAAAATTTTTTTAATAAATTTTATTTAAACTGTTTTAGACGGTGTTATCCTTAAGTAAACTCAATTCAAACTACGCTTCTGGTGGCAAACTACAGCTCTTTTAATACTTACTTGTTTTTCTTTATTGTATGGTAAAATAGTAGTATCTTATCAGAATTATTTATCCAAAGGGTATTAAAATAAAACAAATGAAAATAATAAAGATAACAAATATCTATCTATACAAGAATTTGCGATTGAAGTTGTTTGCATTATTTTTTTATGTAAATACTAGCGGACCCTACAGACGTTGTCCTGTACATATAGAAAATTTTTATAAACTTTTGCTCCCGGTGAAATGTTTTAGTATGCATGCGCAAAACAGCGTTGCCTAGCAACGACTTATTTATAATTGAATATGTCATTTATTGTGCAAATGTATAAATAACTAAATAATATAAAAAATACATTATCTAGTGGACCGAATTGTGAATCTAAACCATTCTCGAATACACTCGAACACACACAAAACATTTCATCAAAATCGGTCCAGTCGTTTAGGAGGAGTTCAGGCACATACACACGCACACAAGAAATATATATATTAAGATTTATTTATTTAGATAGGATTACCAACAGTGTTATAAAAGTAACATTGTTTAAAAAAATAGTAGTTATAAAAATAAGGGGTCATCTTTTATACACCAATTAAAGGTAAACACAACATTGGTCGTAATATAAAATAAAACAAAACAAAATATCCTAATTAATAATAAATTAAATTAAATAACTAATTGAAACAAAAAAAACAAATTGAGAATAGAAAAATGAAATGGAACTTAATTTTGTTTTAATGAAAAGTGAACTTTTAATTTTTTTTTAAATCTAGATTTAAAATTTTATTAATCTTTGTTAATTTATATCAGTATCATAAGAAAGTAGTACAAGTACTGCACGACTTTCATTAATTAATAGAAGTTATGTTTCTACTAAACATATTTCTATCAGATTAATGAATAAAAAAATCTATTCAACATCTGTATGCAGAAGACTATATAATATATGTCTTAATATATAATGTAATCAGTTTTAGTTAGCAATACATAACTCAAAATTGAAAACAACCTTGAACTAGCTTTTACCTATAGAGATATCTTGTAAGGAGAATTGATGATTAGGATTAGATTTAATGTAAAGAAACACATTGCTTATTTCGCTATGGAGTATAATGCAGTAGTCCAGGCCTTAAGTCATATGATGTCATATAAGATCATACGATTTAACGCTATTATTTTTTTGGTTCTTTAAATTCAAAAATGCCCATTTCGCGCTTTAAAGATGCAAAATACTGTAGGTATGAAATAAATACAGTCACACTTGTGTAACTTGATTTAGAAAAGATCGTCAAAAAACATTGATAAGCCTGTATACCTTCACAAGAGTATAACTTATTCCAAACTACGTACGATATGAATCAATGAAAAAATTATGTTTTACGCAGGGAACGAAGTATTGATAATAAGATAGTTCCAATGGTTGCGGTAATCAAACTGTATATTAAAATTCACCACCCCTATAATTATAGAAATTGTAAGAAACATTATTATTTTCAAATGCATATCAAAATAATATGTTAAAAATAATAGTAGTATATATGTTTATTATGTACATACTTAACAGGTCATAAAAAGTACTTAATTGTATTATATGTTGGTTATCTTACAATATCATTTATAGGGGGTACTGATAGTAATAAACAAATGATAGTATTATCATTAAATATCATGACATGGTCAATAAGATCGCGAAAAAAGTATAATTTACCTATACGAAAAAAATAAGAACAAAAGTCACCTGTTTAAACGAAACCTATTTAATATACACTAATAAATTTCTTTTCTCTTTAGGATTTTATTAACAAGACTTTTAATACCGAATCGGGAATCCCACTAGTATGGATGTTCCAAACGACTGTTACAAGAATTCGCTGAGAACATAAAACGCGCTACAGGATGTAGAGTTATCCTAATAGTAACCAGTTCAAACCGGAAATTTTGCTCAATTTATCTCACTTAATCGTAAAACGGTGTATTGTCACCTACATTATTTAAAAATAAGAATTGTAACCAGTTATAATTTTGCAAATCTTTACATCCATATTTTTGTTTTGATTTTCTGAAAACAATGTGGCTAAACATTACCTTTTTTTAAAATTTTTTTTCTCCTAATCTTTTTATCTATGTATGCTTTATTAAATCACATCCAATAATCTATCTTATAAATTATAAATAACTACCTAAAATCTCATATTTGCAAATTTTCAGTGAACCGAAATACATAGTATCTATTACACGAATATAATAAAACACGTAACGACAAACGGGCTACATATCGTTATTATAATATAAGTGATAAATATCAACTTAATTATTGTTTACACTGAATATAAACTGATAGAATAGCCGATGAGCTCGTCCCTAGCTAGTGAACTTCAACTATTACTATTTGGGTGGTTAAATATTACTTTTTTTTATATAGGACAAAGGGGGCAAACGGGCAGGAGGCTCACCTGATGGAAAGTGATCACCACCGCCCATGGACATCTGCAACACCGCAGGGCTTGCAAATGCGTTGCCGGCCTTTCAGGAAGCAATACGCTGTATTCTTGAAGGTTGCCAGGTCGTAACGGTTTGGAAAGACCGCCGGCGACAGCTGGTTCCACAGAGTTAATAAATGAATAAAAATAAAGAGAGAGAAAATGTCTTAAAAATCGCACTGTTGTGGAACGCTGGACATCGAGGTGGTGTGGATGGAAGTTGCGGTTTTGAGGCGATGTCCGATGGTAAAATTCTGCGGTCGGGATCAGTCCAAACAATTCCTCGGAACACTCCCCGTGATAAATGCGGTAGAAGATGCAGAGTGATCCAACATCTCTACGCAGAGCTAAAGGATCAAGCCGATCGGAGAGAGCTTGATCGTCGACAACTCGAGCCGCCCTACGTTGAATGCGGTCAAATGGAAGAAGCTGGTACTGGGGAGCTCCCGCCCAGAGATGAGAACAGTACTCCATGAGGCCAATTAGGCCTTACCTTCCAATTGACCACGGAACTGGACGTTGCTCGAAATGTCGACGCCAAGTATTCCGATACTGGCTGTGGCAAGTAGGGGAGTGTCTTCAAATAGAGGAATGACGACAAATGGCGACTTTTTAGCGGTTAACGGTTAACGTTAACGCGCAAACTTGTGTCTTTTTGGGGTTGAATTGGACTAAGTTTAGTCGACCCCAATTCGAGACTTTGGTAAGTGATGATTCGATTTCAGATACAAGTTTGTTCCGACACTCGTCGACGTATTCCCGAGAAATATTAGCGCGGCCAGTGTACAGGGCGACCACAGTGCTGTCGTCTGCATAGCAATGAATGTTGCTGATTTCCAACATGTCATTGATATGCAGAAGGAACAGAGTAGGAGACAGTGCACAGCCTTGTGGCATTGACGTATTTAGGATCAGAGCAAGCACCGTCAACAACGACCTTGATGCTCCGATCTGCCAAAAACCTGGTGATCCAGTTGCATAATTTCTCGGGCAGCCCATAGGAAGGTAGTTTCGAAAGAAGCGCTTTGTGCCATACCCGATCAAAGGCCTTCGCTATGTCCAGACTGGCTGCAAGCGCCTCCCCCTTGGTCTCAACTGCTTCTGCCATCTTCTGACATCTGTGTGTCAGGTAAACTAGAAGATCATCCGGCTGAGCGACCTCGACGATTCCTCCATGGGTAATATGCAAAGAATGACCGTATCCCGTCCCAATCCGCTGACCTGTAGTGCAATACTCGGCGGCAACCTGCAAAGCGAGGCCTTGTTGAGCGCGTAACCTGCACTGTACTCCGGACAAGGCAGTGGTCCGACGAACCAAGAGGAGGGTCGACGGAGACCAGATAGCCGTCCGGGTGAGAGGTCAACAGAAGGTCCAACAGGGAAGGTGTATGATCTTCCACATCAGGGCTTCGCGTTGGCGAGGTAAGAAGTTGTGTCAGATCATATGCTAATGCGAAATCGTAAACAGATCTCCCCGCATGATCGGTGGTGCATGATCTAAGCCATTCGGCGTGATGGGCGTTAAAGTCGCCGAGAATCACGATCTCTGCAGATAGGATCTGTTGCAGCACGGAATCTGTAGCCATTTGGATGTGCTCAACGAGTCAGTCAGTTTCGGCATTACCGCTATGAGACCTATACAGGCACGCGTAGATTCGCGGATGATCATCGCAGTCTACACGTAGCCAGAGGATGGATAGGTCCCGCCCTTCAAGGCTGTCGAGGCGGCGGGAGCAGATATCCTTTCTGACGTACACCCACACCCCAGCCCGTGGTACAAAGGAATATTCCAGTTTATACCCTGGGTAAGAGAGGGAAGAGGTGTCAGCCGGAGAAGATATCTGCGTCTCAGTAAGGAATAGCAAGGCCGGCTTCGTCGTCTTAAGGTGGAAGTGGACGGCGTTGAGGTTGGAATTCAGGCCCCTTATGTTGCAGAAGTCCACAGCGAGCGTGAAAGGGGTAGCCTTATGCTGCCTGCTCCGTTTGCCCCGAACAGAAGACGAGAGCGCAAAATTACACTACTAGTTAAATATTTGTGATGTAATGCTGACAAAAGCTAATAACCCCTGGATCTTATTTGTCCAAACCGTTTCTTCGATTCAATTTAGTTTTAATTCTGTGGCTTATAATTTAACAAAATAATTTTACAACAATCCGACGGACACGGTAGTAGTAGCAAGTAGTGAACAATTTAAAAAAGTTACAATTAAGTGAAAAAGTAGTTTTATATTTATTTTATGATTAATGTATTACGTTCGTACATATATTTCAATAAAAAATATTTTTTAAATATTCAAATATTAATAATATGACATATATTATATGTACATAATATACTCGTACCTATACTTATTTATGATGTGATAACCTTAACCCTAGAATTGTATAACACTTGGATAATTATTATTTAAAGATATATGATTTTATCTAATATTATATAACAACAATTTATTATGGTTTGATAAAAACAGACGTAATGATAGAATAATTGTAAATATTTTATATCAACACAATGATTATAAAATTCATTATATTGACAGTAATTGGTAAAAAAATATTTAACTTTTGTGATTTTAAGTCGTTGTATTCAACCTTCAACATGGTATCTTTTGGTAACCCTAACCCGACTAATTTACTAAAAAATAATTATAAAATTATATATTATTAAACTACAGATCTCTATTGCAGTATTATGGATAGTAAGCGATTATATAGAATATTTTACCTGCAACACTCACGTTCTGTAATAACATTTACACAGGGGAAATTCGAACGTCGAACTATTTGCGCATTTGCCCCAAAATGGATTTTCTTTGTGATCTTCTATACAAACGATAAATATTCTATGAACGAAGTGACAAAGACGAAAAAAGTAAGTATTTTACGAAAACATTAAATAATAATACTCGCTCATAGATGTTAGTGCTTTTACCTTTATATGAACAGCTCAATGTGTATCACTAGACAAGAATAATATGTGCATATTTTAATTCTTTATTAATATAAAAATCTCGTGTAAGAGTGTGTTGTTGACCGATTTTTATGTTTTTTTTATGTATATTTGGTAGGTCTGAAAATAAGTCGTAGGCTATTTTACATCCGTAGGTGATATGGGAGATATGGGCCTTCTCCAGATTTTTTAGTTTTGGACCAAATTTTTATTCTTAATTTTTTTATGATGGCATCAAAGAATATAACTCTAATATGATTTAACTCTACAATAATAATACCCTAAATATGCACCTTTCTACCACCTATTTTTAGTTACAGTTTTATAGAGCGCGGCGGGAACCGCGAGAATTGCCAGTCTATTAATATTATTTTAAAAAAAATATGTTTGTCAATATATTAACAAACATACTTTTGACTTTATGTATAACTAATAGGAGTTTTAATGCATGTTTAATTTTTAACAATATAATATACCTACAAAATCATCGTTATTGGATAATCGGGCTATCTGAATATCTCGTTTGAATTTGTCCCGCTCATGTTACTTTGAACACTTATTGAAACTGTTCTTAAGTGTTGTCCTTTTATGTAGGTACTCCATAAATGTTTGATAGGGCCATCTCGGGAAATCTCTGTCTCCATTCGCAGAGGGTCTGCAGTCAAATAAAACGAAAATCTCAAATATTATTCCTCGACATTTTCCCTATTCCTTCGATGTGAACTTTTATTTTTATGCCTTACGTATTCTTATCAGAAGTGAAACACACTCGGAAAGATTCACTGACATACTGATACAAATCCTTTTCCAAAAGATCGTCTTTTTATTAATGGGTGTCCCTTGAAGATATTCGGAAGTTAAAATACGCATCGATTTTTATTGTTTTATTTTTATCGTTCCATTGTTGATATCAGACAATTTAAGATTTTGATTTTTAGTACAATTGCCAATAAGTTTCATCAATAGAATTTATATTGTATTAAACCTAATCAAAGTGAATTCAGCCCTTTTCAACGACCCACTGCTGGGCACGGGCCTCCCTTCAATACGAGAGGAGGATCAGGCTGTAGTCCACCGCGCTGGCCAAGTACGGGTATCAATAAATTATATTCACTTTTGTTAATAATTAATATGATATCTTTAAATTTTATTAAAATTATTATTTCGACAATATACAGCAGTATTTTTTATGTACTATGTGGTGTAATAAAACAAAATTATGACTTTCGTTGTAAGGCATGGAGCACAACAACCAGTGGAGAGCGCGTTCGGGGGTTACCACGCTCACTAAACATATGCTACATCAAGCTTACGCGAGAGAATTTTAGTCAATCGTTGCAATTCTATGGACGAATACGAAACAGTCGTCACTTTGTTGTCACTTAGTTACCCAATCACAGCTGGCAAAGCTTACCTCTCTCCCCGCCGTAAATGAATGACTTTGAGGTTGAGCTAATACTATATATTATGTATTCTGTGTTAATGCAAAAACGTGCTGATGCTTTCTCCACTGGCTGTTTTGTTCCGTGTTAGGCCTAACTCATTTAATTTTATTTGGTACTAGCTGACCCGTGCCCACTTCGTTGGGCATAATGTTAATAATCCTTTTTTAGTACAGAGTGTTTAAATAATTTAAATAATTTTATTAATATTAAAAATTAAATTATCTATACTAATATTAAAAAAACTACTTTTTGTCACTTAAATATAAAAGTTAGACATATGCTGTCGTTGACTTTTTTGTAGGCATTTTTAAGCTCCACATCTTTTCTCTAGAACTCAAAAATATATCTTTCATAGTTAAGGCAGCGTTCGTAAGAAACGCTTTCATTCGAACGCTTTTTCTCCGATTCACTTTGCAAAACGGACTACCACGTAAAAGCCTTATTATTTTTCGGTTTTTTATGTAACCTATGACACTCAGCAATAATGTGACTTTCTATTGGTGAAAGAATTTTTAAAATCGGTTCAGTAGATCCCAAGATTACCCCTTACAATTTAACAAATAAACAAACTTTACTTCTTCATAATATTAGTATAGATAAGAGTTGAGATTGGCATAATTTTAATTTTCGTATCTGCAAAAAATGAATTGTTAAATCATCAGTTAATTCATACTTTGTATACAGTATACGCTTAATAAAAGTTTCAAATTTGTAGTCTTTTTTATTTATGTTTATTTCATAGGTTTAATTTTCTTGTGGTAAACGATGTCTAAGCCTCAAACATTTCCTAAAATAAAAATAGTTTAAATTGCGCCCTATCGAATTAAACCTGCCATTTTGGTGATTAGGTAGGTTAAACAAAGAAAAAGAATTTTGAAAATGTCTTTTTTGTTCTTTAATATACTGTAAACATACTTAAATATGATCGTTCATATGCATATAGAAAATTGAGGTGTTATTTTGACATTACAAAGACACACTTCAATTTTATTTATTTGTAGAGATTTTCATTTTCATTTTCATCAAGCAAAACAAATAACTAAAGTAAAGTAAAGTTTCAAACTTCTAGCTCTAAAAATGACGTAACTTCTACACAAACTTTCACCCCCTATTTTTACCCTATACAGGCCTTTTTTCACCTTGAAAATAGCTTATAAATAGCTTATATCCTTTCTCAGGCTCTAGACTATCTCTCTACCAAATTTAATTTAAATCGTTTAAGTAGTTTAGGTGTGATTGAGCAACACACAGACAGACAGAGTTACTTTTTCATTTTTAATATTAGTAAGAATCAGTTTTCTTGATCGTTTAAATATCGTTAATGGTATACTATAATTACTCGTCATTTGAATTTTGCGGGCTAGCTAGCTATTTCAATTTTACGTATTTATTTAGACGCACTCGAGAAATGCTAGTGTGTTTGCTATATCCTCTACAGTCGGTACCAGGGTCTGGCAACGCAAATTTAATTTGCGTTCCAGTTTCTCATTTTAGATAAACTTGAGCACATAAACAGATTTGAACTGTACAAACGTAGCACTAATAACGTTAATAACAAAGTGGAACATATTCGACAAATGCGACCACATCTATAAAGGAATCAATAGTCGGTTAACCGAGTTTATTACGGTGCTGAATGTTACACGCGGTTCGCGGTTTTTGCTCGTCAAATATTTCATCGGCGTCACCTATGAGTAGATACCTCATATTAGTATGCCGCACCACAATAACCGAAGCCGAATCACAAAAGATTTCCGGAGCGCGACTTGCACAAGGGATGAAAGGCAACATTGTGTAATCAAAAGGGTCGCAATCTCACCCCACCCCCGCCACTGTGTCGAACACGGCTTCATCAACAAGGGCCCTTTCACTGTGACATTCATTCCTCAAAGCTTATTTCATTCCTGATTCCCGTTCCCATGACCTTCATTATGCTCGTAAAGCCTTCATTGCAACAGCATTACAAGCATTTTCGTGATACGGTTAAAGAGCATCGAAATCAATCCATGAATTCGGATGCAAATTGCTCTTTATTATGGTAGACATATTATGTTGGCCCATTATTACGCTCAGCGCTATCTAGTTCCATGGTAAGCTACGAAGGAAGCTTGTGTTACGGATACCAGATAGTTGATATACTACATATATGAGTTTAAATATATAAATATAAACACCCAGGACTGGAGTATAAACATTCGAGTTTAACAAATGAATGCCCCCAGCGAGACAGAAAAACGTACGTACCTACTATTTATCACTCACAATCAATCAATTTCGAAAATAAATACGAAATATAAAACAACAATAATTACAAGTCTTAAAATTCATTAAAATCTATGCAAAAATATCGTAAAATAAAAAAATGTATTTTCATGCAAATGACTTGATAAATGGAGGCTCGCTATAATATTGTACTCTACATATGTATGCCACACCGCACTCCTCTGCAGCAATAATTTCACGTTTGAATTTCTTGAACAAACGTTATTATTCTCCAATGGCGCCGTACGTACAGTTGAAACAATTCACAATACTAGGAACTCCAGTGTCAAAGGAAAGAAGATTGGCACATTTCGATTTGCAGCCTTGAATACACCTAACCTGTTGAAAACTCTTTTTATTGCGTAAATCTGTTGTAAGCTGTTCACTAAACAATATTAAAATAAAACGACTTCATAACAGACGATTTACGAATAATAATACTGAGAGTAAGCCGGGATTAAACAGAGGTCGGTCTCAAGGTACTAACTCTACTCCCAAAGCTCGTTAATATTTGAAATCAACAATGTAATGATTTTATAAACTTTTGTTATTATTGTGAATTATTTTCATGAGCATGATGCAATTAAAACTATTGAATATAGTTTTAAAAAACTTATATCAAATCATAGATTGATGAAGGTAATGTTCATTTGAAGCAATAATATGATTTATTATTTGACAGATAAACATAATTAGCTTGATATTCAAATCTTTATAACCCAACAATATTGGCTTAATTAAAAAGGCATATTATTTTAAAGGCTTAACTAGCGAAGTAACCATTCGTATTGCATTCAGCCGCTGGCGGTAATTAAGATCTCAAAACTCTGCCACTGACTCGCGTTGGTAGACAAATCTTTCACAATTTGGCTTACAATAACAACCACTGAAATATCTCTTACAAAATTTGTTATTCATGCCATATTTTTTTAACAAAAAACGTTCTTTAAAATGACCTTAAGAACATTCAAAATATTTATAATTTTCCGCAGTGAGTATATATGGACGTGTTAGGCCCACCCTTACTCCTTAACATGTAGCTATAGATAACTACTACAAAAATATACCTACACTGCCTTAAACATTTTCGTGGCATACGACCAAAAAATAAATGCATTTAAACTTAATCAACAGATAACCAGGTATTTTATCTTTATATTCGGTTACTTACTTATTAAAAAGATAATCACACAGCTCATTAAGGTTAAGCCCTAGTATTTTAATTAAAACACACCGACCTATCCTACGGCCTTAACTAGAAAAATAAGATCTCGTTAAAGCGCCGGTGTAATAAGCAAAAGTTTCAATTTTCTTGAAGACAATATTGAATCTATGTAGACTGTACAGTGTACATTGCAAATTAATTTCATCTAGGCTTTACATAAATTTGTCTAGTCGAATCCGTACATATATGTTTTAGAAAATCTTATTCAAATTGTCATTATTATCAATGTAGAGGTTAGAGCTTAAAGATTTTAGAATTACTATTACACATGACATACATATTTTAATGAATTGTAGTATGATGATACTCGTAACTAGTTATTACTGCGGGAAAATATGTCATTTTTTTTTTATTCTCACACTTAAGTACTGTGCTAGTGCTAGTGCTATTTTCACGATAAAGTGTTTGCAACATTGGCACGACATTTTGTTTAATTTTGGTAAGCATTAGTATTTGAGATGAATAAAGATAAACACATTTCTTGGGTATCTACCTAAGTATCCACCTAACTTCTAATGGAGTACTTTGGTAACGTTGTAATATTTCGTCCACAAGCACGTAGCTAATGCGGAACGGGCTCATTACATTGTGTTGACACCGACAAATGCCCCTTTACATATTCTCACAGAGATCCCGAAGATTGAGCCATGAAATTGAAAACGATCCCTTTGAAGAAATTTATTCTAGGCACGAACTGCTCCCACTCCAATGACGAGAAGATTTGCTCGTTTATTTTTATGAAATTATTGGAAGACACACTCCATTTTCATTTACAAACACAACCTTAAATACTTTTAACTATATTGATGATAGTTAGAAATTCATCCCAATATTAAATATATACCTATATAAAGTGTTGTGTTTTGTAATACCTGTTTCTCGCAGCTTACAACAAGCATGACGAATGAAATAATATTATATAAAAACGTTTTTTATAATATAAAATTAAGTATGTAAAGTTACAGCTATATCTATACATATAATAGAATTTCAACCGAGTCGAATCTGTATAGGCATTAAACATTTTGGAAAATCTTATTGCAATATACTTAATTGACGATGGATAGAGGTCGAATCTATGTTATCTATGTTTTTACAAGTTTTTCCTATACTAACCTTACAAAGGGGCGAACCCGAACCGAAGGTAATGTCTAGTTATATAATATATTTTATAGTAACAGAACATGTCAAAAAATGTCAATAGTTTAATATTCATGCTTCCATAGTAGATACTAGCTAACCCGGCGAACTCTGTTCCGCCAGAATACAAATTATGATTATTGATTTGTGACTAAATTTATAATTATCAAATTTTCAATCATACTTAACCATAGACGAATTTACAAAATTATGTTTAGCTGTCATTTGCATTTGGTTACTCCGTGTCAGATTAGGCCTCAGCGAAGCCACGAGTTCAAACTAGTTAAGATAAATAAAATTTTTACCTCCTCCTTTTTTTGAAGTCGGGTAAACGGCTAAACTTAGGCTAGTTTAGCAATCTGCGAGTGAAATTCCCGTCAAAACAAAACTAACTTTTTGAATATGAAAGTAGGTAGATAACTTCAGGCCGCCCCCTTCTATTAAATAATAAAAATATTGTACAATGATCGTGAAACAACAATCTATTGTTATTATAATAATAATGAACATTTATTTATTTTATTTATTTATTTATTTATTTATTTAATTCGTAAACAGACAAAATACAAACATACTCCTTAAACTAATAACAATTTTAATGTAACAAAACATAGGCAAATGGAGTGCTGAGACGCACGCACTAGGATACCCTGTGTCGCGTACGTCTAACCTTCCATAGGATCCTCTTATCTAATTTAAGACTAAGCTTAAGGTGATAAGTATTATAATGGAAATACATGTAATAATAACATTGATATTATTAAATTTTAAATTATTAAATTAATATTTATGTGATTAAAGGACAAACCAATAATATGATAAGTATGTGTGAGAGTGTGTGTGTGTGTGTGTGCGTGTGTGTGAGAGAGAGATTGTGTGTGTGTGTGTGTGTGAGTGTGTGTGTGTGTGTGTTGTGAGGCAATAACTAGTCATGTTGGCATCACGGTATTACTTTCAGTAGATCTTCAGTTTCTGAGTAGCTTAAACTCTTAAGCCAAGTTTTAATAACTGACTTACATTTATTAGTTGTCAATTGCAAGATATTCAGGTGTCGATTGGCTTTATTGTATAATCGCGGGCCGAGAACTTCAAGGTGCCGACTTGCAAGATATGTTCTGTACCGTTTACTATGAAATATGATTGGGACTCTGCGGGTATTAAAGCTTGGTATCTTACGTGCTGCTAGTGGGTGAAATTTAGAGATCAGTTTCAAAATATAAAGTTGTCTTACTGATAATGCTTTGCAATCTTTAAACAGGAGGTGTGTGGGATATCTGATTGGTTTTTTTATAATAATTTTGAGTAAAGCTCTTTGAGCTCGCTCTAAAGGTAGGAGAATGGAGGTAGAACAGCCACCCCAAGCTGTAATACAGTAATTTAATAGGGACTGGACCAGTGCATAATATACCATCATCAGTAAATCGAGATCACCAACATGAGAAATTTTTCTAAAAATATATAAGAGCTTCCTAAGACGCTGGATTAGCAAAGCTATATGACTACGCCAGGAGAGAGTATTATCAAGGATAACTCCGAGATAATTTATTTTTTCCACTCGATTCAGCGATGGACATAAACAAATGTCATCATTACGTGGGCAGTCATGTAATTTTATAGTAAAAGAACTGCACGGTTGTGACGATGCAGTAGGGGAGAAGGTTACAAATTTGGTTTTTGCTAAGTTCAGAGTAAGGAGATGGGATGATAGCCAATCTGTTACCACTGAAAGCGTATTTTCCGCAAAACTACGTGCCTGTTCCCATGATTTACCTTCCACTATAAGGATCGTGTCATCCGCATAGCAAATAATTTTGCTGTGAGGAATGGTCATACGGCATAGGTCGTTGATATAAATCAAAAAGAGGGTTGGGCCGAGCACACTGCCCTGCGGGACCCCATAGTTAATGGGCAAATCGCGACTTTTAAGTGCTCCTATTTTAACATATTGATTGCGATTTCCGAGATAACTAGAAAAGATGTCTAAGACATTTCCTCTTATGCCAATAGATTCGAGCTTATTTATAAGGATTGGGATAGAGACCGTATCAAACGCCTTTGAAAGATCTAGAAAAATGGCCAAACATTTCTGCTTTGTTTCTATGTTTTGAATTATTGTCTCGACACAGTGGTTAACAGCATCTTCAGTTGAGCTACCTGAAAGAAAACCAAATTGGTTTTCCGATATAATTTTCTCTTTATTAATATAAGAGACTAGACGATTATTCAATAACTTTTCGAATAATTTGGAGGTGGCGCTTAGAACAGAAATGGGCCGATAGTTTGTAACATTTCCTCTATCCCCAGTCTTATAAATAGGATGAACAACAGCTGTTTTGAATACGTCCGGAAATTTGCCCTGGCTGATGCATAAGTTAAAGATATGTTTGAGTAGAGGAACAATGGTTTTGCTGGCTTTCTTAAGCACCGACACTGGAATATCATCCCAGCCCATTGCACAGTTCTCCTTAAGGTTTTTTAAGACATTGAGAATCTCCATCTCATCTATATCGAAACAAGCCATCGAATTAACCACCTGGTGTGGCTTAGGAAAACAATATGAGGTGTTATTGAGCGAGGTGGAATTAACAGCTACTTGAGCAGCTAATTTTGAGCCAATATTTGCAAAGAAAGTATTAACTAAATCAATAGATTTTTGTGGCGAAGGGGACAATTTCAGAAGTTCATTGGGAAAGGGAGTTTTCTGCTTGAAGTTAGTAATGTTATTAACGGTTTTCCAAGTCGACTTTTGGTTACCGTGGGCTTTGAGAAGTTCATTTTTTTCATAATCACTCTTCAAGTTTCTGAGTAAATTATTGCAAAAGTTCCGATAACGGGTGTAAGTTAACTGTATAATGGCATTTCCAGGATTCTTTTTGGCGTTTTTGTGAAGCTTGTCCCTATTCCGAATACATCTGAGTAAACCTGGCGTAATCCAGGGTTTTATAACTTGTTTCTTATTTGGCACTTTTGTGGTCTTAGTATGGTTGCTTAAGACAGAAGATACTACATTAATAAAGTTTTTAGCTGATGTATCTGCATCCAAGGAGCTGGTGACAGAAGTAAAATCCGTGGTTTCAATTTGTGCAACGGCCGCCTGGATATCGACACGAGTTATTGTTTTTAGGGTCTTATATAAAATATTGGAATGAAGTTCTATGCTAAGAAGAGTAGGAGCATGATCCGTTATAAAGGTATCCAGACACACAGACACATTATTAATAATAATTTGTCTTAATAAATTTTTCATAAGTAAAAAAAGCTTACTGAGTATTTAAACCTCTCAACTTGCATTTAAGTTAAAGTGAGAGAAAATTATGAATCTGAATTAAGTAGAGGTAAAAGTTTTAGAGAGGTTGCATTTTCATAATTCTGTTGCAAATTCTTGCGTATGTAAATCGTTTATATCCGCAAGCTTATATTTCAATTTATTTATGCATTGATATACATAATACCTACTTATGCGCTAATGTTATTTACTTTCTATGTACAAATTCATTATTACAGTAACTATTTAACTAAAACAGCATTCAGTTTAATTACGAGTGTAAAGAGCAATATTAGTTTATTCTTTAGTACCTACTAGAGATTTATACCAAATGCATAACAACTTTAGTACTTTTTCACCCTAGCATGCCAACCACACGTTCTCTATTACGCGAAACTCGGGCTTTCCATTATCTCTACGGCCAAATTTGTTTTAAATTTTCTCACCACTTTTTAAATTTAAAACACACGCACGATGCTAAAACGGGAAGCTTTGTTAAATAAATAAAAGACAAAACTTATATGACAAAGTTATCTGTCGTTTTTAACAAACTACATATTTTCATTTGCAAATGTTTTAAGAAAATTTTCATTTAATACGTATAGTAACTGATGCGTAATGACCCCATCGTATAAAGAAGCACAAAAATATCGCTAACGCAATTCGTCATGTCATTATGCAAGGAAAGGGCAACTTTATGACTATAATAACGCGAGATGTCTGACTCGTGTGCCTCATGAATGGTGAAGCGTTCTTTATTGTACCATGTTTTATGTGAACGATTAACCTTTTAATGCTAGCGGGCCGTGCAAAATGAAAACCCTATTGAAAATAAATTTGTTGTTGAGAATTATTATCGTGTCGTTTTGGTTTTAGCTTCCATTTAGAAAAAGCTCCAACCATATTGCATCAAATTATGAAATCATTAAATTGCATTCATACCTGTAGAAATCAGTTTTCTTTTATTTCCTATCCTTGTATTCCTATTTAGTTCTTTTTAAAAACTCACTGCTCAGCACTTTAAATGAGGGCCTCCTTTAAATGAGGAGGTTCAAGTCCATAATTCTGTATGGGGAAAAACGTGTAGTCACACGTCTTTCGAATAAATGGTAGGTTCTCTCTGACATAAAGGTTTCCTCACGTTGTCTTCTTTCTAAATGATTCACACATCAAAAGATCAGAGGCAATAGACTCGAAGTTCCAACTAGCTTCACTCGGTTGAACAGCCAATACATATGATTTATCTATACATATAAATAAAATTGGAGTGTCTATTTTTTATTTCAAACTAGCGAATAGGTTTAGCCTCAGAGAAGCCACGAGTTCCGCTAGTTAAAGTAAATAAAAATTCTAATTTCTAATTCTATTCTCCTCCTCGTTTTTTGAAGTCAGTTAAAAAGTAGCCACATATATTTTTATATATTTAAAAATAATCAAGTAACAAATTATTTTGTTCAGTGAAGAGAAGGAAGTTAATTTGTTTTTCATGAATAGAGACTGCCTGATCACGATGGTCCTGTCAAATCATGCGCCTAATGAAGTTGTTTTTGAAACAGTGTTTCCAATTTCGCGACATTTTAGCCTAAGACGTATATTTTTGGCTTCCAAAGAAAAATAGAACCCATGTAGGAATAGGTAATATTATTTCACCAGCCGCCACCCATCAGGATTCTAGAAACTAAATATTTTTTATAAAAAGTCTTATAAACAAGTATTCTTTTATATAATAGTTTAAATATGGTTAATAAGTTATAATATTATGGTTTTGCTTTTTAAATTTAACTTTATAGATGTAGGTATTTTATGAAAATGTACAATGTTACAAAAATACAGAATACCGCCCTGGGCTATCCATCAATCCCACCAATAGTTTAAAGTATACCACCAAAGCAGCTGATGGAACTACGTGGTGGAAAGTGGAGCTATTAAATGGCTAATAAGCAACTTTCGAATTTGGACTGGTCTCAAAAGTGTAATTGTTGTTGATTTGAATAATTCTGTAAATAATAATGGGTAAATATAGTAATATGCCATATATAAATATATAAATATAAATAATAATTAGTAGGTACTGTGCTTTGTGATATACAGAAATCAACTGAAATATCTAAAAAAGATCATGAGCTAGAACAGATATAATAGAAAAAGTTTTAATCAAAGTGCTATTGTGGCCTCACAATGATAGCAATCGCAACCTCATATATATACGATTTTACAAGTGTGGAATCGTGTCTTTTTAAGGTGCCATTAGGAAATATTGTGTGGATTGGATAGAGCTGATTCTCACGTGTGTGAATATACGTGAAAAAAGCTTGAGCAAGTTTACCTTTTTACACATATAATCTTTTTTAATTTTTAGTCTATATATCCACAATAAAAGAGCCAGATTTGTTGATATAGTGTAAAAATATTGTCGCATAACATTATAACATGCTCCGTGAGGAGAAAATTTCATTAACGTTGCACATGTTCAATTATCGAATAGGTGGTAGTGTAGGATGAGGTTGACTGATATCGCGCATCGGCCTATTGATTGATAAATAGAACTAGATAACACGACGGCCATAATTCTGTCTTGCATATATTTATAAATACGTAGGTTTACCACAAATATTTATTTAGGTACCCCTATTTAAAAATGTTAGTGAGGACACTCAGAAAAAACTAAACACGTATAGTGTATCTGCTGTAGATATTTTTGTTATTTTTAGAACTGTAAAACATTTAAATTATGATATATAAATAATCCCACTTCATCATTTATCTCGTTGTGGCAGCCGCCAAAACAGATATATGTTGCTAAACCCGATTATCCTCTTGAAGTTTCCCTTGTGTTCAAAGTGAATGTATTGGAGCGGAATGTTCCACGTCAGAGGTAAAAGCAAGTATTCATGTTTAATTTCGCCCGTATATGAGGACCCAAAAAATTCTTACCGGACCCGAATTCTTAACAAAAATTGTTATCTTGAACGAACTTTCTTTTGACGAAACTACTACCAAATGAAAAAAAAGTATGTATTTATATTCCATATTATTTCTAAATAGCAATATTTTAAGCTTTTATAGGTATTCAAGCGTATTATTTTTTTATCGTAATAATACCTATTAGGTAACGATATAGAAAATAAAAGTGTTTTATATTTTAACTTTCGTACATAAAATTGTATTAAGACTTGAATGTATATAGTTTTTATTAAATTACTTAAACTTAAATAAAAACTTATCTATTAATTTATAATTTTGCATTATTCAAAAAATGAGGATTGATGCATGTATAAGTTTTTAAGCGATTGATAATACATTTTCTTTGACAGTTTAAGTTTATGTAAAAGCTAAAAAGAAAAAAATAATTTTAATTACTTAGTTATTGTTGGAGTCGGTGCTAGCCAAGAAGGACAGTTTTATCCTGCCTTTTTAATGAACTTTACAATGAACAAATATTTTGATTATATATACAAATTGATACATTAATTAAATTGTATCAATTTGTATATATAATTGTATCAATGTTTATATTTTAGTTTATATTTATATTTTAATTTTAGTTTATATTTTAATTGTATATATAAATGTATATATAATTGTATCAATTTGTATAAATAATATTATTTTGCTTTGGCTGGCACCGACTCCAACAATAACTAATAATTAAAATTTTTTTTTTTCTTTTTAGTTTCAATATGTAACGTTTTGAAGTCGGTTTTCATGTTTGTTAAAAATAATTTATTTTTAATCTTTTAGTGGAAATTAGATATTTTGTTTAAATATAATACTGGTAGGCTAACTAAACTACTGCTCCAATAAGTCAGCGAAGTTTTGGAGTGAACGACAATAGTCAATCGAGATTTGTCCACGTTTATTTTTCCACGTAACTCCTAGACGTTAATAAGATTTACCTTCTATTATCAGATCAACCTAATATCCTAAAGGAATACAACTATCGGTTCATAAGTACGTATAACATTAAAAGAATTTTCTTTCAACTAACCTAACCGTTGAGGAGATATACCTTACATCATCACAAATTCTTGAACAGCTATAGAAAATATATGAAAAACGTAATAAATGCCTATAAAATTTGAGAGTTGTCCTCGATTTCCCTAGGATCCCATCATGAGATCTTGACTTGTTGATAATGTGAATATCTTGGAAGTATACTATACCGAACAAAAAAAATTGTAATCGGCCAACATTTGACGCAGAAATTTACGAACAAACATAAGAAGAACCGTTGAGGAATTGTACCTTCCATCATCAGCTAATCCACATGAGATGATGATTTTCAGACACAAATGCTTGAACATCTTTAGAAAATATGTATATCAAAAACATAATAGGTGACTATAAAATTTGAGAATTGCCCTCGATTTCCCTGGGATCCCATTATCAGATCCTGACTTGGTGACAATGGGACCCCCTCGGAGCTATACCCTACCGAACAAAAGAAAAATTTTTGAAATCGGCCCACAAACAGCGGAGAAATCGGTGAAAATACATTAAAAAAATATATAGGTACAATAGAACATATTATAACCTTCTCCTTCTTTTGAAGTCGATTATAAAGAAAATATACACTGACGGACACGAAAAAATATATTTATATATATAGGCCAGTAAAAAAACGGTTTTTTTTGGCCAACCTCGCACTAAACTTCATAGTTGTACTACATAGTTTTTGGCCTATCCCATAAACTATGCAATTTAGAGCAAAAGTTATTGAAACCATTGTTGTGGAATATAAAATTTCGCATCTTTTATTTCCTGAAAACTTTTTTGTAAAATATACCGTTTATGATTTATTCAACATGCATTTTATTGATTAATCCAATATTTTGAGAGTTATCGGCCGAGGCAGAAAAACAGGTTCACTAAATGGGCCATACATATATAGATAAATAATAATAAATAGATAAATGATATCATTTCATCTATTTATTTAAAAGAGTGTTATTATGTTAAAATAAATTTATTTAGCATGCCTGAATAAATAAAAAATAAAAAAGCATAAAATAGCATTCATAAAATCAACTCATAATGTGGTATATTATTCAGTAGCGCCTTGACTTACACTTACATACACTATAATAACACCAAAGTAACAATAAACAGTCACCAAATCTAACAGGTGCTTGACTTCAGAATTAAAACCAATCCAGAAGAGCTTAGAGTTCCTTACTATCTAACTACTCTTTTTAACGTTGGGAAATGCAATGCAATGCTGGCTTATAATAAGCAAATACTACACACTACTCGTTCTCAAAACATTTCTCCGTCTTAATGGAGCGTCCGCAGGATCGTCTAAGGTTTCAACCATGCCCCGAAGACTCAGCAGAGGTATGCCAAAGCAGTCCACACAGCCAAGCCACCAGGAGCAACCCGCATGATACTATTAAATGCAAATTCTAAGTAAACGATTTTAAACAAATAAAGAATTATCGTTATCTATACTAACATTATAAAGAGGAAAGATTTGTATGTACCCTAAGTATGTTTGTAACGAATTGGCTCAAAAAGTACTGGAACGTTTTTAAAAATTCTTTTACCATTTGAATGCTACATTATCACTGATTAATATAGGCTATTTTAATTGCAAGAAAAAAATAAGGATCCCTACTAAAACTACTAGGTGTAAAAAAATGCCTATAAAATACCTTTCATCGCATGCGCTGCGAAAACTATTGATGATATAACAAAAAAATGTTCCATAATATTAAAGAACATTTCAATATCTACGGGAAGAGCGGGCGTTATTTCTGCGAGGTATCGTACCGCGTGACTCAGAAAGAATTTGGTTCCCGGTCTTTCGAACGCGTGCGAAGCCGCGAGAAATGCTAGTCGTTCATAAACCCAGGCGGAGTTCCGAGTTTACAGCGACGGAGTTTAGAAGTTTTGTAACCAAATTGCTCGGAAATATATACACATTACTAAGGAGAACTCAAAAATTACTGGTATCAGATTTGATCAAATTTACATGAGACAGGGGACTATATGAGAAGCCCTGCAGCCTTTAAATTAAAAAAAAACATTTTGCGAATCAGTGAGAATTTTCCCCTACTTCACTTTTTTTCAAATTTTGGAGACATCTTTTGCGTAGAAACTAGTCACTCTATGTCAATTCTTTATGCATAATATATGACTATGAGTGTAGAGTTTAGCAGAAATATTTTATATGGAAGACAAAATGATAAAGTGTCCACCTGTAAGCGGTAAATAAAAAGAGGTAGTCCGAGTAGACGAGTCGCTAATCCTAGGTTAACTTTTTATTTAATCTAAATGCCTTTTAAATTTACACTTGGCCAAACGCATAGACTAAGAGAATGGTCAAAGCGTTCCCGATCTAACTGTAAACTAAATTCGGGTAGGAAAGTGTATGAAAATGATACGGGTATACGAGCGTGTGACCAGTAATATTCTTTGACTAAATGTTTGATTCATCAACGTCACAGTCTTGCAGAACATTGAGCGGATGAATTGTGTACTTGCATGCAGACCTACAATACAGAATTAGATATTAGCCGAGCGATCGCTTTCTCTCTTTCTATAGGATGGTCAATTTCATACGTGTATTGTTCAGTCAATTTTCTTGATGATAATTATCATGAAATCTTGACCGATAGTCATATAATTTTGTGAGCCAAGTGTAAATGCTCCGTGTAAATGTCAATACATTACTTAGTACTTAGGACAAATAAATAACTAAAGTACATACTACTACTTGTTATAATTTTGTATGTCATAGTCTGTGGTCACAAACTCAGTTAGGAGCATAGATGACTAATAAAATTAGGAGTATTTGTATTTTGTGCAGTGTTCGGAACCGTACGATAATTATCGTACACATACGATAATTTTGTGCCTACGTACGATGTACGATAGCATATTATTATCGTACGCCGATTGTACGATAATTTCTATCATGATGCAAAATTTGAGAATTTATATTATTTCACTCATGCGTTGATAGTCTAAATCGCAGTAGCATGATTTTATTTTGTCCAATAAAATCTTGGGAAAATACCGGGAAATCTCTATTCCTAGTTACTAGTACAAGTTCTCTATTCCTATTGGTCCTTACGATCCGCTCTACTAAGTTTCACCACTGCCGATACTGTAACTTTATCCAGCGCCTGCTGTACACGCTTTCTTATTGGTTAGTATAGCATCTACCAATGCGAACAAGAGAATATAAGTTCGATTCGATATTTCGATATTTAGATTATGTTCACACTTCATATGTATCGTGTATTTTGTGTAGAAAAGTTGGCAGTTATTTCGTTATATTATTATGATTATATGTCTGTATTCGCTCTGACAAACTGAATTATTCAAATCAAGTAATTATTCAAACTAAGAAAGAAGTAATTTTCTAGAGCAGCAAAATTTTGATTACACACACAAGTAGGTATATTTATCAAATACATTTTTTCAGTGGCTGTATATTTTCTGTAACTTATAAAAATAATAATAATAATAAAGCTTTATTAATTCCATACATGTAAAGAAATCATAATAAAAACAAATATTAATATTTCCTGCAATCAAAGATATTCAACATTTCATAGTAAAAATAAAAGAAATTAAATTTAAACTATTCCTACAGTTTACTTAACATTAAATTAAGTATCCAAGTAAATTAAATTCAAATATATATTCTAAAAAATCATCACAGTAATAATACATTTCAATTAAAGGTACAATATAAATATTAACATTAATTCATAATAATTATAATAAAAAAGGATAATTAAAACAAATCCTACATTGTACTTAACATTAAATTGAGTATCCAAATAAATTAAATATACCACGTGTAAAACATTTGGGTTTCAGAATTCAGTGTTCTGTTGATTTGACAGCGGTGGTTTAAAAAAGATAAACTATAGAGTACTTGCATGCATATCAATATTACAATTTATATGATTTATTTATCTATAATAGACATTATCCTAAAAAGTACGATAATGTACGATAATTTTTACGCCCCTGGTACGATAGTTAGTCCACTTCAAGTTCCGAACGCTGATTTTGTGTTCTGTGGTCACAAACGATAAACGTCAAACTAATACAAAAGTAATCGAAAATCCTAAGCCGGGAAAATAATAAACTTATTCTTTATAAAACAGTCGTTTTTAAAATATTTTTAGAATCATATCATTAACTCGACCCCTTTTACAACTTTCTCACTGTAAGTCTTCTTATATTTCAATATATCTGTCTTTTTCTCAAATGTGGTTTTAACAAATTACTTATTGATGTTTCAGTGATTATTTTTACTTTCAACGTGTTAAATACAACGTATACAAAGTTTTCAGTACAATCATACAAATTTCAGGTTAAAAATGGCAAATCAGTGGGGTCAAAAAGCCGAGGAGCTGGAAATTTCTAATAAAGTTGCTGGTTTAGGTTTAAATAAAAAACCCAGTTCCAGTAAACAATTAGATTCGTCAGAAGAAAGTGCTGATGCCCCAAATCCTGCCGAAGCATCCCTCTTAATGAAAATCATCCGACAAGGCTTAGTGGAATCTAAGCAAGACATTGAAATTCAGAGGAAGGATCCCAACTCTCCATTGTATTCAGTTAAGACTTTTGAAGCTCTACACTTAAAACCAAATTTACTTAAAGGTGTTTATGCTATGGGATTTAATGCACCTTCAAAAATACAGGAAACTGCATTACCTACTCTATTAGCTGACCCTCCTCAGAATATGATTGCACAATCTCAATCCGGAACTGGTAAAACTGCAGCATTTGTTTTGGCAATGTTGAGCCGAGTTGATACAACTAAGAATTATCCACAAGTGTTATGTCTCAGTCCTACATATGAGCTTGCCATTCAGACGGGAGAAGTAGCAGCAAAAATGGCCAAATTTTGTCCAGAAATCAAATTGAAGTATGCTGTGAGAGGTGAAGAAGTTCCAAAGGGAACTAAAATTACTGACCATATACTTATTGGAACCCCTGGAAAAATGTTGGATTGGGGTGTAAAATTTGTTATGTTTGATTTAAGTAAAATTAAAGTATTTGTTTTGGATGAAGCTGATGTGATGATTGACAGACAAGGTCATCAAGATCAATGTATCCGCATACATAAATGCCTTCCTTCTACATGTCAAATGATGTTCTTTTCTGCTACATATGATAGTGCTGTAATGGAATTTGCTGAAATTATTGTACCCAATCCGATTATAATCAGATTATTAAGAGAGGAGGAATCACTTGATAATATCAAACAATATTATGTTAAATGTAAAAGTCCAGAAGACAAATACAGAGCTATTTGTAATATTTATGGAGTTATAACAATTGGACAAGCAATCATATTTTGCCATACAAGAAAAACAGCAAGTTGGCTCTCTGAAAAAATGTCGAGGGATGGACACTCAGTTGCAGTATTATCTGGTGAATTAACAGTAGAACAGAGAATAGCAGTACTTGATCGATTCCGAGCTGGCCTAGAGAAAGTGTTAATAACAACCAATGTTCTCTCTCGTGGAATAGATGTAGAACAAGTTACACTTGTAGTAAACTTTGATATGCCTATGGATATGGAAAGAAAGGCTGATTGTGAAACTTACTTGCACAGAATTGGTCGTACTGGAAGATTTGGTAAAGCTGGTATAGCAATTAATTTAATTGATTCACCACAAGCCATGGACATATGCTTAGAGATTGAAGCACACTTTGGAAAAAAAATTCAACTGCTTGATATTGAAGATGCAGAAGAAATTGAAAAAATTGGTGCATAATTTTTTTGAACTATAAAAGTTTTGACTTTGCTTTGCTTTTGAATTTGTATAACTATGCTATTAAGATTAAAAATGAAAATAAAATATCTTGTACTATAATCTTTTATTTTAATAGACAGGATAATATGGTAATATAATAAATAATATTTATTTACTATAGCTTATATACTTTTAAATGTAACATCATACAATCTTTTTATCTAGATGCTTGAGCTGGTTCAGGATTTGATGCACCAGAAATCATTACAAATATTGCAATAGGTATAATATACATCCACTGAAACAGTAAGAATTCATTATTTAATTTATAAAATTTCTTATACTAATTTCACTCTTCTATTTATTTAAATTCAGTTATACACATAATTTTCAAAAGTACTTACATATTTTGCTAAAAATGATCGATTATCCTTTAAATCACCCTTTTCTCTGGCCTCTCTTTCTCTCTCTAATTTTTGTATATATGATGCTGTATCAGGCCTAAAAAATAGAAAAAAAAAACTTGTACTGAATCAGATGAGTCCATCCATTTAAATTTTTTATAATTTATTTACTCACACTGGAGCTTGATCCACATGGCGGATAAAAAATCTAGAATTTACTTCATACTCATCAATGTCATAACTATAGCTCTGAGCAAATGATGAGTTAGCTACTTGAAAGCTAACAGCAATAACTTCACCATTTGGTAACACCCAAGCACTAATAATATCTGATAACCCAGTGTCTAAAAATAATTGTGCTTTTACTGAAGAGAAAAGTTCAATTTCTTTACTATCAGCAGATGTAACTAATGCTCTGATAGTGTAAAACCCATCCATATTAGCTATCTCCTAAAAATTATAATATCATTATATTATATACCTATTACATATCAAAAAATATGTTGTAATTAGTGTGGTAAAAATGAACCTTAAGTTCCTCTATATGTTGATTGCTAAAGTTAATTTGATCGATAATTGCTGTGCCTGCCCTTATACTTTTCAATGTGATACTTCCTCTTGGACAATATTTATCGGTTTTGCAATTTAAAGAATGCTCCATTTTTATAGTTAACCATCCATCATAGTCCAGAGAAATCTATAGTTAACAAAATAAAATAATATATTCATATAATCAATACATTTACTGCAAGAAAACAGTACTCTTAAACTCTATTACTGTACCGCATGTTGAAAAATAGAACACATGAAAACAATAAATATCAATTTACTCATGGTGCTATACACTTTCATATATTATTAATACAATAAAATAATATAAATTAATGAAGTACAAATTTATTTAATTTTGAAATAAATTAACAAATCACAGAACGACAGAATTTAATTGACACTTGATGATTTGACAATTCACAATAGCGACTGGGGCAGACTATATAGAAGGAACAACGACAATTGAAGGCTACAGGCCAGGGGCCACAGGGGCAAAACCATGTCACATAAAATTGATATGACGACCGTTTGGCTCAGTGGGTAGTGGCCCTGCTTTCTGCGCCAGCGGTCGCGGGTTCGAGTCCCGCTGGGGGCATACATTTGTTGAGCACGAATGTTTGTACTCCAGTCATGGGTGTTTATATTTATAATATGTATGTATTTAAACTTATATATGTGTAGTATATCAACCATCTAGTATCCATAACACAAGGCTCGTACCTTATCGTGGAACTAGATAGTGCTGTGTGTAAATGTCCCAACAAAAAAAAACAAAAAAAAAAAAAATATTATTTATACTTGTCATAACGTTGCAACACTGAAATTGTCAAATCTGTCCGAGTATAAATAGTTGAAAAGTATAGTAGTACTAAATGTTCCCAACATTAATTAATCAGTGCTTAACGGCACACTTTTCGATCATTAACTAGAGAATTGAATGGAATTAAACATTAATATTCTGCCACGTATTTTTGAATAACAGACTGTTTAAAAAATATGACTTTGTTTTTTTTTTCTTTTTAAAATTGAAAATATTGATTGAAATGGCGAAAACAAAATCCTGTGAAAATTTGAGTTCTTATAGTTTGTCCATTTTATTAATGGTTTTTTGACAGCTCGACGACTGACAAGCTATAGTGATGTCAAAAGAACGTAATAATCGATATCCCTTATTTTTTTAAACATAAAATAATATTTATTTTTATATTTATTAATATGAAAATAAATATTGTACTCAAGGCACTGCGACAAACACGGTATAAATACAAGAAATAAGAATAAACTTGTAACACCCAGTTTTCGCCTACAAAAAGTAAATAGGTCATTTATGGGGCAAGGTGTACGCATGTATAATAAAATTCCACAGTCAATACTGAGCTTGCCTTTGAAGCAATTTAAATCTAAAATTAAAAATACGCTACTGAATAAGGCTTATTACACCATCACGGAATACCTAGTAGATGTAAATGTGTGGGAGTGACTGGTTGTGTCTCACGTAGGATAAATAGATAAATTGTAATACCATATTGTTACCAAATATTTGAAAAGAGCAACTGTTGAGTTTCTCGCCGGTTCTTCTCAGCAGAACAGCTTTCCGAGCCGGTGGTAGCTTACTCACAGACTTACAGACTGACATTTAATTTTATTAATGTAAAAATGACGATTCAAAAGAGCTTGTAAAAGTCTATTTGAATAAAGAATATTTTGATTTGATTTGATTTGTTATTGCAAAAATCAAGAGTGGTGGAGAGAACTAAGAGAATCATAATGCCTGATTTGGACCGCGTATTGCCATAATGTATACTAGCACAGACAAGGGTTGCTCTGTAATCGCATGCAATATGCTCTTGTAGCTAAAGAGCATACTGCATATCAGTACAGAGACAGACTGAAATAAAATACACTTTGCTCTAATCCGTGAGAGCAAAACACATACGAGTACAGACAATTGCTTTGTTTTTTTAAATATTGTTTTATTTACATAGCTACTGCATTTTTTTTTCATCAGTCATTACGTGGGAATTATTTTGCGGAGCCCTCGATACAAAAGAAGGAAACGTTTTTCTACTTCTACATATATTCCCATTTCCATTATATTTAAGAATGTTATTTTCATAATAAATACCTAGGCTTATACGTTTTATATAGAGAATAAAACGTTTAAACCTAGTTTTTAATTATGTTGATAAACATACTTAAATAGCATAGAGATCGGAAAATCTTTAGAAGAATAAAAATGTTGTATCCTTTTCTATGGAGGGGGTCGCACGAAGCTTCCCTTAGAGAATATAAACACGTATAACATAGTTATGTTCAATATTGTTACGTAGTACACTGCAACATATAATTAAAGTCTTATGACCCCACATACCCTACAATACAAACAATAACACGGTCACATTTTGCTTTAGACATATGCGAACAAACCGTATACTTATACAGACTAGTCTGTAGTCATACGTAGTTTGCTTTAAAAACATGCAAGCAAACTGTATACTTATACAGACTAGTATGTAGTCATACGTAGTTTCCTTTAGAGTATTTGTTATTTTTAAGAGCGTAAAGTGATCGAGTACAGACTATGGATGTCTGTACTGATATACACAATGGCAATACGCGATTTGGACCGTGACATTGCATTTGATCATTTATGTACACAAGAGTTAATCTATATATATAAATGCGAAAAACACTCACTCATCACAAAATCTCGAAAACCGCTAGACGGATGAAGATGAAAATTGGCAGGGAGGTACTTTATAAACAGTATAGGTGCACTAAGAACGGATTTTGCGATAGGGCCGGATTAAGGTGGTCTAAGGGCTCTCGCATGTTTGTATGAAAGTCCTTTATCTATTGTGCTACAAACTTTAAATTTGACAGGGAGGTAGATAATTATTAGTAAACGTCCGCTAAGAACGAATTTTGCGACAGGGCCGCATTAAGGAGGTCTAAGGGCTCTAGCAAGATTTTTTTAAATTTCTTCATTTTTTGTGCTACAAACATTAAATTTGGCAGGAAGATAGTTTAAAGTTAGTAGATGTCCATTTAGAACGGATTTTGCGATTGGGTCGGATTGAGGTGGTCTAAGGGCTCTCGCAAGTTTGTATGAAAGTCATTCATTTTTTGTGCTACAACCTTTAAACTTGGCAGGGAATTAGTTAATAGTTAGTAGATGTCCACGAAAGAGGAATTTTATGACAGGGCCGAATTAAGGAGATCTAAGGGCTCTCGCAAGTTTGTATGAAAGTTCTTCAGGTTTTGTGATACATACTTTAAATTTGGCAGAAAGCGAGTTAATAGTTAGTAGACGTCCGCTAAGATCGATTTTTGCGACAGGGCCGGATTAAGGTGGTCTAAGGGCGCTCGCAAGTCTGTATGAAAGTTCTTCAGTTTTTGTGCTACATAATTTAAATTTAGCAGGAAGGGAAATAATAGTTAGAAGACGTCCGCTAAGAACGACTTTTGTGATAGGGCCGGATTTAGGTGGTCTAATGGCTCTCATTAGTTTGAATGAAATTCTTACATTTTTTATGCCACTAACATTTAAATTTAGCAGGGACGTAGTCAATAGTTAGTGAATCTCCGCAAAGAATAAATTTTGTGACAGGGCCGGATTGAAGACTCTAAGAGCTCTCATTAATTTGTATGAAAGTCTTTTATGTTTTGTACAAGAAACTTTAAATTTAGCAGGGAGTTAGTTAATAGTTAGTTAACATCCGCAAATAACGAATTTTGCGACAGGGCCGGACTGAAGAGTCTAAAGGCTGTCGCAAGTTTTTATGGGAGTCATTCATCTTTTATGCTAAACACTTTAAATTTAGTAGAGAGATGATTATTGTTAGTAGAAGACCGCTAAGAATTGGTTTTGACAAGGGCAGGATTAAGATGGTCTAAGGGTATAGATAAACTTACCTTCGTAATTTGAAGAGATTTTAAATAGTTAAAAAATAATAAATAATAATAAATATAATTATATAATATGCTATATCTATACTTATAAACAACTCAATAAGAATTTGGTTTCCAGTCTTTAGAACGCGAGCAAAGCCGCGGGAAAGGCTAGTAATTAATATAACTGAAGACTCCTCATCGGACAAATCTAATATAAATGATGATTCTGACGAATTATGTTAATAAAAGGAATTAAACTATTTTAGTTGTTTTATTTGTATGATTATAATAAGAAGAAAGTAAAACTTTACATAATGTTAATATTTTAATTCATTGATTTCAACCTTAAAATTTTGTTGTCTTCCTGATTAAATAACATATTACACCTTATTTACATACTAGCATTTATTTCTTCCGATTATTTGTAATCTGTGGCATAATCGCAGTATCGTTATGTGTAGCACATCAATAAGGGGGCGGTGCCCGCCCATGAAGTACAATATTATTTGTATGACATTTTAACTTTTACGGCTAACCATTAAATACGAAACTTCGTGGGCATGAGCTGTCAAAAAACCATTAATAAAATGGACAAAGTATAATATTTATATTAAGAGGTGCCGCATCAAAAATTTCAATTTCCCATATGATTAACATGGGAAATTTTTTTTCGAACTTTGGAATTTATTAACTCTTTAACAAGTCGTCGGACTAGTTGAATCAGAACATATAACTTACGATCTGTAAAAAATATCAAAAAATTTTTGAATATAAGTTATAGGAAATTGAATGTTCTACAAAAAAATCCTTTTAAACTTTCTCATAAAGTTGATGGTTGCGTCGGAAAATTAGAAAAATTCAAAAACTTTGAATCAATCCATCTTTAGCGTAAAATAACTTTTGAAAAAGTATATATATCAAAAACATTACAAGACACTTTTTTGTAGAGCGTTCAATTTTCTACAAAAATATGTTATATATTTTCAATATTGAAAAGAAAAAAACAAAAAGAATAACAAAGTGACATACAGTTTGTTTTATATCTTTCTCGTTATCGTTATATATGAAAACAGGACTGTAACTGAACACAACATTGCTTGTACAAATCTAAGATAATGCGCGGGGACCATGGAGCATTAAACCAATGGAGTGCGCATCAGCATGTTTTTGTATTAGCTCAAAATGTCTCATTTACGGCGGTGGGAGAGGTAAGCTTCGCTAGCTGTGATTGGGTAACGAAGTGACAACAAAGTGATGACTGATTCTCTAGGGATTCCAAAAAAGTTACTTAAAAATATCGATATCGATAATTGGACATAGTTATGCAAACTAGAACCAACCCACAAAAAGTAACTTTCGAGATAATTAGATTTTTGTTTCAAAAGTGTGTAGAAATGTTTAGGTAAGTTATTTAAGGTAAACGACTTAACAATGTCAAAGAGTAAGCATTGACGATGATATAGGATGACTAAATATTTAAAAAAATATATATTTAGTATTTGTTTTAGATCAAAAACCTGATGGTTCTTTATTGCAAAATTAGTGTTTTGTATTGTTTTATGGGTTGGTTCTTTGTAGCTTTACGTTTTACAGGTTTTATCGGTAGGCAGATTAATTTATATAACTGTAAAATACTTGTTTTATTTATATTTTTATTGTGAGTTGAACGTTCATAGTAGTTCTACACATTAAAATCTATGAGTAATACACTGTTGTCATCATTCTTCATTGCCATTGTACACTTCTACTCAAAATCAACTTCACCAGAGAACCTGTCCAAGTCATCTTCAACAGCCTTACATCCCGTTAATTTATTCTAAAAATTTTGGGCATCTTTTGGGATAAGATGAAAAAAGTTTTTAAGTCAGTCACCTTCGCTTTTGAGTTTGGTTTTCCAATATGCTAAATTAAGAATAATATAGACAATTCCCACACACGCAAAATAGGCGCTAGTCGTCATGTTGCGGACAACAGCCCGTCTTAACCATAACCATTTTATTAGATTTGGTTAAAGAGCCTGTATTTCCTCTTAATAATTTCTTTTGATTGACTTCTCTGATCTCATAAATTCAATAACTCATCTACTTTATCTACTTTCTTAATCATCGATCTATTTTGTTTTTTGATATGTCCAAAATCAGTTTTGATACGTCCATTAGGCAAGAAACTGTAGCCAGATACCAGAAAGCAAAGCCTGATTGTTTGAAGTGTTGGGTGATCGCTTAATAAAGCTTTCAGCATCAACGTTTTCTTTATATTTCGGGTTTCTTTAACGCCTTTGTCACGTCTCTCCATTACATGATTAAGAAGACAGGAGCCAACTTCTTGAGATCCCCTACCTGCTTCCACCACCTAAATGTCGCAATGAGCCTGTTTGTTGCTTCCTGAGCGGATTTCTGAAGTGTAAGCCTAAAGTCGTCTCTTATAAAATACCACATTGGTATAAGTTTTTTGCAGGTCGAATGTAATTGTTTCACTAGATAAATCATCTTGCGCTAATTTCGTGACACTTAAGTGTGTTTTGCAATAATTCTCCTTTTTGCTTTGTATAAGCTGCTGTATTTGACCTGCTAGCAGAACCGGCCCGCTTCGCTGGACTTAAGTTAATATAAATTGAGCGGTTTTTATTATTTTCTAATAAAATAAAAGAAGCCTAAGTTTCTTCATATAAAATTAGCTATCTGCTTGTGAAGGTCCCGTCAAAATCATCTTAGATCTTCATTGAGTGTATGAAAGCTGATTCGTATATTCTATTGGTACCAATAACTCAATTTCAGCAATTTTGTGGGTTGGTTCTTGTTTGCATAACTATGTCCAATTGTTTGATTTATTATTAGGGTAAGGATTTGCGATACACAGATTACGGGTTCAATTTTTTTATAAAACAGGTGATTTATTTTAAAGATCTTTATTAATATATGATAATATGAAAGGATTAGTTTTGAATATGTTTTTCTTATATAATCTTTAGGGTTTGTATTATTATTGGTCATAAATGTCAGTCGGGTATCAATATATTTTTTGTAACACATGAAATTAAAATATTTTAACAATATGTGCATGACCAGCATATGTAAAAGTTTAATACCATAAAGATAAGTTCCTACTAGAGAAGGTAAAAGTTTCGAAGCAATCCGGTGTGAGATATCTAGAGCATACGACGCTATGCTTTGTTAGAAAAAAATTGTCTCGTTGAATAGCATTAATCCAAATTTCTTTCTTCTCGTTGTCATCGTTGGGAAACTCTACGAATTTGAAGTCATACAAAATATATATCTTTAATTATCCTAGGCCCCACTTATCTTAAAATAAATCAATAATATTTCCTACAATAAAATAAAAATTCATCTAATCTTGAATTACATCTATATAAATAGTTGCGATGCTGCGACAGCACTATCGAAAAAAATACAGTCAAAGTAAAAGACGTCAACTTTGACGCGAGCTATTATTCAGACATAAAAAATTTGATTGATTTTTTTTTAAATTGAATAAAATGGAGAGCGAAACCACTTATCTGTGAAATGTAATCCCGTCTTTTGAGTTACTTGAAGTGTCACCACACTTTCCACACCATTTTAATTGAACAATTAAACTTTGTTCTTCGTTTTCTTCTACTTTTAAAACGGGTTTCGTTGCGTTGCTTGATTTTGATGCATGTTATTAGTTAGCACTTAGCGTGGTTGCTCCCGCATGTGCTCTCCATGTCGGGGACAGTACCCCGTGACAAGTAGTCTTCACAAGTAACGAAAATGTAATTTACTAAAGTTAAATATATTTTGACATTTTACACTACCACATAAAATCACATCGCTCCCAAACGACCTTACGAAGTTTAATTGGTATATTAAATTGAATAATGCATTATTAATAATAAGCAAGTAAATATCTAGATAATCAATGATAATCAAAATCGGAACGTCAATTTGCCACAAATTTACCTTAGTTATGGCTACCAATCAGCCCCTCTAGACAAATGGCAAACGCTCCGTGTCTATTCTATTTCGATAAACGCTAACGCCTCGCCGTATGCTAACAGTGGCTACACAATTTTAGCACCCCATCGAAGGATTTTTGAAATCAAAATGACCTTAATCGATAGGTCGACGTTAGGTCTGGGCCTCAAGTCTGCTATTTTACACGATTTGTCAATATGGAAAGAGCGCATTTTAATTCAATTACCATTTGTCCAAAATTTCGTAGTCTACTATATTTAAAATGGTAGTTCATAAGAATCGTATTGAAATTGTAGTAGATAGGGCATCGGTATTGCCATTAGCTCAAAAAAAGTTCATAAAATCGTTTATTGAGGTTTACGGTTTTTAAGTTTAATTATATATTTTACTAGCAGTACCCGCGGCTTCGCCCGCGTTTTTTTTAATCGCTACTAATCTTTATTCGATCACTCGCAATCGGATGATCTTTAGATAGCCTGAAAATTCTCGAAAATTATTCCAGCTATTTCAGAATCCATCGTTAATATACTCCTGAGCGGCGCGGCTACCTCTCCCGCTCTTGGTTCCCCGTCCCTCTCCACATTTCCCGCTGTGCTGCGCATTATTTTATTATTATTATTTTTAAATTCGTAATATCCTTTGAATGAAGTGTCCGATTTGTAGTAAGTATCGTAAAAGTTATCTACTAATTCAGTGCAAAATTTGAAACTTGTAGCACAAAAAATGAAGGTATCTCGAAAAACTTATGAAGCCTTTACACCATCTTAATCCGGCCCTATAGAAAAAAAAACGTTTTTAGCGTACTTGTACCAACAATTAACCACCTTCGTACCAAATATAAAGATCGTAGCACAAAAGATGAAGACTTTCATACAAACTTGCTATGGCCCTCGATGCGACCCGTCGCGTAACTTAACAGTAAAGTGTCACTATCACAAAATATCAACAAAAAAAGAGCACACTACTTGGAATGTCACTCACAAAGATAGAAGGATGCACTCATAGAATATCGTAACCATGATCGTAACACAATATCGTAAATCGTAATACTTTTTTCCGTGTTCTGATTTTTTTATTTATTTTTTTGGAGTTTACCTTTAAGCCATAAATCTCCGTGTTCTGAAGTGTGACAGAGTGATTGACACTTAAAAGTATTATATTACTTTTCTCTATGGATTGACATATTAGTTGGTTGTCAAATCTAATGTCAAATATTATGGTTGTGTTCAGAAACTTAATTTGTGACAAAACTTAAGATTTGTCAAACTTAAAAAAATAATCTGATACAGTTACAACTGAAGTTAGCTAAAATAAAGTTTCGCGAAGCCGACCAAATTAATTGGAAATCAGTCAAATCAAATCAAATCAAATCAAAATATTTTATTCAGCATAAAAATTGTTACAATTTCTTACTGAACGTCATGAGTCTACCACCAGTTCGGAAAGAAGAAACCTCTGACCTGAGAAGAACTGGCGAAAGAAACTCAGCGGGACTAATTTTTTTTTTTATCGTATTCTCACTCTTTTTTTTTAAATTAAATTGTAGATTAACAATAATTCTATATGTTGAAATAGCCTGGCGGCGATCACATCATTCCCAAGGCGTACTGTCTTCTAAAAAGTCGTTAATCGAATAATAGCCTTTAGTACACAAACGTTCCTTCACAATTTTTTTAAATTTGGCAATAGAAGCTTTTTGAACGTTTTCTGGGATCCTGTTGTATAGACGTATACATTGTCCATAAAAAGAGTTACTGACTCGGCGTAAGCGAGTCACAGGCATTACAAGTTTATGTTTGCTCCTAGTATTAATGCTATGCATGTCGCAATTCTTGGGAAATTCGTGTATATTTTTATGAACATACATAACATTTTCGTACACGTATTGGGAAGCAACAGTCAATATTTTTATTTCTTTAAACTTTTCTCTTAATGATACTCTAGGTCCTAAACTATATATGGCACGAATAGCTCTTTTCTGCAGGACAAAAATGGTATTAACGGTAGCTGCATTACCCCATAATAGGATTCCATACGACATAATACTATGAAAATAACTAAAATATACTACGCGAGCTGTATCTACGTCTGTAATAAGTCTAATTTTTTTTACCGCAAACGCTGCAGAGCTGAGTCTTTTCGCTAGCCCCTCAATATGGAGATTCCACTGTAATTTCGAATCTATGATGATACCTAGGAATTTAGTTGATTCTATTGGCCTTAACATCTCTCCACCCAATACTACACCATTATCAGCAATTTTAACATTAGGTGTTGTAAATTTTATTAATTTTGTTTTTTTGTTATTTAATAATAAATTATTCGAATCGAACCAATAGACAACCTTTGAGAGAGCATCGTTTACATCGTCGTACATAAGTAAATTACGTTTTACCTTAAAAATAAGTGATGTGTCATCTGCGAACAATACTATCTCATGTTTTTCATGTACAAAGAATGGCAAATCATTTATGTAAATTAGGAAGAGAAATGGACCAAGAATAGAACCTTGTGGAACCCCCATAGCAAACGGAGCTCCAGGAGATCTCTTACCATTTACATCAACCCTCTGAATTCTATTACTGAGATAGGAATTCAGGAGATTGAGTGCCTTATATCTAATCCCATAATGATGCAGTTTCCTGATCAACGTCTCGTGATGCACACAATCAAAGGCCTTGGATAAGTCACAGAATATCCCAAGAGCATCCTGTGACCTCTCCCAAGCCTCAAAAATATTTTTTACTAGCTCAACACTAGCATCTGCTGTGGAGCGACCTTTCGTAAAACCGAATTGTTTCTTATGAAGTAGATTGTGTGCATTGAAATGCAATAACATTTGCCCGAGTATGATTTTTTCAAAAATTTTACTAAATGTTGGGAGTACTGAAATTGGTCTAAAATTATTGGGGTCTAAGGTACTACCTGATTTAAAAATAGGAATGACTTTACTGTGTTTCATTAGATCAGGAAAAACACCATGTTCTATACAGCCATTAAATATAGTAGCAAGATAAGGCGCAACAACATCAATTACCGAATTAACAACTTTTACAGATATACCCCATAGATCAGCTGTTTTCTTGAGGTCCAGACTTCTGAAGGCTACCATTATGTCTTTGGGGTTTACTTGTTTAAATTTAAATATAACATTACATTCTTTGACGTTTTTCTTTAGCAAAAGTTCGGCAATGTCGGGAGACGAATTAAGTGATTGCGTTGTTGAAAGTGGAATGTCAGTGAAAAATTTTTCAAACTCAGATGCAACTTCTCGGTCTGAAGTAATAAAATTTTCATTAATATTTAACTTAAAATCGAAGCTGCGATCTGCGACTCTTCCACTTTCACAAGCAATTATGTTCCATGTCATTTTGATTTTATCATGCGCATTTCTTATTTTATCTTTAATATACAAGGATTTTGCCATGGAACATACTCTTCTAAACAATTTGGAGTAGGCAGTTACAAAAGAAGCGAAAGCTATACTATGATTATAGGTTCTTTCATTGTACAATTCATATAGCCTTCGCCTGCTCTTGTATATGCCAGGAGTTGCCCATTCACCGAATGTCAAGAGACCCCCTGAATTGACTGTTTTAGAAGTAAATATTGTGGAAAATTCTGTTTTTACTAATTTAAATAAAGAGTTATATAAGTAGTTGGGGTCATTAATGTAGAATAAATAGGGAAGTTTTGCCACAATATTACCTCTGAACTTCTCCATACGTGTAGTATTTATAGGTACAAAAGTCTTTTTTAAGTTATTTTTGTTGGTATTTAAAGAATAAGAAAAGGAAGCAAACTGGCCACAATGGTCGGAGCTTAACTTATTAATAATTGCTTTAGAATATGGTTTACAGTTTGTAAATATGTTATCTATACATGTAGCACTGGTAGCAGTGATCCTAGTACTACTAATAGTAGTACTACTAATAGTTTATTACATTTTTTGTCGCGTTCGCGATTCACTTTTGTTTATTTTCGGAACGCGGCATTAGATCCTCCAAAGCGCACGCGAAGACTATTTTCATAGATATTGAATTTGAACTTTATGCAGCGGTAATAAATTGCAAATTGACTCTTTGACGTTAGGAACACGCCTTAATTGGTTAGACAACAGTGAGTGATTATAATTTAATATGAACTTTATTGAATAGCAATAAAGTTCAAATTGACTCTAGAAAACGTTTGTATGGGAAATAGAAAAGGGCTGTTTTTAGGGTTTTCCCGGAAATTATTAGATTTTTTCTCGCCTTTTAAACCTTCCCTAGACCTCCACGAACATTTCAAGACTAAGATAAGATAAATCCGTTCAGCCGTTCTCGAGTTTTAGTGAGACTAACGAACAGCAATTCATTTTTATATATATAGATAAAGATAATATGTTAAGCATTTGACTTAGTTCAATATGATACCCTTTGGAAAAAGTTAAGAAATACTGGTGTTTCTGTGGAAATAATATCATTGCTTAGACATTGGTATGCAAACCAGATTAACCGTGTCAAATGGGCAGGTTCATTTTCTGATGCATATAGATTACAATGTGGTGTGAGGCAAGGGGGCCTGTCGTCACCTCGTCTCTTCAACTTTTATATTAACGCCCTTATTGAGGGACTTAGGAGTACGAATGTTGGATGTCACATAGATGGCGTTTGTATTAACAACATCAGCTATGCAGATGATATGGTGCTTCTGAGTCCTTCCATTGGCGCACTAAGGAGACTGGTCAGAAATTGTGAATGCTATGCAGTGGCCCATGGACTCAGATATAATGCGAAAAAAAGTGAAATTATGGTTTTTAAGGCAGGTAATAAACCACTACATAATACACCGCAACTTTTTCTAAATCAATTACCTCTTAAAGTTGTCAAAAAAGTTAAATATCTGGGTCACTGGGTCACTGATGATCTCAAAGACAACATCGACATTGAACGCGAGCGCAGGTTGTTGGCTGTCAAATGTAATATGTTGGCTCGTAGGTTTGCACGATGTGCCGATAAGGTCAAGATCACCCTTTTTAAGGCCTACTGTCAGACCTTTTATACGTGCAGCCTATGGGCTAACTATACTCAAAGAACATACAACGACCTGCGCGTACAATATAACAATGCATTTAGGGTGCTAATGGGGCTGCCACGCTATTGTAGTGCATCAGGCATGTTCGCTGAAGCATGTACTGACAGCTACAGCACAATCATGCGAAAGCGATGTGCAGGCATGATGCAGCGCATGCGTGACAGTACCAATGGCATCCTAAGTGCATTAGCTGACCATTGGGACTCCCCGATACGACTTCACGCTATAAAATGAACCTCCCAAATATCAGTCAGCAATCAGTTTTCTAAATGCAAGCAATCATATTTTGTACTTATTTTAATATTTAATTTTATTAATCATTTTAACTAGACATAATATGGAACATTGTTCTGAAATAAAGACTTATTATTATTATTATTATTTCCTTTATTAATTTTATTTCTTAAGTTAGGTTTTTTACAATAAAGTTATATCAAAAGTAAAATACATTAAAGAATTTACAAAATATAAATACATTATAAAAAACCTAACCTAGGGTGCCGCCGGCAGCGGGGCAGGGCCCAGGCTACCGGTGGTTAGGGCTGCAGAGAGAGGAACCTCCTGACAATGCGCGCCGTGTCCAGAAGTACCGCCTTCTGCATCTGACCCTTGATCCAGCCATCTAGCGAGAGTCTCTTAAGATGTTTGTCGAGACTCTTCGCTATAAGACCGTTCGCTGAAACGACTAACGGGACAATGATCGTCGAGTCAACATCCCACATGGCGGTTACCTCGTGAGCCAAGTCAAGGTACTTGCTGAGTTTGTCCTTCTCAGCCTTCACGAGGTTCTCGTCATGCGGGATGGCGATATCGACGAGCATTGCCTGGCGCTTTGTTCGATCTACCAGCACGATATCAGGCTTATTGGCTACAATAGTCCTGTCCGTGATGATAGATCGATCCCAATAGAGCGTGGCACGACCATTCTCAAGAACCGGCAATGGTGCATACTTATAATATGGCACCTCAGACCCCACAAGACCGTATCGAAGAGCAAGTTGCTGGTGAATGATCCTGGCTACTTGGTTATGTCTGTGCAAGTACTCGCCGTTAGCAAGATGAGAACAACCGGAGATTATATGCCTGAGTGACTCACCGGGACGGCGGCATGCCCGACAGATGTCGACCGTACCGTCCCTCAGGATATATCTCCGGTAATTGTTCGTCATCATTACTTCGTCCGCAAAACCTTCGGTTTCCCCGAAGAGATCCCCGAAGCGTAGCCAGTTCACCGACGCGAGCAGATCTACTATTATTATTATTATAGTCTATATTAAGTTGTTATTGTTATTCTATATTTGCGCAAGACCGGTTGTCGTGGGGATCTTTAGGGAAGGCCTATGTCCAGCAGTGGACGTGTATGGGCTGAGAGGAAGGAAGGAAGTCTATATTATGTAGTTATTTAATATTATTATAATTTTTGATTTGTTTTTAATTTATTGTTTTGATTTTTGTGTTTTCTTTATTTATATGCATTATCATTATTTTTTATTTTGTGTTATAAAAATTTTGTATTATCTTTCCTTGTAACTGGCAGGTGTTTAGGTATTATTATTATAACTTTAATTTATTATATTTTATTTATTTTATAATATAGTCTATTTAATTTATTTAAATGGCAAGTAACAGTAGTAGTAGCAATGACTCCTTTCGGCTTTCTGTCCTTTTCATCCTGTCCTTTTCATCCTCATCTTTTGGATCGAGCAGTAACGACAGTTTTTCCAGTATTCCTTCATTAGGCGATACATTAAATTCTACTTTCTTAGACGTTCTAAAAAATTTCAACGTTGTCCATATAAATGCACAGAGTATTCCTGCACATTAACCTGATTTTTTAGCTTCTTTTGACATTAAAAATAGTCATGCATAATCATAATATTTGGTCTCTGATATGATTTTTTTCCTTAAATATATTATGTTTACATTGCAAGTAACGATTACAGTTAAGGGATGGCGATTCTTATCAAAAAAGATAGATTTTTGTATCGATCCGAATCGAAACCTAATGAATCGATTTTAAAAAAAATTGAGGTCTAAAAGATCGATCTCTCAAAAATCGATCTCGATTTTTTTAATACTTAAAATCTACATATTAATTTATTTTGAGTTCCTCCCTAAAAATCCTCCATAATATAAAAATTATTCTTTAACGTCACTATTTAATGTTCCATTGATCTATGATTCTAATCCTCTGATTGGCTAATATTTATTATTTTGTTTTCATTATTACAAGTATTCATAAGATTTATTATAAGAGTAGTGAGTTCTTAATAAAATGAAAACAGAAATGATACAATACATGAACATTGAATGAACAAATAAATATAAATATGTTGGGACATTATTACAACAGCGCCATCTAGTTCCAGTTCCGTAGTAAGCTACGTTACGTGTTTGTGTTACGGATACCAGATAGTTGATATGCTACACATATAAATTTTAATTACATACATATTATAAATATTAACAGCCATGACTGGAGTGCAAACATTCTCAACATGCTCAACAAATGAATGCCCCCAGCGGGACTCGAACCCGCGACCGTTGGCGCAGAAAGTAGGGAGAGAGGTATACAAATGCCGCTTGATAAATAAATTTAACATATTGTAAAAAAAATAAGTTATAATAAAATTGTGTTTTATACTTAAACGTTTCAATGTAGGATTTAATTTAATAGTTATTTGAATTAGTTTTAGGTATTACCTGTATAAATGTGCATTACCTGATAGTTCGTGTTTAACTCTTTTTGAACTTATTCTATTTTTATAGTCTTTATTAAAGCTTAAAATATCGAATGTCGATTCTCTAGAGTAAAGTATCGAATATCGATCCACTGGATCGATTCAGTATCAAAAAATCGATTTTTCGATTAATAGATCTCAGATCGCTATCCCTATTACAGTATGAACTATGTATACTATACATGTAAATATATTTTTTAGATTTAATAATAATTAACGCGAGATTTAAATTGGCACCTGTCGAGTTACTTTTTGGTCAAATATATAAATAATTGATTCTCGATACATAGCTTATGTAAAATAAATAATAATAATTGTCTATTAATAACATTCAATGAATATAAATTTATTGTTTAAAATAGGAATAAATAAATTACATGACATAAAATGAATTAAATAAGCTATATTATAAAATAAATAAAATATAATAAATTAAAGTTATAATAATAATACCTAAACACCTGCCAGTTACAAGGAAAGATAATACAAAATTTTTATAACACAAAAATTATGAATGTTCAGTGTTGCACAAAAGAAATCCAAAAATAGAAAGTATGAAGGCATAAAAAATAATGATAATGCATATAAATAAAGAAAACACAAAAATCAAAACAATAAATTAAAAACAAATCAAAAATTATAATAATATTAAATAACTACATAATATAGACATACAATACATATTATATGACATAAAAATGTACAGCCAAAATACAAGAAGCTAATGCTCAAAAGGTAACATAAATGAGATGTCAAATGACTTATTGTCTTTTTAGACTAGGCTGTATGGACTATAGTCCTTTGCCTTTCCCTATTGGGGATAAATTTTAAAAACAACAATTATGACATTGTCAATGTCAATTATTTATAATTGCTAATAAAAAAAAATTAAATGGATAATATAAAAGCAAAAACTATAGAGACCAATACTGACCTAACGATAAAGAATGTAGAAATATAAAGATTAATCAGTTTTCGTTTAAATGAGGTGCTAAGATTTTTTAAAAATAATAGTTAAATTTAAAACAATATTTATTAAAAAAACTACAGGGGACCTAACAAAAATGATAGTGGACCTATACAGACCTAACGTAGACCTATCGATTAAGGTCATTTTGATTTCAAAAATCCTTCGATGGGGTGCTAAAATTGTGTAGCTGCTAACAGTAGAATTCGTTTGTCAAAAGTGACACTTCGGTATGGGGAATTACCTATGTACTAATCTGACGTTTCGTTATATTTGGCTACCAATTACAAATTCGATACGTTGAATCTATAGTTTGTCCATTTTGTTAATGGTTTTTTGACAGCTTGCCGACTGACAAGCTATAGTGATGACAAAAGGACGTAATAATCGATTTCT
Source organism: Boloria selene (assembly GCA_905231865.2). Lineage (NCBI taxonomy): Eukaryota > Metazoa > Arthropoda > Insecta > Lepidoptera > Nymphalidae > Boloria > Boloria selene. Next base: position 8,973,604 of record HG993137.1, on the reverse strand, counting down.
CTTATTTTTTTAAGTATAAAATAATATTTATTTTTATATTTATTAATATGAAAATAAATATTATTACCTATCGTAAAAATCAAGTGTGGTGGAGTGAACTAAGAGAATCATAATGTAATTCAGGCCGTGACATTGCATATTTTGATAATTTATGCACACAAGAGTTAATAATTAATATAACTGAAGACTCCTCATCGGACAAATCTAATATAAATGATGATTCTGACGAATCATGTTTATAAAAGGAATTAAACTATTTTAGTTGTTTTATTTGTATGCCTTATACTAAGAAGACAGTAAAACTTTACTATTAACTTTAATATTTTAATTTATTGGTTTAAATCTTAAAATTTTTTGTTTTCCTTATTAAATAACATATTACACCTTATTTACATATTAGCATTGATTTCTATCGATTATTTGTAATCTGTGGCACAATCGTAGTAATCGTTATGTGTGGCACAGCAATAAGGGGGAGGTGCCCGTCCATGAAGTACAATATTAATGGGTATGACATTTTAACTTTAATGGCTAACCATTAAATACGAAACTTCGTGGGCGTGAGCTGTCAAAAAACCATTAACAAAATGGACAAAGTATAATCACTAGTCGTAAGCTTATGTCAATCCCATACATTGATTATTCTATTGCATAGAGTATATTGATTATTGATAATAATTGTCAGCAATTGTCATTTGTCAGTTCACTTCGCCAATCCCTAGTCTGTTGTTTATTTAATTTAAATATATCTTTATTTTAAATATATTATATTACATTTATTGCGTACGGTCTTGCTTAATACACGTTACGGAATTTAAAAGAGGAAACATAAAATGGAAGAAGTGGATTCTATAATTATGCATTTTTTAAGACATCTAAATGTGTTAGTTATATATATTATTTTTTATTTATTTTAACATCTGTATTAATTAAAATATATTATTTAATAATAAGATTGCATGAAAATAATTAATTTACTTTCCTTACTTGTAATTTTAGAATCCATCTTTTGACCTTAATTTATTATAAAATTTATATTTTTAGTGAAATTAGTGAAGATGTTAAAAATATTAGTGACCTACCAGTAGAAACAATAGTATATTCAGCTATAAAATGTATAACTGCTATAAACTCTCAAATCATAGTCCCAAATAAATTGCCTTCTAGTGTATCACAAAGAATTGAAATTGCAGCACAAGTTGCATCATTGTGTAAGGTAATTTTTAAACAAAAATTAATAGTATATAAATTAATTTTTAAATAGTTTCAAATTAAATATCAATTATGTATTGTTACTTGTTTATATCATAACATTAAAAAATCTAATTTAAGAGTCTTCTTCTGGTTTATGATTTATGTTGCTACAATCACTAAAAGTATGGCAAATGGCAATTATGAGTGCAGCTCTATTATAATATATGTACATAGTATATATTGTTTTCAACAGGATCTAGGCTATCAAAATGATGTTGGATACCAAACATTCCTTTATCATAATGAAACAGAATTAAGGCAAGTGTTTATGTTCCTAATTGAAAAACTGCCAAGTGAAGACAAGAAAATAACAACAAAAGTAAAACCTACCAATAGAAAACAGCAGATTCTTCAAGATATTAGTTATAAAATTGGGGAAGATTTAGATACCATATGGATACCACTATGTTGCAAGGTTACTGTAAAAAATAATTTTGGAGATTATGTACATAATCACGGTAATTTTTTAAAAGTTATTATTCATTTAACTTCCATCATGCATAATTATTACCTGTAAAAAAAACATTGTTACTTTTCTTTATGTATGTAAGGGAAGGTATGTGGATGATAGGTTGGTGGATGTGTTCATGTTTGATTTTTTAAAGATATTTGGGGGATTTTTTGACCTGGTAATTACAACCTTTAAAGATATCAATGGTTTCCACAGATAATTGTTATAGATAAACACTTTTCTATAATATAATGTGTATATATGTATTATTACCACTATTTGTTGGCATGTTTTATCACTAATTTGTAATAATAAATTTCATACAAATCTGTAAAAATGATGATATTACTATAATAATAAAAAATAGCAAACTTAATAAAACTTTTAGATCATATTAATAGTTTAGTTATATTTTTAATTACATTTCTATCAAACAGATCAATCAATAGATATGAGAATAAGTTCTGATGAAATCACTAAGAAAATTAATAAACTCAATGAAATAAGAAATGCTAAGACAGTAACTGCTAATGCTGAAATATTAAATAATGTTCAAAACTCTAACAATGAAATGGGTACAACATATGAGTATGACTGTGATAAAACTTTAAAAGAATTAAAAGAAACATCAATTTTACTTAGACAAAAACTTGACCGGCTTCAAAGTGAACAAAACTTAATGGATGTGGAGTTTTTGCAGGTACTGAAGTATATTTTTCATAGTGATAAATGAGATGATATGTCAACATATATAATGATATACATATATTACTAAACATAATTTTAATGAAAATGTCTATTGTTTAGTCATTAATTATTTCCTTTTATGTTTCTTTTAGGTACAAAAGAAATGTGAACAATCTGAGACTGATTTAAATAATGTAGAAAATATTTTAAATAGTATTGGCGTTACTGATACAGAATCAGATAATACAAACAATATTCTAGAAAAAGTACACAAAAATATTAACATGCTACATAGAAAAAGTGAAGAGCTGACCTCTAAAAATCTTTCACTAAAACTTGAAATTGAAAAATTAAAAGCTTTTAGTAATGTTTCGTATGTAAGTTAGCCTTTTTCCTGAGCATACTGGATATTTTTAATACTTAGTACAATACTCAATTATATTTTTATTATTAATTGAGTATTGTACTAAGTATTTTTCTATTTTTATTTATTTTCAGAGTGAAAGAAACAGATGTAGAAATACATTAATCAACTTCAAAAATACTGCTAAATCTATTAAAGAAGAATGTGAAAAAAAAGAAGAATTAATAAATATCCTAAAAGTTAAATATGAAAAATTAAAGAGTGGCAACAAAAGGTAATTATAGTTATCTTGAATTTATTGCTAATCACAATAGAAATAGATAAATAATAATATAAATGTTTCAGGCATATTTATACAAAACGAATTTTGGAAATAATAGGTAATGTAGACAAACAGAACACAGAAATTAAAAAAATCTTGGAAGACACCAGACAGCTTCAAAAGGAAATTAATACACTAGAAGGTCAACTAGACAGATGCTTTTCTATAGCAGATGAAACTTTGTTCAAAGTAAGTAGGGGTATTAAGTTATACCATACAGTAATATGAATTAATTAATAATATGAATTAATTAGTCCTGGTCAGGGTACCACTGTCAAGGATTGTTGACAAAGCAGACTAGAGGTCAATCAAAGTATTGTCTCATTTTTATATTATATCACACTACAGCTAATTTTAATTTTTCTTTTTACTTATATATTAAAAAGGTAACATGACCTATAGTAGTAATAATACTGAATATATATAACTATAGTTAGAAATATTGTACTCTTTTGTATAATAATGTCTTTAAACTCAGGATGCTAAAAGAGATGATCAAGCAAAAAAAGCATATAAACTACTGGCCCTATTGCATTCAGAGTGTAACACTATTGTCTCACTGGTAAATGACACCGGCATCTTATCCAGAGACATCATTGACTTAGAAGAAAATATCAAGGCCGAGAAATCTAAGAGAACAGAAGATATTTTAAAGAAAATACAGTTGGATCTTACTAAACTTCAAAAGGACATCTAATAACTACTATAAATGCTTAATCAAATCATGTTTGTTTTAAATCATGTCCTGAAAATTTATATGGTTATCTCACATTATCAATATGATGCATCATAATTTAATAAAATTAATTTAAAAAAAAAACATTTCTTTAGATTAAAGGCTCCCCCACATAGGCGCGTTATTATAGGTCGATAATATCGCATGCGTTATTGCGATATCTGTTTTCAGTACATTTTGTATTAGGATGGTAATGTAGTTACACACTGCTGCGATAATAACGCCGCAATGGAAGTTGGCGTTGCGTTTCTCCGTCCTGCGATATTCCGATATGAGTTCTAGAATGTTTTGTATCAGGACGCAAACGACCGTACATACACCTGTAGTACTTGTAGGACGTTTGGTTTTATCGACAGTTTGAGAGTGGTTACATGACTGTATGAGTGTCCTAAAAACTGTTGTATAATATGGATATCATGTCATCAGATGAAGAATGTTTATTACTAACAGTGGCAATGGAAGATGACCAAAAAAGACGCCAGAAACGAAGGTAAGTAATACAGCGTGGAATTACCGCAATCGACATTAGCAAAACCCTAGACTTGGAATGTCATTCTAAACAATTTTCCCATAGTAACCATTGTTGAAATATGAATTTCAAAAATCAACTTCTCATACAGGAGTGTTAACATAAGTTGCTCCTTTTGTATGAAAAGTTGATTTTTGAAGTTTGTACTTCAACTATGGTTACTAAAGTTGTTTTGAATGACATTCAGAGTCTAGCCTTTTGCTAATGTCGATTCCAGTAATTCCACGCTGTATAAGGTAAATAATTTTAAATTAAATAAAGGTACATACTTACGAATACTGTGACTATTGTCTTTGTACATTTTTAATACTCGAATATTGTTGTTGTAAATAATTTTAATATCGTGAAGACCCTCAGCACCTCAAGAAGTAAAGTTACTAATTGAACTAAATTAATGAAATATTTTTGTTTTAGAAAAATATGGGTTCACGAAATCAATAGTAAAAGAGAAGTTTATGGCGAGTTTTACACATTAGTGCCTGATTTGTTGAAAGATGAAAAACGCTTCTACATATATTTCAGAATGACAATAAAAAGTTTTGATGAAATTTTAAATCTAATAAGAGATGATATTACAAAGCAATTTACAAATTGGCGTAGACCAATTCCACCTGAAGAACGTTTTGCTATAACAATAAGGTAATTAAAACAATATTTCATATAATAATCATTATGTATTTATTAGAAGAGGAAAGCGAGGTAATATTTATGGTAATTTTGTCTTCTATACACCTAATTAAATTTTGTGAAAAATGACTTTAATGATTGTTTTGGGTAGCTTTGTTGGTTATGGGATGGTGGCGATTCATTGACTTGAGCAAATGGTGAATTGTGGATGGTGTTTGCCTCTTGGGATTGTATGTATGACTGTGCATTGTGATCTGGTGAAAGTGAGCTGCGTGATGTGTTGGCGACTGGTGAGGGTAAGTAATTTGGTGGTCGTTCGTTGACTTGAGTAAATGGTGAATTGTGGATGGTGTTTGCCTCTTGGGATTGTATGTATGACTGTGCATTGTGATCTGGTGAAAGTGAGCTGCGTGATGTGTTGGCGACTGGTGAGGGTAAGTAATTTGGTGGTCGTTCGTTGACTTGAGTAAATGGTGAATTGTGGATGGTGTTTGCCTCTTGGGATTGTATGTATGACTGTGCATTGTGATCTGGTGAAAGTGAGCTGCTTGATGCGTTTGCGACTGGTGAGGGTAAGTAATTTAGTGATGGTTGGTTGCGTCGTAACATAGTTTCTTCATAATGGGCAACCTCTTCCTCTGCAATCATTTTAGCAATGTTTATTTTAATCCGAGCCTGTCGTTGAATTGAAAATTGTTTTATTGATTTTGCATAGCATATAAAAATCTGTTCCGTGGCATCGAAGTTATTTTTCTTATTTTCTAAATATTGAATAATTCTATCTGTGTTTGAAAACGTGTTCTCACTATCCGAAGATATCTGACGTCTTCTCTGGCTATATCCATGAGACCTCGCATGCGTTTCTTGTAAGCTCAAGCTCGATTGGTTGCCTTGTGCATCTGAGCTCGACTGAGTGTCTTGTACATCTGAGCTTGACTGTTGTTCCAGGTTCGTAATGGTTGACGCGAAGCCTAAATGTGGTTTCATGAATTCCATGTGCCCATTGCCAGTGAAAATATTTTGCTGATGCTTGTCCCGTAGTAGTTTTTGTAGCTTTGAGATGCTTTGTACAACAATCCTTTAAATTTCTCCATTTATTTTTTGCAACTTCAACTGTAAAATAATATAATAATAATAATATAATAAAAGACATTCAAAGACAGACAGACATACATACATACATACATACATTCTTACTACTTAAGGTACTGGTAACAGTGTTAAAAACTGGGGAAAAAAATCAAATCCCCTTCCCAGTTTGTAACATTGTTATCAGTTATCACACATGAATTTTTAGTATTTAAAAAATAAAAAATGACAATGTTATTTTTACTCTTAATGACTGGTTGTCCCTCTTGATTAACCATGCCTTTTTGTTATAGATATTTAGCAACGGGTGACAGTCTGTCGACAATAGCCCATAGCTACAGAGTAGGGTTTTCAACTGTCAGCAAAATTATAACAGAAGTATGTAAAGCCATATGGAGCAAGTTAAGAACTCATTATATGCCAGAAGTTACACAATCACACTGGGAAACAATTGCACAACGTTTTCAAGAGAAATGGAGATTCCCGAATTGTATCGGAGCAATCGACGGGAAGCATATTACTGTGAAGTGCCCTGACAATGCCGGATCGATGTACTTTTCATATTTGAAGAAGCACAGCATTGTGCTTTTGGCTGTAGTTGGGCCGGAGTATGAATTTGTATGCATCGATGTAGGAGGTTACGGCAAAAATAGTGATGGGGGTATTTTTCAGGAATCCATCGTGGGTCAAAAATTAAACAGAGGTGAATTCAACCTTCCACATGACAAACCTCTCCAAGGACAAGAGGAGCCAAGTCCATATGTACTCGTAGGAGACCAAGCATTCGCGTTATCACCATATTTATTGCGACCCTTTCCCTATGAGCAGTCACGAGACGATTCACGTAAAGATACATTTAATAACTGCTTGAGCAAAACGAGAAGAGTCGTGGAAAATGCATTCGGCATTATGACAATGAAGTTTCGAATATTTTTAAGACCTATTGAAATGAAAATAGACACTGTTTCTCTGCTGGTGTGTACAACCTGTCTTCTTCATAACTGTAATGTATTGGTTGTCTCATGCGCCTACGACACGTCAGTGTCAACTGTCAGTCACAATCTAGCGGTCGTCCGAGACGGTCGTTGTGTGCGTGTTGAGGTGTTGCTGAGCCATAAACTATACCAATAACGAGGACACTACAAATGGCGACGAGGACAAAACATGTGAGTATTCACAATTATAGTTATAGAACATAATAGAAAAATCTTATTAAAGTAGTATAACAGTCTAAAAAAAAATGAAAAAGAAGGGAAGGTAGTTGCATAAAATTACTTACTTCTTTGTTCACCTTTTGAAGTCCTTAAAACAATTTTAACTTGTTAAAATGTATTTATTTGTGATTAAATAAAAATATATAAACATTTGATATGCTCTAATTTGTAAAATGCAAATTGAATATTGTATAATATGATCTATATTTGAATGAACCAAAGATGTGATAATATTGTAAATACACTACAACTTTCAGATTTTGTGCTTTATTTTGCGCATTATAAAGTTCCAATTTACAAATGATTTGTTTCGAAATAATAGTGGAATTAAGATGTTATGAAACTTCTAAATTAGAGATTCAGAAGGCAGTTATAACATCTTTTCATTATGAATATTTAAATTTTGCATTTAAAAGCCTATGCCTACGCGCAGCATGATCGACGCTGCCGCTTATGATTCTAAGCTGCATAACACGAATTACGTTACACTACTACGGAGCATAAAGAATTCTATATTAGTAAAAAGCTGCTTTTGGATTTAGTGTATTTAATTGTAACTAAACATTATAATGATATAATAGTGATATTGAAATTGTTTTTAAGAAAAAATAATTATGAAATATAAAAAATAATTATTTAGTAGAATAATCAATATTATTAAACTATGTAGGCAATTTGGAAGTGCCTACCGATTCATGCTAGTGATACTATCGGTGCGTAAGCACTATACATTTAAAAGAATTTATGTACCTAGCTATTGATATCTGCCGCACTAACAATCGGTATGACTAAATATGCATCTTTTATGAAAATATGAGCGTGTGTTTATTTTGTAAGGAATTACGCTGGTATTCTTAATTGTGGTTAAAATATAATCAATGATCTAAGTGAAATAAAATACAATCAGTACTTTATAAGTAATTTAAGCAGATTAAATTATTATCTGATCATTTAAAAAAAAAATGAATTTTTATATATGAAAGCTTAAAATTAATTCTATTTAGTTGTACAACTATATAAGAACGTACCTAAGCAGATAAAAAATCTGATCATTAGATTGATACTGTACTATGTGTATAATATGTATAATTATAATATTATGAAGCATACAAAGCATATTTTATAAGTTATTCAAGCAGACAAAATTATTTATTCGATCAATAACTTGAAAAATAAATGAATGAAAATTTTGTAACGAAAAATTGGTATTGATCAATACTATTTTGTTTATACAAGTATATAAGAACATATTAAGCAGATTAAAAGTCTGATCATAAAATTGATACTGAACTTTGTGTGTAAAATGTATTATTAATTATTATGATATATAGGATACAAGGTGTATTTTATAATATCTGATCATTCAATTGGCACAAGGAATGAATTGTTGTATACAAAAGGTTGATATTGAACAATACTAAGTATTTAGTTCGTACTACTACAATATTAAGCACATAAGCAGATTAAAAGTCTGATCATTAAATTGATATTAGTGAGTATGTACGTAATATAGTACATAGATTTGGGTTTAATCGGAACAAAATCTAGCGGAAATATCCGGTCATTAAATTGACATAGCATTGACATTTTATCAATAATTCAAGCAGATAAAATTATTTATCTGATCATTAGATTGAAATAAGATATGAATTGTTGTTTAAGATTTATTTTATAACAACATAAGCAGATTGTGTCTGATCATTAAATTGATAATAGAGAATGCATGTAATGTATTGTATATGTAATATATACATATTTAGTTGGAAACAAAACTTAGCGAAAATGTCCGGTCATTAAATTGACATAGCGGTATTTTATTAATAATTCAAGCAGATAAAATTATTTATCTGATCATTAAATTGAAATAAGAAATGAATTGTTGTATATGATTTATTTTATAACAACATATAAGCAGATTATGTCTGATCATTAAATTGATAATAGGTAATGTATGTAATATATATTACAGGTATATATATACATATTTATTTGTAACCAAAACTTTGCAGAAATATCCGGTCATTAAATTGACATAGCTGTATTTTATTAATAATTCAAGCAGATAAAATTGTTTATCTGATCATTAAATTGAAATAAAAAATGAAATATTATTAATTTTGTAACAACATGAGCAGATTATGTCTGATTATTAAATTGATACTAGAGAATGTATATAATATATTATATTATATAGGTACATTCATGATGAGACAAAAGTTGGCGGAAATATCCGGTCATTAAATTGACACGTGACCATTATAATTGGATGGCAATATTAAGTAGCAGATAAAAATATCTGACACATTCAATTGATCATTCCAGATAGCCTCATTATGCCAGGTTCACAATGGAAGCGCTGGAAAAAAAGGCATTCCTAATATTATTAGAAACATCCAAAATTGACAATAATGTAAAAGAAAAAAAAAGACATAGCCTTCTTTATTTAGACGGCTTAGATATGCAGGAAGTTTTCTGCAATATGTATTTAACGTCCCACTACTGGACACGGACTTCCTTTCAATGCGAGAAGGAACAGGCCATGGTCTGCCGCGTTGGCCGAGTGTGGGTTGACGGACTTAACATGCCTTTCGAAATCTTGCTGGGTTCTCTCAGACTTGCGGGTTTGTCACACCATGTTTTAATTCATCGTAAGAAAACTGGAATTACTGGTAGATATGATTCGAACATGAAAATATGGGAGGTGGGGACCCGGACTTGAACTCGTATCACATATATAGATATACCTGGACCTAAAATCAACCCTTAGGATGAAGTAGATGTGCTCCAAAATGTATTCCAAGATATATCTACGCTATGTCTAAGCTTGATACATATACTAAGTCACCAAGATGGAGTTCAGCCGAGCCGAGAAGAACCCGATGAAGAGTTTGTGAATGAGTTCATAATAAGATTAATGCCACAAACCGGTAAATGGCAATTTACAGATCGGGACGAAAATATTATCGATCAGGTAACATAAACATGTTACCTGGCGGAATTAGTGAGCAAAACAATCTTATACCTTGGAGATTAAATAACAGTAGACGGAGAAATTATGGAAGTGAATTCGTTAGAAGCCTTTAATAAACATCTAGAGAAATTAAGAAACAACACAAAATCAAATGGAAACGAAGAATGATAGAAAGTTGTAAAATAATGATACAATAAAATATATTTTATAAGTAAAAGGCTAATCAATCAGGGTACACAAGAGTCACACATCGAGAGGTCTTGGGTTCGGGTCCCGGGTCGGGCCTAGTTTAGTTATTAAAAGTAAAAGCCCGAAGCTGGGAAGTTGCAGCGTGTCACCCCCGTGCCCCGAAGAGCACGTAAAGCCGTTGGTACTCCTTCGGTTGGTCTTAATTCTCACTGGCCTTGTCGAGTAGTCGTCTCACCGAAGTATAAGAGTGATAGCAATGAAGAAAGCAATATTGTGCTCTATAACAGCGCCTGCGAAATTGGGCAGTCTCAATGAGATAGGCTGCCAGGACCGAAATCGATCAGAGAACATTGTTATTTACAGAATATGGTAAACGTACTTCATGATGTTAAATGTTCTGCGAAAGACAATTTCGCTGACAAGTTTATAAGAGAATTAGAATTTAGAATGAGAAAATAATCAAAGGACAAAGATAAGCTGCATAAAATCAGATGAAGAAGTTAATCAAGTAAGTAATAAGATATGAAATAGTAAAGAAATCCAGTACGTCTTTCACATTGAAAATCATAATCACAGAAACCACTTGTGATTTTTCGAAAATGAATAAGCTTCAGTAATTATATAAACATCCGAACCCTTATTAAAATAAAAGGATTATTTGATGGCACGATGAATCTTTTAGGTGAAACTTTGGAATGGCTTTAATAAAATTGAGATTAGGATATTTCCTATATTCAAAGGAACCTTGATAAGTTTATTTATGGATAATTACAACCTTACTGGAGGATTTCCATACCTTTAGAATCTCAAGCTAATAAAAAGAAAATCAAATAGCTTAAGCAAAGAGACATAATAAATCCTGTTGTGGGTTATTTAAAATTGGTGTTCCTGTAGTTCCGGTGTTGAACGATAATGGAGGAGTGCGTTTTTGTATTGACATGCAAAAAGCAATGAAGCAATTATATTAAGTGTATAATATCACCACGGACAATGGACAATGTTGCCTTAAATTAGGAATGTCAAAGTTCACTTCACGTAATCAGATATAAAGGCGTCTTTCACGAAATTGAATTATATCTAAGTTTTAGGCACATCACTTGCAAAGTTTTTATAAAGGAGCTGATGTTTGGCTTATCGTGTGCCCAAGAAATCTTTCAAAAACATTAGAACGCGTATTGTTTCTTGGTAAATCTCTCGTTTTTGGTAAAGATCTTGAAGAACATGACGCACGATTACAGAAGGTATAGTCTGTTTTAAAAGAAAATTATGAAGTAATAAGGGAAGACAAGTGTTTGCTTTGGATGAACAACGTAACAAAAAGTGTTAAGCCATACGGAGTTTTAGACTATTGGAGAGTTAGAATGATATCTAGAACTTATAAAACACGTCAGCAGGTGGATGTCGCCAATAAAGCCCATACGAGTATTATGTTGACAAGGGCAAAACTTAGCATAAAAGTTTGGTGGCTTAAATTTAATTAAGACACCTAGAATTTAGAAAAACTTTTGAAGGATGCACCCTTCTCTCTGCGATAATATTCACCAAATCCAATGAAGAGGATTGATTTTGCAGAAGATTGATATTGTGATTGATTGAATGGGTCTACTTCCAGGCGGGGATTACTTATTATTAGTTATTAATTATTATAGCAGCTATAAAAAAATAATATTTGGCGTAAGATTACATCTTTAGTAATGGTAGTAGAGTTGAAATACAAATAAATAAAACTTTAATTACTGATGCAATTAAATTAATACCAAATGATACAGATGTTAGAGATAGAGATCAAGAAAGGAAAGAAAAAGGAAAGGAAAAAGAGATACAGGAAATTGACAAGTGTGATCATGAGACATGGAGATAAAGTATTAAAATATATTGAATTTGGATTATGACCCAGTTACACACACAGTGTAAAATAGAATTAGTGGAGATATCACAGTTCAGAAGAATGAAAGTGTTCAAATCCGTTAAAGGAATATTGTTCATTTAAAAATAGTTCAAGGATAATGCAAAGTATGTGATAATTAAGATTTAAATGAATCTAACATAAATGAAAGGAATTTGATACATAAAAGTTTGATAAGTAAAATAATAAACTATAATGGTCAAACTCAATAAATTAATTAAGTAACGAAAGGAGAGTATAATTTATTGAAACGCTATGAAACCATTAATAGTGTATGAATGGATATAATTTAAAAAAAAAAATAATATAACAAATAAGGGATGTAATGTATTGGTTGTCTCATGCGCCTACGACACGTCAGTGTCAACTGTCAGTCACAATCTAGCGGTCGTCCGAGACGGTCGTTGTGTGCGTGTTGAGGTGTTGCTGAGCCATAAACTATACCAATAACGAGGACACTACAATAACTATTTAAGATTCGAACAGGTCGACGAAGATTACAACAGGGCATTGTTGGCAATATATCCAATTATTGAAGGTGAAATGATTTCGCTACAGCCTATACCTAATTATAGGGGACCCGCAATTTCTCATCGTATACGTGAAAAATTTGCAGATTACTTTAACAACCTACACCATTAAGTACATGTATGAGTTTATAAGAATAAAATGTTCCCTTTTTTTAATTAAAGGTATATTCAAACTAAAAGATTATGTGTGTTATCGTATCTTTTCGGATTTTTATGATTTATTATGATTTTTGGTTCCCGACGTTTCAAATGCTTTACAGCAATCATGGTCACGGGAGAGACTAAGGTATTAAACGTCTCAGGGGATAATATATACTTGTTACAGACAGTGCCTACCCACAATTTACAAAAATTTTCAAGATGGCATCAAAGTACCTTATAAAATTATACATTTTAATTCTAAAGTAAGATTTTAAATTTTGAATTATATTATAAAAATGGCAATATTATTAACTTATTTTAGCTACTATAATTATAATTATTATAATTTACTATTATTTGTTAAAATAATATTAAGTAGTGTTGCTATTATTAAAATATGTATAATGTGTTATATTAAAATATGTAAGGGCAACATCGATATTTAGGTCGAACAGTAATAGTTTATACACCAACACCCTAGACAAGGATAGATATAGCAAATAAGTGTAATGTTAGAATGAGATAGCATTATTAAGAATTAGGCATGTGTAACTCAATGACTTTTTATGAGCTGCGGTTCAGCTCATGAGTCATATGCTTGAGCCGGAGCTGCGAACCGGCTCACAGTTCAGCTCAATTGTTATTGGGTACTTTTGACTACTTATAGATCTACAGCTCAGTTATGACGCGGTTCAAACAAATGACATGTATGATGTAACTCAATTATAAAATATGTAATAAAGCAGCGTTTCGAAGTTATTATAGTGAATAGTGATATATTTTCGTTTTAACACAATTATAGGGGAATGTTAATTTCATGCATATTTATATTTATTATTATAATTTATATATAATTATTAAATGCTAAAGTGAGTTTGTTTTACTTTTTTAACGTTACTTTAATTAACGTAGGTACCATAGTTTTATATTATAATATTTATATATATTACCATAGGAGCCTGTACCACGCAAGCGAAGACGCGGGCGAAAGCTAGTTATTTATATTAAATCTTTAAAGCTAGAATTTAATATTATTTTATAAGTATATTATTACAATACAAACTGACTACACTGACATTTAATTAAATTTAAAATGTAAAATTATTAACGATTCAAAAGTGCTTGTAAAAGTCTATTTGAATAAATTATTTTCAGTTTTAATAAATCGTATGCATATTCGTATGTCGTATGTATTAATATTACAAATATACGTAATTTATTATGGTAAGTAGCTAATATTTTGGATATTAATTGACTATTGCTAGCGCGGTTCGATATATGTAGCAATATACTCTATGCTAATAGCACAGATCACATAATACTATACTAGGTAATAGTGACTCAAGTGAGCTGTTTGTTGAGCTGTGAACCGTTTATCTGGCAACTGAGTCGCAGCTCACGGCTCAAGTTGCTGTGAGCTGAATATTTGAACCGGCTCTGAGCTGAGTTACACATCTTTATTAAGAATACAATACTTCCAAGATGTCGTTTCATTAGCCCACCCTATCAAATATAAATTGTTATATCAATATTAAACTTTCATTTATTATAATCCTTTGCTGCCCTGTTCAAGTGTATACCTGCGCGGACGACCGTCCGCCAATTTGGTTCATTATGGCGCAATCTTGTAAATAGGTAGGTACTTACTAGTTATATCCATCGTTGTGCATATTTCCCTCCATTTTTTATCCTTCTCCTTTCTGTCTTTATATAGTGGATTTCGTAAATCATATAAAACAGGTCGTTCCTTCACTAAAGCTATGAATAATTCGATATTCATTTTTAAATAAAATACGCAATATAGCGAAAGAACACACAAATACGCGCTGACTTGTTGAAGTCTTCCTTGCATGTGCGTGCGCTGCGTTGACTTTTTTTGCATACCTGAGAGAGATGGTATAATAGTGTCGTCGCGGCGCGGCGCTCTCTCGTAAGAAATATCGGACGATAAAAACGCAGCTGTGTGCAAGCAATCGGGACGCATTACCGCAATAACGCATGCGATATTATCGACCTATAATAACGCGCCTGTGTGGGGGAGCCTTAAAGCAAAACTCCCAAAAAACTGTAGTATAAATCATTGACTATTATAGTATGTATTTAATATTTTGAATGTCAAAATATATGCAGAGATTTAAACTTAAAATGAGTGCAAGTATTGTTGGTTACCTCTCATTTAGCTAACAATAACTTTGATTAAGTTTTGATTTACTTAACACATCATACACGTTTTTGTTAGAAGACTTAATTGGTTTAAAAAAAACTTTCAGATATGTAATGGTTCATTTATCTTTTGTTCATTGACCCATTAATAAAAAACGAATGGTTTTGTAGACCAAAATAACATTTACTTTTATATATTTAAATTATTTAAATTATATAGATATAGAGGTAAACCAGCAGTTTTGATGGAGAGGCAGAAGGTTTAAATTGAAAATAATCTATTTGCAAGACATGTTTAGTGAACTATATATCAATATATGTATAAGGATATAATAATATATGTATAAAATTTAGAAATATATAATAAATTAATATAAATAAATTTGCTAATTTACTTTATTTGCGCTTAGGTAAAATTTCAGGTGGTATGTAGTTCTCATCATCCTTCTTTTGAGCTACTTTCTTTGTAACTGAATTATCTTCAAGTTGTTCTTTTTCTTCAATCTGTAGGTCAATACTCTCTTCATTTTCAAAGAACCACAGTTTTTGTTCATCTACTTGTAATTCTTTTTGCTTCTCTTCAATGTTCTTCATGCGCTTTATTCTGTCTAATCGCTTTGATTGTTCTTCCAACTTTTCTTGTCTTATTTTTTCCCAAATTTGAAATAACTGAAATGCATAAAAATTATTAAAAAGTGACTTCTAACAATGAAAATATTTAAATACTAGCGACTCACCCTCACATCACTTGGGTTTGTCCCTAGATTTAGCCCAAGCTTTATAATGTTTTGTACTAACCTGTTTCTGAGATGCAATATCTTTATGTTGTGTTCTATTTATAGCATTTTCTATTATGTTTTTGATGGAGTCCTCTAAATTGCTTTCAGTTAAAGAAGCATTTTTTAATTTATCAATGCATTTTTCTAACAAGTCTGTACCACCAGATTTCTCTGATGTAGATTCCCTTTCTAATATCTCCAATACTTCTGGGTATAATTTAAAGGTTTTAATATTAATAATTTCTTCACATAAAGATAAAACTTTATTATATTTTTGATAAAACAACCAACCCAGTATTTGTAAATTATAATTAAGATTATCATTAGAATTTTTTGATATCCATGCCAATGTTTTTCCAGATAATATTTTTAAATCATTTATATCAAAATGATCATCAAAGTATGGATTTCTTAAAAATTTAACTCTTATTTTAATTTCTTCAATTTTTTCCTTTTTCTTTTCCTTATTATTTGTTTCAGATGTAGATACCTTTTCTACTTCTTTATTTCCCAGTAAATATTTGTAGCATGCATATTGACACATAGCATTTGTAATTTCATTAGAAAAATCTTCTTGCAACATTATAAGAGAAGCAACATTAGCAGCAACTTTGTAGTTTTGCTCATTTAGTAGTTTATCTAGCAATATATTTGCGGTATAAAAATCCAAAAATATACCGAAATTTAGAGGATCCTTAAGTATTTGAACTAAATCTTGTATGTTCCCAAATTCAATGTAATTTCTTATAGTAGCATGATGTGTGGATTCTAATGTCTTGCCAGTTTCTGCAGAAAGCCTTAACTTATGCAAGAGATCTTTCAATTCATCAAGATAAATAGATTCTTTAACAGCATTAGCAAATATATCTACATCAATAGCACTTATGACACCTTTTGAGGTATAATTCTGATCAAGAACATTGTAAAAATCATTAATATTTACTTTTTTTAATAAAGATGAGGATGTTTGCAAATTCCAATCTTCATTACACTTATATTCATTAGTTAAAAATGTTTGTTTTGGTGAACAGAAAATCGCACAATGCTTATGAAAAACATTCCTTCTTAGATTACGCAACATTGTTTTGATAAGTTAATATAACGTTTAATTAATATTTACAGTAACCAATCGACAAATTATGATAATAACAATTAGAGCCATATATACTATATAGCAATTAGCAATATACTCTATGATTAGAGCCTAGAGCCTAGAGGTTATGAATAGTGTTGCCCAAAGAGTATAATATTATAAACTGGGTGTTGCCGATCGATAGTCGACTATCGATAGCATATCGATAATTAATCGATAGTGACCGATAGTTAGAATATCGGTAGTACTATCGATAGATAGAAATGTAACAATACTATTGACAGACCACAATACTATTGACAGACTACAATACTATCGATAGTATTGGTGCTCTTAAATCATAAACTATTGATAGTATCGATACTATCGATGCTATTGAAGTTACAAAATGAAATAATATCGATAGTATCAATGGTATCGATATTATCGATAGTTTCAGCTATCGATAGTAGCTTATTTTTCGATAGTACTGTACACAATTCGCAGGTCAGATAGTCATTATTAGTCACAATATACATATTGCATTGCAAATATTTTGAATGTAGTTCTTTTTAATTTTATTTGTTTAAAGTTTAATTTTTTTATACTGAGGTTTGTCTAATTACATTGCTTTTAAAACTTGATGATCTATCGAACTATCGATGGTCCAAAACTCAATAGTATCGATAGTATCGATGCTATTGATAGTATTTTATTTCAGAAGTTTGATAGTATCGATTCTATCGATACTATTGATAATTTATAATTTATTACCAGCAATACTATCGATAGTATCGATATAATTGCCATCTTTCAATAGTATTGTTACATTTTGTGCTATCGATACTATCGATACTATCGATATCATCGATATAGCTATCGATAGTAGGGCTGTTTTAGATGAAAACTATCGATAGTTCGGTAACACTAGTTATGAATAGAAATTATATTTTCTTGGGGTGAGAGTGGTGAGAGTTCATACTTCACATATAATATGTGTCTCAGAATAAGGATACTCATAGAAGCCGGGCTAAAATAAGAAATGAAATGCATTTGTTTTTCTTTTTTTTCTTACGATGGTAATGGTGCGTAGGAAAGAGACATATAATGCCGTTCTGTTTCGTTGTCATGCAGGTTGTCACAAGTTAATTTTTTGATAGTGATGAGTTTATAATCGACATTGTCGTGTCCATGTCGATGAAAAAAAATATTTCATTTTATTTAAAATTAAAATACCTGGCTGTACATCATATGAGTTGTATTGTGTCGTAGGAAGATTGACAAACCATTTTTTTGCAATAAAATTAAGGATTTCTGAAAGACACGGAGTTAGGTAGCGCCTATGATATTATTTAATTAATTATATTGAAAAAAGTTAGCTTCGATTAGGTTTTTTTTAATCATAAAACTCCAAGTATTTTTTGCGACATATTTGTTTGTGAAATCTTCCTATGACATAATATATATACTACACTTCCTATAATAATCTATATGTAACAGTTTACAGAACCTATTGATACACTGAATCCATTTAATTTTCATTTCATCATCGTTAGGAAATATGTACTGAAATTATTATCGACAATCATTTTTACATCACTAGACATATATCAACAAAACATAATACTGAAAATTAAGTTGATAGCCGACTTAAAGTTTTTAACGTCTTAGATAGAAGTAGAACTTTTGTATTTGTTAGCATTATAAGATGACCAAAGGGGACCATTTATTTTTTGCCTTGTGACACGTTCCAAAATAATAAAAACAAACAGCCACGTTTTGTTTCACTCACACCTTATGACATGCTACCTGAACTAAATGAGTAAACTATAGATAACTCAGTTTTTATTTTAGCCTGGCTTCCATGCTTTTATTCTTCCAACAACAACAATTTTACAAAGTGTCAATTATTATAGTGATAGTTACCAGTCATCTATGATAGGTAGTTACATTCTCTTTGGTGTCAATTGTCATTTCATTTGTCAATTGTCAAAGATGAGTAAAGATGAAATGAAAGCAATAAGCATAGATTATATACACTTATGATGAAAGTATCAATTGGTCAACGGCACTAGATAGTAACCAAAATACTGTTTTCAGGCAACAGTTTGTGCAAAAATATAAATAAATAATTGAGCAACGTAGTCTATTAAAACTAACTGCCCGAAAGACATATTTATTGTTAAACACGATTTATTAATGTATTCATCGTAATAATGATTAAATAACTGACAACGTCACCAGATTAAGCTAAATGAATACATTTTTTAATTATAATAATGGAAGATTTGTATATTGCAGTAGTCTGCTCTTCAAATATGAACAGAAGCATGGAAGCTCATGCTTTTCTTGCAAAAAAAGGTTTTAAAGTTAAATCATATGGAACAGGTGAAAAGGTTAAGTTACCAGGAGCATCAGCTGACCGACCTAACTGCTATGAATTTGGGGTTCCTTATGATGATATTTATAATGATTTATTGGACAAGGATAAAGCTTATTATACACAAAATGGATTACTTCATATGTTAGATAGAAACCGAAGAATTAAACCATTTCCTGAAAAATTTCAAGTAACAACAGAGCGTTTTGATGTAATTATAACTTGTGAGGAAAGAGTGTATGACCAAGTAATTGAATGGTTTGGATCAAGGAGATCAATATATAACCAGCCAGTGCATGTTATCAACATTGATATTCAAGATAACCATGAAGAGGCTACCATTGGAGCATTTTTAATAAGTGATATGGTTACTAAAATGGCACAAAGTGATGATTTAGATAATGATATTGATGAACTCTTGCATGATTTTGAGTCAAAATGTCACCGGTCAATCTTAAACAGCATTATGTTTTATTGAAAAATTATAATCTTGAGTTATATTCCGCTATCAATTTCAAAATCTTTATTTTTAATTGTAGTACATTACAATTTGCTTTAAGTGCAATTTTCAATTGACATACATATAACACATATAAATAGCATATTATATTAATGATTCAACATACAAATAGATATTACCTCTATATGTATTCTTGCATAAAGATATGACTGATAAATAGGACTCCTTCAATGTTTATATTATACATACAAATAATTTTGTAAATCTATTTTTATTTGTACACATCACATTTAAAAACATTCATTTTTTAATCATAAACAATATGATATAATTTTTGTAAAATAAATTAATTTCCATGAACTCAAAATTGACATGTGATACAAAAATATAAATTTGACTACAGTACATTTGGTTGTAATTATTTATATAGATACAAATTACAAACAAGACTTGTAACATGATTGAACAGTTTCAAAATTTTACTTAAAATAGATTTTGTGTTTTTGTGCAAATGATTTCTTCATCCCAAATTACTTATTATGTTTGAACAATTCATAAATATTAAATCTATAATCTAAAGCACAAGATAGTATAATTTTCTTTAAACCATAAATGGGCTTACTAATGAACTTAAGATTTTAATATTATGAGTTACAATACCAATTTAAAAAATACAAGGTACATAAGTACAAATAGTAATAAAAACATTTAATAATACTGATTTAGTAACGCAGGTAATATAATATTATATATACATAATACAATCAAAATGAAATAAAGGTTTTATTTACAAAATATTGCTGCAAAAATTAATCTTTATATATGACACTATTTAATGTATGGTGTTTTTATAACATTATAAGTACATCAACGAACTATTTTCTATAACCTGCTTTATTATTGAAATGTCTGTCTTATGTCTGTTTGCAATAAACTCAAAAACGACTGCAATGATTTTCATGCTGTTTTCCCCAAAGGTTCTCGAGGAAGGTTTTAGTATAAAATTTGTCAAGTTTTTGGATACATTTATTAGCGAAAACCACAGCCTCCCGCTAAACTAGGTTTAGTATTTAGTAACTAGACGAACCGTGCGAAGCGAGTGTGAGTCGCTAGTTAAAACTTAAAATAATTCATAAGATAAAACAATTATTGTCAATATAAAAAAATATCTTCTACTTTGTTTTTTTGGGTAGGGTTTACAATCGCTTGACAGGAGTTATTGGGTGAAACTTATATATATGGTAGGCGTTTATTCACTGATCACAATAATAACACTCACGACACAAGGTAATTCATATGCGGCGGCAGCCGGTGAGTGCTACATTCAAAATTTATTTTCTCATGAAGTATGAATTACCTTGTAATGGGAGTAGTATAGGGATAATAGGGAACATCTCCCCTACCAATTCACTCCCTCCGACTGTCATCGTCCTGCCAAGCGATTGTAAACTGCTACCGTTTTTTTTTTCATTATGGCTTATATTGCGACTGTAATACATTTTGCCAATGTCGCGTATTGTGATTTATGGGAAAGATATTACTTATTAGATACTAGCGGAACCCGCGGCTTTGCCCGCACTAAATCCAGGGAAGAGCCCGAGTGAAGCGAGGGCGAATCGCTAGTTATTTTCCTCGCAAGAGAGCTCCGATAAACGAGTGCGATCGCTGCTAATCATAAAGTGCTTGAGGGCGAAGCGCGGCGGCGGCCTTCGACGCGCTACATATATAAAGCCGCAACCGCTATGTCCCTGCATTTTAAATCTGTGATATCTTCGAAAATATTCATTGAAATTACATGTTGTATAGGTTCATATTGATAAATGCACAATGTATTTATTGGATAATGATTAATGCTGTATTGCTTAAAATTGCTTCGTAAATAAGCCATTATGTCTCGTAAAAAGTAAAGGATAAAAAATGGTTATTGTGGGTTATCCCTAAGAGATAGACATTTGCCACCGCAGACTATTTTGTAGAGCTTTTTAAGGCGTACAATACTCAATACTGTACTGTACATTATTTTGATCTATCTCGTAGAGTTTAGCGATATTACATTCTCTTTGAGCTTAGCCAGCGTTTGCAATGTAAGCGAAAAAAAATGTGTTTATTTACGACATCACATTAGAAACCTCTAAAATTATCAGTGTTTCTCTACTATATTGTGCATGTATTATATAACCATCCCGTTGAATCACTCTATCTATTTAAAGAAACCGCATCAAAATCCGTTGCGTAGTTTTAAAGATCTAAGCATAAATAGGGACAGACAGACAGCGAGACGATATTATTTTATACCATGTAGTGAGTAGTGATGATTCGCGAATATTAGCAATCATTTTGTAACTTAGCAAGGAAGAGTGAAAATCCACTAATAAAAAGATTTTTCTCGATACAGAAAATATACGATGATTAAATAACAACTATGTTATAAATGAAAAAATTAAACTGAAAATATGTAAAAAAACTTTATTAGATAGATTTAGGGTTAGCTGGACGTTTGATCATAGATGAATAATAAATTTGATTATAGGGTAGTATCATGGAATTAATAAGTACTTGTTGTACGAAGTACTTACTAATTCCATGCGTAGTATTTAGTAGTAACGAGATTTAGGGTTACCTAAATCTCGTTTGCTTTGAGCTATTTTTCATTTAGAGTATATTGATTAGAGATGCGTAGGTCCGGATTGAAATAGTTCCCGGAACTATGTCCTACACCGGAACGATATAGTTCCAATCCGAGATGTGCTGACGTTTCGTTACATTTGGCTACCAATTACAAATTCGATACGTTGAATCTAATCACTAGTCGTAAGCTTATGTCAATCCCATACATTGATTTTTCTATTCTACTGGCGTTTATGCCACTTGTCTAGAGGGCCGCCCCTCTAGACAAATGGCAAACGCTCCGTGTCTATTCTATTTCGATAAACGCTAACGCCTTGCCGTACGCTAACAATAGAATTCGTTTGTCAAAAGTGACACTTCTGTATGGGGAATTATGTACTAATCTGACAATTAATTAAAATATAACCGGCCAATCTCGAACGTGACTCTTCCAATCGACTTGACATTGGCGAAATAATTTGTGCTCAACTAGCACGCATTGAAGCCAAAAAACTAAAGAATTGAATACTAATCTGACGTTTCGTTACATATGGCTACCAATTACAAATTCGATACGTTGAATCTAATCACTAGTCGTAAGCTTATGTCAATCCCATACATTGATTATTCTATTCTACTAGCGTTTATGCCACTTGTCTAATGTCTAGAGGGGCACCCAGTGGTAGCAGTTTACAATCGCTTGGCAGGATGATGACAATGGGAGGGAGTGAATTGGTAGGGGAGATGCTCCCTATTATCCCTATACTACTCCCATTACAAGGTAATTCATACTTCATGAGAAAATAAATTTTGTATGTAGCACTCGCCGGCCGCCGCCGCGGCACGCTCGCTTCGCTCGCGTGTGTTGTGGTCATATATCTAACCTAACCTAACCTACCTAGAAAGAACGAAAAAAAATTTAAATTAACCTTCTGAACCTATGTTATCCAAGTCGAAAAAAAAATGTTATTTACGATGAAAGCACTTTCACACATGTCCATAGAAACACAGAACTAAATATGGCGGCGTTAGGATTGACAATGACATTTAAGTAATTCCACATATTTTTGACATAATGATCTTACGTCTTTGTCTCACATATACAAAATCCTATTGTTATCCTTCTCTCTCACATTAAGTTTTTATTAATTTTCTCTAAAAATATGAATTACCTTGTGTCGTGAGTGTTATTATTGTGATCAGTGAATAAACGACTACCATATATATAAGTTTCACCCAATAACTCCTGCCAAGCGATTGTAAACCCAACCCCACCCAGTTTACAACACCTTACACCACACAATTTAAATATTTTTATTTTTTATCTGTGTTTCTTGATTCTTGTGTGAAATAATTTGAGTTATAGAATTACCGTTTATAAAGAATTATTAAAGCAAAAATCGGGCATAATATGGTTGTTGGTATATTTTAAATATACAATCATGAATTTGCTATTAAGGAATATTTTCAAATCGAGTACCAGCATATTAAAGACTAACCTACACACTACTGGACCGGAGTTAGCATGGGCTAAACTAAACTTACCTACGACATTTATTAGTTATAACAAGAAAATATATCCACCCCAAGAAATAGGAGAAGAACCTAGACCTGCTGTAAGTTTGATACTTATGGTATTATGCTACCCTGGTAGTAAATAAAATGAAAATTTTTGTTATATGTTTTTATTCAGATTACTTTGCCAATTTATTATAGAGAAATTAATTCTGTTTATTTATTTTAGTTTATTTGTCACCAAAAGACAAATATTAAGTATAGCCCAGAAAAATTGTGGTACATTGCTTGTTTTGTAAGAGGAATGACAGTGGATGAAGCGGTAAAACAACTAAGTTTTGTGAATAAAAAAGGAGCAGTTTTTGTTAAAGAAGCGATACTTGAAGCTCAAAAATTGGCAGTCACTCGACATAATGTTGAATTTAAAAGCAATCTTTGGATCGGTAACTTTATTGCACAATTATATTGGTGAATATGACAAGTTTACAATTTTTAGATAAAACTACTTAAAATTTCAGCTGAGTCCTTTTCTGGAAAGGGTATGACAATCAAAGGCACAAGAAGGCATGCTCGAGGAAGGATGGGAGAAGTAAGATATCAGTACAGTCATTATTTTGTTCGTTTAGAAGAAGGAAAACCACCCAAAGATTATTATAAACAAAATCCACTAACACCTCAGCAACAATTAGATAAATGGATGGAGCAAATGAGAAAACGGAAGATTATCAATTCATACTGATTTCATTATTTGTAGTTGTAACTGATAAAGAGTTAAAGTAAATAGAAGTCATGTTTTTTTTTACCTCTCACAACTTTTACTGTATTATATCAAAAATATTGAAAAAAATTACTTAAAGTAATTAATTAGGTCTCTAAAATTAAAAAGGAAGCACTGTTTTATAAAATTTAATGATAATATAAAAATAATTAATATTTTGTAAACTTAGATTATAGTAAAAAAGTCTCTAGGTATAAAATTGTTTTAAGAATTAAGATCATTTAAATACATACTGCACAGAGTATAGTTTCCCTTATACTAGTAATAAGTACATTTTATACATAAAATAAATTGCTTTTAAAAATTCATAAAATTAAATGGACAACATAAAATAATAAATATGGCACAGTTTTGTGCTTGTTAATGTTTATTTTTATACATTTAATAATAAGGCGTCAATAATAGCTTTTTAAATTAATTGCAGTTTATCTTGTTTAGATAAAAGAATGAACAAGGACTTATACACCAGTATTCACAAACAATATTATTATTATATACAAAGACTTATTAGCGCGCCTGAATTGACTAGCGTTGGTACCTACCTTTAATTTAAAGGTAGGTACCAACAAAAAAAAAAGGTAGGTATTAAGGAATTAGGCCGTAAGTCGAGTTTAGCACAAAAAATCCATTGTTTGCTATACGGTCGGACCTCGGACCTCTCATCATAGCAAATTATATTTCAAAGATTACATAGAATTATTGAGCAGATAAAATATCAATAAAAGTAATTAGGAAATATATTGTATTTACATGTTTCACATTAAATTTTCCAAAAAATATTCACTGTACAGACTCAAAATTTTATTCACTTATAGACGACATGGACATCTCTACAAAATATAATAGCTACTGCACTTTTACAATTACTTCACTTGGGCGGTTAGAATTTTCGATACGCTATAATATGTAGTTCAATACAAGATTCCTGTGTTCGGTGTAATAATAATGGTTTAGAGGTAAACATCGCACGTGAAAACAAATACGTGCAGATAATTAATAGTACTGTCGTGAGAAATGAGTGGAGACTTGCTTCAAATATAAAACTTACTATTTAGCCCTCTACTTATTATATATAAAAACTAAATATCTGGAGGTGGAATCGATATCGTGCACTACAGCAAGTTGAAAGGGTTTCTTTTTTGCAAATTAACATACTTTAAGCAAGATTTAGAATTGGAAGACTAATACAAATAAGTATTCAATTAAGATCAACGTTGTTTTAAAAAATAAATTACACAGCACATATTTGAATTTTTAAATGTCAGATAATCATGTTCTACACTAAGATATTGTTCATGAATACGGGTTTTCAAAGAAATATAGCCCAAAATCGAAGCGAATTTTGTTACATAGCATAGCTTTAGCAGCGTATTTCGCACGCCGGGGCGGGCACGAGCGCGATTAAGCTGGAGGGCGGAATTCCAAGTATTAATACTATTATTATTTACTTACTACCTACTTAGACTTCTCTAGACTCTAGAGTATCGTATATAATTCTATGATACTTCTAAGAAGGAGAATAAATTCTATATAATAAATATGTATACATGCAATTATTTACTTTTTTATTATTGAGCACGTTACTGCAGAAGTAGATTTGCATAAAGCATGAGAATAACAATTTATTAAAAGTAAACTCATTAAAACCAAAAAACGATATTATTTAAAGTAAATAAAATGGTGAAATAGTAACAAAAAATCTATACTAATATTATAAAGCAGAAGAGTTTGTTTGTTTGGTTGAACGCGCTAATCTCAGGAATTACTGGTCCAATTTGAAAAATTCTTTTTGTGTTTGATAGTCCGTTTATCGAGGAAGGCTATAGGCTATATTACATCACGCTACAACCAATAGGAGCGGAGCATCAAAGAAAAATGTTTCAAAATCGGGAGAAAAATATATCTTTTGAGAGCTTCCGTCGTGTACGCTGCGTAAACGGTTAAAGTTATGGAAAAATCATTAATGACAGAATTGTTTCCCTTTAAATGTTCTAAAAAAAGTCAGCGGTAGCATATGTCTATCTTTTAATGTTAACTTGCTATAAACTTCTTTTATGGTAATTAAATTAGTTTTAAGATAATGCAATATTTGCGAAGGTGTTTTATAAATATTATGGTATTAACCTTTAATTAAATAAATAAGTTTCTTCTCAGAGTATTTAATTTGGAACAAAATTGTTCTTGGGACCATTTGATTTCAATAAATATCTTACGAGATATCATAGTTTTACCTTAACTCCAGCGATCGTGAGTATTTGGTTTCCGGTCAATAGAACGCGTGCGAAGCCGCGGCAAATGCTAGTCTCTATATAAAAAGGAATCCCTATTTCCCTTGGTCACGGCATCTCACGTAAACGACTGGACCGATTTACTACTTATTTTCTTTGTAAGTTAGTTGTGTTTTTATTGTTAGGAGTTTGTTTTAATGTTTTTTTTTATAGTCTTCATTGAAAAAAAAATAGGAACATTCGCGAAAAAGTAGAAAACTTAATTTAATTGGAGTTTAACTTAATCAGTTGCCATTGTGCCGCGGGCAATGATAATTAACCCGGCATATATGTACACACCGGGCGGTGCAAATTGTAAGTATAAAATATAAAACTCATCATACGAGATTTTATCTATCATTTTTTACATTTTATTTTTATTTTTTTATTTATTTAAAAGTACATCTTAACTTAACTAGAAACATTAATATTTATCGGTGTGACAAAAAAAAACTATCTATTCCGTACCAAGAGTTAACACGTACCTAGGAACGTATCCGAATGAAGCGCTGGTGAGACGCTAGATAGTAAAAAAGAGCTTTCATCGTTAATAGATTTTCAGATTACAAAACAATTGATTATTATTTAGGATGAAAAACTAACTAAAATTCACTTCTAAGGTCCCGGATGCGCAGCATTAAAAGTGCGGGGATAGCTGCTTAGGTCACCCAATGCATATTATAAACCTATACTAACTTAGTTAACGAAACATTAATAATTTAGGCACTCCAAAAAATGATTTATTTGTCATAAAAATTAAAATAGCTAGATACTAGTTTGGCTCTTTAAATACTTTCGAACCTAAACATAAATAGGTAATACATAACGGTCATTTTAATTTGTTTAGGATTTCGCTGTACTGTACTTACAATCAAACGCTCAAAGACGCTCTATTTTCCGTTCTTTTTTTTGGTACATAACCATACAAAAAGATTGATCCTATGACCAACAGGGCACCTAAACTAAACTGTACAGTCAAGATAAAGTCAAATATGTAAATGGAAGCTATACATGATATAACAATTGCTACAGAAGTTGCAAAACCTTTAAGAATATTATCAGCATATTTCACAACCACAGCTACTATGAGCCCTCCAGCTGCTTGCAACACTACTAGATACCACACAAACCCATCAAAACCCTTAAACAAATCAAGTATGGTTCCTCTGTTTATTAAATGTGTTATAATACCAAAAGGAAGAGATGCAAAGCTCAGTTGAACATTTCTCATCCACACCTGAAATAAAGAAAAAATTATAAATTATTTTATTACACTACAGGCAACAGTAGCCCATTGGTAATGTGCTCAAGTGCAAGTAAGGTCATTTCTAATCTCAAGTCTTGCAACTCTTGATATTTTCATGTGCGATTCGTTTTCAACATGGTTACCCCTTTTTTACGGTAAAGGTAATCTAAAAAGGTCCCTTGCGGTCTCGGAAATTCAGATTGGACCAAAACCTTGCAAATTTAATAAAATTTAGTTAATTGTACCACATACACCAAATTTTGTTCGCATGGTAATCAGAATTTAAACTTATCTCCATTTTCTTTATTAAAAATATTGTGAGGATACCCTTAATTAATATGACTTTCCAAGATCATAAGTGTCCTTGTAAGAGTTTTTTCCTTTGCATAAATCATGTGAAATCCAATAACCCACAGTTGGTCAGTATTATTATGGCCTGTTATTATACTTTAAGAAGAGCTGAATACATGCTGCAAAAAAACGAGCGTGAAATATTAAAACAAGAAATTAATAGTGCTGCAATACTTACAGATATATCTGATTCTTTTAGAACTTTTTCAAAGTATATTCCGGCAAATCCAGATATGAAACATGCTGCCAAAGCAGCTCCAAACCCTAGTATTTTAGACTGTTGTGCTAAATTTGCTGAATTTTTTGGTTTTTCTGTAGAAGACAGTTGCACCAGTGCAATACCGGATACTAATAGAGCCAAAGCACCCCATTGCCATTTTTTTAATTTCCTCTTTAAAACGATTACAGCAAAAAACGCAGTTGTCAATAACTTTAATTGATATGTGACCTGAAATATTTATGTTTAGATTGTAGTAAAATATTATGAAATACCAAAAAAAAACTCTAAAATTCCTTAAAAATAAAAGATAGTTAATAAAAAATTAAGTAAGTTCATAAACTATATATGCTTGTACTTCTACAGATTCTTTTGCAAATAATTCAGCATGTTTCAACAAATATTACAATGCTAATGTGAATTGACGTTAAATTGTTAATAATTGAGTATATCTAAACATTGCTGATGGAAAAACTTTTAGTGAACTTTAAATTTGGAAAATAATCAATCTATTTACTAAACAAATTTAAGAATATCATTCTTGGTAAGTAATAAATATTTGTCAATTAATAAAAACATAACTGTGTTGTATAATAGGAACACAATTATGTAAAGAATAGGCTTACATAGGTAATACTTACCAACTTAATAAAAAACAAATAATTACATACCCATACTTATATATTGTTAGTATTTTAGTAAATGTACCTGATAAGTAGCAGCATCTAGATTTGATGCAGAGACATAAAGTAAATTATTCTGTATTACATATAAGAAAGATGGCACACAAACACGAAGGGTATCTCTGCTATTTAGTATAACTGTAGAATACATAGCTTGGATCCCCTTTGTAAAACTTCCAGATTCTTTTGTTACTAAAACTATACAAATTCCTAATTTTAACACCTCTGCCATAAGAACCGCTAAAATAAAAAAATAAAAATGGGAATTCAAAAGCTATTAGACATAAAACTGATTTAATCAATATTAGTTATACTGATTTAAATTGTTTAAGTTTACCTGCAGTTGGAGCGAACATTTCCACTTCTCTAGTGCGAGCATATCTCATGCTCAAACCAAGGGCAGCATTTTGAATTGTTAATATAGCTAAGCTCACATATTTTATGTAGCCTAAAAAAACAATTAATTGTGATAAAATATTAGTATCATATTAACTAGACAAATTTTTAATCTTATCTGCAATTGAAATAACTTGTATGTCAAGTACATACACTTTCACTGAAACTGATTAATATTGACCATTTAATACCCATGTATATAATTAAGATTTTAATTATAGAACTAATTGACTATTTATATGAATTTCACCATGGAATATTTTAAATTCTTATCATATATATAAACTATATTCAGCCATCTATTGCATATGCTGATAAAAACTAATATTTGAAACTATCATTTTTCTTAAGACTAACAAGAATACAAACCATAATGGTTTCTCATAACAGGAGAGTAATTCTGATTTTTTTTATCTTCATCCATGTTAACTGGATTTAGTTGGGTTTCCACCGTTGCTGGTATGTCTTCGTTTAGATTTTCTTCAGTAGACTTCTCTTTCTCCTCGAGAGTGGAGATTGATATCATCTGTTGACGTCATATTAATTACTAACTTCAAAAAATCTCGTCCTTCTAGCCGTAAAGATATAAAAGAATCAAAACAAACAGTAGTCGTAGGGATAATAAATAAAGCAGTTACGCATAAAACACATAAGTCATACATTTTAAAAACTTATTTCGGTAAATGTACCTGTCTAAATATTTTAAGATCACGTTTTACAATAACATTGGTTAACAACCAGCAATTTTATCTGCTCTTAGATATCAGTTTTCTGTTTAAAAATTAAACATAATACATATCTCAACAAAAATTGTTGACGTTGCTATTTTAGACAAACAGTCAACAGAGTAATGTCAAATGTCAATTGTCAAAAGTCTTTTGTCAATGATAATGCTAATAGAAAGTTATTATTCATCTATGATAGAAAGATTCATCTATGACAGGAAGCAATAATGAGTAAAACAGTACTAGCAACAAACTCAAGTACAAGTCAATTCAACAAGTAGTAGTAAGAGATTTGTACGATTTGTGTGAGACTTCCAAGCTACGCGTCAACGCCGCTGTACGGCGTTGCTATCGACTGGACCTGTGCAGTGCGCACGTGCAGTCTTAAATTTGTTTCGTATTCCATAAATACCATTGAATTGTCACTTAAACAGTGTGCGCAGTGCGCACTATGAAGCTTCAGTCGAGAGCAACGCCATACAGCGGCGTATGAAGCTAGTCGTTGAATAAGATTATGAAACGTACACAAGTTTGATTATCATTACAATGCACGATTGCCGAATTGTCGCGTAACTTTTAATCTTACCAAAGAGTCTCTATTAGCTATTAGCAGTCGTTTTCCTTATGTTTATTATTATTATTCAAATAAATCACTCTTTATAAAAACAAAAATTAAAGGTCCGCGCGCACTAGGCGTAACTGCACTGCAGCGGAGCGACGACGCGGCACTGCAGAGCAGTTTCTTTCTATTCTAGAGTCTAGACTGTGCTATGGACACTAAGTCCACATCATCAAGAGTAGTGGGGGGTACGTCGGCTTATCGGGACTCTAGTTTCCATTTATTTATTTATTTATTTATCTATTTATTTATTTACGGCAGTAGTGTGACGATAGACTGGAGTGCGTGTTCACTGTGCATTTAAGATAGAATTCTGTCTCTTTATTATCCCACGTAATGCAAGCATACTATAAGTTTAAGAAAGCACTTTACCTAGGGACAGATTATTTTTGTAACATTATCTAATGTTAAATAAAGAATACAGATTTTCTTAATAGACAAAATTAGGAATCCCTAATAAAGCTTCAATAATGTATTATGTGGCCCAAGGCGTACAAAAATGCCCTAAAATTTCTTTCATTGCGTGCGCTGCGGAAACAATTAATGATTGAACAAGAACATTTTTTAAAATATTAAAGAACTTATCAATACCTCCAAGAAACATTACGGTATGTAATGTTCAATGTGATCATCCATGGTCAGGACTTAATTTTAGTTATATGGCTTATATAAAATGGACTCTAAAAATAAATGGTAATCAATCGCTTGATGTATTTTTTCAATAGAAAAAAGTACCTTTATTGTTTTATCTTGAAAGTGATATATTATTATGTATTTTTTAGTATTTTGTTTTTATCATTATTTTTTTTTAAGTTTCATATTTAATCTGTGCTTCTAGAAATTTCGGGTACAGTCTACAAGAAAATAATTAGACTCTGTGTACTGTGTAGTATATTGCAGAACCGGCGTTCCAC
The DNA here is from genome assembly GCA_905231865.2 of Boloria selene. Lineage (NCBI taxonomy): Eukaryota > Metazoa > Arthropoda > Insecta > Lepidoptera > Nymphalidae > Boloria > Boloria selene. Next base: position 8,941,422 of record HG993137.1, on the reverse strand, counting down.
TGTGAATCTGCGATAGAGTGACTGGTTGTCAGACTAAAGCAACGTGTTTTGTGTGAGCAAAAAAAGGGTGAATTATTGAACTTAAAAGGTTTTGTGTCTATCATCTCATTTAAGACCAGCATGGCCGCGATGTCAGTTATAGGTATTGATTTCGGCAATGAATCGTGTTACATTGCTGTTGCAAAATCAGGTGGCATTGAGACAATAACTAACGATTATAGTCTTCGGGGTACACCGTGAGTACTTGCATTTTCCCATGTATATTAATTGTTACCTTATAGCTCAAACTAATAACAGAAAGAAACCTTATAATCGATTTTGTATCTTAATTATCTTTACATAATGTTAACCTTCTTATAAAATAGGTATTTTCTCTAATTAATTTCAAGTTGCAAAATATAATATTTAATCTACACATTACTTATTTGGTTACTCAAATAAATGTCACATAAATACGATCAATAGCATCATATAATAGCGATAAATAGTAACGTTAAAACTAATGTAATGTAGTTTTGTAGTGTAGTAATGACTTAAGCTTATGATTTTATAGGTTATTTTTGATTGAATATATCCAAGTCATTCAATCCAATAATAAATTATTAATTTCTAGATCATGTGTGGCATTTTCACCAAAGAATCGAATATTAGGTGTAGCTGCCAAAAACCAAATGGTAACAAACATGAAAAATACTGTATTTGGCTTCAAAAGACTCCTAGGTAGGAAGTTTTCAGATCCTCATGTACAAAAGGAACTGAAACACTTTCCATTTAAAGTAGAACAGCAAGCAGATGGGGGAATTGGAATAAGAGTAAATTACCTTGGGGAAGATAATGTTTTTAGTCCAGAACAGGTTAGGCCAAATTTTTATTATAGTTTGTTTCATGCTACTCATTTACTTTTTAATTGCTCAGTAGATAAACAACACAGAAAGTATTTTTTTCTATTTCTTGTTATTTTTGATATCATGATTAAATGTCAAAGTAATCTTAATTAGTAAACTAATTGTCTTCTTAATATAATTTATGGTCATATGTTGTGTTCTAGATTTAAATTTTACCTAATATTTTTCAGATTACTGCTATGCTATTCACAAAATTGAAAGATATAGCAACTACTGCTCTTCAAACTCAGGTTAATGATTGTGTTATATCAGTACCTAGTTACTTTACCAATGCAGAAAGGAATGCCCTATTAGATGCTGCAGGCATTGCTGGTAAGAATACTTTACATATTATTAAGGCTTTACTTAACATAAATAAATAAATTAGCAAGTCAAAGTAAAAAGAGTTTCATTCTTGTTTCTTATTTTTCTGTTAATTTTAAATAAAAATAATATTTTACCCTTCATGTAATACAAATTATTTTATTTTATGACTATTTTAGACATATCTTAATATTTGAAGACAAATGTAGGAAGATGATATGTAACATTTACATATATTTGCTGTTTTATGAATAGTGTTGGTTTCATAGGTGTAAAAACTGTTTTAAATCTTAAGACTGCTTTATTTATGACTATTTTAGTTTCATTCACACCACTCAACTGTTATTTTATACATGAGCTTAATATACTATACCTACCAAACAAACTCAATTTTCTCAAGATTAGAATTTTATGTCTTCAATTGTATTTTAAAATGCTTTTCAATCAGTGATTATCTTTTGTAATTTTTCAATATTATAAATTATATCAAATCATACATAAATCAGAATGTTGGTAGCCATGGCTTTGCACTACATAACCTATAATGGTCATGGCCTTGACCTTAAATGGTGATCATGTGTATGACTATTATAAATGTATTGATTGATTTAATATTTTTCTACTTTTATTCAAGGACTGAATGTACTTCGTCTAATGAATGAGACCACTGCAACTGCACTAGCATATGGTATTTATAAACAAGATTTGCCCGCTCCTGAAGAAAAACCTCGAAATGTTGTTTTTGTTGATTTTGGCCATAGTTCGCTTCAGGTACTTTTCTTTAGAAACTTTTATAATAAATAAATGTATATTAGCAATTTTGGCAAATAAAAATGTTTATGAGATTAAGTTAAATTATTGCATGTAGTCTTTGTTGTTTCAGTATTTGTTGTAAAAAGGTAGTATAAAAATCTAAAATAATTGTTTATTTTGTAGGTTGCTGCATGTGCATTTAATAAGGGTAAATTAAGGGTGCTGGCAACCGCTTCAGATCCATTCTGTGGTGGAAGAGATTTAGATATGGCAATGGCAGAATATTTCTGTCAAGATTTTGTAACCAGATATAAACTTGATGCTAGAAAAAATCAGAGGTGAGAATTTAAATTGCTAATATCTAATTTAAATTTTGGACAATGTAAATACATTTTAAACCAATTAAATATTCTTTCAGAAATAATAATAATGTTACTGTATGTGGAATATTATTTATCCAATACATTTTTAATTTTCTAGAGCTTTCCTGCGACTATTGCAAGAAGTTGAAAAGCTTAAAAAACAAATGTCAGCCAATAGCACCCGCCTTCCGTTAAATATTGAATGCTTTATGGAAGAGCGCGATGTATCTGGTGATCTTCAACGCACCCAGATGGAACAAATATGTGCTGATACATTCAATAAAGTGGAGAGAACTCTGAGAGCCATACTGCATAATGCTAGTAAGTTTATAAGATCTATAAATACTGGAGATGTTCTGACTAATTGCTAACTAGTTGGTAAAGCCTGTTATCCAACCACTTTTATAGTCCGTGATTATTTGACAAAATGCGCCCTCCATATTGCTGCTACTTTCGTTTTTATGATATATATAATGAGAGGAATTACATTAAATTCTATTTAAATTTCCTTTCCTTCTTTTGTTTAGAATCAGTTTGACACATTTTAATATTAAAGGCAACCTTTCCTATGGTAATCTGTTTCTAAAATTACGAACTTTAAAGAAAGAATATTTATGACATTTATCAAATAAAATTACTAATGTTAAATTATTATCTTTGAAGATCAAATCAAAATAATATGTTTTACCTTTAATTAAATCTTAGTCGGCTTCGCCTAATAGTAAGCCGACTAATGTGCCTTTTTCCAACTGGCTAGTGGGCTAAGTCATAGTCGGCATATCTTTAATAATCAAATATCTTTTAAATTTTGGTATATAGCTCTAAAAGTTATTAGTAAAATCTTTTTTTTTTCAGAATTAAGACCTGAAGATATAAGTTCCGTAGAAATTGTAGGAGGTTCCACCAGAATACCAGCTGTGAAGGGTCTAATTGAACAAGTATTTGGCAAACAAGCTTCTACTACTTTAAATCAGGTAAATTTCTTGAATCTTTGCAGTCATGGTTGTATAAACAGTCTAAAATCATAAAACAGCCATATTTATGAATATCAATAAAATAATTTAATTCTGGATACTAAACAGCCATTTTATATGTATGCTTAATACCTTACCATGTTGTGACCTATCATGTTCATCAGAGAGACAGTGTGGTAATGGGCTTTTTTGTTTAACCAAGGGCACCTCCGATAATTCCATGTGCAAATCAATTCTAACAATATGATTTGTCTTACTTTTACTCTCCAGTGATTATAGCAAGTTTTTAAAGGACATGTGAAGTCCACAAACTTATATTTGGGTAACGTGGTGAACTATGGCTTGATCATATTTAAAGGGATGCCCATGCCCAGCAGTGGGACGTTAAAAAGGGCTTAATATATGCATTCACGTCTTCAAGCGCTCTATTTCGTGATATCATAACGTGTGCCATTTTGACGGCACGTTTGTCTCACTTCGTAGTGATCCTACTTGCTGTGCCAGCGGTCGCGGGTTCTAGTCTCGCTGGTGGCATCATTTGTTGAACACGAATGTTTGTACTCCAGTCATGGGTGTTTATATTTATAATATGTATGTATTTAAAGTTACATATATTGTGTAACAACTATCTGGTATCGGTAATTCAAGCCTCGTAGCTTACCTATCTCGGAACTAGATAGCGCTGTATGTAATAATGTTCCATCATATTTATTATTTACTAGCAAACCCGGCCCGCTTCGCTGTGCGTAAGTTAAAATAAATTAAACGGTTTTTATATATATTTTAATAAAATAAAAATACTACTCCTTACCACATTTTGGCCACGCGCCTTCTATAATCTAGAAATAGAAATACGGCGCTAACTACCGGATATCTGTGCAACTTAAATGCCAAACCGCCAGGATTTTATAGAACTAACCGATAAATACACACTAAAGTCGTATAATAAACATTTAATTTGAAATAAAATAACATTGCGACTATAAGTTAAGATGTAAGCTATCCTATCTTTCAAGTTGGATCAAACTGCACACGGTGTGCAAATTTGATTAAAATCGGTTAAGTAGTTTAGGAGTCCACTACGAACAAACAACGTGACACGTAATTTATATATATTCTATTTATGATTATTATTATTGTCGTGTGCAGGACGAGGCGGTGTCGCGCGGGTGCGCGCTGCAGTGCGCCATGCTGAGCCCGGCCGTGCGCGTGCGCGAGTTCAATATCACCGACGCGCAGCCCTACGCCGTGCGCCTCGCTTGGGACGCGGCGCGCGGCGAGGACGGCGACATGGAGGTATCATGCTTATTCTACACTCAGATATACATAGCGGCACGAAACTCTAGCGCTGACCGTTAATGCGCAGAAGTCAAAAATCAGGTATCTCAGGGGGCTAGCGGGACGAAAGGCGCGCGTGCGGAGCGCCGATTGGCTGGCCAGTCGTATTCCGTCCCCCGCTCTGTTACGACGCTCCGCGGACTTCTGACTATACAGTCGCGTTGTAAAGTGTATTGTTATTGCCGTTCATTGTTATTGTTTTTTGTTAAGTTTGAGTTTGTTTGTTATTGTTGGTTTTTTTATTAGTGTATTTTTAGTAGTTAGTGAATATGCCTAGAAGAAATAATGTTCTGAAAAGACAGGCACGAAAAATGGTGTATGACGTATGACGTGCATTGTTTTGTTAAAAGAGAAACCAATGAATTGATTGATTCTTTAAAGCAAATAAAAAGTAAGATTGACGAAGCAACGAGTATTTTGCTCAGCCATTCGAATAGCAGTACGATAAGACAAGCTGCAGACGTTATTAAGACGGGGAACATGAAAATAAATGATATAATAATATATGAAAATAAGTGATAGACTTACTATTTGACATAGAGTACATTTAAATATGTTCTTAAAATTATTTGGTTTTTAATTAATTAAAGTTATAATTGTATTACATGCGCGACTGTACACATGCGCAGCTATCCCCTCTACATTTCGCTGAGCGCTAGACTTACGTGCCGCTACTTATACTGACTTTTTTTTCTATCATGATTATCACTGTCTTACGGTGAAGGAAAACATCGCGAGGAAACCTGCATGCTTGAGAAAAACCTAGCAAGTTTTTGAAAGTAACCTAAATTACTCATTATAATACAAGCAGGTCGTCAAAGTCGGTCCAGCTGTTTCAGACATTATCCGGAACACACAACCAGATAAAAATTTTAAAATTTGATTTTTTGATGGAAGTAACACTTTTCCTTCACTTATTTCTATTTTCTTCCTATTTAACACAGACTTTTATGGTATACTGTATCATTGGCGAAATATTAAATTAAATATATATTATTTGGAAATACTCTTTGAGGACTGTGACCTCAGTTAGTTTTCTTCTACTTAATCTATTTACTATTAATAAAAAAGGTTTTTCTATTTTATCAGTACCAATACACAAATCTATCTCTATTGACCTTATGAAATTTTAAATATAAAATTTCGAATAATCACTAATTACTATATAATACTAAATATGAAACAAAAAAATATTCAAAAGTAAACATTATGTTCCAGTTCTTATCACTAAATTATTTTGTATTAGTGTAATAATAATAAAATTTATATATTTTTAGGTTTTCCCACCATTCCATGCTGCACCATTCTCAAAAATGCTAACATTCTACAGAAAGGAACCATTTACCGTACGCGCTTATTATTCTGATCAAGCGCCATATCCTGACAGTTTCATTGGTAAGTTTAAATCCCATGATTTATCTATACCTACTATAAAAAATACAGATACCCTATATAGCAAAGAAATTGGACCTTTCCTCAGGCTGTGTTGAGTTGTATTCTGGTTGTGACGCGCTGGCTTGTGGGAAACCAGTTAAAATCCCAGGTCTATCACATCTGATATCTATATGTGTATTTTTTAATGTGGTTATCATTTATCTAATTGTGAAATATAACATCGTGAGAAAACCTGCTTGCCGAAATAGATCCTAAAAAGTATTTGAAAGACATGTGAAGTGAACCAAGCATTGAAGGAAAGCCCATGTCCAGCATGAGACGTTTATTTGATTTGATTAAATTAGACATCTATTACATAATTATTTTATATTATTTCATAATCAAAACCAATGTTCATAAATAATAATGCATACAATGTCGGAATATTTTGTCAGTAAATAATTGATTCATATTTCTATTTGAGCCATTTTTATGCTATGTTTGACAAATGACACTCGCGTGACAGTAAGTAATATTCTCGACAATAGGTCAGTGGAATATAAGAGACGTGCAGCCGACGGCCGAGGGAGAATCGCAAAAGGTTAAACTAAAGGTGCGCGTGAACATTCACGGCATCGTGACGGTCGCGTCCGCTTCCCTCGTGGAGAAGAAGCAAGACTCGTCTCAGAGCGAGAATGTGGAGATGGAGAACTCCAACGAAGCTAACCAAGACGCGCCAATGGACACCGCCAGCCAGGAGCAGAACGGGCCCGACAACCAAGAGGTGAGGGGAGATGACGTGCAAGGCGAGCAGCAAAGACAGTCGTGGACACAGAGAGTAGGACAGTGGTTCAGCGGGGTATGTTCGGTAGCGTTGTGCACCCTGTGCTGTCTGTTGCCGCTCCGCTTCAACGTCGCCTTCAAAGCTTTCACTACTTTGTTTGCTCTCTCTTTCTAATATATTGCTAATTTTGTCTGTTTTATATTTTTTTTAATCTTGAAGGCGGCTGTTTTTTGTTTTCAAATTTCAATTAAATATAATTAAATTATCTTTGTCTGGAAGCGCAACAGACAACACGCAGTTTGCTGCTTCCCCACCGTCACTCATTTGCACAGTACTTTCATGAGGCTTTCGTTTTACCGTTTGAACATACAGTATTGATGTTTTGGCTGTCTTGAAAACCTTTTGAGTAAATAGTCTCTGTGTCCACGCATGTTTTTGGTTACCCTGCATTTATTCAATTATATAACCTTTTTCTCCTAACAGCGAACAGGATGATGTAAGGTTTAGTTAGTATTAAGTTTTTTTACTGCTTCTGGTGTTTAGGTGCAAATGGGTCATCGTATCGCTTCCAAATATTAACATCGTTTACAAACAAGCTGATTTTGATCTATTTCGATGTTCATATTTCTATAGCGATGGGATGGTGGGGATCATCTTGTTTTAATGTTTTGAACCGCTGGCGTTTATTTCCAGGAACAAAATGATGATAAAAAGGATAAATCTAAGGACAAATCTAAGAAAGTGTTGGTGAAAACCATTGAATTGCCCATCGACGCCCACACTCACGGTTTTGCTCAACATGAGCTTAACACTTTCATGGAACAAGAGGTACCGATATTCATTAAGTTAGATTCATATTTGTTTTTCACATTATACATACTATAAGTATTAGTCGATGGTTCCGCTTTCGGCAAAGAAATAAAAAGGTTATCTGTTAAACTAACAGTGTACTAAGAATTTCACTTTAAAGTATTTGCTATTATATTTTCTATGTTAAAACATACTTCTTTTTATTTAAAATATTAGTATAATTAACAATTATTGAAAATCTGTAGGGTAAAATGCAAGCCCAAGATCGTCAAGAGAAGGAACGTGCGGACGCGCGTAATGCTCTGGAGGAGTACGTATACGAGCTGCGAGGCAAGTTGTCCGAAGGGGAGGTTCTACACGACTTTGTGGCTGAAGACCAGCGCCAGAAACTGGTCAGTCAACTCGATGCTCTCGAACAGTGGCTCTACGATGAAGGCGAGGATGAAAACAGACAGGTATTTTTGACAGTAATATTATTTTTTACAAGCTTTTATTTAACTTGCAATGAATGTTTGTATGAATATATGATTTTTCGATTGTTATTTTGTTTTTTTAACTGAGTACTCACGTAGATCTTGTATCTACAAGTACTTAAATCTCGCTACAGCTTTTGTATCATAATATAAATTGTATAATGACGTTTAAGTTGATGGTAATAGTTTAAAAGGAAAAGTATTACTTTTATTACTATGTATTATATTTTACTATTTTTATATTATCGCGGACTGTTAAACCATGTAATTTATAGGGATTGAATAGATTGTAATAAAACGTGCCACAGGTAGCAATAACAATTAAATTTTCCACATTTGCAGGTGTATAGTGATAAATTGGCAGAGTTGCGTACAGAAGGTGAACCTATCAAACAACGGCGGCTTGAATTCGAACTGCGCCCCGCTGCTCTTGACGAGTTTGCTCTCTCAATCCAGCTCACCAATAAAGCTGTTGACTTATACAGGTTTGTTCCATATTATATTACATTTTCATTTCACCAAATCAAATATTTTATTGTCAACTATAATTAATAACTTGAGAAAACGAAAGAAGCTGGTTCAAATCCTGTATCAATAATAAAAATAATAACTTAATGTATGATGAAGGAAAACCCTGTGAGGCAACCCTGTGAAGTGCACCCCAAATCCTGATGGGCCAGCATGGTGGACTAGTCTGATCCTCTTCCTATTGAAGGGGGTCTAAAATGGCTAAATTAGGGTGCTTCATTTGGATCTAATTTTGTTTACCTTTGCGGACACATCCAAATTTTGTTACTTACATGAAAACAATAACCGCAATAAAAAATTAGACCTTTATTTTAATCACTTACATATTATTGTTTAATTTTTCCCATACAAATTAAATGTAAATTACAATTTTAATACCATAATTCGTTAATATCTTATCTCGGTTTGTGGTAAATTGTAGTGTATTTGGCACTCTTTAAAATAGCTTCTCACGATTTTTTGTCGCTCCAACCGTTTGTTCTGTTTCGTTATCGAAAGCCCGATTTTTACTAAAACTGACATATTTACTTTGTCATCAGAGAAACAACTGGAGTTATGATTTAAGCTTTAATAGAAATCTTGTGGAATATTCAATTTTCTACAATAGTTGTCTTGTAAACTTTTTAAGTAAACTGTGTTGTACATCAGACATATAATCCAGTTAAAGATATTTTAAATTTAAAAATCGGGATATTGGATACTGTTAATTTCGAAAATACCCTGCAATTTGTGACAAATCACGATGAAATATTATTAAAATTGATGAAATTATAATAAATAAAAAAAATAAAAAATTGTTTTATATGCAAAATTATAATTTTTGTTACGGATATTTTATTAATATAAATAACAAAATTTTGATGTGTACGCGTAGCTAAATAATGAAGCACTCTATTCTAAATACGTTATATTTCAATCCCCTTAACGACATGGATGTATTCGCAGAGCGGGCGACGCGAAGTACGCGCACCTATCGGAGGCGGACATCCAGAAGGTGGTGGATGCGAAGAAGAGCGCGCTGGCGTGGCTGGAGGCGGCCCGCCAGGCGCTCGCGCACGCGCCCAAGCACCTGCCGCCGCCGCACACCACGCACCAGATACGCCAGGAGCGACAGGTACTATCTACATTTACCTACCTGCAGTTCGCGTCACGTAAAAAGAACGCTGGAAGAAAGTGGTGGGGGGTGTGTTTGCGCATGGGTACATTCGCACACGAAATTACTAAGCCTATTCTTTTATTTTTGAACTAATCTTTCGCTCGCGACGTATGTTGGTTATTGGTAGGTACATTGAAAAATATATTAGATAGAATGTCATTAAATAGAATTTTATTAATTAATAAAATATGTTTGATTCATTGTAAAATTTTTGATCTACTTACAAAAAAATAAATTAATTCGTTTAATATATATTATTTTATTGTTAACTGATATATTATCAGACTCTCTTTATAAAGCAATATGCGTCAAAAATATTATTTCTCTATTTTTGATATAAAATAATTTCGTAATTAATAACTTTTGTGTGCGCGATAGTATTTTGAACTGACGAACCAATAGCGAGCCGGCAAGCATGCGGCGCGTGCCTCGACGTCCCGCGCCCCGCGTCTTACCACCAAACTGGCCGATAAATCGCCTCTGCGCAACTTGACAGCCAGAGTTCTTTTTACATGACGTGAATTATACATGTTGTCCTCCTTACCGATTACGGCCACGGCGGCCAATCTCATTGAAACTAGCCATCTGCGCGGGAGATATAGTGCACAAGTGTATGCGCAGACACAAGTGCACTCTCTATTCCTTATTACTCTCTTATTCCGGTGGGACGACTGCTCGACACGACCAGTGAAAGTTAAGGCGCAGAACCGACGGCTTTACGTGCTCTCCGAGGTACGAAACGTACCTATAATTCGCGTCATGTAAAAAGAACGCTGGCTGTCAAGTGCGCAGAGGCGATTTATCGGCCAATTTGGTGGTAAGACGCGGGGCGCGGGACGTCAAAGCACGCGTCACATGCTTTTCGGCTCGCTATTGGTTTGTCAGTTTAAAATACCATCGCGCACACAAAAGTTATTAATTACGAAATGATTTTATATAAAAAAAAAATTGTAAAAAAAAATATTTTTGACGTATATTGTTTTATAAAAAGAGAGACTGATAATAATGCTGTTAATAATTTAAAAAATATATTAAACGAATTAATTAAATTTTTGTAAGTAGATTAAATATTCTACGATGAATCAAACATACTTTATTTATTAATAGAATTCTATTTAATGACATTCTATCTAATATATTTTTCAATGTACCTACCAATACTCAATATACATCGTGAGCAAAGGGCTAGTCCAAAAATAAAAGAATAGGCTTAGGAATTTCGTATGCGAATGTACCTATGCGCAAACACACCCCCCACCACTTTCTTCCAACGTTCTTTTTACGTGACGCGAACTGTACCTACATATAAAACTAGCAACTCGCCCTCCTTTCGTTTGGGCCCATCCCTAGAATTAGCGCGAGCGAAGCCGCGGGCTTAGCTACATACATTTACGTATGCAAAAACTTGACAAATTATATTCTAAAACCTTCCTCGATAACCACTCTATCCATTGGTGAATACAGCATTAAAATTAGTGCAGTAGTTTTTGTCGAGTTTATCTCGAACAGACAGATGACACGCGGCGGAGGTCTTCGTTATTATAATATGTTTAATGAAGCTATGTTGATTTGCGCTATTATTCTTTTCACTAGCATTTTCCGCGGCACCACCCGCGTTCTAAAGACTGAACTCGAAATTTTTAGATTTCACATTAAATATTACAATAATCTGCTTGAGGCCAAATTATGTTGATAGCCGTCCTCCCATATGGCATAATATTTTACCACGGGTAAAAGATCAACGTCCATATCTCATGAATGAATAATAAAAAAAAATTAAAGTGCGAGTGTACAAAGTACACATGTCAAAAGTAAAACTTCTTTGGCAAACTAATTTTTAAATCTCGAGAGAGGCGAGATCTAACTAAGGCTAACTCTTCCCCGTCTCTGAGTGCCTGGTACTATGGACTTATTTTTTCGTTTCATCGAGTTTGAAATCACAACGATTCTAAAGAAGTTTCACTTAAATAAATTACAGACGTTCGAGAGCACAGTGAACCCGATCTTGAACAAACCTAAGCCCAAGGAGAAGACGCCGCCGCCGGCCAACCCCCCCGGCGACGGCCAGCCGCCGGCCGACGCGCCCGCGCCCGAGCACATGGACGTCGAGTGATGCTCCTACCACGACCGCTTTGGACACTCATCACTTGTAAAAATTAAAGTGACCTAATTCAAAAATGGAGACTGCCCAATTTTTTATTATTATTATTATTATAAAAAATTAAGTTAAATATATGAAATTATTATTAAAATACCCCAACAACATTTTAATATATATAATAATCCTATTAAGTTTAAGATTTTGATAATCATCAACATCATTAAACTTACCCATTTGGTGGAATAAAATTAATCCCGGCCGTTCTATGTATTAATCTCATACAACCAAATCTTTGAATTAGGTTACTTTAATTCTAAAGGTGCGATATATCTATATATAGGGTATTTGGCGTATCATGTATACTATTTTTTTTCTGGTTTTATGTTATTTATGTTGGTGCCTATGCAGCTTTGTAGTTTTCTTTTTATTTCCTTATTTTAATTTGGTTATGAAGTTATAGTTATTTTATTTTAACAAAAATATATCAAGTCTTATTTATAGTTTTTTCGATTACTTCATGCCAGTTGCTATAGACTAGGTAAAAGAAATAATCTGTTAGATAAAAATATATGAAGAAGCAAATTGCCTCATACAAAAATTAGACCCTTTAAGTTTAAAATTGGTTATACCTTTTCAAATTAATTTACAAGACGTCAAATACCCTGCATACAATACAGCAAATAAGACAAATATTAGTAAAAATTTCATACTTTAAAGAATAATAATGTCATGCTTACAATAGATGGTTCCTTGGTTAATTGAATCATAATAATGTTTTAATTTGCTATCATACCATGTATTTTAATTCAAACTGTACAACAGTAAAGATTAAAAATTTACTTCATTATTCAAAGTGTCTGAAGCTGTTATTTAGTTTAATAAATCATTAATAACTAGCTCACAATACACATTTAATAGGTACTTTTAAAAAGTCAATATTTATTCTTGACTTAATAACATCTGGCATTTCACAATGTGTTGTTTTTATAAATTCTTGTCAAGATGTCTCTTAATTATATAATGGAATAGTGCATTTTCAATAAAGTAACACTGAATAGTATTAATTATTAACAAGATGTGGTTACAGTGGTTTTAGAATTCGTTTGAATTGAACTTACACATGTTTAATATGTGATAAAACTGAACAAAATTATTCTCCTGGATGAGATAAGTGAATATATTTAATATTAAAGTAGCTTTTTGTTTCAATTAATACTATAGTGTGTATATATATTTTTTTGGTCATAGAAAATGATAAATTATATAAGTTTTAGGTTTTCAATAGTTTCGTTTTTATAGCATTGGCACTCATAAGTCATAACCCATATAACTGTTTATTTTATATATAAAATAGGCTTATAAAATATTAGATAGGATATAAAACAAAAATGCCTTCAAATCTATGTGGAATCATCAAGTTGTAATTCTAGTAAGAACTGTTTTAACCGAATGATGTTAGCATAATTTAAATATATAGCACCATGACCTTCACTTATTAAATTATAGCCTTATTATTGTTTTAAAAACGATGTGTGCTTTCACATTGCTTCGCACTGAATGTACTTTGATTCACACCACAGCTTTGTATCCATTTATAATTGGTGTGAGTTAGTTAAATTGAACAAGCAAAATAGTAGTAACATTCCACAAAGATAGGTCTTTATTAAGACCTCCAATAGAAGTTACATACATTGGGCCTATGCAAATCTGTCTTCAAATACATATGTAATTTCTCTTGATTGTATTATTTTCACGCTTTGCAATTTAATAATTAACCATAGGCTTACTTTCAAATAGTAATCACTGTAACAAACAGTACTGTGCCGTTTACCTTATGTGAACAATTTATTTAAACACCTTGGCCTACAATCCACATGTACATTTTAAGTGGTTCAACCATACGCATTCTTAATGTTAAAGCTTAGTAAAAGAATGATTTAACAGAGTGTTTCTTTTATTTTTTTATCCCCTTACTGTTGCTTACTACTTACTTTTACTTACTTTTTTCCTCGTTGATCTTGTAATGTAGTTCAAGTTCAAAAAAAAAATAGAAAATTAATGAGGAATAATTGATCGATTTATCCACATGAACAAAATGCTACAAATCTAGTGAGATTTTCTTAGCAGATTATTTAGAGCGATTAAAAATTAATTGATGAGATTATATATTAGATATAATCAGATCAGTTATTAAAAGCAAGCCTTACAGTGTAATTGTTAAATTGATTTTAAAAAGTATTGTGATAAAAAGTGTTCAGTAGTAACAATTTTTTATTTACATATCAATAAATTATATAACTATAAATTATTTTGTAATACATAATAATATTTTACAATTTAAATTTGGTATATGACTTCTTTATAATAATCATTGCAATTCTTTGAAAATAGCGTCCTTCGTTTCGTAGTATCTGTTCAGACGAATTTCAGCATACCTGAAATCAGAATAAACCTTTAAAACATTGTACTAATTATATTATCTGATTCTTATTTTATTCTCAGACTATTATGTAAAATTAAATGAAATAATGTTAATCTTATTAACATAATCGTAAATACCTTACTATAATACTTTATTATATTATCTGATTCTTATTTTATTCTCAGACTATTATGTAAAATTAAATGAAATAATGTTAATCTTATTAACATAATCGTAAATACCTTACTATAATACTTTATTATAATATTTACCTGCCAAAATCGAAATCAATATCGGAAAGTTCATATTGCACCAAAGACCATATTCCCCACATAAAGTGAGACGCCAACGAAAGCTGTTGGACTTCTTTGTAGATCTTTTCAACACTTGAAGACGACGGCTTTCGATCATCTAAATATTTCTCTAGATATATTTCAATCCATTTCAACTGAAAATCTTTGTCGGGATACCGATCATAATCGATGTCATCGATAGATAAACCTGAAAAAATGGTTTTCAAAGATCTGAAACAAAATTGTCTTCATCTCTCTAATGTACGTAAATAAGATATTATAATACAAATTAAGACTTATGTGTAGGGCTCAATCCCCCAACTTTGTCAAGACATGATCGCACGACCTATTCGATATAATACTTATATCTATTTGGTTTCTTCTTGTATTTTTTCATTACAGTAATTTTTTACTTTAAAAGTAAATTGTGTGAGAGAATTTGTTATCTTAATTTATATAATTATATTGATATGTAATATTGAAAATAGCTTACCAACAAACTCGTTGAAATGATTCGCGATATCATAAGCCTGATAGTTATATGAGGCATATTCATAATCAATAAACGAAACTGTCCCTTTAGATTCGTTGTAGATGACGTTTCCTAGAAGCAAATCATTGTGAGCAAACACTATTGGGCTCTCTGTTTTTATTAAGTGTGATTTTAGACGCTCAAATTCTATCCTTAGTCGGGTTATTGATCCAAAGCTACTTGCAAATCTACAAAAGTCAACACACAGATATTAGTATATAAGTATGTGGGATGAGTAGTTGAAAATGGCATACAGTAATTAAATTGACATATTATACCAATGTGGGTTGAAGGTGATAAGATTTCTCAATTTTGCTATTTTTAACCGACTTCAAAAAAGGAGGAGGATATCGGTACCTACTAACGTTGGTCAGGTACTAATTATCATTTGTTATTCGGTAAACGTTATATGGCACGATTATGATTTTAATATGAATCCTCTAGGAGGTAATTTGAAATTCCTTAAAAGGGTTATTAAAGCAACGATTCTAAGTATATTTAATTATCCTTTAAAGAATATTTTTGTGTGATTCATTGAAAGGATGTTTCAACGGATCTAGAAGCGAAGGTTAGGTACTGCTGGTGAGGGTAATACTTATTTTACCATTATTGAAAGATATTTCTTTGTTATTGATACGAACATAATAATGTAGTACAATGAAGTACACTATCTTACACTAAGTAAAGACTTTCTCTGTTCGCTACAAGTTACGTTCTGCCATTTGAGGATAGGGAATCAGCTCACCGTCAACAAAAGTTTAAAGTAATATGTGTATATGTATATGAAAAACATGTTGTTAGTTAAAACAGCTACGCATTTATTATGTTTATACATATGTCGCCGAGTGAACACCATGGCGACAACAGTGGTCTCAGGACGACTACATTAAGTTCGCGAATAGCGCAACTTTATCTTGCAAATTGTTTTACAATAACGCTGTGCAAATGTTATTGTTAGGTGAGTTGTTTAGTCAAAGTATGTTAGGATAATTACTTAAAACATAAAGAACCAAATGTTAGAATTTCACACATATGTGTTAAAGAATAATCTACATTCCGAGCATAGCTGATGGTTACAAGAAGTAGAAAACGTTATGTAATCTTTAATTTTGTATTTCAACTATCTTAGTGAACAAACAAGCACTTAAGCATTTTAATATACATAATTTGGTATCAATGGTAAAGGTAACCTACGTGCCTAACATAGTGATTGTGGCCTAAATTATTGCAACCGAATAATAAGTTCGTGTTACAGCGCGGCGGTAACGCACTTTCTTGCATAACCGAGTGATGCGGGTTCGAATCTGGGTCTCGTACCTCTGATGGTTTCAGGTGCGAATCATTTCCTACATAATTACCATTTGTCTTACGGTGAAGAAAAACCTCGTGAGGAAACTTTTTAAATAATTTAATTCTTCCAATAATAAATTTAATTCATCCACCTTTCCACGATAGATTTATTTTCTTTATGGTAAAATTGTAGATATATCACGTTCTTTATAAACCAAGTGGTAGGGCATAAGAACGATGTGTGTGATAATGCTAACAATAACGCTATAGCAATAAATTGAAACATTTTTACGACCTTTAACCCGCCATTGGTGATGTGTATTTGACTTACATCGTTGGTGTCCCCGGTCTCACGCACCGGGGTTTTTGACGACGAATTTTTCTATAATTTACTGTTCAAGGTATTTTTCTTTGGAAAGGTTATGAAATTAGATATTTTTTGTCAGTAAAACATAGGTTTATTTTATAAATCAAATCCCTTTTATTAATATTAGACAATATCTTTAGATGCATTAAAATTATAAGGTATTTTATATATATATATATATATATATATATATATATATATATATATATATATATATATATATATATATATATATATATATATATATATATATATATATATATATATAAATAAATCTTCTTAGACATTATGCGCCGCTTCATAGTCCCACCCTGTTGGTACCACTGAATGCGACAACATTTTTAATGTTTTTAATGCATATATGTGCAGTTTTTATCCTTACGATATCATGAATCAACACGAAATTTCAATTAAATGAAAAATGTTGATATTCATTTTTCATATTTCCCGCTTCGGTTAGCGGATCCAAACTATTACCGAGATCATTCCAGCACACTGAATATATAACGTATCCTTCATGAGATTGTTGAAGCTTTAGTACATCCGATGGATTATATCAATCATATAGTCTCCTGAATATAAACGTATCTTCTCTATTTAACATTGTTGCCTTAACGAATCCGGTCATTAACCGAATCATGCGGTATCTACACTGAATAAGTTTAAATCGGTCCCTCCGTCGATCGAATTATGATACTATTTTGATTTTGTATTTAATTTGAGTTTTACTTAACTATAGCAATAATTTTTTTAAGCAGAATTCTACTTTTACTTGTTACCAAATACATAAACAAATATAATGTTACATTAATAAATGTGTCTATCTTTTAAGATAAACTCAAATTCGGTTTAAAGATTGCATTACTAGCGAAGGCGTTTTTATAAAATAACTAGCTGTACCCGCGGCTTCGCTCGCGTTCATTTTTTTAATTGCTAATCAACCTCATTGGGTTGATCTGTAGGAAAAAGGACAATCACACTAAGGATCACAAAAATTTTCGGAGGAGTTCAAGTTCGAACCCCGTGACATTTTAATTTACAAATAAAATATAAGGGTTGATCGTAGAGGGGTGAAAATTTAGGGTTGTATGTATTTTTGTATGCTGTGTCATAAAAAAATAAAAACAAAAAATTTTGCCTAAAAAATAAAAAAATAAATTTAGGGGTGTACTACCCCTAACATTTAGGGGGATGAAAATTAGATGTTGGCCGATTCTCCACCCTGGCCGACAATCACGCTAAGGGTCACAAAAATCGGTCGAGCCGTTACGAAGGAGTTCAAGTTCGAACCCCGTGACATTTTAATTAACAAATAAAATATAAGGGTTGATCGTAGAGGGGTGAAAATTTAGGGTTGTATGCATTTTTGTATGCTGTGTCATAAAAAAATAAAAACAAAAAATTTTGCCTAAAAAATAAAAATAAAAATTTAGGGGTGGACTACCCTTAACATTTAGGGGGATGAAAAATAGATGTTGGCCGATTCTTAGACCTACTCAATATGCTCACAAAATTTCATGAGAATCGGTCAAGCCGTTTCGGAGGAGTTCAAGTTCGAACACCGTGACACGAGAATTTTATTTCTAACCTTAATAAATAGAAACTCATCACAAGTATTTAATTTGGAACATAATTATATTTATATTTGATTACATTTAATTTTCATCATTTATTATTTAATTTCAATAAATGTCTCAAGATATATTATAGTTTTAACATAACTTCGCAACAAAATAATGATGACCGCGTGCAAGATGGGCGCGGGGCGACGAAGGTCATGAGGGGGGAGGGTCACCGTTAGCTCCGCGAGTTACTTTACCACGCGCGAGAAAGAATTTGAATTCCAATAATTAAAACACGGGCGAAGCCGCAAGAAATAGTAGTAGAATTGTAAAAACGATACAATTTTAACACTGTCCCTCGAGCTGTAATTATTTCTTAGGAATTAAAGAGCTTATATTTATTTCTTAATTATTAAAACAGAAAAAAATCTTAAGAAGACTTTATTTTTTTAGAAAGTTTATTTTTTTAAATTCATGTGAAGTGTTATAGCAAAATAGTCAATACATTTAATATTGAGTAAATTAAACATTTACTATTGAATAAATATAAACATTTTAATGAGGCCATCTATGAGAAAATATAACGCATCATTTCGAATATAAATAACGCCATCTACTGACATGTTTTTGAACTATTCATCTATCTTACTGAAGATATTGATTTTTTATTTATTTATCAAACGAAGTTAAATTAAAATTATGAAATAAGGTGACAACCTGTTTAAAGCTAATACACGTAAAATTATTTTGTTAAAGTAACACGTTTAAAATAACTAAAAACATATTTTCACTTAAATATACATTAAGATACGCAAATTAATAATGTCTTATAGAACACACCGTAATTATAAAATTTGTGAAACAAACACAACAAAAAATGTCTATTTTACGCTAAAATCAACTAAAAAGACAATAAAACAAAAAACATAAATAATGCAGAAGTGCAAACAGAGTCGCCATATTAATTTGTTTGAATTTAATCTTATTTTTTATTTTGTCATTCTAAATTGAAGCAATAAATGTTTAAACGCAAAAGCCCTTTTGGGTTTTGCCCAACTTTGCCCACTTTTATATCGCAAATAAGATCGACGACAAGTAAAAACTTAAACTTTATAAATAGATTCTAAATATTATAAATTTGTTCAACGAACAAAATCTGTCCGACCAAAAAATTGTATAGATAGCTAGAAGCTTAAAACATCGTATGATACTAATAGAAGCTAATTATATGCCAAGTAAGAGCGGCTTACGCAATTTAAATTAAATTAATAATAATTATATTAACATTTTTGATAAGGCCTATAATGGCCCAATCGAATCCGGGACTTAGCATCAGCACCACCGGGCCATACCCGACTCGAACATAACTGAGCGGCCCGCCTCCCCGCCGCCCCGCCGTGACGTCAGCCCTACCTGTGCTAGCTACAGCCGCGAGCGCCGGCCCTGCCGCGCGTCCCCGCCGCCCCGCCGCCCCGCCGTTGCAACCGCGAGCGAGCATATTTGTTTTATTGTAATTTACCTTACTAAACTTTTATTCAAAATATTTATTTACAATAAAAGAATTTACAAGTAGGCTTATCTATATAATAATTTATTTTATTTATGTAATTTTTAAATATGCAAATTAAAATATAAGAAGTCCTAGATTTGTTATTTGAAATCACATCACACGACTATTGCATGATGGCAGACCAGCCACGATGGACTAGCTATTCTTAACACACTCCTACAACATGTTTATCAAATGAAAGGATTTGTAGAGAATACGAATGCGGGTTAAAAAAACAACAGTAAAAGTAAAAAATAAATTAAACTCAAGCTTTTATTTAAATGTGTTAAAAAGCTAGAATATTCCTTTCCTAAAACTATTCCTTTAAAACTTTTTCTATTACCTTATAACGTCACTAGAATTAGGGCGAGCGAAGCCGCGGGATCCGCTCGTATGTTTATAATTTATAGCCTATGTGATATGCTGATGTGTAAGCTATATTATTGTAAAGTTTCATTAAAATCCATCCATTCAGTAGTTTTTGCGTATTCTTAAAAACTGTCGCTCAACTTTTATAATATTAGTAGGATAGCGCAATTTACCTACCAGTACATGAGTACATCAGTATATATAAATAAAATTGAATTGTCTCTTTTTCTGATTTCAAAACAATAACTTTTTACTAAATTCATACGAAAGTTAAATACTTACCTAAATAAAAAAAAACAATTTTTAAGATTTTTGTGTCTGTCTGTTTGTTCCTGCTAATCTCTGAACCGGTTGGACCGATTTTGACAGGAATACATTTTACGAGAAAAGAAAATAAGTTAAACGGTTCTGTTCGTGATATTAATATTTAACATTAATTTAACTAAATTAACAGCAACATTAAATTAGAAAAATGTAATTCAACCGGGATTCGAACCCACGACCTCTAATGGCTCTGTGGGCCAATAACCCTATTGTTAATAAGGGCGGCAAATTCACCCATCCAAAATCTAGATAAATAACAATTTATCAAAATAGGTATGTACAAACTTGTTTATATAATGTATGTATCTCTAAGCGATAGCATAAGTTAATCTAAATAATATTTTTAGTTACAACTTTATTACAAATTACAAGATAAAATAAAATATTTTTAAACCTCCATCAATTCACACAAACAGTCATTAAAATAATACACAAAGTTATATTATAAAATGATTTAATTGAATGATGCAATATTGAATAACATTCACTAGAAATTACAATCTATCACAATATCTTGTTACATACTTTAAACAAAACAATGTTTAATTTATTTTCGCAAACATTCTTATAAATAACAATAATTGTTAAATTATTAGGCAATGCACTCGCTAAAATATTCGTAACTAGCAATACGCGCGGCGTCGTTCATTTTTTAATCGCTACTAAACTTCATTCGATCACTCGCTGTGATATCAGTGATAATGTAGCATTCAAATAGTGAAAGAATTTTTAAATCGGTCCAGTATTTTTAAGCCAATTCGTTACAAACATACTTACATACAAACCTTTCCTCTTTATAATATAAGTATAGATTTAACATAACTTCGCAACAAAATAATGATCACCGCGTCCAAGGCGGGCGGTCGTGAGGGGGGAGGGGCGCCGGTATCTCTGCGAGGTATTTTGATTCGTCTTTAGAACGCGAGCGAAGCCGCGGGAAAGGCTAGTATTAAATATAGCCTATGTTCATCAGAGATAATGTAGGATTCTAATGGTAAAATTTTTTTTAATCGGTCCAGTAGTTTCGGAGCCTATTCTATTCAAACAAACAACAATAAAATCTTTCCTGTTCATAATATTGGTGTAGAATGTAGATAGTGTAGATAGATACCTATCAACCATAATACATAATTATCACTACATAGTATAAAACAAAGTCGCCTTTTTTGTCCCTATATCCCTATATCCCTATGTGCGCTTAAATCTTTAAAACTACGCAACGGATTTTGATGCGGTTTTTTTTTAATAGATAGAGTGATTCAAGAGGAAGGTTTATATGCATAACTAGCAGATCCCGCGGCTTTACCTGTGCTAAATCTAGGGAAGAGCCCGAGCGAAGCGAGGGCGAGTCGCTAGTAATAAAATACATTCAAACTGTTATGTACCTAGAATGTACTCACAAGTTTTTAATTCTACACGAATATCGGTGATCCACCTAATACATAAGTAATTCTAATGGTAATTTTTTTTAATCGGTCCAGTAGTTTCAGAGCCTATTCTATTCAAACAAACAACAATAAAATCTTTCCTCTTTATGATATATAAGTTAAAATTACAAGGACATTTACGATACCTACGAGCATAAAACAAAATTATTGTATGTATGACACAGACCACAATCCATACATAAAATTTAAAACTAAGTAGGTACATACGCACTAGAGTTTTGATTTCAAATTTCAATTAAATGTAAATACAGCAAACTGTATCTCGTAACTACACACACTGAACAATCGAAGCAAGTCTTGTTAGGGGTACGAGTAGGCGAAGGGACTGGGCATTGGCCTTCCTCTACCAATAAGTTCCTCAAATCCTAGTAGTAGGTACGCGAAGCGGTACATAGCCGTTGATACCGCCTGCACACATTTTATTTTACGTACGCAGAGCTCCTGATGCTGTAGCTTCGTTTTATATCATCTCCCGTTAATTAAACGGTTGTCACTGTTGAAATATGTCTTCAAACCTTGGCAATGGCAACCACTAGCGGCCAGGATGGATATTAACGAACCGCTTGGTTTATTGAAGACTGTCTAGGTACCAAATGCAAATACCATAGTAAGCATTAAAGACTAATACAGTATGACACTTTCACAACTATTACACAGATTCATTAAAATCAGTCCTTTGTCTCATGTACGTGCTCCAACTTCAACGCTTTAAAGTCAACTAAAGTAGTAAAGACAAAAACATAGGTAAGTCATAAGCAGAGCCGCCTTTGTCAAAGGAATGCCGACAATCGACATATTAATTGCAACTTTAATTTTATTTTTGGTAATTTTAGGCCTTTTAATATTAAAAAAATTGAAGTAATAATAGTTCAAATACCTAAATATTTTATAAATATTATTATTTTCCTTAAGGGGCCGGCGATCGACAAATTGCTAATAATAACGTAATACGAAAATCATTTTCAAGTTAAGCATATTTTCACCTTGTTATGCTGTTATTCGGATAGTATTAATCTAGGTTTCAAATAATTTTTAATTGCAAAATACTAATTTATAACGATTTGTAAAGTAATTGAATTTCTCACATTTTTACAGTATAAATACCTACGATGTTATAATCTCATATGTTCTATATTAAAAAAGGTGATATTTTTAATATCGTTTGTTTTAAACATAGCTTACTATATTGTTAAATAATACAATATAAACTAACTAAAACTATTGTAAAAGCATTGAGTTTTAAATAATTTAATTCATCATTTTTGTTTATTCTTACTCGAGTGAATTTGTTAAACTCATTAATACGAGTGAAAACAAGTTTGACTCGAGTTCGTTTGCACGAGGTTTTGTCGAGGGAACTCAGCGGGCCGAATAGATCAGTTAAACGCTAAAATTAGTTATTATAAGAAATATTTAGTTGTAAGTTTACAGCAAAAGTCTAATTATTATCTAATTACTGATACTTAATCAAAAACAAATTGAATTTTTAAATAAGTGAAGTTCATTTTGAACTATAAAAACTGATAATTTCTTATTTGAAATTAAATTGTACTTTTACATGGAAACTTAATTAGTCGTAATACTTACATTTTATTTCATATACCTACCTATTTAAAAATTTTATATAATATAAACTAATCGAAAATCAGCTCGAGTGATAAATTCTGACTCGAGTTGTAAGGAATGTAAGTACTAAGTAGTAAGTAGTTCACTCGAATGGCTCGAGTCGTATCTATGGTATGACACGTCATAAAATAACCAATTACATATTTATGAAGTTATACATTTATTTCATTTCAATATAGTTTTAAATGCTATTGTCTTAGAGCATAATTTGGCGCACACGACTCGTGACAAAAATATTATACGGCTAGCACGAAATGTCGAGCGCGGCAGTTGTGGTCGTATTATATGTAATAAAAATAATTTTAAAAATTAACGCTTGCCTGAGGTATTATATATAATAGGCGATTTGATTATTAATTAATAATAGGGTATTTTTTCAGTTATCTAATATAACGAACACTCCTAATGACGGCACGCAATACACATTCTAACTACATATTCGCAAATGTTAAACGGCTAGTCATGCTTTCTCATCAAGTATTGCGATTTGCGCGGGAACAAGCGCGGCGCGGCGCGGGACGTATTGGTGTGTCGACGTAGTCTATAGCGAAACATGTAAATGTGTGCGTGAGCACGACGACTAGGACTAGTAGGTGAAAATATAACAAACGTCAAAACTATTTTTATCCATACTAATATTATAAACGCGAAAGTTTGTAAGTATGGATGAATGGATGTTTGTTACTCTTTCACGTAAAAACTATTGAATGGATTTTAATGAAACTTTACAATAATATAGCTTATACATCAGAATAACACATAGGTCACAAATATGACGATAAGTGTCAAGTAAGTAGTAAAAAATCTACCACCTGCGAGCTATTCCGGCGTGCGCTGCCAAAACCGCTAGAGTTACACATATGTAATGTATGATGGAAATGTTTATCTTAAACAAGCGACTCACCCTCACTTCGCTCGGGTTAGTCCCTAGATTTAGCGCGAGCGAAGCCGCGGGTTCCACTAGTAAGATATATTTATTCTTTAATTATAATCAAAAGAAAAGAAATGAGGATAAAGGTTACCTTTGGTATGCCATCAATTTCATTACTCTGTATGGATATTTAATTGCAACAATTAAAATATTTTCGAAAAACGAATGTGATTTCGTTTTGTTCTATAAGCATGGTTACATTTAATCGTTATATCGTATTATTTTTTAAATCTCTTATATTCTCTTCTCTCTTTTTTGATCTTTGAATCGATAATAATTGTAGGAAGGCACCGTAAAGAAATATTCTAGGTATTTGATTTGCGCACGGAATTTTATTTTAATAAAAATCAAAGTTAAATTACAATCTTTTATCTAACTTGCAAATTGCAATGTGTGTTTGTTGGGATGGAATATTGTGACTCAATTTTGAATGAAAAGCGCTTGCATTTTTAACAATTTTAATTTAAAGAAAATAATAACAGCGCTGCAGCGCTTTAAGCGCTTAAAGCGCTTGCATTTTTAACAAATTTCACCGCAACAAAATAACTAGCACTTAACTTAAAAATAACAGCGCTGCAGCTCTTTTATCATCAAAGAGGACTTTGTCACCTTCCAAACAAAAAGTTACATCAAAATCGGACAATGGATTACGGAGTAATAGCTAAAAATAGAAGACAAGTTAAAAAATTGGATGCGGCTCCTAAAGCCCTTTTACCTGACACCAATATTATAAAAATCCGTTGAGTAGTTTAGGAGTAATACACGATTTTGTCCGAGGGGGTGAGGTAAAATTGGGGGGGGGGGGTCGGTTTTCGTGGGAAGATTGGCGGGGTCGAGTTTTGGGAAGGTGTTAGAATTGGAGTGGGGGGTGCACGTGCCGAATTTGAAATTTTTGAAGTAAAGGTAGGGGGGGGGGGTATTGGTAAGGGTATACTCTACGATCACGATTGAAAGATATGAATTAAAAGAAACATATTTTTTCGAAAAACAGGTAACGGGTTCGATTCCCGTTCCAGATTATACCTATACACAAAATATGAAATAATAATTCTTATATCTAAACTTAATATTTAAAACTGAAAACTTCTCAAGTCTTAATTTTTCAAGTAAAATAAATAGGATAATAATCCTATGTCTTGGCACTTTTAGCTCCTCCCATCAACTAATATGAAAAATATTGTACAAATTTTGTTCGTTGAATTTTATTATTCATATTATTTTTCTATACAAAATCTCGGTTTTATAAAAAAAAAATTATTATACTAATTTTACTGATTTAGTTTAATTAATTACTTATTGTACTACTACTTTTTTTAATTTTAATTTCTTAACAAAATTGACTTTATTTAATATAAAAGTTACAAGGATATCCAAAGAATCTAATATGTATGTCGATATCTGTAAAATATTTACGTAAACAATTTTTAAACTATAATTTTACATGTCATTTTAATACCTTAACTTATATCTAGTCCGATATCTCCGGATCCACTGAACGGATTTGAGTGCTGTTTTCTTCTCTGGAAAGAAGAAGAGTTGCTCCGTTGGGTCTAATAAGTTCCAGGGTGGGGAATCGATCTAGATTCTTAGTTATTTAGGTCCAAAATTAGGTTTCAATTTTCAAAATTTTGTATGTTAGATAACTCCGAAACTACTGGAGCTATTTTGATGGGATTTCGCTTTTTGTGATCCTATTGTTATGGGTTTTCCTCTGATGTCTGTCATGACCGTCTAAGTTTACCGACGGCGAAAAGAGCAATTTTGCTGGAATTGTTTTTTTGCCTTTTTAGCGCACTTAGTGGAGTCCAAAAAATTCAGTTTTTTGGTCATAGGTGGAGGTCAATGAGCACTTTAGAACGCACTATTTAGAAGCATATGTCGTAGATCTTAATCGAGCAGCGTCCACGAAAAACTAAATCGGTCACTCACAAAATTACAGTTTTTATGCCAAATTAGGTTCAAATTGTTCGATTTTGAAGATTTAAAATAGTCTGTGCTATTCACTGTCACTTTTTACACCTATATAGTCACTTTAAAGTTTTAAAATCGTCACTTTTTCCACTTTTTATGAAACGGTTGGTTTTGGCGGGAATCCATTTTTCGAGAAAAGAAAATGAATTGCTTGTGAGGTATTATGTTTTACGGTTCCGTTGGTGATATTAAACTTAACATAAATTTAACTAAATTAACAGCAACAGTAAATTAGAAAAATGTAATTCAACCGGGATTCGAACCCACGACCTCTAATGGCTCTGTGGGCCACCCTATAAGCGCGTAAATTTTTCTGCCTCGTGTCTCACAATCACGATTTTACACAAGCTATTCTTTCTCTTCTACATATTTATTTTTTAAATTAACATGATTAGTAAATAAAATAATAATTTATTGTAATAATCTTTTTTTAAAATAACAACGCCTACAAGAAGTCAAAATCAATAAAAATGTATTTCTTGCTTAAATCCTTCTTCATAGAAATGCCGCGATAAGACGTAGTATAATTGTGGCTTACCGTTTTTGTGTATCATTCATGTCTTTGGATTGTATTACATCGATATATTAAAATTAGCCCTTTTACATATTCTTATGTGCGTGCACGCACTTCAAAACTTTTAAGTCAACTGAAGAAAAGAAATAGAAATTAGAAAAACATTTTTAAGGATGTTCTTTATATTTTAACATAATTTTTATTACATATAATACGACCACAACAAAGAGAATGTAATCAATATGGACCACAACTACCGCGCTTGACACTTTGTGCTAGCCGTATAGTATTGTTGTTACGAGTCAAATTATGCTCTAAGACAATAGCATTTAATACTATGTTGGAATGAAATAAATATATTACGTATTAAATTATAGGTATTTTTTTTCTTTTTAAGATATTTGTCCGCCAAATTATGCTCTAAAACATTCATTTTTAAAACTATATTGAAATGAAATAAATGTCGTGCTAACCGTGTAATATTTTCGTCACGAGTTGTGTGCGCCAAATTATGCTCTAAGGCAATAGCATTTAAAACTATATTGAAATGAAATAAATGTCGTACTAACCGTGTAATATTTTTGTCACGAGTTCTGTGCGCCAAATTATACTTTAATACAATAGCGTTTAAAACTATACTAACTATACTAACTTGAAATAAATATATAATGTATGTACATATTTGGTTATTTTGTTCCTAATATAATATTTGTTTGTATTATACGTTACGTTAGATTGTTTTTAAAATAATATTAGTGCGGTTTACTCGCTTGAATTGTTTATCAATATAAAGAACACTCCTTAAAAAACATAAACCGCGTTTGCCAAAGAAATGCCGACATAGGGGTCAAGGACATAGCAAGTGTGACTACCGTAGTTGCGGCGGTAATTGTATTGCTTTACTTAATTGCTACTTTAATATTATTATTGATATTTTTAGGCCTTTTAATATAAAAATCATATTATTGATGTTTTAAAATATTGACGTAATAATAGTTTAAATTAAAATATTTTATGAAAAGCTTTATTAAATATAATGTCAGAAACGTAATAAGAACATATAATCTCATCTTTTTTGAAGTCGGTTAAAAGTATTGTCTGAACACTACTTGTGAAATATGAGCTAACAAATATATTAAACACAAAACGCGCATGCCGCTCCGCCTTTACCCGTGCACCCAGAGTGGCCCCCTCAGTAGTCAGTGAGACACAATAAAATCGACAAAGTAAAGGCGAAATATACGTAGTTTACAAATATTATAAACACGGAAACGCACCCCCGCACCACCCCGCTCCGCCTTTACCCGTCAACCCAGTGCGGCCCCATAATTCGTAAGTGGGACACAATAAAATCGATAAATTAAAAGCAAAATATACGCGGCTCGCGAGCACCCTCCAAATTTCGCGCGGCCGATGGATGAACTACGATATTCGCCAAAAATCACCCTAGGAATAAATTTGTGTCCAAGCCAAGTTATCGCCCGTGCACCCAGAGTGGCCCCCTCAGTAGTCAGTGAGACACAATAAAATCGACAAATTAAAATCGAAATATACGTAGTTTACAAATATTATAAACACGGAAACGCACCCCCGCACCACCCCGCTCCGCCTTTACCCGTCAACCCAGTGCGGCCCCATAATTCGTAAGTGGGACACAATAAAATCGATAAATTAAAAGCGAAATATACGGGGCAAAATATACGCGGCTCGCGAGCACCCTCCAAATTTCGCGCGGCCGATGGCTGAACTACGATATTCGCCAAAAATCACCCTACGAAGAAATTTGTCTCCAAGCCAATTTTTGGCCCAGTCATTTCAAACATCGAAACAAACCTTTGGACAAAAAATCAGGGTTGGTTAATATTGTATCCGGAATACGGATACAATAGACCGGTGGATACAAGAGTGCAGCCAAATTTCCCCATACTTGGGACAAGATGATTCGCAAGATTTATATATATATATATATATATATATATATATATATATAATACTAAAATCACTAATCTTCAACAGCCAAAACAGAACAGCCAAACAATTCGAGCAAGTAGGCACTTTGTGCTCCAGACATACATACTTTTTTACATTTATGGTAAGAGAACCTGGTTTTTCGGTTTTTTGCCATTCAAATCAAATCAACTCAAATCAAAATATTCTTTATTCAAATAGATTTTTACAAGCTCTTTTGAATCGTCATTTTTACATTAATAAAATTAAATGTCAGTCTGTAAGTCTGTGAGTAAGCTACCACCGGCTCGGAAAGCTGTTCTGCTGAGAAGAACCGGCGAGAAACTCAACAGTTGCTCTTTTCAAATATTTGGTAACAATATGGTATTACAATTTATCTATTTATCCTACGTGAGACACAACCAGTCACTCCCACACATTTACATCTACTAGGTATTCCGTGATGGTGTAATAAGCCTTATTCAGTAGCGTATTTTTAATTTTAGATTTAAATTGCTTCAAAGGCAAGCTCAGTATTGACTGTGGAATTTTATTATACATGCGTACACCTTGCCCCATAAATGACCTATTTACTTTTTGTAGGCGAAAACTGGGTGTTACAAGTTTATTCTTATTTCTTGTATTTATACCGTGTTTGTCGCAGTGCCTTGAGTAGCTATTAACGTTTTGACGAACAAACATGATGTTACAATATATATATTGCGCAGCAACCGTAAGTATACCTATTTCTTTAAAAAGTTCGCGGAGAGTATCCCGAGCGCTCATGTTATAAATAGCCCGAATGGCCCTTTTTTGAATTATAAATATTGATTTAATATCCGCTGCATTACCCCACAACAAAATACCGTACGATAAAATGCTATGGAAATAGCTAAAGTAAACAAGTCTGGCAGTATCAACGTCCGTTAGCTGCCTGACTTTTCTAACAGCGAAAACAGCTGAGCTCAGTTTACTCGCAAGAGACGAGAGATGGGGGATTGCAGACCCGAATCTAAAGTCAATCCCAAGAAGACCGTGGAATCTACCGTATTTAACATGTCGTTATTAAGATACAAATTGAAATTCTGCCTTTTTACATTAGGTAATAAAAACTGCATATATTTTGTCTTCTTGGCATTTAAAGCCAGATTATTGATGTTAAACCAGTGAAGTATATGCGATAATGCACTATTTACTTCGTCGTAATTATTTAACTTTCTATCAACTTTAAAAATTAAGGAGGTATCATCCGCAAAGAGTACAGTATCACACAATTTATCGGCATAAAACGGAAGATCATTAATATAAACTAAAAACAAAAACGGACCCAGGATAGATCCCTGCGGAACACCCATTCTAAGACGAGAACCAGAAGAATTGACGTTATTTACCGCGACCTTCTGAACCCTATCAGTAAGATAAGAAGCAAGTAGATCGAGAGCAATACCACGAACACCGTAATGTGCAAATTTAAGTAAAAGAGTTTCATGTTCCACACAATCAAAAGCTTTAGATAAATCACAGAAAACTCCAATTGCGTTCTGTGATTTTTCCCAAGCGTCATAAATATGTCTAAGAAGCGCAATCCCCGCATCAGCTGTAGACTTGCCTTTAGTGAAACCATACTGTTTACTATGTAAAATATTATTTGTGTTAAAATGAATTATAAGTTGACTTAAAATAAGTTTTTCAAAGATTTTACTCATACATGGCAATATAGAAATAGGTCTATAGTTGCCAGGATCATTTTTTTCCCCATTTTTGAAAAGAGGTATTATTTTACTAATTTTCATTAGATCAGGGAATATTCCAGTATCTATGCATTTATTGAAAATAAGAGACAATTGTGGTGCAATGTTTGTTATTATTGTATTAAGTAATTTAACAGACATGCCCCATATATCACCAGTTTTTTTAAGATTGATAGTTTTAAATATTTTAATTATTTCATCCGCATCTACATAAGAAACTTTAAATTGGTGATCACAGTGAGCAGTATGACTTTTCAAAGAAATTAATGCATCTGTAGGAGAAGATTTTAAAGAAGATGTGACCTTTTCAGGGATTTTCGTAAAATAACTTTCAAATGAACTTGCAACATCTTCATTGGAACTCACTGTAGCATTATTAATTAACAGTTGGACAGGTTCACTAGCGGGCTTTGATCTTCCAGTCGTACGAGTAATCACGTCCCAAGTGGCTTTAATTTTATTATCAGAATTTAAAATTTTATTTCTTATGTATATAGACTTAGCCTGCTGACAAACATTTTTAAAAATTTTAGAGTAAGCTCTTACCCGACTATGGAAACTTGGGTCATGATTCCACTGCTTCATACTATATAATTCATACAATTTATCTCTACTTCGGTATATACCGACTGTCGCCCAGTCGCTAAATTTCATTTTAGGGTTCTTAATTACAGTGCGCTCTTTAAATACGTCATTGAATGACTCTAAAAGTATATAAAATATTTTATTATAATAAGAATTAGGACTATCAACTGCCATGTCCATTTGTAGTAATTGCTGCGTAACTTTATCTTTAAAAAAATTAATTTTATAATGATTCATCGGTCTATATTTTATTTTTTGTTGAGTATTAATAGCATTGCTTGATATTGAAATTTTTTGACCC
Organism: Boloria selene; assembly: GCA_905231865.2. NCBI lineage: Eukaryota > Metazoa > Arthropoda > Insecta > Lepidoptera > Nymphalidae > Boloria > Boloria selene. Next base: position 8,909,779 of record HG993137.1, on the reverse strand, counting down.
AAGTGGTCTGAGCTTAAATTTCCTATTATTAATTTATCGAGAACTTCTCGATGATAGAACACATTATCAATACACGTGGAGGAAGAATTTGTTACTCGAGTTGGTTCGCAGAAAACGTTACTTAAGTCGTACGATCTGAATAGACTTAAAAGGCGATTACTCTGCTGCGTTACTTGTAGTATATCGACATTAAAATCCCCGCATACAATTATGGATTTACTACTAGTACATACATTTCTAAGAATATCGTCCATCTTATTTTCGAATATATCAAAGTCACCCGAAGGGGGCCGGTACACGCATAATATAACATACTGTTGAGTCTCAACGCAGGACAGTTCTATAGAACGCTCGACAGAGAGTGCCACTATGGCCTGTCGGCCCTTGCAAACTATATCATTTCTAACTAATACAAGAGAGCCACCGCGAGTAGCGTTCACTCACATTCAATTCATTCACATTCAAAGCACCGATCATTCCTGGTCGTCGTCACGTCGTTGAGTACTTTTGACATGCTGAAACAAAGTTCACAATTCAAACGGCTAATGCGTAAATATTTCTTGTAAAAATCGATCAAATCGGGCAAAACACTTACATATCTTAAAATTATACAATCACTATATAAATAGCAACAATAGCTTTATCAAACTAAGGAAAATAAAAAAATACACAATAACCATTTGACTTACTTAGTTGCTGACGCCGGTCTCACGGACCGGGTTGGCACCAAAACTCTGTAAAGCGCACCGCTGTTGCTGTCGCGGGGTAGACTGGCGGTAGAGGGCATCGAATAAGGCAGCTGCTCGAAATCGCAATGTAATTCGATGAATGGTGAATAAAGTATTTGATTTTTTCGAACTACCCGGTCTCACAGACATATACGTCACCATTGGCGGGTTAAGCATACAAGGTTATATTCGAGAGCTAAAGTATTGAGATAAGTAAACATATTACTGATACATTCAATGGGAATGTAGAACAATAGCGAGAAATTTAACTATTTTGTTTAAAATTAAAATAAAACTTATAGTAGTACCTATTATTACTTATTACAATGTTGATAAAGTAATTAAAGTTGCGTATAATTATTTAGGTACTTTATTTTATCCGTATTTAATAGAAGACTGAAATTGCAAGATAGTTATAAAATGTATGCTGGGAAAAGTAATTTCATTTGAAATATTGTCATTTACGTAATTTAAACTTAAAAGAATCTTGGCTTGTATACACAATCATGCTAACATAATAACAGCAACAATGATTTTGTGTGTAGCAAAATGTACTCACATTTTAATAATATCCTCTTGCACATCGTAATATAAGTTCTAAGTTGTATCATCAATTCAATATGCTACATGTCTTCACAGAACTGTTTGAACACATTGTATATTTAAATTTTTAAGGATAACCTATCGGACATTGTAATTTTATAGCAACAAATAAGATAAATGTATAGATTGGTGTAATGTAATCGTTACCTGCTTTGTTTCTTAGTATTTGTAAATTTTTCTGGTACTAAACATAGAAATTGTTCTATTTTGTCCCATACCATTGGTTCTTTCTTGATCTGAAAAAAATTATAGTGGCAAATGAATTTATAGCCTTCCATGTATAACATATATCACATATCCTAGAACTTCTTTTAGATAATACAATTTTAAATATTAACAGTTCAGCCAGTTCAGGTCGCTGGGTAGGATGCCAAGAAACGCATTAGAAGGCAGCCCACCTCCTGGTACCCAGCACCCAGCTCCTGGTACTTTTTGATAGCAGAGTGGAGTGTGGAGAAGGCCCTTTGGCTGTTGTGGTCAGTTTCGGCTGACCTACCGTCGGGGTGTCGTGGTATAGTGCGTAAGCGTTCCTGCCACGCCCCATTAAGACGGGAGAGGTATTGAGTGGGTTTAGTGAGTCTCGCAAAACCACCTATATCAATATGCATATTTGCCAGCAACAGTATATGCCAAAAATTTCTCAACGCTAAAAGAAAACGTCTATCATCTTTGTATTAATGTATAATAGGTAATCAAAATAGGTCTCAAACGGGCTAGATTGTTAACCCCAAGATAACGATACACTATATTATGTCGGTTAAAGATGCATATTTATTGTATTACATAATCACGGCTCAAATGCATAGTATCGGAAAAATATATTAGAAAAACACCAAATACGCGGCTTTAAAACGAAACACATGAAGTATAACAAAATGTTTTGTCAACATATTTACATAAAATGATTGGCATTTTTGCATTGCATTGTAAATAAATTATTATCAAAACACACCACTAAAATTAGGCCAATGATACAGTCCTCATTTATAAAAGTAAATATTGAAGATATATTTTAATATTATATTTGTAATTTTAATATTATATTAAAATTTGTAGTGATTTATTGTTATGTCTATTATGGTGAGATGTATAGGCAGACAATTTTCAGCCGGGCTGTCCTAAAGAAAAACATGATTTTTATGGTTTTATATAGCAATTCTATAATGAATCAATAATAAAACTAAAAGTATATACTAAATACAGTATAAGATCTTCATAATATCTCATCATTTTTACACAGAAATTATCATAAAAGGTCAATAGGACTACAAGATAAGATTATAAGATTTTTTATTTAATAGCTACACTGTCATTCTATCTATATAATTTTTATAAAAAAATATGTTTATATTCCATATAAAATCATTATTTATGAGAAAAAATTTTTAAAAGTAATCTAACTACACTAGTAAATTGAAAAATTGTGCACACGTGTGAAAGGATGAAACATCAATTTGGTCCCCTAATGTTGCCCCTTATACATAATTTAAAATTGCTTATTCCCCTCACGAAACAAAGTACATTATGACCCTTTTATTGTAATGTTATTATTTTATTATAATATTTTAATACCTTTATAATTGTTGGGAAAGTAACTGTAAGGATATATGGGTTTCCGTCGACTTTCCTGAATCTAAATCTCAAAACCGATTGACTCTGTGTGCCGTATACTTACCCCCACCAGTTCATCACAATATACTGGACCACTGTATAGATAAATGGAATTCTGTATGTGAAAATAACTCGAACAATGTCATTGTGGCTGACTTCAATTTGAGTTGCGTCATTACTCAGAGAAAATAAAGCTTGCTATATAGTTCCGAGCTTAGGTCTGCATCTGGTTGATTTTACTTATTTATATAAACTTAATCAAGCCAATGATGTTGTCAATGAAACAGATAAAATCTTAGATTTAGTATTAACAAATGTTGCATTTGAAGTTTCCAAATCTTTTAATGAACTAAGTAATTTTGATCCTTACCATCCCCCTTTAGAAATAGTATTATCGTTAATAAAAGAAAGTAAGCTTGCTTATAAGTGAAATCTTCTAAAGCCGAACTTCCGCAGAGCTGATTATGAATCTATTAACAAATATTTGCAAGACCAGCAATGGGATGATATATTTAAGGAAGCTAAGGATGTAAACACTATGTTGGCGTATTTTTATAATATTTTACAAGAGGCTATTCGTAAATTTGTGCCATTTACACTTAAACATAGGAAAAATAAGTTCCCTCCCTGGTTTAGTCGTAGTCTTATTAAGTCTCTTAAAGAGAAATATACTATAAGGTGGCGCTATAAACTATATAATAATCCTGTGGACGCTAGATTTAAAGATTGTCAGTGATCGTGTTAGTCGTCTTGCAAGGATGAATTATAATCTCTATACTAATAATATCGAGCAGGGAGTTATAAGAAATAGCAATGCAATTGCAAAACAATTTTCCACTGCGCTTAACTCTAATAAGCAAACTAATACATATGTAACCGAATCTTCCGCATATATAAAGCACCTTAACGATAACAATATTTCTGTTACAGTTCCTACAATTACTAGTGATGAAATACTAAATCTCTTAAAACGTATTGATCCGCATAAGGGTGCAAGCCCAGACGGTATATCTCCAAATTTTATTGCGCTTCATATATCTTGTGCTTCAGCTCTCGCTGTACCATTATGTTCTATTTTCAAATTTTAAATCACTGATCTCTGGCACCTTTCCGAATAAATGGTGGTTCCTGTACATAAATCAGGTAGTACTAATCTGATCGGTAACAATAGACCCATCTCAATTTTGTCTACATTAGGTAAGGTTTTTGAATGCGCTGTTTATCGTGTGCTTCTGAAGCATATGAAAAATTATTTTTCTTCCGTTCAACATGGATTTTCTAGTACCAGATCTACATGCACCAATCTGGTATCTTTTACTGAAACTATAGTCAATGCAATAGAAAAAAATAAGGAAATAGATGTAATATATTATACAGACTTTAGTAAGGCGTTTGATACTGTCCCACATGATATTCTTTTATGTAAATTACAAGAATATGGATTTACTGGATCTCTCTTTGCCTGGCTGAAATCATATTTAGAGGCTCGCTCGTTCTTTGTTGTTGTTAATGGTTTTTAATCTGACTTACGCCGGATTACATCTGGTGTGCCTCAGGGCTCACATTTATGATTTAAAATTCGCAAAAACTGTTGATTCCCTAAGTGATTGTGGTTGAGGCTTCTTCAAGATGATTTAGAAATACTTATGCAATGGTGTGAAATTAACGGGGTGAAATTAAATAAGGAAATATGTTGTCAAGTAAAGTTTACTCGAAAATTGAGTAACATTACATACAGATACTATATAAAAGAGAGCATGCTCTAGAGCCGTTGAAAGTTATTAAAGATCTGGGTATAACTTTCGATAAAAAAATGACTTTTCTTCCCCATATGGAAAATATAGTAAAACGTGCTTCTAAAATGCTCGGGTTTGTTATACGTAAGACAAAAATTTTTAAAAGTCCAAATATTAAAAACGCTCCTTTATTTTGGTTTGGTTAGGAATATCTTGGAGTATGACTCAGTTGTTTGGCGTCCTCACTACGCTACGATATCCTAAGACTGGAACGAATTCAGAAACGATTTCTGTGGCATCTGGCTTTCAGTGCTGGTAAAGCCAAGAAAATTCCTTCTTACAAAGAAAGGTTGGCCTTCTTCGGAATGACAGCATTAGATGAACGTCGGGAAGTTCTGGATCTTTTGTTTACTCATAAACTACTGAATTTATTGACTGTCCCAAATTGCTAAATAAATTTAGCCTAAGACTTCCAGTAAGAATTCCACGTAAACCTATTTAACTCCTTTGTCCTCCACTTCGTCGGACCATCCTTGGTGCCAATTCCCCAGTCCCATGTTTATGTAAAATGCTGAATTCTTATAGCACAGACGTCGACATATTAGCTAATTCCTTGGCCAAATTCCGAAAATCCATTTGCACCAAAATTGGCAGTCTTAAATAATGTAATAATTGTTAAATTAATGTATCTAGATACCTATTCATTGATTAATTAAAAAAAATATGTTTTATTTCTAAATATACTTTGTTTAATATTTTATAAAACTTAATTTCTGTGCATGCTGTGTTTATCTGTAAGTAATCACTACACTTAGTTCCTATTTCTTAGTTCTACTTTATTTTTTTATATTTGTGTGTATTATTGTAAGTGATTGTAAATAAACCTTATAAATAAATAAAAGAGTTATGAGTTACTTACTCCTTCTCCAAGTTCAACTTTGTGCATTTTTGCCATTTGCAGTGCAACTAGTTGGAGTATTTTTGGTTCAGTCACTGTGTCTGGATTTAGAGTAACACCTGGATAGTACTCGTACAAGAGCCCATTTTTAAAAACACCATAAATTTTTGGGGCCAATCCAGCTTTATTGAGTATGGTGATATTTCTATTAAAATAGTAGGTATTATTTATTATATAGGTCTCTAAGAGAGCATACATTCTTACAATCATAGTAAATGATATAACATGACGTAAATACTAGACTAAAATTGATCCCCTAATTATAAGCAACACTGAATTCTTTTGAAATAACTACAAGAGAAATCTTATATAAAAATACATTACATTGGTAAGAGTTAAATTAAAAATTAACAAAGCATTAAAACATATCAATATTAAAGTTAGTTTAAAAAATAATTTGCTAAAATAATAATTGAATACACAAAATACATCAATAAAACTAACATATTACAAAATGCTTACCTCACTTCTGCATTTCTATCTATCAGCAAATCAGTTTTGTTTCCATATATTCTAACAAGTATAATATTTTCACCATTATCTTCATCAGTATTTAATTGGCATGCAACTAGTTTATTTGTAATGCCATCAGTAAATAGCTGTAAGAACAATGAAATAATTGTTTACCCAAGAAAGGTTTAAATGTTACCATAAATAATGTATAAACAACCTTGAATTTTATATTATTTGGAGGCCAGTTTGGTTTTATTTCTGACAAAATTTTGTATATTCCAGCATAAATATTATTCTCTTCGACTTCAACAGAAATAAAGTTGTGACCAGCCCGATCACATATCCGAGACATTTTATTTATTGAATGAAAATGTATAACCTAATCAGAAAGATTTAAGACTAAAGATCATCACGTTTTGCTGCACAATATATATGTATCAATATCATATATAAGTATCAATTCACTAAATTATCGATATATAAGTATCAATTCACTGAAGTGTTATGTACCAACAGGTGAACTACGGTTTACGTAAAGTTAGCATTCAATATTCATGACTGTGGATGTTTAATTTAATCATTTGGAGCACTAAATGTAAATGACACTTGGCACCTTAGTTTATTTAAGGGTACAGTTCCTATGTTGTTTCATAAATAACAAAATCATTGATGAGCTTGTAATTTGTATTTATAAATATTGAAATTGATATAGATCATTCGTAAAGTCAAAACTCAAAAGTGATAAATATTAATTCAATTCTTTGGTTTTTTGGCTTCAATGCGTGCTAGTTGAGCACAAATTATTTCGCCAATGTCAAGTCGGTTGGAAGAGTCACGTTCGAGATTGGCCGGTTTTATTTTAATTAATTCCACAAAAAGACTGGATTCACAGTATTAAATAGTAGGATTTTATTTCCACAATAATACCTCCACCTAAAAACATATAAACGGCACAAGGGTTAGTTAATTTATACATAAAAAAAAAACAAACAAAACATGTTAATGAACTAATACTACTATTAAAGCTTAATTTTATTATATTTAACATATTTACATAAAAAAGTACATAGGGGACCAAAAACGAACATCAACAAAGATTGAACATTGAGGGGACGGGGGACCTTGGACGGAAGAATATCATAGAGGGGGCGACGGAGATTGGGACAATTAAAGAGGATGTGGGAAGCTGAGCCTTCATCTAAGCCACACTCGCATAATGAGTGATCCCTTACCCTGATCTTAGCCAGATGAACAGGAGTACTTGCGTGTCCAAAGCGTAGGCGACTAATAGTAGTAATAACCCTCCGTTCAGTATGTTTCTGATGAAAAAACCATGGACGCTTTGGAATATCCGCCTGGATAGAAGCATAATGCTTTCCCTTAAAAGATTTTGATGAATTCCAGTAGCTGATCCAGGAGTTGTCTAGATGAGTTTTAGCGAGGGATAATACATCTTGAGCAGAGTTACTAAAGTGTTCAAGAGAGCCACATTGAGTCGCAACTTTAGCGCAAGAGTCAGCGGACTCATTACCAATAATACCAGAATGGCCTGGGATCCAAACTAATTGAATACTAAGCTGCTTATTGAGGCATGAGAGTAAAGCTTCACGGATCTTTAATATAATGGAATACCTTGTTTTGCTACGAAAAGGGCTTTCTTTAATAGCCAGTAAACAACTTAAGGAGTCACTAAAAATAACCGCCTGATTTATGTCATGAGAGTGGACGAACAAGATTGCTTCTAATATAGCAACAGCCTCGCCTGTAAACACTGAAGATAGGGGAGGACATTTAAATTGCAGAATAATATTAAATTTAGGAATCCAACACGCTGAACCAACACAGCCATTTTTAGACAGCTTAGAGGCATCTGTATATATGTGGACGTGGTTGAGCCAATTTTGATGTAAAAGAGCTTGGAACTTCGTGTTGGTATCAGCAGCACCCTTAACTAGACCAATATCTACTGTTATAGGAGGGGAAAAAGTCAAGGCAGGATAGGGGGTAGAGAAAAGTGGATTGGAGTTAAAAGAATTGATGGGATGAGGAAGGTTAGTAAATCTACGGAAACTATTCAAAAGGTAGGAAGCAGATCCACGTGAAGCGGGAATTTCAGACAATTCAATTAAACGAGGCCACAAAGGGTGGGATGAAAGCTGTAATGATTTGCAGACAAAACGATCAGAAAGGAACTGGCGGCGAAAAGGAAATGGAGCGTCCACACACTCTACCTGGAGAGCATTGGTTGGAGTAGATTTCATTGCACCAATTATGATTCTGAGACATTTATATTGCAATCTATTCAGCTTTTCTGAGGCTGCCTTATTAAAGGGGTCTAAGATAAAGAGTCCATAATCAATATGGCTCCGAATTAAAGCGTTATACAGCAGTTTTTGGGTATACGGGTGTGCACCCCACCACACACCAGATAGTGCTCTTAAAACGTTAACACCTTTCTCGCATTTATCGCTAATATAATCCGAATGAGAAACTCCGTTCAGTTTGTTATCGAGAATAATACCTAAAAACTTAACTTTATCTACCATCCTAATGGGATGATTTTCCACACAAAAACTAAAGTTAGGAATGTTTCTCTTTCTTGAAAAAACTACCGTCCGGCATTTATCCACGGACAGGGACAAGCCGTGATTAGAGAGCCACTGGTCTAGGTAGTGCAAAGCATTGTTTAAACGAAACTGAATGTCCTTTATTGACTTTGAGCTAAAATAAAGGACGATGTCATCTGCATACTGTAAAATATTGCAAAAACTGTTGACAGACAATTCGAGGTCATGGGTATAAATGCTATAGAGCAAAGGGCTGAGGACCGAGCCTTGTGGAAGACCTTTCCAAACCCGCCTAGGAGGAATACCTAGCAATGGGTGTCTAACAGATATGGTTCTACCGGTCAGCAGATTACATATAAAATGAGTCAACCTCGCAGGGATACTCAGCTGGAGCATTTTTTGCCTGAGTACCGGAAGAAGAACATTATCATATGCAGAAGCAACATCCAGGAAGACACCAACCAAGAACTCCCCCTTGGCGAAGGCTAGTCGAATGTCTGTCGTAAAAATGCTGAGACTATCTATAGTGCTCAGGCCCTTTCTGAAGCCAAATTGAGAGGGCGCTAAGATTTTCTTGCTTTCCACTAACCATTCCAAGCGATTTTTAAGGAGATGTTCAAAAATTTTAACCTGAGTGGAAGCTAATGCAATTGGTCTGTAGGAGTTGGGGTCGGAAGGACTTTTACCTGGTTTAAGCACAGGCATGATAAGTTGGGATTTCCATGCATCCGGAATTATACCTGAATCAAATGATGAATTAATTAAATTTAAAAAATATTTTTTTGCCCTGTCATTAAGTTTGGATAAAAATGAATAGGGAATGCCATCCTCTCCTGGGCATGAATCTTTTAAACCCGTTAAGACGTTATTTTTTTTTTTTTTTTTTTTTGGTAAAAAAAAAAATCCACAGGCGTTAAGCGCCCGTGCCTTTTGTTTTTTAATTTTTTTTTTTTTTTTTTTTTGGCGTTTTACATTTTTGGACTTAAAACCAGCGATACATGCTAATCATGTAACGTGGGCCGACACTGACTTTTTTTTTTTTTTTTTTTCAGTCGACTTTTAGGACTCTAGAACCCCGCCCCATCCCGCAGTTGGGCAAGCACAGCCTCTGTGATTTTTTTGTCGCGTTTAAGAATGGACATTTTGAGGCTGTGCTCTAGGATGGTCTTCGCTGAGGCTCCCTCCGCTCGACGAATAAATTTGCCAATTGCGTCGTCGCCATCGTCAGAGTAATAGACACAGGTCTTGGTGTGCCTTGTCACAGCGACGACAGCATGTGACACACTATCGTGAATGCGGAGCCTTTTGGTCTTCGTCCGCACGATGATGACCTCTTTGTAGGTTTGGCCCTGTGCCTCGTGGATGGTCATGACGCGCGACCCTTCGCCGGATCCGTATCCCTGGTCTATCAGGAGCTTCTTTTCCTCCTGGGTGTGGACCAAGTATAGGGTTCCTTCTTTGGTAGATGGTATTTGCGCGTCGGTGAACCTTTCTATGCTCAGGGAGTGGATGGTTTTACTGGAGGAGTAGATATTACCATAGACGTCTCTGATGGCGTATGCGACGTCTTTCGGGTTTCTATGCGTACAGGACAACTCACATGTGATGTTGGTCACCAGTGTTGGCCAGCAGTACCTTAGGTCGAACAGATTTTCTCTGTCGATATAAGGCAGCTGGTTTATATCTCCGATGAGTGCCACTTCTTCTGCGCCAGACAGTCGGGCTGCCATAACTATGGCTCCGAAATGGTTCATGAGGGCTTCGTCGACCGTTAGACGGTTGCAACTAGTGCCCTCCTTGAAACCATTTACCAGTATAGAGGCCATGGTACGCACCTTGGATTTGGCTTTGTCACCAAAGCGTTCCACGAGCTTCTCCCTTAGGTCTTTCGCTCCCTCGACTGTAGTGGTGGCTACTACTTCGTTGTCCTCATCGAAGTGACTGATGATGTGAGTTGTTTTGCCGCATCCGGGTACCCCGTTTGTCCACGTTAGTTTTGGCAGCTTCCAGTTTGCGAGTGTAATGCCGGTGTCGACTTCGCTCAATATGGTTTTAGCCTTCTCGAGCATTCTGTCGTCCAGCATTACCCTCGTGCACCTAGCTACCACAACTACTGGGTCTCCAGGAGATGTTTCAAATTTGGGGGGTTGTTGTTGTTCACGCCCCTCTGCTTCGACCAGTCCCACGAAGCCTTTAGTGGTATTGTAGGCGGTCATGTACGACCCTGTCATTTCCCCTTGAATAACTTGGGAAGTGTCATTGTCGTATATAGCCGCTTCAGCTTTGTCGAGTTCCACCTCCAGCATCTTTTCGCTTCCTCGCTGATAGGCCTGCATGATCTTCTGGCAGGTGGCTAAGTTAACCTTTCGGTTCCCTTTGATTATAGCCAGGAACTCGACAAATGCGTTAATGGCATGGTCTTGTGGGCTTTGTGCTGGTTTCAGCTTTGGTGGTGTGACTTGTCCCATATCAGCTCGAGTGCGGATGGTGTGTGGCGACTCGGGTTTCACCGAGTGTTTAACTCTAAGGAATTCCCTTATCGCCGCTGCCTGCCTGTCCTCGTTTGTTTGCTGTTTTGGGGAGACCAGTTGGCGGATGGTTCTATCTACTACCTGCAGTTCAGTATCCCGGCTCGGCCGTTCCTCACGACAGGTCCTTGGGCTGGAGGCTTCACGTTCAGCCTCTATCTGCCTTTGAAGGCGTTCAGACCCACTCAGCGGTGGCCCCGTGGGGGGTGGCTCTGTGGGTGGGGGATTTATTTTTGCCTCTCCTCTTAGGAAGGAGAGGTCTTCCCCTCTGTCTTCATAGACTATGACCTCGTGATGTGATGAGGCCAACAGGCAGCCGTAGCTATCGGCTACGTCTCCTCTAATAGAGCCTACCCTCATGGCGTCCACGCTAAGCTTTCGTGGGGGTGTGCCATCACTGTGCCCGTTGAGTCTTGAGAGCGCTGAGCAAGCTAGTGTGAAAGGGGAGTCTCCACCCCACTCGAAAAGTGCAATTGCTTTGTTTTGCAACCACACTATCCGGTAGGGCTGGTTTTCCCCCCTCTGCACTGTAAGTGCGTCGATTTTTGTGCACTTTACGCTCGTTTTCGTTGTGCTCCCTTTTATCAGCAGGGCTAGTCCCGGCGACACCGTCACTTTGTCCGGGCTCTCAGGGCGACAGAAGCTAATTCCCACTCTTTCTTGCTCGCAGCTCATGAAGAGTGCTACACCTTTCAACCTTATGCCCCTGTCTCCAGTCTCTCCCTTTTTGAGTAGTAGCTCAGGGAGGGTTGTGGGTAAAGTTGTTGGTGAAGGTGTGACAGGGGTAGCTCTCCTCGTGATCAGATTCCGTAGCGTGTTTGGGATGGCACGGAGTCGCTGCCTTAGAGTGGGTTGTGAGGATGTTGTTGTTTGTGGGACGATGTGTGTAGTGTTTGTGTTGTGTGAGGTTGGTGTGGTTTGTGTGGATTGTGGTTGTGTGGATTGTGGTTGTGTTGGGTTTGTGATTTGTTGGGTATGCCTAGTTGTGGAAGTGGTTGTTGTTGTGGTTGGTCTAGTCGCAGATGGTATGGCGGTTGAGCCGTTCAATTTAGCTGCCACTTGTGCGACTTTTCTCGCGAAAGTGAGGAATGGTAATCTGGTCGCCTCGTTCTCTATTATGGTTGGTAGAGATGGCTGGTCCAGTACCAATTGTAGGCTAGTTTTTAATTCCAGCCTTTCTTGGCCGAACCTTGGACATTCCAGTAGGATATGGAATATCGTTTCCTCGCATTCCGGGTCGCAGACACAAGAGGGGCTGTCTTTTAGGTTGAATCGGTGGAGATACGCCGCGAATCCTCCGTGGCCGGTCAAAATTTGAACATCGATTGGTGTTAGTGTCGTGTTCTTTACGATCTTCCTGGCTATCTTTACATCAGGAATAAAAGCCTTGGTTACCGCGCCGGTTGTGGAGGTGTCGTAGCGCAACTGCCACCGTCTCACCGTTTCCTCTCGTATCTGCCTTCTGACGTAAGATATTGGAACCTTATCGTAGTCAGGAGCCGTCTTTTTGGTTAGGGCTGCTTTTTTGGCTAGCTCGTCCGCTCTTTCATTGCCCGGTGTTCCTACGTGAGCTCGCAACCAGAAGAACCTCACAATTCTGCCCTCCTCTTTGATTTCTCGTATGCACTGTTTCATCTCTAGGGCTAGATGATGAGTTACCGATGGGCTCTTCAAAAGGTCGAGCGAAGATCTTGAGTCGCTCAGAATGTTAATTGAGCCTGCTTTCGATTTCCTAGCCATTCTGATTGCCCTAAGAAGTGCATACATCTCAGATTGGAAGACAGTGTTGTGTTGTTCTAGTCGGAATGTTGAGTACCTGGTCTCCTTTCCCTCGTTCCACCACGTCAAGGCAGCTCCGACCTTTCCTTCTATTTTACTGCCGTCGGTGAAGATTAACGGACCGACTATCTGGTGGTCTTCGATGGTTTTGGGGTCCAGGTTCTCTAAGCGCTCATACTCGGTTGTTATGAGTAGTGAGGGGTGGGGATTTTGTAGAGGTCCCACCCTGCGCTCTAATTCTCGACCTGGTGGTAAGAGGTCTTCGCAGTGTCCTTTTTTGGTCTTGAAGAGCATCGCTGCCTCTTGGACGCGAAGGTCTAGGGGTAGTAGGCCCGACAGGGTGAGTGCCGATGTTAGAGACACCGTTCTGTACGCCTTGCAGATTTTTTGAGCGAAGCCTCTTTGCAGAGAGTCTAGTTGTTTTTTTATTTTCAACTTCTCTGTTGCAGGAGACCACGCGCTTGCGGCGTACAGTACGATGGGCTCTATTACCGCCACGTAAATTGTTCTCACTGTCTCTCTGTTGAGACCCCAGTTCACCTTTGCTGCATACGCTAGTTGTTTATAGATGTCTGCTGCTTTTTTACATGTTGCAGACACGTGTGCATTGAAGGTTAATTTGGAGTCTATTATGAGACCCAGCAACTTAATTTCTGTTACCAGATTCAGCCGAGTGCCGGACATATGAATTATCGGGGTGTCATATTTGAGCTTTTTAGTGATGAGCATCGCATTTGTTTTGTGCGCTGCAAAGCTCAGTTTGTTGGTGGCACCCCATTCTTGTACGACAGCTAAGGTGGATTCGGCTGAGGATTGTAAGTCACTGGTGAGATGGTCTGAGAATATGAGGACAACATCATCCGCAAAGGCCTGACAGTAAACCCCCAGTTCTGCCATTTTGTGAAGGAGGGAGTCCAGGATTAGGTTCCAGAAAGTCGGCCCTCCGATTGATCCTTGGACACAACCCTTCGTGGTTCCCTTTTCACTGGACGCCCTGGCATAGTTGACTATGACCTTTCTGTCCTTTAAGTAAGACGATACTAGGGCAAATAGGTTTTTTGGACATTTTTTATGTACCATCTGCTTTTTTAGGGCCGGCCACCATGCGTTGTCGAAGGCTCCCTCGATGTCGAGCGAGACCACGAGTACTAGCTTTTTCGCTTTGATCTCAGCTTTTACGTGCTCGACTAGATCGAAGAGGGCGTCCTCGGTCCCGCGTTGTGGCATGAACCCATACTGGCTGGGATGTAAGGTTGGAAAGAAGCGCCACTGAAGTCTACCCACCAATAGTTTCTCTACTATCTTTCCTAAGATTGATAGTAGTCCTATTGGTCGGTAGGACTTCGGGTGGGTGTAGTCTTCCTTGGCTGGTTTACGGAGGATACACACATGCGCGACCTTCCACTGCTTGGGGAAATGCGACAGCGAGAGGCATTTGTTTGCCATCGCCAGAAACACCTCCCTGTCGCAATTTATGGCCGCAGCGCATATATCGGATGTGAGCCCATCTGGACCTGGAGCTTTCTTTGGATTGAGGCTCGCAAGAACCGTTTCCAGCTCTGCGGTCGTGAATGGTGGGTCGTCTTCCGACAAGCCTTGTATTTCCTCTAGAGTTTTGTGCTCTGTGGCTTCTCTTATTAGCCTTTGCTGCTCTGTTTCGGATTCGGCAGAGTCATCGGGATAGAACGTTTTTGCCAGGAGTTCAGCTGACTCTTCTGGTGACAGTGTTTCTCCTGCTGGACTCCTCAGCAACATATCGTTCTGTCTTTTTGTGGTTTTCCTGATGACTCTGTAGATCCCGTCCCAGAGACTCTCGCGATCTTGGGTGCTACAGAACTCTTTCCAGCTCTGAGTGGCTGCTTCATTTGTTCTTTGTTGGTAAGTTTCCCTTGCCAGTATGTATTCGTCGACCGTATGTTGTCTCCGACTGGGTGCAGCGTTTCGGATTCGGCGTTTCTTCCTAAGTACGTCCCTTTTTAGGTCTTCTAGGACAGCTGACCACCAGGGTGGTCTAGGATCGCCTTTCCACGCCTTCTTTTTAGGAATCGTGCTTTCACACGATTTGTGGATGGATGATGTGTAGATGTTTAACATCTCTTCCAATTCCTCTGGCCTTGAGAGGTTTGATATTCTGCCCAACGTGATGTTGTGTTCGGCAAGTTTGTTACTGAAGTTTGTGGTGAAGTCTGACCATTTTGCCTTCTTGGTGTTGTATCTGCGCGTCGAGATGGGCTCTAGTGGCTCAAGAGCCTTCTCTATGCGCAGTGCGAAGGTAATAGCGTTGTGGTCGGATGTTATAAGACTTCTGTCCACTCTCCAGTTTTCTATTTTACCGATTAGGGAGTGACTTGAAGCCGTCACATCCACACAGCTCCTGTACAGCCTATCCCCTCTGTAGGTCTCAAATGTTGGTGTTTGGCCGATGTTGAGGATATGGAAGTCCATCTCTGTGATGAAGGCATGGTATTCCGCTCCGCGATGGTTTTCGGAGTCGCTACCCCACCAGTGGCTCCAAGCATTCACGTCTCCTGCCACCAACAAGTTGTTAGTTGGGATTTTGAATGTGGCTGCCCTTATCTGTTTGATATATGGACCCATGTCTTGGTCCCCCTCTAAGTAGACGGACAGCAGTCCTAGCTTAAGCTGGCCTGCCTTTATGAAGACTGCCGCTACGTTTTCGGTAACGATTTGTGGGTCGTGAACGACCTCCAATTCATTACCCAAGACTATGATGGCTGCCTTCACTGGCTTTTGGCGGCGCAAGGTGCACTGGATGATGTGTGCACCAGGGTATTGCTTCATTTCGCCTGTCCTTCCTACATAGGGTTCTTGGACTAGCGCTATTGAGATACCCTTTTTCTGAGCCGCCTGTAGTAGTTCTATTGTGGCCAGCTTTGAGCGTTGCAAGTTTGCTTGTATAAACAAAATCCTGCCCGCTGCTCCGTCTGAACTTTGATTGGGGACCGATGGTTGGTTCTCTGGGGCGCCCTCAGCAATATTGAACCTTGGAGCGCGCTATAGAGTCCCACTTCTGTCTTTCCTGGCACTCATCGCTATAAGCTGTGTGTGCCAGTTCGGAACCGTCCCTTTTGGCCCTTACGCAGTTCACACAGCGTGGGGGCTCTTGTTTGAGTCTGGCCGGACATTTGACCCCGGTGTGTTCACCGCAGCAGTAGCTGCAGGTGTCCACTTGTGTTTTGCACACTGCCTTCGTATGGCCGTAGCCCAGGCATTTTGTGCATTGCACTAGGGGGGACTGGTCCTCTACCAGACATCTTCCAAAGCCCAAGTAGATCTTCTCTACGCTGGTGAAGCTTCTCCAGACCTCGGGCGATAGCTCCAGGACAGGGTGACACTCATGTGGATTTCGGGCGCGCTTGCGGTAGCGTACCCTCATCAGTAGTCCCGCCTTGTCTATACCGTGTAGAAGATGTTTGTTCTGCGCTTTTATGTATTCTATGATTTCTTCGTTGGTATAGGCTTGCAGGACGTTCCGCACGCAGACCAGTGGGTTTTGGTTTATTGGTTCTTTTACTGAGAGCTCCTTATTTTGTTCAACTTGACTTTTGATGAGATGCATGTCTTCTTTCGTAGCACATCTGAGGACGACTTTTTGGTTTTTGGCCTTTCGTACCCTGTCTACTCTCGCCCCGGTTTTTTTGATATCCAGGGCAGTCCTGATCTTTGTGATGACATTCTCGCTGGTCTCCTTCGAGTCTTTTGAGGAGATGATCAGGGTGTGATTAGGGGGTTGTTGTTTCGGCTTGGAAGCCATTTGGGCGTAGGTTGATGGACCCGCTGTGGGTCTTTCGCCTTGACTAAGCTCCTTTACTCCTCTTTGTATCGTGTCCAGGGTCTGTTTCACCTCTTGAACCGCTAGTTCCGTCTCGAGAGACGGTCTCGGCGGTGAGGTTACTTTAGGCTTCTCCTCCTTGAGTGCGCGGATGTCAGCATGCATCAAATTAAGCCTCTCCGAAATTCTTTCGAATTTCGGGGACAGGTCGTATTGTGGTGGGGGTGATGTATGAGTATGTGTTATTTGTAGTTGGGTCTGTTGAAGTGTGGTAAGTGTGTTGTTAATATGTTCTAGCATTTTCATTAGGCCCGTGTCTGGTTGTGTTTGGGGCGGTTCAACCTGGGGCAGTATTTTGGGCTCCGCCGCGAGGGTTTTTATATGTCCTACCTCGCGACGGAGCGTATCCAATTGACTGCTCAGGCTTGAAAGATTTTGGTTGAGGGTTGCCAGGGATTGCTGAAGCGCATCCCATTTCGGGCTTTCTGTACTTTTCCCGTATTGTTTCTGCGCCTCGGCAATCTCTCGCATCTTTGCCTCGATGCCCCCTTGCGCGTCTCTGATCTCTTTTACTTCTCTAAAAGGCTCAGTGGTTTCGTAGCCTAGCCAGCTACGTATAGCCTGGGCCTCCTTTAGAGTGCCAGCAATCTGATCCCTGGCCAGTTGCATCTCAGCGATCATGGTTTTTCTGATCACCTGGATTTCCTGGTTATGGGCTCTCTCGACTCGCACAAGTTCTTGTGCGTGTCGAGAGCGCTCCTTTTCCAGGTTACATTTGTGCCTGTTCCGGGAGTCTGAGAGCGATAGCACTATTTCATACAGCCCTTGCAGACTGTCGTGACACGTGGCCTTAGACTCTCTTTTCATTTTTCCCGCGTCTTCTAAAGCCTCCTTGCCCTTTTGCAGGAGTTCATTCGCTACTCCTGTGACCAAATCCATCTCCACTCCTGTGCCTCGTTTCGGAGTTGTGTAGAGAAGACTTACTCTTCTACTACATCCTGAGACGCCCGAGCCCACTGAAGAGGTCTCCAGATCGTCAGAGTCCGACACGTAGTGCTCCACTGTCACTATCGGCGTGTGGGTGATGTTAATTTCCGCCGTATTGGGTGTTTTTAACGGCACTGGCAAATCTCTTTCCGAGGTTGTGGTGGTGATTGGTTTTATCGCTGGGGCTACCGTCTTGGAAAGGACCTTTTGTCTCAGCGATCTCGGGGCTGATGGGGCGGAGTCCATAGGTTTACGGGATTTGTTGGTGGTGTTATCGCTTTTGGACGACATTGTCAAACGTTGTTTGTTTTTTTTTTTTTTTTTTTTTAAGGTAGGTTAGGTTAGGTTAGTCAGTCAGTGTCGGGACTCACGTTTTTATTCCGCTGGTGATCTACGATGGTCTTCGATGCAGTCCCGCTAGTTTTGAGTACGCCTTCTGGTGTTTTTTGTGCGCCAAAAATTCCGGTTCGCTTTCCTCGCTGTTTCTTGAATCCGGGAAAATGGTTGGGGCCAGATGGTCAGGCTCGTTGTGGTGATTTCTTTGATACCTCACACGGGGTATCTGTCTCTTCCGGTTCCGTAGATATGGCTCGCGGGGGTGAGGTACTTTGCACTAAGGGGAGGGGGGTTTAAAGGTTTCTTCTAGTACGGCGTTAGGGATGGGTTTTAAAATTTGGAAAAAGTAATTATTTGTGGGGGGGAGAGGGGGTATTTGCACTGAATCTGTCGGGGCCAAGTTGTAGTACTGGTCCTACCGATCAGAATGAGCCCAAACTCGGGGGGTCTAGCTTCAATGGTTCCCGAGATAAGCCCAGGGGGGTGAGGTAAATTTCCGGGAGGGGGGGGGGTAGTTTTGTGGGGAGAAGTTTGGTGGGGTCAATTGGTTTTTTGTTGTGGGGAGGGGAGGGGGTTGGTGTTGGTGGGGGTAAAGGTTTTTTTGGGGTTGTAGTGGGTGGAGTTGGTGAGGGCTCCTTGTTACGATTACAATGAACCGTCGCAAGGGGTGTTTGGGTTTAGGAAGTGCAGAGTACCTTAACTCCTTGTTTTCCGAAGTATCTTCGACCAGCGCAGGTGATCTTGAAGTTGGGGCGGAGTCTTCGGTCCGCACTGAGAGCACCCGGTCGGGGATAAAAGCACGTGTTCTTCAATGTGAGGTTATGAAACCGCGTGTCGACCACGTGTTTCTCAGTGCTGGTTTTCCCTTTATAACTCCGCTGATTCTTCTTCGATTTTTACAGTTGTGGTATCGTCTAACAGGTCTTCTTGCCGTCTATACGATGGTGTATAATGGACGCTGCTCCGACAATTCTCTTCTGTTTGGCGCTGGTACAAAGTCTGGGTCTTCCTGCTCCGGAACCCTTGGAGATATCACGCTGCCAGCGCTAATCCCGGTGAATCGGAAGGTGGTAATTTTTGTGAACCAAAATTTTTAGCGCGCGGCTCCGATTTCTATTTTTAAGAAATTTTTTTCGCGGAGCCGATGTTGTTGTTGCAAATAATTATGTACTTTTTCTATTCCATTCGGAAGGATTATTGGAATTAAGCTGGGAATTATTAAGAGATCTGCGAAATCTTTTAACATTTCTCCAAACTATAGAGGAGTGGCAGCGAGGATTTAAAGATTCGCAGAAATTAATCCAACCAGACTTTTTCTTTTTTGAAATTATTCTCCTAAGCTTAGCCGCACTGCGCTGGAAAGAAATAAAATTCTCCTCTGTCATAAAGGCCTTATATGACACTTCAGCTGAGTATCTGCTGTTAACAGCATCAGTGCATTCCTGATCCCACCAAGGATTGGAAGGCAACTGATTCTGTGTAGAGGATTTTCTGGGGATGGTCATGTCCGCAGAAAGTAAAATGGCTGTAACAAACTGGTTGTAACAAAACACGATATTCTCACTATCAACAATCTCCGGAAGAGTTTCAATCATGCAATCGACCGAATAACCATAGTCTGCCCAGTTTGCTTTCTTTAGGTTATGGGATAGTAGGGGTTGGGAATTCAGAAGGGGTAAAATTTTGCTATAAATAGAAATGAGGATGGGAAAGTGATCACTACCATGGGTGGATGGAATAGTGGACCATGATAGTTGAGAAGCAAGAGAGGGAGAAGATATGGATAAGTCCACAGCTGTCTTGGGGTTCTGACTTGGAAGCACTCTTCTGGTTGGAGAACCATCGTTTAATATGCACATGTTTAGGTTATCCAACATGTCAACCAACAAAGGAGAAACCCCATCGCAATAATAACAACCCCACATAATATGATGAATATTAAAGTCCCCCATTACCAGACATGGACTGGGGAGGGCAGCTAGGATAGAGTGTAGCTCAGGAATAAGGGCAGAGGAAGGGTGGGGAATATAAAGAGATAGGAATGAAATATCAAAGGCTCTCACAGCAACAGCATTAATGTGCTGGCTATGAGGAGGAAGAGAAATAGAGGAGAAGGGAATAGAGTGCCGAATAAGGATGGCACTACCTGCAAACCCATCACTTCTGTCATCCCTCAAACAGGTGAAACCTGTAACTCGAAAACGAGAACTAGGCAACAACCATGTTTCCGAGATGGCAATAATGACAGGCTTATACAGGTTAATAATGGAAAGTAATTCGTGTTTTTTGTTTTTTATACTATTACTGTTCCATTGGAGAAAGTGGAGAGGGGCCATTGTTAACGATCTTAAAAAGTTGGGAGAGATTTTGGGCAACGTTGGGCGGTAGGGGAAGTTCATCACACATTGAGATAATGCTAACTAAAGCTTCTGAAAGAATAAGTAAGAGGGATTTCTGTTCTGAAGGGGTATTAACATTATTGTTAAGAGCACAACCATTGGACAAGGAGGATGGACAACTGCCAGTAATGGCTTGATGGGCTTCTTTATCATATCCCTTACCCATTGGGGCCCTGGGACGAGATTGTCGGACAACAGTTTGGCGATAGGATCTTGTTTGTGAAGGAGAGGGAACAGTTGAGAGAGATTGAGTATTGGAATATGCAGGAGGGGTAAACATTTCCTTAGCTACATCTGAGTAGGATCTTTGGACGGGAGGAAAGCGAGCTGAGGCTTCCATGTAGGACACATTATCTTGAGACATTACCATTTTGATAGCTTGCTGTCTAGAAAACTCAGGACAATCCTTATCAATGGCAAAATGTTTACCTGAGCAATATAAACATGTTGAAGTTTCCTTAGGGATATCACACGCATCCCCAGTATGTGGTTGGGCACACCTGTAACATCTAGGCTTCGATCTACACTGGGCTTTAATATGACCAAAGCGACAACAGCTAAGGCATTGTATAGTAGGAAGTTTATAATTTTCTACAGGTAGGGATGTATGATAGCAGTACACTTTTTCAGGCAACATTTGTCCACGGAATGTGATGACAACAGATTGGGTCGGAACCCATGTTACAACACCCTCACTAACATTCTTTCTATTCAGTCTTCGCGCTTTTATTACTGCTCCACAACCAGTAGGTAGTTCTAAAGACTCAGCAAGCTCCTCCATTGACCAGTCTACCGGGACACCTTTAATCAGACCCATTCTTGTAATATTATATGTTGGGATGATTGCCACATACTTTGCCAATTTTAAAAAGGGGTTATTTAGAAATTCATTTGCAGCCTGAGCTGAAGTGAATTGGACAGAGATTTTGTTTCGACCAACATTCTTTACCCCATCATGAACTATAGACTGTATTTTATTATGGTGTAAAAATTGGCCGAATTTAATAGCCCGTACAGTAGTTCCTGCTGCTGGGTCTGCAACTTCCCGTGAGACATGTACAATGAAAGGACCTTTGTCATCATTACAGTATGATTTGGGACCATCTATCATACTTGGGTGCATATATACATTTTGAATGGATGGAGTGGCTAAATTAGGGTCTGTTATGGTTTTTTTATTAGTGACTCCATCTATATCGTTATCGCCAGGTCTCTTACGGAAAATAGGAATTTCCCTTAAATCTATTCCACCTCCAGTATCCGGTGGATCCGGAGGAGGGTCACCATCCATTGCAACGCCTTAAAAAACTAATTATACACACTATACACACTTAAACTACTTACCACCACCTAAAACACACAAATACACAGAAAACCAACTATTTTAATACTTTACACAACAATAATTCTTATAAGAAAGGCCGAAAGATCTCACTACACGTGTGTCAACCACAACAAGCGAGAGCGAACCTGTGATAAATATTATTATGTTAGAAATTTAATTGTGACAGTGACGTGACATTTCGTTATTTTAGCTTATGACAAAAAGCACAGATTAAGTATTAGTTATTATTATTTATAACTGGGATTGGTGCCGAGGTCGGCTGTCGGCCCTTGCTACGTCGACCAGTGTTGGTCCAGTCCATTGTAGCTCACGAGTATTAGTTACTACGTAAACAAAGAGAATGTAACTAGCTTGGAAGAATAACATAGCTAGCTCTAATAATTTTTGAACGTTTTTTATTAAAATCATTAGTTCGTCGTTTGTTATTATATATAATCTTAGCTAGTTAGCTTGTCATAAGGCGTGAATGAAACAAAACATGGCTGTTTGTTTTTATTATTTTGGAACGTGTCACAAGGCAAAAAATAAATGGTCACCTTTGGTCATCTTATAATGCTAACAAATGCAAAAGTTCTATCTAAGACGTTAAAAACCTTAAGTCTGCTATCAACTAAAATTTTCAGGATTATGTTTTGTTGATACATGTCTAGCGACGTAAAAATGATTGTCGATAATTATTAGTAAAATAATAAATAATTAGTTTGGCTCTTCGGGCCTGATATAAACCTACGAATCGAGAAAACCTACTAAAGTCTACTACCTAGTAAACAACTAGTTCCAACTAAAGCGGGACTTAACTGTTACATATAGATACACACAAACAAATATTTCGCAAAAAAATACTTGGAGTTCTATGATTAAAAATACCTAATCTAAGCTAGATTTTTTCAATATAATTAATTAAATAATATCATAGCCGTTACCTAACTTTCCGTGTCTTTCAGAAATCTTTCGTTTTTTTGCAAAAAAATGGTTTGTAATCCTTCCTACGACATAATACAACTCATATGATGAACACAGAACAGCCAGCTATTTTAATTTTAAATATAACTAAATACATGTTTTTCATCGACCTGGACACGACAATGTCGATAATAAACTCATCACTATCAAAAAATTAACTTGTGAAAACCAAAGAGAATGTAACTATAAAACGACAATGTCGATAATAAACTCATCACTATCAAAAAATCAAATTGTGAAAACCAAAGAGAATGTGGTGAAAACCTGCATAATAACGAAGTAGAACGGCATCATATGACTCTTTCCTACGCACTATTAACATCGTATAAGTAAAAAAAGAAAAAAATATGCATTTCATTTTTTATTTTAGGCCGGCTTCCATGCTTTGTTATTGTTCCTAGGGTTAAACGACTCGACTGCGGACCGTATAATAAGTAGATTAGATTGTATAACTTGCATGATCTATTCCCAAAAGGAGATGTGACTGCTGCAGAGGAAGGTTTTACCGGTGCGCGGCTTTAGGAACTCATAATAAGCTCTTTAAAAGCAAATGTACCTTTCAAGAACTCACTGGGCTTTGGTTGTGATTGTGCAACTACTCCATTATAAGTCGTCTGGGACCAGAATGTGGTGAAGTGGCTACCGTTGGATCAACTTAGTCCAGTGCGACAGTCCAGGAAAAACAAGTTGACGTATTTTGGCATAAAACTTCCCAAATAGCTATTGATGGAGAGAAGACACACAGTTCTACCTCAATTTGCTCTGGCCGCTTTGATACTTCTAATTCAAATGTAGACACCAAACGATTATTCAGTTAAAATAATTTGATAAAAACTAGAATAAAAACAACATTGCTGCAAAAACTATTAAACTTAACTTAACTTAACTTTCAGCGTAATGCGTAAAAGACCAATCTGAAGAATGCTGTTATGGTTTTAAACCAGCTAAAAATTATATCTAGAATGACTTCAGCAGTCTAAAAACGAACGCGATGCTGCAAAAGTAAATACTGATTCCAATGATCCATCTCTTTTATAAAATTAATAAGTTATTTGAAAATGTCTATTTATTTTCACAACTATGAAAAAATCATATATTTCTAGTTTCGCACGAAACTAGCACGTTTCGATAATTTTCGAATATCGATACGATAATTCACTCGCACTCGTCTGGCAACTCTGACACTGACAGTGTGAACTAGAGATGGACATTTAAAATATACATCGATGTTTTTTTCGATGTAATGCATCGATCGGTCACATCGATGGTAATACGATGTATTGAGAAATACATCGATGTTTCTTAAACATCGATTGTTTTCGCCATGACGTGTTTTAGGTTAGGTTAGGCCTTAATTAAAACAAAAATCGAGTCCAGTTAGCCACACTAACAATTTTCGCATATATTTTAGTGTCGGCCTGTCGGGAATACTTGTGACTTTGTCATTTAAATAAAACGTTGATTATGCGCAAGTAATCAACTTTTAACCATAAATTCAGCGAGTATTTATTTAAAGCGAATTTATAATCTAGTATTATCACATAATAAAATCAAGTTTAATTTAATTTTCCCGCGAACAAACGAATAATACGAGTCGAACGCTCTTCAGCGTTCCAACGGGCGAATTAAAAGAACCCCGTTCAATAAACTATAGCTATTTGGCGGCTATACAACACTATACTTATTCATAATTTGCTTGGTCGATGCATCGAATAAAAAACATCGATATATATTCGATGTTGAAGTATTAACAATACATCGGCTTAATACGATGCATCGTTACTATACATCGTTTTCTATGGACTTTACGTGCCAAATAATGGCGGACATTGCTATCACACTCCCTCAAAGTAGTTTCTCTTTCTTGCATTAGTTCCGTTTCCGTTAAGATGGCTGACCATGTTGTTTGTTAAAACTTCATTTTGTGTTTTCAGTGTAAATGTTTGTTTAATTGTGGATTTTTATTGTCTAAAGTGTAAATTCTCATGAAAATATGTGATGGGTATACTTTGAATCTAAATGCAACCGAAAAGACGCTTTATTATTTGTGAAATTTAAAAAATGGAGTAAGTCGTCCGAATCATGAAAATATGATGTTTATGACGAGTTTTCCTTTACATAAAGACTAGTAAGTACTTAAATGTGATACTTTGCGGCCATATGGTAATAAAGCGGGCTGGGAACAAATAAAATTAACAAATTTATCACATTTAAATTGTGTGCTAGTGATGTACTGCAACTGTAATATCCACATATCGATAACCAAGTTTTGTATATTATTAGATTTTAACAAAGAAAAATTTTAAATTTTAATAAAAAAATTTCAGATGTAAACAGTGGGACACGTTTGTGGACAAAGAAAAAGAAGAGTTAATATAAGTTAACATTATAAAGTTGCATACATTAAAATATATAAGTGGAAACCAGTTTCACAACGGCATGACATGTTTCTTGAATTTCCCTGTCACATTTATTCAAACATTGACATTACAACAACAACCACCGAATACCTTTAAAGGGATAAATGATTGTATAGCTTCATTATTCCAGACTGGACTAAGTTACTCAGGTACCATCTCTTTTTTTCAATTTTGTTTGGCAGCTGCACTTTTTAGTACATAATATTCTTATGATTTTGATTCTATTTTTATGTTGCAATTATTTCCAGACTCATATACATCAGGACAGTAGCTGTGAGCTCAAGAAACAAGTGACCAGAAAGAAATTCAATCATCAAAACAAATCAAACCAAAAAAGAAAGAAAAACATAAAAGTTAGCTCAAGAAAACAGTGATAATAGTCGAGCATTCGAAACGTCGGGAACCAAAAATCATAATAAATCCGCGACAAAATCCGAAAATATAGTTTCATTTATAATGTCAAACATTCGCGTAAACCTAAGAAAGTATTAAGTGATAATAATTTTAAACTTTTAAAAAAATATTTAAAAATCTTTATTTTAATATTTTATTGTTCTATTTCTAATAGTCAATACTGATAAATTTTTTTAATGTTACCTATTATTTTGTATGTTGCTTGTGATTTCTTTGTAATTTTTTTTAATGTGATAATAATTTTTGATCTTTGTGGGAACATTTTAATATAATATTTAATATGATTCTCACTACATTGATTCCGTCTGTGGTTCCATAATACAGCTTTGCTTTACAGGACATCTTATATAGGAAATATATTTTGATAAGGCAAGTTCTAATATTTCACTATTATAAACTAATACTATATATTAGAAAGAAAAAAAACTTATATGATATAAATTTCAACTATTTGTATAGCATTCTCATCTATTTACAATTGTTTGTTTCAGTTTCGTTTTGTTGAATAAGTAAATTCATTTCGGTAATAAATTTTTAATTAAATTAGCTGAAAAAGCTTTTTATTTATTTCGGGTCCGCATTTAAGTCCAATCTTGTATTAGTATCAAATATCCCCTCGTCAACATTGGACTCATAAATACGGATGCGATACTTCCCTAAAATTAATAATATTAACTAGTAGTGACCCTGATTTCTACCCTGCCTATTTTATCGATATCGATAAAACGCTATTTGTCAAGCACTATCTCGACGTTAGATTGGTAGTCCTTTTATTTGACATCTTCGTTGTTAATGTTGGTAATAGAATGCCATGTAAACTGATTTCATTGGCTAGTATGGGAGTCCCGTCTCTTATTATTTTACATTCTCTCTCTTTGATCTCTAGTGTGAACTGTCAACTATTGTCAATTGTCATTGTAAGTTTTTGTGCTTCATTGTATAATATTACGAATTACGATAGATATTACGTAATTTGTTAATTTATATTTCTGTACGTACGTACTTTTCAGAAAATGGGAAAACATTTTGGAGAATTAGCTAAAATTAGAGGATTGATATCCTACAAGATATCGCATCATGAACAACGCGCTTATGCCGGAGCAATCTCTAATGGTATACCCAATATTTTCCGTAGATTTCGTGAAAATGTGTTCAGAGTAGCCCCACGTAAGTTTAGTTATATTCTATTTTATTTAGTAGTATTCTCGCACATGTTAGAGAACCTATAAAGGCTTTTGAAAGTCATGCTAGCTTGCGATGGGCAGGCATGATGGACTGACTATATTATGACCTATACCTGCAATCCTCGTTTTCAGCAGCGGAATGTTACGAAAGGTTGAATTCAATGCATTCAATATTGAACATTATCAATTTAAAATATTTATTTAAAATTAAAGTCATGTACTTTTGTAACAAAAAAAAATATCAAGGAGAAGTAAGTTTGTCAGATTTTAAATGAAAATGTGTTGCGTCATAAAAAAAAATATTTTCTTTTGAGTAAATACATCTATAAAGTTTCTTTGTTAGACAAAAAAGGTATATATGTATATATATATATATTTCTATTATTTTTCTTTTAGAAAGGAAGCTTTTAATTTTAAGCTTGTGAAACACAAATTATTACTTCTTGTTTGTCTTTAGGCTTATATGAAACAAGTTCTTCTATTTAATCTTATATGCAAAATAAAACACTACCTACTTACAATAAAATGTAGAGTAAAGTTAAGAGAACAAACTTTATGTAACTACTATAAACCCTGCCCTGACTTAAATATGATTATTTTATTTATAAAACTTATATTATTCATTAAATTCCGAGGATCCTGGTCAAAAGAAAAATAAAAAATATTTTTTTATTTTGTTGCAGCTTTCATAATTGGATATTTGATCTATGAGGGTGTAGAAAGAGAACACCACAGACTTGGTCGCAAGAATCCTGCTGATTTTGAAAATGATCAGTAGTTATAAATCATGCATGTAAAATAGTTGTCTAGTTTTTAATTTAATAAAATTTGAGTTTTTATGAGTTAAATATTGTTTTTGTGTACCTAGTAGGTATATCAATGAGAAAAATAAAAATTTTTAATAGCTGAAGGATATTATTATTTTACATTTTAGAACAATTGCTGTTTTGTGCATATATGTCAGTGTTATGAGTGTATATAAACAGTTTTAAATTTTAAACCAGCGATATGACTTAAAGTAGTTCAGTCCATTTTGTACATACACATATTTAGAGAAACTTTGAACTCAATTTTCTCATAAAATTGTGCATGTTGTGACACCTTAAAATGTTAAGCATTTTAATGTAATTTTATTAAGAGTATTTATTTTTTATGCTGAGAACTGGCGAAGTTAAAATAAATTAAACATGTTTATAATTTTCTATGTAAATAAAAGTAGCCAAAGTTACTTCTTATAGCTTATAACAATAGATTGGCGAGTGAAAGACCTGACTAAATTGGTCCAGCCATTTCAGAGATTATTATTAGCCGGAACAAACAGACAAGCAAAAATAAGAAAAAAATTATATAAGTACCGTATATACTTTCATATGCATTTAGTGAGTTGTTAATTTGAAAATAAAAGCAGACACTGTAATTTTATTTATATATACTGATAGTTTAACAACTGTGTCCTTTCAAATAAATAATCAACTTCTTCCATTCATCTCTTTAATTAAGTGAGACAAAGATACTCTAGCTTTGCTTCAATAATTTGCAATGTATGTCCAGTATCACAAGATTCTAGTCTAATGATAGGACATTATTTTCTCCTCCATAATTATATGTATAAGAATTTGTTACTTATCAAATTATTATTATATAAATAATAATACTTATCAAAAGAACTTTTTTAAAAAAAAGAACAAAATTAAATATTAAGGGCCCCATAGACGGGGCAATTATCGCAACGATCTGTCGTACAATGTTAAAATCGAACGACAGATTGTACGTGTGTGGCAATATCGCATCCAATTTTGTAGTCGTTCGATCGATCGCAGATTGCAACAAGCAACCCCGAAAATATCGTTTGCGATCTCAACATCGTTCGATATATCGCACGTGTATGGCGTGATCGGGTGCGATCATTGTCAGTCTGCCTTCCGTTTATTAGTATTGCCTCATATTGGTATCTTTTTTATTATTCTGGCAGATATTTTATGCAAGAGCTATAAATATGTTTCCTCTGACATCCTACGGTAGTTATGCCAATCTTTAGGCTGAAAACCTAATTCCTCCAGAAGGTGGATATGGGAATATTGATGCCTTTTCAGGAGCCATCGCTTAGTCCATTCTCTCCTAGTCGTCCTTTTCGTTATTGTTGTAAGTTTTTTTAAACAAAGTAGTTGCGACTCCATCGTGCACACACTGAGAATCGTTCGATCGAATCGTTTGTGTGTGAGCGGACGAAAATCGAAAGATGGATCGTACGATTTGCTTGACGATCAATCGAATCGACTGATTGCCCCGTCTATGGGGCCCCTTATAGCTTGTATTCGTATTATCTATTCCGTGGCTATTTCCATGTCGCATGTCACAACATTCCTTTACATTCTCTTTGGTCACAACATCGCAAGTTGGCTAGAGGTTGATTCCGCCGCGCCGTTTCGTGCAAATTTTACCGTTCCGCGGATAAAATAAAAACGTCAAAATTTTAATTTTTTTTTGAAAATTATCTAGTTAAGTTCGCTACTAGATTCATAAAATGTGAGAGGCACCTTTTTATCTCAATTCGTTATTGAGAAAATAATCCTTGAAATTTTACTATTGGATGGTGATGAAAAGGAGAAGGATTGTAATAATATCAGGTAGGATGGTAACGATATAAACTGAGATGGTAATGAAATACGACAATTTAGTTGCAAAGGAATCTATAATAGTAAGTATAGGAAAGAAAAAAGATATGACTTGATCATAGAGAAATACTTTAATATGGAACTTGATTGAACTGACTTGAACCGCAAAGCTCCGGATGTAAGATCCAAGAAGAGCCTTTAACTTAGCCGCCAAGTCCTACAAAAATACATTAAAGAAGGCTCGTTTTGACCGAATTACACATATTGGCGCAAAGCTCTCTGCTCAACCACCTGGCAGCAGAGCTTTTTGGTCCCTTGCCAAAGCGGACGAGATGAACTTCTGTCGGCCCTCACTCCCACCGCTGGTAAAACCTGACGGATCCCTGGCTCATACGGCAATGGAGAAGGCGAATTTGCTTGCCTCTCTTTTTGCCCAAAATTCATGTCTAGACTCTGGCAATGCTACTCCACCACATTTACCACCCCGCGGGATTTCAATGTCTGAAATTCCCATCATTAATAAGGAGGTAAAGAGAGTATTGAGTCGTCTAGATGTGAAGCTTGTGGTCCTAATGGTATACCAGCGATAGTACTTAAAACATGTGTTCCCGAGTTGTCTCTGATCGTCACGTCTGTACCGCCTTTCTCTTAAGACTGGAATATTGCCTAAATACTGGAAGCTTGCCAACGTGCAACCAGTGCCCAAAAAAGGTAGCCGTGCGGACCCTGCCAATTACCGTCCGATCTCAATCACCTCCATACTCTGCAAGATTACGGAGCGTTTATTGAACAATCGTCTAATGGCATACCTAGAACAAAACGATCTCCTCAGTGATCGACAATATGGGTTTCGCCAGAATCGGTCGACTGGGGACCTTCTAGTGTATGCCAAGTGCCAACCACACCATTGAGAAGCTCTTGAGCGAAGTGGGGAGGCGATCGCTGTCTCCCTCGACGTCTCAAAGACATTTAACAGGGTTTGGCACGCGAGCCTTATAAGCAAGTTTTTAGCCTATGGTATATTTCCTGGCCTGATCGGCTGAATTAAATATTTCCTAAGTGACCGATCACTCAGAGTTGTGGTTTAGGTTTATTCATCTCACCGCAACTTAAAGATCAACTCAGGAGTTCCTCAGGGGTCTGTTCTCTCTACAACCTTGTTCCTGCTGCATATTAACGATCTGCTTATACCCGGTATCTATGGGTACGAAGACGACAGCACTGTTGTAGAGAGATACCTGCCAAACGCTTAGGCCAGTAGAGATCAAATTCAGTCTGAAAGAGAGGCGGTTGAATCTCACACTCAGGACAGTCTCCATTTGGGGCGATGCCAATCTTGTGAGTTTCAACACCACCAAAACAGGGGCGTGCCTGTTTACCACAAAAAGGAGTCCTTTTATCTTGACTCCAACTTTCCGAAATGTGCCTCTGGAATACACTGACCGTCTTCAGTTGTTGGGAATGGACGTTAGCCCCAACATGAACTACGGGCGGTTCATCGAGTTTAAGGCTAAGGTAGCAGCGAGGAAAGGTGGCATCCTCGCAAAGGTCCAACAGTATTTCACGCCGGGACAGCTTCTTAATCTATATAAAGCTCAAGTTCAGTTGTGCGTGGAATACTGTAGTCACATATAGGCTGGTGCTGCGAAATGCCATCTGTCAGCCTTGGACTCGCCTTGCGCTGAGGCTTATTGGTGACCTTACCCTGGTCAAAGCCAACTTATAAAGCCTCGATCACCGACGTAGGGTTGCCAGCCTTTGTGTATTCTATAGGTTATATTTCGGCGAGTGTGCGCAGGAATTACATGATTTAATTCCCCCATCCCCTTTTCATCATCGGACGACGCGACAAGCGGCTGGTCTCCATCCTTATGTCGTGGACATCCCACCTGTCCGGACGAAGAGTTTCACTTTGTCATTTATTATACGTACGGCTAAGGATTGGAACAACCTGCCTGCATCAGTGTTTCCGCCCGATTACAATATGGGTGTCTTCAAGGCAAGAGTGAATAGGTAGCTACTGAATTAGTGCGACTTACCATCTATGACTGCGTTACCACTTACCATCAGGTGGAACGTAGTCAAGAACTTATTCAGAATGGATAAAAAAATATTTTCTTTTTCAGATTCATTAGAATGAATAAATGATTCGAATTGTAGCTGATGCTCAGAATTATATAAATCTTGTTATTGTGGAATTAGTTTTATATTTGGTGTCTCATAAAATTTACGGTTATCCCAACTTAAACGGATGTCGGATAAAATCTTGACTTTGTTGATGTTATAGCTCTATTTGTCAAAAGCGAAAGGTGTAAATCGATTGGACCTGAGAGAAGTTTTACATTATCAAAAACGTTAGATTCATGTAGATATTTTAAAATTATGGACTTGTCTATGCTTAATGACTGGTCGTTATTGACATCAAGTGCTTCATTTGAATCAAATTGTTCTTCACCGTAATCATCAAAATGAAGAAAACCTAAATGTTTGTTATGTACAAAAGGAGTGCTAACATCTTGACATTCAAAACAACTCAGACGCCGTAAAGCTATAATTTTAGTTTTATCATTAGTCCACACGAATTGATGGACTTGCATCGTGCCTTTAAGTCCTGGGATGTTGAAACTCTAAATTACATAAACATTTGTCATTCCTTTCCAAATCATTTCATTACCTTCCGGTAAAAAAATGGACGGTACGGACGGAAATGAATTGGAGATGAATGAAAAATTTCAACTTTTTCGATGTTATCTTCGTAATTATTTACATGAGTAGTCAATTGATAGTATAAAAAGAAAACGTTTTTAATGAGTTATGTATTCCTTAAAATAATTATTATTTATATTATATATTACCTTGTAAAATTGTAGGAATGTGATGAAACAATTTATGGACGAAGCTAAGATAAGATTGTAAAGATCGTAAATAATATTAACAGCGACTTGCATACGTCCACTTTTCTCAGAGGCCTCAGTCGACATTATATATTTAGCAATATACTCTATGCAGCCGACTGATCGGTTTAAAGTACATTTTGATTTACACCGTTCTTCGTATACCTACCTATTTCTCGTACAAGGAGTAAAATTTTAAGTATGGATGGTAATGAATTTTTTTTTGTGACAAATTTAAAGTTATTCATTATTATAATTTTATTATGTTAACTGTTAATTTAAAATATTTTATCGATAAGTCATTAGTTTGGTTTTAATATTACATAGTCATAATAGATGTTATTTGAAAGATTATGAAATTTCTACTTAAAAACCAGCTGAAGTGCATAGCTGGACACAGAGAGGAATGATTTTAATGGTGGTTTTTCGCGTTTTTATAGTAAACTAATTAAAAAAACAGTAATATTAAGAATACTACTTTGAAAGTGATTATATTGAAAGTGTATTGGCAAATAATATTCAAAATTAATTCTCTTGTTCATAGCTTAATTAATCTGGAAATGCTTTTTGCACGAAACTACGGAATGACCCTAGACATGTGTAAGTAATGCGGAGTCGCAACCAAATCGCCTATTATTTATTTTCAGAGGCAAGCGCTATAGCTATTTTTTTTATTTATTCTTATTACATATAATATGACCACAACAAAGAGAATGTAATCACTATGGACGACAACTGCCGCGCTTGACACTTCGTGCTAGCCGTATAATATTTTTGTCACGAGTCGTGTGCGCTAAATTATGCGAAAATATATAACGAATACATTTATTATAACGTAAAAAATAATAGGCATTTTAAAAATAGCGTATTCTTATAACTCTTTATCAATATATAGTCGTTTCGCCCACCTCTACAGTTATAACTCGTTATCAACAGATAACCGTTTCGCCCACCTCTAAATTATATTGGCGAAGATTGATGAAAACTTGAACTTTATAAGAATTATAACTATATCATAGAGAAAACTATATATACAATACTTTATATATATGTAG
Source organism: Boloria selene (assembly GCA_905231865.2). Lineage (NCBI taxonomy): Eukaryota > Metazoa > Arthropoda > Insecta > Lepidoptera > Nymphalidae > Boloria > Boloria selene. Next base: position 8,876,411 of record HG993137.1, on the reverse strand, counting down.
CAATAAACTCTATGGCAACGATAGAACATATCAAGCAGTCTATAGTTTACTCAGTCAGTACGTCCCATAGAGAAATATTTTAATATGGGTACGTCCCGTTAGGAGTATTTGTGTTCTGTGGTACGTCCACTTCGGTGGGTGGTGTCACGGTGTGTGTGTTCTGTGGTGGTGTGCCATGTGGGTTGGTACTTCAATGATACCAGAGATTTAGGTTTAAAATAAACATTTTAAATATTTTTCAATCTTAGTAGGTAGGTCAGGTTAGGTTAGATATATGACCACATCGAATAGGGGGCGAGGATTACCCCAAGTCCCTCGCCCCTGGACCCATTCATGGGGGCCGGAGAAGGGCGTTGTCCGCTCTTCTCCTGCGCCCAGTGCGCCTCCTGCGGCCGGGGAAGGGAGTCGAGATCTCCCTCTCCCGTTCCGCAGTTTCCATCTGCGACATCACGTCCTCGCAGAAGAACACCACCGCGTCCCACGATTCTGCACTGCTGACCATCCTCCGCACTATGGCCGGCAGCGACAGATCGCCTCCTACTTTATTTGTGAGGACACGGCGCTGCTCCTCCCAAGCTACACACTCGGCGAGCGTGTGTTGCGCTGTGTCCTCCCCGCAATGGACGATAAGTATTCGTTCGATAAGTATTTTTTTTGAATGGAATTTGTAACAAAAAATCCTATGTCCCTCATATAGCAGTTTCGACCCACTGTGCGTCGCTTGCTATAGCGTCAGCAGAACTGCATTGTTTATAACGATAGACTTACAAAACTTTATCCTGAGACTTCTATACTTAAAATTGTAAGACTAATACAATCGCTGTAATCACTGTGCTTGTCGCTAAAATTTTCAAAAAGACCGCGTTAAAAGTTTGAACGTAAAGTTGACGCATGCGCAGTGCTAATATTTAGAATACAAATATTCAGCTAATAAAAAATGTTAAGTGAACAAGAAATAAACAATGTAAAGTAGGAACAAACGTCTTTTATAAATGAACAATCATATTATACGGAGGTTTATTGACCCGTAGTTGTTAACAAAATATTAAAACATGCGATACGAGGGCTAAATTAATTTTTAATATTTTTTTTAAAATAAATAAATAAGAAACAAATACATAAATGCTTATAGTAAACCAAAAAGAACAAACGACGAACTAACGATTTAAATAAAAAAGTTCAAGCGCTTGTTGCTAGACCTGTTTTACTCGATTGTGTTCATACTATAGCAATATACTCTATGGTTCATAGATGACTGTGGTTTTCCCACAGACATATAACTTTTATTATATGTCTGTGGGTTTTCCGATTGCGATTTGATTTGCGAATTGCGGCAGTGCTGCCAACCCTACAGTTTTTCGGAAATTCTCTCAGTTTTCAGTTTAGGCCTCGAAATCAGTCAACAGAAAACAGTCTTTTATGTAAAATGCTAGCGTCATCTATTTTATTAGTCCGTACACTAAGTCAGCCTTAATATTTAATTCCCTCCCTATAATGTAATCTATTTATTACTATAATTAATTATATAAAATATAATCTATACATCTTTAAAATTCTAACAGAGTCATTATATATATATATATATATATAGTTAATAATTTTTTGGAAAATCTAATTGAAATAGACATTTTTATCGATATAGAGGTCAAAACTATTGTTTTAAGAATTTTTGTCTGTCTGTTTGTCTGTCTATCACGAGAAAACCACTGGACGGATTTGCATGAAATTTGGTATGTGGTTACCCGGGTTAATACATAGGATACTTTTTACTGCTGGAAAATATCTCATTTCTGACAAATCTCAAGTAACTGTTAAAAACCGACTGTAAAACATCAGACGGTATGTGAAATCTGAGAATTTAGTTTAGGGTCTTTAAAATGCGAGCGGAGCCGCGTGAAAAGCTAGTATAAAGATAAAATGTAGATTCACTGTTTTTTAATTTGATAATTACAGTTTTTCTACAGTTTTTTTTAAGCATATCTACAGCTTACTCTATGCTGGGGTTGGCAACACTGATTTGCGGTTTGCGGATTCGGATTGACATTTTTGTCACTTGACATAACCTCCTTGGAGTATATATGTTCTGTGGACATAACACAAATGCTATAAAATTTGTAAGATATCTCTATATTTTCTTAAATATTAATTAACTTAATATTTTATCTTCATTAATTATAATACTATTTTTGATTAGGGTTAAAATACCTTATACCATTAGGTTAATTTAATTTATACTACGAAATTCTAAAGTCAATAAAACAACGATTGTATTGTAGGATAAAGGTTATCTCTAAAAGAATGACGCTTACAATTTGCATTACGTTGAATTACGAGGTCACCTTCAAGTGTTGACCGGTAAGAAATTGGAATTTTCTGTTCGCTGTAATTACTGTTTGTATTCTTGATTACAGGATATACTGAGTGGTTATCGTCAGTATGAGCAGTGAACCCCAATTAAAGCGTACAAAAATGAGCGCCTTAGATCAACTGAAACAATATTCTACAGTTGTCGCCGACACTGGCGATTTTGAAGGTATATTATATATTAATATAGTTTTCGAAATTATTAAAACAATTTGTTTTTTAAATAAATACTAATATTTTTACAGTTATGAAAGCGTATAAACCTACAGATGCTACAACAAATCCAAGCCTCATTTTATCTGCAGCTGGAATGGAGCAATACCAACATTTGTTGGACAAAGCCATTAAATATGGCAAAGATTGTGGAGGGTAAGTGTCATTTATTTGTTAATTTAATTGTTTATTGAGAATAACTTATAATAGATTTAAATATATTCATAGAAAAAGTTATTGAGTTTAATTTAAGACTATAGACTTATGGTATTTATGTAAACTTTTGTTTTTATGTTTTATATTAAAGTGTAGTTAGTGTCAGCTTCATAAATTTAGAAAAAAAATTAATGATGTCCTTAATTAATGTATTGTGTTATTGCGAAACGTCAGGAACCAAAAATCATAATAAATCCGCGACAAAATCTGAAAAGATACTTTCATTTATAATGGTAATTCTAACATGATACAGAGACTGAATCTATAGTATTTTTTCTGTCTGTTTATCTGCCTGTCTGTCTTTTTGTGACTGCATTATGAGAAAACCACTAGATTTTTTAATGAAAGTTATAACACGGATGATCATATAGGATACTTTTTATAGTGTGAAAATATCTAATTTGTGAGAAAATTTTTGAATTTTTTTTTAGTGAAAACTCAAAATGTATCTAGCTTACAAAAACTTTATTATGAGAAAATGCTTTTAACTAGTAATCTACTAATAAATAATAGTAAGTTAATTGCATATTGATAATATAATCCAAATGATGTTATTATTACAGAAATTTAGATGAACAATTATCTGAAACATTGGACATGCTCAGTGTATTATTTGGATGTGAAATTTTAAAAATAATTCCTGGGAGAGTATCAGTTGAGGTAGATGCTAGGTATGTAAATCAAAGATCACTAATTCATTATATTTGCTATATTTTTATATTTTCAGTATAAAGAAAAAATGACAAATTTTCTTTGCTCCACAGGTTATCATTTGATAAAGATGCTAGCATGGCTAAAGCTTTAAAGCTTATCACAATGTTTGCAGAACATGGTATTAAGAAAGAAAGAATTTTGATAAAATTGGCGTCAACATGGGAAGGAATACAAGCTGCAAAGTAAGATTTAAGTTAGCTGCCATCTAATAAATAATATAGAAAAATCTATAATAATTTATCTACATTCATTTATTCTAAGATTTTTAATGTAATTATCATTTACCTATTGACTGCTTTTATCACCTATAATGAAGGTATTAGGTACTACTCTTCATGTTTTGTTTTCCTTGTACAAATGTTTTTATGTGTTTAGTAAATACTTTGTTGGTGGTCTCATAAAATAAATAAATAAAATTAAGTATGTACTATTACTAGAAGTGGTAGTGGCAGTAAGGCAGTGGTCGCCCAGCATATCTGAGTGATGAGGGTTCAAATCTGGGACTCACACCTATAATATTTTCATGTGTGAATCTTTACTAACATGATTACCACTTGCCTTACGGTAAATGAAAACATCGTGAGGAAACCTGCATGTCTGAGAGAAACTAGCAAGTTTTTGAAAGACACGTGAAGTCCTCCAACACGCATTAGGCCAGCTCTGTGGATAATGGCTTAATCTCCTCATATGGAAGGGAGGCCTGTGTCCAGCTGTGGGACATTAAAAAGGGCTGATAAGAGAATTATTTGAATAAATTGTGTTGACTCAAACAGGGAATTGGAGAAGAAACATGGAATTCACTGCAATTTGACATTGCTGTTCTCATTATACCAAGCAATAGCATGTGCAGAGGCAAATGTCACTTTAATTTCACCATTTGTTGGCAGGATACTGGATTGGTAAGTATTAAATGTGTTATTTTTGCTGTTTCCTAATAGTCACAATTTTCATGGTTTATTATTTTGACAGGTATGTTGAACACACCAAGAATGCATATGAGGCAAAGGATGATCCAGGTGTTTTGTCTGTGACTCGAGTGTTCAATTATTATAAGAAGTTTGGTTATAAGACACAAGTAATGGGTGCCTCGTTCCGCAACACTGGGGAGATAAGAGAGCTTGCTGGTTGCGACTTACTAACTATCAGTCCAAAATTATTACAAGAACTGACTAACAGTGACGAGCCAATAAAAAGGGTGGGTAATAATACTATCTACTGATACATTATACAACTTATTCTTACGCTCTATAGTTTTACTAATAACACTAACATCCATGCGTAAAACTTCGAAATTTAAAAAATGCGAAATACAACCTTCATCCATTTACATCTGCAATTTTAAATGTTTGATTAGTATTTTAAACAGCTAATAATTAAGGCATAGTAAATAATGTCTTTAATTCAATATTTTATGGTATAGGCATAAAGGTGAATGTAAATGAAAGTGATCAAAGTAAAATTAAATGGTCTTTTTATGGTATATCAATTATTGGCTTATATTGTACACAGTAAGTAATATATAACATGATAATTTAAATATCAATATCTATAAGACAAGATTTTTTATCGGCATGACTGGGCAACCTTGAATGTTTAACTATACAAAGTTACACCTTAGATGTGCATGGAATGATGGCGCATTGTTCACTGATACTACTGTTCTATTTCCATGGCCTAAATTTCTTCTTTGTTTTATGTTTTAGATGGCACTGCTAGGAAAATTTTAAAAATATTTTCGTAAAATAGATGTAGATTTTTAAAAATGGCAACATATTTTTACTTTTGTAATATGGACTGTATTTTATGAACAAATGAACTATATTTTTATGCGCGCGGGTTCGTTCCTAGGTTTACCGTGAGCAAAGCCGCAGGTTCCATTAGTAAATGTTTACAAAAACTTTACAAATTTTATACTAAACCCTTCCTCGAGAACCACTTCCACTATCCATTGGTGAAAACAGTATGAAAATCGGTGCAGTAGTTTTTGAGTTCCCGAATAGACAGACAGACGCGGTAGTATGAAACAATTCTTATTAGTCTTATTGTTTTACAGGCATTAGATCCTAAGACAGCTGCACAGAGTGATATTGAAAAGATTTCTCTCAACGAAGCCCAGTTCCGTTGGCACTTGAATGAAGATCAAATGGCCACTGATAAGCTTTCTGATGGCATCAGGAAGTTTGCTGCAGATACTAGAAAACTAGAGTCGCTTATTAAATCAATGCTTGTTAAGAAATAAATGTTTTTTTATGATTTTGTCACAATTATGATATATGGGTTTAAGGTTAAAAATGTTCTGGATTCTATTGAAAGTTATGAAATTAATTTTTTTGTCTACCTACCGTTCGTTGTAGAAGTAGTTTTATACAAATGTTAGCAATTACGCGCAATAATTATTGTTAAGGGTCCAATTTATTTTTATACATTCCTGGTTTTGTTATTTTTACACTGCCTTTTTCAGGTGACTATTTGAAAATAAAAGAATTGATATGATATTTTTTGTTTTTTTTTACTCACTTATAATAATATTTTTAGTTCGGGCAGGCGGCTTTTTTATTTTTCGTTTTCGTGTTATAATTCTTTATTTCTAGTTTTTTTTACTTTTTCATCTGAAACTACTTTTACGTAAATATTATAGGTTTATATTTTTTTATAATTTCCTTACACCTATATTTTGAACCTCGCTCGATTGACTTGGACAATTTTTTGTCAAGTTACAAATTTCAATAACATCTATGATACATTCGAAGGACGAGTCAAATGACGTTTAATTTATGAATGATCAAAATCCATTAAATTGTATAGTAATAACGAATATACAATCGGACATACACAATACAAATAAAAGCAACGCTTACATAACACATTTTATATTATAACATTTTAAGCTTTCATAATTAAAATCACCAATTAGTTGTATGTAATCAGCTATACATTCATATACATACATTATTCTTTCAATTGACAGTGGTAGCCCAGCGGTAACACGTCGCTTGGATAACCGAGTGATGCGGGTTCAAATCCGGGTCTCGCACCTCTGATATTTTCATGTGCGAATCATTTATAATATCATGATTACCACTTGTCCTACGGTGAAGGAAAACATCGGAAACCTGCATGTCTGAGAAAACCTAACAAGTTTTCGAAAGGCATGTGAAGTCCGTCAACTCGCACTAGGCCAGCGCGGTGGACTATGGCCTGATACCCCTCGTACTGAGGGAGGCCCGTGCCCAGCAGTGGGACGTTAAAAAGGGCTGATGATGATGATGATGATCCTTTCAATAGGAGGGGAATCAGGCCATATTGCGGGTTGGCCGACTATATATATCTTTCGAAAGCTCTGTAGGTTCTCTGATCTCTCGGACGTGCAGGTTCCCTCACGATGTCTTCCTTCACCGTAAGATAAATGGTAATCATGTTAGAAAAGATTCGCATATGAGAATATCAGAGGTGCGAGACCCGGATTTGAAGCCGCATCACTCGGATACTCATGCGAGCGCGTTACCACTGGGCTACCACTGTCTCATCCACCAATCAGCTATTTTGTACTTTTTAGTGTTTTTTAGTTTGGAAGTTCTATTTTAAAGTAATATTAAAATAGAGACAGACGAAATTCATATATGTACTTACATACTGAAATCTTATTTCATACTTTATAAACTAGAGCTAGAGGCTCATTTTATCTCCTTTCGGGTTCTTCCCTACGTACGTTAGTATATTTACTATAGGTAGGTATACAGTTTTCACATATGATAATATTTTCCCGCACTAAAAAGTATCCTATAGGTTTTATTTTGATGCGGTTAGGAACAGACAAACATACAAAAATTCTAAAAACCGTAGATTTAGCAAAATCTTATCTTCTAAGTTCTAATACTTTTGGTGAAAGAATATTCAATCTATACTAATATTATAAATGAGAAAGTTTGTAAGTATGGATGGATGTATGGATGGTTGTTACTCTTTTAGGTAAAAACTACCAAATGGATTAAATGAAACTTTACAATAATATAGCTAATAGCTTATACATCAGAATAACACATAGGATACAATTTATAAAGATATTGTGTGAATTGTCCAAAATATAACGATAAGTGTCAAGTAAGTAGTAAAAAATGTACCATCTGCGAGTTATTCTGGCGTGCACTGCCAAAACCGCTAGAGTTACACATAATATGTAATGTATGATATTGATGGAAATGTTTATCTCAAAACAAGCGACACACTTCGCTCGGATTCGTCCCTAAATTAAGCGCGATCGCTCGCGGTTCCACTAGTAAAAAAATAAAACTATATTTTGTTTTTTAGCGCGACAAAAATACTTGATTTACGCATTTCGGGATATGTATACCAACGTGTTACATTTGAATAGTAACTGTTGATTATACTTAATATAAGTACAACAGTTACAAATCTTAAATGCGTTTCCATATAAGTATGACGTAGGTCACGTACATCAGGCATCAGAGGAAGGAGGCGTGCACGGCTCTGTAATCAATACGGCCGCGCTGCTCTACTTTCAGCGACCTTTCGCGTCGTTGCGGCCGCCCGCCTATGCTTGCGCCCTGCTGCCCGCCCTTGCATTGATGCATTCAACAATAATGTCCTTTACTTGACATTTGAATACTGTTTAAAATACTGACTTACTGGTTTCGGTGTGTTGTTTTTAAGTTAATGTTAAATGAAACATATTTAATTATTATTAGTATATATAATATAATAATTAATAACAAACAATTAAATATAATAATATAACATCATCTAGGAAGAATTCTAATTTAAAATTTGTTTTTAGAATGTAGACTTCGTAAGTGTTACCGAATTCGTAATAATCGATTAACAAAGACCTTGCCCACATTGTTATGCAAGCACAGGACATTTCCATATGATTTTCGTCTGGAAGAGGACGTCCCGCAAGGGCGGTGAGGAGGGTGCGGTGAAGGAGGAGGCTTGATATTGACCTAGATGTTCATTCAGAGTTCGGTCGATGCGAAACTTGACATCTGCGCGTTTCTGCGTTTCAAATTTTTTGAGTTAATATAATATTAATGTGACTACGGAATATTTTTTGCCGATTTTAAATGAAGTCAGTGCATTTTATAGAAGGGTCACTATCATCATGTTATAGTTAACAATAAAGAATTATTGCGTGTATCATTCACGCTCGGAACGAGTACTATGATGTTCAGTTTTAAGCGGTACTACCTGTGCGACCCGCGCTTAAGTGAGTCTCAATAAAATGATAAAGTTAATTGATTGATTACATGAAGTCAGTTTTATTTTGTATCATTTTTCATTTCTTTATTAATCATTAACTATCAACATGAAGCCTGAAAAGCAAACAAAAATACCGATTCCGGCAGTGACGAAAGATATACCAGCGATGGATCTAAAATATTCAGATGTGAGTATTCATGATTATGACTTAAGAGTAATTAAATCAAAGTAGTAAATAAATTGATAATTTATATTTTTTTTGATTAGCAAAGACATTTAATTTTTTTTAAATAACAGTGTAAAGAAGAGCTAGGAAAGGAAACTATAATAGAGGAAACAGAACCCGAACGCGGGAATTGGACGGGACGTTTCGACTTCCTTTTATCGCTTCTAGGATATAGCGTTGGGTTAGGCAATGTGTGGCGGTTTCCATACTTATGCTACAACAACGGAGGAGGTAAAACTTAAAAAATGTGTAGATATAAGTATGTATAGAAACGGAAACATTATTTAAAATTACATATTCGATTCACGAAAAAATATCTAACCTAATACTTGTACGTTTTTTAATTGTTAGATAACAGTTTAGCCCAAAGGGCAATTTTATTTTACAACATCGTTGACATAAATCTTATTTGTATATTAAGTATAATTTCGCACTTTTGACACTTATTATGTAGCTGCGAAGTAACGCTCAGGTGGAAATAATGAACGGCTTTATCGTGCTAACGCTAATGAGTTTGGCCGCTAATGCGCACCTTATGTCTTAACTATGATATTTGTAGATCTTTTATATAGTCAATGTTTTCGTCATCTTAAAGAGATGACATTGAATTATTTTTTTATTAGGTAATATAAATTAACCTTACCAAATTGATGTCTAAACTTCACTGATTTTTAGGTGCGTTCTTAATTCCGTTTACTGTGATGCTTGTAATTGCGGGCCTGCCGCTCATGTTTATGGAACTCTCGTTTGGTCAATATGCTGCCTTGGGTCCTGTCGCCGTGTACAATAGATTTTGCCCGCTGTTTCAAGGTCTGGGCTACGGAATGGTTATAGTATCAACTATTGTCATGTTGTACTATAATCTTATTATTGCTTGGACGATTTATTACATGGTTGTATCCTTCGCTAGTATATTTTACCAACTTCCATGGCAGAATTGTGACGCTGATTGGAGTACAGAAGGTAAGTTACCTTAACATTCAGGTTTGACATGGAAAGCTTAACAAATGTTACATTTTCTAAAATTATAAGTGATTATTTAAATGATTTTAGATTGCTATTCATATGAAGAAGCCGATAGATGTCAAATAAGCAACGGCACATATTATCGTCGCCAGTGTTACAATCAAAGCTACGCAATTGTAAAAGGTATCGCGGCATTGGCAGAGGTAGCTGTACGAAAACCACCTGCTGAGGAATACTTTACGTAAGATTTAACTTTTCAATGTAAAATTTTATAGCGATAGTAATGTTTATTATAATTTTATGTTATACCTCACAAATTATTATAAAAAAAGCAATATTCGCTTTTATTTTTATTATTAAGTATAAGACGATAATGTGATACATTAAATTGTCGTCAGTTATGAAATAACTAATCGATAAGATTTTAAAGCCGTAGAATTTTATTTTATTACATTAATTACTATTAATAAAACGTGTCCATGTGATTAAAGTTAAAAAAATGACTTTAAAGAAGCATTAAATTATCATAATCATTGATGTTAAAATTTGTAATTTTAGCTATTGTTAATCAGTAAACCGTGTTTTCAGTTTCAGCGCGGGTGCAATGCAACTTGTTGACTTGATTTTTTATTCTTTAAATTATACATACATACTAGAAATTAGGGCTCCGCCCGCGTTCTATGTATAGGTAATAGGGATTGGTGGAAGTATCATAAAAAAGTAAAATAATAAATATTTGGTTTAAAAATAAAATATCTGGAGAGGGCCACCCTTGTCACCTAGGCCTAAGGCATAAAAAATAGCCTACAACCTATTCTTAGACCTACCAAAATACACAAAAAAACATTAAAATTGGTCAAGCCGTTTTGGAGGAGTTCGATAACAAACACTGTGACACGAGATTTTCATACATTAGATGAATAGAACAATTATTGACTTTCATAAATAGCACAAAAATTACCTTCTCATTTTCATTCCTATTATTACAGCAATCAAGTTCTAGGATTATCGTCTGGTATTGAAGAGACTGGTCATATTCGTTGGGGAATGGCTGCATGTTTGTTTGCTGCCTGGCTTATTGTATTTCTTTGCTTGTGTAAAGGCGTACAATCATCAGGAAAGGTAAGAAATTACACTTTATTTCTTTACATGTATTGTAATTTGGTCGTTAAAAATATTGTAGATTTTTTAATTCATATTTATTTTGTCAGATTGTACTATATTCTTTTTATTTTAGGTAGTATACTTTACTGCTCTATTTCCTTATGTGGTACTGGTGATTCTGTTCATCCGTGGAGTGAGCTTACCAGGAGCATCTACGGGAATATTGTTCTATCTTACACCGGATTTTAGCCAACTTGCAAATGCCCAGGTAAAATTTAACAGAAATTACCTACTTTTAAACAGTATCGAATGAGTTTAATAGTGTAATTTTTGTTTATAGGTATGGGGCGACGCTGCGGTACAAATATTTTTTGCTCTCAGCCCTGCTTGGGGAGGTCTCATCACGCTTTCTTCTTATAACAAATTCTCTAATAACTGTTACATGTAAGTATGTTTACAACACGTAGGGGATTTTTCATAATTAGAGTAAAAAACGTTAGTGTCTATATAAAAGCATTATTTAAGTATTTGAGAAGTGTTAAACTGTTTAAGCCGAAGCGGCATACTATATCGTCTAAGAGCTAGCAACGTTTCGAGAGAGAATTTCAGGTAGGCCAGTTTTTAGATATACTATCTCTCTCACTCTCCCGGACTTCATACGACCTATCTGGCTGGCGGTAGTGGTTGCGTTCATCAGTGCGCATCGTACCTGTACAGGTAAAAAAATAATTTTTCAAATAATTTTAAGAAGTTTCTTTTTTTTGTTATTATTTTTATTGACATTTTTGCAATATAAATTTATTATTGCCAGACACTGATGAACGCAACCACTACCACCAGCTAGATAGCCTGTATGACGTCCGGGAGAGTGAGAGAGATAGCATATCTAAAAACTGGCCTACCTGAAATTCTTGTTTTCACGACGTTGCTAGCTCTCCTACTAATATGGTGTCTTTCATCGTAAACATAGATATTTAAATATTAATTAACAAATACAGCTGAACTGTACCTATATTATAAAATATTTAATATTTATACTCGTACTCGTACAAGTACATACGAGTACCTATGTATTTTTGAGTTAAAAAAATAATTTTACTCTATATTTTCAGAGATTCATTAATCGTAGCAGTTTCAAATATTGCAACATCGTTTTTCGCGGGCTTGGTAATCTTTTCGGTGATTGGATTTTTGGCGCATGAGTTACACGTTGAAGTAGATCGGGTAGTCGATCAAGGAGCAGGACTTGCTTTCATAGTCTACCCTGAGGTTGTCACTAGACTGCCCGTTTCACCTCTCTGGTCTATACTCTTCTTCGTGATGCTGCTTACTTTGGGTCTTGACTCTCAGGTATGATAACTTTTAGCAAATATTTTAATATATTTTCAGACCATTAAATAATAAAATTTTATATTCAACTATAATTTTAGTTTGCTCTAATGGAAACCGTGACTACTGCTATATTAGATAGATTTCCGAATTTTCGCCAGAAAAAAGTTTGGGTTGTTTTAACGGTCGCTATATTTGGTTACTTAGGAGGACTGATATTTACAACTAACGTAAGTTGTTTTTGTTCTTTTATATATTTTTTTATAATGAGTTGTTCGGTATAATTTCAAATCAATGTTTATGTGCAGAGCGGGATGTATTGGTTGCAATTAATGGACAAGTATGCAGCGAATTGGTCAGTACTAATCATTGCTATTGGTGAGTGCATTCTAATAGCTTGGATATATGGCGCAGAAAATTTCTGCCGTGATATTCAGAGAATGATTGGAAGGCAATCTAAGCTGTGGGTATTCTTTTGGAGCACAATGTGGCGAATAATTACGCCAGCAGCTTTAGTGGTAAGAAAAATTAATCAAAACTTTTTTTAAGATTATGAAATTAATTTTTTTTTGTGAATTGAGTATTTAGTATTAACTTAGGTAGACTAAGTTTACTCGGTATTGCCATGTTGTAAGTACATATATGGCCAATCAAACGGTTCGAGGGAAACGGGTTTGGATTTTTGTCTAAAACTTATAAGAAAAAATGATTTTTAGAGTTACTGTGTAGGACAATAAAACATCGAAATGTATGTATTAGGTAATTTTAGTAACTACTTTCCCTCCTTGATTTTTGCTCCATATTTCACAGTTTATACTAGTGTTCAATTGGATCGAGTACAAGCCTGCATCCTATGGGCAATACGTATATCCTATGTGGGCAGACGCTGTTGGCTGGACATTAGGAGTACTGCCAATTATTGTCGTTGTTTTAATGGCAGTGGACCAAATTTGCAGTGGACCTGATGATCTTACCATTATGGAGGTATTTTTCACTTATTACTTGAGTCGATAATGCTGTACTTTTAAATTATTGATGTGTCGGTATGAAAGGTTCTTCTTAAAGACTGATATATCTATAGTCATGGAGTATAGTGCATAATGAAAAGATATTGAGTCATTTAAGACACTAAGTAGTACCTAATTCCTATAAAAATATAAATAGGTATTCCTTAAATATTACAGTGGATAACTTTACCTATATAAATATCTAGAAAGCGCGCGTGCTGGCGCGACCTACCGACGAATGGGGTCCAGCATCTACAGCAGTATGCGGGAACGTACTGCGGGCGGAGACCGAGCTGTCGCCGCCCGTGCTGCTTCTGCACGGCCGCCACGTGCTGCGCGAGCGGGGCGCTTGACCCCCGCACGGGCACCCTCTCATGGCGCTGCGGAAAGTAAGTAAACTTACATAATGACTTGCGGCATATTGAGTAATTTTGTTGCTGGAGAGATTGGCCTTGACGTGCCATTCTTATTGCATCAACTTTACATCTAGCTAAGCGAGAATCAAACCCGGTACTTTAAGCTGTGCAGCCGATGACTAACTACAGGAAATGGAAGAGAACGCAAACTTTTGACCGGTATTCAATTTAAGAGAAACTTTAACCACATTAAAATTACCACATGAAAATAGATTTTTCGAAGTACAAGATGTGGCAGCTCTATGATTGATTAAGTGACTGAGGGATAATCTTTGAAGAATAACGAAGAAAATTAGAGTGAACCTTAAAATGTAGACATTTAAAGATAAAGGAGAGAAAAGTAAAACCCATAAATGAAAGTCATATAATAAAGAAAATTAGTGTGACTATTTTAAGTAGGTACTTACCTACTACTAATACTACGATTTCAGTGCTACAGGAGGAATATAAAGTAAATATTTCCGAGAATAAACGGAATAAATGCTAAGGGCCTAATTAAAATGATTTCTTTTTTATTATAAAAAGAATTTCCAGAAATATATTTCGCTAAGACATAGGTAAAGAATAAAATCGAATTTATTATATTCAATATGCAACAAATATCAAGTTATACCAGAATTATATGTCTGTCTAGCCTAGAGGAGGCTAGACGAAGATGTATACTAACTATTAACTACCTCCCTACTACTACTATACAAACTAATGAGAGCCATGAGACGCAACATTCGTTCTTAGGGGATGTCCACTAACTATTAACTTGCTCCCTGACAAAGTTAAGGTATTTAGCGTAAAAACTGAAGAACTTTCATACAAACTTGCGAGAGCCTTTAGACCTATATAATAGACCTACCACTATCTATAAGAAAAGACACTCAGTGGACTAAAGAACCGGGAAAGAACAGACTACCTAAGCCTATATACACAGAGACGATTCGCAATATACAACATTACACAAGACGCTAAAGTTTTCAGTCAGGTATCAGAATACCTGTCAGCTGTGAGATAAAATAGTATGTACGAGTGTATACTTATAGTATAAGTTTAGTTATTTATTTAACATATGTTATTTTCAGATATCTCACGACGGCGCGGATTCAACCTCTATAACGAGTGGTATTGAAAATGAAATAAAGAAAGCTGGTTCAAATATCAATAAAATAAAGAAGAGTTCTATAAAAAGAAAAGTTCAAAATTTTAGTCATGAATCAGATGACGGTATAATAGAGCCTTTACTACAAACTGATGAAGAAAAATCGGACATTGCCAACAGAAGTGCCAAATTTCTATTAAATAAATCTAAGACTGATGCTTCATATGAAAAAGATATTAAATTTGGTGAAGATTTTGCCGACAAATGTACTGTTTCTACTCCTGTTCAACAAGCAAATGAACTCCTAAGCAACAACTTAAATGATATCCCAGCGTCGACATCATCCATTTGTGGAATGGCGCCTATCCATAATTATATGAACACAAATATATTTAGCACATTCGATTTAACTAAAGACATAACATCAAAAAGTCCCATTCTTGTTGAAATAGATGGCAATAAACCTGGAATTTATAGTCCAAGCCCATTGATCTTTACTACTGCAAAAATTCATACTGACAGCAAAACGAAACTAATAGAACCTTTACAGATTACGCCAGTACCGATATTATCAACAATAGAGGGCAGTGTTATTAGAGCTAGTAAAACATCAGATAAAGATAAAATAATTAATAGTTTTACTCAACAGTCGAGAGACTCAAGTAGATTCGATAAATCTGATATAAGTGAGGTCCAATCCATAAAAGATAGACAAACTATTACAACAACGCCCAGTATAACAGAAAATGAATTAAAATCTCTAAATGAGTCTGTTTTAGTTAATTCATTTGTAAAATGTACTGGCTTCGTAGGTAAAAGTCAAGCCAATGGTCAATTAGCCAGTAATACTAGTTCTACCGGAACGGCCTTATTAAGCAGTCTGAGTAAAATCAAACAAATGCCATCTGTTTCAAACGTTAAATCGAATATAGATTCCTCTACTAATATATTAAAACCAACCGAAACGAGTAAGTCTAATAACAATTTTAAATCTTTATCTGATAAAAGCGTTTCAGAAGATAAAGCAACAAACTGTATAGCAAATAATGATGGCTACCAATTTTCAGGTATACATCAACAAAAATTAGGTAGTTTTAAATCCGCAACTTCTATGCCTTCTGAAATAAAGGACAGTACCATATCAAAAAATAAAATTAGCTATACAAAATCTTCAAGCACAAAAAATCGAGAAGTTGTTCAAGATAACACCGGTAGTACTGAAATATCTTTAACAGCGAATAAAAACTTACAACGCCAAAAAGATACCGTTCCACAAGAAATATTGCCGGACGTCGCTACATTTAGTAAAATATCAAAAACTGATAAAAGTGGTGTAGGCATGGAAAAAGATAAAAAATCGCCTTCAAAAATCGAAAAACCAATACAGGAAAGTCATAAAATTGGAAGTGCTATTGCTCAAAAAATAAAAGTAAATACAACATATCCTCCTGACAAGAGCCCCACGACCATTATTATAACGTGTAATGATACAATTCCAACGATTACATCGTCAATAGTTCCAAGTCCTGGCGCTTCATCTACATTATCGTCAACTTCCAATGTGAAATCCATTAAACCAGTGGATGTGTTAGATTCAAAATCCTCACTTCCTCCTATGGATACTTCCAAACTTACAAGTGAAACTTCCACTGTAACTTCAGTCTCAAATTCAAAAAATATAACTAAATTAACGCCAGCGACTTCCATAAAAACCCCGACATCGGAATCCTTAACCAGCCAAAGTATACAAGCCATTCCTGTGAACGGTAAGCCAGATATTTCTATTACTTTAACTCCGCTCTCATACCAACAAAGTAACGTAGCGGAGACATCATTTAAATCTTCCAGTCCTGCTGTAACTACCCTTCCCTCATACATTGTATCTACATCTAAAACAAAAATTGGTTCAACATTTACTACTATTACATCTACGAGTACCACGAAATCTCAAACTTCTACACCACTAACTGAAACAGTTTACACTAAAAATGCACCTATAAAATCATCGGGAGCGCAGCAAAGCGGAAGGCCTACGGAGGGTCGTTCACCCACAAATGGTACTAAGAATCCAAATTTTTCCAGACAAACGAAATCCGACACAATTATAAAAGACGGTAGAGCTTAGCGTTATAACGTATCGTTCGTTGTGTAGTTATATTTTTTAATTTCTTTTGAATTTAGCATGTAACCTACTTAAATTTATAAGTGATAAAACTTCTTTTCAAAAATCAATACTTACCTAGTCTATTTATCTTATTACACGTAGGTACATTATACTTATGTAGATCGTTATTCGTAGATATAGAGATGTGACATGTTTAAATATTTTGTTTACAATTAAAAGGATTGCAAATACAATAACATAAATTGATAGTATTTAAAAAATACATAGATTGCTTAGTGTAGAACTCGGAATTAGAAGTTGCTACGTAACAGTTTTAATATAATTTGCTCTTACTAGTTATAAACAATTTAAGGAATTGAATAGTTATTACTAAATAGAATATTAAAATTCTATGCCTCAATATCATATTATATAATATATATACCTACTTAGAATATAGAATTAAATAACGTCTTAAAACGAAGAGAATATTTGTTGATAGAACAAAGAATGAATTTCAAGAAAAATGGCTTGCTAAATTAATTACTTATTGTAGTTTAGTAATTTATTTATCCCTTCAATCTTCATTGAGGTGTAGTGGTGCTAAGAAACAAAACAATATTTTATATTTAATATTTTTCATAGACAATTATATTATGATATTTTCAATTTTCGATACAATTTATAGATGATTTATTTCATCTTGCAAAGTCAATTTATATATTATATTGTTTTATGTAACCGATAAAGGCGTAAATATTATTCGGTTTAACAATATCTTCTAAATCATCTCTACCTATTCTGTTTTTTTAGTATTTTATAAATGTCGAGAGAAAATTAAAATCACAGGGTAGTAACAGATAATATGAAAATAATTGATCATTATATTTATTTACGGTCATTGAGGTCAATAAACTGTCATTATAATTTATATACTAAATTAAAAAAAATATTTTCAAACAAATATTTCGATATGAAATCTTGTCTGTGTCATCATCTTTTTCTGGATTGAGATTAATAGCATTAAAATTCTAATATTTTTTTAAAACCTTAGAATAACTTAATACTATAACTGTTTAAGTTATTAAATGAATAATTAATTAAATGATTTATTATAGAGAAAAACAATTATTATACATAAGTGTAGTGATTATTTATTAACAAATACAAATAATAAATATAATTTAAAGTGTCCTAACCAATATTTTGTACTTATCCTAGTAGTAGTGTAATCTCATGCTCAAAAGTATTTGTATTTGTACCTATAGAGAGCAAGGACGTCCTATTTAAGAATTAAACAATTTCATAATACTTAGACATTTTTAATATAGAAGATTATAATTGTAAAGTTTTTTTAAATTGTTCATCTTTTTTTTTGCTTTCCTTGTTTCGATCGATTATTGATTTGGATCGAAGTTCTCTGGCATATTTTCACAAACTCTATTGCAATTATTGATTTCCTTTTCTGATTTCGCGCACCTATGTACAATGTGTATTATATTTAATGTATCGCGATTCGTTTAAAAAATACTCAATGTCGTACAATTTATTAAACCTGAAATGTTCACTTTTCTACTTGTTATATTGTTGATCAAGTTTTGTATCATATTTTGAATTTTGATATTCCTACTTTGCTTACTGTACGTTGATCGTCATAAATCAGCTTACCTATAAAATTGATTCTTTTCTACTTTTTGTACTCTATGTTATATACTTGATGAAAAAATTGAGAAATACAGTATTATAGGTAGGTTATTAAAAACTTATTTATTTTTTTACATATTATGTAGGTAGTGGTTGAAAATACAGTTTCAAAATTATTGCAATAATAATTATTTGAGCAATATTTATAATAAAAGTATGTTAAGGTGTCTATTTATTATTATATATTTTTTATTTTAAAGTTAAAAAAGCAATGTTTTATTGAGATATGTCGCACCTTTGAGGCGCAACAAAAGGCAAAATGATAGTGAAATTAGGATTCTAACAATATACTTATCTCATATTTTTAATATTATGATCTTTCTATACGTAGCGTATTAATGTTTTACTTGGCATCCCAAGTGAAACCTTTTGTCCAGTTTTTGTCGTCATATTTAATGTAATTTATTTTTGTTATGATAAATGCAATAAATACACTAAGTTGCTCAGTCGTAGCGGTTCCTTATATCAAAAAGTTTGGATCTGTTATATTGAGAAGAATATATACGAAGTTTTAATTTTTATGAATTACTGTATATTATGCAATGATATATTTATAATACGTCATTGATATTATGGTGTAAATTTTTGGAACAGTTTTATAGTAAATAATTAAATAATTCTTTAATATATCATTAAATAAACATATTATTACTTATTGCTATTACTAATTATTTTTTATCGTTTTATTATGAAAAGTAGATAACAAAACTCATCAAATATGTTGGGCAACCATATTATTATAGAATGAATGTTATTTAATTTTTTATTATTTTTTATCATAACTCAGTAAGTATACCTACTATAAAATACCTTTCTTAATTTTATTTGAATAGGTAGAGATTAAAACGATGTTTTCTTGCATTTTATAGTTTAATTAATGATTTATTTTGATGGTAAAACATTTTTTTTATATATTTTATAAAAATGATGCAATATGTGCCAATATATTATGTGTTGTAAGAAACGTTCCGATATTATAACGAGATACGATGAAAATTCAAATTAGGAGTAGGTACCAATGTATTATATCGAATTGATTAGAAAATAGAATTGTCGTTTAGATAATTTACTCAATTTTTAGACTTATTAGAATAGATAATATGCGTAAGAAATACAACTTATTTCCGTAAATTTCTTGTTTTAGATGAATTTATTTTGATAACTATCAAATTTTATCCTATAATAAATATATATATACCTACAGCAATTTACTAAAATAAATAACCCATTTCGTTCCAAATGCAGTGGTAAATATGATAACAATAAAAATCGATTATAGATATGTATAGGTAATTGATTGTAAGTAATAGACGTTTCGAAGAACGTAGGCGCCTAAGCGCAAGATGGAGTGGTAAAATTCGTTATGTACTAATTTATGCGTGGAGTAGGCTATAGAAATACAGGGCTTTCTGAAGAGAGCTTGTCTGACGTGCGAGACAAAATAAATATTATGTTGGTATTTTTACGATCATAGAGCGCACTGCAGAGGTTAAAAGCCTAAGTAAATAGATATTGTTGTTAAACTTGGTGTATTTTAGAGAATTATTGATTAAATCGATGTTACATAGATGTTTATTGTAAATAAAGAAATGTCCCCGCTCGAAGTATGAGGTTTGAATGTTATAGAAGGCTGTATTTTTGGGTGATATTTTATTATCGGAAGGTCATATCTTTGATAAGATTATTAACATGGATATCGAACGCGAGAGTAATAGAAAATGTAATGATGTGATAAATAAGGTATTAGTTTTAGTGTTGTTGTGCTACTATAATAAAATATGTTCAGATGTGGTTAATCTGTGTTATTATTTATCCCGTGTATTACCAGTGTATGCATAAATATATTTTATGTAGTAAGTAGAGACGATTACTAGAAAATAGAGGAGGCAAAAAGACAGGAGAAAAAGACAAAATTTTTAATATAAAAAATCTAGTCCTTATTATATTATAAGAATACCTATGTATGTTGTATAAAGTGTATCTAATACATACAGGTTGTAAACAAAAATCAAGGACACATTTGACATTGTGGACATGTAATACCAACTACAGTTAGGTACACGGGTAACATGAGTTATTAGCTTTCAATTAAAGTCAGTGAACAAGGCTTTTAGCGTGGTATGTGACGTCGAACTTTCTTTGAGGGCCTACTGCCTAGTGCCTTGATTTTACCATTCGTGTCAGTTCGGCGTACGGAGCGCACGTCTGGCGTGTTCGTTGATACAATGGAGTAATTTCAGTGGCTAGCTGTTATTGTGGCCATAATCCAACCGTGAATTTATTTTCAAAACGTTACATTATAGTTTATATACATTAAACATATATTGCATACTTTTAGAACAGTGAACTGTGAAAATAATAGCGACTTACAATTCAGTGAAAATATGAAACCTTTATAAACATGTTTAGTTATTATGTTCATTTAAATCTTGGAGAAATGCACCTGTGTCAAAATTAAGCGCGAATAGTGTTTCGAAGGTTAGTAAATATATAATATATTTTTTTAATATTTTTTTGTCATATTTTATATTTTGAGATTGGTGATATAATTATATATATACCTACCTAACAGTTTTATCCTAACGATAGGTGTTTTTTGCAAGATATGCTTAGACCATCATCGAGTTGTCAGCTTATCTACAAACGTATAGGATTCACTTATTGTTTAGATATAACATCATACTTACATATTTTTTTTTAATATTTAACTTATTGCAAAAGTTTTATGCAAATCTTAAATAGTTCGATTATTACGCCATAATGTTGCTGCTACGCTACACTTACCGATTAAAATTTTACAGGTGAAACTTTGCAGTTGCACAAATATAATACTTTGCTAGGGAAGGTCGCTAGTAATACCTACATTTCCAAATTTCAAAAGAACAAGCATCTCTATCTAACTGCTGCAAGTATTAGTACTAGTAGTGATACTCATATATTTATTATTTATCTAATTCCGCGATTTCTGTGATAAAGCTGACAAACCTATAGTTTGTCACAGACAAAAAATAGTGTATTGACCAAACAATAAAAAATGTTGGATTTTGTCAATAATATTTAGTGTGCGGGCTGTATTGAATTGGATATTTAATTCTTGGTTTTTGCAGAATTCTTATTTTGATGCATATTTTGTTTATTACTCTCAATTTTGGATTCTCTTTATCAATTGTCATGATACATTCATTTGCAGCAAACCTGTACCTACGGCACCTATTCAAAAATTTTTCGAGTAGATCTCGTTGATGTCTAATGAACACATACCTATTTGAACTGTAAGATGTATTAGTAACATTTTCTTTCCTTTTTGTATTATTTTGATTTTTTTTTCAAATTTATCTTTGATCTGTAAGAATTGTATATTTTACTTTTATCTTTGTGTAATAATTGCAAAAAATTGTTAAAGAATATATAATAATTTATATTTTCATATGTATAATCAGTATGATTAGGGATTGCAATCCGGCGTCATTTTCAATCCGGCCGGATCCGGCTGAACTTCCATCAATCCGGCCGGATCCGACCGGATCCGGCCGGATTGACCAGATCGATATGATTTTCGCCGTTTTGGTTCAAAATGAACTGTTAGTAAGTTATTCAAGTATCATTGTACTTAATATAGGTAAGTAGTTTATAAAAAACTAGCGGAACTCGCGGCTTCGCTAACTAAAAGTACAAAAAATATGTTTGGCTATACGCATTTACTTATAATATACCAAAAATTGATTCTCCATTTACCATTTCATCTCTTTTGTTATGAAGACTACTCTTTAAACCAGTTATTCTGTTATATTGTCGTAGTTGTAGTAGTAAATAGACCTATGCCTACTATTACAAACTTTTTGTTGACTTTGTTGAGAAAAGTATTACGTTTTCAAACATGTGCAAAAATAAATGGTTATTTAAATCAAAAGCCCTAAGAAGTATAGAGTTCATCTTTGACGTAAGTTATCCCCAAATTACTGTTCACCCCTTTTTAACCCTGTAATGCAATGGATTTCAATAAAATACGAAACACGTTTTCCATCAATTCTGTTAAAGTATCTTTATGCAAAATTTGAAGTAGATTGGAATCACACCATACAGACATTGCTCCCGTTTTTCACTCCCTTAGGCATAAAATTTCGGAAAATCCTTTCTAATCCGATAACTACGTCATAAACTAAAAGTTTATATAACCCTAAAAGTTTCAGGTCTTTACGATTAGCAGTTTAGGCTGTGCGTTGTTCCATCAGTCATTCAGGATGGAGCATTTTCTAACCCAATGTTAAGATTAGGCAACGAGCAAACAATTAAAATATGGTGGTGGCTAGGTGTAGGCAACAAGGTAAAATTTTAACGTTGTAACGAGTAACTCAGTGTTCCTAGATGTCACTTTCACAGATAGATCAATTATTTTTTATTTATAAAGAAACTTTAATTTTACTATTACCTTACTTTACTGAGATGAGACCATTATAATTATTAAAGTATTCGATAATGCTAACAAAAAAGTCTTATATTTATATCAGACACCAACTCGCACGCATGAACACCACGCACTACGTATTTAAAATACCAACTCATGCAAAAGCTCTATTATTTTGCCAAAAATTAGTTACACCGGATCCGGTCGCCGGATCCGGTATATTAGTACCGGATCCGGTGACCGTGAAATGATGCCGGATCCGCCGGATTACCGGATCCGGTTTTCCGGATTGCAATCCCTAAGTATGATGTAGTACCTACCTTTATCTTAGAATGAATGTTATTTGTGACCAAGTGTATTATTTCACAAGAAAACATAAATATATTATCAAATCGATGTTTTAGTACTAAGATAAGCAGATTATTATAATAGACGCTAGTCTTAGCTCAGATTCACCCTCGCGTCCCTGAGTACAAATACTTCCGTAAGAGGTATATTGTTCGACATGATTTATTCATCATTGTACGGCCATCGCCAGATTTTAGACAATTTACACAAAACCTGAATTACACACTTAAGCGTTTCTTATGAATCACTTCATACTTGGTAAAAAGCTAAACAAAATTTTCGTAGTTAATCGCGTTCATAGAGACAAACAGTTAACAGTCATACGCGATGGGGTGACTATGGGTTTAATGATATGTAGTGATTGAATCTTAGATTGCTAAGTTTCTACTTATAAGTTGGAGTTTATAATAATAAAAACATTTTGGTGAGACAATAGTGTCATGCCACTATGCATACCTACCTACTGTACTTACGTCTGCTCCGCCAGAGAAATAAAGTTAAGTTAATCTATACTAATATTATAGCTAAAGAGTTTGTTTGTTTGGTTGAACGCTCTTATCTCAGGAACTACTGGTCCGAATTGAAAAATTCTTTTTGTGTTGGATAGTCCGTTTATCGCTATATTACATCACGCTACAACCAATAGGAGCGTAGCATCAATGAAAAATGTTACTATCAAAAACGGGAGGTACCTATTTGGTTTCCATCCTTTAGAACGCGCTCGAAGCCGCGGGAAAGGCTAGTTACTTATATGTAATTAAAACATATATAATACCTACGTCATTTATAAGGAGACGTTACGACCTTTTTTGCGTAAGAAACGTATTATTTAATAAATATTTATTTAAAATGCTCCATGTATGCGAATTTTCTGTAGGCTCGTGTGAACAGAAACTGTCATCTCGCTTGTCAGCTCACTTTCCATCCATTCATGGCACATCCAGCTTTTTCAAACGATTTCTTTCGGCCTTCTTTAGACAGTAGTCGCTCGTTTTCTGTTATTACTACTAGCTTTCTTATTGAGTTTTTAAACATCTTTCACTAATCCACTTTTTAATTATTATTCTGGAATAGGAACCCATGCAATTAGATGTTTAGTACCTATATTAAAGTGACTTGTTGTTTTCAAGCTACTTTAGTTTACTAGTTTATAATATAACAATCTTCAGAGGTTTTAAACGGATATCTCATTTGCTTATTTATGACTTATCTATAAGTATTTATTGCAGATATAACCGATATTATACACAACGCAAAATTATTTTATCCAATACTACCGTTAAGTAATATTCACATACATAATTCTTAGATGCAGAGCGCTGAGATAATGATCATCAAAAGTTTGTTAAGACATTTTATGTAGGTCTATTTCGTAAAGGAAGTTAGAATTATTATTTATTGAATAACTGCTTGTAACGGATGGAAAATGATTTCACATTTTAGGACGTAATTTAACATAATATTTTCCTGTGTTTTAAGTTTCCTGTTGCATCGACGCATAACATTAAGGATAATTAAAAACTACATAGGTACTCGCTTATCAGACTGCTATTTGCATTCTACCTGATTTTGTACATGTTTGTGTTTCCAACCTACCGTATAATCTGTGCTCAACTGGCACGCTTTGAAGCCATTAACAAGAGAATTGAATTGAATTGAATCCAACCTACCATATTTCATTTCTTGTAATTTTAATATGAGAATGATATAAAAAATCCTAATCAAATGTGTTGGGAGATTACGCTTTTTTAGAAACGAATACAACCAAATATATTTATTACTGAACTCAGACAAATAATAGCGATGGCTCAGGTACACTGGCTTATTAATGCTTCCGGTGAACTTTTCCCGTTATTTGGATTAAGCTGCTTAATTACACTTGGTAGGTCGTAACAAATGGGTTAAAATTTATACGTTACGGAAAATGTACGTTTTTAAAAATCTAACCTCATCCAGCGTATTATAATATGTAATTATATAGTTTGTTTAATAATCAATGTTTATTTTTTACCGTAGGTACATAATTAAAAATATAATAAAATAAATAACGGCATGCTTAAGAATAGCATCTATGTGTTTAAAGTGAGTAATAATAATAAGTGTAAATATGCCAAAATAGGACTTGAAATACAGCCTGTGGCACCTAAGTATTCTCTTCTAGATTCTAGAAATAATGGAACACGATGCCCTGGGCTATAGTTATATTTAGAAATTTATAGTAGTCGTTACATTGGATCGACTTATAAAAAGGATTTTTATAAAGTTGTGTTATTGTGTGTGTTTGTAACGCGATATTTTCTGTATATAAAGAAATTGACTTTCATGACTATTTTTAATATAAAGAAACATACTTACAGTATGGACTACTGTTACAATTTAAGGACCTAATATTGCATTTTTAGAGGACGAAATTTTATTGTTGGGACATGTGCGGGGGGTCAATAGAAGCTTAATCCCAAGTTTGTGGGGTTGCCTCTCTTATCCCCTGGCCGCCATCTTGGAAAAAGAAAAGCTCTCTAAAAAATGCAAAGCTCATGTAACATTTCAACGGACTACAAACGGTAGCTCAACTAAGGATAATGAAATATCAAATAAGTAAATATTTTTCCAACTACGCAAATACTGGAAAGACTTTTCAAAAAATATGGTGTGTAGGTTACTTATATACCATCTACTTTCTATAGAACGTACAACTTTCGTTTTTTTATACGTTTAGATCTATTTATCAATCATAATTTAAAAAAGTAGTAATGTACGTAATATACGTATGTTTTTACATTGCATTTATTAAATTGATTTAAAATACAGTAATCTTGATAAGAGAATTTATTATAGGTCTGAGAAGTTAAGATCGAGTTGGCTGTTTGACTATTCAGTTATGTAAAGCCGTTGAGTCACATTGTTGTAGCGAGTTGCAATATATCCAGGTGGCTGTTTGGGAGGTTGCTCGGTATCTATGAATAGCATCACAGGCTCGCGGGGCTCAGCCTCAGAGGTCGGACGCGGTTAATTGGCGACGACTCGCCGAAGCCGGTTTGTACGCTGATTATTTTGCGGCATTTCTAACTCGACTGCCTTCCTTTGCTCTTTACTCTTTAGTACCTACGTTCGTGCCACATTGTTATATTATACAATTTCTGAATGCGTTAGTGTCTTGGTAGTAATATAATATGAACACCTGAAAAATGAAATGCCGTATTATTTTTAGGGGGACTTATCCAACCGTAGTCGGCTTTGACAACGGAAATTATGAATCCCCACAATTACAGAGGGAGACACACCCCAAGTGTTTTTGTTATGTTAGTATCCTAGCAGTATTGATCCCTTTGCGATAACATGAAACACGCATATTGTGCGTGATCAAAGACTACGAGATTAGTATTACTATAATTGTAAATTGATATTAATATATGTGCTGTTCATGTTAAACTACAGTATGTACATCTTTTATAAGAATGCGGATGTAAATGTAACAAAATAAGGTATTCTTAGCTTTTTGAAATTGAATAAAATTTAATTGATTTTCATACTAAATAGATATTGGGGTTAGATTTAATTATTTATTTTTTTAGGTGACTAACCGAGGCCAATGCTCTTTCCTAGACTAAGAGAAAAAAACGGGGAACAGTTGTTGTCGACAGGGGCGAGAGGGGGATTCACGGTTGAGCTGCTCCGCCACCTGCGCGCGCGCTCGTCGACCCGTCTGTGAATTGTTACAATATCGCACTACCTAAAATTTATTATCAAATCTTAACAACTAGTAAATACCTATTCAAAAACTATAAATTTGATGTATAAAAGATATTACTACAAAACAGAAAAAACAAGTAATTAAATTCACCGTGAAATAAGTGGAATTTCTAGAATGTTTTACACTTTCACTTTCGATAAATCAGTGTTGATTTATTTACTTCTAAGAAAAGAGAATAAGTATAATATTTAGTTGGCTTTTTATAATACGAAGTTAGGTATAATCAATAATTTTAAACATCAAAAATTAAGTAAGATGTTAAAATACAGCAGTTTTGCGCTTTTAAGTTGTATATCATACCTATTTAGTCGACCCAGAAAGAAACGAATAGCGATCGCCTTAATCGCTTTACAAATGGTAAGGCCATTCCTACTACTCGGAATTTATGTTAAACTATCAGCTTATTACCATAATAGTGAATGCTATTTTCTAGATGAGGAATGAAAACAACAATTAATTTTTTTTTACATTTAAGTAAAACTAAAATTCAAGAATAAATTAGGACCTACCTACAGTAATAAATATTTAATAAAAAATAGAATATTTGAATCTTAGAAATTTTTGAGGACGAATTTGACGAGTACCGTCATTGGTGTACTTATGGATAGGTACCTACAACAATAGTTAAGAGGTGCATAATAGCATAAATCTGTTTTTAAATGTATTCATGACTAGCATTTCCAGCGGCTTCGCACGCATTCTAAAGACCAGAAACCAAATTGTTTCTATGTCGCGATCCCGTTTTTGCAACATTTTTCATTGATGCTCCGCTCCTATTGGTCGTACCGTGATGTTATATAGCCTATAGGATAGGATTCCTCGATAAATGGACTATCTAATCGAATCGAATCGAATAATCAAATTGAACCAGTAATTCCCGAGATTTGCGCGTTCAACCAAACAAACAAACAAACTCTTCAGCTTTATAATATTATTAATCATAATCATAATAAGCCCTTTTTAACGTCCCACTGCTGGGCACGGGCCTCTCTCGGTACGAGGGGGATCAGGCCATAGTCCACAGCGCTGGCCTAGTGCGAGTTGGCGGACTACACATGTCTTTTGAAAACTTGCTAGGTTTTCTCAGACATGCAGGTTTCCTCGCGATGTTTTCCTTCACCGTAAGATAAGTGGTAATCATGATATAAATGATTCGCACATGAAAATAGCAGAGGTGCGAGACCCGGTTTTGAACCCGCATCACTCGGTTATCCAAGCGACCGCGTTACCGCTGCCGACTGTCTGTCTGTCTGTCGTGTTATAATATTAGTATAGATAATATTCCTAAAGGACTAGCAAGGATGATGAAACAGACGTACAATATAATTATTCGCACACTTTGGTCGGGACGCTAGATTTCTTGTACTCATGGCGTTGGGCGTATGGCGTTACATGTACAGTACAGATGAAATTTTGTGTCAAGTGCATAATTGTAGTTGGTCGATGCTTGAGCTTTCACTTTCAAGATTTTGTCTTATACTTTAATCGATTAATCAACGTCTGTACCGATACGTGAACTTGCCTAATGATCTTTGATATCGATAACCTTATAGTAGTTACCTATAGAGTTGCAAATCATTAGGTACTTTAAATATTTGTTTTCTATTCGTAAATATATTATTGATATCGTTTTCTTCCTTCCTACACTTTTATATATAGACATATAGTATACTGCTTAATGCAATATGTACCTATATAAAATACATATGTACTATATAGTAAATATTTAATCAAAAATTCTTAGAGAGTAATTGTATCCCACGGCAATTTAATCTACTGATGACGTTGCAAAGTGTCAATAAACGTGACGAATATAAAGAAGCCTGCAGGAGGCTGCGCAGACGCATAGCGAGGTCATTGTACCGCTCGGAGGAACTGCACTCTTGCCCTCCCCTTGTCCTCCACCCTCCCCTCTATCTTTGGTCCCCTTATTCATGACCCGTGTATTGCACTAGAAACAATTATAAAATGTGTATTTATTATAGTGCTTTGTTATTTAATAAGAATATTTAGAAGTTCATACCATTATTTTGAATGTAGTATTATAGTTTTATATTAAGATAACACATCGTAAAAATTACATACTAATAAAATTTATAGGCAATAATAATTAATCAAAGTTCAATATAAATCATTCCTGAAAGTCTCTATATTCTTTATTTGGTTTTTTTACTCAGAATTCTATAAAACTGCTTTATACATTTATGACATTTAAATTCTACGATTTAAAAGAGCTTCAAACTAAAAAGTCTATTTGAATAAAGAATAATATATAAAGATAAGTGAAGTATAAAGTTTTACTTATTTATTTTTATAACATCAAAAATGTTCTTTTAGCATTTTTAATAAGAATTCTTGCGATCTTGGTTTAATTTCATGAGAAATTCTAAAGCAAAGTAAGTTAAAATAATCTTTTTAATCCAATGAGGTACACAAAAAATATATTGCTCTTAATCAGTTTTACTTTTAACTTTTTATAGGGCAACTGATTTTAAATTAAGTAAGTATATCATTGAATTAGAGATGGTGTTCGGTAGAGTTTTATGGAATAATATCTCAAATTCTGACCTCGGTGTTAATACCATTTGTGTAGAAAGGGCATGCTGCGACCTAGTAAAAATGATTCCACCGAAGATTTGTATTATGTTTTTCTTAGGAACCAGCCCATATACAATAGGTGTTTAAAGTAGTCATTGAAACTGGCCTTTGCGCAAGGATGATTAGATAGGTATGTCTGCTCAGTGAGACGAGTTGATATGAAGATAAAATAAAAGGGAAGTGATTTATGCAACAATTGCGGCCTTTTGTTATAGGTATACATAAATGTTACATACAATACACCATATTTTTATATATTATACTACTAGTACCTACTACTATAATCCTTCTCTATACTTACTCGTATTAAAACTGGTTTAACAGCTTAGGTATGTGAAAATGTGACAAACAGACAAACAGATAGCTATGTTTGCTTTTAAAATATTAGTATAGATGGATAGTAAAATATTATTTGTGTAGTGTTTATATAATGTTGATCAAATAATTTTTATTAAAAAAACATCAGCAACTAGAACAATATCAATGTCTGACACAAGTGTATTTAATAAAGCGTTAATGTTTTCAACATTTACTAGTAGCCATTAAAGGACCATCTTGTCAGGTTTTAATTCGACATAGACGTAAACATTAGTAGGTCAAAATTGATAAAATAGATTCCTCCATGTCTTGTTTCTGATTTTCTCAAAATTTTTCACGATCAAAACTCATTCACGATCTTGCAGAATACAATGTCACTTATCACTTAGCCATATCACACTAGCATTTTCTAAAACTTTCATTTGAAATGAGTTAAGCTATATATTGGTAAATAAAAGAAATATAATATTTGAAGGATGTCTTTTTTAAAAGCATCTCTTTATCTAAATGCTTAATTAAGCAGTTTAATACGGAAAGTGGGTTAGTATTAATTTATTTAAAGATAATAGACAGCCTCAGCGATAGTAAGCGTTGTAACATAACAGTTACGCATTCCTATGGCTTCTTATTAGAGGTTAATTCCGGATGTAACGTTTTGGCTCTCACTTTATTGCATTACATCTGCTATACTTATAGCTAATGGCTAATTATGTTATAACTTTTATTTTTATTTTATTTAAAGTTTATACCTATTTACTATTCAGTAAGCTTTAAAGTTAAATATTAAATAATCATAACAAAATAAATACAAAGTTTAGGAGAAAATAAAATATTTATGCGGGCTCTACTGTATTCTTGCTGGCAAAATCCAACTTTTAGTTTTAATATTATTCTTTTTAAGTTGAACTTATAAAATTTAGCTTGAATTTTTTTTTAAATTTTGGCGTTTAATTGTACTGGTGATCTAGTGGTGGTAAATTACATGAAAAAATCTGTGTATTATTATGACATTTCTGAATAATTTTAAAATATATAAGGAAGTATACGGATGTTTTAATTTTCACGTGTATAATAATATATAATTACGAAATATTTCAGTGCGGCAATGTACGCGATGTCAACGGCGTCCACGGCGTCGGGATCGCGTGCAGACATGACGACAGGCGTGGTAGAGCGGCGCGTACGGGTCGTCCGCCTCCTGCGGCCTCGCAAGGCTGCACCTGCTTTTGGCTTCTCATTACGAGGCGGAAGGGAATATGCAACAGGCTTCTTTATTTCCAAGGTTGAACTCAACTCTGAAGCTCATCTTCAAGGATTAAAGGTAATAGGCATTTTGACTACATAGTATAAAACAAAGTCGCTTTCTCTGTCCCTATATCCCTATGTATGCTTAAATCTTTAAAACTACGCAACGGATTTTGATGCGATTTTTTTTAATAGATAGAGTGTTTCAAGAGGGAGGTTTATTTGCATAACTAGCAGATCCCGCGCGCCTGAGCAAAGCGAGGGCGAGTCGCTAGTACTTTATAATTTTTACAAAAAGTGTGCTGCACAATAATTTTAAGTTTATTCTTCTTTCTCATTATACTACTTATTTGTTTCAAATGCACGTATTGTTCTTTGAATGAAAGTAATGTTGATTAATTCATTCATTTTTATATATAAAACAATTTGAATAATAATTTAACAACTAAGTTACTAAAACATTACACCTATTACTTACCTATTTTTAATCAATTCAATCGATCATATTTAAAGTCAACAAACATTAAAATTATAGTATAACAATGTCTCGATAAAAGAAATAGCTTCAGAACTCTAGTTTGTTAAGACTATTACAAAGTTACAATTTTAATGGCATTGCAGTCTTGTACTGAAGTGTCAAAGTTACATAATATAATGAAAATTGCCTAATGGGCAGTTGGTGGCAGTTTACTACATTGTGTTCGAGTTTTTCCATATTTTTTGCCACCTTATTGTTCATTATTACATTGTTAGTTTGTGTAAATGTTTTATTCAGTAACTTTTTTGATTGAGGCATAGCTATGAAAAAATTTGTTGTTTTACTAAAATCTGAAAATTATTGCTGGTTATACATGATGTAAATACATTTATTACGCAGTCTCCCACGAGCATGGTGTATCCCATCATTCGATTTAATATGTGAAAACCTCTCACAGTTAACTACGACTTGCTCGCCTGCTTTATAATTACTTGCGTCCGAGGTTGAATTGTCGCAAGAAACATTCCATTCTTTTAAGCGCTCACGTAACTGCCACTGTTTCTTTTACCACAATAACTGGTGTCCCAAAATTAAACCTTTTTAGTTTTTATCTATGTTCTAGTTCTATTTAAGTTTATCTAGAATGTAATGTGTTAAATAATTACTATGTTAATTTTAATTATCTGAACTATGTAAAAGGTCTTATTACAAATTAGTAATTACAAATATTTAAAATTCTTCTCCAATTAGAATTAGTGCTACATAATATGTTTTTTTTCAGAAATTGAAAATTGTATTATTATTTTATATAGCTGAAGATATTAAAATTAGCGCATACATTATATTGCGACAGTTCAGGTTAATATCATAATTCAAACGTAAAATTACTTTAACTTTACAGACGAAGCATTGTGTGTTGTGTTTTAAAAAGTTTAGTTTTCGCACAATTACTTCCTTATTAAAGTCTTACGAAAGAAGTTTATATCCGTTGTTAACAATAAAGTATTTCGGTGCTCGTATTATAAGTCCTGAGAATAAATATGATATTTTATAGTAGTCTCGGTTAATGAGTTGATTTCTAGGTATTTGAGTTGAAAATGAATACTTAATGAAATCAGACTTTCAAACTTGACACAATTAACAAAAAAGTTATGAATTAACTTATACTGTTCTAAATAGTTTAGCTTTCTTTATTCTCAGCAGCCGACACATAAATAGGAGCTTTAGTTTGTGTCTCTGTATGTCTGTGTGTGGTATTTTAGCTCTGGAACAAGCGGGTCGATTTGGATAATTTAACAGATAGATACAATATTTATGTAAGATTTTATTTCTATATTAGGTGTTCAGCAGTATGAATATGTTAAGCTGTTCATGTAAAAAATTACCCAATTCCTCAAAATTAATTTATCGTGTTTAAGATTGTTCTACTTAATGACCAGATTAGTACAGTATGAGAATAATTGAATCAAAGTATACTACTTAGTTTATTTGGCCGCCTGGATGTGGAGAGCTACTTAGCATAGTAAAAAGAGACAAAGTAGGGCAACTTCATACAAACGCACCGCGCGCGGCTTGTATGTGTGCGTCATAGTATCTTTACGTTGCCGCACGCAAACACAAACAATATCTCGAACCGTTTATCAGTGCGCCAGTCAAGGCTAACGCCATAGTATAAAGAGAACAAAGTAGGGCATCTTCGGCCCAATCCGCGATATAATTACCTGTCATAGTTACCATAGTTGCCTGTCACAGGGTTGTCACTGTAGCTAAATTTTAATTCAGTGCTCAGAAATCGGCAAGGGCCGGGAAGTGTGTTATTAAAAAATATTTATTATTTACATTTAAGAATGTAAAACATTTTGTTTCTACATGTTTATGATTATTTTTATTAGGCCTGTAGTTACTTGCTTAACTGATATATCAGTAGAAAATAGTATTAAAAATGTTTGTTTGTTAGATTTATCTCGAAATGTATTTGTATAAATAAATAAAATAAATCCTTTAATTTCTTGCGTTTACAAAAACATAAATATGCTATTAGTAACAATTAAAAAAAATTAAAAGTATATTAATAAAATCATATCACATCCTGCCCATCCACGGGCACCGCCCCCTTGCTGCTGTGCCACACATAACGATTACTAAGATTGTGCCACAGATCACAAATAATCGGAAAAAATCAATGTTAATATTTAAATAAGGTTTAATATGTAATTTAATCAGGAAGACAACAAAATTAACATTATGTAAAGTTTTACTTTCTTCTTATTATAATCATACAAATAAAACAACTAATCAGTTTAATTCCTTTTATTAACATGATTCGTCACAATCATCATTTATATTAGATTTAGATTTGTCCGATGAGGAGTCTTCAGTTATATTAATTATTAACTCTTGTGTGCATAAATTATCAAATGCAATGTCACGGTCCAAATCAGACATGATGATTCTCTTCGTTCTCTCCACCACACTTGATTTTTACGATAGTAATATTTATTTTCATATTAATAAATATAAAAATAAATATTATGTTATATTTAAAAAAATAAGAGATATCGATTATTACGTCCTTTTGACTATATATTGTCACTATAGCTTGTCAGTCGTCGAGCTGTCAAAAAACCATTAACAAAATGGACAAACTATAGTTATAAGTGATTTGTTTACCTTTTCTGTTCAGTAGGTAATCTGAACAAAGACAACTCTGGAATCGATGAAGAATTTAGACACCCAAACACACAGCAATAAGTTCTTCTACGAATATCACATATTTTTCATATAGTGAAAAACCGTGACGCGCGAAACATATGCGGCGGCAGCCTTGACTGGCGCACTGATATACGGTTCGAGATATTGTTTGAGTGTGCGTGCGGCAACGTAAAGATACTATGACGCACACATACAAGCCGCGCGCGGTGCGTTTATATGAAGATGCCTTACTTTGTCTATTCCTTATACTATGCTAACGCCGCACAAGTTTCGCGCGTCACGGCTTTTTACTATATGAAAAATAAATACATAAATAAAATAAAATATACTTGATGATGAAATACTTATGTAGGTACTTTTATTTTTGTTGCATTAGTTTATTATTTTAATAGGATGTAATATGATTTTATTAATATACATATTATACTTTTCATTTTTTTAATTGTTATTAATAGCATATTTATGTTTTTGTAAACGCAAGAAACATTTTTAATACTATTTTCTACTGATATATCAGTTCAGCAAGTAACTATAGGCCTAACAAAAATAATCATAAACATGTAGAAACAAAATGTTTTACATCCTTAAATATATATAAATAATAAATATTTTTTAATAACACACTTCCCAGCCCAATGCCAATTTCTGAGCACTGAATTAAAATTTAGCTACAGTGACAACCCTGTGACAGGCAACTATGGTAACTATGACAGGTAATTATATCGCGGATTGGGCCGAAGTTGCCGTACTTTGTCATTCTTTTTACTATGTACTTAGTTTTATAAAAAACCGACTTCAGAAAAAAACTTAAAGTTAAACTAAATTATATTTTATCTTATAAATAAGTGATAAGTCCATATAATAATATTAATAAATCTATTATTAGTAAATGACGAAGTTCTGAGTTAACAAACATAAAAAACGAAGAGTAATTAATTATTAAACTTATTGTATATATAATATAAGTATATAAAAACGTAAATTTAAGTTTTTACAACGTATAATACTAGAATTTGTTGGAAATAACATGTTTAGAAAATATACCTATTGGCTACTACCTACATCTTAATTTGTCTTCCAATGATATTTGAAAAAAAAAACATTATTTTAATAACAGGAAAAGGATGCGCTTGCACAGGAAAAATCTAATTTCTGAAGTAATTTTAAAATAGTTTAGTTTCTTTAGAAGATGCGTGAGTCATTCAATTATCTGCTGTATCCAATCGTAGACTTTCTACAACTAGCCTATGTGTCTGCATCGTTTGACGTAAATTCATCTTGTGTAACAGTTGTTTAAATCGAAAAATTTTAATGATGCCCTAAACCTGCTCTAAAATCTGTAGATTATATTATAAGTTATAATTAAAACTTATGGAAGTATAAATTTTCTAGTAAGAAAATGTGATAGAACTTCTGAATTTTTAAATATATTTAAAGACGTTACCTACTTAAATTTTAAGTAGTAGGTATACAAAACAATAATATTTTTGTGTCGCATTTTAAATGTAATGTTGTTCACAATTCGACAGGTTTCAAAATCAATGAATGAAATTACTTTATTGATTGATTTCAGTTACATAGTTACAAAGTAAATAGAAGCCTGATCGCACCAATCTCAAATATTAAAAATTCAAAGGTATAGGTATTCAGCTGACATGTAATGATTTAAGTGATAAGCAGTAGGTACAATATATTTTTTTATTTAAACAGATGAGCGTTGAAGTAAATATATTTTTTGTAACTATTAAGTTGAATTTTTTTGCAATTATTACAGTAATTTTTCAATTTCAAACAATACATTTTTCAGCTTTATGAATCATAATGTTCTTATCGTATAAGTACCTACATACCTTCTTTCGTTTCAGTATAGCATAATTCGTTCTGCTCTTTGAGTATACGTGTGTTATGATAATGCTTAAGTACCTAAAGTTAAATACTTAAACCAGTCTGGACACCCTGAACTATAAATAAACAAAAAAAGAATTATATTATATAGGTTCAGTCGTTTTGAGTTTTAGCGAGACTAACGAACAACATTGATAAAGACAACATACATACTGTGATATTCTTCAGGTAATTTTAGAACAGTTCAATTTGCAGAAATGACCTATTTTATTTCCATTACTGGCGGATGCCGTAAGGTCTGGTTTTATCATTCTAAGTTTTTAGCTAAAAAAAGGTGGTACGAAAGTCCGAAGGAAAGTTGTCGGATATGTGGGACATGAGGCGTACCGTCCGGCTTCTTCGCGAGAACGCAAAGAAAGTGGTGCTTTCGTCACACCGCAACGTGGCTGACATCAGTCCACTTGCGTGTATGACGTCACTCATTTAATTGAACGACGTATTCACGCAACTCGAGCGCAACATTAATTTTATTACATATGTATATGAATTTGCTTGTTTGTTACACCTGCAAATATTCGAATCGTTTTAAGTATGCCGGTGATACATAACTTAGTCTCACTTACCACTCAAAAATATTATGTATTTTTTGAGATCAATATATAATTTATTATACATTGTAGAGTTGTATAATAAGTATTTTTCATTTCTTATATATTATATGAATGACATTTTGTCTTGAAATTGTTCATTATATATTTAATCAAATTCTTAAATAGCACCTTACTAGTGACCTACCCATACTTCCTACGAACTGCAGTTTTTTTTATTAGGGTTGTATAACGTTTATAATTTGTCTGCCCGTAAAGAACATCCATTTTATTGAAAGACTATTAAAATTAAAAAAACGGTAGTGACACTCTCATTTCCAGCCCCTGCTCTAAGTCTTTAAATCTGTATCGGAAAATTCCGGTTCCCATTTCAATTTGGAAATTTTCTTTTTTTGTTTGAAAGAGTATAGTTTCTAGGTGGTCCCAGCAGTTGCTTGTGGAGCAGTGGTTTAGTTGACCTATCAAATACCTATAGTATATTTAAACAAAATTTATATCTGTTTACCACTAAAAGTTTAAAAAGAAATTATTTTTAACAAAAAAACAAAAAGCAACTTACAAATATACAAACCTAACCAGCCAAAGAAAAATAACCTTAATAGGTACCTACGTAGATACATAATACGTATATTCAATTAATCTATCAATTTATAAACATACTTAATCAAAATACCGTTCGAAATTTCATTACAAAAGCAGGATAAAACTGGCTGGCACCGACTGACTGACTAATTTTTTGGCTGGCACCGAGTTCAAAAATAACTAAGTAATAAAAGTATTATTTTTTACTTTTTAGTTTTCTGAACTTTCAAAAGTGATCATATTTGTACTCGAAAATTGCTAATATTTTAATGAACGATGGAATAATTATTTGCTTCCTTTTAGAATAAACTGTTGCTATTTCATTTCATTCACATTCAAAATGTCACATTTATATTATTAGTAGGATCATGAACGAATTAGCCACTGAACCCAACATATAAGCGGACGTACCTTTGCCGGTCTTGTCAGTAACCAATTCTAGCCTTGGTCGTTTGTTTCTGTGTCAGTCTCAAGCACTTACTTGTCAACAAAACATCTCCAAAATATGACTAAAAGTTCAGTTAAATGGTGTAAAAACTAATGCGGCGGATACAGCACTATTTCTTTTCACTAGTAAATATATTATTTCATTACATTTATTGGTATTTATCACAAAATTTAATCAAATGTAAAATAACATTTCGTATTATCCAACTATGTTAAATATAGTCGATATTTCTATGTATTGTTGACATCTGACAACAATCGTAAAATGGCTGGATTATACTATTCAGAACGAATGACAAAACTGTCGAGTGAACCCATTTGACATCGACTAGTGCTTGACAATGTCGAAAAATATATCGATATATGACGAAATAATTCAGTTATTTCGTCATATATCGAATCGAATGATGATGTTATTTGTACAATCGAATGATGATGTTATTTGTCAGTACAATAACGTTTTGTTTTTGTATACAATTGGTTAGTGTAAATCTTACTTATAAAATATCTAAGTATTTTAATACGGGAACTACATACCTACTTAACACAATTTATATTTAATAACTAGTGACTCACCCTTGCTTTGCTCGTTCGCGTTCGTCCCTAGGTTTAGCGTCAGCGAAGCCACGGGTTCAGCCAGTTAAAATAAATAAAATGTCTACCTCCTCCTCCTTTAGGTATCTGCAAGTGAAAGTCCTATCAAAATCGGTCCAGCCGTTTTAGAGATTAGCCGGAACAATTAACAAACATACAGACAAAAATTTAAAAAATTGTTTTTTTTTGTTTCTAGTATCGTATGAATTTAGTAAAAAGCTGTTAATTTGAAATTAAAAACAGACGGTCTAATTTTATTTGTATATACTTATAAATAAATAAAATCTTGGTGTTTTTAGACACCATTAGATAATATAATTAAGAATATGATAAACTTAAATTACCTATATCGAAAAACCTAGGAAGACATTAATAAAGCACTGTGGACGGGCAATAGTTATTTAGTAGTATTACTGGTATTACTAAAAGAAAACAAAAGGAATTGTTAAATTTAAAAAGCAAATATAATTTTTTTATGTCACATGTTGCAGGTCGGTGACCAGGTGGTCAGCGTAAATGGTTACCGAGTAGATGACGCAGTCCACGCTGAGCTGGTCCATTACATCACCTCACAGTCCAGATTGAAGATTAAAGTTAGACGTAAGTTTAAACAATTTTCTCGTATTTGAGTGGTTATACTCAATTGTCCACTTAGGTATTACTTATTCATTCATAAAATTAATAAAATTCTATCCCTAACCTTTTACAAATTCACATTATTATTTAACACATAGCAAATTTCAATTATGTTTTATTTTATTATCATATTAAATGTGTGCTTTTATATAAATTTTATTATCATATTAAGTGATGCGTAGGGAAGAAAGTGATATTACGGTGATGCGTAGGGAAGAAAGTGATATTACGAGGCGAATGTTAAGTATGCATGTTGAAGGAAGAAAGAGTAGGGGAAGACCGAAAAAGAGATGGATGGATTGTATAAAAGAGGATTTGCGATTAAAAGGGGTGGATGTTAAGTTGACGAATGACAGAGGAGAGTGGAAGAAAAAGACATGTTGTGCCGACCCCACATAGCGTGGGATAAGGACAGGAAGAAGAAGATTAAATGTGATACTTGCTAATTTTACTCTAAAATTTAATTTCAGATGTGGGGATGGTTCCAGTAAAAGAGTAAGTTTACTATATTTTCTATACATACGAGTATTAGATATAAAAACAGTAACCTTTGTATTAGTATATGAAATATTTTTAAACAATAACTGTAACGTATTATGTATTGAATATGCCCTCCAAAAATAGTTTTTAAAATATTTGTCACTTTGTGTGTATGTCTTTTTGTAAGTTATTGTTTAAGCCAAAAAGTACTGGACTGATTTTAACCAAATTGTGTGTAGTGATAACTGATTGCTTGGGCCAACACGTAGGATACTTTTTTTATTGCATAAAATATTTCATTTTCACAGGAAAGCAAAATAATTGGTTTTATTACGATAGCTAGCGGTGGATAAATCTTAAGTGATGCATTAAAACAGTGTACATAGTGGGATATCAATACCGATTTATTTGATATATGTTATAATTTATAAAGTGAATTTATTTATTTCTTTGTTCAAGCAAAGAGCACGAGTCTTTATCATGGCAATTTGTTTCGGAACGTGCATCCTTAGCTTCGGATGTTTCTTCATCACCCACACTGTGCCACAATACTGATCACTTGACAGATTTACGATTATCAATATTAGTGCCTCCAAGAGCTAAACTTGGCTGCGGGTAAGATTTTCTCTTTTTGAAACATCTTTATTCTAAGTATATCCTTGAATTTGCGTAGAAATAAATAAATACACATATTATTAAACCAAAATATCTAACTTTCGCCTGCTTGTTGCTGTATTGCATTATGATAGTCTGTTATCTGTTGTTATTATACTTAGTTCAAAGTGTTATTGCAAATAGATATTCGATATTTACAAAGGTCGAACAAGAACTAATAAAGTAAAAGTAAAATATTAATACTATAGATAAATAAAAATTAATAATATATATGTAATAAATGTATATTTAATAAAATATTATGTACTGTGTACTATTTTAGAATCTGTAAAGGGCCAGACTGGAAACCGGGAATCTTTGTGCAATTTGTAAGAGAAGGTGGCATAGCACGTGAAGCAGGTTTAAGGCCAGGTGATCAAATCTTATCGTGCAACGGTCACGACTTTGCAAATGTATCCTTTAATGAGGTAATTTGGGACAAGATAAATTATGTAACAATTATAAATTATTGTATGCCTTCATTCAATGCCTTGAAAAACGGAGGGAAACTGACTCAAATCATGGACAATTTTTATGTGCGAATCTTTTACAACATCTTTACCACTTGTCAATGAACAAATTAGCCACTAGACCCGACATATAAGCGGACGTACCTTTACCAGTCTTGTCAGTAACCAGGAAATTCTAGCCTTGGTCGTTTGTTTTTCTGTGTTAGGCTCAAACCCTTACTTGTCAACAAAGCATCTCCCAAATATGACTAAAAGTTCAGTTAAATGGTGTAAAAACTAAAGCGGAGGATGCATCACTATTTCTTTTCACTAGTAAATATATTATTTTATTACATTTAATGTTATTTATCACAAAATTTAATCAAATGTCAAATAACATTTCGTATTATCCAACTATGTTAAATATAGTCGTCATTTCTATGTATTGTTGACATCTGACAACAATCGTAAAATGGCTAGATTATACCATTCAGAATGAATGACAAAACTGTCGAGTGAGCCCATTTGGCATCGACTAGTGCTTGACAATGTCGAAAAATATATCGATATTTGACGAAATAACTGAACGAATGATGATGTTATTTATACAGTACAATAATATAAAATATATTATAAATAAATATATTATAAATCGATATAATATGTATTTTATCGACTATGTTTAAGGCCTAGAAGTAGAATGAATTTTTATGTATTTTGTATATGTGTGTATAATAATGAATTAAAATCTTTGTGTGCGTTATGCTCCAATTGGTTGAACGATTTTTCATGCATTTATATTTTATGTCGGGTCCAGTGGCTAATTCGTTCATGCACTTGTCTTATGGTGAAGGAAAACTTTGTCACTAAACTTGCATGCTTAGAGAATTTCTAGTATTTAAAAGACATGGGAAGTCCGCCTACACGCACTTGACCTGTGCCTAGAAGTAGAACGTTAAATAAAGAATTGAATACAATACAAAGTATGACATCAAAATTTAAGATACTTAAAAGAAGTTCATTATTTTTGGCAGGCCATATCAGCTATGAAAGTGACTGGAAGGCTGGAGCTTGTTATCCGTGAGGGCGCAGGAACAGAACTAGTGTCACCTGAGAGCTCTGGGTACAACAGCTCGGCATCTTCCGCCGCAGGCGAGCGGAGTCCAGCGCCGCTGCCTGCACCTCTCGCACCGCCCGCGGCCCTACGGCGGCGACTTGCGAGTGTAGCTGAAGAGGCCGCGGACAGAGCTGATAGGTTTTATTTTATGACTTAATACTTAGAAATTTGATAACTACCTTTGTGATGTTTACATTTAGATATTGAATTGTTGTAAATAATAAAAAGTCGAATTAATAAAAATATAATGTAAAGATATTTTAATATAATGCCCTTGAATACGTATAAAGAAAGCTTTTGATAATTTTACCTGCACATATTAATTTCCTTAATCAAGGATATTTTTAATATTGTATTGCATTTTAGGTTGACCATAAACAGAATAAAAAGACGAACATGGGATACTTTAGATTTCGATTGGAAAAATAAGGACATTCATAATTTTGATGCACCTTCCGATATCGAACCTGATTACGACTGCCCTAGTATACCAAATAATCCTCACACATACGAAAATAAATCTAGTAGAATATGTAAAAGTAAAACAGATTACGAAGCAACGAAAGTGACGAGTCCATTAAATAGAACAATTATTAATTTGACGGAAGATGGAGCTACAATACAATGCAGCTATGATAACAATAATCCTAGAAAGAATATGTATGCGACAACCCAAACGAACAGGGATAAAGAAAAGAAGACAATAGTAGTAGAGGTTCATCATATGAATTCAACAACATGTGCTAAAACTCATTGCAATTATCCCCCACCTTTGAAAAAGGAAATTGATGCCGATTCTACAAGTATATCAAGTTCTGCCACATTATCTAGTGCCATTGCTGAAGAAATTCAAAGAAGAAAATCTGTAAGTAAAGAATAGCTCTCGTACTCGTACAATAGTTCTTTTTCTTGGAAGTAATTTTTTTTTTTTTTTTTTTTTTTTTTTTTTTTTTTTTTTTTTTTTTTTTTTTTTATTCAGGACAACAAACAATTGCATAATAAAAGTTTACATAGTATCTTAATATCTAAAAAAAAAATCTTAACTTATTACACAACCAGCACCGTTATCCACATAATAATATTATATAAGTGGTAGCACATTATTTATGAAAATTTTAATTACAATTTAAGAGAAAAGAGAAAAAAGCATGGAATTAATAAGTAGTTCTAAACAATTTTTAATTAAAATTACAAAGACTTAAAACTTAAAATTTTCCAAATTGCATTTTTAAATTTTGAAGTAGGTAAGAAAAATATATCACAGTCAGTAAAATTGTCATTATACGATTTCATCATTCTTCTTAGAGGAGCCCGTTCTCCTGCATTTGTTCTACTACGTCTAATGACGAACAATTTATGTTCATAAGTGTTTCGAATTCGCAAGGAGCTACTAGGTATACATATATAAATTTGATTAACCAGTTCATTACAATCAAAATCATTATGACAAATCTTGTATAAAAATGATTGGTCGAGATAAAGCCTACGAGATTTAAGCGTACTTAGTGACAGTTTTTCCAGCAGTGTATTATATGATGACCGAGTATTGAAACATTTGTAATCAATGAATTTTGTAAATTTACGTTGAACCAACTCCAATTGATCGCAATACTTATTATACAGAGGATTCCACACAGGTGTAGCATATTCCAACTGTGACCTTATGAGCGATTTATAAAGTGATAAATATGTAGCGGGGTTTTTAAATTGTTCGCAAGTTCTTTTTACAAAGCCGTACAGTTTAAATCCCCTGTTTGTAATGTAATCAATATGGACATCGAAGTGAAGTTTGCTATCAAAAAATACGCCAAGGTCCTTTATGGTAGTGACACTTTCTAATGGAGTGTTGCAAAGAAAGTAAGTATTCTTCAAAATATTTATATTTTTTGTAAATGAAATTGATTTACACTTAGAGATACTTAAATGTAATTTGTTATGAATGCAGTAGTCTGATAAGCGGTTTAGATCTTGTTGTAATTTATCATAATCATTATTAGAACTTACAATACGAAATATTTTTAGGTCATCAGCATACAACAGAAAACGTGCATTCTTAAAACACGAATTAATGTCATTTATGAATAAAATGAACAATAAAGGACCTAAGATCGAGCCTTGTGGCACTCCTGATGTCACGTTGAATGCTTCTGAAGTAAAACCATTGATCACAACCTGCTGAGACCTGTTCTTAACATAAGAGGCAAACCATCGTAGCAGATTCCCACGTATACCATTAAACTGAAGTTTATTTAACAATATTATGTGATCCACCTTGTCGAAGGCTTTACAGAAGTCAGTATATACACAGTCGACTTGAAGACGGCTATCCATATTTTCGAACAAAAAATTTGAGT
Source organism: Boloria selene (assembly GCA_905231865.2). Lineage (NCBI taxonomy): Eukaryota > Metazoa > Arthropoda > Insecta > Lepidoptera > Nymphalidae > Boloria > Boloria selene. The sequence goes on along the minus strand of HG993137.1, from coordinate 8,832,120 downwards.
ACAATACCAAGTTGGACACTGTCGAACGACCAACTACAAAGCCATGTTGCTCAGGTATCAAAATACCATGTAAAATAGGATATACAGTATTATAAACCAGCCGTTCCAATACCTTTGATAACGTAGATAATAAAGATATTGGTCGATAATTAGTAACATCACCTTTTGAGCCACTCTTATAGACAGGTGTTACATTGGCTGTTTTCCATTGAATAGGTACAATACCCTCACTCAAACTACGATTGAATAAAATAGTCAGAGGCGCACTCATGGACTCAGCTGTGTGTTTCAAAAAGAAAGGCGGTATTCCATCAGGTCCACATCCTTTAGACACATCCAACTCTTTTAGGGCCGTAGCCACAGTTCGATTACAGAAAGATAGATTAGAAATATTAATATCATAGTTGTTCTGAGAATTCAATGAGTTATCACTATGAGCCGTGTGAACTGTATCATTTCCCTCTTGATAGACAGAGCTAAAAAACCTTGAGAACAACCTGCAAACATCAATGGGCTGACTAGACTTTTCGTTGCCAAACGTCATTGTGCTCGGCAACCCTGTTCTATTTTTACGGCTATTTATATAAGACCAAAAATACTTTATGTCACTCCGTAGGCTATTTTCAACCAAATTTATATATTTAGTAAAACATTCCGCAGATAATAACTTAAATCTTTTACGATACATAGAAAATTGTTCATAGTCTGAATTATTTTGAAATTTTTTCCATCTTATCCAAGCTTTTTCTTTATTTTTAAATATATGTATTAAGGGACGGGAAAACCATGTTGGGAATTCATTCTTTTTAATTGGCCGTTTAGGCACATGGATTTTTATTATTTGATATATTTTTTCATAAAAACATTCTACTGCAGAATCAAGTGTAGGTTTACTTAATACAGTAGACCAAGCTACACCAAGAATGTCTTTGTTAATATTTTCATAATTAGCCTCCAAAAAGCGATATCTAGGCAACGAACAGCGATCCATTGATGAATACCTTACCCCCAAGCAGACGACCACACGGAAAGGCGGATGATAAATATCAACGGGGACCAGAGGGTTGGATACCAATTCACAAACACAAGTATCATTAGACAATAATAGATCGAGAATACGGCCCAAGTGATTTTTTATTCTATTATATTGTTTACAATTCATAACAGCTAAGAAATTAAAAAGAAGAATATCCATATAATTATAATTATTGTTATTGAGATTTGGCATAAATACAGCTGTGTCATAAGCACACCAATCTATAAGTGGTAAGTTAAAGTCACCTAATATATAAATTTTACCCACATTCGTCGTAATATTCTTTTCAAGAAGATTATAAAGCATTTCATATGAAATTTGTGTTTGATTGGGTGGTATGTACACACCACATAAATAATGATATTCTTTACATGCTCGATCATAAAGCTTCAGGAGAATGTAATCTATATTTTGCGGCATAAAATAATTATTATCGTTACAACAAGACTCGACAGTCAATTCACAGCGCTCAACATATAATCCAAGACCTCTGTGTACGGCAATCAAGACGCCGCCACCGTCAGATTTACCACTGCATACCCTATTTCTATCACAACGATAAACATTATACCGGGGGTCGATGAATTCCTCGTCATAAATAGCGGGTACAAGCCATGTTTCACATAGTACTATAATATCGTAGGAATCCGCCAAGATATTATTGTATATTGTATTCAATTTAGTACGTAAGCCTCTGCAATTCTGATAATAAATTGAAATATTAATCATTATGTTTTATTAAAATGTGAATGAATATTACTAGAAAAAGAGAAAACAAAAATAATATCTATATTAACTACGATATAAGTACACTTAAATAGTCGATATTTCAAAAAGTAAAATATTATATTACTATTATTAAATAATACACTGACTACGAATACTACGATATAAGCACACTTAAGTAGCAGTCGATATTTCGAAAAGTAGAATATTATATTGGAATTAAAATCGTGACCAAGCTGTATATCATTATAATAACAATTAATATCGTTTTCCAACAAGTATACTATAACTATTTGAGAATTAATATCGAAACAAATCTTTATTATACGTAAAAAGACGGTAAATGACAAAAAATAATATGAATAAGCATACCCCACGAACGTAAACATACAGAGTAGTGAAATATGCAGATACTTAACAGAAAAAAACAAAGATATTACAATTATAATAATGACAATTTTACTTACATAACAAATCGGGTTTTGAAAAATAGTAATGATTATAAAATTATTTTTTAGAGGAATTATATGGTGTGATTTTGTGTAGTTCCTTTTCCGACCGAATTGCAATAGCTGCTGTAGTGACGTCAGCTCGAGCAAGTACGACACCGTGCTTGATCCAGACAAAACGATAACCATTTTGTTTTGCCTTATCTCGGACTTGTCGAAAAAGTTTTTTGTTTTGTAACGTTAGATGCTCATTGACATATACTTTTTGAGTAGTTCCTTGCATGTTCAATTGATCAGTTGTGATACCCTTATTTTGACGCACAGCTGAGATGAAATTATCTCTTAGCAATTGACTGGAAAACTTCACTACAACGTTTTTCGGGCGCGAGCTGGTTGAGCTAACCTGTGGAACACGGTGTATTGAAACGATGTCACGTACAGACACAGGCTGCTTGATCACGGACGAGAGGCTTTCCATGATTGCCATAAGATTTTCGCCTCGTCTTTCTGGTAGGTTGCTAATTTCAATGTTACAGCTACGCGCTCTTTGCTCCATAGACTCCAATCTAGCTTCGAGAATAGCAATCCGAGAATCATGCATCTGTGTGTTCTCCTTGACTTCATGCACACTATTACATACTTCTTTAGTCCTTTTATCCAGTTCGTCATATTTATCGCTAATAAACTTAATTGAAGTTTTGACCTCCTCAAAGCTTTTAAGTAACTCTAAAAACTTCTGGTTCTGCATTGCAAACCACGTATCAAGCTTCAACATCATATTTTCTTGAAACGTTTTGAATTCTAAACGAATGTCGGAGTCCTGGCACTTTGTGACACCTTTTCGAAGAGTTATATACGTTGGCTCTTTTTCAATAAGCGACCCATCCGTCCGGAAGCTCATCTCTCCGGACTTCTGCTTTTGCTCCTCCGAATTTAAAGTTGTCATCACAACGTTTTGTTGAAAAAGATTTCTCTGTACGCAAGCTACACTACGTCAAGCAGGTAGACTCTCAGTAGAATAAATTAACTAATAAGGCACGTGCGTCCACTATAACGACTCGAAACGGTATATTCGAATAAAATATTCGAAATAAAATGCCTATAAAATATTCATCGCATGCGGTGCAAAAACTATTGATGATAGAACAAAAATCGAATCTACGGGAAGAGCGGGCGTTATTTCTGCGAGGTATCATACCGCGCGACTCAGAAAAAATTTGGTTCTCGGTCTTTAGAACGCGTGCGAAGCCGCAGGATATCGACTATATTTCATTAGGCACTAACTAACGTTACATTTGCTTGTATAATATATGTTACAGTTAAAACCCGTTTTTAGATAGTAGTTTTAACAAAGGCATTTAGTATAAACTAGTTCTAACTAGAGAAAACGCGTTTTATCTAAAAATATATATACCTCTTTTTTGACTACATTATAATATACATTTTTTATATTTTTTTCTCTAATAATAGATTATTATAAATTATGATTGCTTTACCAACTAAACGATGGGAAATATCTTGAGTCTATTGTCAATCTAAGTTAGCGGTGTAATTTTTCAATAATTTTCCTTGAGATATAGTTACCATTGGACCTACTTCTTCTGTACAATAAGAAGCCCCGTCGTCTGTCTGCGGAACTTATATATCTTATCACCTAATTACATAATATGCTAATAATATTTATTTTCATATAAAAAATACACAATAATTTGGTCTATAGATTAAAATAAGAGCTGGTATAGAGATGAAAATGAGAGTCACACTTATGTGTACACACAGTCACACACGTTAAAATTATAAAACCTACATTTTGTATTGGGAGTTAACAAATAAAGACACTAGTTGTTATAAATAAAATATTTGATAAGGATATGATATACCTAATAGTAGCCATTTCTATATCCATAATAATAATATACGAAGCATAGCTATGCACTAGTTGGATAACAAACTTTATCAATAATAATTATTGTTAAAATTTATATACAGAACAAGAAGCCAGCAGAAAAGGAGACGTCACCAATCCCCGTTAAGAAAACCAGTATTCCAAAAGCCTTTGACAACGACCAAAAAAAACATCACGATGCATTAATGGATGAGTTTAAAAAAGTTCACAGAAAAATGTTTGCGAATCAAGATGTCGTCAACAATAAGGAATGCAATAAAGAAAATCACGTGGATAATTTGGTGAGTACTTAACTTGTTTATATTATAGATTTTTTATGAAATTAATATAACGTCAACAAATTGAGAATAATTTTAAATATTTTCTACGCTTGCTTGCTTTGTTTCTTGTTTAGGTAAGTATAGTATAAAGTAAATAGAAACTTTCAGATGTCTTGCCAGACCTTAAAGAAGTCTTCCGAATACATTATCATATATTTACATAAATCTTGCTCTATATTTTTTACTCTAATCGTATTTTACTTAGGTTCCTATTTGCTAAAACTTAGTGTTTAATTTTACCTGATTTAATATGGTTTCTTTGCTACTAAATTAATTAATAAAATTAAAAATAATCGCTTAAGTAAGTCAATTAATAAATTAAAGGCAACAAGTTAGTTATTAAAAATATTACTTAATTTCTAAAACGTTTTATTCATAAAAAGCATGCGTGGCTTAAATGCTACAGCATTAGAATTATTAAATAATTACAATTATTTTTAGATTAATTATTAATATTATGCACACTACCTAAATATTAGGTAATTGTAGAAAGTTTCTGTTTAGTTTTAAGCTATATAAATATTTACCGAGGAAATAAAAAAATAAACGCAAATTTTTTACGTTCCCCAAGATTTTTTTAAAAATGTATCGTTGCATAATATTAATATAGTTACCAGAAATTTCACAGCCTTACACTCTTATTTGAAACAACAACAATCACTTATTGAGTAGGTAAATAACATGTAGGTAACACCAATTGTGTTAGAATACACAGGTATTATGCGTTTCTCATAATTTCTATCAAAATGTTTATGGTAATGTGTGTTTGTGAAACATTACAATTTCTTGAAAATATTTGTCAATAATAAGATACTACCCTAGTATTCATCCTGCAATTGAATAAAATAATCTGTAATTTTAACTATTTTCACCTTTAAAACAATTCATTAGAAGTAAAATTTAAAAACGCCATCTTTGAATATCCTCAACAAATTCACTATCCGATTACTATGAAAAATGGTACGATGATAGTGGTTCAGGATACTTTTTACAGCAGCGGGAAAATATATCATCTCTGAGAAATTTATACTAACATAGCACTCACGTAGAGAGTGAACGCCAGCGGAGCGATGCCGAGTCTCCTGTCTAGTATTTCAATAGTAATCACTAACATTACACAAATTTAATTTTCTGGTGCATTATTTCGATCATTTCACTAAGAATATTTTTGTTAACATTAATAAAATAAACCTGGGGGTCTATTCTTATCTTCATCATTTAGGTATACGATCTATTTTTTCTTCGTTTTATATAATAATACAATTTTCCTTCCTTTCTTCCGTCACCTTCTTTTCATCTTTATAATTTGCTTTTTAGTTTTTACGCAGTCGAGATTTATATTTATTTTTTTATACTCTGAAAATTGTTACTTACACTATTACGGGATCAAATTAAAATACCTTGGGAAGCAGATAACCAAATGAGAGATCTCCTATTATTCGGAAGTGATAAGTGCACGATGATGAGAATTTATGCAATTATATAATTTCTAACGACATCCATGCCTATCAAATTAAACCTGACACTTGAACACGAGTCATTAATAGTATTTACAGAGTTGAAATGTAAATAACTACTTCATTTTCAACACCGTAGAGATCCGTCATTTCAGTATTTGTGATTATACGAGTATATATATATACCCTACGAAACTGTTATTTATGCGTTATATATTATGTATCTATCTAGAGATAATTTTCAAATTGGTTTAACAACCAAAAGCCAAGAAGGACAGTTTTATCCTGCCTTTGCAATGAACTTTCGAACGGATATTTAATTATATTTACAAATTGATACATTAATTTAGATGTATTAAGTAAGATTATTTTGCTTTAAAAATTTAATGATTTGCTAAAAATTTAATAACTAAGTAATTCAAATTATTTTTTTTTCTTTTTAGTTTCGATTTGTAACGGTTTGACGTCGGTTTTTATTTTTGTTAAAAAATAAATTATTTATATTTTTTTTGTGAATATTAGATATTATGTTTAAAAATAATATTGTTAGGCTAACTAAAATAGTTTTGAAGTGAACGACAATAGTCAATCGAGATTTGTCCACGTCTATTTTTCCACGTTACTCGTACTTCGTAGACGTTAATAAGATTTACCTTCTATTATCAATCAACCTAATATACTGAAGGAATACGAATCAGGAATCAGTTCATAAGTACATTTAATATTAAAAGAATTTTCTTTCAACTCCTAACCGTTGAGGAGATATACCTTACATCATCACAAATTCTTGAACAGCTTTAGAAAATATATGAAAAAGGTAATCAGTGCCGATAAAATTTAAGGGTTGCCCTCGATTTCTCTAGGATCCCATCATCAGACGCTGACTTGGTGACAATGAGAACATCTTAAATGTATACCCTACCGAACAAAAAAGATTTTTTTTTTTCACGGAGAAATCGGTGAAAACACATAATAAACAACTGTTGAGGAATTTTACCTTCCACCATCACCTCATCCACATGAGATGATGATTTTCATACGTAAAAGCTTTATCGGTTTTAGAAAATATATCAAAAACATAATAGGCGCCTGTAAATTTTGAGAGTTGTCTTCGATTTCCCTGGGATCCCATCATCAGATCCTGACTTGGTGACAATAGGACCCCCTCGTTCCTATACCCTACCAAACAAAAGAAAAATTTTTGAAATCGGCTCACAGACGGCGGAGAAATCGGTGAACATACATAAAAAAATATATACAACGGAACCATAAACGAATAATCGTTCATGAACGGAACATATAACCTCCTCCTTTTTTGTAGTCGGTTAAAAACTGAGCCTAACGTGTCGTCAATATAAATAATGTAGTTTTTATTTAATATTAATTACTGTTTTTGCCATTCTATAATGGAATAATATTTCAACAATTAAGATACTTAAGTTAATAGTAATATTATGACGACTTGAAAGAACATGTAAAATAAAGAATAAAAAACCCACCACGTCCTAGTCAGTGACTAGTCTATAATCTATAATATCTTAATATATATATTTCTTGTGTGCGTGTGTATGTGACTGAACTCCTCCTAAACGACTGGACCGATTTTGATGAAATGTTTTGTGTGTGTTCGAGTGTATTCGAGAATGGTTTAGATTCACAATTCGGTCCACTAGATAATGTATTTTTTATATTATTTAGTTATTTATACATTTGCACAATAAATGACATATTCAATTATAAATAAGTCGTTGCTAGGCAACGCTGTTTTGCGCATGAATACTAAAACATTTCACCGGGAGCAAAAGTTTATAAAAATTTTCTATATGTACAGGACAACGTCTGTAGGGTCCGCTAGTTTATATATATAAATGCGAATAACACTCACTGACTCATCAAGAAATCTCAAAAACCGCTAAACGTATAAAGATGAAAATTGGCAAGGAAGTAGTTTATAAATAGTAAACGTCCGCTAAGAACGGATTTTGCGATTGGGCCGGATTGAGGTGGTCTAAAGGCTCTCACAAATTCGTATGAAAGTCCTTCATCTTTTGCGCTACAAACTTTAAACTTGGCAGGGAGTTAGTTAATAGTTAATAAATGTCTGCTAATAATAAACATTATGACAGGGCCGAGTTAAGGAGGTCTTCGGGCTCTCGCAACTCGCAAGTATTTTTTTAGATGTCCCTTTAATAGATGTCCCTTAAGAACGGATTTTGCGACAAGGTCGAATTAAGGAGGTCTAAGGGCTCTCGCAAGTCTGTACGAAAGTCGTTCATTCTTTTTGCTACAAACTTTAAATTTGGAATGGAGGTAATTAATAGTTCGTAAACGTTCCCTAAGAACGTATTTTGCATCAGGGCTGAATTAAGGAGGCATAAGGGCTCTCGAAAGTTTGTATGAAAGTCCTTCAGTTTTTGTGCTACATACTTTAAATTTGACAGGGAGGAAGTTAATAGTTAGTAGACGTCCGCTAAAAACTAACTATGTAACAGGGCCGGATTTTGTATGAGTCTTTCATTTTTATGCCACAAACTTTAAATTTAGCAGAGAGGTAGTTAATAGTTAGTAGATATCTGCAAAGAATGAATTTTGCGACAGGGCCGAATCGAGGGAGTCTCAGGGCTATAGCAAGTTTGTATGAAAGTCCTTCACCTTTTGTGCTACGAACTTTAAATTTGGTAGGAAGGTGATTAATTGTTGGTAAAAGTCCGCTAAAACGTTTTGCTACTGGGCCGGATTAAGGTGTACACCACCTCATAAGTTTTTACGAAATTCCTTCATTTTTTGTGCTAAAAATTTTAGATTTGGCAGGGAGTTAGTTTATAGTTAGTAGATAACTTGTACGATGATACAAATCGGACACTCCATTCAAAGGATATTAGGATATTACGATTTTAAAAATTTCAATCTATTCAAAATAATAATAATAAAATAAAGCGCAGCACAGCGGGCGATGGGGAGAGGGAGAGGGTGCCAAGAGCGGTAGAGAGTATATTACGGATCGGACGGCTTCTGAAATAGCTAGAGTAATTTTAGAGAATCTTCAGGTAATCTACAGATCAACCGATTGCTAATGATCGAATAAAGATTAGTAGCGATTAAAAAAATGAACGCGGGTGAAGCCGCGGGTATTGCTAGTATTTAGATAAATAGTAGTTTTAAAGTAGCATATCTACGGAGTCACTTTTCTTAATCTAGTTTGCAGGATATAAGGTTGCTACTAGTCATTGTAGTGAGTTCAAGTAAAGCCTATTAGTGTCAACAATACAAGGCGTAGGGCAGTGAACTCCTTTCGTAATGTGAGACTGGGTAGCCAGTAGCCCATCCTGCGTGTTTTTATTCAATTAAACTAAATCGTTTATGAGTTAATTTTCATGTATAGTTATATTAACTTTATATAAAACACTATAAAATAAAATTTTACACGGTAGTTTATTAATTCACCGATTTCTTTTTCACGTAGAGATTACCACCTCTCATCTCTTTAGATCATTTTACTAAAAAGCATTATCCTATATTTTTAGAACCAGTGGATTTGTCTGGTCTTTTAGGACGAGGCGTAAAAACGTTTTTGTTTGATATAAATTTATTCGAATTCGGTACTAAAATTATCAATCATTACATAATATACACCATTAAATTAACATTTTTTTAAATTAAATTAAAAGAAAGAGGTCTCTGACCAAATGAAATAAAAAATATATAGCGCGTGTTGTAAAAAATATATAGTAACATTATAATTATATATTTCAAGGACGATATCCTGAAAATTATTAAAAAGTAATAAAGTAGCTATGTACCCAGATCTCTCAGAAAGTATTTCGAAAAAAAGTTTTTGTGTATGAAAGTATGTTTATTTATAAATAAAAATAAGAACGTTCCAATTTCAAAACTCTCCACGCTACAGCTACAATGCTACGATAGATTTCAAATGGTATTCATGGACGAAGGCCCTAACAAGGCAACCATTAATATAGATCAATTCCGTGAAGCAACCGTGTGTCGTTGATATTACGAATTCAAGCGCGGTCGAAAAACTTTGCGGGATGAAAAAATAAGTGGTCGTCCTTTGTCGGGTGTTACGTTAAAAATAAGACATAGGCGAGTTACGTGTCAGGAGATTTAGCACATACTGCTGATTAGATTGGAAAGTCTTCAGGAGTTTGCATCTCATCTATCATCATCATCTACATTTGCATCTTCGCATGGGGAGGATAGTTTCACGTTGGGTGCCGCACAACCTCATCAATGCTGTATAAATCACATCAATGTAGATGGTAGGATAAATAAATTTAACTAAAGCTCGTCTCGGCGTATTTACAGCGAAAAAATCATCTCATTTATATAGATAGGATTTTCGCCGGAAGATGCTTTCGCAGCAGGCATCGCGGCAGGCTATAAAATAAATTTCTGAGTGTTCCACGTATATATTATGATTTGTGTAATCATTTGTTTATCCTGTTTATGTTTAAATTTTGTGTAAAACGAAATAGGTACCTATATATCTACTTGTAAATATCTTGTTATCGATTAGTTTATCACTTTTATAGCTTTGTATACTACATAGACAATATATTATTAAACATTGATTTAGCGCGATTGCGCTTCGCACTGATAACGTCGCCCCCGCACCTGCAATGCAGTACGCCGAACGCGGACTCGCGACGCTCAGTCACCTCTCCACATCCGGTGCCGATGCGCACCGCCGCGCCACACGACATTATCGCGTTTGCTCCGTACTTTACTGAAAAATCGTTTAAAAATTCCACCATTTTTCAACTTCTTAAAATTTATATTTGACCTTCACGCGCTTTTGCTTTATTTCTATGGTCCTCAATTTATTAATGCGTAACTAATGTAGAGTTTTAAACGTTACAACTATCACGTATATTATTACGGTGTGACTTGTTAATTATTTGAAAATGAATCTTATGTGAAAAAATAAAAATGAAGAAAACCAATAAGTCTCCGCCGTTATTTACTATTCAGTGCTATGAAGTAAGTTGTGAAGATTTTTGTCATTATTAGAGCGAAGCGTAGCCTATACGGTCGCTGAGTTATTTGGGTAGTGAATAGTGATTGCTTAGATCAAGCGTAAAAATTTGCATGAACGTACCTACAGTTTTGTACCTTAATTAGTATTTAAAATAAACCTTAAGTACAGTTATATTCCAATTTATACAAACTTATCCAATATGTTTACCAATACACTTACTAATAAACTCTTTATAAGTAAGAGTTGCCTACAAAGGTACAGTACATACCTAAAGTATATAATGTCGTTTAACGTTTATATCTATTGAAGGTGTTCAATAGATAACATAGAATTATTATTGACACTAACTTATCATGCGCTGCAAGAATTATATCTTTAACAAAATGATCAAACAGACATTGAGAATTTTAGGAACATGCATTGCAATATGATAAGAGCAGCTTTCGACGAATATCCATACTCCATAGTGTAATACCGTAAAAAAAAAATTATCTGATATAATCTTTTTGACGTTGGACTACTAATTGGTTTACCTACACAAAAATATCATGGCCGCTAATTACCTACCTACTTTGTTGTTCATGCAGCTCTAGGTTTTAACAAGTAGGTAATGACATTACGTAAAGAGTGTTTTAAATATGCATTTATATGGTATAATTTGAAATGCTTAAGCAGGTATATTACGTCATGTTTTCCTTCTTATAACTAGTAAGAACATTACTACCTAATTAACTTTTCATTCCGTAGTTTGAATTGAGTCTGAATTGAAAAAATCTTGGGAGATAAAGTTCAATGTCAAACCGCTAATAATTATCTAACTTTAACTACGTTTTATGTAGGTACCTGAATGTTTTTATTTACAAAATATTATAGTTATTGCCAGAATTCTGTTTATGTTAAACTGGAATTTTAAGTTTTAATCTTTACATATAAGGCTGTTTCTAAGCTTATTTCTAAATATTAAATCGTAAAAATTGATTATTCAATTTTGTTTGCTTTTAGCATATTATTTATAAAGAACATTTTTTAAATAATAACATCAAGAACTTGCACATAATTGGCTTGTATAAAAAATAAAAATTGAAATAAAATAAAAAATAAAAACCGAAATAGTTTTGAACCATATCATACTTCTTGATGGGTATCGAGTTTATACAACGCAAGAACTTTTTAGCATATATTAGTAGATTGCTTAATATAATTAAAATTTTAGAGTACCTTTTATGTCTAGTAACTTTTGTCTATTTGTCCATACCTCTATTAAACATTTGTCGTACTTTGATTATTATTATCATATCGGATACCATGACAAATATTTAAAAAATAAAGGTATTTTATTTGATACAAAAACCGTTGTTTTACTGTTCTTTTTATTGTGCTCTACCACTACGAAGGCAGTAGGTAATAAATTCACTTTATTTTTGGCACGTTTACTCATGTAACTATTATTTGTGATGCGGAAAATTGTATAGACTACCTTTATCCTTCGACATAGAGTGCTAAGTGCTAACATTAATTTTTAGTCAGTTGCGAAAAAAGTCAAGGACATATTTAATGACGTAACTTCGCATATTAGCTTTTTCTGTTTGAAAATGAATAAGAAATAAAAATAATAATAATGCGACGGGTTAAGAAATGAAAAGAAGATTAGGTTCTTACAATACTACACAAAATTTTTCCCATGAAATTCTCCCAAGAGGCGAACATTTCAGAAACCTCTTAAAGTTCAATAAAGTTCTATTAGGGATAAAAACATGTAAGATTATACAAAAAAACCTTATTTCCGAAGGCAGCACTTTCTTTGAGACTACTTGTAGGTAATAAATATTTAGCTAGGTCTTAATCATTTAAATTAATTGTTAGAGGCTTGTTCGATTCTTAAATATAAGGCCATAAATAAATATAAATTAAATAAAGCCTAAAATCTAAAGTATTGCCTCGTAATTTTATCGTTTTTTGCATTAGTTGTACAAGATTTAAATTCGATTAAAATTATAATTTAAATAATACTACAAAAATTCCCCGACTTGCGTTTTTTCCGAAATTTTCTTCGTGAGTATTAAGGCTAAATTATTTCATAAGGAAGAGTCTGGCTTTCAGACCTTAAATCATAGCTGGTAAAAAATGTTTAATATATCTTCTAGTGTAATGTAGAATTCTTCAGTGTGGCTGGACCGATTTTGATTACTTTTCTTATGGGTCTGTTGAAGTGATTTAAAATTCGTAGGAATACAAAATGATTTTATTTAATTAAAATAACTATTTTTTTATTAAAAAAGATCATAATGATCCAGATAATATACAACTTTTTCAAAAAAAAGTTTGAGAATGTTGGATTTAAGACGTGGATATAACAGGGCCGCTAGTCTTCTATAAAAACAATAATATCGTCTATTCTTTATACTATGATAATATTGTGGAGGATATGGAGAAATTACTGATTAATTATTATTTCAGGATCGAGAAGCAACTTTACCTGTCAAGAAAGCTGTTAATGATCAAAATATCCCAATTGAGTGTAATAATGACAAACAGCCACATAACAGTCTGGAATTAGTACAGAAACCACCTCCACCACCACCAGTAAGTTACTTATTTGTACTCAAAATTTTATAATTATACTTCATTACTGTCAGTATCCAGATCACGAATGCGCAAACTCAAAATGGAGTCCGCAAAGAATTGATGCGGATCCTAAATGAAATGATTTTGCAGTTTGGTTTGTTTTAAAAGATAAGCTAACTATTATTGTCTACAATGTCTATAATATAAGAGTTTGTCAAGGAATTTATTTACTTATTCTTCTAGATGCCACTAACAAACGGCCAGCAAAATGGTAATAACAAAAAAATTGATGACAATAAATCGAAATCGGAAGATGTAGATGTACCTAAAATACCCAACTTAAGAAAACTTGGTACATTAAGTAGGATACCCACACCAGACTATAACAATAAAACGGATTTACCTTCACATTTTAAGATGAATAATCATCGGGATCAGAATGCAGAAATAGAATCATTAGAGTCCTACAAACTCAAGAACCCGCTAAATATAACGCCCCGGCCTCCATCACATTATTTCATTAAAGCTTCAAATGGGCCTGATACTATGAAAAAACGGCCAGTTTCAGTGACTATAGGAGAGTATGTTAACAATATTGGGAGAAAAGAGCCATCCAAGTTGGATTTTCTCAATGGTGATAAAAATGTCAGAAGAATAGCTGATGATGAACCGATCACTAGTAGACTACAATCAGAACTAGCCCTGACATTATCTAGGTCAAATTTACGTAAAAAGACTGAAGCTTTAGTAAGTATTTTGTAAACCAAATATTTGTGTATAATATCAAATATATATTTTTTGTGTTTAGTAATTTATAGCGATAATTTATTATAATTAAATAAATATATGTTAATTAATTCAATTATATACCCATAAGACAGTGATATATACTTATATATATACACTACCGTCCAAAAGTATATGAACACCTACCAAATACCTATTAAACTAGATTTAATGTTATAAAACTTTATTACTCCTTTCTAAAACTTAATTTATATTATTATTAATTACATAATGGTTTAATAACAACTGCTTTAAACTAAATAATCATAATTTTCATTCGTCAATATGTCCTTATTAGCGTTTTTATTATAGCCTAACAGATTTTAGGTAATCATGATAACGATTTTTTCTTATGTTGACGTACTAATTTATTGCGATTGATCTTGTAATAATCTCCACAAGTGTTCTTGAGATATAAGGCAACTTTTCCTCTCTTGTCTATCGAGTTCATCCCACAGCATCTCTATGGGTTTCAAGTCTGAAGACTGTGGAGGCTATATTTTCATGACTTTTAAGATATGTTGTTGTTCTTTTTGGACCAAGAACTGCTGGCATAGTTTGGAAGTATGCTTCGCATCGTTATCATGCTCAAAAACAAACTAGGGACCTATAAGATGGGTTCTACCAGGAAATCATGATTGATGATCATCATGATTTTTAAACATTAGCCTGTAACCTTCTTTTCAATATTCCCTATATTTTAACATTGTCTATTATAGCAGATATACCGAAACAGCCCAAAACCATCACTAATACTCCGCCATGCATAACTGAAGGAACGATGCATGATACTGATGCTGTATCTTTAAGCTTACGTCGAACAAACGTTCTTCTCTTTGAACCAAAAACTTCAAATTTGAAGTCGTCGCTCCAGAGGACTTTTTTCCATTGATCAATTGGACGTAGTTATGCAGAAAACAGCCATGTCACAATTTTTCCAAAAATGAGTTATAAAAACAGCCCTGCTAATTTAGACACGGCGCATTTTTTAAAGAAACACCCATGTCGATATCTTTAATAATTTCGGAGATAATAAGCCGTCAAATCCAGCCATTCAAACAAATCCATTTCGTAAAAAACAGTCAGGTTGGTGTCAAATGCAGCCAATTTTGACACTAACTAAAATACTTATATTGCAGAAGTCAGCCTACCGATATGGTTGTTTTTTACAAATTTCAAAATGTTAGAAGATATCAGTGTTCCAGTTACGTAAGAAGCAGCCAGTCTATGATGGCTGTTTTCTGTAAAATAGATATTTGTTATTAGTGGTAGTTGGCTTTTTTTATTATTATCCTGGCTGTTTTGTGAATTCAAATATTTTTGATTTTATAACACGATCTCATTATTATTTAGTAAAAAAAATCTGTTTAAGTAATTTAATTAGGTAAATAATTAGTTTCATTCACATGGGCAAGTAAAAAGGAACTTATCTGTTGACTGTTACAATATATTATATCGTTTTCCGCCTACTTATAACTACTTACTTGTTTACCGAATAAGATTTTGCGTGCGCAGCAAATAGGTTATTATATTTTTGTTTACCCATTAGAAAAAAAAAGTTTTTGCGCAAATATAAAATTCAACCACAGTATGATGTTTTCCGTGTTATATTCTGTAAAACTCTCAAAATGTTCAACTAAAATCTCATGGACAAAATTAGTTCCCAAAAACCTTTATTAGACTTAGCCTCTTTGGCTCTATAAAAAGAGGAGAAAATAGGATGCCTAGTGTGCGTAAACAATAAAATATAAAAGAATTCATTGATAGAGAGATACAGATACTATAACATCAAAGTTAAAACACTAAAACACTAAGCAAAAGATACGTGCAATGTCTGCGATACCTTTCGCATCGAATTATAAAATGCAGGAAAAAGCGGTGGGGATGTTAACTCTGTAAGAGAAAAACACAATTTACATCTTCATCAGGCTGAAAGAGCAAGATCTCAATTACAAATAGATATAAACCTAGCTAAAAATCAAGAAAACATTGAATGTCCTACATTTGATATGCAAAAGACACTAGCATTACCCCATATTCAAACAAATGTAATATTTTACAAAATACAAATCTGGCTTTATTACTTGAGAGCGCACAGTGCTAAATATATCCAAAGCTGTTATACATGGATAAAGGATCAGGCTGGACATGGTGCACAAGAGGTGGGATCGTCTCTTCTGAAAAACGTAGATAAGAATGTCCCTGATCAAAATAAAAATATTAAAATTACTCTTATGATGAAAGTAATGCCTGAAATAAACAAAACCGGGTGTAACATTCAAATTGGTCAGTATAGGGAAGTCTAAAACTATAAGACATATGAAGATCTGTTCGGAGATACTATGTGATCGATTTTAGTAACAAGAAAAACTACATTAATACTGCTTGTACTCAGCTCGAAAATCGAAGCCGGAAGTATGGAAGAACAAAACCAAAACTATTTCTATTTAGATATCGATTGTGTAGGTCTTAAGCTGTAAATGTTACTATGAAACATGTGCAGGTCTCATCACATCGATTGTGTTACTAGTAATATTTACTGCTTAAGAACTACACATCTATGTTTACATAGAAATAATGTTAGTTTTATTTTTTAAAGCGTCCGGGTTCGATTCCCGAGCTGAGTACAAGTTTTTTAAATGTATGAATGCAGTTTTTCTTGTTACGAAAATCAATGACATGATATTTAAAAACAGTTATTCGTAATGTCAGACTTCGTATGACAGATTTAAATGTTACACCCGGTATATGCGTGATGACTACATTCAAATTATTATGGCATTATGTACTCGTAAGAAGAAAAAAACCTCTCAAAATCTATCATGATTTTATAAAATCTAATAACAATTCAAAAACAATATGAAAATATCAAAATAATTATTTTATTACATATGTTGTATTATGATTTTTGTTACTTACTACAGGTTTTTTGGCTGTTTTTATATTTGTTTTGCTGTTTAAAAATAACTCAAAACACAGCCAACTGGATGTGGCTGGATTAAGCTTTACTTGATTACTGTAAAATATGCTATTTTGTATAAAACAGCCACGTCTAAAACGTAATTATTTGCTTTAATAGCAACAGTTCAAAATACTGGATAGGATAAAAAAATAAACAATACTTATACATATATTTTTCAATTTCGAAATAACCAGAAAAACGAAACGTAACAAAAGTGCAACTATCAACAGTAAAATGCTTATATCTCCGTTTGTACTTTTTCGCACATGGCTGCTTTCTGCATAACTAGGTCCAATTGTCCAATTCTGATGTTCTTCTGCTTATCAAGCCTCTTTTTCTTGTTTATCGTTTTGAGACATGGTTTTGATACTGTTATACACCCCTTCAGACCAGCGTCAAGTAACCCTCTTTTTTTTTAGTCGTACTCACAGGTTTACTGCGGCCTATATTCAAATCCGCGTCTATTTCGGTTGCATTCAAGCGTCTATTGCTCTTGCTCTTCATCACTGTGTTTAAATCTTCAGTTGAAGTCGTAACTGTAGGTCTGCCTGAATGAAAATTATTAGAGTAAATTTACCTTGAGAGTAAATTTCTTGACAATGTAGTGTAGTTGTTGTAGTGTTTTTTTTTATTTTTGCGAATAATTTTACCTGATTTATGAAGGCTGATGAATATTCCTTTAATCAATTCGGAATATTCTTTTGTTTTACCCATTTTGCTTAAAAATAAAGGATAATCGTACTTTACTTTAAAAAAATGAATCTTTATATTATTATAGCACGTTTTTAGTGAAGTAAGACAAGATAACTCAAACAAACCTATTCTATAACATAACGCACTTATCAATTCATAAATTATAATCATAAATTAAAGCACAAAGCCAAAGAGTATACAGTTGATAGAAGAAATAAAAAATAAGAAAAGTTATAATTGCAATGAAATTTCTATTTATTATTTTTAAGACTACTTATAAATAAATTCATGATTATAATCGACAATGTTTTAAATAACATTATGGCATTGGGTTTTACAGGACTACATACAATAAATATATCTTTGATACATAGGAATATGCAGGTGTTCAAATACTTTTGGACGGTAGCGTGTGTGTGTGTGTGTATATATATATATATAAATCTGTGAGTATTTTTTTCAGGCATACACATCTAGTAAAAAAAGCCCTGTAATACATTTTCATTCCAATGATCAAAATTTTCATGCTAGATACGGCAATAACCTTTTACCCCTACCTCCATCAATTAGTATACCCAAAGTTACCAAGCTTAAGCAATAATTATTGCTTATTGCTTGATTAAATAATTAATGCGGAGCATCTCAAAATTAATGTAAGATATTACATCGATAATAAAGCACATTACGATGGTTTTCCAATGGTCTGATAAATCACATGTCATTAGAACTTACATTTTTGCACTTGACTAACGTATTCAGGAAGTGTGCATTCATTTACTTCTATTTATTTCGTTACCATTTTCATCACGATTTTTCTGTTATAGCACCAATCACCATAAGATATTAATGAAATAGATATAAATTTTAAGCCACTGAATTTAGAAATACAATAAAATAATGTGGGGAAGGTTAATTAAATCACATTCTTAATTAATATACAACTCCATGCATATAACTACATAACTATTATTAAATAATAAAATTATATGAACATTTTTCTGTTTACAGGGTGACGGAGGCCGCTAAGTACCTACTTATATCTATTCTACATCAAATTCTAGAGTATTTGCGACAATTATGATGAATTGCAAAATTTGATTACATATTATTGTGTCGAGTAAACTATAATATAATGATGAAAACTTGTAAATTATCACTTTTTTAACCAATGCTTAAATGTTATTTAATTGGTGATTTATTATGAATAAATAAAAAAGATATTTTAAAGCGCCTGTCCTTTTATATTAGATAAAAATCAATAAAAATATGTCATATTATGTTGATAGGAAACAGCAACCAAAGCTCTTTCTTCTAGGCAAATTGTATGAAAATAAGAAAACAGAATCGTTATTCAGATATAATCGTTATTTGTGTGACTATGTCTAGTACATGTACAGTATTCTAGTTACGTGTAACGTGATCAAGGTGGAATGACTAAGTCATATAATTTTAAGTACTACATATATGCCTAGAATTAGTATGGGAACCTAAGAAGAGATTTTTGGATTTACGTGCTCAAGCGCATCAGTTTAATATAAGGGACATGGTCTTGCATACTGTTGAAAACCTCTACTATAGTGCAGGTATAGTTCTATGTATAACGACATGTCATTAGCTCACCAGACACCTTATTTTAATCTGACGTCTGCGAGTATTTTTAACTTGTGAAAATATTTTTTACATAGGACTAATAAGTAATAAGTATGTATATGGTAGAGGTACTCAACACCAACAGAGTGCAAGGTATGCTCTCTTTATGTTGAGTAAAACCAAATATCTCCTCATGGAATTCCTTGCTGCTGCTATATTAACTACTAGCTTTACCCGCGGCTTCGCCCGCGTTCATTTTTTTAATTGCTAATCAACTTCATTGGGTTGATCTGTACGATGCCTGAAAGTTTCTTCAAAATTACTCTAGCTATTTCAGAACCCATTGTTAATACAAACAATTTTTTAATTTTTCGTAAAAAATATTTTTTTTTAATAAAAAGTATCCGATGTTACTCTAATACTTCCAAGAATATGTGTACAAAGTTTCATGATGATCGGTTGAGTAGTTTTCACGTGAAAGCGTAACAAACAAACTTGTTATTATCAGTCCTAAAACAATTACAGTAAAAAATAAAAATTATAAAGTACAATTTAACTGTCTTATTTTTTTATTCCACATTTTAATACTCAAAAAATACTTGAACTTTGAAAATATAGGTATGATGCTCAAAGTGATAAAGCTACTGCTGATAAGACTGAGTCTGTAACTCCGCTAGAGGCGTCAACCTCACGTTTGTTGCATATGTAGGTTTAGTACAGATTTCTCAGAGATTGGATATTTTTCCACAGTAAAAAGTATCCTAAAAATTTAAATGTTGACCCGGATAACCTGGATTCAATGTACCAGGTTACCTCAAAGTCTGTCCTGTGGTTTTGTCGTGACGCGGTCGCCTGACAAACCAATATTGTAAAAACTATCGATTTACTACTATTTCAATAAGATATAAAAATATATAATATTTAATGTTTGTCCCTCTCCCAACATATTTAACGGTTAGTATGCATTTCTCAGAAATATAATCCTTTGTATTGACTCGGATATGTGACCAGCTATTATCATACCAAATTTCACTAAAATCTATCCAGTTCTTTTTCTCGTGATACGATAGACAGACAAACAAGAGTTATAAACTATAGATTCGGCCTCTGCATCGTTAAAAAACTACAACAGGTATTTAATATACGTAAGGCACGCAAAATAATACTTTTCCATACAAAGATATATTTTTTGCGTGACACGGTCCTAGCACGGTCATAGTATGAGACGATGTAGTGGGCAGAGAGCTTTAGTCGTCGAGTTGCGGAAAACAGCCCTTCAATACCATACAACACGTAAGGCTGCTGCTAGTCATCCGATAATCGTATGAATAAAAAATATATTATTCTCCCGACTATAATTGTCGGCTTATACGAATATCTATCACTTTTTTGATTTATAATATAAAGCAAGTGATTTTTATGTGCAGGATATACCTACCTTTGCCAAAAATAAAACGAAATTAACATTACCCTAAGGAGCTGAAAATTTATTATTAAGGTTTCACCCAGGTCTAAGAGTTTTTATATGAAAAAGAGCTGGTTCTATAGAGTCGCGTCCTATGAAATTTATATAACTAACACGTCTTGCTAAGAGTGTGCTGCTAAGAGTAGGTATGTACCATCTATGGTATGTATGTACCTACATCATATTCATGACAATGTATATATTGTACTACAAATGCTACGTTCCGGTTCCACTAAGCGTTCACAACGATCACGCTCACGACCGTAGTTTTTCCCGTTCCACTTGCTTGTGAGCGTTACTGTCAGTGTTGCCAGTGGCAGATAGTGAAAAGTAACACGAGGTGACGAGACAGCTCAAAAAGAAATATTTTCACAAAAAAAGTAACATTATTTTATTTTGCCGTGTTGCCGATATCAGATTGCCGTGTGTTATGGTAAAAGTTAAAAAATTGCCGTGTCTCATACAAATGTAACGAAAATGTACACTTTTGTACCTAATTGTAAATTATTCCTATAGTTTTAGTAGCGAAAAACCAGGGATCCTTAGATAATTTATTAAAATATATTAGATTAACAAATTTTATTTGAACAACTTTGGTAAAAATTATAACCATAATATAACTGTCTGATACCACTATGTAATACTTATTTCTTCTACTTTTTCTTTCTTTAAATCGTATTTTGATCTAACATTTGTTTGGTTGGTTTAAAATTAGTTCGACTTCCTATACTAGTTATATACAATTATTTATCGACTAAACATAAATAGTAAAGTTAATCAGTTGAACGGTGTTATAGATTATATTAAATTTTGTTATAGACTAGCTGTTACCCGCGGCTTAATGCGCGTGTGTTGTGCGTGTGCGCTGATTGCCGTGTTTCAGGATACGGCAACGATTGTTCTGCCGTATACCATGTTTTTCTGGTAATGGTTCCCAAATACCGTGTAACACGGCAATTGTCGTGTAAATGGCAACCATGAAACGAACTGAGACTGCATAGATTATACACTTATATACTGCTGAGACTGACTATGACATTACGTGACATGTGCGCCAATACAACAAACGAAACTTCGTTCCGAAACGAGATGCGTTCCGTTTCATGACTAATTTTGGTTGATGAAAAAAAATATTTTTGCTACTTCCTTAAAGTAACGAAAAAGTATCATTTTGAGTCGTGTAACATGTAGGTAACATGAGGTAGTGAAAAGTAACGTAAAATGTTACAAAAGTAACATTCTGGCAACGCTGGTTACTGTCGTAAACTCAAGTGGAATGGATTATAGAGCGTTTTGAGCGTGGAGGTAAATAATACAAACGGCGAGTTAAAAAAGAATGCCAAAGATTTAAGAGGTTAAGTTATAATCTGTAAGCCTTGAAAATAAACTTAATTAATTATTGTTTAAATCGATTTATATTGAAAAAAATTATAATTTAATTTTTTATATTTAATATTAGTGGATTTTATATTCAATATTCCTCTGTATCGAGGAATTCTTCATCAATAACATGATCCGTGACATCATTAAAAAATTGAAAATTTTCATCAGCACGATCAGCAGACATTGATGTTCCGGGTTGTTCATTTAAAATTCTGTTAAAAAGTTGTGTCGCAAATGCTGTGTCTATAATAAAAATAAAATTTTCATCAGTGAAATTTTAAACGTACCTATGTAATAATTTTTTCAATAAGAAAACTAATTTAAAGAAGGCTAAGTTAATTTTCATTTCTAAAGTTAGGTTATATTATTGGCAATCAAGGAAAAATGTACATGTATATTAATTATAAACTACAATTAGTTTTTCTAAGCTTGTTTTACATAATTATATTTAACACGTTGAGCATCCGCTGCAGAAACATTCACTTCTACTAAAATATTTCTTTCCGCATGAAATAACGTAAGCACGGTCGCCATTTTTGATTTTTGAAATCGCCGCTAATTTTCTCAACGGTCACGACGACCCACCTTTTTAGATGGGTCGTCGCGAGCTTCGCGTGAGCGTAAGTCATGACGTCATAAGTGACGTTTTCGCCGCGACCACAACGACCGCGGTCGTTATGTTGAACGACTAAAGGAGCAATTTGGTCGTTGTGGGCGCTTAGTGGAACGCAGCCAAAATGGTATTTTGTAAAAAGTAAGTATGTCAAAACTTTTATTAGTCATCTATGGTCAAAACTTAAAAAACAAACTGATTTCTCTTTGATCCATTTAAGAATCGAAAAAGTCTCAGTTACGATATATCAAACACCAATAGTCGGACGAATAATATTTAATATATTCGTCCGATTATTATCGGATAATTAGAAACCTCGTTTACGTTTCCGTAAACCTGAAAATGAATAATAAAATGATCTTTTTTTCTATGTACAATCTATGGATGGTAACAAGTAACAACTCACAAGTCACAACTGTAATTAAGTGTCAAACTCAAAACAAAAATCAAACTCATATCGGAATGAAACTTACAAATTTAGACTAGGCTGTATGGACTATAGTCCTTTGCCTGTCCCTATTGGGGATAAATTTAAAAAACAACAACAACAACAAAAATCAAACTTGACAATCACAATTCACAATTGACAATTCACAACAATACAAATATTATTAAAAAATAACCTAAAAAATAGACTATGTTTTAGTTAAGACTTAAGATTATTTTGGAATTGAATTGAATATTACCTGTTATGTTATTATAAGTGCTAAAAATATAATTGAAATATATTTATCTTTTTTATCACATCTTACATAATACATTAGCATTACTATCTTTTAACAAAGCATATTGTTTAGACTTAGTCCAAGAAAATGATGAGAAGAGCTTTTCAATTTCTATATTTTTCAAAATGTTACAACTGTATGTCAATTTCAAGGAAGATTGTAATGAAAAACCAGATCAAAAGAATTCATAGCACAGTTAATGTTAATGTCAAAATGTATATGGAAAATGAAAATAAGTATGCTTATGAAATAATGCAAAATATTGGATATATTAATGTTTTAAAAATTGAGAAAAAGAATTTACAGCAATTGACAAAAGAAGAATTTGAAAGTGTTCAATCAAGAAATTGGTCAAAAGAACCCCCTCATGTATTATTTGAGAAACTTTTAAGCTTAGGTATGTATTGTTCACAAAACAATATTTGCATATCAAATAAAGCATTCGATGATTATGTAGATAACTTGACAGATAAAATAAAATTTGCCACTGATGAAGAATTAAAAACATTATTTCACTCATTGTCTCAGTTTCCTACTACAGAGTCTATTAGAACAAGAAATTATATAGAAATTTGGGCAGCATTGGATGATGAGTGTTTTCATAGGATTAATAAGTGGTCTTTTGATGAAATGCTCACATTTCTTTCTCTTTTTTATTCTTTGAATGTCATAAGGGCAAGTGATTATTCTTATAAATGCTTATTAAAGTTAGCAAACAAGGCAAAGCAACTAACCAAATCTCAAGTGGTACAAACTTATTTTTTTATTGGGACTGCAAGAAAATCACCAAAAGATATACATAATCTTGAAATTTATCTTGAGGACCAGTTTTCCCAATTTAGTATTGATGATTTAGCTATAATTGCTATGGGCTTATTTAAGAGTAAGACACCTATCAGAAATATGGTATTAATATCAAATATCATAGACAAAATTAAGAAAAATTCAAAGCACATTCATGAAGTTTCACTTGCATCATTATTGAAAGTTATAAGATATTCAATGAAAGTAACTACAGATAATAAAATATATGAATTGTTAGAGTGCTTACAATATGAAATACCAAGACTTTCAGTTATGTGCAATGTTCAATTAGCACTTGTTGGAACTAGCACACTAGTACTACACAAAAACTGTTTAGCAAAAATTGCTGAAAAAATGCAGACATCAATGTCTACTGCTAGGCTTAAAGATTTTGAACGGATTGTCTTGACCTATGGAACATTTAATTATATACCTCAAACTAAAACTTGTTTTTTCTCTCAGATATTAGATGAGTTGAGAAAGCCTGATCGCATGGAAGAAATTAAAAATCATGGTAGATCATTCTCATGTTGTGTGGCCTATTGTAGTCTTCTCGGAATATATCCACAAGATTTAATGAATAAAATATTATGTAAAGAATTCTTGGAAAATGCATATGGAAAAAATTGCCATCAATTTGGCAGAGAAATTTTATCCATTCATAATACTGCCAAAATATTCTTAAAACATGAAAACATGAATCTATTAAATGACAGCCACGTAACGATACTATCAAAAAAGTATACAGATTATATACCATGTGAAAGTTATCAGAAAGCATATAACATATCAGAAAAAATGTTTTTAGATGTTAAAAGAGTATTGCAACTGATACGTGGTGAAGATTTTGTAACAGGGCATCATATTTTGACACATCACCAAAGGGGAGGTAGTTAAATAAAAATAAGATTACTAATTATACCTAGATATTATAAACTGTTGATTATCTATATGTCTGCGTATCTGTATAATTTATAATAATATTGATTTTAGCTAACTTTTTATAGTGCTAGTAAAGAAATGTAATTAGACAGTTTCTTAAAGAGTTAAACCAAAAATGTGTTTTCTTGTAAATTTAACTTAAAACTCGTATTGTGTTTAGTAGTTCAATAATTAATGCTACACAAGAAAGTTAGGGTGAGCGAAGCGAGTCCTAACACTATCCCACAACCTGAGTCTTTTTTGTGGTACACTTTACTGAAAATCGATTACGCATATATATTTGTGCTTTAACATAGTAATTTAACTTCATATCTAGATGTGCTAGCTGTCAAAACATATTTTTATATAACCATAAAAAAAATGAACATGAACAATTTTGTGTTCATTTGTGTTCATGTTCATTGGATATAATGTTATTGTACTACTAACGCCATCTCTTAGAAAATAAGAATTATTACCTGTTATAAAAACTACCGGAGCCCTCACTAAGCTCAGCTTTTTGCTTAAAATATATAGTATCTATATTATAAAACTGTATTAACTGGTTATATTTCAGATATTATTATTTGCAATGATCAGGAAGGTAGACCCCTACCAGTTAGAACAGCTTTTTCAAATAGAAAATTTGGTGTTCTTTGCTCACCACCAGATGAAAACATTTGGACCGTGTTGATCATTGCTGGGAGAAACACGATGATTTATAATTCCTCTTCAGCAACTGGACAGTTTACATCTAAAGTTAGAGAGCTCAAAACGTTAGGATATAAACCAGTACTTGTAAGTGCTAAAGCCATATAAGCAATCATATTTTTTTAATGATATAAATTTAATATTTGTAAAATATATATATTCTTTCTGTGAATTATGCAATCAGTCGCTAGACTATGAGCAGATTAGATGAAGGAAGGATGTCATGGAGAGAAGTATTTCTAGTGAATACTTTTAAGCACACATCAGTTATGTGCCTCCTTTTTAATCTTTGTATGCTTTTTGGAATAGTTAGCTGTAAAGCTAGCGGGTTGGGATGTTTACTTAGTCTAGCCTTATATTTGGAACTGTACAGCTTAATTTCCTCCTTAACAGTCGCTACTCCAAGATGTTCATGGAGTTCTGTGGTGTTATAAACCACGGAGAGTTGAATATCTGTTTTAGGATATAGTTTTGAGCCCTTTGAATTATACTTGGTGTCATATGCTGATCCCCAGAGTTGGATACTATACGTCCATATAGGTTTCAGTATTGTTTGGTATATAAGTAATTTGTTGTCTATTGACAGTTTAGAGTTTCTTCCTAGAAGCCAATTGAGATCCCTATATTTTAAGTTTAATTCATCTTCGCTTAGTTTGCAGGTGTTTCTTCCAAGTAAGTTTTTGGTCTAGGTGCATTCCGAGATATTTGACTGAATCGTGCTGAGGTGATTGGCTGTAACGAAGAGTAAAGGGTGGGAATTTCTTTCTCCGCAGACTGAAGGTCACCTGAACTGATTTCTGGACGTTAGGTCTTATGCGCCATTTAGTCAGCCATACATCTATTTTGTTTAGTGCAGATTGTAATATTGCTGAAGCTTGTATGGGACATGTACTGCAAGCTAGGACGGCAGTGTCATCAGTGAAAGTTGCAACTATCACTTAGTTGTTCTGTGGTAGGTCTTGGGTGAACAATGTATACAATACAGGGCCTAGTACTGCTCCTTGTGGAACTCCTGTTAGGATGGGGTAAAAAGAGGATGTGCATTCATCTTCTTTAACTTGAAAGATCCTTTCTCCGAGGTAGGATTCTATGACGGCGCAATATGGAGCAGGTAAGAGGGTTTTGATCTTTGCTAGTAGACCTTTGTGCGTTTTTTTTTTATTTGTGCGTGTGAGTAGATCAATAAATGCAGCAGAGCAGTAATGTTTACGTTTAAAGGAATCTGTGATTACTTTACTCACTCGGTGGATTTGCTCCACTGTTCCATGGTGCTTCCGAAAGCCAAATTGGTGGTCTGGTATAATCGACTTTAGCGAGATGACTTCTAGGAGTCTTCTAAGGAATATCTTCTCAAACACTTTAGATGTTATAGGTAGGAGACTTATCGGCCTATAAGAAGTGATTTCATGTGGCGGTTCTCCTGGCTTGGGGACCATAATGATCTGGGAAACTTTCTAGAGAGCTGGGAAGTATCCAGTCCTTAGAATGCAGTTAAATAAGGTGGATAGGAAGACCAATACTTTACCCGGAGCTTTCTTTTCACTCATCTCCTTTATGACTTGGATGATCTCTTTTGGGTTAACAGTTTTAATAGGTAGGTCTAATTGGAAATCTTGGTTTAAGACATCATTGATATCAGATTCGTCAACTAGGTAGTCTGATTCTGATGTGAATACTTCTGATAGATGGTTCCCAAAGGCTTCGGCTTTTTCTGATTTTGATCTTGCAAATTGGTTTCCCTGCACTCTAATTGGAGGTTTTTGTGCGTTTGGCTTATTATAGTATTTACAAGCACGATAGAGTGAATAATTAGTGGATCTAGTTGGTGACAATGACTCTCGGAACGCTTCCGACGAGGAATTATTTGATAGATTCCTTAAGGTCTTTAATTGCTTTATTGAATGCTGCTTTATCTGCTGGGTGTCTACTTGTGTGCCATATTCGTCGGAGTCTCCGTTTTTCAAGCATAAGTTGCTTAATTTCGATCGGAACTGAACTTTTTCTAGGCCTTGGATTAGCAATTTCTGGAGTATATTTCCACGATGCCGATTGGATGACTGTTGTAAAGTGCTTCGTATACGTTTCTATATCATTATAATTCATAAAGGTTTTTGGTGGTCGAAGATCCTTATGAACGACGTCTCGAAATGCTTCCCAGTCAGTTCGTTTATTGTACAATGACAATGGCCTCATCTGATACTGTATGTTGGACCTGATGTAAAATAACAGGAATATGATTGGACGACCCATCCAATGTAGATGAAATTTTAAAGAATAGACGCGATAGCCATTATAAAAAAGTCCAGAACGTCTGGTAGTTTGTTAGGATCTGTCTGGCCAATGAGTTGGTTCTGGAGTAGATATGGTGGTCAGATAGTTAGAATCTACGCATTGTTTTAATTCTCTCCCGCGAGTAGTGATAAGTCGTAATTCCCAATGTGTGTGTTTCGAGTTCCAATCGCCTCCTGCAATAAAGCGACATCCAAGGCTCTCGAAGTAAGTGCTGAATTGAGTATCTAATATTCTGTACTTTGGAGGACAATATACAGCCGAAATGGTAAAGTTACTCTGTTCCTATCTGAAATTCCAACAGAGGTAACTTGTATGTGTTCTGTACAAAATTTTGGGAGTTCATAGTGCTTAATAGTGTTTTTTATTATGATTGCTGAACCTTCATGTGCAGTGCCATCTGGGTGGTTTGTGGAATAAATTCAATATCCTCGTATATTTATGTGGCTGCTATTGACAAAGTGACTTTCAGAAATAAGAAGTATGTCCAAGTAGTGCAGCTGAATAAGATTTTCAACCTCATCTTTGTTGGGGGTAAGCCCGTTGATGTTCCAAGTTGCTATTTTTAGTTCATCTATTTGGTTAGTTTGGAAACGAGCGTTATTATGAGCTGTAGAAATGAACTCATTTGTTGTAGGAGAATATCGATTTTTTCAGACTGCTTGATGAAAAGGTTCTCAGGTGATTTATTTAAATCTGGTTGGCTGGGCTCGTTTTGCGACTTATTGTTGACTATTTCAGCATAGGATTTAGTGTCGTGTTGACTTGCTTTGTCTCCGAGGCTGGGCATTGCCTTCACGGGACATATTTCTTGCTAAAGGCCAAATCTCATCTTTTACCTTATATTTGAAGGTTTTTTGTTTATTTTTTGTAGAAGTTGTTGTGACGTTCTTCTGGCTGGATGGGCACCAAAGCATAGCACGCATGTTGCTGGTGTGTTTCGATCTTTCTTTAAACAATCTCAAGTTTTGTGAGCTCCAGCACATTTAACGCAGCGATATGGTTTCATGCAGTAGTTTTTTGTATGTCAGTACTGTTGGCATCGCTGACATTGCACTAATGAATTTCGTTTTTTTGGGTCTTCAATGCATACTGCTTGGTTGTAATTGACTTTTAGCTGTTTAACCATTTTATTATTAAGATTATTTATAATGTAAAATATATCAAAAATCATTCATTAAGATTACAATTTTCAGGTGATGTGGAATGTCTATAACAAGCTGACCAACGATGAAGAAAAAATAAAGTACTTAAATAGTCTTATACAAGATTCTGTTCCTAAAAATGACTGAATTAAATAAATACATCATGTTAGACAAATGTGTGTGTGTATAATAATTGTTTAAATAATCAGTACATCAGTACATAAAATAAAATTGAAGTATCTGTTTTTAATTTCAAATTCATACTTTTACACTAAATATTATAAACGTCGGTACTAATACGTCAAAAAATCCAGCGAAGAGTCTAGTCAGGTCAGCCAGGTTTACTAGTCTAGTACTAATATTATAAAGCTGAAGAGTTGTATGTTTGGTTGAATTCTCAGGCCAAATCCTTCAGACCTATTAGTCTAACTTCGTTCTTACTAAAAACAATGGAAAAAGTAATCGTTCAGTACATTAGAACAAGGTACCTTGTGGCTAGACCTAGACCACTCTCCTACAACCAACATGCTTACCAAAAGGGTAAATCCACAGTTAGTGCACAAGAATTACTAACCAAAAAGATCAAAAACGCAACCATACACATAAAAACAGACAGTAAAACACTATTACAAGTACTAACAAAAAATACCACAAAATCAAATTATGTCCTAGAATGTCATAAAACATTAGAATACCTTTCACAAACTAACAAACTCACTCTCTCGTGGGTAAAAGGTCACTCAAACAATATACTCATCTATAACAATATACTACTAACTCAAGTTAGCAAAGAAAGCCTCAAAACCATAGCTGGGCATTAACTCGTTAATCCGTTAAACGTTAATTAACGAAGTTAACATTTCGATTAACGATTAACTATTAAGTTAACATAAAAAAATGTTAACGGATTCGTTAACTTCCGTTACAAGTTTTCTCAAGTCCGTTAATTGTTAATCCAGTACCCACTATATACCATAGTCACCATAAAATACACCGTACGATATGCGCAATTGGGCCCTGTTCAGCCGGGCGGGGAGGGCTTCGATCCAAACGGAGGCAACTCCTCGAAATGCTGAGAAGCTTTTAAGTTCCAAATCCTAAACTAAAAATTTTTATAAGTAGTTAGGTTATTAGCGAATATAAAATATGGCTATATATGACATAACTTTTAAAACAATTGACTCAGTGTGGGAAGGAAACAGTGACTGTCGACAGTCCATAAATGGCTTTCCCTAAATCAAACAAGTTACTAACTTTAAAATTAATACGCCTAAAGTAGAACAAAACTTAAAACGGTGGTGGGACTCATAACAGGACACTGCCGACTCGATAAACATCTGTTTAACATAGGTATCACAGACAGCCCCCTATGCAGAGCGCGCCTGCAAGGAGAGGAAACACAAGTCCACATTCTACTAGAATGCTGTGAACTCGAACACCTGCGTAAAGAAAAACTACGCCTCAGTAGGACGCTTCAGGAAATCATTCAGGACACCGGCAGCCTGCTTGACTACTGGGACGCCCTGGGGTGGACAGATTAACACAACCAGCACAAGCTTCACGCACAACGGGCATTTACTGCCTCAGTGCGGAAATCAGCCGTGCACAGAAGAAGAAAAGAAGGGTAAACCCACAGAATTTGCCTTAGTAGCTCTGATCGACAAGGCAGAAAGGTCTCTGAACGATAAGCAGGCTGCTCTATATGCATATTTAGACATTGAGGGAGCCTTTGACAAGACACATGCAGCAACCATTCTTAAAGGTCTGAGCTAAACGAACACTCGCACAACTTCTATACTACCAGAGGTTGTCAACAAGGAGGAGTACTTTCACCCCTATTATGGACACTAGCTGTAGACCTGCTGCTTGCAATCATGGCTGTTAAAAAGTTCGAGAGTTCTTGTTAATTTCCAACTTTTTTCTTGTTTAAGTTGCTTTTTGCAAAGATCTGTTTACTAATAAATTAATATTTTCTGGTCTATACCTACTTATATTAATTTTCTTTAGATACCTACTAGAGTTTTTTCAAGTCCAGGCTTATCTGCAGAACCACTCCCTAAAATTGTTCGTATTACAAAACTGAAAACTTAAAAAAACCGCGGTCTTAGTAGTACCGTCCATATACCGTGTAGCAGTATACTCTGTGCCGTCATTTGAGCCCTTGGATTTGGAAGAATAAGTTAACAAAGCAAGGAAGCCAGGCTAAAATAAAAACCGAGTTCTCTATAGTTTACTCATTTAGTTTATATATAATATAGTTAGCATGTCATAAGGTGTGAGTGAAACAAAACATGGCTGTTTGTTTTTATCATAGATGACTAATAAAAGTTTTTATTATTTTGGAACGTGTCACAAGGCAAAAAATGAGAAATGTCAAATGGTCCCAGGGGCCCCATAGACGGGGCAATCAGTCGATTCGATTGATCATCAAGCAAATCGTACGATTCATCTTTCGATTTTCGTCCGCTCACACACAAACGATTCGATCGAACGATTCTCAGTATGTGCACGATGGAGACGCAACTACTTTGTTTAAGCGTTTAAAAAAAACTTACTTCAATAAGGAAAAGGACGACTAGGAGAGAATGGACTAAGAGATGGCTCCTGAAAAGGCATCAATATTCCCACATCCACCTTCTGGAGGAATTAGGTTTTCATCCTAAAGATTGGCATAACTACCGTGGGATGTCAGAGGAAACATATTTACAGCTCTTGCATAAAATATCTGCCAGAATAATAAAAAAAGATACCAATATGAGGCAATACTAATAAACGGAAGGCAGACTGACAATGATCGCACCCGATCACGCCATACATGTGCGATATATTGAACGATGTCAGCGTTAGCAACTTGAAGTGGACTAACTATCGTACCAGGGGCGTAAAAATTATCGTACATTATCGTATTTTTTAGGATAATGTCAATTATAGATAAATAAATCATATAAATTGTAATATTGATATGCATGCAAGTACTCTATAGTTTATCTTTTTTAAACCACCGCTGTCAAATCAACAGAACACTGAAACCCAAATGTTTTACACGTGATATACAGACCTGCGTACGATAATAATGAAAAAATAATGCTATCGTACATCGTACGTAGACAACATTATCGTATATGTAATACGATAATTATCGTACGGTTCCGAACGCTGAACGATGTTGAGATCGCAAACGATATTTTCGGGGTTGCCTGTTGCAATCTGCGATCGATCGAACGACTACAAAATTGGATGCGATATTGCCACACACGTACAATCTGTCGTTCGATTTTAACATTGTACGACAGATCGTTGCGATAATTGCCCCGTCTATGGGGCCCTTTATTAACTTGACGGGGGATAATTTTTTTTTTTGCTAATTCGTTTGTTCGTGACTATTCGATCAATTTTATTGTTTGTTCGTTGTTCGTTTTTTATAAATAATTTTCAAAATTTTTACTTGAACCTGTCTCTTAATATAATGATATCCGCGTTTTTTTTCTTTAAATCTTGATAAGATATTGTTTGTTCGATCAAAAACAACATTTTTCGATGGTATGTATTTTTTTAAAAATTAATTTTTCAGTTTATTTATTTGTCAATTCACATTGTCAGAATCATAGATGGGTCAGAATCACGGTCTAGCATCAAGAGTAGTGGGGTACGTCGGTTTATCGTGACAATAGTTTCTATTTACAGCCGTGGCGTGATCATAGTATAAAGAATGACAAGTAGGGAAATTTCATACAAACGCACCGCGCGCGGCTTGTATATGTGCGTCATAGTATCTTTACGTTGTCTTACGCACACTTAAACAATATCTCGAACCGTTTATCAGTGCGCCAGTCAAGGCCGCACAAGTTTCGCGCGTCACGGCTTTTCACTATATGAAAAATGTGTGATATTCGTAGAAGAACTTATTGCTGTGTATTTGGGTGTCTAAATTCTTCATCGATTCCAGAGTTGTCTTTGTTCAGATTACCTACTGAACAGGAAAGGTAAACAAATCACTTATTCTAGCATATATAATTTATACTTGATGATGAAATACTTATATAGGTACTTTTATTTTTGTTGTATTAGTTTATTATTTTAATAGGATGTGATATGATTTCATTAATGTATTATACTTTTAATTTTTTTGAATTGTTATTAATAGCATATTTATGTTTTTGTAAATGCAAGAAATTAAAGGATTTATTTTATTTATTTACACAAATACATTTCGAGACATGTAGAAACAAAATGTTTTACATTCTTAAATGTATATAAATAATAAATATTTTTTAATAACACATTTCCCGGCCCTTGCCAATTTCTGAGCACTGAATTAAAATTTAGCTACAGTGACAACCCTGTGACAGGTAACTACGGTAGGTAATTATATCGCGGATTGGGCCGAAGTTGCCCTACTTCTTCTCTTTATACTATGGAGTGATCCTTATATAAGTTGCACAGCACCCCAGTCTATCACTGGGGTGCTATGCAACAGATAACTTAAGGATAAAATCTTATTCTGTCTCTTTTTTATCCAATGCAATGCAAGTGTATTAAACCCTCATCACATTACTCAAATTTATTTCGTATTTCATAAATACCATTTAATTGTCTCTTAAACACCACTGTGCACTGCGTAGCTCCGATAGCAACGCTGTACAGCGTCGTTAACGGGAAGCTTGGAAGTTGTCACACAAATCGTACAAATCTCTTACTACTGAAATTGAGCTTGTTGCTATACCTGTTTTACTCCACCGTGCTTTGACTTTGAGTTTATTGTTCTGTGCTTTGAGTCTATTGAATATCAAATATTCAATAATCAATACCTATCAGTCAAATATCAATTTACTTTTCGCGCCCGGCATGAGGCGCTGAGTTTGCCATAGCTGAATTTTTAATCAATATATTTGAAAGGAATTATTAAATATTATACATATGTAACGTGTAATTTTAAGTTTCAAAATTAATTTACTTCTTGAAGCAAATCATTTTTAAAAATTAAAATGTCACAAGCCGAGGAACCGCTGGACACAGCAGATGTGGGTGATAATTCTGTAAGAAAATATGAATTGTTTTCAATGTCCATAGTTTAACAATATGTAAATCGAGTGTTATTTACTTGATATCAACTTACAGAATGGCTCTTCAAGTGATACACCATCCTCAAGGGGTAGGGAAGGCGACTTCGAAAGTAAAATTGAAACTGATCGTGCCAAGAGATTTGATTTTTTACTTAAACAAACGGAGATTTTTTCTCATTTTATGACTAATACTCCTAAATCTGGTAGTAGTCCTCCAAAACCGAAAGCTGGAAGACCACGAAAGATTAAAGAACCAGAGCCTAGTGGTGCGGGAGAGTAAGTACGATCTTAGTTTTTTTGAAAAATGCTAATGTTCTTTAATAAACTTCTTGTCTTAGTATGCTATTTCAAGTTGAAGATGTTAGCTAATTACAGGTCTAAGAAAACAATCTATAAATACTATCATTTCTAACTTCTCTGTTGATTCTCAATCAACAAATAACCAACTGATTTCAGCCTAGGTGCTTTTACTTTGGAAGTCTGTTTCTGATTAGGTTTGTGTAAACATGTTCTCTGATGGACAATGTATGTTTTTAAGTTTACCATAAATGCAATGATAAATGAAAAATGATACAGTGCATCAAATACTGGAATAATCTTCAACTTCAACATAAAAGACCTTCAACATATGTTGTACAATTGGAAGATTTTCATTACAGTATGGATGTGGTCAATGGTGCTAAAGTGCCCTACTTGTTGTTCCACTAGTTGATTTTTCACCATGTTTTTGATTTTTCCCATTAATGTTCTTTGCATATACTTTGCTTATGTTTGTTAGGTATTATCAATCTATATATACAGTTTTTATAATGTAGTGTACTCTGAATAAAGATAATTTTCTATTTTTTAAGTAAAAAATTATAAAGTAGATTTTATTTTTCTCATTGTTTTCTGTGTAAATATAGTAATCGGCATCGAAAGACAGAACAAGAAGAAGATGAAGAATTGCTTGCTGAAACAAATATTAAACAGAAGACAATATTTCGCTTTGAAGCATCTCCACATTATATTAAGAATGGTGAAATGCGAGATTACCAAGTACGAGGATTGAATTGGATGATTTCTTTATATGAAAATGGAATAAATGGAATATTAGCTGATGAAATGGGTCTAGGAAAGACATTGCAAACAATTTCGCTTTTGGGCTATATGAAACATTTTAAGTAAGTTATAAGATACCTCATATTGATGCATAGTAAATATTTATATTTAAAATCTTGTCAACATCTAATATTTGCAGGAATGTTCCCGGTCCACATATAGTTATTGTGCCAAAATCTACCCTTACAAACTGGATGAATGAGTTTAAGAAATGGTGTCCATCTTTAAGAGCAGTCTGTCTTATTGGAGATCAAGAAACAAGGGTTAGATTTTATTTACCTATATTACTTAAAGGATTATTCATTTACAATATGTACATAAATACCTTTTAAACCTTGGCAATTAATTAAGAAGAATAGTTTATATATAATCTGTGATACAACTAGGTGCTTAGAAGATTTGTGTATGTTGCCCTTAATATAAGTAAATCATAACTATGATAACAGAAAGTATGCTCATAATTCTTACAATAAAAATAAAAAAGTTGAGTGGCTAAAATTGTTGACATCTATTGCTATTATGGTAAATATTTTAAATCAACATAATTTATTTTTAGAACATTTTTATACGGGAAACTTTAATGCCCGGCAACTGGGATGTATGTATTACATCTTATGAAATGATTATAAGGGAGAAGTCAGTGTTTAAAAAGTTCAATTGGCGGTACATGGTTATAGATGAAGCTCACCGTATCAAAAATGAAAAATCCAAATTGTCGGAACTTTTGCGTGAGTTTAAGAGCATGAATAGGCTTTTACTGACTGGAACTCCACTGCAGAACAATCTTCATGAATTATGGGCCCTACTCAACTTTCTTTTGCCTGATGTGTTCAATAGTTCTGATGTAAGTAAATTTCAATATTTATTTCAATATTTTCATTTTATGCACAATTAAAAGTTGGGCTTTAAACATTAGGAAATGTATTGTTTGTTTTTGATAACAAATAAAATATATTTCTATTATTTTTTTTAATTTAATAATTAAAATATATAGATTTTTTTTGTTGACAATAACATATTGAATTAAAAATAACCCAATAATGGTATATGTGTTACATATTCTTATATTGACTAGCTTAGCAGTAAAAAAATAACAAGCTATGTCTACCTGTTAAGAATAGGACCTATGAGGGTTACTCATATATTTTCTTCAATCTCAAAATGCAAAGATGTTTTTGTGGTATCTAATTTTATATGGTAATTATGTAGTTAAACTTTACCACTTTATTTTTATATTTCCATGTAATTATTTTGAGATTATTGTTTTTATAGGATTTTGATGCATGGTTTAACACAAATGCAGCTTTGGGTGACAATCAATTAGTGTCTCGACTGCATGCTGTCTTGAGGCCTTTTTTACTAAGGCGTCTAAAGTCTGAAGTAGAAAAAAAGCTAAAGCCTAAGAAAGAGTTGAAAGTGTATGTTGGACTTAGCAAAATGCAAAGGGAGTGGTACACTAAAGTACTGATGAAGGACATTGATGTTGGTGAGTAGAGTTCATTGAAAATTGTTGAAAATTGTATCTAAGAATTGTTCTACACACATTTTTTTTGAATATTGGTTGTGAGAAAGAAAGATAACCCTTTCAGTTACCCCGCAAATCTTAGTGAAAATGCGACAATATGTTATAAAAATATTTGAAAATGTATTTTTTAAATTATTTATAGTGAATGGAGCGGGTAAAGTGGAGAAGATGCGATTGCAAAACATATTGATGCAGTTGCGTAAATGTTGCAACCACCCGTACCTGTTCGACGGCGCCGAGCCCGGCCCGCCCTACACCACAGATGAGCATTTAGTGTACAACTGTGGGAAACTTGCCATCCTCGATAAACTCCTGCCAAAACTGCAGGAACAAGAGTCCAGGGTACTGATCTTCTCACAGATGACAAGGATGCTGGATATCCTGGAGGACTATTGCTTATGGAGGCAGTATAAGGTATGTAAATTAATTGTGATATAGTGAAGTATTAATGTATTATTGTTTATTATACTCTTACATACGTACAGCAACATTTGTATAATAGTGCCATAAAGTTTTTTTTATTGACACAGCTTACAGCTACATATTTATGTTAGTTTGGAGCAACATTTTGAATTTGATTATGAAACCTCTGATATTTTTATTAGTTGTAGACTAAAATAAATATTAGTTATTAAATAATTTGTCTCTTACATATTATAATTAATAAATTTAGTTTAAGAACAATTATATTGACTAATCTTGTCAGGGTTATCTGAGCTTAACTGGCACTTTTAAAAGCTAAGATTAAACAATAATATTGAATTGAATTAAAAATAAATATCATTTTTAGTATTGCCGTCTAGATGGTCAGACTCCACATGAAGATAGAAACAGGCAAATAGAAGAATACAATGCTGAGGGAAGTGAAAAATTTGTATTCATGTTATCAACTAGAGCTGGTGGTCTCGGTATCAACTTAACGTCAGCAGATGTGGTCATTATTTATGACTCTGATTGGAACCCGCAGATGGATTTGCAGGCTATGGACAGGGCCCATCGTATTGGACAAATGAAACAAGTGAAAATATATTTTTGTATACATATTTATATAAACAAATTGCACTCTTGACTATTTTTAAAATATTTCAAATTATGCTAAAAAGCTTATTTCTAATCACCACTACTTTTAAATCAATTTAAATCATATAATTTATTTTAAAGTGTCAATGATTTTCGATATATTCAGAGTAGGGTCATGCCTGATAATGCAATATTAAAAAGACGGAACTATGTTACAGGTTCGAGTGTTTCGTCTAATAACAGAGAACACGGTGGAAGAGAAGATTGTAGAGCGAGCAGAAGTCAAGCTCCGGTTAGACAAGCTGGTGATACAATCTGGTCGCCTTGTGGATACAAAGAACCAACTAAACAAGGATGAAATGCTTAACATGATTCGTCATGGCGCCAACCACGTGTTCTCCTCCAAGGACTCTGAGATAACTGATGAGGATATTGATTCTATTCTAGCTAAGGGTGAATCAAAGGTTAATATTTTAATATACATTTATTTTTTTTATTACTTCATAATCATATATTACTACTACTCATGTATTGCAACTAATATATAATATTGTTACAGACAGAGGAGTTGAAACAGAAATTAGAAAGCCTCGGAGAGTCTTCCCTGCGAGCTTTCTCAATGGATACGCCGGGGGCTACAACTGATTCTGTGTATCAGTTTGAAGGTTTGATTATATAAAGAAAGAATTATTTTAATAAAATTTTCTTAAAACCCAAATTGTACATTTTTATATAATTGTTTATTTACGATTCTTCTTTAAAAATTTTAATAGACAAATATTAAACATTTATTCATGAATTTACACAAATTCATTGAGATTATTTATTAATATATTATAAAATATTATAACAGAGGGTATTTGTTAAACAATTTATTTAAAACCTAGATCATATCTAGTCAGATATAACATTTATTTATCACAACAGGCGAGGATTATAGAGAGAAGCAGAAAATAATACCGGTGGGTAGCTGGATAGAGCCCCCCAAAAGGGAACGTAAGGCCAACTACGCGGTGGACGCGTACTTCCGCGAGGCGCTCCGAGTGTCCGAGCCCAAGGCGCCCAAGGTACAGGTAAATAAGTGTAAAGAGCTAAATACTACGGGTTTCTTGGATCACAATACGTTATTATTCGGGTTTCCTAGATCACAATTTTCGCCATTTTGTGATCGCAGTCACCTCAGTTCTGGTAAAAATAAAGCTTTGGAGGCGGTGCCGTATTGGTTTCGCTTTTCTTTATACTGCTGTTATTGTGTATTGAATATGTATTATATATTTTTGGCTATTTAGTTTATCATTTAGTAGTTTTAGTTGGTTACTGTAACCAGGCCTCGGAACCGCTTAGAAAATCTGGGTCTTTTCGGTTATACAGTGGTGGTTATTTTTTTTCTTATTTGTTGATCAGTTATAATAATTAACCGTGATTCTTACAGAAAGTTTAGAATTCGATTTTCATACAGAAATTCAAATTCAACCAAATTTATTTTACCATATTAACTTAGATCATGGAAACTATTTTCTTGGTTTTTACCAGTTAAACGAATAAACCAGTGTAAAAACAGTAGATCAGTGACCAAAACCGGCTTAAAAATTGAACGGGTTTACGAGTCCTGGTTGCAGTTTGCGTATTTGAATTATGTAAAAACTAAAAATGGTTTGCTGATGTATTCAATACATAGATTTCACAGGTATATACTTTCTAGTTTCTACTATATCATGCATTAGCTCTTTATGCTGATTTAGTGTATTCTACACTAATTTAGACTATACTACTATTTATGTATTTTCGCTTTATATAAGTGCTACTATATATTGTATATAAGTGCTACTACATATATAATTATATAATAATCATTTCATACATAAATAATGTACAGTAAATATTTTAAATATATATTTATGCTTTAATATATAGTATTTTTGTTGCAGACTGATGTTCTTTGCTTGCATTGTTCTTTGCAACTTTAAAAATTACATTATCAATCGTAGTACGTATTTTTATTTATGCGCTTTCTGAGAATAATTATTTTAATAAATACTAACATTCATTTTGTCCACATTTAGGCTCCAAGGCCACCAAAGCAGCCAATCGTTCAAGATTTCCAATTCTTCCCACCGAGACTCTTCGAACTATTGGACCAAGAGATATATCACTATCGTAAAACACTTGGGTAATGTTTCAAATAATCTAAATTCGTAAAATATATTAAAAAAAAAAGTAGAATTATAGCAGAAAGTCTATAAGTAATGAATTTTTAAAGATTTATATGTTTGAAATTTATAGGGAGTTTATATTAAAAATTAATTATAGGTATAAAGTGCCGCGTAACCCCGAGTTAGGTCCAGATGCGGCGAAAATACAAAGGGAGGAGCAGCGCAAGATAGATGATGCAGAAGCTCTCACAGAGGAGGAGGTGCAGGAGAAGGAGCAGCTACTAACACAAGGTTTCTA
The DNA here is from genome assembly GCA_905231865.2 of Boloria selene. NCBI lineage: Eukaryota > Metazoa > Arthropoda > Insecta > Lepidoptera > Nymphalidae > Boloria > Boloria selene. Next base: position 8,791,418 of record HG993137.1, on the reverse strand, counting down.
ATACCTATATTTGCTTTATTTAAACTTTTTCTAAGATTATTGTCTGCTTGCCATAAACATCCTGAGAGTAAATTAAAATAAAAGTTCGAATTGACGCTTAAAATTTTACTTTAATTTGACTTTATAATTTATATATCATAAAAAGACATTACATAACAAGCGCATTCTTTTTTATAATTTTTTTATTTTTATTTTTAGTTCATTCTTCTGAGCCAAATATTTAGTTATATTTAATAATTGACCTTTTTTAATAAAAGTTATTAGTACTTAATATTGTATTTATATTGAGCATACTAATATAATTAAATATTAAGCTGAAGATTTAACTGTTTTTAATAATCTTGATTTGAAAAATTGTTTTGCATAACCTATATAATATAAGACAAGTAACAATATTAAAACAAAGATCATGTGTTTATTAATTTATGAAATTAATAATTGTTATTTCCCAGGATTCACGAATTGGACGAAACGTGATTTCAATCAGTTTATTAAAGCAAATGAAAAATATGGCAGAGATGATATAGAAAATATTGCTAAAGATGTTGAAGGCAAGACACCTGAAGAGGTAAGTTATATTTGCATTTCAAGCAAAGCAATTCTCAAGATCAATTTAACAAATACAAATATAATCACCTAAACAGATGATTCTTATCATTTGGATTTTATTGAATTTTATTTGGTTAAATCAAAAGTATTAGATAAATCAAAACTGATCAAAATAAAAAAAAAAAAATTATAAACATATTATATTCTTATTTTACTCTCACAAAACAGTCTCCTACAGTCAAAACCGATGTATATTAACTTACCTTACTCGCGCTTAAAGAAGTTTTAGTAAAAACATATTATGTACAACTTAAAACTAGTTACATTTTCATTATTATATCAATGGTAACAAAATGATTTTTCTTGTAGGTAATGGAATACTCTGCCGTGTTTTGGGAACGATGTCACGAATTGCAAGACATAGACAGAATAATGGGTCAGATAGAAAGGGGCGAGGCGAAGATACAGCGGAGAGCGTCTATCAAGAAAGCGCTGGACGCTAAGATGGCGCGCTACAGAGCGCCCTTCCACCAACTCAGAATCTCATATGGAACTAATAAGGGCAAGAATTATGTTGAAGAAGAAGACAGGTTATTAGATAGTTCTTTTTTACAAATAATACACCCTTATTTCATTTAAGGTCTTATTGGCAATACTCAAATAATTCACTTTTTCTTTTTCTGTATGACTACAATTTTTACATATTGAAAAAAAAATTATCACGCATATAGCGAATTTATGTTGACTATAAAAATAATTTATTTGATTGCATCAGCTTTGCATCTATTATGCACTAGTTCAGTAACAAAAATATTTTGAAATTGATTCCTCTGCTCAAAAATAAGAAGTTTAAAATTTTCTTTATAGTTCCGCTATTGAAATGTACTGAAATTTATTTTAATTTAAATTTGTTAGAGTTTGTGAAAGTCTACTCTTAATTAAGTATGTTTAGTTTTCAATGATTATTTTTGTAGGTTTTTGGTGTGCATGTTGCACAAACTCGGTTTCGATAAAGAGAACGTGTATGAAGAGCTGCGCGCGGCGGTGCACGCCGCGCCGCAGTTCCGCTTCGACTGGTTCCTCAAGTCTCGTACTGCGATTGAACTACAACGCAGGTTACTTTCTATATTACTATGTTTCATAATCTTTTTGCCACTCACAGCTTTATTTCCAAACTTTTTGGTAGCTTTCAATTAGTACTCTTTTTTAAACTAATTAATCCATTATTTTAAAATAAAATATTAATTAATCCATAGCACTTTACGGTATTATAGGCATGTTGATACATTTCCTATTTTTAAAGGATTTTTGAAATCAGTAGTTTCAGAGATCACTCCCTACGTATAAACTTATCTCCCCATTTAGTGGAGGTAAACTAATTGTAAAATGTCTTGAAATAGAGTAAATATTATACTTGAAATAGGTCACAATATTTCGTGTATTTATTTTAGTTTGCCAACAGCAATATCGTTTTAAGACATTCTCATGGCCCATTATGAATGAGTTTTTACTACTTAGCAAGGTATAATAGCATCATATGAAGCATAAGAATATGTGATGTACTACAAATAAAGTACCGAAGCAATCTTTTGTTAACTTCAAATTGATAACAATGTTCTTAAATTGAATGACCTCTCATTTTCAGATGTAATACTCTTATAACCTTAATAGAGAGGGAAAACCAAGAATTGGAAGAAAAAGAAAGGGCTGAAAAGAAAAAGAAAAGTGGAACTACCAATCAAAATACTCCTGGAAATATGGCTGGTAAGGGTGCCAATGCTGGCAAGCGCAAGGTCGACAATACCCCAGACACTGCTCAAAAGAATAAGAAAAAGAAGAAATGAAATTGGGCCCCTCTACCGCTGGACAGAGTCACTAGGTCAGCGGTGACCCAAAAGTAATAGTTCACAGAAAATAAAAGATGTCCCTCTCTATTGATGTTTGTTCTTGGAGGCTTTTTTCATCATCTAAGTGTTTCAAGTTTACCTCGAGTATTAATCATAATATATAATAATATAATGTAGACATTCCCATTTTAAGATTATAATGTGTTGTTTGATTGTGGATCAATAAATAAAACTTCTGATCAATAAAAAAAACATTATTTTATTTATTGCACGAGGTTTATAGCATATCGAACGCACGCCAAGTTGAAACTTTATATAGAATCAAAGGAATAATACTAATTTAGATTTTCTTATGTTTAGATATTATATAAATTATCTATAATGTCATAAACTTAATCCTGGCTTCTCAGGTACTAATAATCACAGTATACAATGTGTTCAATAAAAGAAAAATTGAACACTTGGTGGCGCCGTTTAATTATTCTTAGACACTAATTGCTTGATTATGGAGAATTGCCATTTTCAATACATTCTTGCATAGTGTTTGCATTAGGAGAGCATGGTGCTCCCAAACCATAGAGGTGACCGCTGGTACTTTCTATATTTCCATCAAAAAAAATCTACAAATAAAACATGTCTATTAACTAATGAGATCTTTATGAAAAGGGTTAATACTTAATACACAGAACACACTAACTTTAAGTAATTTACTGACAATTTTTTTAAATGCAATTTACATATATATAAATACATACATTTTAATAATTTGTAAAATAGCATAATATAATAATAAACAATCTACTAGAATAAGACATTAATATGACCCTTTGGCTTTACAACTCTGTTATAAGACACATCAACATAGTGGAAAAAACATACAAAGAAAAACCTGGTAGAGGCTAGTATGTATAGTAACAACAAACTGCATGAGGACCATACCTACCGCAAAACCACCCTCTTGAACTTGTTCATCTAATAAGAAGCCGCCTACTGCCTGCCTGACTGCCTACTGCAGTAAGATAACTAAAAAATGCTGGGAAAAATTTACCTATTTTTACACACAATAAAATTCTGTTCTGTATAGCCAAAGACACTCATTTAATGGGTTTCACCAAATGATGGGATAAAAATAAAATATATTTTTCACGAAAACTATAAAATAGTTACAAGTTACGTAAGGGTCTTAATAGCAACGACGTAAAAATCTTCATGGTTTCATGGCTCTGTAACTGAATCGGGGACAGGCTGTAGGGTCTTCTGTTGACTTGAACTTTCCATAGTTAAATACAACACGGTGTTTTAATCAGAGGTGAGAGCTGGCTTGTTCAATCGCAAAAAATAAGACCCTATTCGCATTCTATAACACGGCATGTAAGAACTGCGCCATTAAAAAGAAAACTACTACTTTGTCTTTCTTAATTTACGAATATTATAACGCCTTGGCCCAGGTAGGTGATTTAAACGAGATCAACCTGCATGGATCAACAACTTCATTACTCACTCAGTAATGAAAAGGCCAATGAGCTGGAAAGTTAAACTTAGGCCAAATTTGGGAAGCACGAAACTAACACAACAGTGATTGGTGATGATCGATGGGCTGACCTTAAGACTGTTAGGGTGCAAGGAAATAATTTTTCAAAATCAACAGTGACTCCTAATCAATCTTGATAGATCTCAATTTGAGCAGTCCAATAAAGATTTTTTAATACAAGTATAACTGACAGTTTTCTATGTGGGCCCTGTGTGGGGATAGAGACAAGCGGCTGCATATTTTTTCTTGCATTGTCCAGGTGTGGCTCCATACCGGGCTCTTGGAATTTCGAGTACACTGTTGGAGGTCTTCGGAAGGGTGAACAGGTTGAAATTCCTGGAGGAACTGTGGTGGCAAGAGTAACATAGAGAGTATAGTAACAACAAACTGCATGAGGACCATACCTACCGCAAAACCACCCTCTTGAACTTGTTCATCTAATAAGAAGCCGCCTACTGCCTGCCTGACTGCCTACTGCAGTAAGATAACTAAAAAATGCTGGGAAAAATTTACCTATTTTTACACACAATAAAATTCTGTTCTGTATAGCCAAAGACACTCATTTAATGGGTTTCACCAAATGATGGGATAAAAATAAAATATATTTTTCACGAAAACTATAAAATAGTTACAAGTTACGTAAGGGTCTTAATAGCAACGACGTAAAAATCTTCATGGTTTCATGGCTCTGTAACTGAATCGGGGACAGGCTGTAGGGTCTTCTGTTGACTTGAACTTTCCATAGTTAAATACAACACGGTGTTTTAATCAGAGGTGAGAGCTGGCTTGTTCAATCGCAAAAAATAAGACCCTATTCGCATTCTATAACACGGCATGTAAGAACTGCGCCATTAAAAAGAAAACTACTACTTTGTCTTTCTTAATTTACGAATATTATAACGCCTTGGCCCAGGTAGGTGATTTAAACGAGATCAACCTGCATGGATCAACAACTTCATTACTCACTCAGTAATGAAAAGGCCAATGAGCTGGAAAGTTAAACTTAGGCCAAATTTGGGAAGCACGAAACTAACACAACAGTGATTGGTGATGATCGATGAGCTGACCTTAAGACTGTTAGGGTGCAAGGAAATAATTTTTCAAAATCAACAGTGACTCCTAATCAATCTTGATAGATCTCAATTTGAGCAGTCCAATAAAGATTTTTTAATACAAGTATAACTGACAGTTTTCTATGTGGGCCCTGTGTGGGGATAGAGACAAGCGGCTGCATATTTTTTCTTGCATTGTCCAGGTGTGGCTCCATACCGGGCTCTTGGAATTTCGAGTACACTGTTGGAGGTCTTCGGAAGGGTGAACAGGTTGAAATTCCTGGAGGAACTGTGGTGGCAAGAGTAACATAGATTTATTCACACACACTTTAAATTGGCTTAAGTTGACGAGGTGAAAAAACTGGCCTGATTCTACCATATCATACCATAAATGGCAATCCACATGAAGCAGAAAAGTTAAAAATACTTTTCCAAATTTAGTGTAAATATAATTAATATTAAATCATAATATTTTGGAAACTATTTCATCTATGATGCTGAAACTTGGTAGATAGGCAATTTATAGGAAGAAGATATCATTTCAAAAGGAATTTTGAGTTAATATGAAAGTCTTATGTTTTTCATAACATAATGACATGTAAAAGGTGAGAATACTCTGGTTTAATATGAAACAACTATTAATTTCCCCTCTGTTTTTCCCCTCTGGCTTATTTCACAGTAAAAAGTACTGTCGAAAATTGATATCTTGAATTTTAGCAATGCATTGGTCTTAAACCAAGTTCACATCATTGCCTTTCCAATGTATCTAATTAGGGGCGCATTGGTTGAATGGTTTCTAAGTCTATAACAGACATAAGTAGCAACAGTTTTTGTGTTTTATATAATATATAGTTTAGCAGGCAAACAACTCTCTGGCAATGTTTATCCTACATAAAAGGAATCTACAATTTCTTATAACTGTTTAGTCATTACTATTCAGTATTAATATTGTTGCTATTTGGTATAATATAAATACATATGTTATATATTATAGCTATATATATTAGTAGTATTGTACTTACTTCCTTTATTTTGAAGAAAGCCATGCCAGTTAAATGTGAATCAGAGCCAGCTTGGTGTTGTGGACCCACTCTTCGAAGTTCTAATTGATCAGCTACTTCTTGTAGCCCACCTTTGAGGTTTTTACACAATTTCATTAGATACTGTAAACATAATATTAGTTTTAATATTGATTTACAATGATATATTTATAAGAAGTAGGCAACAATAAATAACTTACTTTAACATCATATACAGTTGGAAAATATAGCCTTAGACTTTCAAAAAAGTCATTTTCTTCTAGAGGCAAATGTTGATCAGTTAAAAGTTTGAGCAGATATCCAAAATCATATCCAGAATGAAAGCTTAACCAATTAATGTTGTCCATTAAAACAATCCCTGAAATTATATAATGTGTAACATTTAGTAAATATTGACTTAGAAATAAGGAGCCCAAACTATAAATCAAAATTACATGAAGTCTACAAAGAATTATACCGACTAAATAATTAAATTAGTTTATTTTAAAATGAGTTAATAGTGTATTTTTTTTTTCTTTTTATAAAGTTGCTCTAAGTGCAGACCCTGCACGAGGCGGCTTGCGTCCTAGCCGGATCCCCGCCCTGGGACCTAGAGGCGAAAGTACTCGCGTCATTATATCGATGGCGCGAGGAAGAGCGGGCACGGGGCTTGAGGCCAGTGCAGCGGCAAATCGCGCTGCGCCGTGAGAAGCTCCGTCAGGTCTTGGTTGCGGAATGGCGGCAAAGGCTTTTGCGCCCTACCGCCGGCCTCACTACCGTCGAGGCGATCCGGCCAGTACTCGACGACTGGCTCGGGAGAAGGCACGGCTCCCTGTCGTTTAGGGTGACGCAGGTGCTGTCGGGGTACGGCTGCTTCGGCAAGTACCTGTGCCGCTTAGATAGGGAGCCGGACGCTCGGTGCCGCCACTGCGTCCATTGCGGGGAGGACACAGCGCAACACACGCTCGCCGAGTGTGTAGCTTGGGAGGTGCAGCGCCATGTCCTCACAAATAAAGTAGGAGGCGATCTGTCGCTGCCGGCCGTAGTGCGGAGGATGGTCAGCAGTGCAGTCGTGTGACGCGGTGGTGTCCTTCTGCGAGGACGTGATGTCGCAGAAGGAACTTGAATGGGTCCAGAGGCGAGGCACTTGGGGAAATCCTCGCCCCCTATTCGATGAACCCGTGTCGTAGGCGCGCGCGAGTGTTGGCGCGCGCCTCTGAGACGATGGGCGGGGTAGTTCAACACCTCACTACCCCGTGCAGGAGATGAGGCCCGGTCAGATCCGGCCAGCAATAGTGTGGGGGCTGCGGAAGAATATGGATTCCCGCGACCTAACGCGCACGTGCGAGGAGCCACCGGGGTGGTTTTAGCCGGTAAGAGTCCGGCACTCCCCTCCACCTTTCCCCAGACGGAGGTAGTGCATGAGGATTTCTCCCGTTAAAAAAAAAAAGTGCAGACACTGCACTTAGTGCATGTAACTTAAAACAGAAATAATCACTTGTATGTTACTTATTTATATTAACACTATGTATACAACAAAATATAGTATTTTTATACCTGAGGACATGAGAAGTTCAGCAAATTCTATTGGTTCAATACCATGTTCCTCATGCTCTCTAAATTGTAGTCCTGAGTTTTGAAGCAAATCAATGGAATCCTGGGCATACATATCTTCCCTGTTAACAATAGATCTTATAAAAATAAATTGATTTCCTTCATAAGAATATATTTAATTTTCTGTTTAGCCCACTAAAATGAATAATTCATTAATACTTACTGTAAATTGAATTTAAAATTAAATTGCCATGTAGTGCAACCAGGAGGGGTTTTTCCATTTTCATCCATAAATGTGAGTCCTAATTGTATTATTCTAAGTAGATCCACATTACACCTATAAAAAGGCCAGTATAAAAACATGAAAAATAAACGATATATTTAGCAGTGACACCACTCAATGACCACAAATAAAAAGTACATATTTATATAATAACTTAACTAAATAATAAAGTAGTATAATGAAAGATCGAAAAAAATACCTTAGAAGTTGGTATTGATAATCAGCAGTGGATCTAAATTCTCCTATTGGTCTCGCTACGACACCAGGAAACTCTGTATCCATAGCTACCCATTGGTACTTCTGAACTACCTATTTAATTAAAGCAACGATAAATTATTGAAACCTTATAATGAACTGCCAACTGTTACCACTGCTGCGACAAATAATGCTTATTGTAAGGCTGTACTAAACTAATCGGTAATGTACCTGTCGAATGACACGAAATTCATCGTGAAGGTTGTGATTCCATACATTTTTTATGACATTATCTTCATTGGATTTTAGAGTAATTAAATCAAAGTTAACAGCCGGCATCTGTAATGTCATCATAATAATTAATCAATCACAATTCGCATATGTAATACATCGAATAGTATTAACTACTTTAGTACTTTTTTCTTTATAAATTGCTTCTAATATTAGCCAATACACCAGATCTTATATATTAAAAATATGATAAAATTTACCTACCTGCCTTAATCTTGTCATATTTTTGTTTGACAATTGACAGTTGACACTTTTAAGTTTTGTTCGAAATCGAAGACATAAAGGCGTGTTCCGATATACACTGTGAGCACTGCGCAGTATAACGGCAATTTAGTATACTGTGAAGTCGTTTTTTTATAGTCAGTTATACTGGTTACTATTTAAAACGGAACGCGGTCCAGTATACTGTCGTTCTTGTTTTTTCACGACATTTTCAAACTAATGTTTTTTAATTTAATGTTTGCTTTTTTATAGACGTTCCTAACTTTTTCATTTTTGTATTTTTTTAACCACAAACTTCTATTTATAAATAAATAACTGGTGTTAACTACAACTCTCGACACCTTTGTGATCACGTGACCAAAGCACTGCGAGTACCTTACCTCGAAAATGCCAGTGCTCACAGTGCAAAAAAAATGCAGAAATTATGATGACATCGAGTCATATTCGCATTCAAGAAAAGTCTATCACGCTATATTTGCTGAAATCTTAACAAATAACAGTATTGACATCTTCTTAAGTTTACATTAAATTAGCTTAACCGATTCCGATCATATTTTTTTTGTATTCTAATAGGTCACACCACACAGATGGTGTTTACATAAGTATTCGAAGACATGTATATACACACGTAGCAAGGCTGGATTCTATTTCTAGAAATAGTACATGTAGTATTTCTCCGACGGGTCACTGAAGCTAGCCCCCTAGATTTTTTTTTTATTTTTAAAGTTTATTTTATTGCATCGCGCGTTAGTTCGTTGTTTTTTGTTCATTTTCTTTTTTGTTCACTATAAACATTTGTTTGTTCTCCTTTTATTTATTTAAAAAAAATATTAAAAATGTGCCCTTAAGTTAATTGATATGATTGTGCCCTTAAGTTAAGTCTATCACGTTTTTTAATATTTTGTTATCAAGTACTAGTCAATAAACTTGTGTTTAAGATTCTTCATGTATAAAGAACGTTTGTTCCGTAGACAGATAATTCTCTGTCTACGGTTCGTTCATACTTCACATTCTATATTTTTTGTTTAATTAACATTTTTGTACAGCTGAATGTTTGTATTCTAAATATTCGCACTGCGCATGCGTCAACTTTACGTTTAAATTTTTAACGCCGTCATTTTGAAAATTTTAGCGACAAACACAGTGATTATAGTGAGTGTATTATTATTACAATTATAAGTATAGAAGTCACAGGATAAATTTTTATACGTTTATCGTTTTAGAAAAAAGTTATTTAAAAGCTAAAAAATAAAAAAATAACTTCTGTGATCTCGCACAGCGCAGCTCCAGTCGATAGCAATGCCGTACAGCGGCGTTGATGCGAAGCTTGTTGGTTGTTACACAAATCGTACGAAATACGATCTCTTGCTACTGAAATTGAGCTTGTTGCTAGACTGAAAGTCTTGAAATGAGGATGTTTTCAAATCAAATAGGTCATGGTACGCCCTGTTGTACATATATATTTACGTTACTTTATGCTGTTGTACTCAACCGTGGCTAAAACTGTTACTTCCTGAATTTGTTTTCATCCATCCACTAGTAAATGTACCTGTACAAAATCTTGACATATTATAAACTAAAGCCTTCCTCAAGAACCATTATTGGTGAAAATAGGTGCTTTAGTTTTTGAGTTTAACGCTAACAACCTAACAGATAGACAGACGCGGCATAGAAATTTGTTGTATGTGGTGATGCTATGACTGCCTACACTTGTGATATCAAACTGAATCTATGAATCAACCTATGAATAAATAAAGCGAAAAAAAACTACGAGTATATTTTAAAAGTATCTATTAAGAGCGTTAAATATGTATAACTTAATTAAATATACTAATTACAATTTTAATCCAATGTTACAAATAATAAACATGAAAAGTATTTTATCACAAATTAAACGTAAAATTAATTAATTGATGACCTTAATATTTAATTACATAATATTATATCATTATTTATCTTCTTTCATGCAAATTGTGTAAAAAAATTGTCTCATGCAAGTAAAAAATCATTATTAAAGAAGATCTATAAGTTAATATAATCGTAATCTATTTAATAATAAGATTATGATCAAGGTAAAAAGTCATTACAAAGAAATATAAGTAAGATAAATAAAAAATAAAGGTGAATTGTTGTGTGCTATTTTAACAAGGAAAGCTTAGTTCTTACTCCTGTTCTATGTTTGAAAGTATAAAACATGTTTTTCAAATATTGGAAGTATAGTTTTGTATAATGTTCAGACAAAGAGAAAATAACATATTGTGCTTTGCTATAAGATATGATTGTGACGAACTATTGTGGCAAAGTTTACATATACATACAAATAATAAGCATTCTTAAGGTTATACAGTGCCATTTATATTATCATATATTTGGCATATTTTATGTTCAAAATACAGTATGTACTAAATTTGTTTGTGTTTAAAAAGCCTAATCGAGTGTTGCAAAGTAATAAGTAGTATGAGTACCACAGCCTCGCTCATGATGGAAAAATTATAGAAAAAGTTAAATTCTTAGATTCATCTTCAAAGACGTGACGAAAAATAAGACATGATCACTAAATTATAAAGTTATTCAATTAAAGGTTAATTTGTAGTTTAATTTTAAGAAGCAAAAGCACCCCCCCAGGAAATAATTCTGCCACAACCCAGCATGAGTACTGTATATTTTTACTAAAAAAAAATTGTACAAATTGACGTCTGAGCATCTTTCCTTCTCTACTTTTTTTTGATACTGTGATCAATTTCTTCAATTCACTCTTTTATTCAGTGAGATGGGAATCTCTTGGTTGTGGTGTGAGGGGGGTCACGCACACACTGAATCCCCCAATCAGGAAGAATTTCCATTTTCACCATTGTCTTGAAAGTTATTGGTATTAACTGAAAAAGGAGCACCCAAACCATACAGATGCCCACTTGAACTTTCAATGTTATCATCAAAAAATATCTGAAATGAAAATTTAATTATTAATAATATTAAGTAAAACTTAATATTATGCAAGTCTAAAATAGTCTACATTTTTTGTTTGGAGATTAATTTAAATCCAGATTAAATATATATATTGTGTTTTTTTTTTATAACAGACATCACCTCTTTGATTTTGAAGAAAGCCATCCCAGTTAGATGTGAGTCTGATCCTGCTTGATGTTGAGGCCCCACTCGTCGCAATTCCAGTTGATCAGCCACTTCTTGGAGGCCGCCTTTTAAATTCTTACAAAGCTTCATCAAATACTGGAAATTTTTTTAAAGTAAATATAAAAAAAATACAAATAATTTAACATGTTAAATAAATTTAGGAAAGTGTAAGGACACATACAGAGTTAGTCCTTAGTATTTTATACAGTGTAGATCCTTACTATTTGTCCAGTCATTGCAGAGATTTGCCGGCAGAAACTGACAGACAGGCAAAAATTTTGAAAAATGAATGAAAATTTTGAATGATTGAAAATGAAATGAAAAAAAAAATTAATGTAAGTAAATTAAAAGCTTTTATATGCATTTAGTGAAAAGCTTTTAATTTGAAATTAAACTTCAATTTCATTTATATGTATTGATATCAATTCACATACCTTTACATCATAGACTGTAGGAAAATAAAGTCGTAAGCTTTCAAAGAAGTCATTTTCATCTAGTGGTAAATTTTGATCCGTTAATAATTTCAGGAGGTAGCCAAAGTCATACCCAGAATGGAAACTGAGCCATTTTATGTTGTCCATTAGTACCAATCCTAAAATTAAATAAAGTTTTTTTCTAGAATTAACATGTACATACTATGGTCTAAGAGCCGGTGGAAGATAGACCTTCACCGACCTGATAACCAGATGAGACATATTTTTTATTAAATATAATTTATAAACAAATATGCCTATAATTACTTGCCTATCTGAAAGTGCTCATGGCTATTTTTAATTAAATTAACTTTAATCGATTTTTTTTTCATCACTTTCATTCTTTTGATAACCAAATGAATTTTATTTCACTGTTAGTTTTTAACACACAGAATATGCCTCAGTAGGCTAGCCCACTCATTTTTGTGTATAGCTACCAAAGCCGATGTGAACAGGTAAGTCAATATAGGTGACTCCATCGTTGTGCTAACTTATCGAAAGTTATATCAAATTTTAGATTATTTTATTACAAAATCAGTCATATAGACTTGCCTGCAAAAAATCATACTTAAAGCACTGTTGCCCAGCTAAAAATAGCCATGAGCACTTTCAGATAGGCAAGTAATTATAGGCATATTTGTTTATAAATTATATACTATAAAAAATATGTCTCATCTGGTTATCAGATCGGTGAAGGTCGATCTTCCACGGTCTCCTCTACTACTATATTCTGTACATTTAATATCTAACAAAAAAGTAACTTAGCAAAAAAGGTGTGTGTGTTTTAAACAAAAAGTACTGAATTTTTTAACTAAATTTACATATGATTTAGCAATAGCTTATTTTACTTGGTTCAACATTAAAGAGACATTTTACTTTAGAGAAATCTGTCATTCACACTAGAAAATATTAACTATTTTTATCAATAGCAATTTACATGGCTAAAAGTAGCTAAATCTTAAGAGACACATCAAATCAATGTACCTAATTAAAACTAGTTGTTCTTAAGGTCTATAGAAAAATCTACATTACACAAATGTTTCTGCTAAGGCACCTCAAAATATCTGTTGTTCATATGTTTAATATGTTATACTTAGGGATCAATCCAAGCAAAGTAAGAAAAAGTACTAGTACTAAGTAGTTAAGTACACTAGAGAATATAAGCTACGCTAGCAACTTGTGCTTGTTTCACTCAGTCTCGTCCCTAGGTTTAGTGTGAGAGAAGCTGGGGTTCTGCTAGTTATACATTATATAAAACTTCATCTTGAATCACTCATCTATTAAAAAAATGCATCAAAATCCGTTACATAGTTTTAAAGATCAAATCATACATAAGGACAGACAGACATTGGGACGACTTTGTTTTATACTATCTAGTGATAATGTTGCTGATAAAATTAATATACGTTATAAGATACCGTAATATTAGTAATAACCCTGTACCTGAGTGAATTTGTTTAATTTACATTTTTTATATTGACAGTTTTGACACCATTGCTAGTTTCAATTCCGTTTTTGGATTTGCATTTGATTTGAAGAATTACTTGTAAACATTTATAATATATAGGATCAAAACATACATTATAGTAAAATATATAAAGCAAATTTTCATTCAAGAATTTATAACTGATAAATTACCAGAAGACATAAGAAGTTCTGCAAACTCTAAAGGTTCAATACCATCTTCCTCATGTTTCCTGAATTGTAATCCAGAATTTTGCAATAAGTCAATTGAGTCTTGTGCATACATATCTTCTCTGTAATTAATTATAATTGTTTAATGACAATTGTTACAAATTAAGTTCATCTTAAATTAAAAAATTAGCTTACTGCAAGTTGAATTTAAAATTGAACTGCCATGTTGTATAACCTGGAGGAGTCTTTCCATTTTCATCCATAAATGTGAGACCAAGTTGTATTATTCTTAACAAATCTACATTACATCTGTAAAAAAATTAAACATTAAACAAGGTAAAACATAGAAAAAATATTTAGAAGTTTATATTGGTTTGTCAAAATTAAACAGTATACCTTAGCAGCTGATACTGATAGTCTGCTGTGGATCTGAATTCTCCAATAGGTCTTGCAACTACACCAGGAAATTCTGTGTCCATTGCTACCCAGTGATATTTTTGTACAACCTGTTTTTTAAAGATATTTGAGAAACACATTGTTTTTCGTATATATAATTAATAAAATATTATATGTACTTCGATATAATCTTTTCTCGTGGTTGTAATATTGTTAGTACCTGTCTGATTATTTGAAACTCTTCATGAAGATTATGATTCCATACATCTTTAATGCCACAATCACCATTTGCTGGCAGTGACGCCAAACTGCCAAAACTAGCTGCTGGCATCTAAAATTATTATTAAATGAAGTATAAATATAATAAACGTAACAATATTTCATAAAACAGACTTAGTAAATTCAGTTTTGTTTACCTTTATCTACTTTCTGTTTTAAGATCGTTAAAATACTGCGAGTTTTGTGACGTTTTGGTTTATTACACTAATATAAATATACGCTAAATTAGAAAAAACTTAGCGATACAATATTTGGCAACGCTTGTAAATAAATAATATCTATTAACAGCACTGTTTTATTGCTTTTATTGATTTAGGTCTTAAAGGTAAATATTAAACATGTAGAGGTTGTAATGAAGAAGTGCTTATTAGCAAATTTAAAATACATAAGCCAAAAACTAAAAAAATCATTGCAACAACGAACATTCAACCCAGTGATTGGCATGCCATGGTGACAATGAAATGACAGTCAAGCATAGACAGGCGTCTTTAAATCATAGATTATTTATTACCTCGGTCTAGAAAGAAGGTCTTGCATCAAGAGTACTGGGGGTACGTCAGCTTATCATGACAACATTTTCCATTTATGGCCGTAGCGTGACGATAGACTCGGGTGCTGTGCAACAGCTGTAAGACAGAATATTGTTCAGTCTCTTTTTTATCCCACGTAATGCTAGCATACATAGTAATACTCAAATTTATTTCGTATTTCATGAATACCATTTAATTGCCACCTAAATGACGAGTGCAGTGCGCACTGCGCAGGGCCGGTCGATAGCAACGCCGTACAGCGGCGCTGACGCGAAGCTTGGAAGCTTGTCACACAAATCGTACAAATCTCTCTCAACTGAGCTGAGCTTGTTGTTCGATCTGTTTTTCTCGACCGTGATGTAAACAGTGCATGAAATACCACAAAAGTATAATATTTGTAAAAGTATATATCACATATATCACATAATCATAGTAAAAAGAATGACATAGTAGGGCAACTTCATACAAACGCACCACGCGCGGCTTGTATGTGTGCGTCATAGTATCTTTACGTTGCCGCACGCACACTCAAACAATATCTCGAACCGTTTATCAGTGCGCCAGTCGTCGAACTGTCAAAAAACCATTAAATTGATTGACATTAAATGGACAAACTATTATTTATATTATTATTGTTTACCTTTTCTGTTCAGTAGGTAATTTGAACAAAGACAACTCTGGAATCGATGAAGAATTTAGACACCCAAACACACAGCAATAAGTTCTTCTACGAATATCACACATTTTTCATATAGTGAAAAACCGTGACGCGCGAAACATGTGCGGCGTCAGCCTAGACTGGCGCACTGATATACGGTTCGAGATATTGTTTGAGTGTGCGTGCGGCAACGTAAAGATACCATGACGCACACATACAAGCCGCGCGCGGTGCGTTTGTATGAAGATGCCTTACTTTGTCTATTCCTTATACTATGATAATAGGCCAGTAAATAAAGCATTTAACCTCGCACTAAATTTCCAATCCAATTTTTTTTTTTTAGGTTAAGGGTCACTTACCGATGGCTCCTACGTACATGGGCGAAACTGCCGCTTAAGCCTTTTTCCAATTATTAGTGCAATGAGTTCCTTGTGTCCTATTCTATGACATCAAAAAGGAAAAAATTTTTTTTTTGTAATAGATCAAAAATAACACTAATCGTACACTAATCGACCGTGTACAAAGCCCGATCAGACGTTTGGTTTATTTACTGCGCCGAGTGAAGGCGTCTGGCGCGCGGTGATGGGGCGGAGGTACCACTTCAGTCCTTATACTCGGTATTTGTCGAGTATTTATTATTTCTATATATATTACACAACTGAAGTAATAATTATTTAGTTATAGTAAAATTATTTTCTTATCAATGTTAGTTTACCCAAAACCTTGTATAAAGGCGAAATATCACATCTGGCTTTTTACGTGATTCGGTTTTTCGTAAATCGTGTTCGCCTAATTTTAAGACATGTCATTTTTTGTACCTGATGAGAACTAATTAAGATTTTTATTTATCATAACGGCTAGAACTATAGATTTGTATATTATGACAGTTCTTTTATTAGTTCATTATTACTATTGACTTAATAACCTACTATGGCGTAAGTGCAGATAGGCGTTTTGTAATGGAACAGTTTTTTAATGAATTGCATTGTAAACACTTCTTTCATGTCTTAATTGGGTTATTTTGTGATGGTTTCTCAGATCAGATAATGTGTACTTTTTTCTGTTTATAGTGGCATTTTCAGACAGCGGTAACACGTGACGAGAGGTCTGGTATGAAGGACCCATATCTTTATATATTTTGAAGTGTGTCTTCTTCCATCTGGTACGGAATATGCACACGAAAATTTATTTATTTTTTATATTATTGCAATTACACATTTACAGCAAACAAGGACCATTAAAAATGACACCATTTCCGTCACCAGAGCTAACCGAACTTATTGATGGTAATCTATATTAAAATCTGGATACTATCGTATCTAGCGATCCATTCCATCAGTTATTGAACCAGTCATGTATTCATCAAGCGACGTTTTATCACCTCCTTTAAAAAACATAACCAAGATTTATTAAAAGAAAGGACATTGGAAGAATAAGACTGAGATAATATAAAACGTAAACGCTTGAAAAACTTATGCAAAATCACTTGGCGCAATCACACAATTTTGGCCTATTGGTTACCATTTAAAGCACTACATACAATACCCCACGGTATTTTAACGAGATATATTTAGAAAACTAACAAACGTACAACAGTTACTCCCACTCTCATCGCATGTTCATTTACTTATATTTATTATTTACTCGTAGTAGACAGCTACAATAACACTGCATATGAAATACATAACGAGAAGAAAACTCAAGTTTGTAAAACAATATTTTTTTGGCATCCACTAATCATAGAGGTTATCACAAAAATCACCCCGTACTAGTTACTATTGGCGCTATAATCGAGAGCGTGCTGGATGTGACGTTATGTCCCAGTAGAATGTCACTATTGTCGAAAGGATTCCAGCAAAGTGTATTTGGATGGATCGTTCACATTAAGATGCTTGTATACGATATTTAAAAAGAATGTTTTGATCCAAATAAGTATCCAACAAGGCGTGGATCGATGCGACAATATCGAGACATTGTCAATGAGATTGAACTTAGATCGCTATAAACAAATTTGAAAAAAAGATTTATGTGACACATGCCATGTTTTTAAAAATTTACCTGAACCGAGTTCAGATATGAAATTCACATATACGACATACATATAAGCAATAAAAGTTAAGCTCGTTCATTGAAGACTGAAGATAAAAAACGAGCTGCACTTAGCCGTACCAAGATTTTTTGAGCTTGTTACGATATGCAAAATCATAACCGGCCCTAAATCTTATATTGTCTCCACGGAGATTGAACATATTTAATTACTTAATGAAATTATTTAAATTGTACAATTTTGCAGCTTTTGACTTTGATGAAGTTACAAGGATTAAAAGACGAGACATTACCGTTACTCCATTGGATTGTTGATTGTGATATTATCAAAATAGCTGTTTATACTTCATAAAATATTTTTATTTCAAATTTAAGTCTATTCCCTATTTTGTTAATACTGAAACATAATGTGTTTAAATTATACCATGTTCCAAATAATAATCACAATAATTATTTATTTTAAAATTAAAAATAAATGTTATAAATTATATAGGCACATATTTTTTTAAAAACATTGATGATTGTGATACTAGATTTACCAAATTCACATTAAACTATTGGTTTTTCTTAAATATTTTATTTTTGACATTGCTAGACGGTAAAAAGACCTAACGTTACTTGCACGCTGTATATAGACGTACAAGCTTTAAAATGAAATCACGCCAAGTTAGATATAATTTTCAGACTGACCGTTAATGTTTATAGCTTGAAATATTTTTAGAATTTGATATATATTTAAAATAAAAGCAATATTGTATTGAAACATTAGTTACGGTTGATACTTGTAAAAAGGCTGAAAGTCACTTGAGCCTGTTTACGTTGGACAATAAAATCTAAAACGTAAGAAACCAACGAAGTAAAAAGACGAATATGCAAATTCTTAAAATATATAAGAAATACACAAAAATTAATTATATACATATAAACTACACCATTCGTTAACACTTGCTGCGAAATTACATAAAAATCGGTTTAGTAGTTAAAAAGATATGACCCAAAATGTAGTTCTGGCAGCTTTAAACTCTCTTCCTGTAAAATTTAGTTTTTTCACTTAGGCCTATGTACGTAGGAGCCATCGTTACTGACCATAAAAACACAAAATGCTGCTCCAGGTGGAGCTTTGATCGCCATCTTGAAGAAAAGTGTATGGCCGATATCTCGGAAACTATGCACTTCAAGGTAAAAGTTATTTGAACCATTATTGTAGAGGATAAAATTTGGCACTTTTATTTCTTGTAAACTTTTTTGTAAAAATTACCATTTACGATTTATGCCCCATTTAATGAACCGGTTTTTCTGTCTCGGTAGACAACTCTCAAAATATTGGATTAATCAATAAAATGCATGTTCAATAAATTGTAAACGGTAAGTTTTACATCGTAGACAGATAACTCTGTCTACGTTTTACATAAAAGTTTATAGAAAATGAATTCTTGATTATGCTGACATTTGTTATCTTGATATCAAAGAGGAGCATCTTAATAAACTTGAGCGACTCCAAATTCTTTGTATACGGTTTATTTTCGGACTCAGAAAATATGACCACGTTTCTCAGTATCGCAAAAAGCTCAACTGGCTCCCTAGTCCCTATCCGATTTCGCAGGAATACTCATATTCTTCACCTTCTCTACTGCGTGCTGTTTAATCCTTCAACTCCTTAAAACGTGCTAAGAGCTTGGACAAATTTAAGATTTTATGGAAAGAATATTATTTATCCCTTTAACTATCTCCTGGTTTCCTTGACTGTATCCCTCATGTGATTACTATAATTTTCTTTCTCAAATGCTTTGAATTATTTTTATTTGTATAATCAGACTTTCTTAATGAGCTCTTCTGTATGTATGTATGTATGTATGTATGTATGTATGTATGTATGTATGTATGTATGTATGTATGTATGTATGTATGTATGTATGTATGTATGTATGTATGTATGTATGTATGTATGTATGTATGTATGTATGTATGTATGTATGTATGTATGTATGTATGTATGTATGTATGTATGTATGTATGTATGTATGTATGTATGTATGTATGGAAGGGTTGCCTGGAAGAGATCGTTTTAAGCGATAAGGCCGCCTTCCGTACATCTTTTCTTTTTGTGTTATGTGTCTATTCTTAGTGTATTATTATTGGTGTACAATAAAGAGTTAAATAAATAAATTTAAAAATACATTTTAACTATTTATATGTGTAGATAAATGCCACGGTTCTGTAAAAGGTAGGACAGAATACAGAAAGAGGCCCCGTTTGTACCTACTCTTCGTGTACGTATACCTCGTTACAGCCGTTGAATAAACGTCGTTTCGTTTAAATGGATAAAAACTTTTATAAGAAAATGTTAATCAATTTTAATTGTTATAAATTCAATAATATAATTTATACCTAAAAACCGTTCATTTTCTTCATATTTACAACTTAGAATTAGCTTATTACTAGTTAAAAACTGATAGCGTATATTTAGTTTTGTTTACTGTAGGTCAAAATTGATAATATGTATGTACTATGCTTTGATTATACTATGCAACTCAACCAGTAAAATCTACGATTTTGTAGTATAAATAATTTGATAATATGGGTTGCGACACGTTCACACATTCTGCTCACCTAGTTTATATAGTTTTGTAAGATACGTCCGTCCCTGTCTGACACAGTCTTGTATAGAAAAGAAAATAAGTATGAAAGCTCTTAATTTGCATGTCGCTTTTGAAAAATTCAGCTAAAATCTTTGAGTCGTATTAAAATTAATTTTAAGAATTTAAGAAGTGAAGACCATCGAGTGTTATTAAACAATATAGGACTGAAATTATCAGCATAAATTTAAGCTTCGGTGCAGTCGTGAAGCTTTCATGTGGGTGGGCGCGGGAAGGCGCCAGCAGTTAGTTGTATGCGGGCCGCCTTGGGGCACGGTACAAATTTTTCAGTTCTGTTCATTTTCCCACGTATAACTTCGTGACCGTAGCACTTATCGTATTGTAAATTCTGTTATAAATATATTTATTGTGTTTTATTTGTGACTCAGCATACGTGTTTTGATACAATTCAAGCGAACGGAAGACGTAAGTATGTTGAAATTTTTAAAGGTATTTGTAAAATATATAAGATATTATGTTAGTAATATTAGAGAGGAATTTTTGTTTAACAAAAGAAATTAATATTTTTACTGTAACTTCTAGAAATATCTTAATTGGTTATAAGATATGTAATTATGAGACGCGTTTCAATTTAACATTTTGTATTAATTGTTATAAGTCACGGCAATTAACGTGGACAAAATTTTTATTGAGTATTCTTTTCATTTGTATATTTTTTTAATTTACATCTAATTTACCTACTTCATTTATATAGAAATCAGTATGAATAACTACTATAACTACTAGATATTTTAAACCTGATAGGTCAACGTATGTTAATATTTCGATAATCTGTGTTTACTTAGTGTTAGCCCAGTAAGGTATAATCATAATAAAAATTGAGAAAAACATATGAAAGGTATGAATTCTTAAAATCGTCTATACTTAGCTACTTAACAAAAATAAATCGGTTGATAAATAGATGAGAAAAATGTAGGTACTTACTGAAGTATTTTCATTATCTCTTTGCCTATTTATTTAATGAAACGGACAGCAAAGTAGCAGCTAGCATGACAAATTTTTCACATTTTATTTCAAAATATTTATGCGATATTGAATATTTTCAGGAACGCTCACATGCAGCATTTATAAAATATTTTCTCAGATAACAGACAGCTGTCTGTAAAATTGGATTAGATGCCAATTGCCGTCCTCACGGTCACTGTAATAAACCGCAGCAGCAGTTTAATGTTCACTATCGTAAAATTATTTCGTATGGTTTACTGCTACAGTAACGGCAATGGTGTTAAAATGGTGTTTTTGTGCTTGAGTAGTTATTTTAGAGACACAGTTTCATTAGTAATTAGATGGTCTCAATAATGGTAGTATGTATATCTAGTACTCTAAAACCTTGTAGAGTGTTGGTTGCCAATGTGCAGGATTGCGCCGTGAATAGGAGGCCCGTTTTAACACCGCATGGGGGCTACAATTAATTGTCACGTTGTCTTTATAATATCTAAATTGATAAATCAGGACTTTGAGGGCGACCAGTCGAGCAGGTATATTCGACCACGCTGGCTAATAATCACATGAAAATCTTTAAGGTGCGAGACTCGAACACGGTTCACTCGTATTCTCATGATAGCGCGTTACCACTGGGCTACCGCAGCTTTGTTATTTACAAATACTCACATATAGATTTGAATTTTTTATAAGTTTTTAATTCATACTCATTTTAATAATTAAGTAGGTAGGTATACCGTATTATAATAGTAATGATTAATTGTTGTTTGTCAAAATTATTTAAATGCAACAAAACTGCAATATTTTATAACATTAACTCTTGCTTATATGATCTTTTATATTAATACAC
This sequence comes from Boloria selene, assembly GCA_905231865.2. Lineage (NCBI taxonomy): Eukaryota > Metazoa > Arthropoda > Insecta > Lepidoptera > Nymphalidae > Boloria > Boloria selene. The sequence continues at coordinate 8,769,277 of HG993137.1, read as the reverse complement.
TTCCACATATTTTTATCATCTTTTGATTTCCTTAATATGACAACGTTGGAAATCCGATAACTATTTTAAATGCTGGAGAATAGCAAACTGTTAGATAACTTAGAAACGCGAGTGTAGCGAGGGCAAGTACCTAGTTTGAACATATGACTATTATAAACATAAGTTGATAAGCTTAGTTTTAAGTAATCGCTTCAATAAAGTGAAATTAATTTAATAAAACTAATTGGATAAAGTCAAGGATTAGCTAGCATTCGCGCGTTCAAAGGAATGTTAAGGAAATTCATTATAAATATCGAAATGCATTAATTTCACTGCTATAACGCTTTTTTTAAATAAAATTTTTCACTTTCAAATGTTAAAGCTGGTGATTCTGTTATGAGATATTTTATAATGAAAATAGCAATTTGATTACGAAAATCACTACATAGTATAAAACAAAGTCGCTTTCTCTGTCCCTATATCCCTATGTATGCTTAAATTTAAAAAACTTTAAAACTACGCAAGGGATTTGATGCGGTTTTTTTAATAGATAGAGTGATTCAAGGGGAAGGTTTTTATGCATAACTAGCGGATCCCGCAGTTTTGCTTGTGATAAATCTAGGGAAGAGCCAGAGCGAAGCGAGGGCGAGTCGCTAGTAAAGGTATATAATGTTTAATATTTAAATAGTTATTCAAAATGCTTCTGTTAGTGCCCTATAAATTAGTTGGCGTCCGCCCGCTCTGGTAAACTATCACAAGTATGTGACTCTACGCGCCAAACTATTGTCCCACACTTGGATTATCAATTCGGTGATGTAATCTTTCAAATCTCATTAGCACTAAAAGTCATAATTGGGTATCTAAATTACACTAATTAAAATTTAAAATTTTGTTTAAAATTTTCAATTTTGTTATTTACGAGTTTCTCCAATTTCTGTATTTTAATAATAATATTTACCTTCAATGAGGTTATAAAATCATTGTTTACCTTGCTTATTAAATAAGTGAGCACGCAGAAACGTGGTATTCTTTACAACATAAGAAAACGTCAAATAGTCAAAACTCAAAAGTTTAATAAATAATAAATGATGTGTCTTCAAATATGTCAACTTTATGAAAGGTATCCTCTAAATAAAGTTATGTAACGTTCTATGATATAAGTAGGATTCCAGTTTGAAAATTAATACCCACTTAATGGAATATGAATGGAATATAATTTTCGGTTAAATTTAATTTTCTTGTTAATAATGGTTTTAAAACGCCAATCGGGCGTAAATTATTTCGCCAATGTCATAGAGAATGGAGAAGACGCGAGGGGAACGTAATATTAACTTTGTAATTAGAAATGTGAAATTGTGGTTTGCCTACATTATTGCTTAATATTTTAATTATACACATATATTTTAAAATATTTCTTTGAAATAACATCGATAGGCAGATACGCAATGTCACAAGCATCTCGCTTGATTAATGTTCTCGAAACGCGTGACGCACGACTTTATTTTGTATCCGAGATTCGTTATTAGGTAAAATTAATTTCTTTGTGTTTCCGTTAGTATAGAAACCTCATTGGTTTCTGTCAACAAACTAAAAGAATAAATATGTATATGAAATGAGGAAAGTCTGTAAGTAGAAGCATTTATTGAGGATTAGTGACTGAGTCTTTCCTTGCCTTGATGTGTCAGTAGGTGCTTTAGTATTTATAATTTTACAAGTGACTTACTCTAGCTTAGCTTCTATGCTATACGGTAGTAACGGTATGTAATATAACAATAGTAGTACCTGTTGTGTACGAATTGACCGGATATGACACTAATTTGCTTAGAGGGTTAAGTAATTACTTTGTAATTAAAAAAAAATATTTTATATTATTTGATGTGTATTTTAGCACAACGTATAGACGCTCTTTAAGTATAGGCGGTGGTTTGTCTCGCTTCCTCATATTAAGATTTCCTTTATTTCGCCATTGTATTAACTGATATAAATGATCAAACTTCTAATCGTTAGTGAAAATTTCTGAAATGAAATGAACTGAAGATACAAGCATTGATTGCATACATCCTTTAATTTGTTTATGGTCTTGGCGAAAAACCCAGTTTCGAACTGCACATTCAAGCAAATACCTTACTATGGGAGTTTGAAAGCTTTTTAAATAAAAATCTTTTCGGTTATTTTTATGGATTTATTTTCATATTTGGTTCCCAAAGTTTAATTTGTATTTCTTAAAATGAAATTTTACATTGGATATTTTGTGATCGCGCTAAGATTTTATGGATGTAGATATTTAGATTCCTATGAAAAACGGAAAATTACGTTGCCTTTATTGTTGTAAAATATGTTTTTTATAAGTTGGGCTGTGAGGTCTATGGCTTAAAACTCCTGAAAGACTCCCTTTACCAGTAAAATAAACGGCTCTTCGAACGAGAAATGTTTTAAATATAAACGACAAATGTTAAAATGTTTGCAACTATTGGATAGCGAGCTCTATCATGTTTAATATTGCATGTGAACTTTGAACTTTTATTTAAAAAAAATCTAAATTCCTACGTAATTTAAAAAGAATTTTAAAACGATTCTGTTTTTGATGTACCTACCTAACAAACGTTCACATAAACTTTGTTATTTGATTATATTAGTCTTTTATCGTATTGTCATGACGCAGTAGTTTGCAGAGCAAGTTATTCGTAGAGGAACTACAAAGTAAAGTGTGCAAATAACTGATTCATGTGGCCTCAGTCCCTAACTTTAGTAATACGAATACCTAGAGGAGTTTAGCAATTGAGCTTCCGAGCTTCCAGGTTTGGGAGAACCTTTAATGACTCTGATATGTATTACGTGAATATTGGTCCTTACATATGAAATCGGCATTTTGTTACTTTGATATCAAATCTTCTTGATATCTGGTGTTTGGTAACGAAATCCAATTATTTAGCCTCGTGTTTTCGTAGTTTGACACACCTTGTTTCAACCGATTACCACCTATCCAAAATTTCAACAATTTCATGCAAGGAAGAAAAATGATTCCGATGAGGTAGCCAAGACTACATTCAGAAATTGTATTCATTGTATCCCCCACAATAGATAACAATGTTACTTGCTTTGATTGAATAAATATAGAACTTGATATTCTTTTTTTCGTTTTTCCATATAAAACATTAATCACATAATATGTAAGGATCTAATATTATGAATGCGGAAGAACTGGGATGGATTGTGCTTATTCTTCTTCTACACACTGTAACAGCTCGACGGAATTGACTGAATCCCAAACATACCTATGTAGTATATATTTTTGACCGTAATATAACAATAAATAGTAGAAATTTTTACAATTAAACCTACACTTTTACACATACAACTAAAAGTGATTTTTTTGAGCAAAATAATGAGAGAGAGAGAGAGAGAGAGAGGAAGAGACATGAACATAAAGTAAAATTTTATACTTATTTTAAATAAAATATCTTGAATATAATATATTGAAAACATTATAGCATTCCATGTTGGGAGTTTAAAAATTAGGTATTAATTGTACGTAAATTTTTGCACTTGATTGAATAGATGAAAAGTGAAAATTATTGGATGGATGCCACGAACCCACTAAAGTAATTTCTTCTTCATTTAGGATCATGTTCTTAATTACCGGCTGCTATGCCAACTGGGTTGACTTTAGACACGCGACCTTTACTTTTTATTGAGGCGGGACCACTGCATCCCGTTTCTATAATTCAGAATTCAGTTGAATATTGTCGTGTTCTGTGGACTGTTTATTTTGGGTGTTAGAGCTAAGAGAACGTTGACTCAGTGAGATTACGTTTTAAATTTAGGTGAGTGTGAGTTGCCAAATCATTGGGGAAAATATCGGCCTGCGTGCTCTGAGCGCTTGGTCGAAATGCTTAATTGTTTCACGTGTTTACGGCCGCATCACGTCAATTCAATTTAAAGTTTTATTATATTCGTTCGAAAGCCATAAAAAAGTGGACAACAAATATTTTGACCAAAGTTTTGAAAAATCGTAGTATAATACTAGAAAGAAAGTAAAGAAGAAGTATTTTATGTTATGGAATCTAAATCATATCAGAGTCACTATAACGTCAGGGAGTTGAACTACGAAGCCAAACGTAGTTAAGTAATCAGTATGGCGCAAGTGGGAGTAGGTCATTAGAAGCCATTGAGGAATACGCAAAGAAAGGGTTGCTATTATTTATAAATTATAAATAACACGACTGTAAAGTAAACGTGATCTTAATTACTCAATGAGTTATTTTATATTTTTTACATTCAAGTGTTACATAGGTATATACATGAGGTGTTTCGAAGTTAAAGGATAAATGAAGTCCTATTATACAGTCACCGTTTGTTTTACTTGGCAATTTTCTAATATATTATGTAGTTTAATTATATATTATTATTTTACTTTATTATTATAATGATTGTACATAGAACCTGTTATTACATTATAAATTAATAAATCAAGTATGTAATGTCAGTACATAATATGAATAAAACTGAAGTGTCAGTTTGTTATTTCAAATTAACAGCTTTTAACTAAGTGCATATGAAAGTATATATACGGTACTTACATCAAAAAAATTTTTTTTGTCTCTATCTGTTCCGGCTAAACTCTGAAACTGGACCGATTTTGACGGGACTTTCACTCGGAAATAGTTAATGTTATAAGGGGTAACTTGGGCTACTTTTATTTTATAAGAAAACTATAATAACCTAGTTTGCTAGTAACAAATAATAACATTAACAGATGGTTGTTATGTTAATAATAAAACACAACTATCAAATCAAATGGCGCGTTTTTCTGTAGATAATTAGATAAGAATAAGAGCATAGGCTACTTAAAATTTAAATTCTCAATGAATCATTTTATTTCTTTTTACATCTTGCTATTATCTAATTTTACGAAAACACGTGATAATAGAGCCTACTTACGAGTACATATTATATACTACACGCCTAAATTAATGTTTACTTTTAAAGTTACGGTTAAGCGTTAATCGAAGTTATTAATATTAGGTAGGTGTATAAGTATTTAGTAACAATAATTATTAGTAAGTATATTCAAATACTTCAATCTAATATTAAATATATGCATATACATATAATATATCTAATAGCGAAGCCACATACTGGAAAATATGACGTAAACAAGTCACCTACTTCTACATGATTGCACCACTGCAAAGTTTTATTTACTTTTAATATCTGAGTATATACAAAACTATGTAATAGATTGATTGGTAAATGTGTGGGATTAATGTCTGGTTGTGTCTCACGTAGGATAAAGCGATAAATATTGTAATGCAATATCGTTTTGAAAAGAGCAACTGATGAGTTTCTCGCAGGTTCTTCTCAGCAGAACAGGTTTAGTGTCGGTGGTAGCTTACTCACAGACTTATAGAGTGACATTAAATTTATAGTTTTATAATGTAAAAATGACGATTCAAAAGAGCTTGTAAAAGTCCATTTGAATAAAGAATATTTTGATTTGATTACTCAAAGAACTATAAGACAAAATTATTGACCTGACTTATTTTTTAAGAATTCAAAATTGATGAAATGAACTAGTTTTGCAGTTTTATTGTAACGTAAATAATTGGAAATTCTTAGAGGCAGTGCCCTAAAGTGGGGACCTTCCTTTAGAAGTTGGTGATGATACTTATTTACAATTTAATTTAAAATAGTGATGGCAGCCCCCGATGGATATAATTATCTCGCGTTAAATTATTTTTTTTAATTTGGGGGGTTTAAAACTATTTTATCCTGTTTTCAATTAATTTTTTACCGTCGTGGGTTTTTCAAAATTTTTAATTTAGCCTTTTATTTCAAGCTTTTTAAAGAGCTATTTAACTACAGAAATACTTACCTATCGAGTTCTATCGAGCTAATATAATATATATAATCTATATAAGTGCAGCGCCCTCTAGTGAGTTACTTCCGTAACATCTATTTAGAACACTTAATAATCAACTACAAACTGTCCCAAACCAAAACTTATATGTTTAATGCGGCGTCCCCTGATCACCGTAAAACCTATCTAAGAACATGCACATGAATTTGCACAAACAAACAAACATCCTCTCACCCCAAACGCATATACCGTTTCCGTTTCGTCGTGGGTAAAAAAGATCGTGAGTATGAAATGTATTCAAGCAATATGTACTTGAAATGTATAGCTATTAAAAATTCTATATTCTACAATTCTAATTTTAATTAAATCATTTAAATTCTTATGTTCCTTTAAAACTATTGCTTTACTTTATTTTATGAAGTCCATTTTCGAAGATACTTTTTACTGGAAGAAAATATCGTATTTCAGAAAAATAGTTATATATACCTACTAACCGTTTAAGCATAGCGAGATCTCAATATAGTATGTATAATATGCTAGACATTCTTTTATAGATTTATTTTAATTAAAATCAACAAGCCGATCTATCTAAATATTCCATGTTTTGTACTTATAAGGATTCATTGAAACAAGAATCCGTAACACGTTCCGTAAAGAAACCCTTAGCTTGTATTTCAGATACTCGTAGATCATGAAAAATATGAAGTGCTTAGTTAACTATTACATAATAACTTGTAGGTATTAGAAAAGTGTCAAATTAATATATATTTAAACTTAATATCTATAATTACATATAATAAAATTCTGAGTTAAAAATGTACATTAATTATTTTTTTTATCTCATTGAAATAGCCATTATTAATAGTTTTAGAATGTTTGGCTGTCTGTCAGACTGTAACCATCACGAGAAAACCACTGGACAAATTTTGATGTTTGATGTGATGATATTTAAAACATATTTATAGGATGGGTAATTTTTAATTACGTAAAAATATCTCATCTCGAAGAAAAGTATTATAACATACGTAAGGGCCCGGCGAAACCGAGCGAGCGAGGTAGAGTCGCTAGTATTAAATTAGCCGACGTAACATTGAAATCTTATAAAAACATTAGATAAATATATTATGATCCGAATAGTCTAATACCATTAATAATTATTGTTATTATTATAGAAACTAAAGGATTAATGCCAATAAAATGAGTCATTGTGAGTCAGGTGAGTTACTTATGTAATGTGTATAGGGCTAGTTAACTTGTGTAGTATGTAAATGCACCTCTAAGACTTTACTCATCCCAGGGCATTTACGTCCCCACTCCCCAAAAATATTAAGTGTTAAAATGGTACGACTTACGAGTATATAAAGAAGGTGTTATTAAATTATGACTGTTGAAATATTAAGTCATCTTTTAAAGACAAAAGAAATTATTATTTTGTCGATTATTAACCTACTGCCGTCGTAAATGTGTGTGTATGAAATATATAATATTTTTGAAAGTAGATTACTTAATAATTTTCGGGTCGTCTTATCTTGCCTACAGACTATAACGAACGAGAACGTATATTCACGCAATTTCCTTTGTAATAATACAATTATGTAGGAGCCTCGCAAGCACAAAATATGATATCTTCTGATTATTTTTGAGAGGTGTTAAGACTACATCATAATATTATGTTAAGAGCTTGAATGAGACATAGTAATACGTTTCGTTGCTTACTCTTATAATATTTTACGAGCTAAACTATAGTTTGAGATCTCTGGATAATTTTACAATTTTATTACGGCTATAACTCGACTACGTTTTAGGTTTTGTTTATATTTAAGAAGATTTTCTATTCATTTTTTAAATCGTTTAAAAATTTAATTATGGCATACTAAAACATATTTTTAAGGTTATGATTATATTTAAACGAAGTAGCTTACGTCTTAAACACGGATAGCTTATGTCTCTTTCTGGTAATACAATTTCTTTTAGTTTCCTTTCTCACAACGTAATATTGTGATAACAAGAAAAGGAAAAGAAGATGTTTAAGGATGATTAATGGTAGCCCTAAAAGTTTTTCTTCTAATAGACTTAACTTTTAAAAGCTAACCTGTACAATGTAAGAACATGTAATCAATTCATTTCGCATCATATTAAAAAAGTCATTTTTTTCATTTGTCTTATATGTAGTCTCCGACTACATAATTTCGCTTCTTTTTTACACTAGTAGATAATTTATTTTTTTGTTTATTCTGTCTCCGGCTTTAATTGGGTTAATTTGTAATCTAATAAAATACTATAAATGCGAAAGTAACTTTGTGCCTCTGTGTGTTACTCAATCACGTCTAAACTACAGAAAAGATTAAAAAAAGCACTTTTAAATGTGAAATAAGGGCCATAAGGGGTTTAAATAGGGAATGAAAGTTTGTATGGAAATTACGCTAAAGGCGAGCGAAGTGAGGGTGATATTCTAGCTTATTTATATATTTAATGATATTGGCAGATTGACGTTCGGTTTTATTTATTGTTTTAATACACTTTATCTTATTCTATTGTTCTAAGCTGTACCTTACCCTGTACCCTTGTTGTAATAAATGCGGCAATCGCGTTACTCGCTGACAAGCTAAATTTATGGACGGGTTAGAAGTGCCTGGTCTGGTTTATTTGAGGTGTACAGAAAAGTAATGGCCACATCAAAAATGAAACTAGGATATCATTTTAACAATATATCTAGGCTCTTTATTATTTAATCCATATAACAACATGAATATTATAAACGCGGTTTTAAAATTTATATCGCCAGATATATACATTATACATGTATAAATGGTGGAAAAGCAGTAGATACGATACTTTTTTTCTATTTTGGGGACATTATTACAACTTATTTTTTTCTGTTCCATGTTTTATGTTATTACAAGTATAATGGTAATACATGGTAAAAAATCCTACCAAATCGTAGGAAGAAAAGTGAAGTTGACTCGACAACTCGTGAAGTTTTAGCGTTACGCACGTCATTAAAGAAAAGGTGTGGTGTACTGTAAACTATCGTTACACTAATTTTGGCTATTTATAGCCACTAGAATAAAATAAAGATAAGCGGTTTTAATTGTTATCATCTGTACTTTAACAGATGGTTTCAATAACTCAAGAGTATATGAGCTCTCTGAGGATCATAAAAACAGCAGTTTTGAATAAATATAGAGTGATGATGCTATACTTTTTCTATTTACATAGCAGATACATAATGTATCTCTAATACGTAAAACAGAATTGCGACAAAATAAAAGTTTTATGGACGTATTTAGGAGAAAATATTAAGAAGTGTTTTTACGAGAATTGTGCTGCTTGAGCAATATTTGCGCTATCCTTCTGAACGATCTCAGTCACGGCCATCTCGTAAAGACTAACCATCTATTCAGGAATATTATAACGTTCCATTCCCACATTTTTATAGTTTAACGGAATATTAGAGATGATAGAGTAATTGCATAGCCGGAGGGAAAGACATTGTACGCAGGATTATTGACATTTGAAGATAATGCTTAATTTTTTATAGTGTAAATACCTTGCTGAAATTTACTGCACAGTTCAAATTGTGAGTTTTGCACTTCTTTTACTTTTATATTATATATCTAATACAGCACCCGCAGCTTCGCCCGCGTTCGTATTTTCAATCGCTACTAAACTTTATATTTGACAAATAATAAATTATATGTCAATCCTTTTTCATTACTGAGATTGTTCTACATTTTTAAAATGTAAATTACGCCATTATCCGAATATTGTGGATATAAATCTTGTCGATTCGCTTTATTTGAATACATTAAATGTTTGACACTTAGAAACCCATGAACATATTTTTGAATGGAAAAATGTTTTTTTCATTTATTTATTTTTTTCCGTCAATTATCTAATGTTTTAAATAGTTACTCAAAAGCCATGAAAATTGATCCAGCCGTTTTCGAGTTATAAGTGTTCGAACAAACACGACTTTGTTTTATATATAAGGATCATATTATACTTTAAAGATATTATTAGTTTCAAATTAAAAACAAATGACTGTAAAACTAAAGCAGACTGCTAGTATTTTGTACAGGGACTAGATGAATAGGCGAGTTACGTGTATAAGATACAAAATGTACTTACGATGTAAGGCTAGGCAATCTTATATTTATAGGAGAAGCCACTTTACTGTAATGGCATGTCGGTTGAAACATTAACTTATCGTATTAGTTTTTGTTGGAAATTGTTAACTAAAGCTTATTATTCTGATAAGTACATATGATATTTTGTAAACAACAGTGCCTGTGAAAATGTTTCATAGGATACTTAATTTAATATAAAATTGAGTACAGTGGTACAATTTTCTTACAAATTCGATTTTGCTTATTACCATTTTAAAAATATTACAGTAGCTTCTTAGTTCTTCCCACCGTATAAACCCTTTTATCTTCAGCATATTTTTCACGAAAACAAAACAAATTCGTCTTTCTTTGAGAAACTCGTTTTACATGTAAATTGAAAGCATCGGTATTCCAATAGAATTCATATCATAATATATTATGGGTTGGGATTTAGATCCAGCCAGTGAACCTTATAAAAACGGTATCGTTGACTTGTAAATTTCTATAGGGACTCTTATATGGTTTAAGGTATCTGATTATAATGTACAAATTGAGGTTAAAATATACTATTTGCAAAAGTTTAGTTCACTTTAATTATCATAATATTTTATTTGATTGATTTTAGATTTCTTTATTTTCTACGACAAAAATACAAATCGTTTGCCTATAATACGTCTATATATAACTTATTTCTTTAAAAAATCAGTTATAAAAAGATAAAAAAAATCAGTCATATCCAAAATGAAAATATTATTTTAAAGCATTAAATATTCAGCAACTTAGCTTAGACTTAACACATTTTGCATATTATAATATTTTTACAACATTTGAAGGGTTAAAGTTAAAGCAATATATGTAATTGCGTGTAATAATTTAAGGGTAAGTAGAACCTTAGATTAAAAGGATCAAAGGAAACGTGCTCATCATTAAAAGTTTGTAGTCCAGGGCAATGGACATATATGTTCCGTTTATTTAAAACCCTCCAAATTACGCCTAAATAAGTTATGTATATATACTATAAGAAATAAAATATGTTAAAAAAGCTGTATTTACAGAGTGAAAAGATCACAAATGAACTTTCAATTTTTGTTTTCAATTTTAATCAAAATTGTGATTTGTCAAATTAAAAAAGGTATGGCATAACGTAGGAAAGTATATAAATTGTGCTTGATGATTTTTGACGTCGGATATTCTGGAGATGACTAATTTTCGTAGACCTATGGAGGTTTACAATATAATTTGCTCCGGGTACGTTTCTGATAGCATGTGGTTGAGTGCGTAATTGATTCTGTGACGCCACATTAAGACCAGAAGGTTTTAGGCTTAGTGGTTAGTGCGGGCTTTAGTAGCCAGTAAATCTCCGTGAATGTGTGCATGCTTTATGTTTTAATGAATCCCACCATGATGGATGGCCGGAGTTTCCAGAACAAACATGAGGAAATTTTATCTATACTAAGGTTTACAGTATTTCTTAGGTAAAAGTTCAAATATGTAAAGTATGGTTTTAAATTAAGAATATTTCACAATACTCACTATATATATTATATATTAATATTACAATGAATATACAAATCTTTCCTGTATCTTTGTATGTAACGAATAAATTCGAAAACTACTGGACCGAAGTCTAAAATTCTTTTGCCATTAGAAACCTACATTATCACTGGGTAACATAAAGAACATGAGTATGAGCAACATAATATATGTTTATTACTAGTGGAACCCGCAGCTTCGCTCGCGCTAGATAGTTAGTTTTATAATATTTTTAATATTGTCATTATAAACATAATAATATATATACATAAATGTAATACAAGATATAAAAAAACAGCCAAACATTAAAATATGGTATAAAAATGCTAGGTAATGGCACTTCATTTTTATTTATATAGGTATGTGTATAGATGTATAGATAAATTAATATTAAAGTTTTCAATTGCTACATTGGAAATCTAGTTCGGATTAAGCTATATCAGAAAACTTTGAAACAAAATTACTAAGTAAGCCAAACAGTGACTTTAAGGGCTGAGTGATGAAGCCATCAAATTTTGAAGTTCTAAGGAAAATTACCTGGGATAATCTCATCTTAAAAGGTTTAGATACTCCATAGCTTTTAATGATACTTTTATGAACGTAGTAGGTATATAATATATTTCTAATATTATACATAATTGTTAGTACTTAAGCATTCCATTCCTAATTGTGGTCCTTTCCTAAATCTATACAATCAGCACGGGTCAGTAAAATATCTTTGTAATCCCGAGTGAACGGTAGAGAGTAATTTAGGGGCATCTCTCAACGACACTCCGCGGGCAGACTATATATTTCGTTAAATACATACGAATCCAATTATCATGGTTACTTTATGAGATATATCTTCTTTGATTTATTTATGGCTGTTAAACTTAGGTTATGACTATATTAAGTCTATATTAATTAGTAAGTTATATGAAATAGACAGAACCAGCCTATAGATTTCAAAATATTTATTATTAATCTAAATAATATTTTTTTTACACTTATGTTATTATTTTTAATCTTAAGCTATCTATAAAATCTATTTTTTTAAATTTATTAAATATAAGACAATAACTTTTGGAAAAACATAGTATTATGCAGTATACGAATATCTACGCACATGCCATTCTAAAACAAGTAGGTAAATGTACCTAAGTACATATTACGTTAGTCTTCGTCTCCATAATACTAACTTGTTCTCTTTTTTTAACCAACTGCGGTGAAGCCTAGAGGAGGTGTTTATGTATGTGTGTATGGATGTTTGTATGAATGTATGGATATCCGTTTAGTTTATTACGCGGGAACATAGAACCGGACATAGTACATACATAGTCGGGTAAAAAGTAGTCTCAGGCGTAATTTAATTTAACAGAAAAAGGTGTACCTACTTATTTTTTATATAACATTATACAACATTTATGGCGTAGTACATTAAAACGACTTAATTTTGAAAAAGTTCTAAAGGGAATACGCTAACTCGTATATCTCATGGGAAATAACGTATATTGAGTTGTCGACCTACATATGTTCAAAGTGACTTTATTGTTCCAAAAAAGTTTGATTTATATATATTTATAATATATTTTTTACATTTAGTTTAATTTATTTGTTAATTTCAGGTCAACGCCGGTCCGTGGGACTGGATATGTTTGCATCTTGTTCTTTTGGTATATCAGCTAATCACAATTCCTAAAACACGCCAAAATACGCCAAGATGTGCCCGAAAACGAAGAGATAAAAAGTATAAAAAGGACAAAAGTCCCACAATGTTTTCTATGTCGGGAGGCTGTGGATGCGTCAGCTTTAGAGGAGGACAACGTGCACGATCTTTAGGAGACGATTCTTCTTCATGTCGTAGTTCTGAAATAGAACAAGAAGTACCAAAGAAAATTGGGAAAAGAGCACTCAATAGCAAATGCACAATGAAAGCGCTTGCACCGTTCCTAAAGTTTTGGAAACGAGATGATGTCAGCATGACAAAAGCTGAAAGAAGTAAGTGAGATTTTTTTTAAATTTCATTCCGTTGAACGATTCGTTTCAAATTATTTTTTACATCAACATATGGTAATATTTTTCATATATTATGTAGGTATGGCGGATGTCGGATACATCGAAATAAAAAAATAAACTTCTGAGTCGATTTTGCACATTAAATATTTTTTGTTAAATAATGTTGGAAATATTTTGAAGAAAGTATCTAATATATAATCCATTATTTTGAGTCGTTCTGAAAATGCAAACAGAATATTTCGCTTTGTTTGCTTAATTGATAAAAAGTTGCATAGGAAATCTTAAGTTGTTATTTGTTAACTATGTAAATTGGATTCACCAAAATCCTGTATACATAAATAAACATTAGGGAACTTCAAAATGGACATACATAATATACATGTATTACGGATGATAATAGAAGCGAGACTACGTTTTGCATTTCATTATTAAAATACCTATACCCATAACTTTATTACTATGACAATTATTATAGAATATATTAAGTACATTCGTTTCACACTATTTCTAGTCTTTTCTAATTTACACTAGTCTGATTCAATAATAATTATTGTTGTCTAAAGTCATAGACGGCATAATGTTTTATTTTTAACTTCATTGAAAATTTTAGTACAATTTCTTTCTGCTTTTGACGTGTCATCCTTCCTAAATCCTAATATTATAAATGTGAAAATAACACTGTCTTCCTGTCTGTTGCACTTTTACGTTTAAACTATTAAACCAATTTAAATGAAATTTGGTACACAGATAATCTAGAGCCTGAGAAAGAAAATAGGCTACTTTTCAGGCCGAAAAAAGGACTGTAAGGGGTTGAAATAGGGGATGAAAGTTTGTATGGAAATTACGTCTTATTTTTTAGGCTTTTGATTAGAAATAAAAAATAAGAAATTCAAAGTTTGTAAAAAATTTATCTTAAGGGTACTAGAACCAGCACCGTACCAGTAAAACAAAATCCAGTAACAAACTTTTAGTTAAAACTAAAATACTAATTTTCAAGAAAGATGTGTTAAAGATAAACAGTGAAAAGCTTCAATGTTAATGTCAGCTCCCATTACCAATATTTATAATTAGCAAATATTGATTACTTAGTAGAGCTTAAAAAAGAGGTCAGTGTATAATTGTGTATTACGTGTAACCGGGAGCTAAAAGATCCGCAGTCGGTACTAAATTGAGTTATCTGTGATTCAAAAGCAAATATATGCAAATTTTAAATGTCCTTGTTGACTTAATAACATTGTGCTATATTTAAAAAAATAAGGTTCATTAATGTATTAATTAACTGATGAAGTAGGAAATTCTCAAATTAATGATACTTTGTAATGTGTTCTTTATTTTATTTGAAAAAAAAAACGTCCCCTGTTGTTTTATTGTCACAAACTTTGTTATTTTTGTCACAAACTTTTAGAATTTTGGCAAAACAAAAAAAACAATAATAAGAGCAGAAGAAGCGCAAGTAGGTACATCAAATTACGTGTATTGAGTTAAAAGCGTTTATTTTTATTTTCTTTTTTTTGTTTGCTTTTGCTGTCGATCAAATTAAAAAGAAGTGTTAAGTTTTAAATCGTTTATTGTTTTAACTGTTACACCCTGTGAGTCTTTCGTGAAATTTTGTGTATACATTATGAATTGTTAACCTATTTTTGTACTATTTTAGAGAAGATTATACTCGGTCCATGTCATAAAAATTTATTTACAACCTGCATGTTGTTCCGCACCACAATGTATACAGCATACTCGTCAAAGAAAAGTATTTTTCATTAGTCTATGAAAGAGCTAGCGAAATGTGTTTATTTTAGGAAATGTTATGTATGACGCGTTTAATTTTGTTATTACGAATATCATTGCTGATGCGTAGGCTAGACATTTTGACACAATTTTTTAGCAAATAGGCGTTAGTGAAAGAGAGTGAGTGGGCGAGAGATTGATTGATTGAGCGAGCAATCATGTTTGTTGTTCTTTCGAAATATTATGTCAATACGATAGTTTACTATAACTATAAACAAGAAATTAAAGTAGTTTGTAAATACAGGAAATGTATTGCGCAATATTAATGATTAAACTAAAACTCATTTAAAAAGGTACCACCAAATTCAGCTCTTATAATGGACTAGTAATATTTAAGTAGGTGATAAATATTTCAATAACTACTTTATGTTTTTAAAATACAACGAATAATTTTGTTTTAGCCATGAAAGCTGCCATACTAATCCAACAATGGTATCGGCGGTATTTAGCACGGATGGAGGTACGGAGGCGCTACACTTGGACAATTTTTCAGAGCATAGAATACGCTGGTGAACAGGATCAAGTAAAAGTAAGTAATTAATACAGTGGTAAATAAAAAAATGATTATTTTCAGTTCAGTTCCACAACCAATCGAACTTCGCAAGAATGAGTTACTTTTTTTTATTTTTAAAACTATACAAACAAGATTTTAGCCTTATAAGGCAAGGGCACTTTGTGTAAAATTGGTGCAATCTCTAGTATATCCTTTTATAGACCTGGAGCTTATAGTATAAAGCAGAGCTAGAAAGAGAGTAGGAGTTAGAGAGAGAGAGACTAAGAAAAATATAAACTCTCTCTCAAGTACTTCCTATCTTTCTTACTCGAAAAGGAAAATCTTCGTCGATTTTTATCGTTTCTAGTGCGTACAAATAACATTGATAAACTAATGAACTAAGTAATTCAATAATTAGAATATCAGCCCTTCATTAATATTTATTTCATAATATAATAATTTGTTTTCATGATTTTTATACAAAGCGATCGCTGAGGCAAATTATGCCAACTTAGTAATTAGTCCCACGACTTGGTAATGAATAAGTTCTTCAATTGTCCTTAAAGACTTTGTAAATTGAATATTTAACTATATCTTGAAATTTACGTATAAATTGAATAATAATTATGTTAAAATTTGTATTTGCGGTAGTAATACAAACAATTTTATGATCTGAATATTCTATGTAATATAAAATTCCCAGAATATGAAAGTTAGGATTTTTATATAAAGTAGACAAACAAACAGACAAATAGACAGAGCAAATTTCTAAAAGCTACTGGTTCGGCCTCTATATCGATAAAAATGACTATTTCAATAAAAAATATTAAATATACAAAATCAAATCAGAATTTTATTTCTATGTAAAAAGTATAGATAGATAAGGTAACGACGTATAAACTACCTTTTACACACAAATATTTTTAATAGAGATTTTTATCTAATCCTAATTTTTTGTTCATTTAGACAATGTTTTATCAACTGTGATAATTATATACCTACATCAGTATATATGTATAATTATTAAAAAAATGATTAAGTGGCTTATTGGTTTTCGTATAAGCTCCCAGTTATAAAAATTGTCCTTGTTATTAGAGTTTCCTTAAACTTTAATGTACATTTCGATTTTTTATTCTTTTTCGAATATAATACAAAACTTGTATACTATATCAACTTCTCTTACAAATACATGTACAATGTATCCCAGAAATACAAACATTTATTTCTAGTGCAGAATACGCCCAATAAACCCTCGCGCTCCACCGTTTAATCAGAAAAGGGTTTACTTCTGCTATAAATCAGATACAGGCGACAGTAAGCTTTCGATTTGAAATCTTCCTTAGGCTTCTTTTATTTGAAAGAGGACATAAATTAGTTTTATTATAATTTTAATTAAAAAACGTTATAATTTATGGAATAAATAAGCAATGGTTTCCATTTTTAAAGATAATTGATATAATTAAAATGATCAAATGGAAGATCTTATTGATCAAAGGTTCTGGTATTGTATGGGTAGGGTAGGGTAGGTAGGGATAGGTAGGGCTGTAATTATGGAATAATATTTACTGATGTTACAGGATGAAGGTAAAACTTGAGAATCAATAACATGTAAAGTCAGCAACCAGTTACGAAATAAAGGTACGCGATGAAGAAAATTGGGACTTTGCTAATAATTATTAAATTATCACATATAAGTTATAAAACCATTTTAAATAAAATAAACATATCGTTAACTAACAGTGAAAGACAAAAAACTTATTCTTCTATAAATTCATTTCTTCCAAATTTGAGATTTGAAGCCTCCAAATATTTCTACAGCAACATTATTATTAATGTTGAAGAAACATTTAGAAGTTTAAATATGTATTTATTTGATATTTATAAACTATGGCTTATTTTATAGCTACTTAAAAAGTGAAATTTGATTTCAATCACAATAAAAATATATCCGAGGACCGTTTTTTATGATTACACTTATATGATTAGAGACATTGTAATGAAACACTGTGCAAGCAAATGACATAAATAACAATACATATACAACAATAACAGAAGCAATTACGTTCAAAATGAGACACTTTTTAATAATGTTACAGATGTCTTCGCAATTCTTTAAGGAGGCCGTAATAATTAATATTAATATCAGAGGTAGCTTTCACAGTTTCATTTCGAGGCCAAGTATAATATCGTATGTTTCATTATCTTATATTAGAATAATAGGTAATAGTATTTTATGAATATTGAATTTTAATGGTCATTTGGTATATTTCTAATATTAAATATTAATGCTAGGAGTTAGGAGTTCTCTGTCAAGGTCTATGGATTCTTTGTACATTTCTTTTCCTTTGATTAATGTTCGTTAGTTCAATGATGACTACTATAGTAAATACATACTTCAAATTTTTTTTTTAAGAAATACAAAGAAATATTAGAATGGCGCTATTCAGTCGAGTTGGGTAAATATATTTTCATTCTTGTTTATTTTGAACATAATATACCTAGTAAAAGTACTTTGTTGATTCTAAACTTAGCATAGCTATTAGTGTCATAGTGCCGTTTAAGGTGCAACAGGGATTTTTTTACATAGAAATGTTAGTAACGATAATAATAATAATGTTCTCCGATCGATTTCGGCTACGGTGGCCAGTCTAATTGAGACTAACCAACTGCGCAGGAAATATTATAGTGCACAAGTACCTACACTCTCTATTCTTATCACTCTCATACTCTGATGGGACGACTATTCAACATGACTTTTTTTACTAAACAGACAGACTCAATAACTAAATTTGGTCCGGGACTCGAGCCCAGAACCTCTCGATGTATGACCGTACATGCTAGCCACTACACCATTGAGGCAGTTATATGTTAGCTATATATTAAGCTAAACTTTAACTTCACTATGTATTTTTCGTTTAATGCAGCTAGAATTAAAGTTTAAATAAACGTTGAAGCTAATAATATCCCTTCAGTAATTGCTTGTATAAAAAATGTTCTTTATGAAAAATGTCTAATTATTCATTAATTTTACCTCTTGTTTGCATATATTAAAACAAATCGTTAAGTCGATTAACTCTTAAACATATAGGTATACCGTATAATTTCTGAAACCACTTAAACAATACAAAAATAAATAACTTATCCATATTATAAAGACTTCATTTCATGTAGTTTATTTATTTATACTTTGATTCAATGAGGTAGGTAGATTTAAATGCTAATGCAAAATTGGAACAGTAATAACTTGTTAATACATGTGTTAATGCGGTGAAATGTAATCCCAATGGGATTTCTCATAACAATATAATAATACATGACAAAGTTACATACATAATTTTATCAAACATAATGTTATCATATTTAATTTAAATATTATTCTCATTTTTTTTCATGGGATTTTAATGCAAATTTTTAAGCCACCAGACCCTTATACAATATTAATTAATTATGAAAACTTAATGATTTAGAATATAGATCGATATTGTTCGAATATTTATACTTTTTATTGCTTATAGTCCGCTTTGCAGATTTTGTTGGATAGTGTTATGCCGGAGGAGGAAGGGATAGGAAGCGCACGCTATTTTACTGAGAGCACCAAGCTTGTTATTGAACTCTGACATTTCAAATCAAATCAAATCAAATCTTCATTGTATCATGAATACATAAATTTATTTTGGGAAAAGTTTCTATGAAAAGCAATGTCAATGTGTTTGAAATAGGATGAATATTTTCGTGACTAATTTAGAAAGCTCCTCATATATTTTTGACATATTGTCTTCTCCATTTTACGCGTCATGTATATTGTACCCACCTACCCGATCCAATCGAACATATTGTAGGTTCTTACTTCTTCTTCAACATACAGAAAAATTTAGTTTAACTTTAGTTTTTGCTTGTGTTTATAATGTGTAATGTATAAATGTTTATAGTGTGTAATCATTAATATATAACATTTCTCTCAATACGATACGTCCATAATAGAAGAAAAAGGATATAAATAAAAACTAAGTGCTAAATTACTTACCTACTTGAAGATTAAAGATTGCTTAGATTTAGTGCTTTAAAGTAAAAGTTGATATATCAAATTTTATTTTTTTTAATTTAATTTAATCCATGTTCCCTAGGTCAAAGTAACTATTTAATAATCTGTGCCTAGGTGTACATACTTTACGTAGTTAAAATAATAAAATGCATTTAGACTTCTTTGTCAAATTTGTAATATGTAATTTCATTTCTACACAATTTCTTCGATCAAAGATTTAATTTACATAAAATACTTTAAGACTTACAGAAGTCCCAATTAAGCTTAGTACGCTTAAAAGTCGGTCGTTCTTCGTTCCTATCTGCTCACTGAATATTTTATTTGATTCTGTAAAACGAAGTTGCTCACAAAAAAGATTAACATTAAAATATTTTTTATCCATTTTATGTCTATGCTTTCGTCGTTGAGAATAAAGCAATCAACATTTAGGGAAAGAAATACTCACTAGCAAAGTGCCAATAAAAACAAATCTCACGTTCAAACACAATTGTCTCATCGTGAGCTTCACGTCTATGTTACAGTAATAACATTGTTCAAAAAACTAAATCATAAACCATGTATTATTTGCTATTATTATTTTAATAAGCTAAATTAGATAAGTTAAAGAAACTAGCATTAAATGAGACTTATGTGCACACGTAATATCATTTCCGTGGAGCGTGTGCTTTGTGTAATACAATGTTATAGTCTACGTTTGTTTAAAATTTCATTCGAATGTGTCTAGCTGCTTCAGCGTTACGGAAGAACATTATACCTCCACAACAACTAGTTCGATGACGCATAAACTTGAGATTTTTATTGTGAAATATTGGAAGTTTGTAAACACAGTATAATCGTATACTGAAAAACCTCAAGATGTGACTTGTAATTTGAGATTTTGCTAACAATTTGCTCTCCATCATATAACGTCACTGAGTCGTTGACTCGAGGATGACATCAAAGTAAAGTTATACGAGTGCTCACTCGTAATAACAAACTAAAAGTTACCCAAGCAACCGACACCCTAATATAATAGCCGAAAACGTCCAATCCTAACGAGGTTCTGGTGACTTTCCTCGGTAGTTAATCTCTACATACCAAAGTATAATATATGAGTATATTGGTAGATAGTATTTTGTTATGAACTACTTTCTATCTTTAAATATTTGCAAGACACAGTACGTTAGTGATAGCTATTCTGAAACCACCTTTTGGCCTTGGATTTAGTATTTTATTTCATCGTTATGATTTTTTAAATAACATACACAATATTATTTTGAATTTTTAATACATTTAGATATATGATAGCACATTAGGTCGCATTTATTAAAGTCAATTTTTTCAAAGAATCTTATTCATTACTAATACAAATTGTCTATTTTTTAATTATTAGATGGTGTTCTTTTATTAATTAGAAATAGGTATTCAATACAAATTTATTTTATTCATCGCTTGTGACATTTTGCATGATTTTAATACAAAATATAAAAGCAAAAAAACATGTAAAATATTGTTTTTCATTGACTCTATAGACAACCACACGACTGAAAATTAATTCAATTTTTGGTTTTAATTCTAGTAAATGACTAGTGAAGAGCAAATACTACTGACTGCGTACGTTTTAACGGAAAGAATTGATTTTGTAGAAATGTGATATTTTACTGCGGTAAAAAGTATCCTATATTTTGATCGGGATAGCCAGCTGTCATCATATTTTAATAAAATTTTCAGATCAGAAAATATTAGAATGTTATTATGAATAGCTTAATTCCCCTTATTTGATCTAAGAATGGTATTTTCTAATTTCTTTGAAACATTCTTTTCTTTATCGTTTTACGAGTAATGTGATCTATTGGATTCTTATTTTTCGCATTGCTGTGTATGATATGAGGTTTTCATATATCACATATGAAATATATTTGTAACAAATCCATAATGCTTACAGGATAATTATTTTTTATATTTTTATTATATCACTGAACACCTGTGAACTTATTCGTAGCGCTACTGTGCTAATGAACTTCTCCACGGCTCTTTTAATTGTAACACCTTTGGTAATATCTTTTTAGGGGATTTTATTTCAACAAAAAGGACATATATATTAACTCGCATTTGTTCTGATATATTCAGACCAGTCTTTATGCCACCTACAGAAATCCTCACAAAACTTTTAGACGCCCTTAATGGAATGTGAGAGATATAAATAAAACTACTTTATATAGATGTTTTCGCGACATTTCGAACTTTTTTACCAATAACGTAAAACGAATGTGAATGTTTTGTGTGTTTGTTTGTTAATTGATAAAGTAGAAAATCGCTGAACTTATTTAGATGGAATTGGATATAAAGGTACCCTTTGAGACCATGGGAAGGACAAAGGATAGTTTTTATTCCAGGTGGTATAATGGATGTACTTAAGGGAATGAAATGGGGGTGTGAAAGTTTGAATGCGGAATTAAATATTTTTTTAAGTATGGATTTAAAATGTGCCAGGTTGAGCAGAAATTGTGATAGTGCTTATGTTTAAAAAACACACCACCTACAAATACATCTTTATTTACGAGTAAAAACTCTAGTACAAAGGGAATACGCTTTTAAGTACATATAATAGTGTTATGTGTAGTCGAGCCAAGATATATTAGGTTAACTTAACGCGTAAATGGTCCAAGAGGTAGTCGGGCCATATAGCTATTAGGCAGTCATCCGGCTACACGATCAAAGGTAATATAAATTATTATTATGAGTATATTTTGAGCTGTTTCTTGATCTTTGACCCCTATGGTCAGTCAATCAACGAAACAAAACTACATGTTTATATAATACCACAGGACACTAATCCAGAAAGGCTTTTATTTTTGGCTTTTGACCATTAAATCACTAAATATCTTGTTTCTGATTCAATTAATGTTTTTAACTTTCACGCAAACAAAATAAAAATATGGTCTAATATATCCTTTTTTATTCGGATTTAACACGTTCGATTCTTAATATTATCTTTATTTTGAAATGGAATCGTACCTAACAGATTTGTTATAATTGTATTTATAATAGAATGATAGAAGAGTTATGCATTGGTTTTATACATCTTAAAGTTTACGGTTCAGTCTGCATAAATGTTAAGAAAATAACGATTCAGCAGGTGAATGCAGGTATCAATTTTGCCTCTGTATCACGACATAAATATAAAATAGATGTAAAATTTTGTGGATTTAAAAATAGAGTTAGTTTCATTGTAGTTTTTCCAATATACGAATACAACGATACGATGACAAATGAATCTATGCTTTTTTCACTTAATATAAAAGACTACTTCAGAGCTAATAGAAAAAAATCCAAGTGTCATAAAAAGATTAACCATTATATACTTTTTTAGTTGTATAACTTCTTCAACGCGCTACTGAGCCATATGCGGGAAACCAGTGGCAGACCATCTTCTGAACGGACTTCAAGGACTACGTCTGTCAGTAAGTAAATCATAAGTCTTAAGGATTAGACTAGGTTCAATTCAAACATACATACAAGTCTTTTTACAATAGTTATTTTAACATTTGAAATTAATCTTCTTATTTCAGTTTACAGAAGTAAAAGTGTTTAATATTAGGTCTATTTTATAAAAGCAAAAAATATTTGAACGAAGATAAATAAAAATATTTTTTTTGAAAATTATTTAAACTACATACTCGTATTTCAATACCAAATATGAAAAACTAATTTATATTGTAAAGCACTGTTACATGCAATGAATATGAATTTTATTTATTTTTAAGCTCTGGAAGTCTGCAGTTTTTTAATATTTTTTATTATATCATTGTTATTTTAATGTTTGATTAAATATGCTGGCATCAAAAAAATCTCTCTATAGAAAACCCGGATCAGAATCGTTTCAGGGGCTCTTCGTGACGGGACTGAAGAGCCCTTAGATAATATTCGTGGAGATTTTAACATAATAGAATAAAGAAAAAAATTTATTTTTGTATACTAAAGCATCGTGTGTTTTATCGTTTAAATAAATATTGCAATTACATAATTTTAAAGGGTAGGGAGGGTAATTTCGGTACAGTAAATATTTACATTTTTAATTTTCTTTAAAAATGGTTTACAATATATATAATTTCTAATGTGACTGTTGTAAAGTATTCAAAACGTCGGGAACCAAAAATCTAAATAAATCCGTAACAAAATCCGATAGCTTCATATATAATGTTGAATATTTGCCTATTTATTTTTCATATATAATGGTATGATTATTTTTAAGAACACATACAGACAAAGTTCAAAGAACATATTTTTTGTATTGTTAGTAGTAAATTGTACGAACCATCTGTTTATCTTTGCCTGACAGGTACGAAACGTGTGACATTGATTATGTCATGTCATGACTATTCGCGTTGTTCATAAAATATAATAGAAAGTTGGGAACAGAGTTTTGTTTTGTTTTTGTTTATCTTATATATTATAAGATATAAATTCATATTTTTATTTAGTTTTGTATGAAATTACTGTTGGTAGAGTTATTTGCCTTCTGTATATTTTAATTAACAGTTTAGTCAATACGTTTTGTATTAAAATCTATTCAATTAACAGATTTTTCAAAAAGTTTTATCGCTATTACAATAATTTAATCTATAGGTGAATAAACCTGCTATTTGTGGCAGTTGAGTTTGAATAAACTCGTCAACTGTTTATTTTCATACGATTTTTAATTAATAGGTATATCTTATTATCTAACGTTATTTAGACTATATCTAGTAGCGGATACAGAAATATATCTTCCAACAATATCTTAACCTACACGGGATAAGAATCTATATATTCAGTTCTCTGCCAGCTAGACAATTGCAGTATTGTTACCACACCTGAGACCACTGCTACGCTATTATTTTATTAAAATAATATGCATGAAATAGGTTGTCATTAAAAGTTACATGTCACAAGCGTTTTCGATACAATGACACATTTTATATTATATAGTTATCATCAAAGAATAACGTTATAAGGGTCCTGCCACGAATTTTATCAAATTAAAAAAAACAACATAATTTTTTACAAAAGTATAGTATGCGAACATAATTAACATAATATTTAGTATCTTATTATAAATAAATCTTGTTATAAAAACAGATGGTGTACCATATTACTAATTAATATTTTAATTTTGAAAATGTCCCCAAAATTAAACACGTACACGCCGAGAGGCAACGATACGTGGGTATGCTCTAAAGAAGTTATTTGATACACTAATATAAGCAAATATCACAGAGTCTACTCGCTGTTCCTAATAATTATTCCTTGCATAAATATTAAAAAAATATGTTTTTAGCGGAACAAGTGTTTTCCGAAGAATCTGATGAAGGGGGTGGCGTGGACGAGACAGCACCCCCAAAGCATTCCGGTGGTCCTGATCTTGAATTCCCTTTGCAACGCAAGGATATCGATCTACTTATAGAAGCATTTAGAAAGAAAAAAGTAAGTAAATATAAACGTATAGTTCTATTTACTTAATGCAGATAAAGTAGCTGTATACCAAAAACACTTTTATTAATTATCGACTTAATTTTACTCTTATGGCTGACGATTCGTGAATCACGCAATAACAAAAAAACATACCGGACCTTAACTGTAATTGTGTTAACCTTAACCATAATGAAATACTAATACTATAAAAAATTTAAAGCTTTTTTATTGTAGTATTGTAGTTGTACCCTTTTATCTAAACAACGACAGATTATTTATTATGTAAATAAAATCACAGAAGATTATTGGTTATGTAAATAAAATCACAAAATAGCTTATTGTTTGGGTGCACAGTTTGATAAAAGGAAATTACGCAAATACAAAGTAAAGGCAAATAGACAATGAAAGCTAAAGAATAACAATATTAGGGTAATCGAAAGAGGAGAAAATGTCTACTAGATAAAAAGAAAGTGACGTAGTTCGAATTATATAAAGGCTTCAAAGAAAGCTCAAGGACGCCCTTGCCTGCTTCAAAAAATGTAAATTTTCAGACATCCTATCTTCCTCCTACGCCTTTGGTGTCCTTTTCATATAAGAATGAGTGTTCGTATTATATAGACTTTAACTTAACTGTATAGATATTATTCGTTCATCGTTATAAGCGCCTGTAGATAAGTAGTTAATGACAACATTCTTATTTTGACGATACTTGATATATCTTTGAATACATATTTTAAATATATTATAAATATAATATGTAGGTATTCAAAGTTATGTTATCCACTATTTGCTGTCCATAACACAAGGCTCGTGTACCATTAACCATATCAATTATCATGGATCGAGATGGTTCTAATTGAAAATCCGCACATATATTTATTTATTTAATAAAAATATTGATATTTGTAAGTGACCAGTTTTAAATTTATATGCAACCCAAGAACGCAAGCTGGAAACAATATAGTATTACTTCTTTATATGACCTAAACAAGAACGAGTAACAAATTGGGTTATAAGAATTTATTAATTTTTGATATTATGATGGAAAGATTATTCAAATCATCAATGTACACTTTAATTATACCAAGTTGAATAAACTTCATAACATCGCACGGTAGACTAAACATGCCAGCTACTGTTTGTAAAATCTGATTAGTGTCAGCAAATTTTCTTGTCGCGTCTATGAATATTTATTATTTGTGGTGTATTTTTATCCTAAAGGGTGTATGTGTTTGACTTGTATGTATGAAGGCACTCGTATGTATCTAGTCGCATACATACTTACATGCTTTGTATTATGTAGTTGTGAAATTTTTCTATATTTATGTATGTCTCCTACTACATAACTCAAAATCAACTTGTTCTCAACTTTTTACTTCGCTTTTATGCTATCTGGTTTCTTTTTTAATTATACAAAATTAATTCCCACTGTTGAAACGAAGCCTACGCTAGTACTAAAATGGCTTGCTGTTATTAAAAAATACAAACATTTTAATCAAACACGTTTTATATCATTTCACTAAAAAAAAAACTTTATGTACGAGTGGGTACATACTGTTAAAAATAAATCTGATCATATTTTGCTAATTACATTTCATTCTGGATGTTTTATCTTTTTCTTATAATCGAGATTTCCCATTAACTTTTCAAGTCATGTCAACTCTCTTGACAATTATTATTAAGTATGGTGTGGGGGTGCTATTTTGATAGACGTTCTGTATTCACAACCATGCAACAATGGCAAATAATTTTATAAGTGACACTTTGTCCACGTCTCATGTCAGGGAGACCTAGAGAGGCCACGGCCGAAAAGGCTTTTACTCGAAACTATGTCAGTGCCGTATAATGTCTAAAAGGCTTGCAGTGTTAAACACTTCTTATAAAACATAATAGGAACGTACATGTGGACTCTACTTGTAACAAAAGAAATATTTTTCGCCCCAAAATATTGGCATTGCTATTCAGCAAGACAATGCAGCATTTTGCCAAAATTTTACGAGAACATGACTTCAATTGTAAAGTGTACAGCACATTTGTTTTATATTTAAAATTTGTAATTAAACTTTGATTGTATTTTCTTTTCTTGTATACTTAAACTGACTAAAAGTAAAGTTCACTAATGAAAATCCTCGAGGGGGTTCAGAGAATTCTAAACTTTCCATTTATGTTTTTTGACAATGAATTGGTGATTTAGGGAAAATAGTTCGAAACTAGTGTAATAGTGCATTTGTATAATTATGATTTGTGATAACCTCTGGTTTAAGGGCTAGTAATAGGTAGTTCTTTGACCTCGTTACTTCGGTGCAAAAGAAACTCTATTGCTTATTTATTATTTTGATGAATTAATTGAAAGTAATTTATTTTCAAATTGTGATAATCATTAATTATACCTTAAATCCGCACTTAATACAAAGATAAAACTATTGAAACAATTGATAAATGACAACGTAATTCGCTCTGTAACAATACCCTTTAAATTTTAATGTCCAGTTGTAATAAGAGTCCTTATAGCGTATGTACCTGTTTTAGCATCGCTTACATCCCAAGCAAGTAGCGCAGATTTTGAAGGAGGCTGCTCAAATGTTGAAGAGGCTGCCTAACATCAACGTGGCAACTACTTCTATATCAAGTCAAATTACTATTTGTGGTGACTTACATGGCAAGTTGGACGACTTACTTGTCATATTTCATAAGGTAATTGATTTATTATATTCATATATCATTTTCCCGTAATTTAATATAAGCAATATTTATATACAGTAAGAGTGTTATATACGCTTGTTAGTAGTACAGAAAGTCGACCAGGAGAGAAAGTTGCAAAATCATGTTGCCCTTTAAACATGACTCCAGAAATTAATTATGTAACTTACTTATCGATGGAGAAAGTTACTTATTTACTTATTTTTGACCTTTAAAATAAGTAAATTTCGGCGCGTCGTTGTATGTTTTTGGGCATGTTAACTGACTTATTGTCTTCACCTATGTCAAATATAATATATTATACTACAACGTAGGTGATCCCTCAGAATTTTCTTCGACAGTTCAAGTGAGTTACATGACAAAATAAACTTTAAGCTACTGTCAAAAGGAAAACTATACTTACTTTTGCTAGTACCTATAAAACGTAATAATTATCTATCATCAATATATTTTCTAAATATAAAGAAAATTATACAAGTATTGAGAAAGATCGAATTAAGGGCAAGCGTTTCTCTCAGTTCTATGATTTAATAATATTAATTCATAGAACTGAGAGATGCTGTTTGTAATCACTGTTTTAGTTGTTATTTTCGTACAATTTGTACATGAACGAATGAACTATTCGTTCATGAATTTGTACGATCACTACATTACACTACATGAAATGAAAATAAAAAAAATAAATAAAATCTTTTCGAACAAAAGAAACTGGCTTCAAAGCTTAAAAAAAAAAGTTTCTGAACGTTTTCATTTAAAATAGTAATTTATCAATAGTTCACGGAAAACAAAAATGAACTAATTTACTCATTTAGATATGAATACAAGGCGTTAAGGCATTAGCTTTGATTTAAAATATTTCATTAATTGTGATATGTTTGTTTAATGTTTATACTAATGAATCGGTTGTATACTACTTCGGTTGGTACTGTAATAATTGGTAGCCATTCTATAGCATTATAATTTACCTATTTCGTCTTTTCTTGTGGTATTTAATATGCTAATTTGACCCGCTGACGGTACAATTACCTTGCCGAGCTAAATTAAGGCTGAATGGTTTTCATTCAGTTGCTTAATATGCCATATAATATAAGTGCTTATTGTAAAAGTACGTTATAGATATTTATGTATTGATTCTCCAATTCTATTCAGACAATGTTCTCCTATTGTTCTGTATTTTTGATTTTATCCAAAAGCGATCATGAATACTTTTCTCAAAAGACTTCATTGTTTATTAACATAATTGCAAGTTTATATAATAAATGTCGACTTTCGATCAATGGAATACCTAATTAACAATCACATATCGTTAATAGCCCCCTCAAACTTTAAATTCACGTAAGCTCTACTTCACTAAAATATATTATATCAACATTATATTTATCCTTTTTGTCAAATTAGTTACGCATATATACAAAATAATAATATATACCTTTATATTATATCATTGACTTTAATTGTTGCGCATTTATAAAACGTCTTCCATAAAATGTTGTTGGAATATAAGGTTTTTTTCTATCCAAAAATATGGAGCGTGTAGGCACTTAATGTATATAAATTTTACTTTTAGTGCCTGGCAAATACCCAGATTGCAGTTTCAGTATAACAATGAGATATGAATGTTACGGGAAATAGCGTCTTGTTGTCGTTAGGAAACAGTTCGGGAAGAGATGTAACGACCTAGAAACGAGAACGAAGTCATTAACCTATTGACCCTATCGCGTAATGGATGTTTAAAATTCTACTTTATATTGACCTCTTAATCGTTAAATTCTTTTGTGAAACGTTATCGTCAAATTTTTATTTTTACAACATAATCGTTAAATTTTACATATTCTGAATTGTGTCAGCGTGAACTTATTATTTGCAGAGTTTTAATTTATTTTTTAGTGTAGAGGTGTGGTAAAACCATTACCTAATTATTAACGTACCTACTCTGTACAGAATATCGTGTTAGAACTTTACAAATTGTAAAGTAAGAAATTAGCGTTTCTTTTGGAAATTTTATAAAATAATTAAAAAATATATTATTAGACGTTAATTAAATGAAAAAAATATGAATATAAGACCGTGATTTCATTACATTGTTTTCCTAAAAACTCTATTCTGTCTATCTGCCTCTATACTTCAATTCGTAGACGGCACAGACAGTTAGTTATACCAATTTATAAGTAAGACATAAGTTAAGGGTTTTGACGTCAAGGAGGCGGTAAGTCGTGTTATGCTAACAATTAGGGTGCGGCGCACGCGTCATCCAATTTGTGCTGACTGCTTACTTGTGCCATTTGATTGATAGACCGCCTGTAACGCTGGACGACCTCGTTTGTTTGATATTGCTTTTCTATTGCCTTTTCCGTCACTATTAACGAACGTTAAACAGGGTTTTATTCGAACGAATCGTTTAATTGAACCAATTTCTTTCCTGGGAACTAACGAACAGTTTTATCGAATTATAAAATGCTAAAATGACTGCATCCGATCCCAATTACGTAAAATAATCGGAATATTACTGAGAGTAGCTTTCATTTCGAGTGTTTTACATGTAACATTTTATTATGAATATACTATTATTTTCTTAATTTGTTTGAATTTACATAATAATAAATAATTATATTGTCTTAAGCCCTTTTATTAACGGCACGGGCACGGGCCTACCTCAGTACAAAGGGGATCATGTCATAATCCACCGCGCTGGCCTAGTGCGTGTTGGAGGACTTCACATGTCTTTCGAAAATTTGCAAGGTTTTCTCAGACATGCAGGTTTCTTCACGATATTTTTCTGCACTGTAAGACAAGTGGTAATCATAATAGAAATCATTTGCACATGAAAATATTAGAGGTGCGAGATCGGATTTGAACCATAATCATACGGTTATCTAAGGAAGCGCGTTACCGCTGGGCTACCACTGCCTATAATAATAAGTATATTAATGATTAATTATTAATACAGAATCATATTTTTATTCAATGCGCAGCTTCGTTTTTAGATCGTGACTCGGACAGTTAGGGATCACTTGTCCGTTCAGACAGGATAACGATTATCGTGTATCTGAGGAAGGATAATGATTGCGTAACGTCGTATCGATTCGAGCACGCATTGCGTAAGTAGGTAACCTCCGTCACGGTCAATGCTGCATGTGTAAGGATTCGCGAATCAACACAGAATTTTTTCCATTGCAATAAGGTAATGGCGTTATGGATTATTTTTATCACAATGATGTAAGGAATCTTGAAATATTGACATAATGTTATATAAATTTCAATATTTAAGGCAAAACTATCACGGTACAACTAGTTCTAATATTTTGTTTAACATTTTTTGTTTTCAATCATGATATACACCAATACGATTTGAGGAATCCGTCGATAAATAAGAGATATTGTACCACGGGAATCCATTATTTCCATAACTTATTGGATCAAATAATATATTTCTGAACTTAACCACGTGACGCGTACGTACGTTTTGAATTGAAAAAAAAACCGATAATATAGCTATATTGAGTCTATTTCAAATCGGTCCAGAATTGAGTATCTTGCAGATCCTAGGTCGAGTCTTCTTCAGCATCAAGCCAAGTTATTTTATCATTGAATTAATTTCAATGAATGAAAAATATCTGAGTGTCATTGAATTAATGGGATATCAAATTTCGAATGCATTGGATCACCTTTCAAACACAAAACTTATGTCAAGCGGCAGCGGCGTCATCCGTTTATTTGGGTGCTATGCTACTAGAGGCAGACACACAGATACATCCTCTTTTAAGCTAAGGCTTTAGCTTATAACGACTAACATAAAATATACAAATAAGCTATTAGCTATATAGCAAGCATTTTGAAATTGGGTACATCAATAAGAAAAATCATCGCACAGAACTAATAACTCATACCGTGTTCTAGATTCGTTTTTATTCATGTACAGTCATGTGTAACGTTATTTATGGTAAAGGGTACTTTATAAAGATTAATTGTTACATTTTATTTCATGATAACTTTGTTGGAGTTTTAATCAAGTATAAATGGACTTTTCTATTTATCTTAATTTTCACGTTTCACGCAAAGTGGTGTGAAACGTGAAACACATTAAAATTCCCTATTTATGCAGAACGGGTTACCATCTCCTGAGAATCCATACATATTTAACGGAGACTTCGTTGATCGCGGCAAGAAAGGTCTGGAGGTGTTTTTGCTGTTATTGGCCTGCATGCTGGCTTTCCCTGGAGGAGTGTATTTAAATCGAGGCAACCACGAAGATCTAATTATGAATTCCAGGTACATTGTTCATCTTACCTAGAATGTCTTAGTTAGAATATATCTACAGATA
The DNA here is from genome assembly GCA_905231865.2 of Boloria selene. NCBI lineage: Eukaryota > Metazoa > Arthropoda > Insecta > Lepidoptera > Nymphalidae > Boloria > Boloria selene. The sequence continues at coordinate 8,737,027 of HG993137.1, read as the reverse complement.
TTGTAGAGGCACTGTGGAGGGTTTTAATGTCTTTATGGTTCTGTACTTCAAAGGGATCGAGACAAGGACTTGTAAGTAATATCATAGAGCGAACGTATGGTCGTCCTATACCTGCAAATTTTAAAAGGTACCTACTATGTATACTGTAAATTTAGAATTCTATTAATATAGTGGTAATAAAAAGAACTGAACGATATACATATTATAAGCGTTGCATCGTATAGCTTTCTATAATTTACGAAATCACAAATTGACGATATATCACGATAAGTCAATAAACATTATGGATCATTGGTAAACGGTCAATATTTTTATTATTCAGGTACGGTTTTATCAGAGAAGTTCATCAAAAGTATCGGGTAAGTAAATATCTTTTTTGTTAAATGCTATTTATAAACTAGAGACGTATGTCTGGCCGTTTTGTCCATTTATTTTAAATGAAAGCAATATACATCAAATACCAAGGAATCATTAAGAGCGTGTCACCGATTTGATACTCATAATATACACACACGCATGATTTAATGTCACCTAAGGCCCAATTAAGAAGTTCATTTTGAATTAATACTACCTACGTGCGTATCTTTTGCTTAATAAGAACACATTTACAACATTTCTTAGAATTTATTAGACATGACTTGTTACAATTTAAGCAATTATAGATCAAATGTGATTTATTATATCAATATAGTAAATTCTATATTGTCTTAAGTAAAACAAAGACAAAAAAACATTTTCCACTTATAAAAATAATCATATTTAGACAATAATGTCCCAATTCTCAGATCAATAAATGTAAATCCTAAATTAATAGTGAACAATGTCTTTGTACAAAGGTCTTAATATTTACGTTTAATTACGAATAGCACAACGCGGAGCGCCTGCTAAAGCTGATCGAGAATGTGTATCGCTGGCTTCCTTTGGGAACTATTATTAATAATCGCGTGTTCGTCGTTCATGGCGGAATATCTGATACCACAGACTTGGATATGGTGAAGAGCCTGGACAGAGATAAGGTAAGACTGTTATATTGTTATTAGATACTTCAAAATTCTTCCACTATTGGGAGAAAAAAAAGTAAATTTTATAATTGTTAGACTATGGGAAACTGTTCAATGTATACTACTGAAAAGTGCCTTGATGATAACACAACATCTGAGTTAACCAAAATTTCGATATATTTTTCCCAGAACAAGACGGAATTCCTGTAGAAAAACATGAACATGATTCTTATAAAATTAATTGCACTGTATAAATTGTTTTTAATGAACAGATTCTCGTTGATAATGGTAATTGAAATATGCGTAATGTACGAGTATTTACTGGGAAAAGTAAAACCCGTGTACCAATATAGAAATACGATACATACGAGCGTTTTTTATTTAGGTACAAAAGTGAAGTGAATGAATATGAAGATAATAATCGCATGTTTATAATTATTTCCCTTGCGAGTTGTTATTAATATGCAAATTATATTTAGGAAATGGGTTACTAGTTAATTGCCTATTTAGTTAATAACTTTCTAGAATAGAACAAAGTAAATGTAATAATATAGCATTATGTGTAATTTTATAAAAATATGAGTGAAAAATATAATATTCTATTTCAAATAAAAAGATAATTGAAATTGAAAGGTGTTTTAAGAAGATTATTGAAATTCAGTGTCGCGCGATGCTTTGTAATTCATACCATAATCGTAAAAATGTTTTCCTTGGCTCTCTAGACACGTCCCAGATTTAAACACCACGAAAGAGCCATTATTATTTTAGATAAAATTATGCTAAGTCCGAATTCGTTATGTAAAATTAATATTGAATCTCAAACATTTATATTAGACTAACGTTTTTCTGTGGCTCTACATGTGCATTTTAGATAATATTACTATATACAAAGTGTAGATAGTTGAGAGTGATAAAAAGTAACTTGAAAAGAAATATAATAAATTATTATTTATATATTTACATCATATACAGTAGTACACAGTATAGAGGTCTGAGTTCGATGCTCCAAATATAAAAATATAAAAACTTATAAAAAATTGTATGCGTTAAATTAAAGGACGTAGGTACTATAGTGTCTATATAGTTAGAGTGGCAATTTGATGGCATGTTCTTTCCAGTACGTATCTCTCTTGCGGCCTCCAATGAATGAAAGCGCGAATCCCGCCGAAGTAATTGACAAGGTGGAGTGGAAGCAGGTGAGTATCAATCATTTATTCACTTTCTCGTATCGATCGCTTTGATTGCGGTTGAAAGCGAAGGCCTCTTATAGCAGTGCCAGTTTTGTAACGTTTTGTTGCCTTTGGATATTTATTCGCTTTAATAATTGGTCCCGTTTATACTTTATACTTGAAAGTATAGATATACCTATGCTATAATCAACTGAAATTATTTTGATGAGACTTTCACTGTTCTACCATCAATTATTACCTATACAATTTCATTTGAGTCAATTCATTTTATAAAGATAGTCATTAACACGTACGAAAATAAATAAATAGTAATTACAGTAATTTATTGTAGTTTTAAACAAATATTTAAGAACAATATACATATTATATTATTTTATCATTAGATGAATATGAGGGAACAGTAAGGCTACGTCCGCACAGACAGACGCTAAGCAAGCCGCCTGTCTGTGCGGACGTAGCCTAATTGTGACATCACAAGACGGACGCTTTTATTTCTATGTTTCAGATTTTCATGCAATCTATGTTTTGTAATAATTGGCAACAATTTTATGTTTATGTTGTTAAAGAAAAACATATAGCGAAATACATAAAAATTTATTTAAATTTAATAGTATTTATTTTTGTTGCATTTTTGTGCCAAGTTGATTTCTTGTTAAAATATTTCCATTGAAAACAACTTTTATATCTGTATCTAAAAGGTTCGTACCTCTGTTCATATGACACAGTTATTTCACCCGGTGTATTTTTGTACTGTTTACCCTTGACATATATTCCACTTATAAAGGAGAATTATAAGTATAATTATTATTAATTAACGTATTATGGACTGATGTGCCTATCACTAAAAATAGCAGAATAATTAATTCCTTTCTCGTTGATACGAGTATGACGGAAACGTATATACGAGTATAAATGGCACTCTTTAAAAATAAAAGAATTTACTGATAATGATATATGTTAACTAAATAGTATGACAATATAAAAGTCAGAATATAATCATTATTTATATTATTTACTTCTGCACAACTTTCTAAGTGCTGAGCTTTGCGCAAATATTGTATCCATTACTTTCGGTTTGCTATCGGGTCACCGACTAATTAGTTTTCATGAAACTTGTAAAAGCATCTCAAAGGATTCATAGTTTTCTAGTTAAACAAAGTAGATAAAGAAAAATCCTAAGAATGGGGGTAATCCTCCTAAAGATAAAAAATTAATTATAATTGAAAATTTAATTAAAAAATTATAACTAAAATTAAATAATTGATTAATATAAAAAATATTGACGACTCGTTTGGCTCAGTCAGTAGTGACCCTACTTTCTGCGCCAGAGGTCGCGGGTTCGAGTCCCGCTGGGGGCATTCATTTGTTGAGCACGAATGTTTGTACTCCAGTCATGGGTGTTTATATTTATAATATGTATGTATTTAAAACTTATATATGTAGTATATCAACTATCTGGTATCCGTAACACAAGCATCGCAGCTTACCACGGAACTGGATGGCGCTGTTGTAAAAATGTCCAAAAATATTTATATTCAAACATATTTATAAAACTTGTTATGTTCCATGCAGACATCTCGCATTAAGTCCATAATCCTTAGAAAAGTTTTAATATTAGACTATGAGATTGTAATATCGTATAGGTATGATGTTGGTAGGCTATAAAACTACATCAAAAGAAGAGAATTCTTAATTTTCCTCATAGTCGCGTTTCAAGGGGTGTATTATTAATGCTAGCATGTGTTTGTAGCTTGCATAGATACTCGTACCTAGTTCTATTTAGTCCACAAACATTAAAAATGAAAATCGCTTTATTAGAAGCACACTAGAAGTAGAATGTAAGTTATTCTCATTTCGATATTTGATTCATAACTTTAAATAAAATGGTACAACTTACAAAGTAGTAATACTATATTATATATATTTTTTCTAAATTCATTCTTAAATTGGCTTTTAAAATATTATTTAGACATTTGTCTAATAATTTTATGTTTATATTTTGATATATTTACAATTTAAGTGTATTTTATATATAAATCATCAACGAAACCAATCAAGTTTATGTCTGAAGTACGAATATACTGTTTAACTTTAAAATGAACCTGAAAACTTATCTTCAGCATAGATGGTACTGCACTGCAGTTGATCTATTTTATTGTGTTCAACAAGGTTTGCAACATCTTCATTAAAATTATACAAATTAACTTTATTTTATTAGATTTTGCTTGTATAAAACACTTTAGAATAAATTGCATGTGTTTTTATCACGCATTTAAATCTAGGTTACGGTAATAATATAGCATTTACCTGCTTACAATATACTCTATGCAATGAGTTACTCGAATGCGGCAATGAAGTTGCTGTAAATGGAATGAACTTCGACCGTTACATTGTTTTATTTTAGATAGTTACAGAGTAATTTTATAAAGTTAATTTATACTTTATTGTCATAGTCACATTATGTTTATGATAATAATTATAGTAAAAATTAGTAACTCACTATGGCTTCGCTTGGGTCGCATTTTTCGGTTGTTGTATTTTGTTTTGTGTTTCATACATAAATTTTCTACAAAATATTAAGTTCCCATTCTTAATAGGTACATTGAAGATTGAATAAAATTTTCGAATCATCTACATGCGTAATTAGATTGAAGCCGATAAATTGTAACTTTAGTTTGGCTTCTCTAGTCATGTAGTATTTATAATACATATACGGTATGACCGTATGACGTTAAATAAAATCTTCTATATGAAATACTAAGTTTTATATCACGCTACACTGTATAATACGGTTTATTTCAATTATGCACGACGTCTACATATTAAATCGTGTTACGCTTATTCTCACAAATATAATAAAGAAAGAAATATATATTAAATAAGTAATATTCATTCATTTAATCTCAATGTTATATGCGGTACGTACTTTTATAAAATTGGGTAAAAAAGATAAAGCCGTGGTCTTTTACCTGAAAAGACGCGTTTTTCTTTGATTTCCGTTTTTTATACCCCGTTCGTCATAACCTAATATAACCTTTGAGAATATTATACTTTATGATAGCAGAGACTATAATAAAAGGTTATTTTTTTTGATAGAATGTAATATAATATGACAATATCTTATCCAAAGAGATTATCTTATCTTACTTAGCATATTTACGATATCAGTTACAATAGTTAATAAGGCTTGGTTGTCATAGCGTTTTCAGAGTATATTAATTTCCATTTTTTCCATTCCAAATGGTAATAGTAGAAAGTTTGCTTCTCTTTTTCTTGAATTTTACTAATTTTCAGTTAACTTCACAATTTTGTTTTCCCTGAAAACCTCACTCGACTATTACCTATCTATGAAAGCTTTAAACTTTAAAAATGAACCAAATCGCTCCAGCTGTTCTTAGAAGCGATTTATAGGCACATAGATTGAGGAAAAATATTATTGATTTTCAATCAAAGATTCATAAAGATTTTCATTTCGCAGGTAAAATGTACGTTTTTATTACCTTACTCGTCATTCTTTTTTCAGAATTGGTGTTATTTCTTAAACCATTATTCTTGCTATAATGTAATTTTGTCAGGTCGGAGCCTTGAGTGTGATTCGATAAACTGTTCTCTAACCGCTTATGAACTTCAGTTCCCTCGGGGGATTTCGTTCTATTTGTCGTTCTCCGTTTAAACGTTTGATGGTTTAGGTATAGAGTAGAACAAAATCATATAATAGAGTACAAGATAATGTTTATGTGACTCAAAATAAATTATTCAGTTAAAAACGATTATAACAAGTAGGCAAAGCTTTATTCTTGCACTACATAATAACTAATTACAAATTTTATACGTTTGGTTTCATTTGTTTGACATTGAACAGTTCATAAATTTTCGATTAGGGCAACACTAACAAGAGAAGCGAATTACCCAAACCGAATGATATCGTAAAATATTATGACTCAACGTACGCTATATCTATATTATATATATATTTAGGTCAAAGTTGTTATACTATTGCTAATTTCTTAGTCGATGATGTTTATTCTTAGTACTTGTGGCATTTTCTGTAGACAGGTATTTCTATTAAGTATTTATCTATACTTCTATACTTAATATTATAAAGAAGTAAAGTTTGTTTATTTGTTAAATTGTAAGGGGTAATCTCGGGATCTACTGAACCGATTTTAAAAATTCTTTCACCAATAGAAAGCCACATTATTGCTGAGTGTCATAGGTTATATAAAAAACCGAAAAATAAAAAGGCTCTTACGTGGTATCCCGTTTTGCAAAGTAAATCGCAAAAAAAACGGTCGAATGAAAGTGTTTCTTACGAACACTGCCTTAACCATGAAAGATATATTTTTGATTTCTAGAGAAAAGATGTGGAGCTTAAAAATGCCTACAAAAAAGTCAACGACAGCATATGTCTAACTTTTATATTTAAGTGACAAAAAGTAGTTTTTTTAATATTAGTACTATAGATAATTTAATTTTCAATTTTTAATATTAATAAAATAATTTAAATTAATTTAACACTCTGTACTAAAAAAGGATTATTAACATTATGCCTAACGAAGTGGGCACGGGCCAGCTAATTATTATTATAGGTATTTATATAATTAATATAACTGTATTATTATTTATTAATAAAATTGTATTATTATTTATTAAAAAAATTGTATTATTAAATATCAATATAAATACACTAATGCTCTCGTTTATAAATTTATTTAAAAACTATTCAAATAAATACTATAGTACGAATAAAATAGGCAAATCCGGCTTATTTGGTATGTATTATGTTTGTTTACCTAAACTCAACAAAAATACGCCACATGTTCGTATTCACATCACATTTTTAGATTTTCAGATAGGTATTAATGGCTAGAAGAGCCTTTGTGCTTGTTATGAACGATATGCAAACATTGCTTAAAACGAAGCGTTTTAAAAAAAATGTTGCGCTGAAATTTTTTAATCTTTGCGCCAGCTATTAAGTGGGATTGCTAACAATGATGTATAGTTTAGAGAAGTAAGTAGTGCTAAAATAACATAAAAATCCTTTTATTTAGTACTTGCATATATAATTATGTATATAAAAATGTTAGGTTTAATCTACGTACATACATTTACAATGCACTTTAGGCAAAGCGTTAGGTTAGTTAATTAGGTAAATTAGTACTGTAGCACGGGTTCCAGTTTAGTGTTATAGCTTTGTCGAACACGAGATCTATAATTTTCACGCTGCACGGGAGTTGCATTAGTACTCGAACGTCACGTACGTGATTTCAGACTATTTATCATGTCTTATGTCTTTAATTGAATAGTAAAGTTAAATAGGATTATGCTTTATAATGATAAGTATATTTTGCAACTGAACTAAATATAAATAAATAAATATGTTGGGACATTATTACACACAGCGCCATCTAGTTCCATGGAAAGCTACGAGGCTTGCGTTACGGATATCAGATACTTGATACACTGCACAATATACATTATATATGTGTATACTTTAAATGCATACATATTATAAATATAAACACACATGACTGGAGTACAAACATTCTTGCTCAACAAATGATTGCCCCCAGTGGGACTCGAACCCGCGATCGCTGACGCAGAAAGTAGAGTCACTACAAACTAAACCAAACGTGTCATTAATATAAAGCTTTTCTAATCCTCAGATTCGTTTGAACCAAATTTGACCTTTTATTTTTAATACTTACTAGAGAGTTCATGACCTCTCAACTTAACTCTTAGTAGAAGCTACTTTAGTGTAGTCTGTTAATAATATCTATTTACAGTTTAGTATGAGCCATTGTTTGTAGGCGGAGGCTTTCATGAGGTTAATGAATGTCATATTCAACACGACGTAGATATTAGACTGGTATTATGAAATGTTGAATTTAAGCATTCAAACTGAAATTGTCTTTTTTATAATAATTGAAAAACATATCTGATGAATTTCTAAAATACATCTCACCTCAATGCACCGACTCTAACTTATTTCGATTAAAATGAAGAAGAAATATTTTCATTCTACTAGTGAATGTAAAGACAATTTCAGAATTGGTTATAGTATTTATTTAAATAATTATATATTTTATGCTTTATATAAAGATTCAGTTTTCAAGCATAGCACATTAATTTAGTAAGTTTTTAGTAATTTTCATTAAATCTAATTATTATATATACTGGCGAATCACCCTCGCCCTTCCGCTCTTAGGACCCCCTTTAGGATAATATTTTACAAACTTTGAATGTCTTATTTATTTATATCTATCTATCTTTTCCATACAAATTTTCATCCCTCAACCCCTTATAGCTTTTTTTCACCGTGAAAAGTAGTCTAGTAGGTACTTTCTCAGGCTCTAGACTATTTGTGTACCAAACATTTAAATCGGTTCGGTAGTTTTGGCGTGAAAGCGCGACAGGCAGACAGACAGTAAACAGTCGAACATATTTACTTCTGAATTAATAATATTAAGGAAATATTATTAGGTAAGGATTATTCTGTGTATAAAATACTGTTAAATTTTAATATATAAGATCTATAAGCACCTATAAGTAAGTATACAGTAAGATTCACAACATTATTTATAGAGTTATTTATACGGGCAAAATTATAACGTGTTTCAAAGCCTTCACATAAATGTGCTTCAACTTAATTTATGAGCATCGGCCAATTCTATTTCAGGGTTCGATGCCCGAAAGTTTGGGTGTACGCTCCATAACTAAGCCTACGCAGTTTGTTTACAACCATATGCCCTACATTTACAGGCTAACTTTTAACCTGTGTTAGTTTACACTATTACTTTTGATGATTTGATGATCCGCCCGCGTTTTAGAGAATGTTGAGTTGAGATTTCCCAAAAATGAGATATTTTCTATAAGTAACAGGATCCTATATTCTGACCCGTATAACCAGATAATAATTACTGTTTCAATAAGATTTTTCAAAAAATATTCAATGTGCAGATTCGAATAAGGATTTAATGCTTAGGTTTTAACGCTAACGTGTATAACGTTAATAACCAAACGAATAATTATTAGGTAGTAGGTATGTTTTTTGTATGTAATGGTTATATAAATGTTATATATATTGAGACCATAATGACATTATAGCGATAAGAGCTTATAGAGCTTAAAATTACACCGTAATGTGGGCAGAATAGCCGAAGTTTGCCCTATCAACGCAATATATGGAACTATAACAATCTGACTATTGAAATTCTAATATGCTTGCTGCTACTTGAATAGTATAGTTAAATATACATATTACATCTTGAAACAGCTAAATGGCATATCCATTAGTGTGCTAATCTACATAGTATGCTATATGCATACTTAAAGTGCATGCCTTATGTTTGAAAAAGCATTGATTATGTCACATATCGATAAATGCTTTATTTCAAGTACAATTACTTTATTATATATTTGAATGTATTGAAAATCCTTTTTATGTAATTGTAACTTAGGAATTCTGGTACAGTATGAACTTAAAAATTTATTAAATTTCCTAGTTATAAGTTCCTAGTTCTCAGGCGCTGGAAAACTCTTTTATCTCGAACATATTTTCCACAGAAAATAAATTCGCATTTCAGAAACTCGTTTTACATGTAAATTGAAAGCATCGCCATTACAATAGAATTCATATCATTATATAGATCTTTGTATAAGTCTAAAAAATAAGAAATTAATCAAAAACTGTCATCCATAACATTGTTATTTGCGCTAATTAGTTTATTTTTGTTACAACAAATTTTTTTTTTAAAATAAACTACTTATGACATCGCCACGAAGTAAAACAGACTAAGAAAAGCATTAACTTAAAAATAAAAATAACGTATGGGAGCGCCTCATCTATGATTGCAAAGCTTGGCAACAAGCAACTAGAATCAATCATAATGATAAATAAACGAGGGAAAATACAGTAAATTGATTGTTTGTAAAGTGCGTATCACTTTACAAACAATCAATTTATTTATGAACCCACTAGATAAAAGCTTTATTTCAGAAAGTTAAAGGCATTATAGAAATATAATATATTTTTTACACATCTAGTGTACAAAAGTAAATATATACAAGTCCTACTTATTAAATGTAATAGTATATACATATATTATAATACTTTCTTAGGTTTACGCGAATGTTTGATATTATAAATGAAACTATCTTTTCGGATTTGTCGCGGATTTATTTTGATTTACGGTTCCCGACGTTTCGAATGCTTTACAGCAATCATGGTAATCTGTTTATTTTTATTATTTCATTTCGAAGTTGTAGATTGTTATAAATATTTTTTAAGGTATTCGATATCCTCTGGTCTGATCCTCAAAGCATTGGCGGCTGTGTGGCAAATGCTCTACGAGGTGCGGGCACGTATTTTGGACCGGATGTCACTGCAACTTTCTTGAGCAAGAATAAAATGAGTTTTCTAGTCAGGAGTCATGAATGCAAACCTGGTGGCTACGAGATCTTGCACAATGGAAACGTAATATTTTTGTTATAATATATTTAGTGAATGTGCGTACTTAATACATAATATATCGAATGTATAATTTATTTATGTTTGCTGTTCTCAGGTGATAACAATTTTCTCGGCATCGAACTATTACGAACTTGGTTCAAACAAAGGCGCTTATCTAAAGTTATGCGGCAATTCCCTAGACAGACAATTTGTTCAATATACGGCGGCGGTATCTCGTACTCGCCGTCTTACATTTCGCCAGAGAGTTGGTTTGGTTGAGTCTTCTGCGATGAGAGAATTGCACAGCCATATTATGATGGCAAGAAGGACTTTAGAAGCAACCTTTAGGGCTATGGATCTGGATCAAAGTGGTTTGTTTAACATTTACAAATACATAAAATACAAATTTACTTTCCTATATAAAACATATATATTTTAACTTTAAAATGAAGTATGAAAGAACGTCATATTGGATATGTGCAAGTAAGTTCCAAACAAATTCAATTCAGTTTAATCCACTTTAAAATTCCCATGTTCGGCAGGAATCTAAGAAAACTTTATACTGAAGTTTATAACTGTATCAATAGTAAAACTTTGCAACGTCTCTAGTGTATTTCTTCATTTAGTTTGGTTTAGTCCTTTCTAATGATCTAAAGTATTTATTTATTTATTTATTTATTTATTTCACAACCATAATCTACAGTGTATTTATTAAAAGATACAGAGTATTATTATGGACCCCGCTGGGGCACGAAATAATTGGGTAGAAAAGAGGAAGCGCTTTTTAGTAAAATATGTATTGTTATATAGACTATCTGTTTTGTTGTTTTTATTTTAGTAATGTATCTATATATTTTTATCGACATATATATTAAGTCTTATAGTTTATCATCAAAGTATTCCTTTATGTTATAATAACTTTTACTAACTAGTAATTTCTTTAATTTATTTATAAATAGGTTATTATTCTCTTCTCCTATCCAATCTTTAGGTAGTTTATTATAAATTTTTATAGATTGGTTAAATGTACTTACATTGTTTATTTCCAACCTGGTAATTGGTTGTATTAATTTATTTTTGTTTCGTAATAAGTATTTATTCTGTATTTCTTCACGCTTTGTATAAAAGTGTTTATATTTACGAACAAATTTGCATATTTCTAAAATGTATAGGCCAGTTAAAGTGAGTATTCTGTATTTTTGGAAATAAGGGCGGCAGCTATCAGTTTGTTTTAAATTGGCAATAATTCTGATGAGTTTCTTTTGAAGGGTAAATATAGTGGGAGCATCGGTGCTATTTCCCCATAAGATAATGCCATAGTTCAGCCAAGAGTGTGCATATGCATAATATGTGGATATAGCTGAGTCTACACTAGTGGTCTTTTTTTATTTCTCGTAGTGCGTATGAAAAACTGGCTAACTTTGTAAGTATCACAGATAGAACTTGGAAGACTTGAGACTGTTGTTAAATATTATAATTATGTGAATTCTTTAAATATTTTATTAAACAGAAAAGAAACAAAATCTTTTAAATACTACTAATAAAAACGTTATTTAATTAAAACGTTATAAAGAAAGAAAAAGTCTTTATTCGTGTAACATATCATATATATTGTACATAATATGCTGTACATGTGCTTAATACTATGTCTATTTATCCAAGCACTTTTAGTGATGAATACTAAAAATACTTACAAACGATAACATAAAAGGTATTATATACTACCGATAGGATATGACACCTTTAATAAAAAAATATATATTGTTTGTATGACACTCTTATCGCTGTTTTTTTAAAAATCTACATAATTAGTCTTACTCCTTATGACTAATAACATTACATTATACGTTTGTCACCCTTTTTTTAACTCAAACTTGAGGTTTCTTTCCTGAAAGCTTTTCATGATATTTACTTTTAAATCAATTTTCTTTTAAGTGTCACAAAGTTAAAATTAAAAATCATTTGTCACTATTATCTTTTGAATTCGGCGCGACTTTAGGCTGATCATTAATCAGTGCCAGTGCTTTATTAATTAGAGAGGACATTATTTAAATAAGTCTTAGGAAAACTTCTAATAGACTTAGAAAATGCTAAAAGTTCTTTTTAATTCGCATCCTTCTTAGCATTTATTCATTGATTTATTACTGAGATGATCTAATACTGTAATGATTGTTACAAAATATTTTTTCTGTCTATCTGTAATGTATTCACCTGGTACTGTACTACAGGTTTTATCACAATAAGCGATTGGTGTTACGCAATGGAGGAAACAACACACCTGGGTCTACCGTGGCGTATGCTGAAAGATAAACTTGTTCGCACCGACCCAGAGACGCGCCGCGTGCGCTACATGGACACTTTTGATTTGACGGCAAATGTAAGTTTCTTTATATTTATACTAGACCAAAAAGAAATTGGAACCATCAGTATCATTATTATTACAATTATCATTAGTTCATAAAATATATACCTATTTGTGTACAATTTTATCGCAACTCTGAGAACACTTTAATGAATATGCAATAACTTTGTTAAATACGTTTGGTTATTCGTGACAGCCTCGTATAAACACGTCTCTACTTATACAAACTACTACACAGAAGCTAAGTTGTTATAGTCCCTGCTACAGTGCAGATAGTTTCCTATACGGGAAATAGTGTTAACATACCTTCATAATGTACCTACCTATATGTTACTATAGTGGTTTACGCTACAGTTTGACAAGGTCTAGCTCACTTTGCTTGAAGTATTCGTTGCATCTAATTATGTCGTATGTTTTCTGTGTATACACTAAACTTAAAATTTAATTGCAAGTGTGTAATTTAAAGGCATGTAGCATTAGAAGAATATGCAAATTATTTTCAGTATCATGTATGTATGTGATTAGATATATATGAGTATTTTAAATATTCCAAGCCGTAATCGTACGAGTTACGAGTGGGCAGTATATCGGTAACGAATTTGAATCCCGTGCCGTACTAGGTATCTTTTTTCGCCGTATTAATCGTTTAACAGCAGTTGTAACAGTATTGAGTCAGATTTAATTAATTATTTATTAGAATTCTTATGTGCTTGATGATGAATTACGCTCAATTTGTGATTTGTAATTCTAACCAAAGCGACTGAAAATAGCTACCTGAGCGTGGAGATCAAATGATTCGTTAATTTTAAGTAGGTTCGTTTATTTCAAGTTGATAAATTATTATTAAGGTTGTCAGAAGGTTGTGTCTCTTTCATAAAACGACCTTTGCTATTTTGGGCAAACGCTTAATTAGTCGACTTATTTCATTGAAATCTGATGGTCTATTGAATGTGCCAAATCGGAGAGCCACTTCCAATAAGCGGTGAGAATTGTACAAAAGTTAGATGTGATAGACTAAAGGTTTTACTAATAAATAATATTATTTTAATCAAAACCTTATCCTTAAAATACAATTACCAGTAATATAAATTTTAAATAGGCAAATAAATTGCTTTATTTATTTTATTTCCAGAAATTTGGTCGGAAGTCCGACACTCAAACTGTCGTCGAAACACTCTACAAAAATAAAAGAAGTTTGGAGGCTATATTTAAAATTCTCGACAAAGACAATTCAGGTAAAAGTTGTATTATCGCGGGCTAAAGGTTATTCTTAAGTATCATTTTCAAATAATGAGGGCCTCATAAACGATACGAAGAAGTTTCATATTCCCACCATAGTTTTATGGTTTATTTTATGTCAGTATTGAAAACTTTATAGACAGTAATTCATTAGTTCTTTGATCGTTTCTTTACTATACAATTTACGACACTTTTTAATATGCTATTTGATACACGGAAAACGGTCTTTCAGGTTATATAACTTTAGAAGAGTTTTCCGAAGCTTGTCAATTGCTGGGCAAATATATGCCAAATCCAATGACTCAAGATCAGCTCGTCGATATTTGTCGATTAATGGATATAAATAAAGACGGGCTCGTTGATTTGAATGAGTTTTTGGAGAGCTTTAGACTTGCGGAGAAAAGTTTACATGATGAAGACAATACACTGGCCGAACTACAGGCTACCTGACAGGAGCTAGACCGTTGTCCGAGCAGGACAGCGGTCGATAAAGACGAAACCGGAGTCGACATCGAACTGTTGAAAATAGAAGAATCAGCCCCAAAACAAACTAGAAATGGCCGAGCGATAATTGAACGTGCGGGATCTTCGCGAGATATAGAGGAAATAGAATTAACTGACTACCCGAGGCCAAAACGAGCGGGTCTTTTGGAGAGCGATATTTAAAAATCAATACGCTACTAGCATATGAGTGTAATATAAACGATTTAATAATATAAAATTTACTTAATGTTCTTTTTTCTTTTCACCATTTAAATGTTCGATCGCTTTCTCTAAAATATTAACAATATTTTAAAAAGCTTATGATAAAATATTGAGATATTGAGTAGCACGGCTACATACTTTATGTCAGCGTAAGTACACCGGTCACAGTTTAAGATTTAAAAAATAAAAAGTATATATAAATGTTTTCTTAATATTTATTTATAAGAAAAGTAATATAATATAAAGGCCTGGACTCGTATGCATTATTCAGTGTTATATAATAAATATTAGCTTGTAATTTGTAGCCTTGTGTGTTTACAATATGTTTCTTAAAATACTTAATCCATGTATTTTCCAAGCATTTTAATAGAGCCTAATGTATATTGTATAAATAAGAATATAATATTATAAACGTAATATTCTCTATGTAGATTTTTTTGTATTTTGCAGTTTATATGAAATGAAATATAACGATTAATAAAAACACGTCACAAAATCAGTGCCAAGTTCAAAATTGAAGTACAGAATTTCTTTTTAAATATTTATAAAACATTTTTTATTTTATTATTGTCACAAAAACTAATGGGAACAATGACATTAAAGCTTCAGAAATCCAAATTTATGTATTTTTATAACATATAACTATAACTTATATAGATTTTTTTACTATAGGTGCTTAAAGTACCAAATCGATAGTGTGGTACAGTTCCTTGTCTTGTAGCTTTTCCGATCTGATTAATATTAGAATAGGCAAAATATTTTTCTAAATAGTAATGTTATAATATAAAGTTTTCAATTTTCTCTATTCATGTACGATTCGCATACATATCTATATTCAAGATATTATCATTCCAATGTGTCTTTGTGGTGTATGTATGCATTAATATTCATATCTTAATATTATGCTAAGATTTTTGATCTTTTGAGATTTGTATTATACAGATGACTTCTTGACACCGATTAAGTAAATTATATACGTATATTTAATTTTTTTATTTCTACGTTTCGATATAAAAATAAACTTTTTATATCCTAAAATTCTATCACATTTTAAAGCTCCATAATATGTTGACGAGCCGGACCAAATTAACTACTGTCTACGTTCCACGTGTATTTTCTACTGTGCTTAACTAACTAGTCATCTGTATAACTGACATTAAGTGTAACTTAGATTTCAAAGTAAATTATTATTATTGAATATTGATCGTATTAAAATTCCTTCCTCTATTTCAAATTATAATATTAGTATAAGTAAGAACTACTCAATTAACTTAATAAATGTCATGTACTCTTTTGTCACTAAATTTTGTCCAATAAATTGTGATACTGCATGTATTGTTTTAATAATAACACCCTTAATGAAGCAACTTGTGAAGTGGATGGTAAATGTAAGCACTCTTTAATCCCCGTTCTCCGCTCACATTAAGTCACTGTGTCACGACTGCGGCCTGAATAAATATTGGGACTAAGGCCTTGTGAAATATACCTGCACAGTTTTGACAGTGCATCTATACGTAGAGCACGTTAGCGATTGCCTAAACAGTTTTTTCTAACATATCGTTCGAATTTAGCTGTTTAGGTAAAATTAACAAGCAATTAGCTTATACGATTAACAAATTATTAATTAACTACAAATAAAACTGACAATATACAGTTCTACTAACTCTCTTTTATAGTTCATCTTCTTTAAATTGCATTGCATAAATGTTAATCGTAAAATCAGATTTTATACGAAATCTTTTCTCCTTTTTATAACATATAATCAAGTATAATGTTTTAGGTTTGAGTACTTGAGGGAACCGCGGAGAGAACTCAATTACTGCGTTTTCCGTACGTATATCTTATCTGTCTCTAAAAGCTTTGTAGCTTTTCAAGTAAATTAGTAGGTACTAGCGACTCACCCTCAGTTCGATACTCGCACGATTTCTGATTTAGAGTATCACATAGGGTACAAAAAACCCTAAATCTTGGAGATGAATACAGACATTTAACTAACTCAGCAACCCGAGCGTGAATTGCGACGAAAAAGGTTTGTATAGAAAATTGTGTTACGTACGAGTAGGTACATGTAATTGTATATCATTGATTTCTATAAAATTTCTATGGAGTTGTGAAGTGAAGTACATGTGAAGAGAATAATATTATTATCAAATAGGTACCAGCTTTCAGATATATTATAGAGTTGACTTAGATAATGTAGTTATCATAATACCAAGTTTCATCAAAATCAGTTGTTTTCTCGTGATGCGTACCTATACAGACATACGGAGAATAATTTTAAGAACTATAAATAATAAGATTTTTGAAAAACTATCACATAGTAGGTAACGCAATCATAGTAGGAAATATGATTTATGAATGAATATTTAGATAAATGTATAGGAGAAAGAATGTTAAACTGTGGAAACCATAAAAGTTTTGAGTAAAAAGGAAATAGAAAAAATAAGTAGGTAGGTGCTATCAGAAAAGTTTTATGAAAAAATAAATAGATGTGTTACCTACCTGCAGTTATTATCATCAAATTGGTGGATACAAATAATATAGAATTGACAATTGACATGAGTATCGTTCTGAGATATATTTGCTCTACTTTAGTTAAAGGAAATAATATAAAGATAATAGTCGTATTTGCTAATGCGTAGTTACCTACAATGTTTAATTTGTAAAAAATATTAAGTAATAGATGACGTCGCAGGATCGCTTACGCTCTCAACGACGCCACAACAGTCAACAACCGAAGTCAACTGGACGAAGTCATTATAGATTTTCGAACGGGTTACTACAAAAAATTTCGTGTCTATACTGTTGTCCTTTTGTTGTAATGAGAAGATGTCAGGAGCCAGTCCTAGATTTACATGTCATAATTATCATAAACAGTCATTATCATCGCAACTGAACCAACACGTAGTGAACCGTACGTAAGAGAAGTGATACCAATTCAGCTTGCAAGACACATACAAACATACCAATAATTAACAAGCATTGCAAGTTCAAAGCTCATAAGAATGTTATTATATTCTTATAATTAAATACAATTATAAAGGGACGGAAATATTAATAAATCAAATATCATTTATCATATTTCTTGCTCAGCCTTTTATATCACTTTACCCACATGCGTGATTACCGGTCGGCAGGCCGTTTTCGCAATTGTCTTAATTAAGAAAGAAATAAGTATAATAAATTGGTGTCTGGGTATTTTGGTTTCTGTTTTCTTTTACTTGCGTGTTTCGTAAATTTTGTTTGTATACAATAACATTAAAAGAAAATTCTATTAAATAGACGTTGGAAGAAAGAAAGACATTGGAGAATTATTTGACATAGTGCTCACTTTTCAATCAGTATCGAGTTGTGATGGAGTTGCTTAATAGTGCACGTCCCGAAATGCTAATATGTTCGTATAAAACTTTAAGAATCAATGGAGTATCTTATTTCTGATGAATAAAATATGATGTAGGTACCTATTACTAAAAAACGAGGTATTTTAATTTTTAGCTCATTCGTTTTTTCTTCACACTTCGCCTACCGATCAATATTTTACGACTTTTAAAAATGATTCCTTGGTACAAAAACAGTATTTAAATGGAGTCGTTATTTGAATTACTTTGTTTAATCTGAGGTTATGATTTAGTTTGAGATAAATTTTATCTTAAGACTAAAACGTCCGTACGTTTATGACCGTAAACGTAAACGTACCATTGATCATAATTAGTACGTACGAAAAAATACTCTTATAATTTTAATCCATTAAAATTTTACTTATTACTAGCGCCTCACGAATTAATTTTAATTTACAGTTTATTTCATTATTAACATTTTCTTAAAAACAAATACGTTAGTAGGGTGTCTTTTTTAATTTTAAAGCTAAATTTCAACCTTTTCTATATACCTACATTGATGAATCATACAAAAGCCTTCAATTAAATTATAGAGAATAAGTGATTGCTTATCCGAATCCCAATCTTACTTTTAACGTTGACAATGGGCAAGTGAAGAAAAATTGTAACTACATATAAACAAAAGTTTTCGAAGTTCCTTTATGGCGTAGAAAGTGTAAATTTTTAACGCTGTACAGCGATTAAGCATAGATAACACGCGAAAGGGATTCTCCATTATCGATTTATTCAAACGTAAAAACTCTTTCTATGTAGGCATACTTATAACTTCTGTAAGTAAAATGAGGATATATGAAACGATAAGAATATATATGGAAAGCTTTTTCAATAAAAAAGTGGTAAAAGTAAGGCATAAAATATGATGATTTGTGTAACGAAAAATACATGCGTATAATATATTATTATTTCATAATATATTACCAGTAACCATATAGAATTTATAGTATAGGTACTCGTAATAGGGCATAATATGATCCCTATTATGATTATTGTTATTATGAGCCCATAGTGTCCCACTGCAGGGCAAAGGCCTCCCAACTCTTCTTCCACTGGTCCCTATCTTTTGTCTCTATAAACCAGTCTCCTTGAAAGACGTCCAACTCATCTCGCCATCTATGTCTGGGCCTACCACGCTTTCGCCTGCTGGTTTGTGGGAACCAAAAATTTGTTTGTTTGTCCCAAAGAACATAGGGCATTCGGGTGACGTGACCAGCCTAGTCCCACTTCAGCATGACAGTTCAGTTCAGTTTTTTCAGTGCGCTGAAAACGTCTGGAACTTTCGTCTTTACTTTGTGTCCTTGGAAAGATACTATTTGACCCAAATAGAGATACTCATCGACCTATTCAATACACTATGTTGGGACATCTACACATAGCACTATCTAGTTCCACGATAAGGTACGAGCCTTGTGTTATGGATACCAGATGGTTGATATACTACACATATATAACAAATCCATGACTGGAGTACAAACATTCGAGCTTAACAAATTAATGCCCCCAGCGGACTCAAACCCGCGACCGTTAGTGCAGCAAGTAGGGTCACTACAAGCTACGCCACACGTGTCGTCACTCAATCTCTGTACCATCTACTACGAACTGGGTGCACCATAGAATTGTAATTCTATGGTGCACCCAGTTCGTCATTAATTTGGTCTGGCCATATTCATGTGAAGTCTGACCTCGAGGCTTGTGGTATTAAGTTCACTTAACATCTGGGTCAACTCGGAGTGGTTGGACGCAAACAAAACAATGTCATCCACACAACGAAGGTTTGTTAATCTCCTTTCGTCAAGTGAGACACCTCTTCCTGCCCAATCAGCTGATATTTTTTTTAATATTTCCTGTAATACAGAATTAAATAGTTTGGGAGATAATGGATCTTTTTGCTTTACTCCTTTATTTATAGAAAAGATCACTCCAGTTTGCGCATTAATTTTATTTGTTGCTGTTAGCAATTAAAATGTGTTTTTTCGTGTGTATGTTCTTTAAGAGGCCAATATATGTAGTTAAAATGTTCCCTATATTCAAAATATAATTTGAATATTACTCCATCTTTTATTATGTGTAAAAAACAAACTACTAAAGTATCTCCATGTAAGTTATAGATGCCGTTGTACTGTTATTATTTAAGGCAACAATAAAAATAAAGATGGCGTTAAGGTGCCATTAATGTAGTAATACATTTCGCCGCTAGATGGCGTTAGTGCTAATATTTGTAAACTTTCATCTCAAAGAAATAATAGTTCAAATATGCATCGATAGATGGTATTGTCTGTACAAATGTGTTTCAAAATAATTATGTTATTCTTTAATTATGTTATACTTATGTTATACCTACCTAGTTTTACTTTTATGAAAGCATAATGAAAAAACAAATGAAATATCACATGTAATAATAGTATTAACCATATTGTAGTTTACATCTCATGAATATAATATATTGTATCTAATATATTATGATGAAAGCCACAAAATTATAAGCACAAAATTGATTTTAAAAGAAACAAAAGGTATTATCAGGACAATATATTTTTCTGATATTATATATAAGCTCAGAATATGCCTTATTATTTTAAGTATTATTATATTTATTACTTTATTTCATGACTTATCTCGTTCTGTCATGGTGATGGGCAGATATAGAGCTCGGGTTCCGAGTAGAGCTGCTCTGGTAAACCTCTGAAATAACTACTGCATCTCAATCAAGATAAAAAACTATGTGCCTGAATTTGACACTCGTACCTACTTACACGTAAAAGGGCTAACACGTCTATATTTCAAGTGGTTAGTTTTTTTCGATGTTCTGACCCCAGAACCCTAGTTCGTAACGATTATATCGATTTATTGCCATTGCTTTCCTATTAGCGGTCAGTCTCCCAATTATGTATCGTAGAACCATTAAAGGTAGCAAAAAATAATTGACCAAGGCTACTTTACAAACACACATACCCGTTCTAAGCTTTTAAAGTAGTTTACAACTATTAGGATAATTTATAGCTGTTTAATAACGATCGAAACCACAGAGATGTTTATTATTAATGTATCCTTTTTTGTCCAAAGAGCAATGGATCGCGTGTCGCGTGCTTCTGATGTCTTTTTTTGGTGCATATATTTGAGTTGAGGGTATATTACAAAAAATAACTGGCCACTGACTACTGGAATAATTTTTGATAATTTCATAAATTATACGGTCTATCATTTAATAATCGGCAGGTAGATTTTGGTTCGCTATTATTATTGCTGCTAGGACGTTGGTTTCGGGAATAATATGATCAAAACAATACAGTAAATAAAGTATTTCCTTTTTTAAATATAAACCAATTTTAATTTTAAATATTACCAGTTAAATTTTATGTAAATAAATAAAAAAAATGTGATAGTCCATACTTTTACGTATTTCCTTCTTAGTCTTTTGCAAAAAGACCGTCTGTGTATCGTCGGCTAAGAAATTACGCGGTTGCGCGCACCTCGTCGTCTCTACCGCGAAACTTGACTCCAAACCGTCGCGGAGCCGTGTTCAAATTATAACTCACTCTTACATGTCACGTATACAAATGCGCAAGCATCTAAAATATTCCATCTTTTTTATTCTTCTGATCATAGGCTTACCGCCTTTTTTTAATACATACGGTCTACATACATACTTGTTAAATTGTTGGTACATTATAGTACAAATTTTGATTTTCATTTTATTGCTGTGCATCATTTCTGGATTTAAGTGAGAGTGTACAGTGTGTATGTGTATATTAATCACTAAGTAGTCAAAAACAAGTGGATAGCCTAAAAATTATTGTTTGGAAATATTGCAATATTAAATATATAACATTTGAATAATTTTTGAGCCTTAACGTAGTTATTTCGATATTTTGCACAAGAATATCATAAGAAATTCGTAGGTAAATATTATAAAAGATGTGTGTGTTCATTTTGTCGACTTACCTACTGCACATATTACGAACTTATTACGTACCTATAATTTATTTTATTGCTCGATATATCTGGTACACCTAATTAAATAATATATTATTATAAAACGGCAAATGGATAGGTACATATACCACAACCAATCTTATTTAATAATAAAACTTTATGTTTAGTTAATCAGTTGCTATATAATAAATAAAATAGGTATTTTAAAATGATCAACCAACTTTAATTTATTACATATTTTGTTAAATATGACAAAAGCTTAGTTCTTAACAATGAACTCGTTTCAAATAAAATGTTCAACCTGGCCTCACATTTAACTTATTTTAGCGATCAATAGTGACGATGAGAAGGTATCAGAAGTTAAAGATAATTTAAATTATATGATATAGTATATCTCTATTTATACAAAGAATTCGTGAGATTTAGTCAGTTTTATTTTCTCATTAAAATAATGGCTGGCTTGAGTGACAGAATTCTGTATGCTCATGTGGTCACGTCACGAGGCGCCCGCTGCACCGATGCGCCCAGTAGCTATGCCCGAGTCTCGTTTTTTGTCTCTTCTGACAGATTGAATTAAAATAAACGCTTCGATAAGGCGTCCTACAATATTATCATCCCAGTATTTTGTTTCGTGAGCGTGTGACGTGCAATGGGAACTCAGTAGGTGGGGAACCGAAGGTTTTAGTTCTGCTCCACTTTTTTTTACTAATTCCAGTAAAGATCTTTGATTGTATTTGTTTGAGACACACGGGAATTTTCATTGTTAGAAATTATTATTCGACAAGATACAAAAATTATGTGATACAAATAATAAATCTAAAATCATATTAAATTAATAATATTATAAGGATCGGGTCACACGTTCCCTCTATTTCTAAAGGTAACATACGTTTTGAAAATATGACAAATTAAATTAACAAAAAAAGTAAAACAACAAAATCAGTGATGTGTAACGCTACTGAATTTACAAAAAAGCCCCGAACTTTTTTCGAAGGCCGTTATGAATTGCCAGATGGGTTTTATTTGCTTCAACGCACTCGTTTAATAATAAGAACACATAAATTGAATTCCGATGTATTTTTCAAGTAAAAGACTTTTACTACAGAATTGTTGAATATTATTTGATAAGTAGTACGCAAACGAACTTCAATCTAGTTGAATAATTGTTCAAAACCTGATTCCTCTTACAATCATTGACGAAATATTGTTTAGTAGGTATATACCTAGTTATATTAAAAAACTTTTTTTTTATTTTTGAAATATTTATATACCTGTATATAGTCATTGAAGAATGCTTTTGGTGGAAGTACAGTAAATATAATGAAGGATGATGCCACGTTTCATACATTTTTAAGGTTCACAGATGGGGCTTCTGGTTCGCAACATCATGGTACCTTACATAAATGAAATTTTAACGTAAATCAATAATTGAAAGTCACGGCTTGTGATTTTATCATATATTATAAAACCTCTGAGAATAACGAACTAAATATTAAAACAAAAGAAATTTTATTTTAATCGCACCGAATACTCAAGCGGAGGCAGAGCGATATCCACCTTATCAAATTACCTAGGCTACTGGGCATGCACTTATATTTAATGAAATGATGTATATCTTTCACGTCTCTTTGCAAATAAAACTCTAAAAACTGTTATTCATAAGGTTTAAATTCTTTTGAGAATATTTTAACACTTAAAACGAAACTTGACATTATAATAATAGTCGCTTCGATGATTTTATGGAAACATGATACCATGTTGGCCTCTCACAAAAAGTACTAAAGCAAAACCCGACCGAAATTGTTTTAATCGTCGGAAGCCACACGGTACTTGGGATTATTTTGTAATTATAAAATGACGATTATGTAACGTATTGATTCCAAGAATAAATTATTATTTTATTTTATGTTACTTCTTATTTACGAAAATACCTTTATTTTTCAAACCTGAACATATTTTCTCAAAGACTTTTAAAGAGTGATATTTTTGGATGACAAAGAATAAATGCTTTTTGCTCCAAAAGCTATAAAAAATTATCAACATTTAAACACATATCTCGTGTATGCTGTTAAGTACCTAACAATATAAGTTCAAGGTGTCAAAATCGATACATGTAGACTATACGTATTCTTAGTTAAAATAAATGTTTAAAATAATTGTTCATCTTAGCCACAAGGCGGCACGCAACTTCAAATTCAAGACTGGAACCCGACAAATCATTGACATGATTCAAGAAGACATCATACGATTTGTTTGAACTAACGCGAGTATATCGGAGTCAGCTACCGATAGTTCGCTGGCTACCTACCGCGCTCTTTGTAAAAACTTCTAACTGTCTTAACGCACCCGAATTCCTTCGAGTCAAATACGTGAGTGTAATCGCATGTAACAATTTATTTTATTTGGGCACAGAAAATATAGTATTTCCGTCTATTGTTGTGGTACGATCGGTTACTGAAGTGTTAAGAACATCTCACATGACATTTTGATTTAAAGTTGATAATACCATAGAGGTAGAGCACCACTAGAGCATCATAGGTGCCCCATTATATCTCCATTGGGGAAAGATTTACTTAAGTGCTTAATCTCCAAGGTAGGAATCAATATCTGTTTTTAGTGAAAAATAGTGTAGTATAGTCAAATCAATTAAAAAGATGTTTCTCTGATTGTTAATATATTACTCGTGTGAAGTTAGTAGTAGGTACAGGTCAGTCTCTTAAATAGTAGTCTCTTGTCTCTTATATAACTTTAAATACATATATATTATTAATGTAAACACCTATGATTGAAGAACAAACATTCGTGCTCATCACACAAATGAATGCAAGCGGGACTCGAACCCACGACCGCTGGCACAGCGTCATTAGAAACTGAGGCAAACGTGTTGTCACAAAACAAGAATCCTGCTTCTTTTATAATATGTAAAACAAATAAATATCAAGTATAGTTAGTGGATTTCTTATTACATGCAGTAGTCTGAAAAGAATTATCTTTAAAAATTGCAGTGGACGGCGTGGCTACCTGAGATTCTTTGAAGAAGCATTGCGTGTAAATTGGCGAACATACGCGCATCGACCTATAATCATATGCTTTAACTAAATAAACCATTATACGAGTATGGCTTATCATTAAAAGATGTTTTGATATCATTATAAGTAATCATATATTTTGAATCGTAACATTGAATACCATACATAATATATTATAATCGAAATAATTTAAAAATTGTTGCATGCTATACCTACTCCATAAGCGTGTGAAAAATAATACTATATATTGCGCTCTACCTGTATCACCTGACCTAAGCGCCGCTAACAGTGTCGTTAATAGTATTTATCTAAAGAACATAGATAGGTACGTACTACCTATAATTTGTTTTTCTGGAAATATTTTCCTCATAATTGTCCTCCAAGTCCTCCGAGATGATAAACCTGGTGCATATCCATTGGGAAATAGACTTTGTTCTTGAGCATGAATGAGTAAAAATGTGTATAGTCAAACTGTGTATCTAAATTACATTTTTTTGACTAAAACAAAAGAAATTGTATAGAATTATATTGATAGTATGTAATGTATATATTTTTTCTTGTTATTTCCGTCTATGAATTTTTGAAATTCCTTTTTTCAGTACCATGCTGCATAACTCAAAGAAAAGAGAAAAAAAGAAAGAAAATTAAACCGTTATGATTTCGCCAAAAACAAAGTCGCTTCGCGCTGACTGTCTGTCCATATGTGTACTTAGATCTTTAAAACCACACAACGGAATTTGATGCGATTGTGTAATGGATAGTGTTTTAAAAGGTTTATATTATGTATAATATTTACATAATTAATATTTAATACCTTAATATTATACATAAGTTTTGTGCAAAAAATATTTTAAGTGATGCATCCCTATAACTTTCTTTTGAATCGAAAGTGTTTTCATTTTTGAGCGGCAGGTGATGTGGGAACAAAGCCTTTATAGATCGAGTTGACACTAAATTGTCGAAAAACGAATGGCATTTTTCGCATTTTGGAAACCACAAAATAAAACCACTTCTTTTTAAGGATGACACGTGCCTACAAAAAATCTAATACCTGTTATTCTAAAATAACTGTCAATTCGACATCTCTTATATTTTTAAACGGTTAAAATATATTACATAATAAGAGGAATACACATTAATAGCTCGTATTAAAATTTCACATAATGTGTACACAGTTGGACTCCGAGTTAAATGACAAAGTAATCTTAAATTATCTGTTGAATTTATATCGGCTATAAAATAGTCCCTTCTTATCGATAACGCTTTACAATTAATAGTTTTTTAGGTGTTACAGAATTGATTTATCGAATAGATCTTTTGTTGTAGCCCGGTTTGTATTTACAAATCAATTAAAACTTTACAAAGTATTTCGATGAGCAGTCAGATATGATGTACAAGTTTTAAACTTTGATAGATTTTTTTCGATTTTGATATTTTAAGCATTATGTAATTATTCATAGAAGCAGCTATATGAATTATACGTTTGATTAAATTTGTATAAAAGTTTTGGGTAAGTATAATTAGTACTTTATATACTCGTATGTATTAGCGACTCATCCTCGCTTCGCCCAGGTTCATCCTCGGGTGCACATTGCCAAAAAAGTTTGTAGCACAAAAAATGACTTTCATACAAACTTGCGAGAGACCTTAGACCTCCTTAATCCACACCTAATTGGCAAAATACGTTGTTAGCGAACGTCTAGTAACTATAAACTACCTCCCTGCCATATTTACAGTCCAGCGGTTTTCGATATTTCGTGATGAGTGAGCTTCCGATTTAGTATATTTACCTAGTTAATTTAGATATGCTTTATATAGCTGCTGTCATATATCTATCTTTTAATAGTATTAGATACTTATCCTACTTAAGTCTAGTTTAAAGACGATAGATTAGGCATTTCTGTCAAGTGGTTTAATAGATGACCTCAAAACAGGGGTCTCACCAAAATCGCGGCGCTCGCGCACCTGCGTCCGATTGTTATCCACCATTATTGGCCGCAGTAAATGCATGCTTTGATGGATGGGTTACGGTTAGCGAGAACCCCATAAATAAAAAGAAGTTAAGAAGCTTCAAGTGTTTACATTTGCCTAAACATTGTTAAAAGTGGAAAGGAACGTTTTAAACACACCTATACAGTAACTAATGATTATGACTCAAAATGCTATTTTTATACGTTTTACATAGATGTTTCCTACTTTTTTTTAATTCTAATTCTAATATATATCAATTAGAAACTTTGCAATACAATTGTATGGAGCGTTAAGTATCGCGATATACGGAACTGAGCTATTTGTAACACACACTGGCTTTTTTTTGTAAATTATGCTTATCTAATAAGTACCTACTTAGAATAGGTACATCACAAGGATGCATAACAATTACTTATTTTAAAGATTTTTAAAGATTTTATTAAACTTAATAACACATTAAAAATAGGTTGTAATTAGCTGCATTAGTATAAACTGTGTCGCAGCTATTTACGCCCACCTTGGAATATAGGAGGGGTTATGCTTTATGATAAGAAAAACTACATTTTTGATGTATTTTTTCTTACCATAAGTAAGAATAAATTTAAATTACAATTATGTTAGTTAGTTTACGTTTGTAATTATAGAAAACATTGGCTTAAGAAATTAATGTAGTACAATCTGGTTTCTAAGTTACATCTGCTATATTCACATACAAACAATAAAAACACTCAATAATACTTCATAATTATAAAATTGCATATGTTAATCAGTTTTCATATATTATATACAATTTTTTCAGTATCATCATAACTAAGATTCTGCAAAAACTTAGTCATATTATATTTACATTCCCTATCTTAATATATATATTTCTTGTATGCGTGTGTATGTGACTGAACTCCTCCTAAACGACTGGACCGATTTTGATGAAATGTTTTGTGTGTGTTCGAGTGTATTCGAGAATGGTTTAGATTCACAATTCGGTCCACTAGATAATGTATTTTTTAAATTAATTAGTTATTTATACATTTGCACAATAAATGACATATTCATTAATAAATAAGTCGTTGCTAGGCAACGTTGTTTTGCGCATGCATAATAAAACATTTCACCGGGAGCAAAAGTTTAAAAAAAAATCAATGTATACAGGACAACGTCTGTTGGGTCCGCTAGTATTCCATAAGATAGCGAATGAATGTTAATTGATCGAATCGAAATTTAATTTGTTGTAAATTTTTGCAGAAATTTGATCATAATGATATCTGAGAAGGTCAATTATTATTATTATTAATATCTTGTGCAGCTATTATTTTACAATTATTTTTTTTTATAAATCCTTTATTGTACCAAAAAAATAATAAGAGATACAATACAAATACATCATAGGAAAATACATTTTAGTGTAAGGCCTTATCACTTAAAGTGATCTCTTCCAGGCAACCTTACCTATATTTTACTTACGTTTAAATACTTAGTATTAAAGCAGGCAGGCATATATCCATAGCATGATCAGAAATTCCTCCTATTTTTCTCCCTAAAAATGAATTCAATGCACTAATAGACAATGTGTACTAACAATGAATCGATTGCTTACATGATTTAATTTTATATGTCAGAGGAAAAATCATTTGACGATGTGCACATTATCTATTTTTATATAAAACAAGGAGTTTGATCGCTGATAATTATCCTCTTATGTCATAAGTAATAAGTGAATAGGCGAGCAGTGCGTCGGTCTCCGATGATCGGGCGATGCATCAATTGAGCACTGCGGGGGCCGTCGGCCGCCGAGAATGCCCTCGGAGATGTATCGATGTTTCATTTTTACTACATTATGGTAATTTGAACTTTAATCGATTATTTTTTTAATCAGATATTATAATTGTTTGTTCTTATAAAAATATTTTCACTTTGAGGGCCTGTCGAAAATATGATTGAATAATATTATGCGTTTGACAAAAATTGTTACACACTCAGGCTCAATTTTTATTCCGCATGAACATTGTCTATTGAAAGTTCAACACTACAATTGCAATAGAAATATAATATTCATTTAAATATAGACAGCCAATTTATAGGGTAAACATACCGGTTATCGACCGTTTAAGCGGCTTGTTGACTTCGGAGTTGATTTTTATCATAATGTTGTACTCCAAGATTTTTCAAAAAAATTTCATTTCATCCTACAATAGTCTAGTTTTATTAAACCTAGCGCATATAGATGTATCAGTGATACATAATTTTAAAAAAATATATATTCGTAAAAATAGCAAATACACCGGTTATCGGCCTTTTCACTCAGTTATCGTCCACTAGTGCACTGGTTATCGGCCACCTATTTTACGGTAGAAAAACGACTCTTGTGTAATAGCCTGTAAGGTTTATAATAGTATGATAATAATACAATTAATAAATTCACAAAAGCTGTATATTCTTACTCTCTTTTCAGACTTAAAAATAAAATTAAGTAACGGTATTAAGGTCAAGATCACAAGAACCACATTTAACACGGGATTGAGTTTCTTCTACTTTTTTTTAATTCTCTTCTTTGATGGTTGGTGGTGGTGAAATAGTTGTTCTTTTCTCTTTAGCTCTTTCAAGCTTTCTTTTCTTAATTTAGTTTTCTTTGTCCTCTTTCGCTATATCTCTTTTTTCATAGTATTGTTGCCAAGCTAAAGATTTGTGATAATTGAATGTCACTAAATGGTGATATTGAGATGTCGATAAGAGATATATAAGAAAAACTCTGGAATCTTAATAGAGCTGTGCGAAATGTGAAATTTTCGCCCTAGCGTTTTCGTACGCTTGTTAGAAGGACTTTTAAATTCAAAGGAAAGTTTAGGGGTTGAAGTGGCACGGCTCTTAATTTTTTTTCTTTACTGATAGGTGCCATCTGATAAAAAAACAAGCACAATTCTAACACCAAGCACAGCAACCAAAATGTATCCATTATCATTAAAACATAGTATAAGCTTATTAACAAGCTTGAATAAGTTCGCCGTTACAAAGTAAAAACAGATATATCCCAAGGGAACTATATATTTTTCTGGGATAAAAATTAGCATGTGCTATTCCAGAGTATACTCTATCTCTGTACCAAATTTTGTGCTTGAGTAACAAACATTCAAACATACATCTTAACTTTTACCTTTATAATATTAGTAAGATTATAAGGGAGTTTTCAAACGGCCGGGGACAGGTTTTGTTTTTACTGGTCATCGGCCGTTAAATATTCGCTATTTTGGAAGGCCATATCTTTGAAAATATAAGGTATACAGGCGGTCGTAATCTAGTTGTAAATTCACAAAACTATAGCTGTTCACAAATATAGTGCAATGTATGTTGGTGAATTTAAGGTTTCCGCAATAAATGCAAAGTAAAACGACGCGAATAAACCGGTGTTGCGACCACCCGGTCGGAAAGTAGATTTTGAAATTAATCGTTAACGTATTGTCCGACCACCAAAAATATCATAAATTATAAAAATTTTGATGAGTTTAGGCACTTGAATATTGAAATTAAACATGCCTAATACACACAAACCAAATCAATGACCAATAAAGTAAGAGTAACACTTAAAAACTTACCTTTGAAAATCAATCCACCTACTATTTTTTTCGCTAAATTTTACACGCGTTCATACACCAAATTTTGAAAGAGCGACTGAGGGCTCAATTTGAAAACTTCGAGGTCATGCCGTTAAAATATAAACTGTGAAGTTCGCCCGGATCGAATGGCGCGAAATTAGAAAAGATCGGTCTATAACACTGTCTATTATTTAAAATAACATGCGAAGTGGTCGAAAAGGGGTAGTGGTCGGTAAACCGGTATGTTTACCCTATGTTTCATTTTTTAGCATTTTAGACATAGCTTCAGTAATTAAGTAAATAAGAATATAATTAAATAATTTGTGCAATTTCCATTAAATGGTACATCGATAAACTAAGTGTACGGCCCTTCTTCCTCCTGATTGACGGAGTAAGGATGCGAGCGCACTTCGAGGAAGCCTGCCTCCTGTCACAATCTTGCCTGCTCCGTGGCGCATGCGAAACGCCGCCGACACTGTGATCGAAGATAACACTTATGATTTAGACCCAACTACAAAAAGTTGAATTCGAACAAACAAATACCTAGTCATTATCGATATTTAACTTCATTCTCTTTGCATTTTGTAACACTAAAATCACATTTAATTTCCTATAATCACTGCAAATGCTACATCATGTGCTAGAAAAATTGATCGGGTTTAAAGATATTAACACGAAATCATAGAAATTATAATCATTTTCAAATCTTAAATAACTGCATATTATTTGTAACCAAACATGTAGGGCAGTTGTAACGCTGGCAGGTCTACGATCAAGATAACCGATTATTAATCGCCATTAATTACTGCTGGTGTTAGTTCGACCTTTATCTGGACAAATTTACTCGGAGTTTGGACAAAAAAATTGTAACAAAAAGCGTGAAGAAAGGTACAGTCGCAGTTAACACCATCCCTCCGGTGACCGCTTCACCTGTTCATTGTTTGCTGGCGGCCACGGCGGATGCAAACAAAAGGGTTCAAATATCACAGCTTTCTGAAGATAATAGCTGGCGCTGTTATAAATCTTTATCGATAATAACTGCACTTGTTGTGAAATATATTGTTTAATGTGTGGTTAGTTATGATTTATCAAATTTATTTTTAATTCGTACAACATTTAAAAATATGTCTTGCCATACAGAAATAAATTCTCGAGTCCAAATACTTATATTGTATGCTGATATTATTTCCGTTTCAATCATTAAATATTATTAGTACTCACGTAAATTGACAAACCTACAACTGCACTGTTAAATCGTTGATGTATTAAGCTTAATATGTTGCTATTAATTTTCAATATTCAAGTAACGAGTTCAGATTCACATGATCGTGCGAAACGGATGTAGGGTACACCATAAAATATAAAACAACTGCATACAGGACTTTAGTCTTTATGTTATTGTATTATAGCCAAGTTAGAGCAAGCTGTACCCAGAGTCGGCGATAAATCCCAAGTTCGCCGTCGGGCCCGCTTTCGGGATCCATCAATCATTATGTTATAGCGACGTCGCTGGGGGTTTCGTTCTATAGACTAATTCATAATACTTTATATTCATTATTACGTTTTAATATTATATTAAAAACAAAGTAATTGTAATGTGATAAGATGAAATCGCAATCAATAATTGTAATAAGTGATTTTATGAAGTCTGTCCGTCATTATAATATTTTTTCGTAATATTCATATCAATACATATAAATAAAAGTGATGTGTCTGTTTTCAATTTCAAATTAATAGCATTTTCAGTAAATGCATATGAAACTAGATACGGTACTTACATCACAAAAAGGTTTTTTATTATATTTGTCTGTCTGTCTGTCTGCTGTCTGTCTGTTTGTTCCGGCTATTCTGAATCTCTGTCTCTCTCTGGCGGTTGAAATCATTTCAACGGGATCTTTACTTGCAGATAGCTAATAAATTAATGATATAAGAAATAACTTTGGCTACTTTTGTTTTATTAGAACATTATAAAAACCGTTAAATTTATTTTAACTTACGCGCAGCGAAGCAGGCCGAGTTTGCTGGTTATTAATAAATATCCGTACCATCTCTTATTTTGTATCTACATATATCACTCTCTCCACACTCATATCATACCCCACTAAGTAAAGAAGTTACTTAATACCTTTGAGTGTAAAATACTTTAAAGAAAATACAGCAAACTTGCGGATAATTATCAAAAAATGAAGAAATGCAAATAGCAAACGATCTATGTATATCTATCTTCATTGTAAAAAAGTGTTGTTATGTGTAATATTATGTTGCAAAAATATTATTTACGTTGCAAAGTTTTTAGTAAACCTCTGCACATTGTATTACACTGTGCAATATTCTAATGACTCTTATTAAAAGCTAAACTGTTTTTAAGTAGGAGGGTATCCGTGATACATGATAACTAGCAGCGGTGGGACGCGACGGTACGTTCAATCAAAGGAATTTACTCAATACGACTTAGCCCCCCAATTTAGTGTAGTCTTATCATGCAAAAATATGTTTATCCTCTAGTAAGTAGTCGTCTCATTTGTGTTCGTTCAAATGTCAATAATATACAAATATAATAAAAGAATCTGTTCCTTAACTATTTTTGGGAAAATGTTATAGAAATATTTTTATAATCGATGTACTTAGTCGATTTAGGTTTTGTTTGTATGGAATGCTTCATGATAAAATTACAGGACAGATTTTTATGAAATTTAGTATGATAATTCATAATTGCTGGTTATCCATCACAATTCGGAGAAATCTCTACTTACCGAGCGGAGTGAGGGTGAGCCGCTAGTTCTGCAATTTTTTTTCCGGTAAATATTACGTAACTAGGTATGTATCTGACATCTGTGTATCGTAAATGACATCCTACTACGAGTAACATGT
Organism: Boloria selene; assembly: GCA_905231865.2. Lineage (NCBI taxonomy): Eukaryota > Metazoa > Arthropoda > Insecta > Lepidoptera > Nymphalidae > Boloria > Boloria selene. Next base: position 8,703,292 of record HG993137.1, on the reverse strand, counting down.
GGGATAAATTAGAATTGCGTTTAAATATAAGATCAATTCGTTAGTTAATGACAACTAAAAATAAACCTTTTAAATATAATTCCAAATCGAAAAATATTATCTCTTTTAGAAATTTTAAATAATTAGGTGATTTATAAAAATTATGTGTGTTTTTCAAACTTACCATTACGATGCAACTCACATAAAGCAGGTTATTAGGGCCAGAACAATAACACTAAAAGAGGCGATTTATAAGCACCAGTGGGCACAAACACATTTTGGCATGCTATTTTGATTGATTCTTGCTTAATATGCACCCGGAGATATTAAGGGTTTCGTTCAAATTTGCACCCTATACCCAGCTTAATAGGTCATATCAGAGTACCCAAGTATCACGGTCACGTGCGATATTATGCTGAATCTAATTTCACCCTTAACATGAATATTATAGAGTACAATTTTGAATTTAGAGTCCAAAAATGTGTGTCAGGTGAATGTAATATATACAATGAGCTGCAGCTTTGCCCGCAAGCATGCGATTAGAGGAAATTATGGAATCTATGTCCGTTTGGCCACAGAGCTAGGTGTTAAAGAGGCGACACTGTTATTATTTAGATGTCTCTATTCACGAAGTTACAAGCAGTTTTGACTATTTTCAACCAACATAAAAAAGGAGGGTTTTCTTTATTGAGTTGTATTTTAAGTAGTCAAATATCATTTTATAAATGTCGTCAATTATTCATTTTAATATGAAAAAAAATTATAATAGGCTTACTACATAATATTATGAAAAAATAATAATATTTTTTATGTACATTCAACTTCAAGTTCATTTTTTATTATTATTATTAGTTAACGTAATACATATCTGTGTCTAACGTCAAAACATTAAAGCTCTAGGAGTTATAGGGTAATATTTTGATTGCATTGTAGTTATGGATGGAGTAGAGCAAATTGCGCAGTTGGCTTTTGAACCCGATGAGTGAGCCTTCATCGTATAGCCTTATGTGACCTCGACACTATTTTCTACACTTCACCATGACGCTTAAAATATTAGCAATATCTTACATATAAACGGTTTATAAGTATCCCATCCTCAGTTACATCATGAGAATTATACTATCTACTTAGGCCATAACAACAATGAATGTTCACATTTAGAAGTAAAAGCCTGCGGTAGATCCAACAAAAGCCACTTGATATATCTTTCAAAAAAGCAGCATAGGTAATACACTATGCATCAAAGCGGGATAAACCAACTAGCCCACTCATAATATTCCTATATTATGAGACTTGATTGAGCCTAATTCTTTAGTTCTTTATTGATACTTTAGTTTATTGAAACAAAATATTAATATTTACATGCAATTATACGCTATAATAAGTCTATATAAATAAAACTTTAAATTAGCAAAAAGGTAGTTTTTAGGTAGTAGACGTCCACTTAGAACAGATTTGGCGGTAGGGCCGGAATAGACCACCTTATTCCGGCCTCGTAAGTTTGTATGAAGGTCCTTCATATTTTGTGCTACAAGCTTTAAATTTGGGAGCCCTTACTTACTTTGATTTGGGAGTGAACCCGAGCGAAGCGAAGGTGAGTCGCCAGTACGTTTTAAAATACGTTTAAAATACGTATTTTCATTGTTATAGCTACAGCGTTATTTTAGTATTCTGGATTGCTTATTATTGTCACATGTCACTGATTGATGCTATGCATCATGTACACCTATTGCGATGTCGATGTAATTCCTGATAATGACACAATTAATAACCCTTCTAAGCAATCGGCGATAGACGGTGAGTTCCCGTGAATCAAGCTGCAATCAAGCCTTACCTCATTATATTGTCGATACTTCCTTCGTGCGCACGAACATCGTTGAGCTACACCTCTATTTACTGTCAAACTTAATTCCTTACTCGTGTCGTTCGAAAGTTCATGCCCGCTCAGTTTTGCTATTCTGCTCTTGCTATTGCGGTTCTTTGATAAATTTCCTAAGATTTAACACGAATGCAGCCGCCAGTTATGAAAGAGGATAAGCGAAGCATTACACAGCATTATACTTATTTGTCAGCAGCGGCACTAGAAACTACTAAGATTTTCTTATGTAATAAAACTGACGATTTCACCTGAATTTTTCCCATTTATTTAATTTTATTTCAACTTAAAATAGGTGTAAAACAATCCAGTAAACCGGTATTCTTTGAGTTTTCTTGACATGATGAAAACAATATATTTTTGTGGTTCTAGACTAAGTCTACAGCAAGTTACGTAGAGTGGGGAAAATTTATTATATAAATATAAATTTGTGATGCTAGAGAACAAATGTTTTTTGTCACTCAATATGTCTTATGATCTGTTCTTCATTTTATAAACAGCATTTCTCTTTTAATATTATATTAAAAGAGATTTGTCTAATCTTAACGAAAAGTTTAGAAGGGTAGTCAATTCATGCGTAAAATGCAGCGCGTTGATGAGTGATTACTTAGCGGCCATAATTTAGGCTAAGCGAAGGAGCGACCTCTTGACTGCTAGTTAGCTTCACTTGTTGTGCGCACGCTCGCATTTGAACAGATTAAGAAAAAAATATGGAATGGGATTTTTTAAATAATTTCTTATAATATAAATAATAATTTGAAAGTATTACATTATGTGATCTGTGGTATTACTTATCATGACGTATTATAATTTAATGCTTTTACTTAACAAAAAAAAGGAGTGAGACGTGTATTAAAAGAATTTGACGTAATGACATCTTATGATGGCATTTTACCTGGTAACTTTAAATATTTGATTTAACACAAGGATGAAGACTTAAGACTAGGAAAATATCAAAATTTTATATTGTTAACTTAAATTTAAGTTACGAAATAAGCAACCAAAACTGCAAAGCATACTTAAGCAAGTCAATAGTCATGCTTTATACAATAACATAAGATAAGTTTATACAATAACCATATTTATTAAGTCCTTTTCCACAACAACACAACCGTAACGGACATTAAAATATCGACGAACATTTATTCATATTAGTATCATTTCTTTATCAGTTTATTATCGATTGTCTCGTGCAGCTCTGTTGATGCTTTAAGTATACAAAGATGATGATATATATCATATTATAAGTAAATATAAGTACAATTACATTTTTTTATTTTGAAAACTCTGCATGACTTTGTTTGACTGTAAATTAATCATATGCTATTTGATTGTATCAGTGGTAATGCCAGAAGAGATTAACTAATTTAAAATAAGTATGAAAGGCCCTTTTTATAAAATTTTAAGAAAAATGAATATTAAAATCAAGATTCATTATATAACAAATTAGTCAGTCATCATAAATCATAAAGTACAAAAGAATTTTTATCAAGCATTCTTCGCTGACACGAATCTAAAATGAATTACTGGATCGTCATTCAAATATACCACCGTAAGAGTTTATTGTTAGTCCTATTAACTGCTTCAGAAGTTCATAGTATTTTTTGTGTTCAATAAACACTGTGACATCTTTTGTTACCATTTCGTACGAGTGGGTCTCTCATTGTAACGTTTGTGACCCCTTTGCTTACCGCGTCTTTTCAAAGCTCACGGTGAACATTGTAAGCGTATTTTGACACATTGCCTTTCATTGTTTACCTTTTTGGAGGTCGTAAATTTTATTTTTCTGTTATAATTCCTTAAGACGCTTCACGTTGACAGTGATAAGGGATTAACTTGATGTTATGTATTCATAGGAATTTTGTTATAGAGCATATTAAAAGTTGAGCGAGTTAACTACAAATATAACAAATGTTAACAGCCGATGATGTAGCTTCCTATTAAATTTCAGAATCGGACCAGTAGTTTCAGAAATTACTAACATAAATACAAACTTCGTCTGCGTGACATTATTAGAGTAGGGTGCGTAGGGACGTATAATTCGCGTCATGTAAAAAGAACGCTGGCTGTCAAGTTGCGCAGAGACGATTTATCGGCCAATTTGGTGGTAAGACGCGGGGCGCGGGACGGTGAGGCACGCGCCGCATGCTTTTCGGCTCGCTATTGGTTTGTCAGTTTAAAATACCATCGCGTACACAAAAGTTATTAGATACGAAATGATTTTATATAAAAAATAGTGAAAAAATATTTTTGACGTATTTTGTTTTATAAATAGAGAGTCTGATAATAATTCAGTTAATAATTAAAAAAATATATTTAACGAATTAATTTAATTTTTTGTAAGTAGATTATACATTCTACACTGAATCAAACATATTTTATTAATTAATAGAATTCTATTTAATGACATTCTATCTAATATATTTTTCAATGTACCTACCAATAATCAATATACATCGTGAGCGAAAGGCTAGTTCAAAAATAAAAGAATATGCTTAGGAATTTCGCATGTGAATGTACCCATGCGCAAACACACCCCCCGCCACTTTCTTCCAGCGTTCTTTTTACATGACGCGAACTGTAGGTTAGTTAAATTTTTTAGAGATGAGATATTTTTCCTAATTGAAATATACCTATGTGACTGGCCCGACTGACCAGCTATCATATTAAAATCTGTCAGACATATTCGACAAATATTAAGTGATCGTGTTCCGTGTATCTGAACTAGTATGCAGTGTGTAAGTAAGCAGGTGACAAAAGCATGCGGCATCTTTTGGTCCGTAGACCGAGACAAACAAGTGTGATAACCAATTGAGGAGTGTCACCGTCACAATAGTCACAGTAGCAACTAGCAGGCTTCCGCGTACTATATCGTTAAGAATTATAAACATTTAGAACAGACTTTCAAATAAATATTATTGAAATTATATTTTTTTCCAATCATATTTTCATATTATTTTATAAAAAAGATTCTTTTTATCACCTTAACACATTTAGACATTTGATAATTTAAAATTTATGTTACGCACATCTCATTATATTTTTAATGATGTTACTATCTAACCATAAAAATAAAAGTAGGTAAGTAGTAGGTAGTCTTTAATCAATGCTATTATTATTTTATGATCATCATTACTTTGTTCATTTTATTCGCCACATAAAAGTTGTTTAGCCTAGGCATAACTTAACATAAAATACTTAAGATGTTATAAACTAGTATGCACTGTTCACACTTAATGAAAACACATTGTTGTGGACGAATGTTATTCGTTAGTAGGTATATTATTATTAGTAGAGTTTAGCTTGAAAAGAAATATTTATTAAAAACAAGGTCTGTCGACTTTTAGGCCTTTCAAGATCATAATTTGTGTCGAGGTGCACATATGCTACGGTAAACAATTAGCATAAATTTAAAATCCCCACATTTAAAGAGACCGCCTCTGGCACGGTTTCAACTATTCATTTTTAGGATTACCTAACCAAATGGCAAAACGGCAAATAGTTTCATCATATCTCTTTTATATTAAAAGAAACTAAATTTACTCTCTCAAATACTGATAAGGATAGTGTATATAACACACAAAATAGATTTTGGAAAAGATACTTATGTTAAATAATATCTACTTTACGCATGAGGTAATATTGATTAAATTATCTTTATTGGCGCTATTACGCGGTCTCAAAACACTTTTAGTTCCTTAGTATCATTAAAATATAGTACTATATAAAAGTTATAGTTAATTTAACTTTAATATTAATTTAATTTAATAAATATATATATAAATAAAAATAACTACTTCTTACACAACCACTTGTACGAACTTATAGGTAAATAAAAAGGCAAAAGTGCAGTAGGTATTTGGTGGTGGGTACGGAACCTTCAGTACGTGAGTATAGCTCGGATTTGCTTAATTCACAAAATAAACTTATTATGTACTTATACTTATATAATTAAGTACTTTCTGGGCGTACACTGCGGCAGTTACCCTTAGATATTTAAGATATTTATACGATAGAGTTATTACCGGAAATAAATTCAACGTTAGTAATATGTATTTCATAAACATTACACCCTTGCCTGGGAAGTTGGAATGGATATAAACCAATAAACTACTAATGTCTCTACTAATCACTGCACCAGTTCCTTCAAGTTTAGGTAAAATTAATTACGTATTTTTTAGTGTTATTTATATGCTAGGGGCCCAGTATTACGACTAATATAATATATTTTGTATGAACTATGTTTGTCTATGAACGTGCCTACGTTCGTAGACCTAAACAGTGAACGAATGAAAAAACTTAAAATAAACAAAGAAAAGATTACTTGATTTACGTAATAGTATGGCGAGAAAAAAATATTTAAGAGACAAAAAGAAACCAATTTTTATAGAAGTAAGTCAATTATTTTAAATTCTATATAAAAAAACCAAAGAAGTATATAATACAATTCAGTTGATTTATTACTCTCACCAGTCACGAGGAATTTCCGTTATATACTCGGCCCCTAATGCTTAGTCATTGGCGAGCATTCCCCTACAATTAGCCTTTTATTGCCGCTCCCATTGGAGGTACACTGTAATGAAGTACATGCTAGCTATAATACATATTTAAATCGCTTTTAAAAAAAGCTTTAGCATACAAACACTATGTAGCATGAAGTTAGTAGTTACTTATTTGATATAAGCATATATAAGCATAACCATCATCCTTTTTGGGAGTCGGCTAAAAGACAGTGCATAGACTTTTAACAATGTTTTAAATGTGAATGTTTGTTGGTTTACTTTTTACATATTCATAATGTATTTAAACTAAGACTTTATTTGATTTGTAAATTTTATATTCATAAACGACTTTTTGTTTATTAGCACTGACATGATCACATCTCACAATACCACAATGTTCTATATTAATTGCAAACGTTTAAAACTAATTAAAAACAAAATATACATACCGTTACTTTTTAATATCGAGTTTGGAATGAAAGAAATTTCCCATCATTTTATAAAACAATGGATGAGGGCAGTTGCTTTGTGAGGTTATCTTTCTTTCAATCATAATAAATACTTTAGTTGGTATATAAGTTAGAGAAAATGATTTGAAGAAAGCTTTAAGTTTATGTATGTGTATATAAGTATATTATATTGAGATAAATACGTATTCTATTAGTATAGAAATAAAGTTATTTATACAGTTACAGTTAAGTATCGCGCCGAAAAGTACATATTCTAAAATTTTAGATTTATTAAAGTGATTTAAATGGCGCTAAGTAGTTTATAAGTGAGGAACGGTCTAAGACATTATCATATATACACACTTTACTGGGCTCTTTATTCATTAAGAACTACAACAAAAGTAACATAAATTAATATACCTAGGCGTAATTTAATAGAATACTTCAGTAGTTTTAACTGACAACTTACGATTATATACATAAACAAATTGTATTCATTAAGAAAACGTATTCCATTTTACTGTACATGCGTTAAAGTTTTTTGTTTAATTATTAAATATTAGATATGTGTAGCGATGGTCACGGCATGTTCGTTTGAGGAGACTCGGTTGATGGGGTTTTAATTGCCGCGGCGTAAACAATCCGCCCTTACGTTCCAGTGAATTTCGTTTAGATGTTATTATTGCTGATAATTCTAAGTATGAATATATTATTTTAACCCGTCACGCTGGATGGTTGGGCATTTTTGAGAAAGAAGCAAAAATTATTTCGAGTATATTATACTTACAGACGTGTTATTTATAAAATATTTTTATAAACCTTTGTACATAGATGCCAATTTAAAGCGTTATTATATTGCTCATTTATTTAAATATTTTTAATTTACGCTTGATGGCTTGTATGTGAATGTGATTAATGCAAGAATAAGATATAATAAAAATAGAGCCTCTATATCAAATTAAATGAAAATCTTCTATAACTTAATTACTCAGTAACGCCAAATATAGTCACTTTTACTTTATTATAGACCAGTTTTTATACTTTAAGACGATGACTTCTTCGTCGTATATTAAAACGATTCATAAAACTGTTTGCTACATCTTTATAGTGTGATAATGATTATACAGCAATAAGCAAATCAAACAATCCCGTATGCAGACACCTGTCACAACCTAACTATCTCTTCTTTTTGTACGTTCTTATAAATGATCCTGCGCCCTGGATCCCACTATTTTAAAATTCTAAGTGCCGGTCATCGTAATATCGCAAGGTGTGCGTTTGAATATGATTAGCAGCTTGTCAAAAGTAAGTTAGGGGTACAATGCATTCAAAAATAATCAAAGGGTTAAACTGATATTTTCATAAATAATTAATAGGTACCTTTTTGTTCTTGGCTTAAGAAATGCCATGCTGTCGTGATACGTTGGTCGTGATAAAACACATTTTGTAAGTAATAAATATTGTATGTTTTCAATATTTATGTTTTGAGCTATATTTTGCTATTTTCAGCGAAACCTTATTTTTCAAACTCTCAAAGAGAAATTGATTTGGATTATTAAAGCATTTGTAAAAGAGTATATTAGTAAGTAAGTATAATAGTGATTAGTAGAGACTAGAGAGTATGAATGATCGATTTGATTTTTAGTGGAAAGAACAATATGTGGGTATGCAGAACATCAATATACTTATATAATAGAAAAAGCTTATAATTTTTATTGGCTGGGTATAAAATTCCATTTTAATATTAGGTGTATTATATATTTTTTTATAATTTTCTTATTGCTGTTTTCTAGGATTTTATATTACTTTTGATTCATAGTTCAATGATAAGTTACATTGCTGATATTTATTGTGGATGTTTCAAAATAAAGGTGGCAATCCTTATATATAGAGGTAGTAGATATAATTGAGGTTGGAAACTAGAAAAAATTATCAACAGAGCTTCCAAAAAAGTAATACTTACTATGTAAATTATAAATTTATTTTTTAACTACCCAAGAATATTTAAAATAAAACATAAGTTTAATTAAATATTTATCACCTTATACCTAATTGTTTTAGTATTTACATTCAATAGATTTATCCTAACGATAAAGATTAAGAAATGGGTTTATAATACAGTACTTTAAATCAATCTGATTTAAGTTAGAGTATAATTTTATTTTACTACACCTTAATATACAAATAAAAGACTTCCCTCTGTTATCTCCCGTGTAACAAATTAATGTATGCAGATTATTTTCGTTTATAACAGGCCTTATTAGTTCACTCTATCTCTCGATCTACCTAATTAATACTTTAAACGTTTATATATGCACTATATATTCGAGTCATTAAGTGTTTTAGTGATGAAAAGAATATCTAAGTAGTATCAATAATGTGTAGATGTAAGAAGATATGCGACCCTCCGCTAACTACAAATGTCTACCAATATGAAGGGGTGCTAAATCGTCCAGACGGTGAATTAACATATCAGTTTGTAAATCATTTGTATTGCTTATCTTGTCTTTGCTATTGTAACTTAAACGATATTTTTCGCCATATGTCATCGGAAACGTAAGACATATAAATATAATAATCGAGTAGGTAAGTACGTATCACCTAATTTCCTTACTAGGAATTTTCTTTTAATAAATTAGTTATACTATAATGACCTCGATAGCGCAGAATTTTACGTTAGCTTACTCTAATCTCAACTCCAAAACTCGCGCAGTTTATATGCTTTTGTTGTAAAAAATAGCAAAATAGAGACAATTGACAAAACTTCGTACACTTATAACGTTATTAGTGAAATTATTTTCACTCACGAATTTAGAAACAACTATTTTACTATATTAACCAAATTAGGCAGTATGAGTATCGCACTTGTTTGGGAACCCAAATGAAGAGGAAATTAAAAAATCTAGGTTCTCGCGAATCTTTTTAAACACTTTTCGAAATATATGTGAAACCAAACCTAACCCCTCATATAATAAAATGGCACATTTTTTATTATTAAAAATGATAAGTTGTTTGAATTCTTTTTACTGTAGGTTAAGCAAAATTGTTATAGAAGTTAAATAAATTAACTTACGAACAGTCTCTAGGAAAATTAGTAATTTTATCTAAGAATTAAGTAGGTACACATCCAGATTATACTCGTCTTTTATAGTTTACCCTATTATTTTAGAACATTCAATTGCATCGGCGTTTGTTTAAGTACGAGTATGTAGAGAATTATAAAATCTGATATACGGAGAAGCATACTAAAGACAACGTAATATTAAAGAAAAAACATCTATCTACGCTTATCTTTACGAGATCGCTTTAAGGGATTGCCTTTAATCCCATAAATGTCACAGAACATGAAGCTTATTAGGAGAGGAAAGTTATGGTCTTACAAACTATTAGTAAGAATTGTACTGTACAATAAACCTCTATTCTTGTCAGCCTCCTTAGAAAAGTGCATTTGTACAACCTATATGGCTATTAGAAAAATAAAAATACATGAGAATAATGTACGTGGACTATATTATGTTATATACTTTTGATGTGTAACATCTTTTCTCTCGCTTTCCTGCAATATATGGAACAAATTTGGTAAAACGGGACGAAAATATATGCCGGAAAAGGCCGTCCTATATTAATAATTTTTTTTGGTTGATAATAAGAACCCAAAAAATGGAGACAATTAATTATTAATACGTAATATAAATTAAGGTAATTAATTAAAAAAATAGTATTTAGATTTTTTATTTCGATATTATTTTTTCTTGTAGTAGCTAGCTACCTACGAGTAGGTACTTTGGAAGTAGAGTGCAGTTTTATCTGAGCGTACACTCACGAAGACCATAGTATGAATGTCTTAGGTGTGATACATAGGTATACTTTTTATGATCAAGAGCACGAAAAGTTACTTTAAATTATAATAATAGATTGCATAACATATGACCATTGTAGCTATATCATGATATAGTTCTTTGCAAAATTATTATAGAAAAAAAATGTTTTCGGAAAACATTCAATTCTCTTATTAATTTCTTCTTATTATAATTAATTCAAAATTGTTTTAATAAAACTATAGTTTTTAATCATTATATTAATGATTGTGTATTCTACACATTTTAATTAATTAAGGTGTCGGACATGTGTAGTTATAGAGTCGACATGAATACTGTGGCTTGACGCACTTGTTCGTGGTGTCATCTGATAACAAGGCAATCAATTGTTCGAAGTGCACATTGTTGTCACAATATCATTATTCCGAGTAATTACGTGAAGTACACGCTTGACATGCAATAGATATAAAGTGATTAATACTTATCTTATACATAAATATATTGTATGGTGTAATGTCATAAATGATTTGACATATTATAATCGGTTAAAAACGATTAATCTATGCATAATAAAATGGTCAAAATATATATAGATAGTTATAATTATTTTAAAATAAGTTTGATTGTTGCGTAAAAAGCGTAAAAATTGATTAAAATAATGAAACTTTTACATATTATTAAGAGTAGTATTCAGCGCGTTACAACAGTAGCTCTGTCGTAGAATGTTATATGTAGTTTTATTTAATTATTTAAATAAAATAAATATGACTAATTAAATTAATGTTTATAGAATTTGTGTATTGAAAGTTAATGAAAATAAAAAAAACATTCCCAATAGAAACAACTGACGAAAGGTTGTAAAAAATTTTTGGTTAATTAATTATAATATTGAATTATTATAATAAAATAACTTTATAGTAAAATAGTCATATAATATATAAATTGTATTTTACTTTATGATTTATTTAATCCCTATTGAAAATTGCTTCCAACGGCGCAATGTGAAGCAAATGTCATACCCCCAAGCACATTTCTAGCTTTAATCATAAATCTTAGGGCGTACGCAAACTGTAATCGACTTGTAAATTAAATTCGAATGAATACTTTGGATAGCAAAATAGTATTGATGTATTAATATTTTATTAAAAACTAAGGTGAATTAAAGTGAAAAAAAAATCTAGAAATAATGTTTAAAATTGAAAAATATAAAGATTGCAATTATTAAGAAACTTTGCAGATATATTACTCGAACAAACGTATGTCTAATGTTATAATTGTAATGATATGAAACTAAGGAAGATAATAAGGCTAGGGTAGTTAATGTAACTCTTGTTGGAAAAATAGTTTATTTTTTATTCATTTAGATTGTGTAGAGTCTGCGTTTGCTCTTATTTAAAATTCGCCCCTGAGTCGTCACCGATATGCAAATGACAGGCGACATTCGAATACAAAAAGCTCGGGCGCGGTGGCAGCGAGTATATCAATCGATCAACGCCGGATACGGGTTGGAATACGTCTTCATTGTGTTCATTAGCGTCGGAGTCGCGACCACACCTGCCTCGGAGTATGTCCGGCATTTTACAGGAGACGTGTATTTACGAAAACCTCGTTTTGTTTAGGCGTTTATTTATGGCGCACTTTAACTTGCAATTTGATTGTCTTTTTGCATCCTTTTTGAATCTATTTTAAATATATGTTTGATTAATGTGTAAGGTACAATGTAATATATTTAAAATCATTAGTATCGTTGTTGTCGAACATGAACAATGACTGTTATCGATACGACTATGTTATAGAATTTTTGTCTGTGGCTCTGTCTGACTGTGACCGCAGCAAAGATCACTGGACAGATTTTGGTAACATACTAGTGTTATAGATAGCAGCTGGTTCCTAGCGTCATCATGTAGGTATGGTACTTATTTAATGGATAGGTTTTACTGCTGGAAAATATTTCATCTCTCTCATCTCTGAGAAATATCAACTTACCATTATAGTGTAAGTACGAACGAAAGGGCAAGCCCGAGCGGAGTGAAAGTGAGTCACTAGTGTAAAATATTTTTTTATTATAATTTTTTTATATTATTTAAATTCAAAATAAAATATTTATTCAAAAAAGTCATCATGCCATAGAAATAAAAAAATATGTTTGGTACCTAAACCTATTTTATAGAATATCAATTGTTAAGCACTATGGTATACGAGTAGGCCAAAATATTGCCTCTAATTTAAATACACACATAACCAATAATTACACTGAATGAATCTATTAAAATACTATTATCATGCAATGAAAATTAAAGTCACTTCGATATCATTTAATTCATCTAATTTGAAGGACACGCATTCATTTAATTTTCTTTCACGCTTTCAAAAAAAAACACGATGCTATCAGATTGAGACCGTTACAGCTATTATACTATTAAACACCCTAATTACAGATCAAACGTCGCAACCACAAAACCTCCATCTCGCAATACTTTTCAACTTTTGTGTCGTATTCACGGTGTGAGAGCGGTAGTTTAGTGGTTTTGTAAATTACTTTAGGTCCCGTTTAACGCCATGCAATAAAAAATACCTATTCTTATAAAAGCAATTATTTTATATAGTGTCGGCCTGTGATCTATGATTATAGGAGAAACTTTTATAAGTGTTCTTATTGAATTATATTACGAAATATATTAGTAATTTTTCCCTTTGGAGAGGGCTCTTCGAACATCAAAAACTAACATTTTTTACTCGAGACTCAAATAAAAGTAGTCGGTTTTTTTGTTCCGCCCTAACATATAGTTTCGCCTTTTTTATGCTATCCTTATGATATGATATGATACGATATTTAATAATTTAACTTTGCCTATTAAATACAGTTTTCGTTAGATACTAGGGAGTCGCTACACTACCTTTCTTTTATCTTTCCAAACGTTTATTCCCCCATTTTTTTGTATCAATACTGAAACCACTCTTAAAACATTCCCAAAAAAGAAAAACTGAATTATTCATTTATTTCAGCACAGCCTTTGAGCTTTAGCCGTTTTTCGGACTGATGAACGGCAATTGACTATGTTAGTTTTACGTAATATAGAAAATTGAATTATTTTTATACGTATATATCATTCTGCAATAATTATTTTGGTAAAATATTAATGTCATTCAAAACGATAGTCGATACATTACTTTTAAAGTGTAAAACCTCAAAACCGCATTTACTTCCGTAGTTTTGTTGTGATTTTCATTGTTTGTTATTTTTAAGGGAGACCAGAAATACTTATCAACAATTTTCTTTTGTTACAGGAACCGTATGCTTTTGTACTAAAATACAATTACAATATAAGTAATATTTCTTGAAACATAATATTCTGTTGCTATTAACAAAAGATATTTTATGAATGTAGGTACTTACTTAGGCATAAGTAACATGAAGAGTAAATACTACTACTTATATGAATGTAATATAGGGATCAAAATCAATGCCAAGAAAAAGATCTCGCCTTACCATTTTCAAGGACTGCAAGGAGAATGATAATAATTTATTGGTTTATGAAAGATTTCTGGCAAACTGAGAAGAATTTATTTTTTTGAAAATTACTTTCAAACAATTGATTTATTTTATATATAATACTTTATTAGATTTACGCAAATATTAGAATTTTTAAGGAAAACTATGTTTGTTAAATATATGTTGGGAAGTTATTAATAACTGAGTTATCATTAATTATAAGTACCTACGTAACCTAAGTACATAGAAGGTTTGTAGAAGAAACTAAGTATTTAAAATATGAAATAATTATATTTCTACTTCTTTATAATAGCAAAATTATTTTCTCTAATAGTGTGATCTAAAAGAATTATTATTAAAATATTTTGTAGTTAGGTATTTAATAACGAAAATTAGTTAATAAATATAATTTTAATCAACTTTGAGGAAGTAATCATTTTGAAAGTAATGAAAAACCATTGGACCGTTTTGTTAGTCTGTAATAAACTTTAATAAGCCTTTATCGCATACATGTCTAGTGTTTGCTAGAACATGTACCACCTTAAACCGAAGCTCTGGCGTCTCAGCTATAAATGTAGTCAACCGTCCATTTTCCTACTATCGCGACTACAGGCACCGAACACGCAGCTTCGACTAGCTTCCAAAAGTTATACGTTGTAAGAAAGCAAACGCTTTAAACTAAAATAAGTTTTATAAATATAACGGTAGAGTTCGAAATGCTATTTTGGAGTCTTCTGTTAGGAGAATGCATTGTAGCAAGAAGTTTATTAGCATAACGAACCGCGCGCAACTTAACGCAATATGCTTGGTCACGCTGCCCCCCGACGTTGGTCGCAATTTCCACAACACTCTGTGAAAAGTGGTGTGGAAACAAACACAAGACACATTAAATTTATTTATCTTTAGATTCAGACCGTGCCGGCTATCGCAATGCTGTACAGCACGCTGAAGGTGTTTTAGATTATATTTATTTTTGCTTGCTACAACAATGAATATTTTATTTATAATACACTCATGTATGTAGATAGATATATGATAACCAAAAAGACATGTACAAATGAATTTAAAGTTTTAGACAGCAGTTACATGATGGTTTATTTAGTCTTTATTTTAGTTCGTAGTAGATTCGTAATTATCGTCTATTAGTCTAGGAAATAGGAATACCTAAATACGGTTGGTTGACAATGAAACAGTAAATGGAGGAGCATCAAATATATTAACATATTCAATTTAACATTTAAATAGTAACTCGAAGTACTTCCCCTTAAAAACAGTAAGGCTATAAACATATGACTTCGCTTACCATAACAGTGGGGTGACCTAGGAGGTAACATGAAATTCGTGTAGCGCCGACCAAACTCGCTTTTCACGTAAATCCAATTTGTGTGCTTCGTACGAAAGGGCGACTCGTGGCTGACTGTAATTATTCACGTGTTATGACATCTCATTTGCATATAATCGGTTAGCCAGTCCCCGATGCGTGAGGTAACGGCGCAGGCCATTCACACGAACCCATTATATCTTGATTAAAGCCAGCCTATGAGAAGCTACTAATTAAAAAACAAATTTCCCAAAGATGTATCGTAAATATGCAAGAAAGTACCTGCCAAATAATTTAAGTGACCTGAAAGATATAAAATTATGATATGAGTAGATTATTTGAGAATTCATTAGTCAGAACAAACAATAATGTTATATTACTTTTACGATTTAAAAAAATATCAAATTTCAGTAAGAATTCTATTAAATTTTATAAGAAATCTACTTTAAAGTTGTTAATGTCTCTAAAGTAGTAATAAAATTAATTTAATCAAATCAAAGCCATTTTGACCCTTAATAAATTGTAATTAATTATTTGACTACAAATTGGACTGACTGTACCTATCTAACCAAGTCTGGATAGATAATAATCTTTGTTTTAAATGCAAAAAGTCAGTACCCGTCATATAAATTACCAGTAATAAAGTATGTCTAAATCCTTATGCAGAATGGAAAGCGGAATGAGATTAGTGTGTGCGAGCGAGGAATCTGCATATTTGCATGTACTGCGCCGTTTGTGCATATCTATGCATATCGCTTTCCGAAACCCATTGTGCCTAGTGCAGACCGCGAAATGAGCTAAATCGCCAACTTTATTTGCGAAATAAACCGATAGTAAAACATTAAATGGTGAATGAATATAATACATGACAAACTCATAGTATAATAAAATATATCCTCCTACTTACGTGTGAGTAGTTACTACTTTTTTGATTTACACCAATTTTTGACATCATATCTTTTCGGATACTGTTGGGGTTTTATTTAGATTTTTAGTTCATGATGTTGAGAGACTAAGATTTTTGATGTCTCAGAGGGTCATATATGTACTTGTTACAGACAGTGCCTACCCACAATTTTCAGATTTTTTTATAATATTAAAAATATTAAGTACTACAGGTACCTATTACAGGTACATATATTTAACTAATAAAATTGCAGGATATTGTAAGCTTGTAAACTCGCATATGTTAAAAAATATAGTTCTATAGTTTCTTTTTTCTTGGGTATTATTTTGCAGACCCTCCTAAGGTCTGCTATCTAATCACAATATCTATACAGTTTAGACATACGTCCAAGACAAACGTTCATCAGTGGAAACCGTATGTGAAATGACGATTAAGAACAGTTGTAAGTAGCCTTTGTTCGATCCCTGATAAGCCAGCCATTGTGCGACCAACGGTAGATTGATACAGTACGCAACGATTATGAAGCTATTATGTGAAAAGTCGGTTTTTCAGCTACTTTCTGTATGAATTGATGTAATGCAAAAACAGTTAACCTATTGGAACTTTTATTATAATATACCTAAATATTATAATCATTTACTGCTTTTTTTAAGAAACATGTGGATTGTGGATACATATGAAAAGGGTAGTATTTCAATAAAATACTGGGCATTTACGTTGTTAATTATGTTACCGTTCTTACTGCTCTTTATCAAACGAGAAAATGTTTTTCGTAAATGTATGAAACCTAGATAGGAAGAAAGCTCGTTTAACGAACATTTCAATTCAGTAATAAAAAACGGCCACCTTTGACTTACTGCCCTCACGATTACCACGGCAGATCTCTAATAGGTAGGTATATTAAAAAGCTTTTTTGTGAGCTTTTATGTACATAAAACTTGGTTTTAATACATTTCACAATATTTACCTATCTTGCCAAAAGTAACTAACTAGCTTAATAAATAGGTACTCATTTAATATGATTACAATTATTTATGTAGGTAAGAGTTAACCTACATTTACCAAGGTATGCCATATTTCTTTTCAGCGATAATTATTTTTTTAATGTCATGCAATATTAACGTAGTCACGCTAAATCCAATCGTGGCACAGGTATGCTGATAAAGCGCTTTCCAACAAGTAAATGGAAGTGTGTGGAATTTTTCGTAGGTACCTTTGTATTTAGCCCTTTTAACGTCCCAATGCTAGGCACGGGCCTCCCTTCAATACAAAGGAGACTAGGTCATCATCTTCATCATGGATGTTTCTATGAATGTTTCAGATATGTATTTTAAGGATTTAACTAAACTTCCAATAAAATTATGAGTTATATTTCATAATTCCAGTCCATATTTCTCAAATATACATTTGGAGAGTATTATTTAAAATACTACAAAATACATTGTTTTATGGTTACACGTAAATGGTGTCCCTAAAAGAATTAACAATGCATTTCACAAGTATGTCTCGACTCTATCATATCGCTGTAAGCTGTTACTCAAAATAATAATAATTAATCAAGGCTTTTTTGTATTTTAAAGTTAAGACAGATAACACATTCTATGTAAAATGTCTTGAACGACAATAATGTAGCATAGATCAAAATTATATTAACAGCATTCTATTTAATATGCCCATATCTACAATTTAGCGAAAAAGTTTATTTTTTTCTCAGCGGACGTGTCTTAAAAGTTTATGGGTATAAATTGACCGTTACACATCAAATTTTCTGATTTGAATATAACATAATGTGAGGTATTACGTTGTGCTATTGTTAGTTTTCGGTTCTCACCGCCAATTAATTGCCTAACTACCGTTTCGTAATTAGGGGCTGGTAAAGGAATTATAAAGATGATAGACAGGCAGTCGTATCTAAATAATAGATGTTACCGTTTACATAAATGTGATTTAATTGCTTTTATTTAACGTGGTGCCAGGATTTTAGGAGAGGCTTTTGGAATAAACACTTGGCAATTATTTGGTAATTATAGTTAGTTTTAATTTAAATGTAAAGTAAACTTAACTATATGTACAAAGCAAATATAATGTAATTGTAATTTCCTTTATTGTAAATAAATTTATTCTAATGTAAAGCACTATTGAAGTGAAATGAGTAATAGGATCTCAAACATAAATATTAACTAATTGTAGTTATAAGTAGGAACAATGTATTAAAGGTATAATCAATAAGTGTAGTACTAATTACTACTATTACTTATTCCTAATTCACTTGCTAAAATATTCAATCATTGGAATATTGTAGGATATGATAAAGTTATAGAGTCCAATAAAAAAGGCTTCCTGGTAACTAAACATAGAAATTAAAAGCCAACGACAATTGATTTCCGTTATTAAATTTTGTAATTTTGTGTAGTCGTTGGGTTGCCGCCCTAATAGTGGTTCGTGCGGCTATGTAAGCTCGTATTTACATAGTGGGTCGAACGTCAGTTGTGCGGGTTTTTTCTGTTAATGTATGTAAATGGGAAACAATTAGGCGAGTTAAAACACGGGGTAGGCAGTCTAGGCAAGTGCGCCTCGCGCCCCATGCTTCCAGACGCCATATGTCAGTGGGCGGGCGGGCCACGAGTTACAGCTACGCGATTAAGTTTTATTAAAAGAATTTTAATAAATATTGCTCTATGTATCAATGAATGTGCTTCATTTTATTAAAATATAATACCATAAAATAGGTATTCCATATTGCATGTTACAATATACAAATGTATACTAGCATTTCCCGCGGCTCCACCCGCGTTCTAAAGACCAGAAACAAAATAGATTTCACACCGTGTGATGTTTTATAGCCGGCGTGTAACGGCTAGTTGAGATTTCTCAGAAATGAGATATTTTCCCACAATAAAAAGTATCTTATGTATATAGACCCAGGTAACCAGCTATCATCATTCCCAAATTTCATCGAAATCCGTCCAGAGGTTTTATCGTGATGCGGTCACAGACAGAAAGACAGACAAAAATTCTAAAAACAATAGATTTGGCCTATTTACCTATCGATAATAATGTTTATTTCAATTAGATTTTCTAAAAAAATATTTAATGTACAGATTTGACCCGGTAAGAATTTTATTATACATATATAATATAGATAATATTTTATTCTATGTAGAGTTTTAGTTAAAAAAAGTACAAGTCCCAATGTCCTATACCTTGTCTTATTTTTATATACCTACCTAATGAAGAATTTGATTAGTAACGATGACCTAATTAGTTTTTATGTTTACCTGCAGTAGTTAGTATTTGATATTATAATTATTTTATATTTATGAATATTTTAACATCTTTTCCTTGGTTTTCTATTTCTTTCGCACGTATTTTTGTCGGTAATAGGTACAGGATCGAAGGGAATTATGATATAAACCTAGGTATTACTATTTTATATTTAAGGCTATAAATACCTGTATAAAAATCATCTGAAATCTTGTCAAAGTCTAACTAAATCTTTAAACCTTTTTAAGAACAAACTACGCCTAGCTAGGCTGGTATGACTAAATTAATGCTCAGAAGAAATTGTCACTAAACCAAATTAAAATTTTATTCAAATATACAAGTACAAATAGTAAAAAATATAGCCAGACATCCTATAAATAATAGGTTTATATATCTTTGCTTGTCTAGTTTGTATTATAAGTACCACAACAACATAATTCACTAACTCAAGAGTAGTTAGTACCTACTCTTGGGTTAGTGAACAATGTAAGGTAATTTTTCAAAATAGATTTCACTGACTGAGTTCATTTAAGTAAATTATTAGCTTTAATATCATTTAGCATGTATCAATAGCATTTCTATCATGATTACCACTTGCCTTACGGTGAAGGAAAACATCGCGAGGAAACCTGCATGACTGAGAAAATATAGCAAGTTTTCGAAAGATATGTGAAGTCCGCCATCACGCACTAGGCCAGCGCGGTGGACTATAGCCTGATGCCCCTCGTACTGAGGGAGGCCCGTACCCAGCAGTGGGACATTAAAAAGGGCTGATGATGATGATGATGATTAGCTTTAATAAGATTACCTTATATGTACCTATTGTTTTCTAATAAAGTAACTATAAAGTTTAAAATGAGAGGTCCAGAGACCTTAATTAGGTCACCCTAATAAAATTTATTTTATGAGGATAGAGTATCTATCAAATCAAACCAAAATATACTTCATTCAAATAGATTTTTACACCCTTTTGAATCGTCATTTTCATTATTATTAAAATACTAGCTGACCCGTGCCCACTTCGTTGGGCATAATGTTAATAATCTTTTTTTAGTACAGAGTGTTTAAGTTAGACATATGCTGTCGTTGACTTTTTTGTAGGCATTTTCGAGCTCCACATCTTTTCTCTAGAACTTAAAAATATATCTTTCATATTTAGTTAAGGCAGCGTTCGTAAGAAACGCTTTCATTCGACCGTTTTTTCTCCGATTCACTTTGCAAAACGGACTACCACGTAAAAGCCTTTTTATTTTTCGATTTTTTATATAACCTATGACACTCGGCAATAATGGGGCTTTCTATTGGTGAAAGTATTTTTAAAATCGGTTCAGTAGATCCCGAGATTACCCCTTACAATTTAACAAATATACAAACTTTACTTCTTTATAATATTAGTGTAGACAGAAATTTAATTAAAAGTCAGTACTATGTACCTAAGTCTGTGAGGAAGCTACCACCGGTTCGCAAGGCTGCTCTGCTGAGAAGAGTCGGCGAGTAACTCAACTGTTGCTCTTTTTTTTAATTATTTGATTATAATATTGCAATATTATATTTATCTATTTATCCTACTGAGAAATGCGTGAAAACCATGCGAAAATAAATCTTCTAAGTATTCCATGATAAGCTTTTTTCAATGATGCTCTTATTTTAAATTTTAGATTTGATTTTTTAAAGAGCAAACATACACAGACTAAGAAATAAGTAAAAACTTTCACTTCACTTAACTATGAATTTTGATATACATAAAATGTTTAATGTCCTATAGGATCTACGTATTATCATTTATCCTACTTAGTAGGACCTACCTACCTACTAAACTACCTTTAAAAGCCACTGTATTAAAATCTGATAAGATTTTCCCACATACAAAACGAATTAATGTAATCTTATCACAATTTCTCACTTTGAACCATAGTTATAAATATATTATAAAGCACTATATGATGAATAAGCATGGGTAGTATGTATAAGTAATAATTCTATAAACTAATCCTCTTATTATTTATTAATTATTATTATTAGAAAATCTATTTACCTAAATACAGATAAATGATATCATTTGTGCAAATACAAAATTATTTAATGTTTAGTTTGAACTGCCTTGCTTATGCCTGCTAATATTATTTTTTATAGAATATTAAAAAATACTTACCAATAAAATAATTGGATTGATCGACCTAGTAGTAAAACTTCATTAAGTTGTAAATTATTTTTTTAATTCAATATTGAGCTTAAACTAAAAGTTGATACGTAATCATTTAACCTTTTCAGTGACAAAAGATGGCGAAATATTTTTTTATTTTTATTTTGAATTTAAAATATCGTGCGCGGGAGGAGCCAATATGGCGCCGCCCCTCAAGCGCGCAGTGGGCGTCTCAATCTGATAGACGCATGTTACCGATACCGCTCTATGCGCTATGGTTTGCGGTTGCGAGAATAAATTGCTACACTTTGCGCCATCTTAATAGAGTAACCCTTTTTGTTTTACTTTTAATGATGCTCATTAATATTTTCTAAAGGAGTTTAAGCATATCCTGATAAAAATAATAATTAACAAGTATGTATTAAAATTAAAACTATAAAATATTTGGCTTTCTCTCTTTCTTTAAATTTGATAAATAAGAAAAAGGTATTTATCTTGAAATAGGGTTAGGTAGGTATAGGTATAGTAACGTTTTTTAAAGAATTACATAAAGAACTTTTTACTTTATACTTTGTATGTTTTGATCTATCCCTCCACATGTTTAACAATGTCCAACAAAATCAAATTTGATGCAAAAACAACTTCATTTTATGCTTGCATATAAGTAATCAAACAGGCGCATTAGGCCAGATATGTAGGCAGGTATTTATATACCATAACCTAAAGCAACGCTGCAAAGAAAAAAATATATTTAGATTTGTTCTCATATTAATATCAGATAGGTATAATAAAATTTAATATAGCTACTTAGGTAGATACCAATAATATTTTAAAATTTAACCATAGGATATAGACCTGAATCTAAATAATAAGAAAAACAGCAATCTGAATTCTTTATTTTAACTAATTTATATATATTTTAAAAATACAACATGGACAAGCTATAATCATAGGTAGCATAAAATTATTACTGGTCTTGAAAGACAGGTATCTAATTTTCGTGGCATTGTAACAGAACACAGTCCTTTAAATATATGTAATTTAATAAACAGTGACTTTTAATGTTATAACTTATAACGTTAATTTTAATGTTTATTGAATCGCCATTAATAACTTTATGAAAATGTCACAGCGAATTAATTAATATAGAAGCTATGTCGTCCTTACGAGATTCACAACTTTTTTACATAATTAAAAAATAATGAATAGAATTAAGATACTCTTTCATATAAAAAGCTATTGTTGTGTAGAGATTTAATTTAAAAAAGTAAAATTAAAGGGGCAATTGAGTAGGGTGTAGCGATCTAAATAAGAATAGATTGTTTTGTTCTAGCAGGTAGCTATCAGATCGTATGTCACAACGTCTTCTGGGTGGTCCAAGATAGATAGCATAAATATTTTGAACGTATTATAATGGAAATTGGTGATGTATGTGAGGCGGCAACTGCTTTGTCGACGGACCACGACGAATGTCACGTGTGTCACCTACTATGAAAGACCAGAGTTTACAGACACTCTATAATATAAATTATCTTAGTTCGACAGATGTTAGAGGGGTATACGGCAGTTCAAACTATACTGGGCGTGCAGTTCTGCGCGAGCGACGTGTTGAATCCCGATTGCAATGCATTTGTAGGTAAGGCGTTGTATTGTGTTTGTTGGGTGACACCTCGGCCTATTGTTATTATAAAACTATAGTAGAGTGGGAGGATATATGAAGCCATTAGATTTTCTTAAAGAGTACAGATAATATTTACCTACCTACCTAATATGTATTTACAAGTAGTGAAACCTACAAAGTTACAGATTCCATTTACAATTGGTAATAAAGATAGCTAATACAAAGATATATAACATGTAGATTATTTATGTAACTTAAATAAAGCAAGTCAACATACTAGGTATTCAAGTTGTTGAAAAATGATTGTTTTTGCTTTAAAATAGAACCTACCTATAGATGTTAGTCTGAATAATTTTCTACGTGTCACATTGACATAATTCGATAGTTATAACTTTGTAATACATATAAGAATATTCAAAGTCTTTTTTTGCAAAGAGCAACTTACTTCTAGTCAAAAATAAATCAGCGCAGTTTAGTTTACCGATTTTAATAGGTAAAACAACAATCCCAAGCAATAGGGCACCTAAACTGTAGAACTCTAGATACGGCCTTTCAGTTGTTGTCAGATAAAAGTGCCGAGCGGCATCACAAATAAATATATTCATTAGGTGACACCCACGCGCTATCTCGCCACTAAATCCTGGTGTCGGCGCCTGTCCCAAGAAGCCGGGACTCGGGCAAAACAAATAAAACTACACCAATAAGAACCCAATATCATTAAATAATAATAGTGGAAATTGTTTTATTCGTGACACGATAAAGAATCTTAATTGGGTTCAAGAAAATGGCGTCGATTATGTTTTTTTTATTTCTTTTGAATTAAATTGTAGAACAATTAAAATAACGTTTGTGTTTCCACAAATAATACACGTATGTTCAGTATATTATAAACGTTAATGTTATAGATGTAAAGATCTAAGAAATTTTGATTTATCACAATAATTATTTAGGTACATCAAGTCTGTTATATAATAATGTAAAAAATGTTTTTAAACAAACTTTAGATTTATTAATATATAAAATATATTTTTAATTCAAAATAAAAACATGTAAAATATATGTGTAAATCAAAAATATTATAATACAACTTTTCTCAAATAGAATACTAACAAATCAGTGTACTTATCCGCCATTTGATGTAGAGTCACACTATCATTAGTGTCTAATGAGGGCTGGAATAATGGCAGGGTATGATTGTCACTGGTGTGATACCGGTAAGTGCTCTATTCACTTTCTAAGTGAATAAATTGAAGTGGTTTATGAAGATTTGTACTTTAAATATTTAATATTGTTATTGAGAAATTTTAACTACGACAATATAGGTACCTATTAAAAGTCTTTTCCGGCGGCTTTTGATTAAAATTAAAAATATCGGATTTTGTCTAAAAATCCAAGAGAAGCTTATTTTCAATAGAAGTTTTTTTTCTAAAAACAAGATTAAAATATATTCTGTTTAAATTTCACAAATTAACATGTTCATTTCTCTTAAGGTTAGATTTATTGTTTTTACATCCCTTCTTAATACCAAAACGATAAAGAAATAAAGTTAAGATAACAATAATATAAATTTAACCCTTCTTAACGACCCACTGCTGGGCACGAGTCTCCCATTACGAGGAAGATCAGTTCATAGTCCACAACACTGGCCAAGTGTGGATAACGGACAGTGCACATGTCTTTTGAAAACTTGATAGTTTCTTTCAGTAACACGGGTTACCTTACGATGTTTTCCGACAAGTGGTACTACCTAATCATGTTGAAAATTCGTACACACAATACATAAATATTGAAGGTGCCCTCAGTTTTTTGCTCTTGTTTTTCAGCGAGCGCGTTTCTATTATACTGAGTTACCACTCTCTTATAATTTTATTATTACTTAAATTAAGAATTAAACAATATATGCAAAGCTAATTATTAATTATAATGAATACAAATACAAATATGCTTATGTTAAATTTAGCAACTTTTCAAGACATGGCATTATCATTAATAACATTATTAATAAAAGCAAGAAAAAATATACGTATTTATAATAAGTAGGTACACTTTAAAAGATTTTGCAAATTATTAAATTTTAAACGTTTTTTAATCGTACGTATTTATTGTAAAATTACTTTTAAATTGTGTAATTATTGGCATTTAATTATATTACTACCGTCGACAGACGTGAAATGAAATGAGAATGTACACGGAAACCACAATGTCGATCAAGATTGCTATGAATTAAGGAGTTAACACAAAGAAAGTATATTTACATACTTATAATCAAAGGCATGGATTGAAAAGCTGCGGTAGCTATATAAATAGCAATTGTATTTTGACCCTGGAACGTATAATACAGGTATTTGCTGTTTTCATCCCTCTGTAATTATATGTAAATATATATATATTGCACTGATATCCGCTGCAATTATTCTCAATAAACGGAATGAACTAAGGTTAACGGTTTAATTAGGGCTATTTATATTATTTTATGTAAACAAAACTGTTAAAAGTAGTCTCTTCAAGCTTAATAAATAGATAAATAATATATATACTACCTATATATTACCTACTTTAAAAAACTATCGCACACTCGTTCTTACAATCTTAAAATTAAAATATGTTTGCCTTAACATTCTAATAATGCAGAAACATAAAAGTAGACCACCGGCACAATCCCATTCAAATTATAATTAAAATTTATACATATATCCTGAAAATGAAGTGCGCGGAGTATGTAATAAAGTCTAACATGACGACTCTACTCTTCCATTTAATTAGAACGGAGCGCACCCGTTACACCAACTATTAGAATGCTAAGCATGATTAACTAGACCTACGGCTAATTAAGAAGTATTCATTATATTACCTTTGTCTTTGTCACTATTGACAGTTTACTACAAGCTAGAAAGGGAAAGGTATACATTAACACCTTCGTTACGAAGAAATTGTGAAAGATCACCTGTGCTCACTACTGTAATTCTACTACCAAGCGGTAGAGCACCTGTCCCTTTCATACGGTTTAAGCTTAAGCTGAATCGTACGAGTGTGAGTAGGAGTAGTTTTATTCAGACAGGGAACGAAAAGGGCATATAATTTTGTAAATTGTTAACGAAAAATAGTCTCTATAGACGTCATTTTAAATTCTATAGCGTTGTATAGAGTTCGGTAAACACGAAGAACAGGACGGAAGGTTGCAAATAAATCGAGCACCGCCGTAGTTTTGACGCGTTCGGAAATCGAATTAAGAGTGTTAGAGTGAGAGGTATATGGAGGTTCGAGTTAGCGGAGGCAGTTTTTTGTTATTGTTTGGCGGCGGTGATTTTTTCCGAGGCGTGCTAATGGAAGTAGGCGCGCGAGTGGGCGCGCCGGTGCGGCAAGCGCGCTCTTCAGTGTTCTGACTGAGCTTCGAGCGAGCGTGTGCTGGCTTAGTGTCCGTGGCTCGACTTGATAGGTTGCTAGAACTAATACCGTGAACTGTTGTGTTGGTGCGTATGCTGTCCACGGTGGCTCGACCATGTTGATATCGGCGGGCAGCGGCCCTACACCTGAGTTTTCACCTGCCTCGTGCTGCGCTTCTTGGAAGATGGAGCCGGCGCCACCGGTGCCCGCATCCATCACCCAGTCGCTAAATATTTCGCCGAACGGTAAGTTTCAGTTATATTCTCAGATGCATCTGCTTTAAAATTAGTGTTTGGTATATTTTCAATAAGAATAGCCTAGCTATAATATTCATTTGTGCGAGAATATTGGGTGATCATTAATGGCAGGTGTGTAAACATGCTTATAGCCACATTTAAAAAAAATAATATCTACTTATATTTACATTTCATGTTTTACATACTTTTATAATTAACTAATAACCATAACCATATTTTAACAGTTATAACCGTAGAAAAAATAAATATAGGAAAATCTAATAAGAATCAGTTTAATTACGAACCTGTCACACAAGAGGCATAAAATATTAAAGGAACACCATTTTAAAAATTTAGCTATGATAGGTAATTTAAAAATATAATGAGACAATAAATATTTATCATACAGAAAAAAAGATTTAATTTTCTCTTACTTCACACATAATAAGTACCATGTTAAAATTTTACGTATTATCATATTATTATGTTGTTGAAGCTCCGACGGCGTGACGGTTTCGTTTTTATTAAAAAAATATTACTAATTATATAAATGGTATGTGTATTATAAAATTATAAATATTAAAATTTAATGTTCATAGTTAGGTATAATATATGATTGTTTCATACTTGCCGATTATTAATTATTATTTATATGCTTAGTCATATACATATATTTCATGTTATAACAAGTATTTAATTAAACTTTTCATTAGCATTATTTGTAGTAACATCCTACTCATAAGTGACTGCTTTTTAGGAGCCTAGTTTTTTATTCAATGAAATTGGCCACATTTTAGTACCTAACTCAAAATATATATAATACACTTATACATTTTTCTTTTAAATAAATATGTTTGTATGTAAAAATAAAAGCCTTAATTTCTAGTTATTAGGCATGCATCCTTGATAGTTGTCATATATTTTTCACGCAGCTGCGATGAGTGGGCGAAATGTGATCACAGGACATTGCCTGCATTGTATCGATCCGGCTAATTAACCGATAGATCGGTTTCTAGATACCAGTAGCATTTCCGGTGAATGTTGATCAATACTAAACCGATAGAACTTATATACTTCATCATCTAAGCTAGCTTTGATTAATGATAACACTAACAATTAAATAACGATTTCTGGTATCAGCAATATTTTATATTTTTTAGCGAAAAAATATAGCAAAAAATACCAATGGTTTGTAACTGCTAGAGCACAATTTTTATGTTTATTTTTTAACTAGCGACTCGCCCTCGCTTCGCTCGGGCTCGCTTTAGCACAGGCAAAGCCGCGGGATCGCCTAGTTATGCATATAAACCTTCCTCTTGAATCACTCTATCTATTGGAAAAAACCGCATCAAAATCCGTTGCGTAGTTTTAAAGATTTAAGCGCACATAGGGATATAGGGATATAGGGACAGAAAAGGCGACTTTGTTTTATACTATGTAGTGATGATGAACATAGGTACGTCTATTTTACGGATTTAGTTTCTTATTTCATTCATCAGTATTTATTAGAAAATACTAGCCTAGCTTTTGTTACTGTATTATGGTAAAAAAGTGAAGATATTTTAACAGTAGAACAGGAAAGCGTTAAACGAAATGACGGGCCAATAAACCTGTTTAGTTCTCAACGGAAAGTGGATAATTTTTTCGCAAATTCTTTTATATAGGTATTTTAATAGTAACAACTTGTTATCATAATTTAAAAATTAGGTCTAATCATTTAGCAATAAACTGTAACAAGGTTATGCAAAAAAAAATTAGGAAATTATCATGTAATATTTCATATAAATAGGTGGAAATCTATTGACGTATTCAATTTAATTTTTACTTACTCTTAAAACATTGTCATAAGTTTCAATTGCAAAAGTGGTATCTGAAAATATTTAAAAAATATATATAAAATAATAATATAACATTAAACATTAGTACATTTACATTTTGTTAAGAGAAGTAGGAACATATAAATTAAAAATCCTTAGAAAGTTCTATCATTATAAACAATGATTATTATTTTTAATAAAACTATAATAATATAAATAAAATGTATCCGCTAAAAATAGAACATGCGTTTGACAAATAGCGTATATTATACATAATATTGACAGCTTTAATACATGTATAACATTAATACATGTACCTAGTACATTAAAGATAAGTTCAAGTTGTATAGAACTAGAAGTAGTTTCGAATTCAAATTAGTGCTAAATTATTGCGTACAGGATACACAACCAAAGGAAATGTAAAGTGTACCTAAGCGTTGGAGTAAACGGCCTTTACATACGTACTTACATAAGCGCTATCATTGAGATTAAAGGCTTGTTCATCTATTAAAATCCGACGATAAGCCATGCGGATCTATTCTTAAACCGTGTTTCGTCTCTTTACTTTAGTTAAATATTTTCAAAAATAGAAAAATATAGTATATGTAAGTATATGCGGTAGGTATATTAAGAAAAACACATTTTATATTTTTTGTCTGTTGGCCTGTGTGTTTGTTCCGGGGAATATCAGAAACGGCTGGGCCGATTTTAAATAGAATTTCACTAGCTATTAAACTACTATATTATAAAGAGTAAGTAAAGCTATATTTAATTTTAGAAAAAGTCTATTACGATAATATAGGAGCCACTCAAAAAATAAAAAAGCAGTGAGTCGCCTGTTGGTACTAAATGTGTTACTAAAAGTAGGTAGAAAATTTAATAAAAAAATGCAATTCAACAAAAAGACTTTCATCGTTCTTGTCATATAGTAATTGCTAATTTTATAATGAGGATAGATAATAATTTTATTCATTAATGTTCCCTTGATACAGGTACAGATTAAGATTTTGACTTTAAAAAAATTTATTTGTAGAATTTTCAGGCCAGTTTTGCTGCTCTATAAAAATATGACTACTTCTTATTATTTATTGTATAATTTAAATAATCAGCTAAATATAATATAGTAAAAATATTTTATATAGGTACTAGGTCTTAAAAGTTAGATGTCATCATTTGTATCACGGACTTTTGAAGAACTATGGAACTATTAAATATAAAAGTGTGACTATGCATGGTTTTCTTTTATAACACATAATATTCTTACCTACAATTCATGTAAATAATATATTTTTTTGCCTAGCAAAGGCACAAATCGAGACAGCGAAGCTAGATCACATAATACAATATTATATATTTTATAGGTATCAGGTAGATATTGAAATAAGACTTGTTCGTTTATAGTTTATCAATTACAACAAAGAAACTAAGTTTATCCTTTTCATAATATTAGTATGAATATTGATTGACTTCTAACAACTGATAGAGTAACTGCATAAATATAAAAAAATATTAATAAAACATTCGATAACAGTTTTTTGTTGGTAGGCTTAGTTTATCATCACACATAAAAAGAAAACGCCTACGTATAAATTTATATTTTTATGTCTTTATAATGACTACAAACATCCATGAATATTTACTTATAATAACGTTTACATTATTATTCTTCTTGATTTTCACATTATCTATACATTTATTCATATAAATAAAATTGAATTGAAATTAATTTCAAATTAACAACTTTTCTATTATTGCATATGTAGGTACTATACTTACATAAAAAAACAATTTTTAATTTTTTTTGTCCGTCTGTCTATCTATTTGTTCCGGGATTACTCTGATCAGCTAGATCGATTTTGACGGGACTTTCACTCGCAGATAGCTATTGTTATAAGAAGTAACTTAGGCAACTTTTATTTTAGAAATTTGATTTATTTTAACAAGTGAAACCCGCGGCTTTGCACACACTAAATCTAGGTCCTAGAGTTCTAACGACTCACTCACTTCGAAAATATTTTGCTTTGAAAATGATATATTCTTTAGAAAACATTTAAATAAATTAAAATAAAACTTTTTTCTTGACTCTCTGACTATAAGAAGAATTAATAGTATGTAGTGATTTTGAACATACCATTCCATTTTGAAAAAAAAAACAAAATTTGTTATTTTTTGTCATCTTAGCTTATAAATTATCATTTTACTTTAATACTAATTATTGTTTTCACTTACTTGAAAACTTTAATCAGTACTAATCAATCTCAGGATATTTGTAGAATATTATATGGTTATAACTTAGATTCTTTTTTTAAACTCTATTTCAATACGAAGTTCCATATGTTACGTCAGAAACATAAAACACTAGTGCCAATAATTATATTATTTCTGCTAGCCTATACTAATTATATTTAATAGATTAAAATTACAGCAGCGAGAGAGCAGGTAGGACTTCAATAATTATGTTAGAGATCAAGAAATGCACAGTATTTAAATATTATAGGTTTAATTTCAGTACGTAGTAGGTATTGAAGTGTAAACAAGAGTATTCTTATTTATTACTATCATGGACCGAAAAATTAAAATTTAAATATCAAAATCGAAACTTACTTAAAACTCAAATTTTAAATAACTAAATCTTAATTTTAAAAAAATAATAAATTATAAAATAAATT
The DNA here is from genome assembly GCA_905231865.2 of Boloria selene. NCBI lineage: Eukaryota > Metazoa > Arthropoda > Insecta > Lepidoptera > Nymphalidae > Boloria > Boloria selene. Next base: position 8,671,813 of record HG993137.1, on the reverse strand, counting down.
ATATAATTAATAAAAATAAAATTAATAAAAAGTTAATTAATTAAGGTTGTAAAATGTTGATTTTTTTATCAAGGAAGCTATTATTTGATACGCTCTTCTAAGAAGGTATACACTAAAAATATTCATCATGGAAGGTAGTAATAATCTTAAAAACTGTACTTCTCTTAGAAAACAATGTTTTGGAATGTCACAAATATACATAGCACCATAATACCATCGCCTTAGCAGGTTGTGTGAGGTATTTTATACAAATTGTTTAAAGAGCTTATTTAGTATCAAATGCAATGATCGAGTCATTTTCAGGTCAAACTTCAATGTCAGCTTAGTATGTAGGTATGATAATTACTGTAATCCAAACACTCTATATAAAATTGCTTCAGTTGTACCTATAAGGATTGTACGAGTAACTTCTCAGTGTTATTATTTATTTTGTCAAAGGTAATCTTGTATAATTTTATGTATAATTTTCTTGCAAACTTGTAGGAAATATGTTAGACGAACAACAACCTTATCTTATTTAAATGGATCTACGATTATGTTCGAACTCAACTTTTAATAATAATGTTTGGTTTAAAAGCTGTTGAAAATTTATATTTCGTCGCTAGATTTTGTTTGCGGCTCTGTTTTATTGTTAATCATTTGTGTAATTCCCTCCTTAAGTTTATGACGTGATTTTTTTTCAATAAATTTGTTATGTAGGCACTTCGGCTAGTGATAGTTACAAAAAAAAATTTACCGTCTACAGTAGGTAGATTTGTGGTACCTACTTGACTCTATGCACCTAGTGTTTTTGGAGTGTTATCCTAAAGAAATTCCGTCTATTTTCCTCATACTTTAATGCATGTATAATTCGCGTCATGTAAAAAGAACGCTGGCTGTCAAGTTGCGCAGAGGCGATTTATAGGCCAATTTGGTGGTAAGACGCGGGGTGCGGGACGTCGAGGCACGCGTCGCATGCTTTCCGGCTCGCTATTGGTTTGTCAGTTTAAAATACCATCGCGAACACAAAAGTTATTAATTACGAAATGATTTTATATAAAAAATAGTGAAAAATATTTTTGACGTATATTGTTTTATAAAGAGAGAGTCTGATAATAATGCAGTTAATAATTAAAAAATATATATTAAACGAATTAATTTAATTTTTTGTAAGTAGATTAAACATTCTACACTGAATCAAACATATTTTATTAAATAATAGAATTCTATTAAATGACATTCTATCTAATATATTTTTGAATGTACCTACCAATAATCAATATACATCGTGAGCGAAAGGCTAGTTCAAAAATAAAAGAATAGGCTTAGGAATTTCGTATGCGAATGTACCGATGCGCAAACACACCCCCCACCACTTTCTTCCAGCGTTCTTTTTACGTGACGCGAACTGTAATCAAAATGCTTTCGTTAACCTGAATAAAAAGTATTTCACTTTAAATATCGAATAAAAAAGTTATACTTATTGTGTTTCTACTAACTAGCCGTTGTTTGTTTATAATCAATAAAAAGTAAAATATGTAGAATATTTTCAGTTTCAGTCTCGTCTTATTTTCTAGCGACTCCTCGGGTACGTTTTAAGGGTCAGTATAGAATAGAAACCTATACGATATATATGTACATACATAGTTATAACGAGTTTTATATCCCTTATTTGAAAAATGATTGATTCCCCACACTAATTTTAATCTCTTTTTTCATACTCTTAAGGGATGATTTTCGGGATAAAAACTATCCTATGTCCTTTCCAGGGCCTTAAACTGTTTTCATACCAAATTTCTTCTGAATTGGCTCAGCAGATTCTTATAGTTGTCCATTACAAACATATAAATAAAGGGGAAAGATTGTTTGTTACACTTGTAACAAATAATAATCGTACAAATAAGCTTGTTCACTAATAGTCTAGCTAGCTACATTACCACCTATTTGTAATTGCTTTTTATTTGGATAATAAAAATGTATTTGCTGTCAGTAATCATATAACTTTAATAATTGAAGTCGGGAAAAAACTGGCTGTTGAGTTGCTATAACTGCCTGAGCGTTTTGATATTATAATAAAGTAATAAAATGTATGGTAAAAAGATATCTACAGACGCACTAGACCGATACGAAGCGAGGATGAGTATCCAGTATAATGTAAACTGATTTGATTACTTTGATTTATTATTAGGCTTCCCCCAATGAGCACCAATGACGGTCTTAGGCGGTCAACATCTAACCGTGGTTGATCACCTTTCATAAGACGTCGGTTTTTGATCCCCATTTATATAACTAAAGATTATAATAAAGTACAACAAGTAGTTATATATTTTTTAAGTATTAAAACTTACCGCATATGAATAGAAGATAAAGAAGAGTCTAACTAATTTCACGAATATTCTATCGTTAGGCCCTTGATTATAATCAAAGCGTTAGACGTTTTTAACAGTAGGTATAAAAAGTGTGAAACGTATACTTTCAAACGAATAAAAACATTATTTACAAAATGCTATAGATTTTGAACTTAATTCTTTATCATTACATGCGCTATTTTGTTATAGGCTATTTTTACAATATAGAAATTACATGACATTTTATTAATTTTGTACGTTCTAGCTATTATAAGTATTGTCTGTGCGGAATTGTGCGCTATGTAAGCTAAATTAAATTCGAACCTCTACTTCTATCCAGTGAATACATAAAAATGTTTTGTACTTTGTAGTTCCTATAATATGGGTAGCACGGTCTCTATGATCAAACACTTTTAAAATGAAGTATAAAAATATATATAATTCATTCCTTATGTGCTTGGAAAGTGATGACAATAATTTAAATTCTGGATATTAGAATAATCGCTAAAAATCTACATTCATACAAGATAAACTTAAGTAATCTTATGTTTTAATTCAAAAGTCAAAGTTTCGAAATTATGATACCCTTTAAGTAAAAAGTAATTCAAAATGTTTGATAGCCTTAATAATTGAAAGGCTTTGTTTTGCCTTTACAAATATGAAGTACTTTTTTTTATAAAACTCGAATAATTTATTGGAGGACAACAGTACAGGCTACAATGTTTCGAATATTTTATAGAAGTAGGTACAGTATGTATCGATTTTAATAACAATTTTTTTTTCTTCCTTTTTCCTTCTATATATTTTAAGCAAAATATTAGTTTCGTAAATTTAAAAGAAGATTTTATTTTATTATTTATTTTATTTTTATATCTTCTCGGATTTTTTTGCAAGCTTATCTTTCTGATTCTAATTATGATAGATCTGATTTGCGATTTCTGACATTCAGAAAACTTAGGTATTACTTTTTTATACTTCGATTACGATTTACGATTTTTGTATTTCTACACACTAAGCTGTTAGACGTTTCGAAGGTTGTTTGAAAGTTGATTCAAACAGTAGCTACCCACCAAAAAATTAAAAAATAATTTAATAAATACAAAAATGGCACCGAAGTACCTTTTAATATTCGTTAATTTAAGTTTTAAACATGTTTTATAATTCTAAAATAATTTATAATTGAATATTAATTATGTTATTATTTATGTTCTAATTGGTTTGTAATATCATGCAAATCACAAAGCATTAACAAATTTATTAATTAGTATTGTCTTTCACAAATTATAGTGGTTTTATCTTATTTTTATTATATTAACAAATATTTACAACAATAAACTATGAATAGGATCATTTGGTATATTGACTTTATGCATAGGCATCAACCATATAATAACAATAAACTTCAAAAAAATAAACAAACACACGGACAGCTGCCAATGCTTTTAGATATCTATGACATATAAATAAAATTGAAGTGTTTGTAATTTCAATCTCACAGCTTTTCACTAAATGCATGAAAGTATAATATACGGTGGGTACTTACTTACTACTATTTTTTTTTAATTTTTGTCTGTCTGTCTGCTCGTTCCAGCTAATCTCGGAAACAGCTGGACCGATTTTGACGGTACTTTCACTTGATGATTGAGAAAGCTAATGTTATTAGGAGTAACTTAGGATACTTTTATTTTTTTAAATTTTATTTATTTTAATTACGGGATGGATTTTTGTGCTACAAAGTTGAAATTTGGCAGGGAGGGACGAACCCAAGCGAAGCTAGGATGAGTCGCTAGTAGTAAATATAATATATCTAATAGATAAATATGATAGGTATGAATTCTAATTAATTATACCTATTTGAAATATTATACATCAATTTGTGATGGTATTTGCTTTGCATCAGTTGGCACAGACTTCAAAAGTAATATCTGATTATAATCTGGTATGATCTGATTTATAGTAAACGAAATCCACCGTGCAGTTATTTGAATGGCCAAACGTCGTATTTTTTAGTTTTTATTATTCCATTTTATAAAAGTACCTATTTGTAAAAATATAAGATTGTAGAGTAAGCCATAAGACACCTATAATGTGCTGCCTAAAATAAAAACTATAACAAAATTATTCAAGTAAATATAAAAATCATGATATTAAATAATTTTAACGATTTATCAAATATAATCAAATAAACTCCAACTGAAAGTAGATTCCTTAACTTACGGTTTCACTATCAAATCAAAAGACAAATCCGTCAAGACCTTCTAACTTATTGAGATTTCATGTCACCTTTCTGATTTTCTCTAAAACACCTCATAATGAGATTTCATTCTTCAAATCTTAATACAAAACAGTTAAGTCATCTCAGAAAAAATAGTGAATATACATACAGACGAACATAGAACCTACTCAATTCTGATATAGGTAAATGAAATAGCTAATTCCCTAGACTAAAGTATAACTTGAAATTATCATTAATATTATGTGCCTTAATCATAATCCTTGCCTTTTAGCGTCCCACTGCTGCACTTAATATCTCTACAAAACGAAAGGGATCAGACCATAGCCTATCATATTGGCCAAGCGCCGATTGGCGAACTTCACTTATATTTCAAAACTTGCTGTCAGACTTCCTCATAATATTTTCCTTCGCCGTAAGACAAGTGGTAATCATGTTGAAACTGATTCACAGATGAAAATATCGGAGCTGTAAGATCCTATATGTACCCACTTTAGATATTTTTCAAGCGTTACCACTGGACTAGGACTACAACTGAAAAATATCTATTTTTTCAGAGAATAAATATTTTCCAGCAGTAAAAAGTATCCTATAGGTTTGTTGACCCACTGTCATATACAACATACCAAACTTCAAAATCTGCCCTGTGAATCACATACATGAATATAAAATATATTAATTATGTCTTATGTTATGCATAGAAAAAGTTTATCTATTCTTAAAGTTGTAGAAGAGTCTGTTTTTAGTGTTTTTGAGTTTTTAAAATTACTATACCTTATTTCAATAGTATACCTATAATGCGGTTGCAATAATATTTCGGTAAATTGCTGTGTGTGGTTCACAATCAGTAGAATTATTAAGTCTGGGTATAGGTGTAATTAATAAAATATAGTAACTCTATGCATATGTATACACTATTTAGATAAAGAATGCATCAGTTAGAGTTATTTTATAATTTGGCTCTATTAAAATTCTATCGTCTCTATTGTTATTTGATGTACAAGTACATCGTTCAATAAAAACTGAACGTTGAAATTAAGTAATTATTATTGTTTCTGTTTATTTCATTTTATTTTCTTTCAAACGTCCCGCATGGCGCTCGCGTAAATATAGTGCCTACAAGAATGCGAAAAATATTCTGTTTAGGTGTCGCCTGTGCTAACACGATGCCACGTATATTAAATGCGGGTGAACAAATTTAGATCACTCTGTAATAAATGAATATTATTGAAACATGTGCGTTTCATTTAAATATCTTGATAAAGTAAAATTATAAATTGTTAATACTGACGGTGACAGTAAACATTTTATATAACTGTTTATTACTATATCTAATTTACTTTTAAATTAATATTTAATTACACGAATTGTGAGTAGGTAATATAGATGAGTATTATAGGGTAAAATTATAAAGTAGTATTATAGAGCGTTACTATACGTGGGCAGTCGCGGATGATAACTAATAATTTATAATTGTTACTATTATGAAAATATAAGATTAATTTCCTATCCTTAAAAAATCCTACAATATATTAAGCGATGAAATAACTCTTTTCATCAATTAAAAATGTAGAGACGACAAGACTTGCAAAGTTTATGTAAGTATTACCTAATGATAGTCTTATTTTTACTAATAAAATTAAAAAATCTAATAATCATAATAAAAACAGGTACAATTAAATAAATGATATTACCATTTTTAATTACTAATTCCCTTATATTTTTTAATTTATAATTAAAATCAACAAGTATATATTGTAAGGTTTAATGTAATTTTGTAAATTTTAGGGTAAGCACTGTCCGTAACAAGTATTGGGAACGGCCGTTAGTTTAGTACATAGTTTTAGGGCTCTGTACCCAAAGGGTAAAACGGGATCCTATTACTGTCCGTCCGTCCGAGTCCGTCCGTCTGTCACCAGGCTGTATCTCATGAACCGTGATAGTTAGATAGTTGAAGTTTTCACAGATGATGTATTTTTGTTGCCGCTATAACAACAAATAAATATTTAAGGGGGCTCCCATACGACAAACGTGTTATTTTGCACGTTTGATATTATATTGATAACGGCAACAGGTAGACGCTTAATATAATAACAGTGTATTATAAAATGTAAATCATCACAAACAGAATGTATAGTTATAAATTAAATATATTATGCTCTAATATTTCATACTCTCTCAGTGTGAGAATATTTTAAAAGGAACGATTACGTCGAACAATATTTACGGTGAAGATCGAATGGAAACCTTATACTGACATTGCCATTCTAACTAAATTATGCTGAACTAGATCTTTTGCTTACGTACTTGAATGCTATTTATTTGGCTAGGTAAAAACTAATAATGAGTCTTTTGTGTCACGTTTTTATACTTGTTACACTTATAGACAGTGCTTGGGTAGGCATTTTTATCATTTTCCAAAAAAAAATTACAACGTTGGGAACCAAAATTCAAAACAAATCCGCGACAAAATCCGAAAAGATAGTTTCAATTATATAATGTCAAATATTCACGTAAACCTAAGAAATCATCAGGCAGGCAGGCTCTCGTAGAACTAGGGTATGTAACCCAGTTTGTACATACATACACTGGTTCTACCATCTAGTAATAAAAAGGAGAGTATGGACACTCTTTATAAACCACATGTATAACTATTATATAATCTAAAATATAGATACATAAGGAAGCAACTACATAAAATTAATATTTCCGAATTAAAATAATATTAAATTAAAAGTAATATTTAGTCACCTGCGCGACATAACTTTTATTGTTACTTAATAATGAAATTGACATGGCTTATTACTAAAGTCACGCAAAGATATTTTGGTTATTGTAAATTAATATAATTATTATGTAAATTAAGAGGACTCGCTGGAGTATGAGTCAAAATTTATTTATAATTACCTACGTATAATAAAATTCTAACTAATTCGAATTAGTAAATGAAATATTTTTTGGAAAATCTTATTGAATATTATTATCGTTACAGAAGTCTGTCTGTCTGTGGCCGTGTCTTGAGAAAACTACTAGACAGATTTTAATGAAATTTGGTAAAGGATGAAAGCTGTTTATCCGGGTCAATATACTTTTTACGGCGGCATAATATCTCATTTCTGAGAAATCTATGCCTACTAACTTTTAAAACGTACTAGAGATGAAATCGAGCGGTGCGAGGGTGAGTCACTAGTGTTACATATTTTCATATGATCTACAGCTATAACAACACATTGGCGGCTCTTTTTGTGGGTAAGTCAACGTTTATCCAAGTGAGTTTGATCAGGTGTTGTAGTAAATCTAATTAACATTTAAATGGTGAACACGCATAATCAGCTGGCTTGATAACTGAAATGATGCTGCTTAATTAGTAGACAAACGCCACAATATATTAATGGGGTGTAAAACTAGCTATAATTCTCACACTAGGTATATTAATGAATAAAATGTGAATCTCCTTTAGACTAAGGATGTGAGAGGCGCTTAATGGGTAGTGTGGGAACGAATACTTCACATATTTTAACATTACAACTGCACTACATGTGCCCGCGGTTCTGCCTGTGTAAATTATTTCTATTTCATTGCAGTTATAGGTACGTACTTCTTTTTCGCGTTAGAAAAAATACGACAGTAAGTTTTTATTTATTAGAATGCTGTATCTACACTATGGAATTAGTTAATACTTTCTTAGGTTTACGCGAATAGTACTTGACATTATAAATGAAACTATCTTTTCGGATTTTGTCGCGGATTTTTTATGACTTTTGGTTCCCTACCAAAAACCAAAAATCATAATAAATCCGCGACAAAATCCGAAAAGATAGTTTTATTTATATGGAATTAGTTGTTAAATCTCCCTTTAGTCGTATACATTTTCCAATATAAACAAAACACCGAGGTTGAAATTGTCACGTAACGAAAAATGTATGGTTATGGTATATTATTTATTAAGAAATATACATGTGACGTCATCACTTTTTCTTAATACTTAAATTTAGTGGTCCTGACCGATTTTAGCGTAATCCAATCTAATCTAGACTAGCAAAGATCACTACTGTACTGTGTACAGCCAGCAATAGGAACCGGGAGTGCACTAATGTCAGAACCATTTAATGTCTCGATCTCGGATACAACCGGAAATTTAAAAAGCAGGAAGGTGTGCTTTACGTGCATTCACAGTCACGGGTGTAAAATACCGCCACCTTCCCAACTCCAGGCTGTTACAGGGACTTTCTTAACAGAAAAGTTCAAAAACTAAACTTGGCCTAACTTGCGACTCAAACCCAGGACGCTCGGTACAGTCATACATACAATTTCTAGCCACGACACCACAGAGGCGGTCAACTTCTTAAATGTAAGAGATCTGTCCTTTGAGAAAGTCGATAATAATAAAATAAATTATATATCAAACAGAGTAGTTTCTCATTTTATAGATAGGTATTTCGTTTTTAAATGAAACAAATAGCTTAAAAATTGCCTATGGTGAAAGCCGTAATAAAGTTGTTCTGGTTAAGTTATACTATTCCTAATATTATGAAGACGTTAATATTTGAATGAATTACCTAAATCTGTCGGACTTTTATGAGTTTAAATAATTATGTGGCTCTGATATGTTTTATTCATGTTTAAGATAGTTTTAGTACCTACGGATGTTAATGGTAAGAGTAAATTTATTAATACAGATTATCTTTTTAGGTATATGAAAAACAAGTCGAAATTAGTTGGCCGACAAATTCAAATGTAAGCATTTTGACTATGAATGTCATATAATTTAATAATCAAATTTGATTTCATCTAATGAGAATACCATCTAGATTAGATTCTTAACATTTGACTAGCTCTATCTCGCGGCTCCGCTACGAAATAGACCGTACGTTTATTAAAAATAGTGAAACCGTTATATATATTTAATATTTTTTTATGGAATTTTACTTTTTTCTTCTTTTCAACCGATTTGACGAAATTTAATTTAGACAAAATAATATACTGATATTTAATTATTTAGTTTAGAAAATGAGCACTGATAGGTATAGTTTTGTTCTTATATTTTTCATTATGATTTTAATTAAATACCTACCTATAGGTACATATGTCTCATATATTTCTTGTTAATAGAAAGTATGGAAACATGCTGATGAATCTGTGGATATAAAGTAATTTTAAGTTCGCACCACCTATAACACAAAGAATGGCAAATGTAGTGTATTATTTATTCATATCTGACTTGGTTATTTAAAAGCTTGCTTCCGCTGTTGGGCGCTTCAATTCGTAACCAACTATTAAGGTATGATCGTCATCATTTAATATGAAATGAATAATGATGGGATTAGAAACCGCCAGAGTACTAGTAAGACTCTCATAATGTTTTATTTTAAATTTAAAACGTCATATGACACTGTTAATTGAAAAGCTTGAAAAACTCAGTTTTCTGTTATTTTAGTTGTACTTTAATAACATCATTCGATAATAGAATTTGACTCGCTCTTTATTTTTTCGATTTAATGAAAATTATCTCTATTCTGAATTACATCTATTAACATTACATGCATGTTTTATTATATTTTATTTTATCTGTACCAGCTTACAAGTGTACCAATTTATAAATTTAAGATCAAGATTGTAAGATCTCGCGATTATTACTTTGTTTTCCATTAACATAAATTACTTACAATTTTAAATTCAAATGACTAAAAAATACTGTTTTTATTGCACTTCAATTATTCAAGCGATTCTACACTTGAGTTGACGGATGGTCATTTGTTATTACGGGTCTATATTTACGGCCTACACTTTCGATCTTATATTAAAATATACACAAAAGGTGCTAATTTTCCGCTACGTGATGACATTAATAGTGGCGAAACTCGGTAAAACAATGTTTTTTCGCATAAACTGTTCGCGTTCGGGTGAACGCGATATACCGCTCCCCTACATATTATTGCCTTTAATGTAAAAACACCTGCAATGCTGCAAGTATTCGAAGTTATCGTATTTAATATACAAATTGTAGTAAAAAATAATAAAATTCATACCAATAAAACTATAAACAAAGTACTAATAAATTTAGATTGACAAATAGTTATTTCATAATATTCATAAATAAATTTGGCAAATTATTTTTCACCTGTAGATTCTGAAAGTGTTTTAACATACATTTTTAAGTGATAATGTTAATTAAAAAAATACAACTAATTGTTCTTAAATCTGTAGTGAGTGCGCTTAATTTTATAATTACTCGTGTCGAGCACATCGAAAACCTGTCAATCGACTTTAAATTTTACATAATTAAATAAAAGTCCGTCTTGTTTATGATCGATGTATAAAAGATAAGCGTTGTATCATTTGCATTAGTCGTTAATTAAATAAACGACGCCTGTAGCTGTAATGGAAATAGAATAATGAAGTCATAAAACCCTAAAAACTTTGTGGTCAATAATAAAAAAGACCGAGAACCGTACACCAGAGTCACTGGCAGTCAATACATTCTAATCAGTGATTTATTGGCCCTAATCCTCAGCAGAGCACAAATAAGCTATCTTGTCGACTTAATGTTGTATCAGCTCAGGCGTGAAACTCCCGCGCACCACTAAGTGGTCCTTCCAGTTTCCAGTCGAAATATTTTAATAAGACCTCACTACTCACGCACCCAAATAAAAACACACACGCACTCACTGACACGAACGATCTCTAAACCTCGCTCGATTCCAAGTCGCCTTATTTATAATACTAGCGACACTAAGACTCTACATTTTTGCTCTAAACGGTGTTAATTTATTGACCGTGGGCAGGTAATATCACTTTTTTCTCCCATTATTGAAGCGATTACACCAGGAATTATACGTCGAAGTCCAATTCTGAGTGTCCGATAGTCTGAAGAAAGTCAACGTAATTTAATTCTTAATGTATGTAATACATAAGAGCGGTTTTTATGGTTGCGAAATATAAGTGCCATCTTACGTTTCTTGAAGAAATCGCCTTATGGACTTGCTAATAAAAAGTGTAAAGTTATGAACAAGTTATGCCACATGCATTAATTTCGATGCTTAACCTGATAAACAAATTATAGTATATTAACTTAATAGCTTAATTTATAATTGAATGTGTTACGATGTGTTCATAAGAAAGCATTGTTACGATCGATCTTTTGCATATCTGGGTGCCGTTAACGACAAATTGCAAGGGTAATATATACGTATGACCGTTGCGAAAGCGACATCTTATACACAAAACAACATTTTCTGGCTCATTTTAACGGATAAGTTTATGGATAAAATTTTATTAGCACTGTATTACCTGGATATACTGAGTGTAATTTCGTTATGCATAAAAAGTATATCGTCAGTTGACTTTCAGTATTACTTATTTTGAAATTGGTTATGCATATTAGAGGGTACGTAACACTGCACTCTGTTATAACGGGTCGTGATTGTCGACATGGAACTTTCTCACGATGGTTTGATGAGTTTTCCTTTATCGTAGCATTTACGATTATTAATACCAGTGTCCTTTATTTTGTATTGCATCTACGTAATTTATAATGAACGAGCGCGGTTATCTCAATAGCTGGAATCGAAAAAGCTATTGCCGAGAGCCACTCAAATTACGAAAACAGTGTAAAAAATTATTCCTGTTTCAACGATGCACGACATCGCCTCAAATGACTATTGTTATTAGTTCTCATTTTCTTACCTCATTTTCGAGTAATTTTGTTGGGCGCGCTTTCTTATATAATGTTATCCTTTTGTTCTTTGTATTCATTTAAAACGAAAACGATTTAACCGACCCGTGGTTTGTAATATATTTTTATTTTTATAAGAAGTAATAAAGATTTGTTAGGCAAAAGAATTTGTATTCTTATTAAATGTTTATTATTGGTCCTGCTATAATGACACAATATTGTTTCTTGTATACGAAACAAGCATGCTCTACACAAAGAATACTTCTAACAATTTGTATTATGTAAGTATTAAATTGATAATGGTGGGCAACACTAATCCGATTGGCACTTAACCAAATTTATTGAAATGTCTTCTCGTTCATAATGATTTACAATGGCTAAGAAGCATCATTATAAATAAATTATGGATGATTAGTCATGTTTACATATTTTGTAAATCAATATACATATATAATCTTTTATTTAATGATACATTTTTTCTGAAGTATACATGTTTATTTCTTACTGATAAATAATACTTTAGTTTTACAAAATGACTGATGAATGATCAATGATCATATCATCATCATCATTATATCATCAGATACATAAGCCAGCTAGTAGTCAAATGAATGTGTCGATTTACATATATATACTCTTGTACTATGCGGTCTGTAATACTCGTATGTAACATATAAAAACTTATTCTAGATAAACTTATATATCACTGTTTCTGATGCATATTTTGAAGACATCAAAATATTTCCCAATAGGTTGTTGATGTTTAACACAATCCACATTTGGCTAAAAAAAAGAATAACATTTAAAAAAAATGTTGAAATACGTACTTGTACAATATCTAGCTAACTACTAAAATTTAGATATTGCCGTCGTTACGTTATTAACATTTTAAATCCTTATTTCTGAGTGTATGAAGTCCTGTATGAATTAGAGTAGAGCTTAGAAAGCTACTAACTCATTAAAAATGAGAACTTAGCCGACAATTTACTATTAATACCAGAATTATGTATGTACATACTTTAAATATCAGAATTTATATAAATTTCGTATTTACCTTTTATCTTAAATATTTAGAGTTTGAAATAAAGAGATTCTGTCTTGTTTTCAGTACCTGTGTCACCATCGTCTTCAGGCGGTGGTTCTGGAACAGCTCTTTACCCCGGCGCAGCATCACATCCTCTGTCATCACTGCTCTCGCAGCAGAGACTACTGGAATTATCTCGCTTCGGCTTGCGGCATTATGACATCGCTCATCATGTGCTGTCTCAGCAAGGTGCTGTTACTAAACTACTTGGTAAGCTTTTGATTTTAGGAAGAACAAATAGTGTTCTCTAGGTTGTCATGTTATAATGTATTTCTTTTTCCTTATTAGTTTTATTAATTCGAAAGGGTGTCTGTTCGTGTAAGAAGTAGTAAGAAGTAAAAAAAATACTTTCACGCTAACTATAGCGATACTTCTTTTATATCCATATATTGTATAAATTATAATTTTGTTTATTCTTCCATCTTCCAGTCACTTTAAATGCTTTTTTAAATGTTATACTTTAAGATATTATAATATAGATAGCTAATGATTATATTTACCTAGAAATTAGGGCTTTTTTCTAAAATTACCACCATTTTATACTTATAAATAAAAATGAAAGCTTCAGCTAAACGAACTACATAATACCCAAATATATTGTATTGAAACTTTAGTTTAAAGGGAATTTTAACGGTGCAAAAGTTCTTACACAGGTAATTATTGATGGTGACCTGCCTACTGAACATCTCTTCCTCTATAATTAACGTATAGTTATATTATTTATTAGTAGAAACTAGCCGGGCGCTCTTCAGTGTGATATTGATTTATACAGATAAACTAAAGAACTGCCTCGCGGCAAGCAACTAGTGACTACGTTATGTGCAATAATTGCTTTACACTTCGATATTCTAATATTTCAAGCATATACCTACATATATAAAATAATAGTTTTAATACACATAATTTTACATAGTAGCAAGAATTTTGAATTTCAGTGCACTCTATACAAAAATTCAACTATCATTTCGATCACCAACATTACTATATTATAAACTTAATATTATTTAGACAATGATATTTGTATAATTTATAAAAGTAAATCTATTTTAATAACACGGTTGCATTAAAAATCTTGGTCGCTATTAATCAACGATAAGCCATCGCGGGAATCTGAACCGAACTGTTATTGACGAAAGCTTAGATCATAATCGGTTCATAAAACTTGCAGCGTGTTAATTATAAGCCACCGTACTGCGAACCGATGCGCCAACGACGACGCCGCGAGCATCTCGAACAATACGAGTTCTGTCAAACCTATCTTAGCATCGATGAATACTTGTATATAATAATCGTTTATACAAACCATAATTATTATCAATGCTTTCAATGCGATCGCTATCATTCGGATGTGGGTAGCAATCAACGTTATCATATAAAAATTATAAATAACACTCAACTGTGTGAAATTAAAAACCTTCTCTCAGTTCAGCTGCTAGAAACTAAACAAACTTATAAGCGAGGTGGAACGAATTCCTGATGTCAATTAGTGTAATATCATAGCAGATTGTTAGCAGAGCATGAGTTGTCATTATAGAGTGCGCAGCTATTTCAATTGAGAAGCTAGATTTATGTGCCAGAACTGTGATTAGGACACATGTTCACTTTGTGTTTGCTCAAGAATCGTGAAAGGACGATTTTAAAGGCAACGGTGCGTGCCATAAACGTAATGATAAGGCGCACATGAATAACTATCGTCTAATTTACGAAAACGTGGATACATTTTATAAGCGTGATTAATTTAGATACGAGATTCTACGGCACATGTGATATGTAGTTTATTGATAGACAAATTATATTAATGATGATATATCTTAAACATTAATAAAATTCTACATACTTAAAATACGTGTACATGTAAATTAATATACTGTATCTAATATCTATATAAAAAATAATACATCGATTGAACGTATCGTTTATCAAATGAGCAATCAATTAACGAAATAGAAAACATTTTGAAATGTTGTCAATTAAGTTGCTAAATTAGTTTAAAATGTTAACGGGAAACATAAACTACAATTATATGAAATTGCGAGCAAGACTAATACTGTAAAATATTACGGTGCGAGTGTATTGTCAATCAATTTTAGCCCGTGGTTATTTCGTAACGTCACGTGGCGGGTTCCCACGGAAGCCCGGCTGCGATCCGCCCAGGGCCGTCATGTAAAACCACTTACGCACTTAACATAGCCGCCTAGCCTTAGCTCAAATGTTATCTAGCCCAAACGACGCTGTATAGGAATGGGTACATATAAATAACCTTTCAATCAAAACAAACATCTTACAACCTGTAATAAAACTACTTGTTAGATTGTTCAAATAAATCGTTTCGAAAATGAGTACAGTTGCGACGATAGTAACATTCTAGTAAGTTATGTATAATTTAGTTCAACGTCGTCTAGAATCTAACCGTGAATTCCACTTTTTACAAACAAAACAATCAAATAAAAGGTTTGGTAATTTAGTATTTACCCGGTGATTTTATTTCGATACACTAAAATGTCGTAGTTAATGATACCTACTCAAGAAGATTGTCCGCGGATCGCCGCGGCGAGTAATGAAGCCGTATTTAGGCATTGGTCCTATAATCAAAATTGAATTACCAGGGTTGACATTCTTGCTTCACAAACTACGCTTTTCTTTTTCTGCTCCAATTCCCGTAGACTAATTTGAATACTTAATGATCTTCGCCGTCGATACAATTGTTAACAATAAATAATTTTTATTTCCTTACAAATAACTAGGTATATGGTGATGGAATGTGCTTTACAGTATTAAATATGTATTACTTGGATTTTCATTTGTATATACTCGTGATAATCAAAAAAATATTTTGGCCTACTAATTATTTATATTATACACTTCTGAAGGTATCGTTTAGTTCAGAACAGGGGATTATACAAGATGTCATCAACGATTTTAATTGCGATTTAGTAAAGAGGATAATTAAAATATAATATTGCAGACCAGGGTAAAAGCCTTTAAAAATAATAAAAAGTGAAAAAAAATCTGAAAATTGAATGATATTTTAGTACAAGATGAAAAAATAATAACCTTCTTAATTTTGCACAAACAAATTTAGTTACACTCACGATAAAATTGTAAGGGCATTATTAATTCGATTTTGTCTTTTCAGATTATTATCGGTATGGATGAATCTGTTTGTATAATCTGCAATAAGGCAGATGATAAGCAAGTGTATGAAATTAAAAAAGCAACTTTGAATCGTTTAGTGGGGTCTAGCACGAAAAGAATCGACAATAAATACAAAACATTTGAGACTTTGACGTCAGCTTTTGTTTTATTTATTTTACATTTTCTGAGAACATTTTCTATAGTAATATATAAATATTTTTTCACCATCGGAAATTAGAGATTTCAACGAACAGAAAGCACACCAATTTATTGAAAAAAGCTAATATTTTGACGGGTGAATTTTCGGTTGAAAATTAGGCTACTTTTTCGATATTAATTCAAAATAAGGTGAAAAAATAAATATTTCTATTTTAAAAATAAATATTATAAGAAGGGTTGTTAAAGGGATCATATCCCTTGAAAAAGAATACTACTACTATACTGCTGTAAATAATATAACCATTATCGAAATAGTTTTACTAATACCATATAAGTAATTAATTGTACAATAGGAATTCTTTCTTCAAATGGATACAACACATTGAGTTACTCTTTTTTAACCTAATACGGTCTTGTATGCAAAAACTTAATAGGAAAGAATGATCTGAATCTAGTTCTAATTTATTAATAGCTTCTGAAGAAGCACGCTGTCTTGTTAATTCTCGTACAAAAAGTCCATTAATCATGGAATAAGGCGTCGTTAACACACGCTTTGCATTAAGTTCCATGGGCCAGGGTTATCCAGAAAGCCTTTGCTGTTAAAGATTTTGATCTATTAGGTGCATGACATAGCACTTCCCGCCGGTTAGCGCCAGCTAATATAAAGAGTCTCCTTTTAATACAAATTTAATCAACAGTATTCGACCCATTCTTGGCTGCTTAAAACATCTTGTCCCTCTTTGTAGACGCACCGTGTAATGACTTTAAGCGCCCATAAATGACTGTTGTTTGGAAATTTACTGACGTTTTGGGTACGTATTGTGCTGTTCGTATGTACAGGTATATGACTCACGTCCTCACTCGTACCCGATGATTAATAGTTATTTAGTTCCATGGTTTAAGTGAATTATAAAAACATTAAAGGTTTGCTGGCTCTTATTGATTTTGTTAAGGACATTACACTTTTCATTTACTCAATTCGTAACCTAATATTAACATAAGAACCTATAGGATGGTTATTCCTAGAATTTCAGCAAACAAATAATACATTATACTTTAAAATAGAAACTACTATATTATAATTGTTTCGGAAACAACAACAAATTGCGTTAATAAGCACAATAGCTCACTGAGGAAAGGCGCGCATGAAGTATATTCGTGTTTTACGAAATAATAACAATTTCAGGTATCTTACACGATCCGCCTGCGCCTAGGCAACGGCAAGTAATTGGCTCCGGTCATGCGATTACGTTCCTAGCCGATTTAATTACCGCGAAATGATCAGTGTGCCGGCCTCCTGCAATTTACCTATCAATCAAAAGGAGAGCGGCAACTTGGCAGGAGTCCAGCGAGCCTATATAGCTAAGTTTCAATCATTCTAGCATAATAAACAGTTCGGTGAAAGGCGTAGTTGAAAACTGGAAAACTAGGACCTATATAAGTGCGAATTATTTAAACTGTAATTTCAACATTGAATATATTTTATTTATGCTAGGCTTAAGATTGCATAATAGTTTTTTATGTTTTTCTACGTCTTATAATAAAAAAGGTTAAGCTTAATTGATTAGATGAATTAATTTTGACAAATGATTTATAATTTAAATTATTTTATTAATATATTATAATTTAATTAATACTTTTTATGTCTAAGTTAGTTTAATTTAAAACTATTTATAGAAAAGTTTTATGCTTAGGTACCTATGTCTTTTCGCTTTAGGATTTCAATTATTACTTCTCGTTAAATTTTACATTTAGAATATATAATAATATTTTACGATTTAAGCATTTATCAATTATCTCTTATATTTAGATAAAGAAATGAAGTAAAATATGTCGGTATGTATGTCAATTCAAATATAATAAATACTCGTACTTACTCATTTTTAGTCTTATTATTACGACATGACCTAAAAATTATAGAGCATAAAAAATATGCAATTAATGTAGTTAAGTACGTACTTTGCAGTATGGTAATAATAATTTTGTTAATTAAAAGTGGACTAGTTTGTTACGTGATATCTTCGCAAATCGAATGAAATCAATTTTCATATTTTTTACCTAAGTATAATAAGAAGTTAGGTAGTTAGGCAATTTCAAGAAGTTAAGAAAATTATAATTATTTAGCCTTTTTTACTGTCCTAGAGCTGGGCACGGCATCCCTTCAATACGAGGGGGATAGAGCCACATTTCTTCAAGCTGGCCAAATGCGGTTTTGCGGCCTTCGGCATTAGTCTTACGAAAACTTACTAGGTTTTCTCAGATAGGCTCTCATGTTTCGTCACGATGCTTTCCTTCAAGGCGACGACGACATGTGATAATCATGTTGGCGTCTCATGATTAATGAATAATTCGCGCACGAAAATCCTAGTTGTGCGTAATCCGGTTGATACGCTAATACACTACCTATAAAATAATTTTAATGATGTCACTCTCTTAAAACACTAAAAACAATAATGAATTTCATAACAAGCAAAATTGAATATTTTTCAACTTTATATTAGAAAAACTTACTGAAATCATTATAGAGATTAATAATATAATGGATCCTCAAAAGGTGTGTTGGTACCCGATACGTGTAAATTTGGACATGTTTTTGCGTATGTCACCATTTTGGGCCTTAAGCTTTAGTTTTATCAAGACATAAAGACCCGTATGAATTTATCGTGAATGGCGTTGACAAAAATGAGAATATAAATAATGTGATGAATTATTCAGCGTGATCGGTATGGAGGGCCGTTGTTCAAGGGGTAAAAACGTTTCGCGCGGCCGTCTGCCGGAATGCTGCCTCCGATGCCTTTTTGTGTAATTGTCTCGGAGCACGCACTCATCCATTATCTACTAACTGATTTAGGAATTACAGAATTCAATATTTTTTATCTAGTAGGTACTCGCTTAATTTATGCTAACTCGACGGTGCCAAGTTATCCGTCCGACTATAAAATTTATTCATAAATGTGTTTCGCTAATTAGGTAAACCAAACATTCATTAAATTTATCTGAGAGAAATTAATTGATTTAATATTCTCAATCATCATTATCTATAACAAATTGAGTAATGAATTCAATTATACAATTTAGTAATGACTAGCAATGGAAATAGCAGGATAATTTAATCGGATCTTTTGTGTTTGAAACATCCTATCTCTACTTATTTTCATTTGAATGCAAAAGTTTGCTTTGTCTGCATATTTTATACTAACATTTTCTTTAATATATCTGGGAGTTGACGAGGATTATTAAAGGGTTCAATGTTAAATAATTTATGTATTATGCCTTCTACGTAGAAAATATGTTAAATATTTTGATTTGAATGGGCAAGAGACCTCATTGACTCGTTGAACGTATGAAATTTTAGTAGTTGATCACTAGAGGAGATCGTACTGAAAGAATATTACAATGTAAATATTAACAATACATATCGATAAATTTCAAAATTTTAAAAAATATAGGTATACCTACAGATTGTTATAACTGTGTGAAAATAGTTTACTAGCAAAAACCGGAGCTTTGTGAGGGCTCGCGAAGTTGTCCTAACGGATAATAATTTTTGAGACAGTTGTTAACGTTAAATTTTTTAATGGTTTAAAATTACTATGCTAAAGTACAAATCTATAAGCGTGATAGTTTTTCAGTAAAGTGTTCAACAAAATGCTCAGGTTATGGGATAGTGTTGGGTCTCGCTTCACTGGCCCTAATAATTAAATATCTACCTCACAAATTAATTTTGTGATGAACACAAAACTCAAAACACCATTCCAAAAACAATTTGCCTAAGTATAAAACCACTTAAGGATTCTTGTCTCGATGCATTGACTTCATTTAAGTCGATGTCATTGTTTCTATAATTAATACTAATTTGCAGTTTTCATTATTATTCTGTACCACATCTTTGATTATCATTTTTTTAAGAAAAGTACGTCCATCTTCCTTTTAAATGCTGAAGCGGCAGCGTATGATACTATTAGTGAATATAATTTCAACTTTATACCGTTGTAATACGTTTTAATGGCAAGTGCAGCTGTGAATTAAGTATGACTGGGCACGGAATTGCGACCGTAGACGCGTTTACTCACGTTTGGCGCTCAATGAAATTGCATCAATCGGTACCGTGTCGCTATTACTGGTATTTTTATTATAGGTTTAATTTGATTTTATTTTTTGTCAAAAATGTTCAGGTGTCAGTTCTTGAACTGCGCCTTTCAAAGGTTTATTCGTGAAACCAGATTGTCTTATATTAGTATAATTTTTTTGGGAAAGTTGTAAATTAGTATAACGAAAATGTAGAATAGTATATTTTTTACTTTTCTTAACGTAGTTATTATTCTGCAGGTACACTTCGACCTCCAGGTCTAATCGGCGGTAGCAAACCAAAAGTGGCAACTCCGGCGGTAGTCTCAAAGATAGAACAGTACAAACGGGAAAATCCAACTATTTTTGCGTGGGAAATTCGGGAACGACTGATTTCTGAAGGTGAGTGTACAACATAATTTATTTTATATAAGTATTTTTACTTATTTCTTTTTCAATTACTGTCTTTCTCTTCTGTGTATAACGTTAAGAAAAATAGTTGGAAAACCAAAACGTATAAATCATTACTGGAAAGAGATCTAAATAACACACTGTTTGTAAACAAAATTCTTAATCTTTTATAAAAAATATTAAGTAGGTATTTTACGCTATAGGTATTTATTATATTTAAAAAATAACACAATATTAAAAACTGGACATTCACTTAATTTATAAAGACAATTATTTAACTAAAGATTTGCAGACATGAAGTCGTATGATTTTTTTAATTTTTAATGTAACATACCTATGTAGTACCTACCTAAATGTAAGGACTTTATATAAATAATTGAACTGCGCAAAATCGGGCTATTTTTCGGGTTGCTTTTGTTCATAAAAATATCTATGGGTGTGCCAATGTTGTATTATTATAAAAGCAAATGATAAATATATTAAAAAACTTTGGCAGCTGTACTGTAGCGACAACAACTAAGTATAACGAAAAACCTGATTGGTGATTTTTTTATAATTAGTACGATTTACGAGTACCTAATTTTTAAAATTATGAGTATATATTAAATATTAACTTGTTTATTGAACATTAATTTGTTTTCTTTATTTAGGTAATTTAAAAGAAACGATAATATACCTCTTTTAGTATATATTTTATGTGTTGTTAAGTTTATACCTTCAATAATAGGTAAATCAATTAATAATAAGTATTTTTTTATTTGCGTATGCAATGCGTATTATAAACCGAACTAGGGAATATAGCTAATAGGAATCAATATTCTGTATGTTTCTGAAGTGGGCTTTATTTTTTATGGTTTTTAGTTTACACCTATTCCCGTGTGTGTCATTAATATTGAATGCAATTATTCTAATACAATATCTATACTTAATATTATAAAGAAGTAAAGTTTGTTTATTTGTTAAATTGTAAGGGGTAATCTCGGGATCTACTGAACCGATTTTAAAAATTCTTTCACCAATAGAAAGCCACATTATTGCTGAGTGTCATAGGTTATATAAAAAACCGAAAAATAAAAAGGCTTTTACGTGGTAGTCCGTTTTGCAAAGTGAATCGGAGAAAAAACGGTCGAATGAAAGCGTTTCTTACGAACGCTGCCTTAACTATGAAAGATATATTTTTGAGTTCTAGAGAAAAGATGTGGAGCTTGAAAATGCCTACAAAAAAGTCAACGACAGCATATGTCTAACTTTTATATTTAAGTTACAAAAAGTAGTTTTTTAAATATTAGTATAGATAATTTAATTTTTAATTTTTAATATTAATAAAATAATTTAAATTATTTAAACACTCTGTACTAAAAAAAGATTATTAACATTATGCCCAACGAAGTGGGTGCGGGTCAGTTAGTAGTACATATTTAAAGTTTTTAGAATAATTAAATTTTCTGTGTAATTATTTTAATATTCATTGCCATATTATTACTATTTACTCTAAACAAGGTTAAGGTCATTTAAATTATTAGTACGTACAAATAGCACAAAAACATATTACTAAGCTATATTATCAACCTCAAGTCTAAGAAAATCATTTAAAGTTCTAGCAAATTATTAACTACATATTTTCTAATATCCATAAAGTATGCACGAAGTAAATTAGATTTGTAACTGTTAAATAAAACAATATAGGTGAGTATATTTAAGTACCTATGTTCCTACATGGTCTAAGAGCCGGTGGAAGATCGACCTTCACCGATCTGATAACCAGATGAGACATATTTTTTATCAAATATAATTTATAAACAAAAATACCTATAATTACTTGCCTATCTGAAAGTGCTCATGGCTATTTTTAATTAAATTAACTTTAATCGATTTTTTTTTCATCACTTTCATTCTTTTGATAACCAAATGAATTTTATTTCACTGTTAGTTTTTAACACACAGAATATGCTTCAGTAGGCTTCCTACTCATTTTTGTGTAAGCTACCTGGCAAGCCGATGTGAACAGGTAAGTCAACATAGGTGACTCCATCGTTCTGCTAACTTATCGAAAGTTATATCAAATTTTAGATCATTTTATTACAAAATCAGTCATATAGAATTGCCTGCAAAAAATCATACTTAAAGCACTGTTGCCTAGCTAAAAATAGCCATGAGCACTTTCAGATAGGCAAGTAATTATAGGCATATTTGTTTATAAATTATATTCGATAAAAAATATGTCTCATCTGGTTATCAGATCGGTGAAGGTCGATCTTCCACGTCTCCTCTACCAACATATGTACCCCATTATTCACTGACTGATAATTTTATATAAATTTCATCTTATTGATACCTCCTATAATAATGAAGAAAATGGGAGTGGTATTTTGATGATTATTTGTTTAAGCTAAAACAGTCTTTAAACAGAACCATGCGGTGTTATGCGGGTCTGCTATCGAACTCTAAAAAAATTCCTAGGGGGCATTTACAAAACTTGCATTACACTAGGAAAATCTACCACACGGTAGATTTTCCTAGTACCTTAAAGGTGAATAAATTATTAAAAGCCCTCAGTACCTACTCATTATTTTTATATAATTTTAAACTGTCAGATAAAGTTTGATTTTTATTTTTGTAGCATGACTAACGGTATGCCTTACGCTTCTTATGTTACAAAGCTCATGCGTGCGTGCTTACAGTAACTTTATAATATAAACATCATTTTTAATGATTTTAAAATCGACGGGGAAAATTTTAAGTAATTTTATCACATAGTGAAAGTATTTTATATTTAAAAAATGTTTTATTTTTAATTTTATCTATTATGTACCAGTATAAATGAATATCATTTTAACTCTATCTTTAGGTGGCAGTTATTTTTCTAAACCCTATTTTAGTACCTATACTAGGCTTATATGAGCATTTTTTACTAACTCTTATTCACGACTATACCTATTTAAGTCTTAGACATATATTATGTATCTCCATTTTTAACTCCTAATTTAGCGCTTAGCAGTAGCTTTTCCATACACAGTATTTTGATGAGATCAAGTAGGTTAATCGCATTACAAATTTTGACTTATATACTTAATAAGATTGCTTCGATAGAAGCACACTGCTTACCTAGTTAGTTACTAAATACTTAAATATCCAATTAGAGGATTTGGCCACTTGTGTATTGAACTTTAGTTACTTATGTCAATACATTTTGGGAGGTCAGATGGTAAAGCCAATGAAGTGCAACCCCGAATATGGTCTATTAGTTTCGGTGATGGCCGCCAGCTTACCGACAACGGATATCTTGTAATATGAGATCGATGTTTGGAAGTAGCTACATAGATGGAACTAAATACTTGTCTAATATGTAACTACTGTTGAAGGTACTTTCAAAAAAAGTACATTCAATATTTAAACAAATAACTTTTTATGGATTTTTATTAGAGAATCATAAAATGTTATATTGGTTTCAATTAAAAATTTGTTTTAATGGAAAGTCATTCGTTTTATTAGTCAATATTGTATACCTTACTAATTGGAAACCGAAGTAGACTTACAGTCAAGATAATGAACGATTGTAATGAATTGATTATTATTTACAGTGTTGTGTTGTACGATAAGATTAACATTAAATACGTGAATTACGAAAATATCCCGGCATACATTTAACGCACATGATGGGCGTTCTTAACTTTGAGGCCAACGAGCCAATTGCGATAATTGCACGAGCGACACCTCTTGTCCATGCGTAATGCAAATGAATCAACAAAAACCGCCTTTATCGCTTGGCAGGTATACATTGAAAAGTATGCTCAATAAATCGTACAATTAAGGTATATAATTCCATGATATCAAATGCAATTCGATCGTTCTTCTTTTACAAAATGCTTATGCATGTGCAGTTTTCTAGCAAACAGCAGTAGGGAGTGCGTGCGATCGTCTGTGAAACAGGTTTCGCTTATGAGACCATTTCTGGTTTACGATATCATTGGGGACCGGATTAGAAGACGATAACATTCTTCATGAGGAGCGCCGCGCAAAACTGAGATGTTAAATTGCTCCATAATCGTTAAATCCACAGGTGGCGTCGTAACTTTAGAGTACCTCATTGTGTCAATACACACAACAGAAAATAACATTAATACATGCTATAATTTCCAAAAATATTTTAAAATATTACGGTTACGTATTTGGTTTATTGGCTTTAGAGGGAAAACTATGGAATTCTACTTAGGTACTATTAGATACTATTAGATACTATGGATATTAAACAAAATTATAATTTGAATTATCAGAAACTAATTGATATAGTACATAATTCATTTTCTTCATGTAACATTGATCATTGTAAATTTATAAAAAAATTAAAAACAGGACTGTCCCTTAGTAAATTGCGGTATTATCACAAACTAGGAATAAACAAGATAAGTTAGAAGTATATTTATTTCTTATATACCTATTATAAGATATATGTATATATATGTTATTTATTAAACATTTATTTAAACTGAAATTAAATAATATAGTAAAATCAATTCTTAAAAAGGAATATGCTAACTTATATTACAGTATCGTAAGTCGTGCAACTACTACACTAATAGCCTAGAGCTTGGTGCATGATATTTAAAATATGCTCCTTCTTAAAGAAATGAAGTAAGCAGTAAGTACAGATAATTATATGCGCACTTTTATAGTGAAGTGAATCTTATGATTAGTGGTCGAAGGGTTACTGTGCAATGATTGTCATTGTAGTATTTTTTTTCTTATCTCCGTTTCTGGCTGACATTATCGTCATTTGTTGAAATGTGTTTAAAATAATTGCTCGATCACTGGGTGCTCATGACTATGCTGTATGCGAAAATTGCACGCGATGCCACGTCGCTTGTTCTGCGTAAATGCTCACATATTTGTTGTTAAATACAGTCGTTTTGGCCTCGAAAGTTTAAATTGTACAGTTACATTTGCATTTACAAAGTAAGATTGTATAGGGCTTTGTTCGTTTTTATTGAACGGATTGCTGTCTACAGCCGAGATGTAGTTATGATTGATTCTATTAGATCGGCCGATGGTTTCGGTGTATCAAAGCGTGTTGACCGCACTGGACCACCTGCTGATGAAGGAGCCGCTATCTTCTTGAGAGTACAGAGGAATAAGAATTGATTAGAAATGAATTTTTAAATTATTAAATGACATTTTAATTTTAACATCTACTGTTGACAAAAATTTGCAGGTAATGCGTGAATATTTTTCTATCAAAAGTGAAATATATCGAATGCTAAACATTTTAACATACACACATATTTTGTAAAAATAGAAATAAAACTGGTGCATACATGAATTTAAGAAATACAGTATTATGTATTTTTTACAACTACAAGTAGTAGGGGCAAGTCAACAAATAATTGAAGAAAATAGTTTCATGCAATGCGATACGTTTTATCTAAATATTGAAAATAGCTACATTATAACACATTATTCATTGAAATTTTTAATACTTTAATATAAAAATAACTTAGTTATTAGCTCTATGGAACGTTCGAGAAACATATCTAATAGAAATTTAATCAAATTTATCAAGAAATGATCGCGCACAATGCAGTAGGTTTTTTATGAAGAAACGCGTGCCAAGCTCTCGGCGTGCTTATGAAACTGACTAAATTGATTAAATTTCATAACTGAATAGCGGCATACTTTCAATATGTTTTATTTTTATGGTTCCGTGATCGATTCAGTCAGCTTTTTTTCAATTATAGCACGTTTAATAGATTTTATTAAAATATTTTAAACAAACAACGCTCAAAATAGCAATAGTTAGGTATGTATCCATAAGGACTGTAAAATTTTTATCGATACTTTAAGCGCATTACTTTTTTATCGCATTGGTCTTACATAATAACCTATAATATTCTATATAGTTGTTCCTTTCCAATTGGTTTGGCAAAAAGGTCCTAACAAGAGAATTTCCGAAATTGTTCGTTCAAGTATCATGTAATTCAAACAACGACTACTACAAGTAATTTATACAATTGTTTTATTATCAAAGTTAAAGTAACTTATTTAAATAATTTTGCCAGTAACATATCTAATAATGTATGCATAACAACAACAACAATATATAAAAAAATAAATCAGAAAAGGAACTTATATTATTTATATAATAGGTTCTGTCATAAATATTGCTTTCTCCTCTTGATGTATTCACGTTAATTGTCAATAGTCTTCGGAAGCGGTTATCAAAACAGAGCGATTCATCGAGACCGTCTAAATTTTAATAAGGTACCCACTACCGCCTTTGTTGGGCATGACAACGCAGGTTTGGACAATAGCTTACGCAACTTATCGACTAAATCGATATCGGTTTACGAGGCGTTACGGCCCGCTCTAGCTACTGACCAAATTTTGATTAATTGCATTCTTAAAGCACATAATGTAGGGGCTGCTCCTGCTTTAATTATTTAGTGGCGCCGATTAATTAGCGAAGCCAATGACGAGAACTTTTACGAGAGGCTGTTAAAATATTTTAAATTGCTTGCTTTTATTTTTTATGTGATTATTTTCAATCAATTATCAAGGCGGATAGTAAATTTGAATACTCCCAACATTGTCGCAACGTTCATTGTTACATATTAAGTATCTCTTATTCTGTTTCGCTTATTAATGAGATGATAAATATAACGTAATTTAATTTATTTAATAAAATTAGATATTTCTTTGCTAATATGAGGAATGTATTATAATTTTGTACCTATTCACTGTCGTTTTAAACACTGTCCATTATTTTTTAGTTTATTTAGGATTCACAACAAAAAAGACACAATACTAACGGGTAGAATACTGCCTCGTTGTAGTTTAAGAATAGAAAAGTTTTTTATATCACAAGTTTTTTGACATTTACTAACAAGGTATCGCCTCGTTGTACGATGGAAATAAATCAAATCGATATCCACATAGCTTCCAATAAACCGATTTATTGATTTGTTACAGCATCAATTTGGTTCCCAGCAGACCATCAAAGTAGTGTTGGCTATGTTCTGAATGTTTACGGTCATAATTTTTATATTTAGTAGGTATTCTCTGTCGAGAATAGATTTTCTATATAAAACGACACACTTTAATTTTAAGTATCGCATTAGAACATTAGATGTTATACAGATAGAAGTTTTCCCTAAAGGAAGTTTAATACAATCATCAGACGAATTCTAAGACTCGGCTTCTGAGATTAATGCGTAAGGTGTTCGCACCTATACAGCTATGGTCATTAATAATATTGGCACATTTGTTAATTTAACTATTGATTGCTAATTGAATCGGGTGGTAGAGCGGGTGCGTTGCGTAGGCGTTTAGCGCAACGCATTACGCACCGGCCGGCAGCGGCCCCCCGCCGGCGCGGACACCTTTTTACTTGGTCCACGCCGCGGGTGCCGCTTGATTGCCTTCGATCTCATCGTTTTATGTTCCCCATAAAGCCAACAATAATTCATTTAGACGACGTGATGCCACTCATTCGTTAACTGGCTCCACTTGTTCGAAGCGGACGTGATTTCGGATCGCGTATCGCGTACAATTCCAATACGTAACAAAACGAAAGTTTACAATTAGTGTCGTTTACCCCCGATCGAGAAAGGGACTGTCCGTGACTTCTCTCAAATGAGCTCTTAATGACTTACCTTTAATTCTTTAATTATAAAACATTTTAAAATCTTGCTATCTTTAGTCATGATAACCTTGATGCGTAATTTAATGGTCTTTGGAAGACATAAAAATATTCAAGCTTTTTGTATATGAATAATGTACAAGCAATAAAAATAACTAATTATTTTCACTTCGTGGAACCTTTACAATATTATGCTTATTAGTTTACGTAATCAGTTATGAGGTAACTCTCTCGAGTTCAATTTCCATTTCTCCGGTAATGGGACTAATCAAATGTATCGAAAGCAGGTTCAGGTAAAACAAATAAATTCATTCCAAACCATTAGGCACGAGATCCGATTGTTAATGTCTTAATTTAGAAGCGGACGTAAATCTTCAAAGGCGTGACAATTACTGTTACTTTCCGGCAATACAAACAAAAAGGTTTTCCGTCAATTATCGATAAATTAACCCGATTAAACACTCCATAGCAGACGGCGCCGGATTGTCTTATCTTTGGACATGCCACGCTTTTAGGCAGGTACCAACTTAATACCATTCCGGAGTAAAACATTAAGATTTTTAAATCAATTTGCTTTTTATTAGGTTTTCATGGGTTCTTACTACTCAGATATCAACCGCCTATATTTGTGTAATTTTCTTAGTGTTGGTAATAGACAAATATCATTAAACCAGTAGGTAGTTCAAACAAAGAAGCTAAGTAGTTAGAAATGATGCGTACACAGACTCTTTTATTTAAAGCATCTAAGCCATTTAATAGAAGTGGACTCCATTGTGACTAATCATGATTAAACGACTATAGACAAATTGCATGGCCGTGACTAGGCATTTAGGGCCCGAATCCGATCCCAAATCATTAAAAGAACAATTATAGATATCGCATTCCCACCTGCAACCTGTTGACGGATAATGATCTCTTTCAAAACAAATAGTTAACCAGTGGTCTTTGTCATTATATCATCAACGACTCAAAAAACAAGACATGAGATACGAGTTTAATCATTTGATTGTAACAACGGAAGTAGGCCTGTCACTTGCACTCGAACTTATGCAATTTTTAAATGGGTAATCGTAATGTTAACTGTATATTTAAGCGGTCCATTAAAATATATAAAGATCACTTTGTGAAACGGTTAATTTCAGTAAAATAGATTTTCGCAAAAAATAGCATAGTTAAATTGGTAATGCGAGCAACTAATTTAAAAAGTGTAGGTACGGTACGGCGAATAAAATTATTTGTAACAAAAAATGATTTAACTGTTCTCCGAAAATCATGATCTTTTTTATATTGTCTACTATGGATAGCAAATTAAATGAAAAGTGACAACGCTCAATGCTTTCTGAAAATCTAAAACTTTGAGTAGGTACATTCTAAGTTCAATCGAAACATCTTCAATAAATTACTAATCATGGGTATATCACAGCAATATCGTAGTATTGGCTGGGCGTCTGCCTTAGAATACCTTCTAAGGAGGCATCTTAACGCACCGATTACGAAGCAAACAAATTGTGTTGAGGGCAGCTTTTTATACTCTCGACGTGCTAACAATAAGCGGAGGTACGCAACTGATCATTACTATTATACTATATAAGGCTTTGTGTTTTGAGTAAATTATAACAGGTCGGTATTGTATTGTATTTGATGTGCCAGTATTGCGCTCGGGAGCTCAATAGAGCTTCATTACTAAGCGTGACCATATTAAATTTATTTTTATTAAGTAAATACGATGAGTCGAAGGTCTTTGTTAAAAATCAATAGCTTATAATTTAAAGATTGTTCACTTATAGGGCGGTTTATTTATATTCGTACTTCTATGAATAATTGCCTATAACGAGGCATCCAGGAAAATGTCTTCGACAGTACAGTTAAGGTGTCTATTAAGCAATTAGATAAAATTATGGTCTGGACATAATTGTTCTAATTGAATATGACTTTGTATAATAATAATTGACAAAGGAATTATAATGTACAAATATATATTTTGCAATTGGTCATAAATACGTAATAGATGCGATTAAATCAATAATCTACCTTAAGATTGCGTAATTGAAGCGAATCCGTTACTTTAATTTACATACACACTAAATCTATACTAATATTATAGAGTTGAAGAGTTTGTTTGTTTGTTTGGTTGGTTGAATGCGCTAATCTCAAGGACTACTGGTTCAATATATTACATCACGCTAAGACCAATAGGATCGGAGCATCAATAAAAAATGTTGCAAAAACGGGAAAAAATATTTCATTTGATTTTCAGCCCTTAAAACGCGAGCGGTGGCCGCGGGAAAGGCTAGTCTATTTATAACAAGATAATCAAAATAATTTGATTGCTTAAATCTTGGGACAGATCAAAGCATGAATTGACGGACCATACAGAGATGAAATAATCTTCTAATTTATTAAATTATAGAGCAAGAACAAAATGTATAACATTCTATAAAGTAATTATATTAAATTAGATTTTTATATCACACTGCATGATCGAGCAGAGCAACTGCTCAGTAGCTCAACAACGAAATCTACGACAATTACAACCGGACAGGGTATGATTAAATTATGCCACTTACCCAGAGTGTTTCCTGAAAATTACATGGGATGGCTCTGCCAAGGTTGAGTCGACACGCGATCCTCAACACGCATTAAAATATATAATGGCCGCCGATTTAAAACGCGACCAATGACGCATCGGTTTTAACGTGCTGCTGGTCACTAATTTACAGTGCATATTGCAATTACTTCAACGTTATTCAAGAAATAGCGCAGAAAACTATAATCATGTTAGTTTGTACGCGCAACTACGACTTACGTGGTAATGATAATATGAAAAGGGAAGTGAAGAGACTTACGGTATGAAGTCAGTTCAGTTACTTTGCAATTTAAGTAATCAAAATAACTCGAACGTTAAAACAACTAAATCATTATAATAGTAGAATTGCATTGAGATTTCTTTCCGTCGGAACCAAGCGGTAATAAATATCTACTTATGAATTAAGAAAATTAAGAATTAGAAGAAAATATTTTTTAACGAATACTTAAGTAAAAATTCTTTCAGAATATTGACTTTATTTATCTTGTTATTTAAGCTATTTTCAATTAGTTAACATTATTATACGCATAAACAATAAAGATAAAAAATAAGAAATTATACAGGTACAATATTGATTTTATCGTCGTCAGAATCCGGTTTTTGTGTTTTATCTTATATTCTCTTATTAACTTATTTAAGTGATTGAGTAAACGAAATATAGAAATGAACAGGAAAACTGATAAACTAATAAAATTGTTTTCGGATTTTATAGTGGATTTATCTAATTTGATTAGGTTCCCCACGTTTCGAATACTTTACAGCAATAATGGTCACTGGAGAGCCCATTTCTTAATCAAATATTCACGTATATCTGAAATAAATATTATTAAAACTGTGTTTAAAATATTTTTTTGCTAATAATAATTAGAAGACGCTTAGATGCTTAAAATGAATGTCATGATATCTTGTGGATGTTAATTAAATACAAATTATTTATTATTAGGCAAACAACTTATCGAACTAAACCGAAAAAGAGGAGTTAGAGCTTTTACTTAAGCTGTGCATCTCTTTTAAACGGTCCACTGTTGAGCACACGCCTTCCTACAATACAAGGGCTTACAATAAACTGTTTATTCATTTTGTCTATATTATAGACTGTTAAAATTCAAGACCTTTCTAAAACCTTTACAAATATCTAAAAAAATATTACTCACCCTATAAAAATAACTCAATACAAAATAATAATGAAATAGTCTAGTAGTTTTTTTTCGAAAACTGTTAACCTAATAACTAAACCTAATAATATTTTCATTTTGCACTCATAGGTGTTTGTACCAACGCTACTGCTCCAAGTGTTTCTTCTATAAATCGGATATTACGGAATAGAGCTGCTGAACGTGCCGCTGCAGAATTCGCCCGAGCAGCAGGTTATGGTCTATATGCAGCACCACCGCCTTATGGCGGTTTTCCATGGGCCGGTGGTGGCGTATGGCCCCCTGGAAGTCTACCATTACCCCCAGGAGTACCAGCTTCATCAGTAGGAGTACCCCATCCAGATGCGATTAAGCAAGGCTTTTTGGGATCGTCTGGACGTGGTCTTATTGGTAAGTTTCCAAACATTTTACATTATTATGAATGGGCTGTTGCTATGGCATAACATGAAATAATAGAATATATTGATCTACCTATTTCTCACGGCACCAAACGGACGCGTGAAACATTTTATAGTTTTATACAATTTTACAAATAAGAGGGATCATTTTAAGACGTACCTTGTGACTCAATAATAATACTAAAATTAATTTGTTGTAAGTATTGTATATATAAATGGAATTGTTTTGTTCAGATGTAGACGGCGAAGATTCTGGATCCTTAGATGGTGAACAACCGAAATTTAGGCGAAATCGCACGACCTTTAGTCCCGACCAACTCGAAGAACTAGAAAAGGAATTTGAAAAATCTCATTACCCGTGTGTTTCAACACGGGAAAGATTAGCTTCAAAGACATCCCTATCGGAAGCTCGAGTTCAGGTACATATTAATATTTTATTTCAATTTTTTAAAGTGTTGTGTGATTTCAAAAAAACATTGAATATATTTTATCTTTCTTACACACGTAATTTAATTAATTCAACACCTCATACGCGTCAACATTGTAATAGCTTTAGTCAAATCAGAGCTTTTATACCACTATCATTTGCATAAATGAATATTTGTTGACACGACAAGATCGGAATACTAATCAAGTTTACCGTTACTGACAGGTTTGGTTTTCCAACAGACGAGCGAAGTGGAGGCGCCACCAGCGCATGAACCTATTAAAGCGCGGTGGCTCTCCATCACTCCGCATTCCCAACTCGCCCTCCCCATCCCTCCCACTACCTCATTCACCGTCCCGTTCTCGTTCCCGTTCGCTTTCTCCAAATCCCGTTTCTTACCACACTCCTCAAATGGGTGGTGAGAACAGTGCCTTTAAGGCCCTTGCTCATCATGATTCTAACCTTAAATCTCTTTCTCAAGCAAATGCTTTAAAACTATCCCAGTCCTCGTTCGACAGTGCATTTAAGCCCCATCCTGCTTTGGACAATAGTGCATTCAAAGCATTAGTGCCCAACGCCGCCGCGCTATTAGCAGCACAATCGATTCAATTGCGCGGATACGATTCACATTCAGATTCTGATGAAGAAATTAACGTCCATGAAAGTGATGATGAAACAGAAAAAATTAAGATAAGATCCAGATCTCCAAGTCCCAGGCAAAGGATGACGAGCAATGACTTGCCGTTACAATTGACTAAACATGATCGTTGATTAAAACGTTAATTTATTTTTATACATGTAAGAAATATGATTCCTATCGAATGATGTTCCGAATAAATAAATTATGTAAATTATCCTAGAGTGCTATTTCACCAATTTGCTTGTAAATTCATGTAAATAAATAGGCGTTAAGTTTTGTGAAAGATGGCTATAAATTTAAGTATGCACAAAGAAACTGTTTTATTTATAAATAGTATTATGTTAAGAGATTTAAGATTCTTAAGAATGGAAAATATTAAAGAAAGTGCTGTTTACAGTGCAAAGTAGAGCATGGAGAAATTAACTGTTTTTATATTGGCTATTTACAAAGGATTTAAAATATGAGATTTTCAGAATAGATCGATATTTTTACATTAATTTATGTCGCCGGTGCTAAAACTTTGGAATATACCGTAAAGTAAATAAAATACCAAAGTGACATATCAATATTTAGAAGCCACGGTCTCACCTTTTTTATAGTTCCTATTATGGATTGCTAAACATCTTAACACGTTCTAATATAAGTATAACATAAAACTCGTTAAGTCTAAGGAATTTAGTGAAATTTATTGTCAACGAAAATTTAGATATTATTTACTACAACATTCCTTTCGTTTGTAAAATAGCACTATTATATAGTTTTATAAACTAATACGTTGTGTATATATGTATATTGTTAAGCTTTCTTAGCACTGTGGACTATTTATTAATAGAAGATATATTAATGTGAAATGAAGTAGGCAATTTACATACGTACCTATGAAATATTGAAATAAACTTTATTGAAAAGATTTTATGCATTTTATTTTTATTATAGTATTTTTGCAATAGATTTTGGTGTTTGTTTTATTTATAGAATAAATACTAAATATAAAAGACTAGAAACTGTTATTTTTAAATGTAAATTTCATTTTAAAGTTATAAACTAGTTAGTATCAACATATAACTTCGAAGATTAAAAATCATAATTTGGCTGCATATTTCATTTTAAATGTGAGGTATGAAGCTTTAAAATTTTTTTATTACATAAATATACTTAAAACGTTTTAGTGCCACAATACATATAATAGAAAAATATAAAAAAATATATGCACCTATTTTAGTAACTTAAACACAACGTAGGTGTTTGGTTATTTTAATTACTATATATATAAAACAGAAATAATATT
This sequence comes from Boloria selene, assembly GCA_905231865.2. Taxonomy (NCBI): domain Eukaryota; kingdom Metazoa; phylum Arthropoda; class Insecta; order Lepidoptera; family Nymphalidae; genus Boloria; species Boloria selene. The sequence goes on along the minus strand of HG993137.1, from coordinate 8,636,594 downwards.
TTCAATCAGTCAGCCTTTATTTAACTTCCCACTTCTGGAAGGGCCTCCCTTCGTTACGATATCACCACGCTAGCTAGTGCGGGCATTGATATAACTCAATGAGTGCAGGTAAATAGAGAGAAAGCGGGAGAGAGAATGAAAATATATTGTAATTTATGCATTACTTCTTATTTTAAATAGATATAAAATAATGAAATAAATTAATATAATAATGAAAGACATTGATTTAAATTATTACTTAAAAATATTTATCACAATTACATACTTCAAGTCAAATCGTGTCAAATCATGATGTTATGAAACTTTCTGCTTTATTGAATAAACAAAAATATATTGACGACACGCGTGGCGCAGTTTGTAGTGACCCTACTTGCTGCGCAAGCGGTCGCGGGTTCGAGTCCCGCTGGGGGCATTCATTTGTTAAGCACGAATGTTTGTTCTCCAGTCATGGGTGTTTATATTTATAATATGTATGTATTTAAACTTATATATGTGTAGTATATCAACCATCTAGTATCCATAACACAAGGCTCGTACCTTACCGTGGAACTAGATAGTGCTGTGTGTAAATGTCCCAACATATAGGTACATAAAAATCATATTAACTTAACTAATAACGTACCTTTAATAAGTACTAATTGTAACTGCAATAGAGATACCATATTGGTACAAACATGTGCATAGAATAGTAATCTAATAGATAATCGCTAATTTACAATAGGTAATGATTAAAAATATAACTGGAAATTGGTATAGTCATTGAGTTAAATATGAAATGCATTACATAGTCGACTCGAATCAAAAATATAAGAAAGGATTCATATCCGACATGTGGGTCTTATAAAAAATGGGTAATTGTATCCTGTAATTATTCTTTCACCCACCTCCTGACAATAGCCTCATAATTCTTGAGTATAACAATCAGATCATACTGCAATTATCCTTTTTCTCGCAGTCATTAAAAACTCCTGAATCAGTCTTCCCGGATATCGATAATCATTGCAATATTGAATAAAAACGTCCTAAAGTTTTTCGTCATATTTGTTACTTTCAATTTATGAAAATTTAGTTAAATAATTGTGATCTTACGTGATATTTTATAGTAACCCGTGCGTACGGCGGATGTACTGCATTTTATGTAAGTACTTCGACGATAGATCAATTTATAAAACCTACATACCTACTCATATATAGATTTTTGAAAGAAAACTTTATCTAAACACAAACTTTGATCCAAACCGTTAGGGCCGTTTCCGAGATTCGAAATAATTTATTTCACATACATATTCGTACACAGTATGTATATCCAACATGCTTATATAATATTATAGGATAACTAGCCACTCACCGTCGCTTTACTCGGGTTCTACCTGGGGATGAACATTGTAACAGTTAGTAGGTACTATAGACTTCTTAAAGATAAAGTATGCTTTTCCAGAATTTTTTATTAATATAATGTGTTTATTTGTTTGTTTTAGTGAATTTAATTTCTTTTTTGAAATCTGTCGGTTTTCATATGATACGGCCACAGACGAATAACAGACAGACAGGCGGACAAAAATTTTAAAAACATACATTTACTCCTGTGATAACAGTGATTATTTCAATACAATTTTCCAATAATATTTTAAATTTTAATGTACATATTCGACTCAGATTTTTATGGTATTCATTTTATTATGTTACTATTAACACATAATTTAAGTACGAACGAACGAATCTGTTAAAGAATAGCTGAGTAATAAAAAGACATCAGTTTGTAAATCATGTTAGATTAATATTTAAATGTTACCACAAGCTTCATATTTTATAAAATGAAAAACTGATTTCGAAGATTTTTTAACTAATTTACTCTTTAGTAATATAATTTAACTATACTGGTAGGTAGTAAGTAAAAGTAACGTAATATAATCTGTATGTGTGTATGTCATGACACTATTATTATTAGTTGCTATTGTTTATTCTATATTTTTGAGATATTTTTTCTAGATACGCCACATTCATAAATCCCCTGCATCACTCAGCAGTCACCTAAATGTCGCATAAAAGTCGAAAACAAGACGCAGAGGGCACTCAGTTTATTCCGAATAGTGCAGCTCTGAGATAAAGTTGTACTGTCGTGATAGCCGCGGAGTGTGGATGCATGTACGCGACTCGATCCAATAACAATAAATTTTGTGCGTCGTTTGAAGTGCCGAGTGGACAGCCCTGCGAACGCTCTCTGACCGTCAGGATCTCCGCGATAATAGCTCTTACAAGAAGTTCACAAAAGGCCTTAGCTGAAGACTCAATCGCTACAAATGTATTAAGGCCGTTTTATTAATAATACGACTATAAAGATATTTTATATATTTTTTATTTTAGAATTGTTGGAGAGGAAAAATTGAATTTACTTTAAGTATTTTTTTTTAAATTACTCGTATGTTTACACTTTTAAATTCCATTTCTTATGTTTAGTACGACGCGACGTATCCACGAATACTTATTGTAAGAAAATAATATTAATAGCTTTAGCTAAAAGAATGAACTCTGTCTGAATGTTATCTTTTTAAGATTAAGCCGCTGAACTACTTTAAAAATTCATAGGATATGAAACGCTTATTTCCTGAAAAGAATAAAACATTCTTGTCCCAAAAGGGGTCAAAATGTATCCAATAAAATATTGTATTACGCGGACCGACGTAGGCTACCTATCAGCTGTTTATCAAGCGGCGCCGCGGGCGAAAACTAGTTATAAATAAATAATTTCAAGAAGGGCTCAACAAACAGTAATTCATATAATTCAATAATCTAATAATAAATAATATTAAATATTTTATTATTAAATAATATTAAAAAAATATTTTTATTGTACCTACTTGAAATCCAATTTTGTACCATCAATGTACCATATCCATCATTTTTGAATTAAATGTATATAATTTTGAATCCGATTTTATCTGAGCCATATTATAAGGGAAATTTGAATATGTACGACTAATGAACAAATGATGCCGTAAACAAATTCACTTTTCTCACTCCTTACACAGATAACTTAAAATTTATTGTTAATTTGAAAAAAAAACAATCAGATTATATCGTAGGTAGTTCCATAAAACCATGAGCAGATCCAAAATGTAAGCACATTAAGTTATCGTTGAAATTATCTCGATGTGTGTTACAATATTTATTTGTTTCTCACTCACTCGGGTTCGGTGATTGTGGGCAGAGTGTTCTTTCCCAATTAGGTGGTTATTGACGTTTTACTGTTATCAGTTAAATCTTCCAAAGATGTGCCGTATCTGTAGTCCCTCCCTAAATATATTTGATTTATGTAACTGATACATGAATAAATATGTCTGCATTTTTATAAAATATGCTTATCAATGGCCCAAGTAAGATAATTACTATGGGATAGGTATATGAAAGTTGTAAAACTAAAAAATTATTAATACAACCCTAATAAATTATATTGTGTTAGAGGAAACATAATAATATGTAATTATTAAAAATAAAAAAAATATTGAGATTAATAGAAGAATATCTATTTATACTGTATACTATACTATACATACGGCCTGATAGATTGAACACAAAGTCGACATTTATCCCTAAAAGGGAAGCTGTTAATAGAGTCATTCAACGTTACCGGCCGAATTATCTACAAAGAGAGAAGTCGGTCGGTATCGGTCGGAAATATAAATTTATTTGGTGGTTGTCGCTGCGACACGGGCGCCCGCGTCTCTATCTCACCGCGTAATCTTGAACATTGGCGTTAAAGAATTTAAATTATACGCCGATACAAATGAACAGGCGACCCCGACATATTTATTGCTTTAATCCAAATTATATCGACTAGTCTTTTCGGATTTCGAGAAATTGTCGCCTGATTTGTTCTATTATATTGATATCGATATGTGACTATTAGCACACAATCAGTCGAAATAAATGACTCTATTTAGGGATGATATAAACATTTGGAAACATTAACGTCTCTTTAATATAAGGCTAGTTTAGAGAGGTAAATATTTTAAATTTATTGTATTTAATAATCATAATAAAAACGTACTATTGCATGGACTGTTGTCGGTTATCATTTGTTGAAAGATATATCATGTCAGTATTGTAAATTCCATTATCAATATTTCACTATGCCAGGTACTAATTAAGTGTTGCGGTCAATTTGAGCATGCGCATTGATTGGACTCGCCTGAAGACACCATTAGTCATAATACAATAATTTGCAATATTACTGATAGGATATCATCAAAACTGAACTTATATGAGACTAAACAATATTTTTTGCCGAGATAAAAATTATAGATAATAAATCATTTTATCAGAAATAGTAATATGTATTACTAGCTGATACCCGCGACTTCGTCCGCGTTGCTTGAAATATTAACAAAGTTTTCCGCATGCGCGCTACGCGCAGTGCATATACAAATCGTTGTTTCTTGAAACTTCAATAACTTTTTATTAAATGAAGATATCGCAATCATTTTTTTTGATAAGGGCCAAGTGTCTAAGAAATAAAACTTAGAAAGTTTCATTGAAATATATCCAGTAGCTTTTCCGTGATGCGCGCACAACTGCAGACCTCTATCATTTTATTTATATAGATAATTTTGGCAATACTAATAAATTTAATTAATAGTTCAGACGTATTGAAGTAGATAGAAATTAGTACCTATTCAAAGTCTATTACTATCATCATTCTTTTAGAACACTTTATATTACTTTTTCCATGACGTGATATCAAGAATTACTGAATTATGAATTTCATAAGTAAATTTATAAAGATTATGCATGTCTAAATAAGTATATTCACTTACTGATTAGTCTAATCACTTTATTTATTTTATCACATTAGTTTCTTATTATGAAGTAGTTTAAGATCCATGATGGTTCACGTATTTATTTATTGTTATCTATGCTTTGAATGAAGCAATCTAGTGTACTAGGCCCCTGGCTAAAATATAGATTCCATTTGAGAGTAGTACCCAGCTTCAGTGATGTATCTATAAAGAAATAGGAATTATAATAAATAACTTCATTTATTAAATATCTAAATAAAATATTATAACTATACGGTAAGATTAACACGTAATTTTCTCTTTTCGTGCAATATATTTTTTAATTCATTTATTTCTTTGTTAGATGATATATCAATAGTAGCTTTAGTGGATCGACTTTTTTTTCTTAGTTCTGCTCGTTCTGACATGAAATTTTTAATAGATAGTTTGGATACTTCCATTTCACGCTTTGCCGCCAAATTTTGTTCCTTTATTACTATTTTTTTATTCTCGAGATCTTCTTTCAGTCCAATTTTAAGAAAACTTAATTTTTCTTGCAATTCTGCAATAGACATTTCACACAGCAAGCCTACACCAGAGGATTCTGTTAAATCTATAATTTTTGGAGCTCTGGCTTTTTTTGCAATGTTTGCTAATATCTTAATTTCTTGTATCATTTTAATCTTTTGCTCTAATTCTTCTTGTTTACTTTTTATAGCAAGTTCTAACAATTGTTCAGATTCCTTCCTTAATTCATCAGCAACTAGTTTTTTTTCCATCAACAAATTATTTTTAGCATGAAGCATGCATAATTCAACAAGCGACAACTTTTCAACTTGTTTTCTATTTTTTTCCATTTCAAGTCTTTTCCACATTCCAATTTCCTCTTCCCATTGTTGTTTTTCTTTTAGAAATTCTAAGTATTTTTGTTTGTTTTCCTCTAACAGTTTCTTTTTTGCAATAATTGCTTCCTCGTAAGAAATTTGCCCCAACAAATGCTTTTTTTCAATATCTATTATTCTTTCTCTTTCCCTTTTTTGACGATCATTGTATTCAAGTTCTTCAATTATTGTTGTATTTCGACAGTTATTTACTAAATCTTCTAGCCACTGAATTTCTTCTTGTTCAGTTAATTCAATTCTTTTATTTAATCTTTTCACTGTAGTCGATGTTTCTTTTATAACAGGTACTGGATAGCTTACATTACCCTTAGATATAACTCTTGGAATACCAACCTTTTGTTCATTTGATTGATTATTTATTTCTAAATTTTTATCCATTTTTTTAAGAGGTTTATCAGGTTTAGTTTGAGCATAGTGAAAATTATTTGTTTTTACAATGCTCAGGAGCTTCAAAGCTTTTTTTTTATTATGATCATAGTGTTTTTTTAGTTTTTCGTCAATTACTTCTTTAGTAAGCATTGGTTTTCCCTTTTCACATAGCGAATTTGGAGGAGTAGTAGGTGGAATAACTTTTTTACAGTGCGGTTTTTTATTTCTTTGCTTTAGAACTTTCGGTGATATTGGTACCGTCTGCGGTTTTATGCGCTGCCTTTCTACCTTTTTAACGAATTGAGTATAACTATGAGCCATTTCACTAATGTATGGCTGCCAAGAAAATAAAGGACTTATTAGTTTTTCCGTTACAAAATTTGTGTCATAATATGATTGTGCCACTTGTGATATAAATGTAAGAATTTCGTTATTACTTAAAAATGTTGCGAATGCAGCAAGTAATGACTTACTTAAGTTAAATAAACATTTATATACTAATGACATATCACTTGGCGTAATATGAAAAGTTATGGCATGAAAGGCTATTAGGAAATAGTCTTGGTCTTCTGCAGAAAGATCTTTAGATACGTAAGATACCATTTCCTTTAGAAATTTTTCATGTTTTTGAATACTTAAGAAAGTTTCAACGATCCAAAAGATTTTGTCATCACACATAGAATCGGGGCATTTTTCAATATAATTTTTTATATACTCGCTAGGTGAATTATTATTCGAAGTGCCGTAATCAATTATAATATTTCGCAATATTTTCACATTCTTTGACGTATAGTAATACACCATGGCAGGTAGTTTATTATTAAGTTCAAAAAGAAGTCGAATTTCATACAAAATACAATTATGGATAAATCAATGTACAAAAAATGAAATTTATGTTAAACTGTCAATATTCGATTTTTGACAATAAAAAGTGCGAATGATGTACATACTAATGAAATAGGTGAAGTAAGTTGGTATAACTTTTTGGTGGATTTTCTAATCATTAAAAAATTACTACATTGAATTACTATTAATAGTAAGGTTAGTTAAATGGTTGCATCTCACATTCAATGCTTAATTAACTGTGTGACAATAGAAGGTGAATTAAAGCTGATATAATATAATTACAAATTACTTATTAAATCATGAAATAGCGCGCTGTGAAACAATTAAAAGCCCATCTTTAGATGATGCTTCCGACTAGTCAATTGCTGTCAGAAGTATTTAATTAGGTATCTAGTCTGTTTTCGCTGGACCTGTCATTAATCAATCACTCGGACGCAAAGCTATTTATTCGACAGATCGACACCTCAAGTAGATGCGGTCTGAACAAAATGCAAGTCACAGAAGACCTCTTAAAATATAATAATCGTGTTAAAGACAACCATAAAGGCCATATTCGATTAGAAGGAATTTTAAACTGGTTCCTGTCTTGTTATCTCAACGCTATTGTCGGTGAGTTACGTGTCATGTCCGATCTGTGCGTTTTCATTATCTTTATAATTACTCTTGCTTCGTTTTGTCGGTAACTACTGATGGGCGCATTGTGCCCGCGTATTATGCTTGTAACAGAATAAGGGTCAAGTCACAATCTTTTATGAATGTTGTTTCATATGAAGCATTTTGCACTCGTTATCCAATGTAACGTACGACTGATTGACGTAGAGTACAGGCAACTTATTGAACGGTGTTTTTAACGATCTTCCTAGAAACTATATTTTTAGGACATATGTTTTAAGAAGACTTAATTTGAAGTTGATAATAAATAAATATGTTGGGACATTATTACACACAGCGCCATCTAGTTCCGTGGTAAGCTACGAAAGAAGCTTGTGTTACGGATACCAGATAGTTGGCATACTACATATGTGTATAAGTTTAAATACATACATATTAAAAATATAAATACAGATATCCGAGTTTAACAAATTTATGCCCCCAGCGGGACTCGAACCCGCGACCGCTGGTGCAAGAAAGTAGGGTCACTACAAACTGCGCCAATCGTGTCGTCAAATAATGTAACATTCTTAATAAGTACTACCTATAGTCATCTCCTATATAATGTTTTCCAAAAAAGTTCATCTTTTCTTATAGGTATGTAAACCGATTTCTAAATATTTAAATTACCCTATTTGAATAAAAATATGATAAATGTACTACACGGAACCAATAAGTAAAGTAGTATAATTATTTTCTTTATACTATTATACTTAAATAGCAATTGTCATACAAATTACACTCTACCATGAGAACTCTGTGGCTTATTGATTCTGTCAAAATCAATTCAATTTTGAACACAAATCAATTTGAACACAATATTAGCTGTCAGAGCATGTCAAATTATCGCCCTTAATTAACGACGGCTCTTTTTTCTCACGTCTAGCTTCTGCTTATGTCTAATATTATAATAAGAATACGTTTCATCTTTTGTAATAACTTTCCTTCATAGTTACAACTTGTTATTAAATTGTATAAAAAACCTTATTTATCAAGATGTAATAGAACATTACAAATTTATTGTAGACTCTATTTAACAGCTCATGTAATTAAATGACGAATTATATTTATATGAAACATTTTATATTTGCATATCGGCTATCGCCCTATACGACTATATAGGTATATACTAACAGTACGTAAGTATTCGTAGGTATAGATATACCTACATTTTTTCGTCTTTACAATCTTTCCAATCGAAGGAAGTTATACGAATGATGTACGCTCTACCATTTCCTTGGTTCTTTAAGGAAACAATTAGCAAGCTGAAATATAAATTATTAAATACTCACTTTTTTAAGGATACTGCCTATTAGGTAAAAACGAAAACTAAGGTCAGTCACGTGTGAGTGTGACATACCTATATACATAGGTAATTAAAGTATTCATTGAATAAAAGCATTAAGAGTATGTTAAAGAAAAATTAAGAAATTTCTTTTTTCATTTTTCGTATATTACAATATATAAATTCATACAACAAATTAAAAAATTACTACTCGAGTATTAGTATTTATGAAAGCAGCACCTCGAAGATGTTGAATAGAGAGGTGGGTGTAGAATGTAAAATATATCTTTCTGCTATCTTTCTGATAACACCATGAGAGTAACTCCTAAGTTTTATGGTTTTGGCAGATGTAGAACGTAGCCCTCATAAAAATTAACCTATATATCGGGTAGCGCTGAGAAATGATTGGTCGAAAAGCTTAATCGTTCGGGAGGAGGTCTGCTTCGGTGGGCTAGCTATCGGGCGTCATGGTTGAATGCGAGCATAATCTTGCTCCTGTGGCGCCCCATTTGACGGCGACGTTCCGTTAAGTGTCAGAGGGTACAACCGAGTAGCAGATACGCGTGATTACGTTGGCTGATGGTAAATATATACATATAATAAAATTCTAACCGAGTCAAATCTGTACATTACATATTTTTTGGAAAGTGTTATTGAAATAGAAATTATAATCGATATCGATATAGGCCAAATCTATTGTTTTTAAATTTTTTGTCTCTGTGTCGTCTGTCTGTCTGTCTGTCAATCTATCTGTCTGTCTGTGTCCCTATCACGAGAAAATCACTAGACGGATTTGAATGAAATTTGGTATGACGGTGGTTATCCGGGCCAATAAATTGGATACTTTATGAAAATGGGGGAAAATATCTCATTTCTGAGAAATCTATTTTGTTTCCGGTCTTTAGAACGTGGGGAATTCTAGTAAGGTATAACATTAGAATAGTATACTTACAGAATTTTAAATATTCTATGAAGAAGAATAATTAAACCAATACTTGCTTCTTAATTTAATTAATAATATTGACTACTTGGTAGTACGTATCCCATGTACGTATCATTTGAATTTTATTAACTTAAATTTTAATAATGATGAAAAGTAGTATTATAATACTTACATTTGAAATAATAGATTATGAGATAAATTCACGATAATCACAAGTAGCAAAGATGAGTGGTAGTCACGAAAGAGCTACGAGTATATTATTTATTGATCATGAGTAGTCTTAAAATATAAATTCTAGTTATACATTACATCCATTTTAATTACCAAAATGTATCTATCCATAGATTACTTTTTCGATGATTATTATCAAAACATAGTCAACATTACGTGTAGATATTAGATCTTGTCTTCTTAACATCAAAATGAAAAAAGGTGGTTACCGATTAGTTTTATATAGCATCATCGTTTCCTGTATAGATAAGTTAAACAAATAATTTTGTGACGTAGGTAATTAAAGTAATTAGACATTTTTGATTTTATAACTTAGTTATGCAAATTCTTAAATATAAATACAATTCAATCCGATATTTAAAAAGTACACAAATTATTCTTTTCTTTGTTGTCAAAGATACTACAATTTTGTAAAATGTTTTGTTAAAAATAACAACAGTTAAGCACGCAATGATACATTATCATAATATAAAATCTTTAATTATAAAGACATATATTGTTTTTTTATATTTTATTACCAGCATTTCCATCGTAAACGCGAAACATTGAATTTAGGTTCGTAAGCTTGATTTAAGTGGAATTAACGAATGCTTATTAACAGGCCACCTAAGGAGAGGTACCATCAATCTCTGAGCTACAAAAGACTTTAGGAAAGAATTATGAGTCTTTGTATATGCTCGCTACTATGTAGAGAGTTATTGCTTCAGTTTAATGGCCATCGAGTGATTAGACGGTACCTTTTCGCGGCTCCTTATATAGCTTTATTACATAAATTTTCATAAGTACGCAATTACTTGAACCATAACTTGTGGCGATTGTAAATAGCTCAATGTGTGCTAGTTTTGTTAAACTTTAACGTTAAAAAATTCAGAAGCCATTGGTGTAGGTAGGCATGTAATTTGTTAAAATGTTCACATCGTCATTTTACAAAATATTCTTGGAATAAGCTAATAAGTTCTAATAAAATTAATTAATTAGTAAAAAAGGTTCCTTCGAATTAAATTTACGATATATTTCGTGGCGATGCAATCAAGTCACCATATTCAAGATTTTCTACTATTTGCTGTTAGGGTATTCAGTTTGATGCAGCGCTCTCTCTAGAGATAAAGTTGATGACCACAAATGTTATTTATTTGTTTAGTAATTTATATAAGGTTAGTTACTGTTTTATTGGCCGTATTAAATCAAGCCCCAATAAGGCAGCCATTCATGTTTATTTTTACGAAGTTTCTGCTCGGTATGCCCAATAAATTATCAAGTTGGTCACTTTTATCACGGGTCCATGGTAACGTTTATCGGACGTTAATAGACGTATGGATTGACTCGTAGCTAACTTTATATTATCATTTTCGGTTTTTAGGGTTGCCATGAACCTAATAAAAGTATGTTATTACAATAAAGATTAGCTTTAAAACGTTTTAATTAACTTACTAATTAATTCACTGATACATAATTTTAATAAGATTATTATAATAACATATTTTATAATCAAAATATTGAAGATAAGTTCTTATCGGAGTTTGCAAATATTAAAACAATGTATTTAAATTGACGGGATTGAAGCGTCACCAGTCGTAAAAAACCGCGCGTGCCGATGTGTCGCAAAAATACTATAATAAGCGCAATCGCTAAATGACAGATTAGTACTGCTTGATATTCTTATGAAGAATATCTAAATAATTTAATTGGGAGTATTCAATAGACAAAATACTTTACAAAATAATATTATTTAAAAAAAAAATAACGCATAGGTTCCGATATTAGACTGCATATTGTCACATCCATGCTATGTCCATCCAAAGCACAAAGTGGTTCGTCTCGCTCGGTTTTATTGATTGACAAACGCAGATTTCGATTAAATTCTCGCGACTCGACCCAAGCATTAGCTGTATGTGGATTCTAGATATTTCTTATAAAATACATATTTGTTTTCATTAGTATTGATACGAATCACTTAATGCGTTAAATAAATCTCTGTTCGAAAGCCTAATGAACATACTGCATATCTGATTTTTTCCTCCTAAATTGAGTATGAGGCTGTATCGTTACAGCTAAACTGCGCCAATAGCTTTCATTTCGAAGACGATAAGATCTTTAAAAGTACCAGCTTATCTACGGGAGAAAATAATATTACTTTCTGTGCGTGTTACAGCTCATTAGTTAGTACAGAATTTATTATCAAGTTGCAACGCTAATAAGATGAATTAGAATATGGTTGTCGGCCTCCTAGCGGGGAATAAATCTCCTCGTAAGTTTTTATTAGGGCCCAAAAATCTCTGATCATGACGAACCATTCATGTGTAATTGGGTTCACCGGCTTCACATAAAATATGAGTTCGTGGCTTGAGAACATTTTATAGAGAACATAAATACTTTATTGTGTTTTTGTCCGGGTCCCTCATACCGATGCGATATTTGTATCTTCATTTTATCTAGACTCAAAATATTCAATGATGTAGGTATATTATTAAGAAACAATTTGTTTTTATAGATTTGATTTATTTTATTACTAGTACCATAAAGTACTAATCATTGTATTTACTACTTTGCTTACACAATATTTGTAGATTGTTTTTATATACTTACATATGGAATAAAAGACTTATCTATCGATAGTAGAGCTGTAGATATTTTTAACGAAACTATAAATATTTTCTTTTTTCTGTTTAAGGTGGTTATTTGCAAAACAAAGAGGCACGTTCGTTTATTTCAACCACCTTATTTGCTTCAGTGTTAAAAATAACAAGCATATTTCGTAATGTGTTCACGAAACTCGCATTGAAATATCATTTTAAAGAAAAGACACTATTGGAAAGTTGTAACGCTTCTGTTGTTATATAAAGCATAACTACAATTTAGGACAAAGACAAAGGTGCGAGACATAGAAGCAAGTAATATTGCCATTCAAAATTTTCCGAGCGAGTTCCACTCCAGCTGAGGCTCATTTAAGCATAAAATTACATTGTCTTCCCGACATTGTCGAGTGGCAATGAACTGCACTTTGACATAAAATCGCCGTGGACGATATAAATCTATTTCATTGCCTTAATAAAGGGTGATTGAGGTATTCGATAGGAGAGCCATCATTTTCTACGCCTATCTTTAAACTTGCAGTCGTTAACGTCTTTATGCTTAGCAAGAACATATTAAAAGGTTCATTCTCGTCCCTATTAAATATTATTTTTCTTTATACAAGTAGTAAAGTATTGGAAAGTTAAGTACGTGCTAAAACTTTTCTCGAAGGTGTTATTAGCTAATTTAAAATTTTGGCAACAATCACTAAGGAGGTGAAAATAATTATGTAAACGATTCATTAAAAACTCCTTTTACATAACTCTTTATTGTGTTGCGTACCTTTGTCAATCAGAACCAGTTAAGTCTACATTTTGTGGTTGAAATAATAACCCTCGTTAGCTTCAACAAAGAACTGGGAGATATGTAAATTCGTGAAAGGTAGGAGCACAAAAAATTCAGGCTCATACGAACAACAGGTGTGTTCCTGATTTCTAATAGTGGCATTCGTACTGTAATTACTATCCAGGATCTGGTATTAAAATACTTTTTGTACGACTTTTACCATTATAACTTTCATTTTTATCAATATACACATTGTATAAAAAGCTTGTACTTATGTTCAAGAAAAAAATATAAAAGTGACAACAGATGCATTCACTTTTGTTCCTAGTAGATACCTGGTTAAGAGGAGGAGGTAGATGTAGATACATTACATGATCGTGATGTAAGCAGAGATTAGATGGTTCATTTCTTTTCTAAAGGATTAATAGAAAGTACCAAAAAAAATAAAAAAAATCTAACCAAAAAATATCTACTCAATACTTAGACACGACTTTTACTAGGCATTTTAGTGAAAAACTAAAAATTTACTACCCGGAGTGGAATTTGTGGGCATTGTGACTAGAGCTTTCAATTGCTTGTATTATTTTATTGCTGTTGCGGTCTCGCAAGAAACCACACTAGTTGTTGCCAAATGAATTAAATAGGAAGCAAATGTATTTTTGAGAAAAAGAAGTAAATATCATCGGAACATGTACTTTAAATTTACTATTTAAAATAATAAACTAAGCCCAGCAGACAAGTTGATTCAAAAAATGGTCTGTTTCATGGAGATTCTAAAATGCTATCACATGTACATTGTACATCTTCTGTAATGAAATAGTATTTAGTTTTATTTTTTTCCGATAGATGAAGCATTTTATAATCTGTGTAAATGGCTGGTACTCGAATACTAATGTGAGTAGAGCGCTGATTCTTTTCTTTACTGACTCATCATAAGAGGGCCTTTCTCCCCGTGCCAGGTTATCGTCACCTTCTAGGACACCCTGTATAAAGAGACGTGTGTACTGTGAAGGAACCTATTCTAATACAAATAAAATCAAATGTAGTTAATTTCTTATTTTCTAACCAACTCGCAGCAACAGCTTTATTCCCGATATTATTTGTAAAACAACCCTTTTCACTTAAACAAAAAGAGAATATTCAACATTTCCATATTATTATTTGAAGCATTACGTAGAGTAATTCCACTTATTTATTAGCTACATTTAAGAAAAATAATTCACTTATAGTCATATACATTGAATACTTTATGATATATGACTTATAATTCACAATGGAAATGGACGAAAGATTTTTCTAAGTGGGGAGGTTCTGGCCGGCAAATCAAATATACTTTATTCAAATAGACTTTAACATTCTCTTTTGAATCCTCTTTTTCACATTATTAAAATAAAGAATTTAAATTAAATGTCAGTATGTATGTCTGTGAGGAAGCTACCACCGGCTCGGAAGGCTATTCTACTGAGAAAAGCAGCGAGAAACTCAACAGTTACACTTTAAAAAAAAAATTACAATATTGCAATACAATTTTTATCTACGAGTATTTATTACGAACCAACATGACAGACATCTACTAAGTATTCCGTGATGGTATAATAAACTTTATTCGTTAATGTATTTTTAATTTTCGGCAAGTCACAAGACAAAATTAAATTTACCTACTTTGATAATAAAGTTTCTTGAAAATCCTGTAGTTATATAAATCAATTTTACATAATATATTTTCTTTCAGTTACCAGATTTGATGTAAATCATAGGAGTTAAATAACAAACGATAGAGTTGAGATGTTTCATTTTGTAGTAAAAAAATATATTTGTTAAGAAAATTGATTACCTACTACACACTATTATTACAAACTTGTTTTAGTTCTTATGGTTCAAGAAGGCTCTTCAATATAATCATTCAAACCTCAAAGCAGTGTTACGCGTAGATATCGACAATGTTTATCTCGGGCTCCTGAGATGCGCGGCGTGGGTGCAGCCCCACAGATTTACGACACTACGAGGCCTCACTACTTCGCGCCCGCGCCTTGGAGTTGGACCTTTCGAGTTATACCTTATTACACTTTTATTGCCTTTATTACAACGATGAACTTCCTTAAACAATCATATTAGATTACAGAGATTTGAGACAGCTTTTATCAGTAGTAGCGTAGGCTTAACGCGTAGTATTTATTAAGAAAATTAATTTTTATTGCCAAGTTGACTTTGCCATTACTTTCTAAGCTAATCACTTGATCATATTAAAAATAAATAAATCTAATCTATTTGCTAGTTAGTACTAGAGTAGTATACTGTATAAGACTTGTAGTATACACTACTAGCGAACACCCTCTTTTTACTCGGGTTCGTTCCTCGGTGGGTTTTAGGGGTTAGTGTGGATCAAAATACAATTGAGCAGTACTTGCTAAACATCCATCCAAACTTTCGCATTTTTGATATTTAAGTGATAAAACTAGACAACCCAATGATAGAAGCATACCGTCAATAATCTTTATTTTTTATTTTTTATAAAGCTTCTTTTGGTGGTCTAATATGAAAATTAAAATATCTTCATTATGTTTTGCCTTAGGAAAATAAAAGGTAAAAATAAACGAAGTGCATACTACACAAGCATACCAGCATATTTTCGTTCTATACCCCACAGTTTACTATTACTGATTACTACACGATAGTGAATAAGACAATATTAACTGTAGTAAGTACGTTCACATACTTGATGATAGCTTCAGAGTCATTACTTGCATTGAGGAAGTATAAATTTTGCTTGTAGATAAATGTATTCCCTATAAAATATTGGACATGTCTGATTACCAGGTATTGTGAGCGGGCTGCGTACGGCAGTAGCGTGCGCGCGCGCTTTATTTACCGTAGTTTGCGAAGTAAGCCGATTGCAAGTTTATGTGAGCTCCATAATACTATCTGTAAGAGATTTGATTTATTTCCATGACAGCAATTACACTACTTGTGCTAGCTCGAACGTTTCGTGTCATTTTATTATTGAAAGAGGCAAGTATATTTTTGGAATTATATATCTATGTATGTTCGTATGAAATTAATGATCATACTGCAAATAGGCTATTATCTTTTAATAACAAAACGTGCAATGGGAATAATTTCATGCCTTATTATTTTTTACTAAATTTCCTAAAATACAAAAATATTATTATTAAAATACAGTATCAATTTAAATAAATGAATATATTGTGTTAGTACAAAAAATGGATATATTTAAATATAAGTATAATAATAATTTTATGTATTGCCTTCTTAAAAGTATTTTAAATAAAAAACGAAATATATAACTAAGTATAACGATCGATAAAATATTATTATGTATAAAAAACTTTTAAGTTTTAAGTAATTAATATGAAAAAACGTTATAAAAATGTTATAAATATATTTTTACGAACTTATCGTATAGAGCTTTTAATTTAATTAGGTACATTAAATGTTAAAATTATATGAAATTAGGATAGTTTATGTGACAGTTAGGCGACCTTTAGCTAACGATTGGCGAAGGGTGCAGTGTGCGGTCGTAGTGACGAGCGACGATTGATGGATGATTACGTCTTTATCCCGTCCCGTTCTGGCTGTAAGAGAATCTACTTCTGCGACGTGCACTAGGATGTCATGGTCTTGGTACTTTGAAGTATAAAAGTTAATATTGACATATTTTTTATCTGTTTAATCTCGACTGGCATCGTTTACTGATTCTTCTCTTTATAGTAATCTAATTATTTAATATATTGGATTTGTCGCGTATGTACAGTTTGAACACTTATTTCGCCAATTTTTTCCTCCACTTTACCTAAGCACATCACATCTTTTTTTCTTCTGCTGTTGATAAACACATTTTATTTTTCTTTTATTAAGTTTTTTAAAAGTTTTAGTGTTAAATTAATAAAAATAATTTAGGAAACAGTAAGATTTTTCACATAATTATATTATCGTTGAATTTCTATTACTCAGCGAACACTAGTTTATTACATGCCTTCATGGATCCTATGTTCGGATACTTATTTTTCGATGTATATAGCCAATCTGCCTATTCTTTTAAAACAAATAAAAAAACTAAATATATAAAAATGAAATATCAAGATTATTTAATCTAATGACACGATATAGGTACTTGTGTCATTCACCAGGCTGTTACAGGTCGCTTCATTCGACACGAAAAAAAACTCTTTTCAAATGTAAATTGGCCTAAACCGACAAAGCAAATTGTCACAAATAAACACTGATACATTTCGTTTTTTGTGAAAGTCTATAAAAACTCAGGCGCACCGGTAAAGGGTCAGACTGAACCAATCAATCTAAGATAAAAATTTCTTTTATTGATTTTTTTTGCTGTCAGTTTTTCAACTGTGCCTTGGTGACTTTGAACTTTGATTGTTATCCGTGAGAATTTTGATTATATACAAGATATTTCCTTCTCAGCATCTGTCAAGTTTGAAGCTCTTTATTATTTAATTGTATTATATATTTTAATGTACCTTCTTCACCAACACTGCACTTCGACTGTAAATTTACTTTGATTCTTTGCACATGTTTGTTTGTTTGTGTGTATTATAGATATCTATTAACACCAAACCAAATTACCATGACATCAAAGTAAAGATTAATAAAAAATCATTGAAACTGTAACTTTGCTCTCAATGTATTGAATGACTTTCAATAATTCTTTTACTAATACATATAAATTTCCTGATTATTTTAAGTATTATGATTTTTCTTAATAATATTTTTTTGTGAAAAAGACATGAACCACTAAGTTCGTTATATTTTGCTGACAAAAACGATTTTCTATTGTTTGTTCATTTTTGGTCTGATCTTCGAATATAAAAATCGTAGTTTCCGGTGCACATAACATAGTTTTTACAATATGATTATTATACATACAATGCATACAAAGGTTAATGTAATTTTATAATATATTTCAAATAATTATTTTTCTAAGCGATTATTACGTTAGGGCTCATATAACCGGAGTTATAAAAAATCTAAATTCGTAGAAATTATATTGTGTTCAGTAACTGATCCTAGTTTACTTTTAAAAAAATGTTCAAAAAAGTTTACTAAATTTGAGGAAAATGAGCTGCCAAAATACTTAGTTTTCGGTTAGGAGACGTATTAAATAACTATCTTAATTTTTACTAATATTTAGGAAAGGTTGAATATTTTAATGTTTGGATGGATGTTTGTCACTCAGGATCTGAGGTATGTACCTATGTGAGCTGTAGCCAAGCCCATAGGCTTTTGCACGGAAATATTATCTATATTCATCTGCTCTGTGGCTTTTAGTCTGTATTAGAGTTTTCATCCCCAAAGACGTACTTTACTTTTTCTCATGTGGTCCATAAAGTGTTAAAAAGTTGTATGAAAATCGAAAGTACCTTTTACATCGACACAATATTTAACACTTAATAAACTCAACGAGAATCTCGTAAAAACAAAATCATCACTAAATAATAACAATGTGTAGCATTGACTTGGATGATCAGCTTATAATAAATAAATCTCTCACGATACTGCTGCTGCTGTAAATTTTTCGAAGCCTCATAAACCAAAAATTTAAATTAATCCGCGTAAAAATCGTAGAGTCCTATTCCTTATGGAGAATTATCAAAAAAATAATTATTAAAAACTATACTCTTTTAGTTCTTAAAAAGTCAGTAGCACCGGATAAAAACACAAGTCAAATTAAATTACATACAATTTTATGTAAATCAATAAACCTCGATCGGCTAATTTTAAGAGTGAAAAAAGGAATATGTAAATCTAAATATTGATTTAACCCCATCAGCGACGGAAGCATCGAGCAGGTGCCGCGCGCACGCGTTTCCCAGTCAAAGTCGAATCAATGAACGTTGCCTAACTATGAAATTAAATGATAATCGCATTTTTTATATTTGGTTAAGGACTCTAATAAGTGCATTTTATCTACAGTGACAGTGGCTTACAACCTTTTTTTAAAAAAGTTACTTGACTTAAAAATTAATTATTTAATTTTTATTTCTTCTAACTGGCGAATACAAAAATGTACAAATCTATGTACCTACCTGCTATTTAATAATTACTACTCATTCTTAAATTTGATAAAGACAAATTTGTCACCATATTTTCAATCTATCGTTTAACCAGTATAAAAATATAAACTTCAGAATAAAAAGGCCTAACTGATTGATTTCGATCATTTAGACATAACATGTACCTAAGACAGATATTACAGTGCACTATATTTGCGTAGGAAGTTGTGCATTATCTATTTCTTCTGAAATCTTTCTGAATATTCGGTGATACGACAAACTAATACGATGGCCGAAATACTAAAGAGAGGAGATTTCAATGATCCTAGGTTAAATTGTGACACTTTTGAATCATGTATAATTTACTATATGTCTTACGATGAAGGAAAATATCGTGAGGAAACCTGCACGTCTGAGAGAACCTAGGAAGTTTTCGAAAGACATTCGAAGTCCGCCAACCCGTATTTGGCCAGTGCGGTGGACTATGGCCTGAACCGCCTGATCCACTACGTACTAAAGAGAGGCCCGTACCCAGTAGTGGGACGTTAAAAAGGACTGAATTTGTATTTAGTGTGTATAAATAAAAATAAGTTAACTTATTTCAATTCAATTGTAGGGGTGAAGCGAGACCAGCTTTTTATCGCGGAAAAATATTTCAAACAGGTTATAACAAAACCATGCGTAAATTTTATTGATAATTTTCTGTATGGATAGCCTCGAAACTGACAAAGATATATTTCTATTAGGTCTACTAGAAACGAACAGGGAAGAGAAGAGACTGGCGGTTATCGAATAACTGTTAACTAGAGTTAAGTAAAGTTCAATTTTTAAATTTTATTACGATTTATAGTAAAGGAAAATAATAAAGAGGATTGCTTTTACGTATTATGTAGTTTTACATTTTAATTTGTGTATATAAATCTAAAAGATCTATCTATAAAAGATAAGTACTTATAGTATTTTAAAAAGGTTGCTATGCCCTGTATACACATCACTATTACTCATTTTAACGGTTTGTTGGTGAGAGGGTTGAACGTCATGCTCCTCTGATGTTCCGGACAGATACTAGACATGTAGTTTTTTTGGGCAGATGTAGTTATAAATTATAATTTGACCGTATCAAAACATTTGGAGTCCCTGATGAAATCTGTCTAGTGTAACGTGTACAATAACGAGCAAATTTTTATTAATTTAGTTAATGAATTTATAATGTTTTTAGGAAATACACGTTTATAAGGGAAGGTGTTATAGGTTATTATAAGTATACTAGCAATTCCGGCGGCTACGCCCGCGTTCTAATCACTATTAAAAATTACGGGTTGGTTGTAGAAGAATGAAAGTTTAGGGTTGTGAGTATTTATTAATGCCAAATCATAAAAAATACAAATTTGATTTAAGAAAAATCTTATTGAAACAATAATTATTACTATGAGAAAACCATTGGACAGATTTTGATAAATTTTTGTATGATCATAGCTGGTTATCCGGGTCAACGTATTAAGTAGTACACTTTTTACTGCCGGAAAATATCTAATTTCTGAGTAATCTATACTTACAGTTAAAACGATGGACGAACCTCAACAGAGGGAAGGTGAGTCGCTAGTTTAATATTACAATATAGTCAGCTCTTAAAACTTCTTATAAATGGTCGCTGTATTGTCAGATAAATAAAATAGGTGATAATTTAATATTTTATTTATATGTACTTAACTACCTACTTTAAAATACTAAGGGACATAAGAAGATCAGAAATTTCATGTCAATCCATGTCATAAATGAACATTCTCCCCTATCGGGAATCTAATTCGCAACATTGACTTACATTAGTTATGCCTATGCAATCCTTTAATAAATCGAGCGCAATTTGGCAGCTCCGGTGTAAAGCCGCGATAAAGTCAAAATCCCTATCATTCCTCAGATCTTAAAATAATGGGGTAATTTGTCAGAGCAAACATTTTGCATATGAAATCCCGTATTCAGCCAAAGGCGACTGATGACTCTTGAACACACCCGTCTAGCATTTACATTTACATGACGAATAATATACTGCGTTAGGTTATACTTTTCATATACAATCTTAATAAAAATTAATCAATTTAATATAGAAATAAAAGCTTATAAAGTTTAAAAGTAAATAAATATTTATTAATGTATGGGATTTCATTTGGTAATAGATGCCCGCTCGCATGATTGCGGTGACTATTGTAATTTAATAGCTCTAGGAATTTTGATTTGTTAATCGATACCATTTGAAATGTAAGGCAGATTAAATTAAAGTACTTATAATTACTCAAATTCCAATGACTTTTAATACAATCTTAATAAAAATTAATCAATTTAATATAGAAATAAAAGCTTATAAAGTTTAAAAGTAAATAAATATTTATTAATGTATGGGATTTCATTTGGTAATAGATGCCCGCTCGCATGATTGCGGTGACTATTGTAATTTAATAGCTCTAGGAATTTTGATTTGTTAATCGATACCATTTGAAATGTAAGGCAGATTAAATTAAAGTACTTATAATTACTCAAATTCCAATGACTTTGAAACAGATTTATCTCATACTTATCTTGTTAAGTTCTCTTAACTAGAGGTATTTTTATTTAAAAGCCCCCATCGCGATAAGTTTGTGTTAGTTGAAGAATATAAAAGATATTGTAAATTTTATATATATTAAATTTTATATATTATAATTTAAGCATTTTAAAAGAAATATGTATCAAAAAAATTATAACATTTATCATCAGTTGCTAAAAACATTTTAGTTTCTTATTTACAATATTCAAATATTAAAAGCCAACCATGTTAATTAAAATAGTTTTTTTAAATACGTCAATAAAAGTACTTACACATGGTCGAGTAAAACATCATAAACTAATTTATACTCGTATTATAATATACTGAGGAAAACATGTTAAAAAGATTTAATATACAGGCAGCGACACCTAACGTTCTCTACTGAATACCACTACCTTTACCTTTTATTTGCAAACCATTTCTTATAGAGTCTTCAGTTAAGTCAATAGATGGCGCTATATTAAAGCATGTGCTGCCATCTCTTTAAATACTGAAGAACTATGAAAACTCTTAACTTCTACGATTATAGTGAACTTACAGAGATGGCGTAGTTCAAGTTAATTTTATAGAATGTTTGTAAATCCGTCTAAAAATATGATATAAAAAATTGAAAAAGTAATTACCTAATTAATTAGCCAAAGAATTCAACATTTTTTCAAACTGTGTTTTCTTACGAATGGAAAAAATGATATTTTTTTTGGTTCGTTTAATTTATTATTTCAATAAGTAGGCATATTAATTTTGTTAGTATTATTATATTTTGTTAATTATATAATATTAAATAAAAAACAAATTATTCCCGGACCAAATTACGTACAATATTTCTAATAGTAATAGGTTATAATTTAAAAAATAATGAGCAAGCAGTAAACTTACAAACTAAAAGGCCCAGCGGTAACGCGCTCCCTTCAAATTACCGCTAGGTACTGGTTCAAATCCGGGTCTTACACCTCTGATATTTTCATATGCGAATCATTTCTACCATGATCACCACTTGTCTTACGGCGAAGGAAAACATCGTGAGGAATCCTGCATGTCTGAAAAAAAACCTAGCTTGTTTTCCAAAGACATGTGAAGTCCGCCAACACGGACTAGGCCAGCGCGGTGGACTATGGCCTTATCCCCCTCGTATTGAGGCGCATGCCCAGCAGTGGGACGTTAAAAATGACTGAAGACAAGACAAGTGTAAACTAAAATGGGTAGCGCTAGATTAGCTTGACTTTTAATGAAAGTGGTATCTGGATCTGGGGCTAAAGTGTGACATACTTACGTACCTGTTCACGAGTATTATGGTAAGTAAAACTAACAATACTTCTTAGAAGTAAAAAAATGTAGGAAAGTATATGCATGACTTACCTAATGTTTTATTAAAATAGTAAGTTTACAAAAACTGTGTATACTTATAAATGATATTTTTTACACAATAATATTATTATTAATTTCTATACATTATTAATAATTTTTATTTTGTTAATAAATAATAAATTTAAATAAATTAATTTATTATTCTGTTCTTACCAACTCGTAGGTAGTATTTGCAAATAACAAATCTTATGTAATTCGAAATATACAATTCATTTTCTAATTTGTAAAACCTTTTCTACTTCAAGGTGCCGACTACGTATTCGATTAAAAGATGTCTTGAATACGTAATGCGAGTAGAATGAGTCGAGTGCTCTTTCCATTCAGTGGGCGCATAAATTAGCGGTGCGAGCGCAATTCCACAAAAACTCCAATCGTAGGGGAAAGTTTGGCGATTAAGCCGTGAGGCGTGGTGTGGCCAGGTCTGCCCGTGACAGTTAGTGCTGCCACTTGTTATAATCCGCTAAACTTTCGACCCTCGTCAAGGTACCCTGAATTAATGGAAACCACCTTCTCAAATTTATTACACTTATTTTTTGATTTCTAGCTCGGTGGAGGTTATTGATAGGAATTCGGAAATTTTCATAGAAAATATATTTTTATATAAATCGATTTATATGTAGGTACTTTTATAATTAAGAACTTATAATATTAACTAAATTACATAACTTACACTTAGGGTAACCTAAAAAAAGTCTCTGCGAGAAAACGATAGTGATTAGAGCGAGGAGCGAAAGTTGGTGGTAGTTGCTATGTATGTTAAATATTACATTTATAGCGTTGACCTAATGGACATTTTATAGGTAAATCTATCTATATAGGACTGGTTGTCAGATTTTCAATACGCGCTATATTATTGACTTTTTGAAAGTTGTATTTAGTTGGATGATTAAAAATAAAACATAGGGATTGACAAGCTCTAAACCATAAGTTTCGTCTCGACGTAAAAGTGATACGGTGGAGGTGTCTAAATATGGTTTTACTAGTTTATCTCACAGGTAGTAAACATGTAGTAGTAAAGAGCTAAAAAAGTTGTTTTTTTGTGACTGGTTAAATAAAATATTAATACATATATAATTTTCAGTAATTTTAACACGAAAATTGAATTTTCACTCCAATTTGAAAATAGTAATTAATATTGCAAAATTCTGATCATAAACACCTCCAAGTATTTGATTTCGGCATTTACGTAGGAATGTGACACGAAATTTGAAGCATTTCTTTGAAGGAGTGCTTTCAAATATTTTAAGATAATATTTTGTAATTTCTTGTTTTATTTTTGTATCTCTTATAGAATACTAGGAAAGTGTAAGTGTACCTTTTTAACTAATGGATGTTGGCAAATGCTTTTATTGAAGCTTAATTACTTTTAAAATGTTATTTACTTAGAAACTTAGATAAAAATAGACTAATGAAAGGTATATCGATTTCAAATGATAATAAAATCAATGAAATCAAAATACATAAAAACGAA
The DNA here is from genome assembly GCA_905231865.2 of Boloria selene. Classification (NCBI taxonomy): domain Eukaryota; kingdom Metazoa; phylum Arthropoda; class Insecta; order Lepidoptera; family Nymphalidae; genus Boloria; species Boloria selene. The sequence goes on along the minus strand of HG993137.1, from coordinate 8,611,789 downwards.
AGGTCACTCATTCATCACGAAATATCGAAAACCGCTAGACGTATAAAGTTGGGCACAGGGCAGGGAGCATTTACGGACGAACCCAGGCGAAGCGAGGGTGAATCGCTATTATTATATAACGGTAGTAATAGTAGGTACTTAGCTCTTACTATTACTAATTAGAATTATCAAATTATGAAAAATAGAGAAAATTATTATATGAAATTATTTAAAATAAACTTAACATTTAATTTCAGCATAAAATACGCTAGTCGCAAATTGTTACTATCAATTATTTTGCAGCACTTCAAAAACACTAATGAAAATTAAATTTTAAAACAGCCAAATTGTATGCAAACTTGTTAAGAAGGTTTAACATAAAGGAGGATGCAAATTAATTTTATTAAGATGAGCGTTGTATGCGCTTACATAATTACATAATACGAGAGGGCGAAGCGCCGCGCTGTTTCGAAAACGAGGTGTTGTCAAAGAAATCTAGATTAAGGTACGTAAATAAGCACGTCTATATTAAAATTAATATAAACTCTGTTGAATATTTAACATGTAAAATATTGTTTCTAATCGTAAACTGCAAAGAGGGCCAATTAAGTATGAGGATTGAAGTTGGTAAAATATTCTATCGTCTACTTACTACTAGAAGATATTAAGTGCAAGAAGCATTATGGACTGATTCATTTATGCCCTACTTAGCATATTACCATGAAGAAATATGTAAAAGAAATAAGTTATTAGTAGTATTCATCCCTTTTTGACGTGCAAGCTGGCCACTTGGCGTCTTTCAAAAATTTACTAAGTTCTCTCAGAGACGCAGCTATCCTTACGATGTTTTCCTTCACCGTAACCGTAAGACAAGACGTAGTAACCATATTAGAAATGATTCGCATATGAAAATATCAGGGGTTCAAGACCCGGATTTGAACCCGCTTTACCTACTTGGTTTCACAAGCGACCTCGTATATCAATGATAAATTATTAATATGAAGTACAAGCGTAAGTATATCTAACGAATTATATAATCAACATAATGCATATTTAAATAAAAGTATTTGCTCTACTCTTCGAAAATTAGATAACCCTTTCTTTCTTCAAACAGATATTATCATAATAAACATGTGATATGTTTGAAAGAATCACAAGAGAATTCGATATATAGTCGACGATATGAAAAGGCTTTACATGGTAGGAAAAATGTTCAGGAACTGGTGGCAATGAAGACAGGCAACAATTTATTTATATAACGCTTCGGGGAGAACTTATCTGCAGATCCGGGAATGAGGTAAAATCAAGTTGATGCGTGCCGGGATAGGATTGAGTGGGAAATAGCTTGTTTTCACATACGGTGTAATCTCTACGTGTTTGAATATATATCAAATATATTAAAAGCGGAAGTGTCTAACTTCAACATGGTTGGTACACAATTTCAAATACATATAGCTATAGGTATATGCTCGAAAGATGGTTTAATATTTTTTCATTTAAGTTTTTGTAGATTAGGTGTTTACTTGTCTCTCTATTTAAGTGTAAGGTATAACGCACTAAATAAATTAAAATTAATTTAACTTACTTACTACTTAAATTCTATATCCCATTTTGCGAAATTGCTGACGTTGTTTTTTTGAAAATTAAAAAAGTTGTTGATCTTTACTTATATTTTAAAATAATATTTTGTAAGACTATACAAAACTTTATATTAGTAGTTATCTGATAAAGGATCTTTCCAGTGGAGAAAGTATTCCAGATCGGTCAGCTTTTATTTTCGGCGGCCAGCTTGAAGACTGAGCGAGTACGTACACTCTTTAAACTTTAGCATTTTTTACTTTTAAGACAATATTTATTAGGCATTAATTAGACATTTCCGAAGAGAGATCATATTCAGGATGATAACCCGATCTGAGATTCTAAATAAAGGTATCAGGATCTTGAAACTGTTAACATATTAAAACAAAATAATAAGATAGGTAAATATTTAACATAAAGTTAACATCGGAGCACTATTTTTCAGATGTTTTTGTATCGCCCCGCTCATAACCAAACGTTGACAAGATGTTGATATATTATTAAAATCACGATTCAAACATTTTATTTCAAATAAACTAAGTTTCAAATAACTTTAAGTAAAAAAGTTATTAAGGTAAAATAATAGTTTAATTTCTCTTTATGGAGGATATCTGAATTACTACTAATAATATTACGTAAATTCGTTTCATTACATTTGCATAGTAAGGGATAAAATATGAAAAAAATGTTCTGTAAAGTCCTGAAATGTAGATATGTAATAATATTATTACCAACGTTGGTTAATAACTACCAATCATCGGAACGAAAACTTTACGCTTGTGATCTGTAATAATCTGTTATTTAATGAAAGACGAATAAAATCCGCATACATGAGTCGATGAAACGTACCACAACGGGGATTAAACAGTCAAACTGGAAATTCCGCAAGCTTTGCCACCGTGGATAGACATCACCATCTGTCAGCGTTAACATTCGGATTTGCGGGGATCGGATGGATATTAAACCAGCTGCACTCTGTGGAACCAGCGGGCCAACTAAAACAACCAGTGAAATGAAACTACTCGTTGTATTGAGAGCTTTAAAAATCTTGTGAAAGCTCTAGTAGGGTATGTCATAAGTTGATTGTATACGTATATATAATACGATATTTTTGATTTTCTAATTAAAGTTACTTCTCAAATGTTTATATATCTATTTACAATCAAATTGATAGAATTCTACATTTTACATTTTACAAAATTTATATTAATAATAATTGTTAAGAGAACTTGTGACAAACGAGTATATATACACGTACCTACTTTTAATAAAAGTGTAAAGATAAATAAATATAATATTTAAGTTGAATATAAATCAAAAGATTACATACTTATTAAATGGGTAAGTGTAAGATTACGACTAGAAGTTACGACATTAAGTAGGTACTATAATAACATAAACAGCCTGTCTAGAAACTTCGTAACAGCTAATTTAACAGGAACATTTGGACTCGCATAGAGGATTTGGGCGAGAGCAACATACGCCACTAAGAATAACTATGAAATTCTATGAAATAATACATAGAAGAAAGAAGCCGAAGGGGAGGGGGAGGGGTTTGGTAAATAGCTCAACTGGTTTTAATGCGAATTTGGCTTACAAATAAAAAAATATTATTGCTAAAATATCGCCGAAGACACTTGTTATTTTAATTATTATTTAACGTATATATTTCATACACTCAATCATAATTATGATGAAAGCTAATTAAAACATTATTATATAACAATATTGTAAGTCAAATATGTACATAATATGTATATGTTGAACTAGTATTATAAGGTTAACAAACAAAGTAGCGAGGGCATGCGGCGGGAGACAGGAAACAAATAGGGTCCATTTGAGTTAAGATATCGGCTAGAGCTCACACGTTGCGTTACATGAGACTGATTGAAATAACCACTCAATCCTAGCTCCATAGATATTTATACTGACATAAATTGTAGCGACATGCGCTGCATCTGATACGCCTAGTTACGAGTTCTATGTTAACAAATGGACATCAATCATTGTTGTCTATGTTTTGGATATGTGCCATTGTTATTATAGTCATATTTAAGTCTTGTTGATGCATTTAGGAAATAGTGTACGAATTTTTACATTTGCAATATTTAGTATGCAAGAAAATCTATAACGCAATGATTTTTTGTATTTTTTATGCCATTGGAATACCACTTTTATTTACAGAAATAGACCTACAGCAGCGATAATGTGAACGCGTAGCTCATTTGAGATAAAGTTAATTATGAGATACGGCGAGCATCCCATTTATAGGTTTCGATTTCCCACGTGGAAATATACCATTTCCCATTGCCAACAGAGCGGAACTTCATTAATCTAACGCAAAAAATATGATCCTAATTATTATTAGGATAACATCACTTTATGACTTTCGACGTATTAAATATGTAGTATGGAGGAACACTAGATTCTGAAGACTGACTGAAATTGAGCAATTAATAGGAAACATTATACCTACTATGTGATATGATTATTTTATCGAATGAAATATAAATTTGATTAATTAACCATAGAACTTATATAATAGAAGGATCCCATTAAAGTCTTGGTGTAGGTAGAGTTTTAATATCAAAGCATTCAAGGATCGCTTTATAATTAACGAAATCGATTCCCAGGCGCCTAATTAAAATCCCAACGTCCTTTAAAAGGAAGATGTCATTCGTGGCAAAGTGGAAGACATAGTCGTGCTATTGTTACCATTTTTAAGGACCTGTCTGTAGGTTTTATTTACTTACGATCATATCACTCTAGTGCGTTGAAAGGTTATTTTTGAAACAGAACCCTAATACTTTCTTTTTCTGGAATAAAAGTAGTTTAAGTTGCACACATACCTTTTTTAACTTTTAAGTACCGTATACTATTTGCATTATGCATTTAGTATAAAGCTGTTACATACACCTTAATTTTATTTAATTTTATTTATGGCTAGATTTCCTTAGCCATGCTTTCATTAATACTGACCTTGATTGTCTCCCTGAACTATAGCTTGTTGCGTGCTATTGGTAGAAACAAATATAATATTATAGTTGCAAGTTTAAAAAAAAAAACAACGCAAATATTTAGCATTATATAATAATCTTATCTAAATACTAATTTTATAATTTGGTATATATTTTTAATTATAAGAGAATAAAAACTTTTTAACTTTTTTAAAGTGGTAGTGCCATGCTTGTTACCTTCGGGTAGCAACCGAATGGGCAGGCACGCCCCGTATAGTTCATTAGTACCACTCTCTCACAGAAGACCGGCGTGAAGTGGCAGCTATGCTGTCGCGTTTCGTCCGGTGAGTGAGAGTCCGGGAGGCCCACTCTCCTTCCCCCATCCCTCTTCCCTTCATCCTCCGCCTTCGTTCCCCCCTCCCTCCCACTTCCCTCCCTCCTCCATCCCTCCCTTTCCTGAAAGGCCGGCAACGCATCTGCAAGCCTGGCTTGCAGATGTCCATGGGCGGAGGTGATCACTTCCCATCAGGTGAGCCTCCTGCCCGTTTGCCCCCTTTTTACCATAAAAAAAAACATTTTTTTTTATATTCTAATGGACTTTAAAAGCAATGCAAAGGCAAAAAGTAATACATGTTTTTCATATTAAATATTTTTATCGTGTTGATGCTAACATTGTCTGTAGTTATTTTACGGCTTAAACGGTAGTCCGATCTTATTATTAAACCACTTTGTTTTGCCGTACCTTCTTGAACGTAGTCCTGGAATTTTAAATTTATTAATGTTATTTTTCTAAACTTAGTTTTTTAAAAATTCAATATTACGATTAAAAGTTATTTAAAATGATTAAAATAAATAAGTAATAATTGATTTAAAAAAATATTACACCAACTCATACAGTACAATAGAGGTAGAAAAGTCTATTTACACTCACGTTCGTGAACCAAAAAGTACATGTTTTATAAATACTTTATAAGATTTTCGAGGCAAATAACATTATAAAAATAGCAGTGTAAATTCGAAGTTCCTGTCAGTTGAGTCGGACACGCAAGCCCGAACTGCGGCCCGCGAGTCCCCTAGGAGTTGCGACTACGCGGTCACGTATAAATTACTCTAGGGGGACTGCCCGCTCTTTGTTGTCCCGGTAAACTTTTTCTAAGGTCTTTTCTTTTTCTGAGATCCTGACGTGAATTACCGAGACTAAAGCTTTAAAGAACTTTAATAAAGATTTACCTTTTATATATGCAATATGCATATAGGTACTAACGGAGCTTCGTACATATATCAAGCTAATCTATTATATACAGAAATATAATTATACTTATATGAATATTGAATGCAATATACTAGTAATACCCACTGTGTTCACTTATGGCAAGTCAATAATTAATACTACACTTCATACATATATTTTTGTAAATAAACTTAAGCAATTAAAAAAATATTTCTTAAAGAAAACGTCTAAGTTACAAGATATTTTTAAGTAACGACGACAAAATTTTAGTAATAAGCCAAGCAAAGATTGTTGCCAGGCTTCATATTCATCAGATTAGCTAATTTGTGAACATAATATGAGACTCGATATCATCACTCATCTTGTAAGTTTCTAAACGCAAGTCAAGAACAAATGACGCCCAGAAATAACTAAATTGTATCAACGTTATCATATCGGGGATTAATCTATATATAATATAATTAAACTTTATGTGATATACCTAGGTCTATTTTCACTCACTGACTGAGTTATTGATCACAAAATTTATTATTATAGGTAAAGATCATAGAATCTGGTCAGATATTAGAGTGTCAAATGTCGGGGCCCACACAAAAATATTTTTTGGTTATAGAAGCATAAACTTAACCTGAAAAGGCTTAGAACTAGAATCAAACAAAGAAATTCACGGGTACAGCTTTTATATAGTACATAAATCAATAAAATCATTCATGATCTTACATACAGCTCATATTCAACGTTAATGGAATGTCACGTATCTAACTATACGTGCACATTTCAATTTAGTCTACAACAAGTTCATGAGAATCCTGCTATAAGAGTGAAGTGTAAATGAAATTCAGCTACATGAATACTTAAATTAATATTCTCTTTAATAAAAATGGTAAGAAGTTAACAGTTTTACAACCATCTGAAACTTAAATCGTAGAACATAATTTATAAATGTTTTATTGATTTATACTTTCAAACATTCTAAAGATTTATTTTACAAAAAAGTAAATTAGGCTTTGAGACGTACAATTTAATTGCAAGAAAAATAATAAAAAAAATAATGATAAAGGTAAAACTAAGATTCACAGTTTTTTTTAAATTTGCAGACATTTTCTTAACTGATGTTGTGAATTTTTTAAGCAGTGATGTTTAAACGTGGGTGTAATAAAATATTGTTGGAAACATTTCTATTTTTAAACGGTAATAACTTTAAGAGTTAGAGTTACATATAGAAATAACAAAATGCAAGGTTGGTACCATCGTAAACATTACAAAAGTTTTACGATACCAGCAACCGTCGTCTAACCTTTGGCATAGGATTTTATTTCTAATTTCAAACTTAGGTTTTCTTACAGAACCACATTAAGGAATAACATTGAAATAGTATGTTTCTATTGTATTTTTATGGTTTTGATTAAATTTAAATATTTGTGCAAACTATAAAAGCTATAAAGCTATAAAGGAATATGTACATAAATAGATAATCCTCTACAAGCTACCTGGGAACTTTACGTTCTGACAATAACTCTATTAGGCGTGGACGAATCAGTCAGAACAAACAGGTACAAACAAATAAGACATGGAAGAAAGGTACCTTAAATATTAGAGATATAACAAATTTTAGAAACAAAGTAAGTAAATATTATTATTTTTTGTGAAAATATTAATAACTGCTTTTATACATAATAAAATGAATGCCTTGACGCAGAAATGGCTGAACATATTTTAATGAAGTTTAGTACTCATATATTGTAAATTAAATATCGTAAAGAGGGTAATACGCAATATTATAATTTATTATACTGTTATATATATTTGTATCTGTTTTGTAGTTTCTATTTATTTTCCTTAAACATTAACCAAGAAAACTGACAAACTCCAGCCTACACAGTTCATAATCGCAAACAATAAAGTTAACAACAAAATGAAGATTAGCCCCGCGGCAGGCGAAAGTTTGATGTTTAATGTCGGGTTAGGTCGGAAGTAGAAAGGTCAAATATTTATTGGCATGTTTACACTGAAATAATAGTACTACAGAATTTAAGTGGCATTTCATGTATGTCTAAGTGATGTATCAATGTTATCATGAAAATATACAGATGGAATATTAAAGATGGTTTAATTTTATTATTAAGGTTATTCTTTTGTCATTTCAGTGAAGTATTAAACATACTTTGATATCAAATCGTTGAAAGTTTTTGAAAATATTATGGATATTAATTAGTCAATAGTCTTTATTATCAATAAAAAAGCTACATCTGTAGTTTTTAGAGTCATTGTCTGTCTGCTCACTAGACAGATTTTGATGAAGTTTGGTATGAAAATATCCCGGTCAACATACATTTAGTGCATGAAATGCTCTGACTAACGGACGTTAGGACAAACATGAGCGGAGTGAGGGTAAGGTTGAGTCACTAGTTAAAAATAAATAAAAAGTATACATTGTAGGACCTGATCACATCATTAAATGTTACATATATGACAAGAATTGTTACTGAGTAGAAATTGAAACTATCACCTTCAATGCGAATAGTAGGACTACAATTATTATATTTTGATTTTGCTAAGAAAGCCTGAAACTATAAGCAAATATTTGTTATTTATTAATATCATTTATATATATTTAATTCATTTATTTAGTAACGATCTAAAAGAAGGGATTTTGACGTAGCGTTAGAAACCTCATTAATTTTCACTAACATGTTCCACGACGGCCTTCGAGCCCTCACATAAATTTAAACATAACTTGGACAAACAAGTAGAAGTCGCAATAAGTACTGCCCTCAAAATGCGTCCCTAGTGAGACACTCATTTTGTACTTGCCATAAATCAGTAAACCAAGCATGTTAATGAACAATTCGTTTTTAGAATTCTTATTTCATTTAACAGCAATTTTTCATGGTTACTAGCTATCCTAACAGACGTGTCCTTAACCTTCTCAGATTTTAACAAATTTTCTTATAAATTTTAACAATATCATTATCCAATTTGGTTTTGATTTTTATCTTTACATTAAAGGAGCAAGAAACGCTTTATATGTATGTATATATTCTAAGATACTCTCTACTTAAGTTATTAATATGAAAATAACAGCTGTGAAACAATCTCAGCTTACTAAAGTCATTCAACGATCAAAAGCTTATGACAATCTCGAAGCGCCGACGACCACGGTCTCGGAGAGCTAATCTCACTATATATGCATGAAACGTATTTATAGTCCTGTAACGTCCCTTACTTGGATAATTCTATAGCTTTCGAGTCTCTTATAATTAATTCCAGTATTTTAAACTAAAAGAGCAAGTCATCACTTAAAATTGGCTTATTCGCTGTATTTCTGTTAATAGATGTAATACATGCAGAATCAAAAGGGTCCAACCACTATTTACGAAAATAAACTCGTTTCGTGAAGGCGATCTACATCAGCGCAGCTTCGTTTAAAGTTTTAATCGCTTTCGAGCCGTGATAAACAAATTTTAATTAAGTTTTAATATCACCGCGTAATTGCTGAGGCGAAAGACTATCAGAATATCTTTGTTTATGAATATTTCAGTTTGTCGCGTCGAGTATTTTATCCGCTTGATTTAATAGAGCTTATTAGAGAGCAAATGTCTTCTAATAACATACCTTACTTTATTTTCTGTATTAAATTTTATATAAATATATTCATATTTAACTAAATTGTTTTAAGTATAAATATTTATAAGTTGACATATTAAAGTCCTCAATAGCAAAATCTTTTTATTTCAATAAAATTGTTCAAATAACATGAATATCTCAGAGGCCTGGAAAAACTATCCTTGTGTTGGTTGACAAGTGGAATCGGGATAATACTTCCATTTTTCATTCTTCGCAGAGCGCGGACGATGCGCCGTTATTCTGAACGAACGGTACCTCGGGGCATGAATTTAATCTCAGATTTCGGAGTGTCAGCCTCATAAGAAATGTCACTTGGATTACACGACTATGACGTCACGTCTTTTATTTTATGGGCATGCGAGATTTGATGATTGTTCCGTATTTTTAGCAATGCTTTTCTTTATTATATTTTCTCAAATATTTTCATTTTATCGATAGATATAATAAAATTTTAAATGAAAATTCTAAATATAGAATCCTTATATTAAATATTTTTTGGAAAATCTTATTGACACATACCATTAGCAGTAGATACAGATGCCGAATGTTTTCAGAAATTTAGCCTGTCTGTCTATGACTAAATAACGAGACAACCACTGATTTTGATTGAGTTTTGCTTTTGTATAAAGAAAGCTGATATCTGGATTTAATATATATTATGCGACTTCTTTTTGTCGAAAAATATTTCGTCTCGAGAAATATATGTAAGAAAAGCGACGTAGGTACGAGAAAAGTACATTAAAATTTAGCTAGGTCTGGACACGCGGTGCGAGTTTGAGACGCTAGCAATTTATAAGAATGTGCATAATCCAAAAAAAAATTGTCAAAATTACCTTACATAACCAGAAACTTGGTTAAACTTCAAATTCATCGTTAGATTATCTCTTATTCTTATGCAAAAATGAAAATTTAGATAGGACAAAATTTAATTAACAATAGGATTTATTAAAATAATCAGAAGCCATTGAATGTAATACATCGTAAAGCAGCGGGAGACAAAGTTTTATCCCAGGTAAAAGGCGTTAAATTCACTGCTGTTGCGAGCATCTGATGTAATAAATCATAAATGCATTATAAAGAGGCGCTCTGAGACGCTTCGTTAAGGAAAACAAACCTTTCTGTTAAAGGCTGTTTCCAGTCGCGCTATAGGAGAGATAATTTGGCGAATTAATTTTCTTCGTTGTTTATATTTTTGAAGAATTTTTGTACAATTATTTTACAAAAAACTTATATAGAGAATAAATAAAATCATTACAATTCGTAGGTACCGTCGACCAGGACGTAAAGATTATAAGTTGCAGTTAAATTAGAACTAATGAATGCGAGCGGATTACGGCTCTCAAACACGAGCCAATTACATAAAAGTTGTTGTGCATACTCAAAAACCTATAGGAATGTTAGTAAAACATGTTGTTTTTAGAAATGAAATGTGAATCATTTTCTGAAATATACTAGGCAATACAACATTTAAATAAATTAAAGTATAATTATAATTCAAATCTAAACTAATGTACTCGTGATAGTAACGTCTGTCTGATTGTTAGGTTTTCACGCATAAACGCTAAACCAATTTCGAAGAGTTTTTGTACAGAGCACGCTCCTTAACACACAAAAATGTTCCATTCTCATTCAAAGCCAGCTATCGTCTAGTCTCAAAATCCGTTCTTAACGGACGTCTACAAACTGTAAACTACCTCCCTGCCAAATTTAATTCTCATACGTAAATTTATTTTCGATATTTCGTGATGAGTGAGTGAATGACCTTTCGCTTTATATATTTAGATTACTTTCTTTTGATCATAATATTAAGAATTTAAATTTTACTATATTTTACACCCCAAGTGCAATACATGTGTATTTAAACACTACAGCAAATATTATACCGACCTGATAGAACATGTACGGTTGCTTACAGTTCCCAGTAGAAATAACCAGCCGTAAAAGCTTTTTCCGTCGACATTTTTATATTACACACATCCGGAGCTCCGCGTATCCTGTAAGTAATATAAAATAAAAATTGGATGCGTTATTTTAATTTGCCACCACCCAATCTTAGTCTTTCTTATTTTTTAAGTTATTTCGTAACAATGCTACACGTATTTAAAGGAAGTTAGTTAATTTGTAAGGTTGATCCAATATATGACAAACAGAAGAGTACTTTGACTGATAACAGTAATTTAAAAATGTAATTTACATGATAAACAGAAAAATTAACCTTAAAAATTATAACTGAATAATTTGTTTATCATATTTTTACCTACTATTATTTTCGACAAGTTTAATATTCTTTACTGTCGTGAAATATTAAAGAAAAAATAATTTAATCATTCACTACGGAATCTCTTAGTTTCCCGACACTTGGAATTTATGGCGGTTGCTTTTACACAATAGAGATGAAAAGTAGTGAAGCGAGAAATATCTGAAATCTCGCGTTAACAAAAGTAAAACAACCATTTGTGCTAAACTATGACAATAAAATTGTAATTAAAAACTTTCGACTTTAAATTGTCGTCTTATAAAGAAACTCTATTTTTAATACAAAAACTAGCGACAACCTTGCTCCGCTTGGGTTCGTCTCTATATTCATTAGAATGGTTAGTTAACTATGATCACACCCATCAAAATCTGTCCAGTAATCTTCTAGCAATGCGTTCCAGACAGACAGCCAGATAAAACATCTAAAGGCCTCTGTAACGATAATAATAAAAATTTAAAAAGATTTTCGAAAAAAAAACCATTATTTTTCATAGATTACATATAGTTTAAATTGTTTTCTTATATTTTGAAAATCTTTTATTTTGATGGGCCTAGTTTATGAAACGCAACAAAATGTTTCATATTATTCAGTGGTAGGTACTAAGTTTTATATCTGCCAACAAATCCTCACTACGTGCTTTCGTATAATCGCGCGGATAAGCGGTATGCTCATCTCATTCTCTACAAGTTTACTTACTAAAAATTCATAAAATACGGATAAAATTTAGAACAACTATATTTAGACATTGTTTATAGTAACTGAGGTAATTCTACAAGTATCATTTTCGATAAAATTCTAGCATAGGCGTTATTTGTTCCTCCCTATACATATTTATATTTCGAGTACGCAAATATTGAAGTGAAGGCATTGGAAGCTGCCGAGGTAAAATAAACAATGTATAATATATTAAACGCATTGTTCGTTGCTTAATCGACTTTCTTTGATGTTTTTGATTTTGTGAAGTTTTTGATTTTACTCCTTTCTATTACGCAGCTCGTATGTTTGTTTGTCTGTTTCACTAATTTCCGGTATACCTGTATAGATTTTTACATGGTGGTTGTTCGATCGATCGACTCCCGTAGAGTAAAGATTCGGAAAACAGAGCTTGATCATTCATATCGACCTTTCTGTGGCCAAAGACGATTTTATTAAATAAAAAAATACAGTTTTTCAATAATTTTTCTAACTAATCTTTTCCAGTTTTATATACTAAAATTGGAAGTAAATCTTTTCGTTATTTATAAGTCATCAAGGGAAAAGAGAATCAATAACATATTTATTCGTTATTTTTTGAATTATTATATTTACTTAAAAAAATAAAAACTAACACATTTTTTCAGAAAGTTTTTATAGAGATGAAACAAAGATAAAATCAAGAGGTATGGTACAAGGCGTAATAGTTCGGTAAGGCCCAAACCGTTTCAATTTCACGGGACGTTTGTTGGGCTTCGAAGATGCCCTTAGGTGTCATTTCATGAAAGCCTCTATAAACTTGTAGTATATTTATGTTTTAAAACTCAAACAAAGGAAAAGGCGAGGTATAACTGGATTGTCGTCAGACATGAATCACATTTTATGAACGAAGAAGCAAATTACGTGAGATCTAATAAAATAAAAGAAACTTGTATTTTAAAAGAAAATGAAATACGTACACGTACATTAATTGTTAACACGATTAACATAATGACGTAGGTAAGCAATATATTAATAGCCTTGTAATAAGTTTTAATTTTTAAATTAAAATTTATAAATAAATTAAATATGCTAAGTATAGAAATGTTTTTGATTTAGTTTTAAAGCCAATTCATTTCATTTCTATTACACATATCAATGATGATAAAATAAGTTGTGTTCGTAATACAAATTTTAATAATTATAGCGAAAAATATGCAATGTATAATAATATAATCTTATTTATTCCAAAAATATTTGAATTATCTTTTGATTTCAGATTAATACTAAGACATATACAATATGTACAGTCGTAAGCAATGACATGTATACGTTGACAACTTTTCAAATATATGTAAACATCAATCGTTTCAAAAGAAAGTATACAAGCTTTGTGTCAAAATAAAGTATACGTAAGATGTTTCATAATTATGTATACATTTTTATCAATTCATAGTAAATAACATAAAACGAATATTATTGTATACTTTTCGTAATATAAGTAGTTAGCCATTAGTCTGTGCACAAAAAAGTGCACAGGTTTGCGCTCGAAAAGCATAAAATAATATTTTCGTATTTGAAACAAAGTTTTCTAATGCATATAAAGTGTGTATCTTCCATTAACATTTTTTAGTTCATATTTTATGACAATATTATGCTATTACTTATAATAATTAAATTCCCATTTAAATTTCCGCCACGCTTTTATGTGGGTGGTCCATAGAACCAGTTATTGTATTATCCAGTAAGAATAAACGATTATCCTGTAGTAAACGGTATCCTAAATATTGACCTTAGTAGGTAATAAGCGTTTAGTAGTCGATTAGCGATAATGGTTGCTGATATATTTTATCTGTTTCATAATAAAACTTCCCAATAAAGTAACTGGCAGATAAATTTATATGTATTTAGCCCGTTTAACTCAAACTCAGACTTGAACCCCCATCACATGGATATCGAAGCAAGCGCGTTACCACAGCGCTACTACAAATTACAATGTGTCAAGATAAATTTATACCTATTAGGCCACATGTTATTTGACGGAACGGCAACCGTCGTAAGCGACGCGACGTTGCCGTTTTGCGCATCGATACAAAGACGTCAACTTAAAATCTATTTTGAAAAGTTAAATAATTCACTATCTATCATAAACATATATAATAAAATAATTGTAACTGAGTCAAATCTGTACATAATTTTTTTTAAATCTAATTAAAATAGATAAAAATGTAATTAAAATAGATAGACATTATTATCCATACAATCAAATCTATCGTTTTTAAAATTTTTGTCTGTCTGTCTTTCTGTGACTGCATCACGAGAAAACCTCAGGACAGGTTTTGATGATGATTTTGTAAGAAATATCGACTAACCGTTACAAACCGACTATAAAACGTCACACGGTGTGTGAAATCTAAGTATTTTGCTTCCAGTCTTTAGAACGCGGGCGGGGCCGCGGGAAATGCTAGTTTCTTACATTTTTAAAAAGATACATTTTTTTAAATATTCTTCTAAATAAATTATGAATTAATCATAGTGTGATAAAAATCATAGATAAGTATACTCAACCAGGTGGGGATTTGCGAATTGACCTGGAGTGCAGACTTGTACTCTTCCTCTCTTACCTCTCTTACACTTACTTATATGACCTCCTGGTCCTGTTACCTGCATCTTACAGGAGCTTATGCAATTATTATGGTAACCGAGTTTTGGGCTTCTTTTTTTTTTAATCTTTATTTTTAAGGGGTTTTGGGCTTTCTTACTTTAACTATTGCCATCGACTCGGCAAGAAGAAGAAGACTCAATGCATAGAAAGTATATACGGTACTTACATCCATACATCAATTGTCTGTCTGTCTGTTAGTTTCGGCTAATCCTCGAAACGGCTACACTGATTTTGACGGGACTTTTGACCTCAGATATCGTAGCTAATGTTTTATGGAGTAACTTATGCTACTTTTAATTATGAAAACTGTTTTATTTATTTTATCTTACGCCGAGCGCAGCGGTCCGGGCTCGCTAGTGGTAAATATTAATTATAAAAAATTAGGTTTACGTTCAAAAATTTGCGTAAATCAATCAAATCAAAATATTTTTTATTCAAATAGACTTTAACAAGCTCTTTTGAATCGTCATTTTTACATTATCAAAATTAAAAGTCAGTCTGTAAGTCTGTGAGTAAACTACCATCGGCTCGGAAAGCTGTTCTGCTGAGAAGAACCGGCGAGAAGCTCAAACTCGGCTCGTAAAATAGACACAGATGAACTTACCGTTTAATCACTAGCTATCCAAGGAAAACTCAATACAACCAATTATTATTTTTTCCTGTAAATTAAAATGCTTTTATGTAATGAAAAGTATCCTAAGTCATGGTCCGAGAAATATGTCATAGGTAACTACACAATTTGGTTAAAATCGGCCAAGTACTTTTTGTGTTAAACGAAAACATACTAACAGACAAAAAAATTAAAACATATTTTTTGGGATTTATATCAATGCACTATACGTTACAGTATTTTTTTTATAAAAACAAAAAAAAATATTTCATGTATAGATTTTTTAACTCACTGTTCTATTATAATTATACGTATTATTGTATATTCTTATAAATTCACAAATGTGGAAAACATATACTCAATGATGATGACGAGCCACGTTCATCACGGCTCACTCCTTGTCCCTAAATCGCCATCCAGTATATAATGCATAAATTAAAAGATACGCACGAAACAAAAATTAAAAAAGTTATCCACGCGCGGGATTTGAACCCGCGTCGCAAGGATATTATACGCATACTACAACTACGCCAATTGAGCTATGACAACTTGATATCATTGGGCGAATTCATGAAAAAGTAAGTTTCTCATAACAACGCAAACTAAACAAATAGAGAATTGTCAGTTGTAATTCTAATAATTTCGAATTCTTTTCAATGCTTTGTTACACATTAAAATTTTAAATAAACTGATCTTGTCCTCGAATTGTCAAAAGTTTAAAACTGTCAGCCAATGTTGTGAATGTGTTACAAACGATCTTACACATACACATATGCACAGTCTATTACGCGATAATATTTGTATTATACGTATGATTTAAAAATGTATTATAATATTTAAATTTAAATACATAATAATACATTTTTAAAAGCAAAGTATTATGCTTCATTTTCCGATGCAAGAAGCCTAAGATCTTAAAACATATTTTACTGTTAATTATCTAATTAATAAGTTTACGAATTATGGTGTTACAATATTTTAAATCCTGTCTGTGCTGTTGGCTGCAGAAGATATCTCATATACCCTGAGTAAAGCTGTTTAGGAGAGCTCTGCCTAAAGTGAATCCAAGGCGCATCCTAGATAATCAGGTCGCAATTAGTCGAATTGATTCAATCACTTAACATATAAAAATAAATTAAACTTCTAACGACCAGTTTAAAGAATTCACGTATTTAATGAAAGAGACACAGTATTTGTATTAGAAAACTTTGTTAATTACGAAAATAATATTTAATGCTTTATTCTTAGTTCTTAGACTAATGGCTACATAGTTATAACACGAAACTTGTATATAATAGTATTCGTTTTATGTTATTTACTATGAATTGATAAAAATGTATACTTAAATATGAAGCAACATACGTATACTTTATTTTGACACTAAGCTTGTATACTTTATTTTGAAACGATTGATGTTTACATATATTTGAAAAGTTGTCAATGTATACATGTTATTGCTTACGACTGTACATACATTATACATACAATTATATTGTTATGCAATTAGTATATTAATCAATAAAAAGATATGGAATTAAACATTCTATTATAACATTACTGCATGCACTGCTTTATTGAAATATGTAACCTTTATATACATTACACATGCATTATATACGCTCTAATGTAGTTTTGGAACTTTTTTTAATCCTGAGTAAAATCTCTTTTCTGGCACGTCATTTTCCTGGACGGTTTAAAACATTTTCATAAAAATATTACTGCGCTGCCTTAAGCACTAAGTGCTATGTGTGTACTTCTGTTATACTTAAATCTTACTTGCAGCAAACTTTAATAATAGGAAAAAAAATTGCACTAACAACTATTTTTCAACACACAGTATAATATTATCGTTTAGTACAAGTAGTGAAAACTATATAAGTTATAATTTTACTAAAAGTAGTTACGAAACATTCTTATTTATTCTGTTTAGTTGTTAAATATAATATGAAGAATTCTTTTCTTCATGATTTTATTAATTGAAGTAAACTATTCATGTAGGAGGAAGGTATATGTTTTACCAAGTTTTCATGAATGTTTATGGTAAAATAAACATTTAAACAAAAGTTTTCGTATTTTTATTTCCTTACATTTTGGCCTTAAACAAATCTTTTAAAATGTGTCGAAAGCTTCACCTCTCGTAGCTTAAGTAAAACTATGTGATATATCGGTATTGAGGCACTAGGGTACACAATCCCACTTCATCCTTAGCAAGTGTCTGAGTGCAAAGGCGTGTCGAGTTGCCGGACGAAGCCGGCCTCCGTAAAATTTTGCCGGAAAATTCAGCGCCTGCCGGAAAATATAGCCGTTGATGGAACCTTAATGTTTCCGACTTGGCTGGCTACTTGCGGTCAGCCGCGACAGCCTTCGAAGTGTTGCCTATAAAACTTACTTGCCGTTTTGTCTAGAAAATTCTTTTAGCTTTTAAAATGTTTTGAGTTCAATTTCGTTACAGTTAAAAGGTAATGGTCTTCTGTGTGAATTATATATGTTTGAATGTTGGTTCCGTTAACATTAGAAGTTTACAGAAATTTATTATTTTGTAAGATTTGAAAGAATCTTTTTAGATATATACAATACCTTACATTAAAAAATAACTTACTCTAAAAATTAATGTATGCCACTATTTACTTTTTCTAATACAGTTAGAAGTTAGTATAATATAGTATATATACGTAAATTAATAAACATTAAAAAGTCCAGTACTGCTTCAGATTTATATAACAACTAGCTGCGCCCCGTGGTTTCACCCACGTAGTTGCCGTTCCCGTGGGATTACAGGGATAAAAAGTAGCCTATGTCCTTTCTGAAGGTCTTCTCTATCTGTGTACCAAATTTTATCGAATTCGGTTCAGCGGTTTAGGCGTGAAAGCGTAACAGACAGACAGACAGATAGACAGACAGACAGAGTTACTTTCGCATTTAAAATATTAGTTAGGATTCAGGTTAAGTTAAGATTATTTTATATTATTTCAAATACAATTGAATGAAATTATAGGCAAAAGATTTTGTGTAAATAACGTATCAGTGAAGTGATATTGCCATTCTTTAAAACGCTCGCAAACTCATTAGCCGGGGTACGTACGGCCGGTCAACTCAGAGTCATGATTGACACAACGGAAATTATTTCGCTTGACATTCGCATTATCTCGAGAAGACATTCATTACTGAAAATATTTGATATTTTATATGATAACGGTACACAATATTTATATCATGAGTCTATACCTACATATAATAAAATTCTAACTTAGTCGAATCCCCACATTGTATATTTATTGGAAAATCTTACTGAAATAGTCATTATTATCGATAAAGAGGCTGAATCTATAGATTTTAAAATTTTCATCTGTCTTTCTATCTGTCTGTCCGTCTGTGACTACATCACGAAAAAACCACTGGACAGATTTTGATGAAATATGGTATGATGATAGCTGGTTATTCGGGTCAGGATATAGGATAAATCTCAACCCAAATGTCACCGGTATGTGAAATCTAAGAATATGGCTTCCGATCCTTAGAACGCGGACGGAGCCGAGGGAAATGAATGCTAGTATAGCTACAATTTTTTTCATTTGAACTTAAAATTGTGAGTACCTAGATATAGGTATAAAACCCTTATAAAAATATTTTACAAAAGGGTTACTAAGTAGTTCAACAAAGGTTTTAGCTTTTATATATATGAGGCAAATAAATTTAACCTGCAAAGTTTAGGATTGACAATGAATAGCCCGTTAGAATTAGCAATAATGCGATGGTTTTACTGCCAATTTTATTAGAGAGCATATACGTTTACGATTTCATTAACAATAAAAGTAACCGTACCAACGAGAATTGGATTTGCGGCTGGAGGGCTGTCGAATTCATCATAGCATTCGTTTTATGTCATTAGTTTATGATGTGTATATATCATATGACAATCGAAATTATTGATTTAATATATCTACCTATGAGTTTTAATAATATGTGTTATAAACGAGTGTCTTCTATAAATTCTGCTAATGTAGTACAATAAATAAAAGTCACTCATTGCTTTTTTATAAAGTGTCTCACATCAAAAAAAATTATATATAACAGATTATTAACTGACGAAAAACCCAAATTAAAATATAAAAAAATATTAATTAACCGAAGACTAGTATATCAAAACGCTACTAAGCAAACTTTCCGTACAAAAACATTTTCATAAAGTACAATAGGAACGGCAACAAAAATTACCCTCGGAGCCTCTTAAATATTGAAATCGACATAAAACAATGCTGGAGGTACACCAACGTACGGATTGGCAATTCACTGCTTCTTTTTTTCAGAACACGAAAAATTCCGGGAAACAATTTCCTAGAGATGATACCGTCGGGTAAAATAAACCGTAACAGAAAGTGAGAAAACCGTAAAAACGATTCCGTGAAAATTAGCTCAATCGAGTTTGTTTTACGACGCAAAATAAGTAAAATGTATATTATGCACAATAAATATTCTTAATTTATATTTTTAAATCTTTAATGCACATATTTTAATAGATAATAGATAGAAATATCACTTCATATTATTTTTATTATTTTGAGTAACTATAAAAGCAAAAGCAAATTCTATAATAATAATCGTAGTTTAAAGATGTATTTACATATAATGTGTATAAACCACAGAAAAGATGATAGTTACCTATTCCGTGGTATAATCGCATTATCAGTGACTCTCACTGAACCATACTCAGAATAGTATAGTATTTACTGCTCCGGAGTCAGAGTCGCGATATCTGAGATGTAAAGTTACTCTTCATGAAAGCGGAGGAACCATCAATATTATTAAAGATTTATTTATTAAATACATGATATGATTTATTAAATATATGATAGACAGTGGTAGCCCAACGGTAACGCGTTTGCTTGGATAATCGAGTGATGCGGGTTCAAATCCTGGTCTATCACCTCTGATATTTTCATGTGCGAATCATTTCTATATCATGATTACCATTTGGAAGGAAAACATCATGAGAAAAAACCTCCATGTCTGAGAAAACCTAGCAAGTTTTCGAATGACATGTGAAGTCCACCAACACGCACTAAGCCAGCGCGGCGGACTATGGCCTGATCCCCCTCGTACTGAGGGAGGCCCGTGCCCAGCATGATGATTTATTAGCGGTTTATGTATTTTCTAATCATATCATAAAATACTATATAACAATAAGATCAAACTTAATACTCTCTTATTAGAAATGTGTATGCCTTAAGATTTTATAAAAGAAAAATTCATAGTCCAAATATTTCATACCAATGCACTTACCTACTCTCTTGCAGGACTTTTGAAAAGTCGCAGTGTAAGTTCAACTTTCGTAGTTTAGTTACTTTGACTGTACCGTTAAAAGCTTTGGAGAGAATCAGCATGTAAACTGTTCTATTTATACTTCCAAATTAATCACATTAAAGTTATATCATATCAATACTACATTATATTTAAATAAATAAGTATGTTGGAATACTAACACAGTGCCATCTTGTTCTATAGTAAATTACAAGGATTATGTTATGTATGTATGTAAGATAATACCAGATGCATTACAAATATCATAAAACTTTTAAAACATACATATTGTAAATATAAACATCCATTACTGGAGTACAAACATTCGTGGTCATCACACAAATTAATGCTTCTAGGGGGTCTCGAACCCGCGATCTCTGATAGAGTAAGTAGGACTACTACTAAACGTGTCGTTCATAATAATTATTATGAATATTATGAGACCTCCTTTTAGTTCATTAGCGGTACACCCTCTCTTTGTTTAGGCTATTCTACATGAAAGGCGAGTTTTTCATGCTTTTGCTACACGCTATATTACGGGGAATCCATTCGATGTGGTATTAAGTAATCTGTGTTATCCCCGTACATAAAATTATTCTTATACTAAAATTTCACATGCGCTACTTCATTGCTACGTATAAGAAGGGCAAGCCAACAAGACAATAGAGAAAGCACACTTTTGTGTTTGTAATAAGTGAAGACTTAATGAGTGACCATTAAATATACCTAATATTAAGATTGTATAAGTGTTTAAATGTAAATATCTTTATCTTTTACTCAAATAGCAATAACCACAAAGTTTCGTATTTAGATACATATATGTCTATGATATAATATGTACCTGTGCTATATTGGGGTAAGGTTAATTTTTAAATTTTAAATAGGTAGAACTTTATAGATAACAAATATGTTATAATAAATCGTATAAAAGAATATTTGGGATACATTAGAATCCAAAATACCGAGTTTTTAACTTTAGTAAAAGTGGAGGTCCTTGAAGGAGTTCCATTTGAATATGTTTTTGTTAGTGTTATGTATGTTACAACACATTAACGTAAATAGTAAATCGATTTTCATGATTAATATTTTAAAAACAAATATTTCTAGTTATTAGGTTAAAAGATATTATGTAGGTCCTGCAAATGGATAAATTAATAACCTATTTAGGACAGAAAACTGCTCGAGGAAAGAACACAGAGACGCAAAGTAAAGAATTGTCTAGTTAAAAATAAATAAAGATGTAAAATTTTAAATTAAAGATTTAATTTAATCCAGCGTATTATTTAAATGGCACAAAGAATAATTGTAAAAAGTTGTATGAAGTTAAAAGTCGAAAATTCATCTAGTTAGCACAACGAAATGAGATTCGCAAGACCACAGTGAGGCGAGCATCAACACTTATTAAAAGAGGATTAACTCGTTTAAAGTACGATTGAACTTGGGCTTCAGACTTTACAACCGAGTAGCAACCGCGCGGCAACTTTGAAACATCTAAAGATATAAACTTTACCGCGATATTCGTTAAAGCTATTAAAAATTAATCATCTCAGTCGAATGATTTTTAGGGTTGCATCAATCACTAAATTAAAACAACAAGTTTATAATTAATTGTTTATATAGTATAGTACATTTTAATACGATTAGTACCTACTTTATTTTCTTTCTGAACTTTAGAAAGTACGGTTTTAGTTTAAATTATAACATTTTTTCTAGAACGTATTTCAGTTAAGGAACACAATATTTCTTTGGTCAAACAAATTGCGGTCGGGCGTTAGTTTGATTGGAGGTTATTTGTTGCCTTTACAATGAACATTAGTGGGAGCTTGAGCGTTCACCACCAGACCTTACGTAATTCCACTCATATACTCGTAGCTGTATACTCAAGTTTACATTTCATCGCATGTGGTCATTATTTTGAAGCTTATGTAACAGCAATAGTGGTGGATTTGCAATGCCAAGTGGGCACTGTCCATACCTGCAGAACTCATTCGCCTTAATGAATAGTAATGTGGGTGAGTTATAGAGTGATTTAAAGAAGCAAGAACTTTACGCGACGTTTTTTGACTATTTTCATAAAATGTAGCTAACGTTGATTGGTGAGGTTTTATTAAGTTATATTATATTTTAATTCATTTTTTAAATTCTGGATGACGCGTTATGGTGAACCTACTAACTGCCCATCAGTGTATGGCTTCATATATATAAAACTGAAGTAGTAGATTGCCATTTTTTATAAAGGTTTATGTAACATGTCATGTAAGTTATACTTGTATTGTATTGTGTTCAGCCCTTTTTCAACGTCCCACTGCTGGGCACAAGCCTTCCTTCATATGAGGGGGATCAGGCCTTACCTTACTCCACCCCGCTGGCCTAGTGCTGGTTGGCGAACTAATTATAATATAAATTAAAACTAATTTTATCACACAAATTTTAATTGTCGTGTTGAGTTGCAAACTCTGAAATGCTTTCATTGTCTTACATAGTTCCATTTAAGCATTGTAATTTATTTTGATGTGGGTGTGAAGCTTATTATTTCTTCTTATAACATGACGTTTGAATGAAAATATTAATTGTTATAATATTTCCATGCAACAAAATACTATTTCTATTGTGTTGTCTGTTTAATAAGTACTTACAAAATCTTTTTTGACTAATATAATGATAGTTTTGTTAGTCGTTTTAGTGTTTATCATCCATTACACAAATCTCTAAATAAAACATAATTGGTTTGCCCATCATAAATAATCTATCTTTCTTGTTGTTTCCTGAGCTGTGTTTTAGTATGATTCTATCTTATTCTTCTTCTATATGGATTAGTGTGATTCTATCTTTAACGTCTATGATGGAGCAAATAAACATAACGAGAGATTTTTTGCTAAAAAACTTATTTATTGAGGAGTGTTTATTATTATTATTTCTTATGGGATATTAATATATTTCAGAATTTGGACAAAGCGCGGTTGGATTGCAAGTTATAAAGTTGCAGGACAATTTAGAAAAATATTGTACCTACAACTATAATGTATTACTCTAACTAATACTTACTTAATATAAGATTTAAACGATTTAGAAAATTTGCTAATTTTAAAATTTATAGCAAGTCATCATAAGTAAAATGAATAAAGTGTAGAATAAAAATAAATAAAAATACTACATGAAACGACATCATTGTATCGAAGCCGGAACATAGACACAAACGGCTACGTCGAATGTGATCGATATTAAAGCAACAGTTGCCGGTGCTTGATCGAATTGAGACGGAATGCGGCAATTTCCTTCACGCAAACCGATATCATTCTGTCACACGAATATTATTATATATTTATCGAGGCTATGGAAATATTTTCCCTTACCTGATTTTGTATTTTTTTTATTTTATTAGTAAATAAACTACACTTAAATGTATATATAACTCTTATATGAGTAGAATATAAATGAAATACCATAATATTACATATAAAAGTACATTTAGCTAGTTTAAAAAAATACTTGCGAAAGCTATTTCAATTTACTCTTTACTTAGGCTTGTGAAAGCTTGAGGAAACTTTACTGCATTATTTTTCATTATAGTTCTACTTTCACGCACTTTTTCTTACTTTCCCAAATAACGTTTAATGAATACATGGATATCCAGACCTTCCCAAATAGTTATATGGCCAACATAAATATTTGTCTCAGGAACCCATGACCGCAAGCAAACATGCTCAGACCACTAGATCAGGTAATTACTAAGAGACTACACAATTCTGTATTGTTGGCAGACAAAGCCACATTTTTCCTTGAGCGGACTAGAAAAATATTTAACGTTATGTTTTACATTAATAAATCGTAAGTTATCTCGTGCGGGATTCGACGCAGTAACCTCTGTCAAATAACTCAACCCCGAGAGATTTCCAATAACCTTATTAGTGTCATACGGTGTAAATATGAATACAATTTTTTCACCAATTACCACCTTTTGCCCACAGCTTCATACACAAACTCGTAGAATATTTATGTTTGAGTTGCTATATGCTATATATAAAATTCTTCAGCTTACAGAAATAATTTTTCAAATCAGTTTAGCAAATGCGGCGCGTCCGATTTTTGATTTGGTCACTCACATTATAACATAAGAGTAGTTCTGGTAATGTGTTACAAGTTACAAGAATACACTAAGAGATTAATTTATTTTGTAAGTCTAATGTATTTTTTTAAACTGTTTATGTTACTATAATACTTTATAATAATCTACGAGATGTAATTAAGTCTAAGTACATATTATACAAATTGCAGGGTCATGTAATGAATATGTGTGATCTATCAGAATTAGAAGACCTTTCTACCGTCGCCCGTATGATCGATGTGCGGAAATGAAGAAGATATTTTTCTAAGAGCATATGATGCGCGCAAGAATCGACACTTCATCACGACGTGTCAGGACGCTGTAGATATAATTTATTGTGATAGTGTATGTGGGAATTGTGATTTTTACTCATGTATAAGCTTCCTACATATATAAAAAATTTGAAGTGTTTTTTTTAATTTCAAATTGACAGCTTTTCACTAAATGCAAATGAATATGTACGGTACTTACATTAAAAAATCAAGTTTTCTAATTTTTGTCTGTCTGTTTGTTCTGGCTAATCTCTAAAACGGCTGGACCTATTTTGACGGGACTCTCACTCGCAGATAGCAATTGTTTTAAGGAGTAACATAGGCTACTTTTATTTCACTAGAAAATTATAAAAACCGTTTAATGTATTTTACTTACGCCCAGCGAAGCGGGCCGGGTTTGCTAGTATTTACTATAAATAGACAATTTTAATGGTAATTTTACCAAAAATGAAATTCATTTTGTTTTACAGATTGAGACTAAATAAAACATTGTAAATTGAAATAAATAGTAGAGGAGACCGTGGGAGATCGACCTTCACCGATCTGATAACCAGATGAGACATATTTTTATCGAATATAATTTATAAACAAATATGCCTATAATTACTTGCCTATCTGAAAGTGCTCATGGCTATTTTTAGCTAGGCAACAGTGCTTTAAGTATGATTTTTTGCAGGCAAGTCTATATGACTGATTTTGTAATAAAATAATCTAAAATTTGATATAACTTTCGATAAGTTTCACAAAAATGAGTAGGCAAGCCTACTGAGGCATATTCTGTGTGTTAAAAACTAACAGTGAAATAAAATTCATTTGGTTATCAAAAGAATGAAAGTGATGAAAAAAATCGATTAAAGTTAATTTAATTAAAAATAGCCATGAGCACTTTCAGATAGGCATATTTGTTTATAAGTTATATTTGATAAAAAATATGTCTCATCTGGTTATCAGATCGGTGAAGGTCGATCTCCCACCGGCTCTTAGACATATTATATTTTTAAATAGAATCAAGTCACTACATAAAAATATATAATTATTTATATCCACCTCAACGTACTTACTTATTGGTTAAATACATTTAGGAAGATGTAAATAATACGAGATAATGCCTTTCTTTCTCCTGCACTCAACTGTGTAGAATAATTTATTAGGGGGAGGATTTAAAAAACACGCGTCGTGAGAGCTGTTCGTCTTAAGCGAATAAGCTTTTAAGAATGTGTGAGAATATCTGTAATCATTTTGAATAAGCACAGTATCGTTTTCATCTTGCTTAACACAATCAAAGTAATATTTTTTAAAAATAAATAAAAATAAATTTTGACATAATATTATAATACATATTTTTTTTTAAAGATAGACATACTATCTTGGACATTTTTAGAACGTTTAAAGGGGAACAATTCTGTCATACATGATTTTTGAATAACTTTAACCGTTTACGCAGCGTACGCGACGAAAGCCCTCTAAACAACATTTTCCCCCCGTTTTTGCAACATTTTTCCACTTTTTTTGATGCTCCGCTCCTATTCCCTTAGCCTTCAACGATTAACGAACAAAACTCTTCAGCTTTATAGTATTAGAATAGATTTATATAAAACAAATCAGTATTTCAAAACGAAGCAATAATAGACATCTAGGGAAGTAGAATGATAAAATGCATTACGTGTATCCTTTCATTATTGCACAATAACAATTCTTGAAACGATAAGCGGGTATTGAAACCGCGGGGATGTGTTATTATTTACAGAGCACTCATCTTCTGCCGCGGTTCTGGCGGTTTCATCGGGCCCAATGCATCGCTATTGTGTTTACCGAAGGCTCTGCTGCTCATGTCGATTGCCAATCGAAAGGAATGCGAGTCAGTCATTTGCCAGGAATGAATGCTGTTGATAGCGGCTAATCAGGCCTACGATCGCGTTTCAATTGAAAATAACTCTCTTGCATGTATGTTAATATTTATTGTTTTCTTATTCCTACGTACATATTTACGTAGGAATAAGAAAACATGGATGTAAGAAAAATATTCAATAATTATCATTATATTTTATATGTTGGTTTTAGATGTCGTTTTTGGTTTTAAAAATACAAGTATAGTCTTTGAAAACTAAGAGCGAGTCTGGTCACAGTAGTTGCTTCCACATCGTGAAACATTTACGAGTTCGTCGTTTTAATTAGCTGGCTTGTGACCTGAAAGTTTGCAGTTACATAGAAAGTTAGAGTACCGGATAACTTTGATTTTTACCTACTAAAAATATCCATAATTGGTAGGTTAGGTTGGTTAGGTCCACAACGATTTGATTATAATTATTTATGTAACATTCGCAACGCTGACCTACATGACCAGCTATCATCATACCAAAATTTCATCAATATCTGACCAGAATCAACTAAGGTAGAATTTAATTAATAAAATAGATGAAATAAGTTATGGGGCCTTAATATATTTTCAAATTGGTATGACACTTAAAGTGTCACTTCAGTCTTGTTTTATTATGACGTAATTTCAAATAGGAATTACCTGCATATTAAAATTGTCCTTTTGTTATTAAAATAGACTTGTTCAATATAATCTTATATTGAATATAACCTTATATTGATATGATCTTATAATCTGATATAAAAATTTAACGACATGTTTGGCTCAGTTGGTAGTGATCCTACTTTCTGCACCAGCGGTTGCGGCTTAGGGTCCCGCTGGGGGTAGGTATTCATTTGTTGAACACGAATGCTTGTACTCCAGTCATGGGTGTTTATATTTATAAAATGTATGTATTTAACATTTATATATGCATAGCTGGGCACCGTTAAACAAATAATTAACTCGTTAATCGCTAATCCGTTAATTAAAAAAGGTTAAATTCGTTAAACGTTAAAGCGTTACATTTCAGAAGATTTAACGCAAGTTAACGTTAATCGTTAATCCGTTAACACGTGATTATAATTGCATTTTTTACATCATTACGCTAATGACCTACCTACTTCTAAAATCTGTTGGTTTGGGTTTTGGAAGTTAAAAGCTTCTCAGCATTTCGAGGAGGTGTCTCAGTTTGGATTGACGCCCTCTCCGCCCCGAACAGGGCCCAATTGCGCATACCGTAACGGTGTCCTTTATGGTGACCATGCTTTTTTATTTATTCAGAGTTAGTGCTTGACTTCCACCTGATGGTAAGTGGTAACGCAGTTGGAGATATTAAATAGCACTAATTCAGTAGCCACCTATTCACTCTTGCCTTGAAGACACCCATATTGTAATCGGACGAAAACACGGACGCAGGCAAATTGTTCCAATCCTTGGGTTTTGGCTTCTGGCGGGTGATTCGCCCAAGGAATTCCAGGTGGAGGCACTCGCCGAAGTATACCAGTTTTACTAGCGGCACGCGCTCCGCCGCAGACTTTACCGAACTTACATGTCAGAACGCATTTTTCACGTTTGTTTTTTTTTTTTTTTTTTTTTTTTTTTATATCAATCTGAATTAGTGCTTGACTACGTTCCACCTGATGGAAAGTGGTAACGCAGTCGTAGATGGTAAGTCGCACTAATTCAGTAGCCACCTATTCACTCTTGCCTTGAAGACACCCATATTGTAATCGGACGGAAACACGGAGGCAGGCAGATTGTTCCAATCCTTAGCCGCACGTATAATAAATGACGAAGCGAAACGCTTCGTGCGGACGGATGGAATGTCCACGACATAAGGATGGAAACCAGCCGTTCGTCGCGTCGTCCGATGATGGAAAGGGGATGGGGGAATTAAATCATGTAATTCCTGCGCACACTCTCCAAAATGTAACCTATAGAATACACAGAGGCTGGCAACTTTACGTCGGTGATCGAGGCTTTGTAGGTTGGCATTTACCAGCGTAGGGTCGCCAATAATCCTCTGCGCACGCCTCTCAATCGAGTCCAAAGCAGACAGATGGCATTTCGCAGCACCAGCCCATATGTGACTACAGTATTCCACACACGACCGGACTTGAGCTTTATATAAATCAAGGAGCTGTCCCGGTGTGAAATACTGTCGGACCTTTGCGAGGATGCCAACTTTCCTCGCTGCTACATTGGCCTTAGACTCGATGAACCGCCCGTAGTTCATGTTGGAACTAATGTCCATCCCCAACAACTGCAGACGGTCAGTGTATTCCAGAGGCACATTTTGGAAAGTAGGAGTCAAGGTAAAAGGACTCCTTTTCGCGGTGAACAGACACGCCTGTGTTTTGGTGGCGTTGAAACTCACAAGATTGGCATCGCCCCAAGTGGAGACTGCCTTGAGTGTGAGATTCAAACGCTCTACCATGGCCTCTCTTTCAGACTGAATTTGATCTCTACTGGCCCGAGCACTCGGCAGGTATCTCTCTACAACAGTGCTGTCGTCTGCGTACCCATAGATACCGGGTATAAGCAGATCGTTAATATGCAGCAGGAACAAGGTTGCAGAGAGAACAGATCCCTGAGGAACTCCAGAGTTGATCTTTAAGGGTTCTGATGAACAGCCTTCTACTACAACTCTGAGTGATCGGTCTCTCAGGAAGTCATTTATCCAGCCGATCAGGCCAGGAGATATGCCATAGGCTGAAAGCTTGCTTATAAGGCTAGCGTGCCAAACCCTGTCAAAGGCTTTTGAGACATCGAGGGAGACAGCAATCGCCTCCCCACTTCGCTCAAGAGCTTCGCCAATGGTGTGGTTGGCATACACTAGAAGGTCCCCAGTCGACCGATTCCGGCGAAACCCATATTGCCGATCACTGAGGAGATCATTCTGTTCAAGGTATGCCATTAGTCGATTGTTCAATACACGCTCCATAATCTTGCAGAGTATGGAGGTGATTGAGATCGGACGATAATTGGCAGGGTCAGCACGGCTACCTTTCTTGGGCACTGGTTGCACGTTGGCAAGCTTCCAGGATTTAGGTACTATTCCAGTCTTAAGAGAAAGGCGGTACAGACGTGTCAGTATCGGAGACAACTCGGGAGCACATGTTTTAAGCACTATCGCTGGTATACCATCAGGACCACTGGCTTTATTCACATCTAGACGACACAAAACTCTCTTTACCTCTTTGTTGGTTATGGAGATTTCAGGCATTGAGATCCCGCAGTGAGGTATATGTGGTGGAATAGCATTGCCAGTGTCTAGACATGAATTTTGGGCAAAAAGGGAGGCAAGTAAAGACGCCTTTTCCTTTGCCGTATGAGCCAGGGATCCATCAGATTTTACCAGCGGAGGCAGTGAGGGACGACAGAAGTTCGTCTCTACCGCTTTCGCAAGGGACCAAAAAGCTCTGCTGCCAGATGGTTGGGCAGAGAGCTTTGTGCCAAAATGTGCAATTCGGTCAAGACGAGCCTTCTTTAATGTCTTTTTGTAGGACTTGGCGGCTAAGTTAAAGGCTCTCTTCTTTGATCTTACATCCGGAGTTTTGTGGTCTCGAGCATCAACCCAGGCAAGGTAGGCCGAATGCTTACGCTTTTCAGCAAAGGTACATTCGGCATTAAACCATGGGCGAGCTTTGCCACCGACGTGTACATCAGAGAACGGAATAAAATATTCCATTGCTTGATGCACCACATCAGTTATAGCATCAGCACAACTCGACGGATCGGAAGAAGAGAAGCAGACCTGCCGCCAAGGGAAGGATGCAAAAAAGTGCCGCATCTCATCCCAATCTGCTGACTTGTATTGCCATACTCGTCTAACACCAATAGAGTCATTATCTGGTGGAGAGTAAGACGACACAGCTTTTACCAGACAGTGGTCAGAGCTACCCAATGGGGATGAGACCTGGATGTTATATCTGTCTGGATCAGTTGTCAGCAGAAGGTCCAGACAATTAGCTAAGTGGCCGTCAACATCGGGTACCCTCGTCGCTTTTTCAACCAACTGGGAGAGTCCAAGTGACACCGCAAACTTCCATGCTTCTCTCCCAGCATGGTCCGTTTTCTGGTATGGGAACAGCCAATCTTCATGATGCGCGTTAAAGTCCCCCAGAAAGACAAGCTGCGCGGTAGGGTACCTTTGCATAGCCACATCAGCTGCCTCACTGAGATATTCAAACAATCGAGTTGTCTCCTGGTCACCTGTGTGCGATCGGTAGACACAGGAATACAGGATCTTTTCGATTCCTGTATCTACTATAACCCAGATCGTAGAGAATGTGGGGTCTTCAAGGTGGCGGAGACGCTGGAAACAGAGGTCATTTCGCGCGTACAAACAGACTCCGGCCCGCGAGCGGAAACTATGCTCCAACGTGTATCCGGTATAGTCAAGGTACGCAGCGCTCAATGGACATTGAATCTGCGTCTCCGTCAAAAAGAGCAAGTGTGGCTGCACAGTCTCGAGGTGGAAGTGGACCGATGAGAGATTTGAGTGCAATCCTCGGATATTTGTGAGGTGCACTGTAAGTGAGGGGGAGTGCAGCCGCTTAAAAACATTACCCTTTTTGCTTCTTGTCATTAAAATTTTATAGTGGAAGAGTGAATAGGATGGAGAATGGCAGTTGAACGAGGCGCTGCACTAGCCCAGCGGTAATATTGATGTTGTCATGCCATAGAGAGCTTAGTCTGGAGACTGCGGGGACGCCCGAACCCCCCCAAGGATCGCCATCGGGCCCCCTCCTCTGGTCGCCAACCAGCACGATGGAGCCACCCTGGGATTTTTCACAGATGGCGGGGCAGCCTTTCATGGGTGGCTAGCCCACTAGTTGGGCCCCCAACTGTCTGCGGTCGGCCAGCGGCAAGCCGTGCTTCGGATCCCGCTACCCTCCGCGACTAAGCTCTCGACACAACAGACAACAATCCACCACCAACACGGCTACTGTGCAACACAACTGTTCAGACCCACTCTCCATACGGCTTCATCAGCCCCTACATGCCGAAACGCGCTGTTGGGCGCTTGGCGGCACGACTTCTGCTGATGGGTGGTAACCGTGCCGTCGGCCGATGTTGAGGCCTACCACCGCGACTACCAAGGTGTGAGGTAGTTTGTCCCTAAGTCGCCTTTTACGACACCCACGGGAAGATATGGGGTGGCCATATTCTATTTGCCGTAGCCACACGGCGGTTTGTGGCGGTGTGTCGCGGCGCGGTGCTTAGTAAATAGTGGGTACTGGATTAACGATTAACGGACTTGAAAAAATGTAACGGAAGTTAACGATTCCGTTAACATTTTTTTAAGTTAACTTAAAAGTTAATCGTTAATCGAAATGTTAACTTCGTTAATTAACGATTAACGGATTAACGAGTTAATGCCCAGCTATGTATATATGTGTAGTATATCTACTAGTTGGTATCCGTAACACAAGCCTCGTAGCTTACTATATAATATATATAATATACATTTATATAAAAAAATATTTAGTTACCGACAAAGCTTTAGTTAGTATAAATAAACTCTGCTTTGGTTTCCTATGGTCGAGACGCATCCTCCTACGTTTAGGTTAACGCGCGCGTCGCACATAAATCTCCTATACTGCCCTCTGCGGTACTCGACTAACTAGCCTCGTATGTTTGCATCGTTTCTGATTACTTGAAAGATAATTATGTTGCAAATTTATTTAAAAATAACGATTCTTGACATAAATAATAATAAATTAATTTCTATATCGTATACAAATATGATTTTTAACATTATTTCATTATTTTAGTTATTTCATTGATCACTTATTGCCTGCGGCTTCACACCCGGCCACTTATCATTATATACTTAGTAATTTAATGAACGGGGAATGAATCTTTTCTTTTCGTGGAATTTTAAATACTCTGAATACTTGTTACATTTAATATTCCTATTAATCATATACTTTTAGAAACATCACATGTGTGTACATTTCAAAATTATGATGTCGTTGTACTTTAATATACAATATATAATAAAAAGTAGTTAATTTCACTTGCTACCATTATTGTACTATTGTACCATTATTATACATGATTTTAATGTTAAAAAAATTTAAAATGGTATTTAGCCGTCGGCATCAGTATGAATACGTTGAATACTCCATTGGAACGACTACTCAACGAAACCAGTGTGAGTTAAGGTACAGGACCGATGGTTTTAAGTATTTTCCGAAGCATAGGAGTGAAAAACCGCCAACTATCTAACTCCGGGCTGTTTCTGACGGTTACTAAGTAGAAAGACTTAAGAACTAAACTTGAGCCGATCTGGGACTAGAACCCAGGACCTCCGGATGTGCAGCCGTACATGCTACCGACTACACCACCGAGGTGGTTAATGCCATGATAAATAAAATATATTTTTAAGAAAGGCAAATGAATTTATAAATAAACATATTATAATGTGTATGTAGAAATATTATACATATTTTTGTACTGCACTTTAAAATTAAAAAGCTCTATAATGAAATGAGAGTTTAGTTGGAAAATTTTAGGTCTGCAAAGAAATACTAAGCAAAGTTGTACTTAATTCTATACATAGAGAAAGTCACTTATATTTAATTTTATTTATCATTCAACTTTACTTTTTAATAGAAAATTAATTTCAAAGTTATCCTATTATGAGATAACCATTATGTGAATAATAATTTACGCAAGTAAGTTCACAAAAAAATAAAAAATGTATTTAACCTATAAAGCCCCACTGCTGGGAACGGGACGGGATGGCCAAGTTCATTTTCTTACATGTTTTATTTATTTTTCAAACGCTAATTACTGAGCCTGATATATAGATGAATATGAACTAAAAGCCCGATAGATAAATTGGATGTCTGTTACGGCGAAGTTGACCTTTCAGATTCATAGCGTGCAAATAGGGAGCGGCGGTTGGTTGACTTAGCTCTTGATTCACCGTGTTTTGAATGTGCGCCACTCTCATTTGCCGTTTGTTGTCCCATCACGAGAGCTCAGACGATGTAACAAATTAGAAAATTAAAAAGACCAAAGGGATTGTAGTAAAAATAATCATTATACTTCTAAATATATTTATTTTAAGAACCTTTAATCTTTTGTGTCGTATTATGTATTCATTGTAAGATTCGACCTTTAAAAAATTCAATTTAGCTGACGACAATCGAACGTCCTTTATCTATGCATAGAAAGTCTTTTATTTGATGGGCTCCTTGGGATATTGTTACCCCTGTAAAATGAGTAGAATAATATTAGCAAAAGTGTGGATAAGAATTTATTTAAAATGTAGAATGATAAAATTACGCGTACATTTATTTTGATGCTACATAATAGATTACAAGTTAACAAATTAACTGTATGTACATTGAACATTATTTCTATATCATCTATATATATTATATTCTATTATAATTAGTATTTAACGAAGGTATATGTAAAATTTGCGCATGTTATTTGTTGATTAACAGCTATATTTAGTCCTCATTCATACAGTATTCATAGCATATTTTTAACACAAATTTTAGATAGTCATCAATTAATAGAATAACAACTCAGTTTCAACGCATCTATCTAAAACCAACGCGTTGAATATTCATCACATTTAGATAGAACGGGGCGATAGACCCACATCAGAAAAACATCAAAAATGCATCAAGCGGAAACATCCGTCTATATTGTAGGAGCAATATTGTGTCTCGGCTCTTCGCCCAGCTCTCGGCCGCGCTTAGCCAATGATCTACGCTGTACAGCCACTCAACATCTTTTCATTGTGTTTACAATAAAAATAATAACTTGATAACAATAATAACGAGATCCTTTATGAATATAATGAAAGAATTAGTTATTATTCCCTTTCCAATGAACTCTGCGACCTGAAATTTGATAAAATTGGCATCGTCAAGAGCACTGCTGTATTGTACCTCCTTTATTTCAACTATTGATTTTTTATTTCTTATATAAAACAATATTTTACATTAAATTATTATAAGTCCTGTTTAAGTGCTCCAATTTTTCAGGTAATTTGTACTACGCTTGTTATTACAAAAGTCTATTTTATTAAAACATTCTAATAATTTTAATATCATCTACTACAAAGCAATTCTAAGCAAAGCGCCTTAGTCTCATTTACATAGTAGCAGAACAATGCGAAATAAAATTAATTTATGAAACACATTACTTGGTGAATTCGTTAGGGGTGGACAAATTGCGGGGGCGACCCACGACGTGACAACTGACTCTCACTCACTGTTAATGAGTGATCACTGCCTTGCATACTTTTTGTTACTTAAGATAAATTCAACTGTATTTTTAGACTCGAAAAATATGAATTTACATGAAAACGTGTATAAACTACAAATTAATAGTATTAAAAGTAATAATAACTGAATATTAAAATGCATTAAAATATTATGTTTGTTTCGACATCAGTATTGGAATGAGCAACACTACACGTATATAATACAGAATCTATTTTCTTTAATCATTTCAATAAATATTTATTCCTCTCGATATTGTCTCGCGGTCTACGATACACAATAATCTCGGAGTTTCATCTATTGTATTCAAAATATTCTTTCAAGACCACGTGTGCATGCTCCGATGATTATTACTACCCAAAGTGAATACGATGAAAAATGTTAAAAGGAAATCGTACTTTGAGTTTATATTAAAGGCTCGGAATATTACATGTTTTATTTTAATCTTAAAATAAGTACATATTACAAGTAACATGATGTTTTGTAGTGGTTTTTAAATATTAGTTAGTTATATATGCTTATTGTATTAATTATTAAAGTACCTATTAATTATACATCTACACATATTAAATAAAATTGGAGTGTTTTAATTTCAAATTAACACGTTTTAAGTTAATGCATATGAGAGTATATACGGTACTACTAACATGAAAAAAATCCATTTTTTAAATTTTTGTCTGTTTGTCTGTTTGCTCCGTCTGATTTCTGAAACGGCTGTAGCGATTTGACGGATTTTCACTCGCAGATAGCTAATGTTATAGTAACTTAGGCCAATTGTATTTTAAACTTTTTATTTATTATAACTAGCTGAACCGGTGGCTTCATTCGCGCTAAATCATAATTAATATAATTAATGAGTTACATAATATAATAAAATGCGATAACGTACCTGAGTCGATAAGATTCTAGTACACAATGCGGTAAGAGGGTTATAAACTAATATTAACAAGCCAGTATCACAAACCGCAAGATCATGAAAATGTAGCCGATCCCTCTCGGTATGCAGGATAACTTCCATGTTTGGCCTCCATACATTATTTATCACATTAGTTGTACTTTGTTTACATTACTGGCTTTAGTAAACGACCCTTCAACTGCTGTTGTAAGCGGTAATATTAGACCTAGAAGTAAATACGACACAATATTTTAATACAAATATGTATTTTAATTCTTTTAAGACAACTAATTGTAAAATTATTAATTTCATTTGTACGAAAATAATTTCACATTTTTAATGAATTAATAATAAAAATGTGAAATTGTGTTTATTTATTTTTTCTTTAGGTCAAAAGACAGCAAAAAATTTATGGGGATTTTAATGTGGAGATCGTTGGAAGGCCTTAGGTCACATAGTGATATGAGTACGTTTTTACCAAGGATATATATTTCATTTCCAAGGAAAACGTCATAATATCTCAAATGAAATGCGCAAACAAAAGTTACTTAAGAATGCTGGGTAAGATATAACTTGTTAGTTAAAAGAGTAACGAGCTTATTTGTAAGTATACTACAAATCTGATTAAATAAGAGTTTTATTTGTAAGAAGATCAGTGTAATGTATTATGTATATTTAATTTTTTTGTAAACTATAAAATACTAAAATAATAAAAAAAAATAATGATAGGCAGCATAAAAGCTTATTTTATTAGACCTAAGCATTCACTTTATTATTACCATATATATATGAAGTTAACAATTTAACAATTTGAAGCTTTATTTTTTTATTTAGTTTATTATCAGTGTGAGTAGATTGAAATATAATGTAAAATTTATTACGTATCAAAATATTAATCTTAGAACTGGTAAATTGAATCAGTAAATCAAACCCTATCGGTATTTCAGACCTTAATAGACAAATAGAAACAGAGCCGTCGTATAAAGTGATTAAAGTTACATTATAGAGGATTTGTTAGCTGTTTTAGAGAATTACAACACTATTATCAGTCACCGCAAATGTCCTATAGAAGAACGATCAATTATAAACTTGGTATAAGTTTCTTCGTAGTATATCAATTCTTTAATTACTCTTTATAATTATTATAGATTATTAAAAACCTCAAACCGTATAGAAAACCATTTACTGTGTTTTTTCGTTTTACATTTCAATTCACTTGTAAGCCGCCTCTGGAATAGAATAGTCAAAGTTGAGCCATGATACAAAGATATATTATTATGGTCCAAAGTTACTTTTAAAAGCATAGATAGACATTGAGGATATAAGCACTGAGGAGGCATGCATAGAGACTCGTAAAAATGAGTCGTACGTCAATACCTTTTGAAATACGGTAATGGAAATACGAAATAAAACAGAAAGCAAAGTATGATTAGTGTGTGGCATACATCCCATTGTCAAGTTTTACGGTCGCTCGCTTCACAATATTCATTTAAACTCGGCATATATATATTAAAACTAGCGTTTTGCTATTCCCTATTAGAGTACATTTCTCAAAGAAGAGATATTTTCAAGCGGTAAAAAATATTCTATATATAAGCCTGGATAACCTGCTAAAATCATGCAAAACTCCATCAAAATCTCTCTAGTAGCTTATTTCGTGATACAGTCACAGACGGACAGACAGAAACTCTAAAAAATATAGATTCAGTCTCTTTTCGGAAATAATGACTATTTCAAGAAGATTTAAAAAAAAATATTTAATAAACAGGTTCGTTTCAGTTAGAATTTCATTAAATGGATTTGTAATTTTAATTATTTTAGTATTCTTTAAAACTTTAACAGGGTACCCATAAAATATTTCGTACATTACATTTCATTTCATTTTTTTGTTTAATTTTCCATTATGAGAATAAAAATGTTCTTTAATCATTTATAAAATCCATCTTAAATACAGTCGATAACTAGCTGTGTTTCAACGGTTTTATAACTTCACTATATTGTTAATTAACTAACGTCACAGTACTGAAGCAAGATACAAAGTGGAGTTCTGTAGACAGCAAAACAGCCACAAATGCAATCAGACGGGAAATAGGAAATGTCTGTTTAGCCAATTGACATTTTATTTTCACTGCAATTTAAATAAGCCTAGATCTAGGTATTGAATACCTAAAGTTAAGTGTTTTAAATGAATATTTTATTTATTTTTAACATCTATTAGCATGTAGAAAAATTTTAATATAATTTAGTTAAATTACAATTACATTTTCATTTTCGAAATAGAGAGAACTAGTTGTTAATATTCTAATTCTAATTAGATAGCTAACTCGAGTTCAAATTTAAGCATACACAGGGGATGCTTAGAGCCATTATGGAAAATAAATGTATACCCACAAACAAATCACTCTAGGCGGTAATTTTAGCCAAAGCACGTATCTAAACAGTGCACGAACGTAGTTCAATGAAAGCCATAAAAAGAATCTGCAGGTACGAGTATGTATTAAAAAACCGAGTGATCAGTTGATGTGGTGCGGCTGCAAGGCTCCCCAATCGGAGGCTGTGAGATTAAAAGACCAGCTGAGTACAGTAGACTGCAGTTGTTTGTGGTAGCGTATGTACGAGCCTGCACGCTGTTTCAGTACACATGCACTCGCAACAGTGACGCTGCCTCCCTTCGTTATGATTAATGTAGGCCGTGTTTACCTACAAATAAAATGTATCGCGCTGGGGATGGATTGCGCCGTAATTTCAGTTTTCATATCCATTTGTCTATTTTGTATGAGATCAAAGCGTGGAAAGGCTTTTACGGCTATCGTGCGTTGCGTTGGCTTTTACAATGTTTTGTTTTAACCCATAATGAATTTTCATTGCAGAATAGAATATATAAATAGTTTGCAACTAAAACCGAACATGTATTGTTATCTTAGGATGTTTTTTTTAAAATATTAAGGAATTCTCACAAAAAAATATATAAGCTGGAAGGTAAAGCGTGAAATGTTAATTAGTCTTAATAATATTTAACAAGCCGATCGAGCAATTGTTTTATAGCTACGTCCTCAAGGCGGCGCGAAGATTTATTGCAGTCGGCGCCGACCACTAACGACGGCCGGCCCACCCTGACTGATGCTCTACATTTGTTTCAACTGATTTACTTCACCACACGCGCAAGGTTGCCCGTCTTCCACGAAGATATATCGATCCTATGACGTTTTGGTTAATTTATTTAAATTTCTTATAAAAGTTACGATAATATATGTAAGTATGTGTAAAATTATAACAATTTATTATCTTCGAATTAAGTCTCTGATAGGAAAAGGCAGAATTAACAGTACACATAACAACTAGGCTACAAAACTGAACTGAAATCTTAATTTTTAGTAACGTTTTAAAAAATGAAAAAGAGAGAAAATATCTTCTTCTTTATTACATAAATTTCAAAATATATCATTTATATTATTATTATTCGATTGAAATCCAAAAGTCTGGCGCGTTTACCTCAAAGTTTTCATTAGACTCGAGTAAGTTCGTGGCGAATGTGAGCGGGAACGTTTGGCACAACGCTGATAACACAACAAACAACTTGTTACAAACGTGTTTAGTTTTAGTTATTGCTTCGAGTTCGACGCTTTAACTCATTGGTCTAATAATGAAGTGGGCAACACCACAGTCATTAAGCTTTGGTTTCTCTTACGCAAAGCAGTTATGTATCGGCATCTCTACAATACTAAGTAGTTTTTGCATTTACAACTATAATCGAGATAGATTTCTTTTGTATTTATTTACTAGCAACTTACCCTGGCTTCGTTTGGTAAGATTAGTCGGAACATAATGATAAAAATCTTATAAATTTGATTTTCTTATGTGTACTGTACTACTTTTACTTAGGTATTTAGTAAAATGCTGTTATTTTAACAATGAAACTGAAATTTAAATTTTATTTTTAATAGATATATATAGAGCAATTTTTGTGATTGCAATTGTTAAAGGAATTAAAAAAATATATAGTATTATATACAAATCACCAGTTTATTAATGGAGTGTTTTAACTATTAGCACAGAATATTGCTATTAGCTTATCATCATGTCAACCATCTCATTTAAATATAAATAAAATGGTCTATTATACAGTAGAACTTCGTCTATTATACATAGTAGAACTTCGAATGGATTAATTTTTTGACTGTTGTATTATTATCGTATAGCATTTACTATATTGAAATTGCTTGTTCAAGTTTTCGTTATCCCGCACGCAGGGAAAGTTTGTGTTGGCCTCAAAAATACTTATTTTTGTCTTGTAACTTCGTGAACATCGTATAGATAACATAATATACAAGTCGATATTCAAGGTGTCTCCAGACTCAATAATTTCAAAAGTTACTTCCAATTATAAATGTGTTATTACGATTATTATTTATTTTGCTTTCAATGTTTGCAATTTTTTTTATTTATTGGTTATCAAATCGCTTTAAATAGATTACTTTTTGTATCTAAAGGCTTAGTCAAAGTGATGCAAGATTAAATTACGTGTGGACGCACGGACGCTGACCTGACCTGAGTGGAAATTTTTGTTTTTCTCTACATTCGTTTGCTGGATGTCAAATAGATCTGTAAACCGAACGTAAATTGGGAATTTGTGTGGATCGGAATCCGCGTATGCTAAAAGGTATCCGTGTTGTGTTACAACCGTAGGAACGCTTTATTTTACGATGCACGTGGTTTCGATAAGGCATAAAACGAGCGTTTTTGTTACCAAAATATATTGTAAAATTAGTAATAGATGCTGTCTGAGAATACTAAATTTATTGTGGTTACATTTATTTTGTTGTAAAATTAGAATCGTTACGATCAACATAAAGTAAAACTTAAAATTGTGATTTTTAGATGCTTTAAATTTTGCTGCTTTACTTAAATTTGATTCGCTATAATGAATAAAATCGATTCGAGGATCAACAGAATGCATTGATACTAATATTGAGTATGGCAAAGTGAAAAAATAAATGATTATATTTTATCGAAAACGTTGCAGTGAAAACTTAATAATTACAATTAAAATTAAAAGATATTTATATAATTATTCTTACAAAAAATTTAATCATATATTCATATAAATTAGAACATATAGTGCAGCTATAAAATTTTGTGATCGTTGCTTTCTCTCTTACTAAGGTAAGGTGAAATGTGGCGCATCAGGCATACTTATACTTTGTCTTTTGTCCGTTACACGATGTTAGGCAAGGGGCAGGAAAGGGAAGCGGTTTATCTGCGCTCCGGAACACAGGAAGACGTACGCTCCGTCCTGCACCGGTGAATTCCTTTAGGCTTCACATTCGTTGCGAATTCTAATTATGATGTATATGTCTGTTTTCATATTTATGCAAAGTATGTGATTATATCTATAACACCATTTAAAAGGTCAGTAAGGAATAGATAGACTATATAATACATAGGGATAGAAAAGTTGGTATATTTACTTTGAAAAAATTTAAACCCCTAATTTACGTTAATCAGAAGCATAATGACGAAATACTTTTATTTGTACGCAAAATTAAAGAATACAATGATTTTTTGTCCTTGATTAGAAAATGATTTGTTTTCAGCTCAAACTTTCAACCCGCTAAAGGGTGAACCTTTTCAATTTTTAATTTTGCGACAAAAAGTGTCATATGGCCTTCACCAAGGCCCCATCCCTCTTGATACCTAACTACATTAAAGTTTCTTGAGGTTTAGGGGTGAAACGATTACTTACACACAGACATATTTCGCATTTATAACATTAATAAAGATAGATGCAATTAATTCAGTAAAATATTATTATCAATTTTTGAAGGTAAAGTTGCAGCGAAAAGCTATACCTTTGATTAGATCTATAGATTTTTAAATGTTCATATGATGTAACAATGGCTGGTTAACTATATTTTTTCACTAGCTTCATAGCTCCAGACTAGCGAAAATAGCGACTGGCTTATATATGAGTCTATTTTGTTCAGCATATATTAACATCGTAAATATTAAGTACTGACGTGAACGTTGATATCACACAGTTTCTCAGTTCCAGTCTGCCTCGCCGGAACCATCCAAGAATATTATGTTGATAAAATTATTTGTCTCCCGCAGCGTTTTATTCTTATCATGAAGCGTTCGGTTGGTCTGCTTTGCAGTACGAAGTGCGCTTCGTAGACGTTGCTTGATCTTAAGGGACCGCTTACAATAAAATAGCCTCCTTTCTTGTATGTGTATTATTTAATACATCCAATGTTAAGTTAGCACATTAATTATATATTCTTAAATAATGAAACTGTATTCTTGTGAGATAACACTTTAAGTATTTTTGTATTTTACTTATATACTTTGTACATATGGCATAACGTTGAAGAATATTGAAGACGAAAAAAAAGTAAGTAAATAAAATCCATCGCGTCTAAAGAAACAAACTCACTCAATCTACTATGTATATGGGTGAGATATTCCTCAGACAATAGAAACTATTATAGTATCTTTACATTTATACACTAAAATAAGGAAAGTATGAATTGCTACAATATTTCTCTTTTAAATAGCATACAAAAACTAAGTACTGTAAGTACACTCCAAAAACATTGCCATTTTGCGATATCACGTAGGTTTAAGTAAATGTTTTGAAATTCTCTTGTACTTAATTTTAAGTGAGTATAAAATGCAGGGTCAAACAGAGGAATAGCGACTTTAAAATGGCTTATAAGAAAATATATAGGACGCGCTACATTTCAGTTGGGTTCCGTAAGTACGAGTAAAAATTCGCACTAGTTAATTAAGTAGTTAGTTGGAGTTGAAATAAAAACCCATCGGATAATGTCAATACTATGTGTATTAGTACAATATTTTTTTATAAAAAAAGTAGAGATATCATATATTTCTATGCGTCTCTAACAGCGATTGTATTTCCGATCCTAGAAAATAATCGCGAAATCTTGATATTATGCCGAAAAGGTTAGTATACCTACTTACGTATAGTAATAACTATAACTAGGTATTAAATGT
Organism: Boloria selene; assembly: GCA_905231865.2. NCBI lineage: Eukaryota > Metazoa > Arthropoda > Insecta > Lepidoptera > Nymphalidae > Boloria > Boloria selene. The sequence continues at coordinate 8,568,516 of HG993137.1, read as the reverse complement.
AACGTAGTTTGCTCCTTTAGTCATGTTTATGAATTGTACAGAAAATTTAAACAAAGAAAATTTTATACCTAGGCGATTCAACGTTTAATATTATAATATCTCAATTTTAAACTACTTATTCTTTAACTTTCCTGTATATTATAACACACAGATATTCAATAACGTTTGCAAGATTTTCAGAGGAACTCTTATAAAATAAAATAGTGTATTGCAGCAACTCTTTTAAGGTACGCGTTAATGTCTACCCACAAGAAATACGAGAAAAGCTAATGACGCTATTTCCTTTAACCCAACTAACCTAACCGCACTGCAGTTACTCCAAATATAATTTTCAAAGGTGTTCGCTAACTATAGGTAACACATAAATTTAAACTGCGATAGTAATAGGCTACTGGCTCTCGGGTTTGATTTAAGGCTCGAGCGAGCTGAAAATGCAGACGATTATAACAGTTACCAAGATTTAATATATTGCAACAAAATATAATACAAAGTAATAACTTATTTGTAAGTTTATGTAAAATTGTACTTTAAGGTACGTTTCTTTTTGTATCAAAATACGTATAAAACAGTGGTATTCATATTGGAAATGATTCGCACATGCAAATATTCCAAGTAGTCTAGTCCTAGACTTAGGATTTAAACTCACTTTACTTGGTTTTCCATGCATTGGTTATAGGGTACCATTGTCGCTTAGAGGGTGACGTGGAGTAAAAATAAAATTCATTTAGATTGAAAGTAAATGGATAGAAAGAAAATTGACAAAAATTCGAGTTTTTTCGGAAAATCTAATCTTATATAAAGAGGCCGAATCTGTAGTTTAAAGAATTTTCGTCTGTATGTCTGTTTGTCACATCAAAAAAAAACCACTACACTCAAGCTAATGTAAGTAGCTTCATTTTAATGAGACGCCCAATTTTGAGTCTTATGTCAATTCTCCATTGTGGTAGCTGACAGAGATATCAGGGATTGAATCAGTATCTCTGTATTTAGTAGTTTATCTTATATTTGCTTAAATAAATGAAAAAGCATTCATTTTAAAGGACGAAAGACGTAAATGGCGTTCTGCAACAGACAAATACTAGGTGAAATTAACTACGTTGCGTCCGGCCCGGCACGGACGCTTTGCGAACATCTTAAGGAGATTCAAAAACATCTAGAAGGGATAGGGTATGATTTTATTAGAGCTTAAACTATAATAAAATAATTTCTTCTAAAAATTATTCTGATATAATAATTAATTAGATATTTATTGTGTTTTTTTGTTGAAGATTGTCTGGCTAACTTTTCGATTACTTACTGTCATGATTTCACTAAACACTTTTCAATGACGTTATATATTTCTAAGGATTTCATTATTAATATGAAACTATGTATATGTATGTTTGTCATACATTCACGTCTATTTAAGTATATAGATACGACTTACGAGCTGAACTAACACTTAGCTGTTAACAACTTAAACCCGTGCAAAGGTTAGTGGTAACCAAAATTAAAATTATATTTAAGTTATTCACATCTATATATGTTATATCTTTGCGAATTTGGAAAATTATGTATAGAAGGAGTTACTAGAGTGTATGTAACAAGTCGAGTGGGAAACAAAGGAAACTAATAGTGGAGCTGTACTGTTTAAGAATAGTTTACTAACATTCTACTTAATCTTGTTTGTAATTTTAACCATCGCTTTAAGACCTAATACAGTGCTTCCAAATATATACCATAACATGTAGTAAACATTCTTAATGAGAAATAAATAAAATAACTATCAATATAACTTTACTCGTCATAGTAAAGATGAAGCTTACCTATATGACGCATTTATATTTGGTTTTAAAACATTTGATAAAGAAATAAATTGAATTGAAAAAATATGCATTATGAACAGTAAAGAGCAAAGTAAGTTTGTTTATAAAATTCATTCAGTCCAAGTAACAATACGAGAAAAATGAACTAGACAATAAATTAAACCACCCTGGGACTAAGCCGTCTACGGCTTTAATTAACTTTTAACCAGTTATTTTCAAATGGAAAAAGTAAGATACGGTAGGTTTATCGCTAGCATATATTCTATATCGTGTTTTTCGGACAATTGTTAGTTGTAATTGTGGCTTAGTTTGTAGTACTTGCTATTCCAGGGTTCGCAGGTTCGAGTACCGCCTGAAGCACTTATGGAGAGCACGAATGTTTGTACTCCAGTCATGAATGCTTATATTTATAATTAACATTGTACCTATATATTATGTACGTGTAGTGTATTAATCATCAGGTTTCCATAGTTATGTAAGTTAATGTCCCAACATGTATATTTATTTATTTATATAGACACCATTTTTTAAGTAAATTGCTTGTTAGTGCGGTCTCATATGATCCTTGTAATTTTTCAGCTTGATTCGAGTGGACTGAGGCAAATTGGGCAATATCGCAAAAATGAAGGTAATATTGCACCTGTCCGTTAATCTTGACATGGGACGACTTGTGTATATCATCTTGACAGTGTGAGTAAATTTCTGTCGTTTGAATAAATAATCTCGACTCTTTGTCATACTTTAAATGCTTAGGGCGCTTACACACCTACGTCAGACATGTATTAGGTGTATTTTTAAGTAAGGCTTAGAGCGGTCATCGCTAAATACTAAAAGTATTTAGAAATACTTAGAACTTTAGTTTTTAAGAACATTTTTTTGAATAAAAAATTAAGTTTGAGTTTTTTTTAATTATATTATAATGCACGAACGACCAAATATGTTATAAAGAAGAATTGAGTAAAAAATTCGATCGCCTGAAGGTACACTGTAATTCCACATGTATGTGCTGCGACTACTTTACATATTTTTTAGATATCATCTCAAACTTCACGGTATTATAATCGCAGGGTCGCGACCCCTTCGTGTATAATTCTCCTTAAGTAGAGCGTTACTAACGCGTAAAAATGTTCAGAGTAAGGTCGGAAAAACTTATATTTCATATATTATGATTTTGTGATATTTATTAGACTAAAGATTAGTCTTTAAAATATACTAAAATTATTGTTCTCAATAGTGGTTTTATTTTACTAAACTTTTTATAGTAATTGATCTTTATATTCATTTTTTTAACAATTTTTGATCTATCCCAAAAAATGTAATTTTTTTGGGCCGGTACAAATATGTTTGAACCTCGTATCAAATAGTCTTTTTAAACTCAAAACCGTAGATTTAAAAAATTGCACTATTCAAATTAGTTCGATCGTATGAAGAAAAAAAGGTGTTTGTCTCTGGCATCTTTCGAATATTGGCGAACTTCGACTACGTTGTTTTTTTTATTGATATTTTCACAGGCTATAATGCTTATCTTATTTATAAATATTTATAATATTTCTTATCGAACTCCTCCGAATGGTTTGGTCCTCTGGTTTGACAGATTTTAATTTTTTTTGTGTATATTTGGTGGGTATAAGAATAGGTCGTAGGCTATTTTTTATTCCCCTAGGTACTAAGTGTGGCCCTCTACAGATTTCTTATTTTTTACTTTTAGATCAAATTCTTATTTTTTATTTATTTATGATTTGACTACAAAAAATAAATATATTTTCAAACTTCTACCGTCAATCCCTATTTTAATAGTAAATAAAACACGAGCGGAGCTGCGGGAATTGCTAGTAGTAGATATATAAAAGTCAAATTTTCCGACGCGTAGTGTATAAGTAAGTATTGTTTGAACTTATTCACCCAAAATGAATGTAAAACTTCTTGAAAGATGTAAAGGATAAGTAATTTTATTTATCTGGTATAATCCAAACCCATGTTTTGAGGGTTCAAAAAAACAACGAAGCACTTCAAGAAAAGGAAATTAGTGCACTTGTGCTTCGCCTGGATCGTCTTGGCGGGGGCACTACCGTGTTCCCAGATCATATTTGACATTTTCATGAAATTCAGATATAGAAATTTTTGCTTTGACCGGTATTCCTTAACCAGATAACTGATAAGACATTTTGTTATTATTTTTCGGGTTACTTCACAATTGATACATCAAAATTTTGCATACTTATACGAGTATTTTCACAACTCAGGAGTTTCTTTGGTACCGAGAATAAAACTTTTATCAAAACTACATTTTTAGGACCATATAATGTCACTTTCTTCCAATTCATACCATTCATTCCCGGGACGACTCTTTACGTAGTTAAGTTTTAGGAACATTTTATAAAGTTTACAAAAAAACCGCTACAGAAAAACAATTACTATTATTCACCAATATGTGTCATAGCAACTAGCGTGTAAACTGATTGACAGTTCTTAAGATTGTTAATCGATTTAATAATTATTTATAATCCTAACATAATATGATGTGGGTTATATTATACCTATCTTGAGTAATACCTAGGTAGTAAGGATTTAGAAGATTGTGACACCTTGAAACTTATTACCTAAATATAAAAAAAAAATAAAAAAAAATAAAAATATTTTATTTCAGATTAAAACATCCATATTGCGTTTAGTGTGTTAGTAACAATGTTTGCTTATAAACTATGTTAGTTATTGTTAGTAAGATAAGAATGAAGAATCATTTTATTTGACCCGTCATTGTTTCTATCCAGTGTTTTTGAATAGAACAATCAAAGCGATCCGTGATTGTCTTCAGAATGCCGTTGTTGCTGGCCCTCATGCGCCGCAGCAGAGACGATGCTTTTTTACGCATAATCGCATGAAATCCATCAACCCGTGCGTCCGCGAACATTCCCGAGGCGCTGCAAAACCGTGGCAGCCGCAACAACATTCTGAAGGCATTGTTATACTGCACGCGTAGTGTACTGTAGGCTCGACGCGTGTAGCTCACCCACAGGCCACCCGAGTAAAAGGACTGACAAAAAGCCCGAAATAGAGTAATTTTGACACCCGCAGTACCACGAGCGAACCTGCGTGCGAGCATATTGCTTCTTACCGCCAGTGCCCTACGCTCCCTCTCAATATCGTCATCATCATTCGAATCAACTGTGATTATTTGGCCTTGTTGAATATGGCAATGTTAATTAGTATTTAAGGTTGGCTAAATGATATATTAGTTTTAATAAGTTGGCATTATGTGTTTCCGTTCTACTTTACTGTCTATGCAAATGGCGTGTGCACTGCTTTATGTAACTTGTGTTGAGAATAAAGTATAGTATTGATCAATTGCAGTTATTTAATTAAAATCACAACAGGTTATGGGCCCAGACACCAGGCACCATACAGCAGATACATAATCCTGTATGTGAAATATAAAAGTTGCGGCTCATTAATTATTCTTCGGCGAGAAAGAAAAGTGAGGTTAGCGTGGGGTGCGTAGATAACCACGTGCCAGCGTCGAGAAGAAGGAAAACTTGTTCAGGGCTGTGAACGAGGTTGGAAGATGGAGAGCAACAACAATAACGTCAATGTAATCAAGCTGGAGGGTTCCAGAAATTGGAATATCTGGAAATTTCAAACAACAGTGCTGTTGAGAGGACACGGTTGGCTAGACATCGTGGAGGGAAAATGCCTAAAACCCAAAGCTGCTGCTGATATCTCTGCTTGGGAAGCTATAGATGCCAAGGTACAGACATTACTAGTCACACGGATGACGGAAGGAGTCATGTTACACATCATCACGTGCACGACTGCGGCGGCAATGTGGAGAAAACTTCAAAGCATTTATGAGCAGAAGACAGAGACTAGTGTACATATAATTCAGCAGAGGTTTTTCCAGTACAAATACGAGAAAGGCATAGATATGTCAGTATTTTTATCAAAGATTCAAGAAATGCAGAACCAACTTAAACGGGTTGGGTTTACAATCGCTTGGCAGGAGTTATTGTGTGAAACTTATATATATGGTAGGTGTTTATTCACTGATCACAATAATAACACTCACGACACAAGGTAATTCATATTTTTAGAGAAAATTAATAAAAACTTAATGTGAGAGAGAAGGATAACAATAGGATTTTGTATATGTGAGACAAAGACGTAAGATCATTATGTCAAAAATATGTCGAATTACTTAAATGTCATTGTCAACTATCCTAACGCCGCCATATTTAGTCTGCGTTTCTATGGACATGTGAAAGTGCTTTCATCGTAAATAACATTTTTGTTCGACTTGGATAACATAGGTTCAGAAGGTTTATCTTAATTTTTTTTCGTTCTTTCTAGGTAGGTTAGGTTAGGTTAGATATATGACCACAACACACGCGAGCGAAGCGAGCGTGACGCGGCGGCGGCCGGTGAGTGCTACATTCAAAATTTATTTTCTCATGAAGTATGAATTACCTTGTAATGGGAGTAGTATAGGGATAATAGGGAGCATCTCCCCTACCAATCCACTCCCTACCATTGTCATCGTCCTGCCAAGCGATTGTAAACTGCTACCACTTAAACAGATGGGCGAAGATATATCCGACAAGTTCGTTATCACAAAAGTACTTATGTCGTTACCTGAAAAATATAAACATTTTGTGTCGGCGTGGGAATCGGCACCTGACGATAAACAAACCATTGATAACTTGATTGCGAGGCTGTTAATTGAAGAAGAGAGGTTGAACGAAAGGAGCGAGGAGTCCCAGCAATCATCGCTATCATCGGCGTTCATAGTGAAAAACAAAAGAACTGTGAAATGTTTTAAGTGTGGCAAAAATGGACATTATCAAAGTGAATGCAAGAACAATAAAAACGATAATGATGACAGTCTTAATAACAAAAATAACTGTTTCTATTGTGGAAAGTTCGGTCATTATAAAGCGCAGTGTCGGTTTAGGAAACAAAAAGCTAGTAAGACTACAAACAAAACAAGTAATGCATTTGTAGTATCTAATTCATCGTATGAAATGCATAAGTCACAATGGTTAGTTGACTCTGGCGCTAGTGAGCATATGTGTCGAGATCGCGCATTATTTACATCTTTCGCAAGTACATCGCAAAAATCAGTGATCGTAGGGAATGGCGCAGTAATTAGTGTTCTAGGTTGTGGACAAGTGGCGGCACAAGTATCTAACGGGACCGAGTTGATTGACACGGTCATAGACAATGTTTTGTATGTTCCAGAACTAGAAACTAATTTATTTTCAGTGAATCGAGCCACAGATAAAGGTTACATTGTGATGACAGATCATAACTCATGCAAATTTTATAAAAATAAAGAACTTTGTGCAGTAGCAGAACGAGTTGGAAGTTCATATCATTTATATTTACATTATAATTGTGAGATTGCAAACAACGTAAAACTAATGCACAGTGATTTGAACGAGTGGCACAAAAGACTAGCGCATCAAAATTTTACCTATGTTAAAGACATTTTGCAGAAAAGAAATATTAATGTAAAACAAACTTCTAAACCTGAGTGTGAAAGTTGTTTGATTGGAAAAATACATCGATTACCATTCACTAAAAGTGAATATGTGACTTCGAGGACTTGTGAGCTAATTCATGTAGATACTTGCGGCCCAATGGAAGAACTGTCTGTTGGTGGTTCAAAATATTTTGTCATACTGAAGGATGATTATTCAAACTTCAGGAGTGTGTACTTTGTCAAAACAAAACTTGAGATCCCACATTGTATTGAAAACTTCATAAATAAATCAGAAAATATAACTGGAAACCGAGTAAAAGTTTTAAGGAGTGACAACGGCCTAGAATTTGTAAATAAAGAGGTAAAGGAGATACTTTCAAAAAGAGGAATAACACATCAGAGAACTGTACCTTACACCCCAGAGCAAAACGGAAAGGCTGAAAGAGAAAATCGTACTTTGGTGGAAGCAGCGAGAACAATGTTACATGAAGGAAATTTAACAAAGAAACTGTGGGCTGAAGCAATTAATACAGCAGTATTTGTTATAAATAGAACTGGAAAGAGTCATGAACATAATAAAACACCATTTGAAGTATGGACAAATAAAAGTTTTGATATTCACTGGTTGAAAGCCTTTGGTACTGAAGTGTATGTTCACATTCCCAAGGAAAGAAGGAAGAAATGGGACATGAAAGGCGAGAAAGGATTGATGGTTGGATATGAAGAGGATGTGAAAGGATATAGAATATATTTTCCTCAAAGAAATACAGTAGAGACAAAGAGAGATGTTATTTTCTTAAACCAGGAATGTAAAGAGGAATTTCAAGTAAACCATGATAAGGGAGAAGGATCTACAGTGTCAATAGATTTGAAAAAGGAGTTCTTACAAGATAGTAATCCTGAAGGAAATGTGAGTGAGTTGACTACTGAGTTAGATAAAACAACAGAGGTGACCTATACAAGTAGTGATATAGAGGATGGTTCAGAATGTGACAGTGAGTACTTACCATGCAGTGACGAAGAAAATTTACTAAAAGAATGTAGTACACCTAGAGAAGAAAGGAGCAAACGTGTAAGAAAACAAACATCCTTCTATAAGTGTAATAATGTACAGTTGAATGAGAATGAGTGTGAGCCCGTTACATACAGTGAGGCCATGAAAAGAAGTGATTCTGATAAGTGGAGTGAAGCTATTGTGAGGGAACTAAAGACTTTAAAAGAAAATAATACATGGGACTTTTGTAGTGTACCAGTGAATGTGAAAACTATTAGTTGTAAATGGGTATTTAAGATTAAAAACACAAATAATGTAAAGCAGTATAAAGCCAGGTTAGTTGCTAGGGGGTTTGAACAACAAGATGTATATGATTTAAAAGATATTTATTCTCCAGTTGCAAAGTTGCCTACCTTTAGACTTTATATAGCTATAGCGACTAAATTAAATTTGCCGATATATCAAATGGATGTAACAGGGGCTTTCTTATATGGGGAGATAAAGGAAGATGTATATATTAGTTTACCAGAAGGAGCATATTCAGGAAATAATAATACTGCTAAATTAAATAAGTCTTTATATGGTTTAAAAAGTTCACCTAAGTCTTGGTATATTAAATTTGATTCTGTATTAACTAGAGAAGGTTTTGTAAAGTCAAAGTGTGATTCATGTTTATATAAAAAGTGTAATGCTATAGATAAAATATTTTTATTAATATATGTTGATGACTTACTAATATTTGGTACAAATGAACATGATATTATGAAATTTAAAAGTGTATTGAATAAAGAATTTAAGATGAAGGATATAGGATTAATTTCAGAATTTTTAGGAATAAATGTAAAACAAAACTTTCAAAATGGTACAACTGTATTATCACAAAAAAATTATTTAGAAAATGTTCTTAAAAGATTTAGTATGGAAAATTGTAAACCTATGTTGACCCCTATGGATAAAAATTTTAATACTAATATATTTGATTCTAATGTTAAATATGACAAAAGTACTGAAGTAATTTGTAGACAAATAATCGGATGCTTAATGTATGCTGTTTCAGGTACTATCATCACGTGCACGACTGCGGCGGCAATGTGGAGAAAACTTCAAAGCATTTATGAGCAGAAGACAGAGACTAGTGTACATATAATTCAGCAGAGGTTTTTCCAGTACAAATACGAGAAAGGCATAGATATGTCAGTATTTTTATCAAAGATTCAAGAAATGCAGAACCAACTTAAACGGGTTGGGTTTACAATCGCTTGGCAGGAGTTATTGTGTGAAACTTATATATATGGTAGGTGTTTATTCACTGATCACAATAATAACACTCACGACACAAGGTAATTCATATTTTTAGAGAAAATTAATAAAAACTTAATGTGAGAGAGAAGGATAACAATAGGATTTTGTATATGTGAGACAAAGACGTAAGATCATTATGTCAAAAATATGTCGAATTACTTAAATGTCATTGTCAACTATCCTAACGCCGCCATATTTAGTCTGCGTTTCTATGGACATGTGAAAGTGCTTTCATCGTAAATAACATTTTTGTTCGACTTGGATAACATAGGTTCAGAAGGTTTATCTTAATTTTTTTTCGTTCTTTCTAGGTAGGTTAGGTTAGGTTAGATATATGACCACAACACACGCGAGCGAAGCGAGCGTGACGCGGCGGCGGCCGGTGAGTGCTACATTCAAAATTTATTTTCTCATGAAGTATGAATTACCTTGTAATGGGAGTAGTATAGGGATAATAGGGAGCATCTCCCCTACCAATCCACTCCCTACCATTGTCATCGTCCTGCCAAGCGATTGTAAACTGCTACCACTTAAACAGATGGGCGAAGATATATCCGACAAGTTCGTTATCACAAAAGTACTTATGTCGTTACCTGAAAAATATAAACATTTTGTGTCGGCGTGGGAATCGGCACCTGACGATAAACAAACCATTGATAACTTGATTGCGAGGCTGTTAATTGAAGAAGAGAGGTTGAACGAAAGGAGCGAGGAGTCCCAGCAATCATCGCTATCATCGGCGTTCATAGTGAAAAACAAAAGAACTGTGAAATGTTTTAAGTGTGGCAAAAATGGACATTATCAAAGTGAATGCAAGAACAATAAAAACGATAATGATGACAGTCTTAATAACAAAAATAACTGTTTCTATTGTGGAAAGTTCGGTCATTATAAAGCGCAGTGTCGGTTTAGGAAACAAAAAGCTAGTAAGACTACAAACAAAACAAGTAATGCATTTGTAGTATCTAATTCATCGTATGAAATGCATAAGTCACAATGGTTAGTTGACTCTGGCGCTAGTGAGCATATGTGTCGAGATCGCGCATTATTTACATCTTTCGCAAGTACATCGCAAAAATCAGTGATCGTAGGGAATGGCGCAGTAATTAGTGTTCTAGGTTGTGGACAAGTGGCGGCACAAGTATCTAACGGGACCGAGTTGATTGACACGGTCATAGACAATGTTTTGTATGTTCCAGAACTAGAAACTAATTTATTTTCAGTGAATCGAGCCACAGATAAAGGTTACATTGTGATGACAGATCATAACTCATGCAAATTTTATAAAAATAAAGAACTTTGTGCAGTAGCAGAACGAGTTGGAAGTTCATATCATTTATATTTACATTATAATTGTGAGATTGCAAACAACGTAAAACTAATGCACAGTGATTTGAACGAGTGGCACAAAAGACTAGCGCATCAAAATTTTACCTATGTTAAAGACATTTTGCAGAAAAGAAATATTAATGTAAAACAAACTTCTAAACCTGAGTGTGAAAGTTGTTTGATTGGAAAAATACATCGATTACCATTCACTAAAAGTGAATATGTGACTTCGAGGACTTGTGAGCTAATTCATGTAGATACTTGCGGCCCAATGGAAGAACTGTCTGTTGGTGGTTCAAAATATTTTGTCATACTGAAGGATGATTATTCAAACTTCAGGAGTGTGTACTTTGTCAAAACAAAACTTGAGATCCCACATTGTATTGAAAACTTCATAAATAAATCAGAAAATATAACTGGAAACCGAGTAAAAGTTTTAAGGAGTGACAACGGCCTAGAATTTGTAAATAAAGAGGTAAAGGAGATACTTTCAAAAAGAGGAATAACACATCAGAGAACTGTACCTTACACCCCAGAGCAAAACGGAAAGGCTGAAAGAGAAAATCGTACTTTGGTGGAAGCAGCGAGAACAATGTTACATGAAGGAAATTTAACAAAGAAACTGTGGGCTGAAGCAATTAATACAGCAGTATTTGTTATAAATAGAACTGGAAAGAGTCATGAACATAATAAAACACCATTTGAAGTATGGACAAATAAAAGTTTTGATATTCACTGGTTGAAAGCCTTTGGTACTGAAGTGTATGTTCACATTCCCAAGGAAAGAAGGAAGAAATGGGACATGAAAGGCGAGAAAGGATTGATGGTTGGATATGAAGAGGATGTGAAAGGATATAGAATATATTTTCCTCAAAGAAATACAGTAGAGACAAAGAGAGATGTTATTTTCTTAAACCAGGAATGTAAAGAGGAATTTCAAGTAAACCATGATAAGGGAGAAGGATCTACAGTGTCAATAGATTTGAAAAAGGAGTTCTTACAAGATAGTAATCCTGAAGGAAATGTGAGTGAGTTGACTACTGAGTTAGATAAAACAACAGAGGTGACCTATACAAGTAGTGATATAGAGGATGGTTCAGAATGTGACAGTGAGTACTTACCATGCAGTGACGAAGAAAATTTACTAAAAGAATGTAGTACACCTAGAGAAGAAAGGAGCAAACGTGTAAGAAAACAAACATCCTTCTATAAGTGTAATAATGTACAGTTGAATGAGAATGAGTGTGAGCCCGTTACATACAGTGAGGCCATGAAAAGAAGTGATTCTGATAAGTGGAGTGAAGCTATTGTGAGGGAACTAAAGACTTTAAAAGAAAATAATACATGGGACTTTTGTAGTGTACCAGTGAATGTGAAAACTATTAGTTGTAAATGGGTATTTAAGATTAAAAACACAAATAATGTAAAGCAGTATAAAGCCAGGTTAGTTGCTAGGGGGTTTGAACAACAAGATGTATATGATTTAAAAGATATTTATTCTCCAGTTGCAAAGTTGCCTACCTTTAGACTTTATATAGCTATAGCGACTAAATTAAATTTGCCGATATATCAAATGGATGTAACAGGGGCTTTCTTATATGGGGAGATAAAGGAAGATGTATATATTAGTTTACCAGAAGGAGCATATTCAGGAAATAATAATACTGCTAAATTGAATAAGTCTTTATATGGTTTAAAAAGTTCACCTAAGTCTTGGTATATTAAATTTGATTCTGTATTAACTAGAGAAGGTTTTGTAAAGTCAAAGTGTGATTCATGTTTATATAAAAAGTGTAATGCTATAGATAAAATATTTTTATTAATATATGTTGATGACTTACTAATATTTGGTACAAATGAACATGATATTATGAAATTTAAAAGTGTATTGAATAAAGAATTTAAGATGAAGGATATAGGATTAATTTCAGAATTTTTAGGAATAAATGTAAAACAAAACTTTCAAAATGGTACAACTGTATTATCACAAAAAAATTATTTAGAAAATGTTCTTAAAAGATTTAGTATGGAAAATTGTAAACCTATGTTGACCCCTATGGATAAAAATTTTAATACTAATATATTTGATTCTAATGTTAAATATGACAAAAGTACTGAAGTAATTTGTAGACAAATAATCGGATGCTTAATGTATGCTGTTTCAGGTACTAGGCCTGACTTATGTTTTGCTATTTCTATGTTAAGTAGATTTCAAAAATGTGCAAATAATGTACTATTAGTTGCACTTAAGAGAGTATTGCGTTATGTAAAACATACTATAGATTATAAGTTGATTTATAAATGTAATGATACAACTTTGCAAGGTTTTTGTGATGCTGATTGGGGAGGAGATCAAAGAGATAGGAAGTCTACATCAGGTTATTTATTTATTTTTGCAAATTGTTTAATTGTGTGGTGTTCAAAGAAACAATCATCTGTAAGTTTATCTTCCACAGAAGCCGAGTATATATCAATGAGTATGGCTGCTAGTGAAGCGTGCTGGCTTGTTAATTTGTTACATGATTTTGATTTTAATAATGTATGTCCGGTAAATTTGTTTTGTGATAATCAATCTGCAATTATGAATGGTAGTACAGATTCTGTAAAACGTTTAAAACATGTTGATATTAAATACCACTTTGTAAAAGAATTAATTAGAAATAATAAGATTTGTATTAAGTACATTAACACTTGTAATCAACTAGCAGATATGTTAACAAAATCATTAAGTAAAGAAGTAATTGTAAAATTGTTAAAACTATGTGGTGTAGGAGATAACATTATAGAGTAAGAGTTAAATATTAATTTAAGATATATATATTATATTTTTTTTATATGAATTAACATTGAGGGGGGGTGTTGAATATGGCAATGTTAATTAGTATTTAAGGTTGGCTAAATGATATATTAGTTTTAATAAGTTGGCATTATGTGTTTCCGTTCTACTTTACTGTCTATGCAAATGGCGTGTGCACTGCTTTATGTAACTTGTGTTGAGAATAAAGTATAGTATTGATCAATTGCAGTTATTTAATTAAAATCACAACAGGCCTAAATATTTAAATTTGTTATCTCTATGTAATGCTGACCCGTTTAGAGTAACTGTCGGCACATGACCTGGCAACCGCTTACCAGCCTTGAAAACGAGGATCTCACTTTTCTTGGCATTGTACATCAAGCCATGGGCCTTCGCATACGACTCACAAATCTCCACTAACTTTCTTACCCCTCCGATCGAAGGGCTCAGCAGCACCATGTCGTCAGCGTAGCTCAAGTTATTTACACATTGTCCATCGATGTAACATCCCACATGAACGCTGCTGAGCCTCTCGATCAGCTGATTGATATAGAGGTTAAAAAGGGTGGGGGAACTAAGTCCATCCTGCCTCACACCACACGTTAGGGTATACTCATCCGACAAGGCACCCGCCCACCTAACCTGATTTTTTTGGTGCTTATACCAAAATTTGAACAGTTCGGTACATTCCGCCGGCATACCCGTGCCTCTCAGTTTCTCCCACAGGAGCTCATAATTTACCAAATCGAAAGCCTCGGATAAGTCCAAAAAGCACGCATACACCGGCGTTTTCCTCTTAGTGTAATACTTGACAGTATGCTTAAGACTGAAAATAGCACTTTCTGTAGAAACACCCGGCCTGAACCCGAATTGAGCATCTTGAAGTTACTTACCGAGGTAGCCGTTAAGCAAGCTGTCAAGTATTTTTGCAGCTGTAGTTGCAAGCGATATAGGCCGGTAGTTGCTCCTGTCAGATGTGTCACCCGTCCTATTTTTAACAATAGGCACTACAATTGTACGCATTAATGCTTCTGGTAAATAGGTATGTCCCAGACTAAAATTAAAAAGCATTGCAAGTATAGGAGGCAGATACTCGCCGGCATGCTTAAAATGTTCAATACTTAGGCCATCGTGCCCAGGAGACCTTCCCTTTGTCATTTGAGTGATAATTTCAAACACATCTTTTGTTAAAATCTGAACAGATCTCCCAGACACAATGTCACTATTGCTGCCCACTGCAGAGTCTAAGAGTGATATCACCCTGAAATGCTCTTTAAAAACATTCGCAATATCTTTTAAATCATTTTTACCCCCTACGCAAATGGGGATACTGGGCCTAATATTTAATTTATTTGTATTCCTCCAAAATTTTCCAAAATTTTTTCCCGATAATTCTGATGCTAAGACATCAATTTTTATTTGTTCTTGTCTGTCTTGACACCACTTTAATTTGCTTTTAAAATATTTCCTACTTTCTACCATTTCTTCCTTCATTTTTCCCGCGCGCGGTTTTCCCTTTTCCACCCAAATTCTAAATCGAAGTCGTGCCACTCTGTGCGAGTCTGCGACATACCTATTCCACCCGGCTATATAACCATTCCTTCTGGGGCACCTGCCGCCATACGTCGCAGCGGCAGCATCAGATAGAATGCTGATTACAGTATCACATATTTTGTCAATACTAGCCCTATGCTCGGAATTATTACAATACCTATCACAACAATTACTCATTTCGTCCGGAAAGTTAATTTCTCTAAGTTTCGAATTACAAATCTCAGTATACTTTTGTATTTGAGAAATATTCCTTTCCCCCCACATTACTCTAGCCCGGTCGCCATTGTGCCAACAATTAGGTAATGTTATTTTAGGCTTTACATTAAAGAAATCACAGTCGAGCACAAGTGGAAAGTGGTCCGACCAATAGACGTCATATTTAATATATATATTATTTATTGTCTTACTAGCTGACTCTGTAACTATACAATGGTCCAACCACCTTACACTACAGTGCACATCGCTTATAAAGGTATAAGAATTAGAGTCTATTCCTAGATTTTTAACATCCGCACATAACCACTTTTGCTCATCACAGAAATTAATCATCTCATTAAAAAATAACTCTTTTGGGTGAGCATTAAAGTCTCCTAAAATATAAAAGGATTCAACACCAGAGTTCTCCTCTGTTTCCATTATAGCTCTTATTGCACTTAAGCACTCCGTAAATATCGGTAAATTTTCCTGAGAACAGGTTGGCATATAGACACTAAAAATCACTATAGATCTAGTACTTACAGTTAATTTAACGGCGGCAATCCTGACGTTATCACAATCTATTACCGACACCTTTTCAAATGCACATTTACGCCACAAGATCGCCACACCGCCGTGCGGACGGCCGCTGAGCAGTCCGGCCGAAACATCCACCGCCGACGTACCGGTGCACCCGAAGTTCGCGTCCACCGTATTGAGTAAGGGCAGGTCATGGGGCAACAACCACGTCTCTTGCAGGGCTATAATGTCACTTGACTGGCAAAGAAGTCTTATGCCTTCAATAGACCTCTTAAAACATTTGCAATTAAAACTAATTAGTTCATGTACCGGTTTGCTTTGTAATGTCCTTCGGTTGTTTTTCGTCATTATTTGGTTTATTTATTACCCGTTTTTTATGCCCGAAGTTGAAGAATTGCCTATATGACACTCCATTCGGCCAAAATTCATCCCTCATAAACAAGTCTAATTTATGTTTAGGTACAAAAATTTTATATGAATCATACTCCTTTCCCGTTTTCATATTCATTTTTTCTATAGTAACAGAAACATTCGATTTCTTTTCAATGTACTCCTTGATGTGACACACGGCCACCTCCTTTGAAACATTGTAAATATAAATTGGTATACTAATTTCCGCCGCTTTGAATTTTTCATTTATTTCGGTTTCAGCTTTTCCAGTTTTCCCTATAAATCGATTTCGCAACTTCTTTTTTTGAACCATTTTCCATTCTTCACTAGGAGAAAATTCCTTCCATTCACCGCTACGTACAATATCGGCCATTGATTTACCACCGGCCGCTAGTGCCGTGTGTCCGCTCGATTGCACCTCGGTAGGCGGGTGACTCACTGGTTCGGGTATACGACCGTTGCTCGCCGCTTCTAATGTGCGGGTAGGTTTTAGCTTACTCGCACCCGACTTACACTCAGCGTTATTATTAATAACTGGCTGCGAGGAGATTCTTGGCGATGAGCTCTCTCCCTGAGCAGAGTCTGTGTAAACGTTATGCGGTAATGTATTTAGTAGCATGGGAGGTAATCCCATCGGACCGCTATCATAAACCAGGCTATTCATTAAGCAGGCTCCACGTTTCATGATGACATTTTTATGAGTATCATTCACTATTGGCGCATTTTTTAGAGCATCTATTTCCAATTTTAACAACGTTATTTCTTCACTTGATGCATAACATTTCTTAATCCGTGTAATATCAGACTTAATTTTCACGATATCTTTTAATAGACTTGTAACATCTACATGATCGAACGAAACCGGGGGTAGCTTTTGCAAGTCCCTGGCCACGAAGATAGGAATACACTCTGGGTCTATGTCCTTCAACAAGCATATGATGTCCTCAATCTCCCTTTGCGTTTTACCTTCTTTCTTACGGATTTTCTTTTTTGACTTAGGGACCGACTCAAACAACAGATCTTTCGCTGTCGTAATTTCACTAGGTGAAAAAGCACTCACACATATCCTACAAATACTTTCCTCGTCCATAACATCTATTTTGTTACACACAAAAGCAAGTACTTCGTTTATAACAATATTACACTTCGTACATTTCACTGTGCTAGACATCTCGCTTTCGCGGACGACAACGTTGCGCGACGACTGCGCGACACACACGACAAATATGTATACTACTAAATTTTATCAATTTTTCCAACTCCTGAAAGCCTTATTTGGAATATTATTATTAACAATCATAAATGAAACTTAACTTTAAAAATATAGAATATTTCACTTTAGACAAAATAAGATTTATGCATTTGTGTATTTGATAAACATTTACATGTTTTCTGGCATAAAACTAAAAACAGGCTGTCAGGTCTTTCACTGAATACAACGGAAGTATGTTGCGATGGCTTGCGCCCTCGGGACGCGCATTTTCAACGTCTCTTTCCACTACGATGTTTATATCAGTTTAAAAGGCGACTTCACCGATCGGAGCATTTCCTTTGCAACGGAATAAAAGAATTTCGAAGAAATAACGGCTGTTTTAAATAAACGTATTACATATTTGTAAATGCTTTTTCTGAGCTGAAAAGTTCCTTTTAGACTTTCAAACGTTTGGCCAATATGATTTTTTAAACATATAAGATAAACTTAAACATAGTTATACTCACTTTGCTTTATAATATGGATTAGTTTCGTCGTCAACTAAAAGTGGGCGCAAAAGTTAGTATTGTGTTTTTTTTTTCATAAACTATAACACACATCATGACCAAATCGTTCATTAAAAATATAATATTCCAACTTGTGGAAAAATTTCATAATCAACTTCATGATTATGAGTATGTCAACAAAAAAGTTTACAAAATATGCCACAAAATCTTATAAGTGGAATTTTTATTAATTCCTCATTGGCGTAATAATTAAAAATACGAAGACCAATCCACTACGAAGATGCAGTCTAGAAGGTACTTTCGTTTTAATCGTTCAAAAATCAGAAACGTATAATCTTTGTTTTTATTACGTTGGCGAAGTTATGACTGCGCAATTTCAAGCACTAACTCATCAGTGAATTTAAAAACGAAAGTAATTAAATTTTAGTTCAAATTAAAATTACTCTGCGCTTTATAGCATTTTGTAAAATTTAATGATAATAATAACCCTATATAACTATGTAACCCAAAACGAAAATGTTAAAACTTACGAATATTTTAATCAGGTATTACGGTTAGGGCTAGGTTAGGGCTCAATAGCTCATATTTGGTTTCGATTTTGAATATTATGAGTAAGAAGTATTTAAGTAGGAATTTTGTAAATTTTTATGGGACCATTTTTTTCATTATTTTGCACATTCTGCTAAAGCTAATTAATGTTTTTTTTAATATTTTTTTTTAAATTACAATCTTTATTTAAACTCTATTTTACATATCTTACTCAAGCTTTAGACGCTTCCACAATAGATTTTTTCTCTTGTAAGAAATAAAGAGTAGTAAATCTCGTAAGAAAAATTACTGCTTTTAATTAGAGTTGTTAATCAGCTCAACGAGGTACTGTGTAAGAAATATATAGGTAAGGTTTAAACGGTTGCTAAAAATGCTAAAAATATTTGTAAGATGTAAATGTATATGTATATAATATAAAAAATATATAAAAACCACTCCAAATAAGTTTAAGAGTGAAGTGTTTGCTTATTAATTTTAATGATATGGCTGAAATAGCTGAGCTTGCCTCTTATCTTAAGTATGCTACTTAAAAAGGTTTAGAGTGTACAAAGTTCACCTCTTACAATAATACCTCTGTAGACCCCACTTCAAATATGACAAAAGATAAATGCTGCTCATAATTTTATAAAGAAATTCTGATTAAATAATCTTACTAGCAAATCATATTTTCATTCTCGGTGAGTACCTTGATAGGGATTTTAAGTCTTAAGATCAAACTAGCTATATATTGTCAAAAAACGCTTAACCGATGTAGTATCATTCACTGCAAATCAACCTATTACACTAATTTAATGATTTATAAATATTTTGTACTTGTGTTTCAAGGCGTTTAGAACATCACATAATATTATTATATTTCATAGAATAGCATTCTAATATTAAACAGAAGGATTTACGCGGTTATTGCGCTTGTCCGTAGTAATAGCAGTCGTAGGTGTACTAAATAATTATTTTCAATTTATGAACCTCTAGCTAAAAACAATCAAGTAAATATGAAATAACAAATAATCAGTTTTTTTTTTAAATTGCACTCTTTTTATTTTAGAATATATAATAATGTTTCCTTAGACTGAAACGTGATATCTTCAAAGTTCGATAAAACAGTGATATTATAGGTACATTTTGTACCCATTTATAAATAAAAGTGTATAATATAATGTTTAGTTATTGAAATTTGATATCGTTATTATTTAATTTAGTTTCAATCTTCAGTAGTAAGTACTATTCTTTCTAAGCAACGAAACTCATTTTTTGTTAATTACTTAATAATATAAATTAAAATTTAAAAACTGTCTACTAGAATAGTAATAACGAGCGATAAAAATAACAATTATATTAACGAAGGCAAGGATTTATTATATTTTTGGAGGAGCAAAAATTTGAAACTTATCCATTTATCATTTTTATATTTTCTAACCGTTTATATTCGAGGAAGATTATTTCTTTTATCACTAAATTGCTTAGTTGCCATATTTATACGTATGATATACAAAAAAAGGCTTATCATGGACATTCAAACTACTTACATATTTTAATTGACTTTATAATTAATTTACAATTTTCAAATATTTTTAAATAAGTTAAAATGAACCCATCATTTTTATTTAGAAGTTACAGAAAAATAGTTTATATTTTATACAACAAAACGTCAATATAAGGAATTTGACGTTGAATTATTTATGATCGGAGTATTGAGAGCCATTATTGAATCATAAGCAGTCGTATTCAATAGCAGAACTGTTTTGACACCAGCCATTGACTGCATCGACTTGTGAGCGATGGTTTGTATTGTGAACTTTTATTATTCTTTGGGCTTTTATCATTTTCCTTCCGACATATCTCTTTTTCTTATTGATTACGCATTTATATTTATATAAAACAATCAATTGACTTAAAATTAAAAAAAAACTAAAAACTGAAATTACTGTATTTCGAAGTAACTGTTAACGTATTTTTAGTTGTCATTTATTATGTTGGTAATATGTTGAATATGTTGGGTCGCATAGCGCCATCTAGTTCCGTGTTAAACTAGGAGGCTTGTGTTACGGATAACACCCATAACTGAAGTACAAACATCTGTGTTTAACAAATGAATACTCCCAGCGGGATTCGAACCTGCGACCGCTGGCGCAGCAAGTACCGTCATTACAAACTGAGCTAAACGTATCGTCGAATATTTTACACTTAAGAGATTCTCTTCACATAAATTTCATTAAATGAGGGGTAAACAGAAGTGGCATTGGCCCACTTTCAGGTAAAAGTGTAGAACATAATCAATATGACGTTAGATAATGAAATAATCGTGTCATGTACGAAGTAGGCTCGCCACATCAGACGTTGGTGGTTCGATTTCCTTCTAAGACTTTCCTTCTTTCTATTTGCACTGATTTTTAAAATATGAAAATTAAAGTGATTGGTTGATAATTGATTTATATGTATGGGCAAAGTCAAGGTAAAGCCGTTAAGTAGCCAGTTAAATAAATAAAATAAATATGTTGGGACTATATTAAAACAACACCATATAGTTCCGTGGTACGAGATTTGTATTACGGATAGATAGTTGATATACTACACATATAAATTTTCAATACATACATAATATAAATATTAACACTCATAACTGGAGAACAAACATTCGTGCTCAACAAATGAATGTCTCCAGCGGGACTCAAACCCGCTGCCGCTGGCGCAGAAAGAAGCCAAACATGTTGTCAATAGTATAATAATTCTAGTATACGGAAATCAATATAAAGAATTTTACCTTAAGTTTTGAGAATACTTAAAATAAATAAATTCCCGTAAAAGATTCATGAATGCGAACCTTAACATAAAATACAAAAATCTTTTTGAATCGAAAAACGAATTAGAATACGAAAGTTATCTGGCGTACTCGTGTGAATGGAGCAGATGTGGACTTGCACTTTTTATTCTACTGCCCGATGCCCGCGGGCTATACTTGTATTCCATGTTCGGCAATATTAGGTCAAAAGGATGAGTATTTCTTCGATTTTTATGTTAAAGTGAAGTTTATAGTTCTAACTTTCACGTGTACTTTGAAGTTACAACTTCATGTAGTTTTACTCCTTTCTAAGTATTTTTTACTGGCGACTCGCCCACGCTTCGCTCAGGCTCTTCCCTAGATTTAGCCCAGGCAAAGCCGCGAGTTCCGCTAGCTATGCATAAAAACCTTTCTCTTGAATCACTCTATCTATTAAAGAAGCCGCATCAAAATCCGTTGCGTAGTTTTAAAGATTTAAGCATACATAGGGATATAGGGACAGAGAAAGCGACTTTGTTTTATACTATGTAGTGATTAAACCTAGATACAAAGTTCCTAAAACTTATAGATTTTACCTTATAACCCATTAGGTATCTAATACTTATTTTTCATAATACTCTAAATCTATCTATGTTATTTAAAGGGCAAGGCAATGGTAGTCCAGTGTTGACGCGCTAGGTTTATTGACCGAGTGAAGTGGATTCAAATCCGGGTCTTTTACCTCTGATATTTTCATGTGCGAATCATTTTTAAGATGATCACCACTTGTCTTACGGCGAGGGAAAACATCCTGAGAAAACCTGCATGTCTGAGAGAACTTAACCAGTTTTCAAAAGACATATTATGTGAAAAAAAACACAATGATAAAACATTTAATGCTTTTCTGAAAAGTTTAGAAAACTTAAACGATTCTTACAATTTTTCTGGTCGCCTGCTTACCAAAAATCAATCAAACTTAATAAAAGCATGGACAAACTATATTCTACACACTTCTATTATATCTACTACATAGTCCCCGCACTTGGCCAGCGTCGCCGACGATAGCCTGATTGATTCTTCTCGTATTGAAGGAAGGCCCATGCCCAGCGGTGGAACGTTAAAAGGGGCTGAAAATATGTTATTTATATTAGGTAGTTCTTATAATGAAATTATTTTTAAGGACTAATGTTTTTATGCACCGCACAAAATAATAGTAGGTACCTAAGCTTAATATTTTCGCCTGTTCATCTGTACCACCCATTGAACTTTTTTATATTAGACAGCTCTTATTAATATGTATTAAAGTTATAATAAAGTTAAACAGTATATACAAATAGTAAGTGAAGGTTTATGTTGCGTAAGGTATATAATTTACTTTATTTTTATTTTAATACTCATACGCACATCTATATTAGCACACGTTTTATACTTTTAACTGAAAAGGTTTAAATTATAGCTCAATTTCAAGCCAAAGCTTTAAATCTGCAGAGTTAAATGTATGAATTTACAATACAGCCATCAATTGGAAACATTTACATGCCGCATACAAATACATTTCTGTAAACAAACAGTGCAGGGTCGGTCTATGATCGAACGAACCACAAAATTCAATTACGTGGCAGACGAAATAAAAACGTTCCAGACTATACCGTATCGTTGATTTGTTTCCACTTTGTTGTGTCGTGTGATATTTGAGAACGATTCAACTAGAACTTTTACATACGACCAATACAAAGATTTATACGCTTGAAAGATATCTATGAGAATACGCTAAACTAGTGAAAATTTGATAGGAGTACACACTGTATTACCGACTTCATCAATGTTTTGATTAAAATAAAGAGCAACAAAATATAATTACAGTACTTTTAATGAAGAAAAGTTTGATGCCACAGATGGGTGTCATTCGGCGAATTCGTGCTTATTTTGATTGACTTGAGGAAATTAAGCTTCTTTCAGATGTCTAAGAACAACTTTCTTGGCCTTAGATGATTTGTAACCGATTAATAAATATCGTATACGAGTGACATACTTACAATCAATAAGTAATTAATACGTACCTAAATAAATATAAAGTACAGTTTACTGTGCCCACGGTCGCGGGTTCGAGTCAAGAGAGATTTGTCTGATGTGCATGTGTTTACAAGTAGGCAAGGCAAGTAATATAATCTGTAATGTATAAACTATCTAGTATTCATAAGAGTAGTCTGAGTCTTGTAAATTAACATAAAACTTTGTTGTAGAGATTTTTACTGATGCAATATTTTTCCGCAAAGAAAAGTATCATATATGTTGAATAGCCAGTTTTTCTCGTGATACGGTCACAGACAGACAGACAGACACAAATTGTAACAACTACAAACTGCCATCTTCTCATATTGTTATCCGAAGAACCAGCTTTATTGATTTTTTTAATTGTATTTGTAAGATATATAATCTCTTCTGCTATCTTAAAAAAGTTGCATATTATACGTTAAAAAAATATATGTATATTCAGTATACCATGCATATTAGTATAATATGATTTTGGATCAGGGGTACGACGTGTACAGACGACATGATATTGTTTTGTCACGTGGCTCCCCTTAGAATAGTAAAAAAATAAAGATGTTAAAATATTTTATTAGTCGGTTCGGTTCGTTTTAGGGATCACTGATATGGGCTACAAAAAGCTTGTTCAAAAATATTTTATAAGAGCTTCGTGTAACGTGTACATTATTATAATATAATAAAAATTTTCCTATTCTATTTTCCTGTATATTATAGGTTATATGTTTGCTGGCTTCTTAAATATTAAACGCCGCAAAAGTATCCATATTTAGAAGCGGATAAAATGTTGCAACGAAATATGTCAAGAAAATAATGGCGTACGAGCGTCGGCTCGCGAGATAATGTCTTGGCGAAATTGTTTGGTGGTTATACGACGGACATTTCCTATCCCGTTTGATGATCATCTCATGTTTGGATTTTGAACTCTTTTTTTATTTAAGTTTAAACGTTTAACGTGTAATATATTGACGTAGATGAGATATTTAAAAATCTACTAGCGACTCACCCTCGCTTCGCTAGGGTTTGTCACTAGATCGAATGCGAGCAAAGCCGCGGGTTCCGCTTGTGCATGATACATATAAACCTTCCTCGTGAATCACTCTATATATTAAAAACACGCATAAAATCCGTTGCATAGTTTTAAAAATCTAAACATACATAGGGACAGACAGACAGCGGGAAGCGACTTTGTTTTATACTATGTTGATGTGATGTGACATCGTTAAACTACTGTTAATTCGTTTAAGTTTTTTATTTATACATTTCATTAATGAATTGTATGTGAAATTAATTTCGACTTAAAGATTTCACTTCTGTACAGAATATTCAAAAACTTTTAAGAAAAGGATGGAAGCGATATTGGTAAGCCATCCTTTTCTTACTCTGTTTATTTAATTTGATCCCCCATTGTGGAAGATGAGCGGTCGTTCAGCTTAAAAAACGGAACAGAAATACAGAAGAAAACCGAATAAAGTTGGTTACATTTTGTGACGGAGACGACGGGGGAAGGTGTTGGTGGTTTTTAGTTGGTAGTAGGTACTGGCATTTATAGCTGGTGAACCCTATATAACCACCTATTACTAACTGGTGGTATTAGTATATTATACATTTTCCAACATTAAAAAAAGTTTAACTTTTTAGGTTTGGTTTTTAGTTTTCTCTAAACGCCTAAAATTTTCTTCAGTTCTCTATCAAACCAAGCAAAATCTAGCAATGTTAACGGAACATAGTATCATCGGATTTAAAATAGCCTACTAGTACATTTTAAACTATACCTAGATTATTATTATTATTACTGTGTTGTTAGGAACCATAGTAAGAAAAAAATATCCTTGTAATATTTTCTTTTGTAACCATAACATATCTTCTTTTTAGAAATATTGATGTTAATCACAAATAAGTATCCACATAATCCACATAATAACTATATCTAAAAGATGTGCTCAGCCATGAGATACGATATCCAGACCTTGTTGAAACTCCATTATAAAAAGCTCGTATTACTCAATTCATTAAAAAAAACTAAAAATGCTAAAAACTATTAAATCACCCCAGGTTCAAAAACAGCTACCTATTAGCATGAGATATAGACAAAAATAAAAAAAATCAACTTTACTGAATCTCTTGAATAGTTCAAAATAGCTCTCCTTTACTTTTTTGATATTTACTTTAAATATCAATAGAAATATGTTTGTTAGTCTCACGTGAGTGATTTTAGAACGGTCAAAATAAATTAAACATTTACTTTCTGCTTACTGCTACTAGAAAATAAATTAATTCTATTTTACACAAGAGTGCTTTAAAATAAGGAGGCGCCATTCTACAGAGAGAGAAATATCCCGTGAAATTAACTTCTGGCTTCGGTACATGCTGGTCACTTCAGGTGCGGGAGACAAACGACTAAAGGGCAATTAAGGTTGCTATTGGTCCATAAATATAATAAAAACTTTTTATTTTTCATGTTAGAAATGTTTAGAATCAGATACATATTTTAGTGTTACACTTGTAAATTTTTGTATTGTATTCATCCCTTTTTATTAACATTCTACTGCTGTTGAACTACTGTACTACTGAATGAAATATTTAGTATAAGTGAATAATAAAGATATCAAAATCTTATCACTACATAGTATAAAACAAAGTCGCTTTTCCGCTGTCTGGCTGTCCCTATATGTGCTTAGATCTTTAAAACTACGCAACGGATTTTGATGCGGTTTTTTTATTAGATAGAGTGATTCAAGAGGAAGGTTTGTATGTATAATACACAGTACACTAGCGGAATTCGCTAAATCTAGGGATGAACCCGAGCGAAGCGAGCGTGAGTCGCTAGTTTTGTATAAAAATAAATGCGAATGAAAAGTGTCGTTTTAGTAAGATTTCATTATTTTTCATTTCGTACGTCAACAAGCTTGTTTGTATATCTAAACCTTTTCAACTAAAATACGATAATGACTTTTAACTAACCTTTTACTACTAACAGCTAAAATAAAAGAGTCGTTTAAGTAAAAGAGGAAAGCGATCAGTCGTAAGTGTCAGCTTGTTCTTCACGTTACTTTCGTTCGCGGGGCGTTCATAAAAAAGACAATTTCCCTTATTGCCGCAATCTGTTACACATGTTCAGCACGGTTATGTCTACAGCAGCCCTCATAAACGACAAAGTAAACCATAATTTATTGTGCGATTTTAGGGTCAAACATTGGGATCATAAATTTCTTTAGTTGGTATATTATTGCTGTCGTTTAGTTAGTGAAGGTGGCACTAGTTGCGTATATACTAGTTAGTTGGGTAATAAAAAATGAACTTATAGCATCTAATATATGCAACTATTTTTTGTACTTCCTTACTTTAAAAGACAAAAACAATATTCATCTATTTAAAACCATCCATAAACTACTTCAAAATAAAATTGTAAAAACTATAATGTGTATGCTGACTTACTTAGGTAAGTATTTCTTTCATTTGGAGTTCAACCACAAACTGACCGATTTATTATAAGAGTAGCTCCGTAATTTTTTTTTTGGGATATATTATATTGCTTCGTGATATTAGATATTAGATATAGGATCCCTTGCAACTTCGCAAAAATATTTTGTTGAAATTGTACTGATCAGACAGATGTAGTCGTTTTTATGTCTTGTATTAAGTCATGTAAAGTGAAATTCATTGAATTTGAAACAACTGACATTTAATATGAGACGTATATAAGTTCCTATCCTTTTGAAAAATAGTAGCTAAGTTTTGAAAGTCTGAAACATAGCTCTTCTTTTATTCATGCTCTGACATGTGGCGTTTTCTTCGTTGTATACAAGCTTTCTTTCCTAACAAAATAAACAACATTTTGCTTTGAGTTAGGTCCTTTGAAAGCGCTCCTCACATGTTTTATGAAGGAGGTCTTACTTTGCTCGATTTCATTGATGTTATTATTGTTATTATAATATAAAAAACTTGATATTCATCTCTATCGAGTCATCAATAATCCTGTCTGGATATAAATATAATGTATTACGAATGAATCTTCACACATCTTAGAACATTTTAAGAACATCCCCACCACTCGGTTTGTGTAGGCCGTACCCTTTTGTCACTAAAAACTCTATCTATCTCTCTCTATCGTGGAAAAATTCGACATTTTCCAGCGTTCCGCATCATGTTCGTTTTCCAATCACTAAATAACTTTCGACCTACTGAACGGTTACATAAAGCTTATAGTTACTTTTTTCAATACACCATTTCAGACCTTCTCACTGTGAATTTGGTATAGCGCTATGTCAGCCTGTAAGAGAATGGCGTAAGAAATAACTGACACCAAACGTTTATATTAGTTAAAACGATGAGCATAAAGACGACATTTGCTTGTTGAATAAATTCATTTTCATGTTTTATCACAAAGGCTTCATGAGAAAACTTGAAAGGTAGGCCAGCGGGATCGTGTTGACTATGGTTCCCAGAGAAACATGCTTTCAGTAGCGCCGCGCAGGTTGTACCGTACAGACTTAGTATCGGTTGTACGGAAAATGGCGGGAACTTTACGATAATGTACAAACTTTCAGTCGAAACTTTAAATTTGAAACATTAACACGGTTGTTAATAGTTTTGTTGAGTACTCGCATCTGTTTAATATTTCTAGTTTTAGAAACATATCAAAATCAAAGTAGTTCCAAAAAGGTGTCTGTTATTGTAAGTATATTCAGTTGTTGGTTTTGGCTTGAATCTGTAATCATTATTATTTATTTACGTTCATATATCATTCTATTATCGAACGAGTGTCAAATATAATAATACTGTACGTTTTACGAGTATAACTAAATTGTTAACGCACTTTTACAATTTATTAAGATTAACGACTCTTACTCTTTATTATTAATTTATTTAGCCTTCAGTGCTTAAGAATAGTTAGTAGCCTTTTTATATTGTACAAAAACTTATTTTTTTAGAATTCTTAAATGTTAAGTAATGTTTATTTAACTGATTATTTAAGCTAGCTTAAAGCTAAATTATAATAACCAAAGAAGGGCTTTTAAAGTATTATAAAAAATTAAAAAGGGATTTCTTTTAAATACGTTACATATTTAACTATTAATTATTATATTTTTAATTAATTTCTTTAATATGCGGTTAAGGTTATATAAAAATTAATATAAAAATACGTTTCAAATTCACAGACATTTTTTTATCGAAATTTTATATTATAAGAGGTACCTACATAATATATAAAGCTTCATATAAGAAATTATTAACCTTTATAATGATCCCTAATGTCAATCAATTAAGCTTGTGTAACAATTTCCAAAAATATGACATAACCACAAAGTATTGTAGGTAAAAATAGTAGGTAATAGACACAATTATGTACCGATGATCTGATATGAAACATAGTACTAATCTAAAATTTATCAATAGCTCCCATTATTTTATACAGCCAGATGCCGAATTCCCGTGGAATTAATATTCGAATGAAAATTCCAGCCGATGCATTTGGTATCGTGAGCGGCGCTCAGAGGATTTAATTCCCTAGACTGTTGCGAATCGGCGCATGTTTTTTCATTAAAACGCATTCAATACGACGACAACGTGGCTTTGAAAAAGCAAACCTTTTCAAAAATATTTCCCTGACATTCCACTTCGCTCTGCTCCCATTCCATTCATTGCTTTTAACATAATGTTATTGACATTTTTGTAGCCCTACCTCGTTTAGTTCTAATGAATGCTGTAATGCAATTATGTTCGCAGCTATTTGATGCTATTTACACGTAACGTACGAAATCTTATTAAAAGTAATGCTATTTTAATTGATAAAATCGAACGATTTTTGGTTTTGAGAACCCAAGTTTCAAATGCTTTACAGCATTTAGGGTTACGGACGAGACTGAGATTCGAGTTGTCTCATATGTCATTATATATGTTACAGAAAATGATGAAGAAAATACCTTACAATAATTGATTATTTTACATTTTAATTTTTAGTTAAAGCCTTATTTTTAATTTTAATTAAATTTTCGCTTAAGCTATTTAGCTTATCTCCTAGTGAAAGTCTCGTCAAAATCAGTCAGGCCCTTTCGGAGAAGTTAAGAATATTAATTTTATTAAAGTTTGTTATTATTAACATTAAAATATTAAACAAAACTATTGCAACATTTATAAAATGTAAGTTTAATGCAGAATTCCAAAGAATTTCTGTTCTTAATCAAGTACGCAGCCGAATGTCGCGAGGATAACTTACTAGTATACAATAAGACATTTTATTCAAAAACAAAATGTCAGAATAATCAAAAACTTGAAAACTGATATGATACTTTAAATCATAGAAGTTGACATAAATCTCCTCGCCAAAGAATACAAGTCACGCGAATTTAGCTACGGTATAATATTTTTACTTTCACATTAGATATACAGACATCTAGCAATTTTGGTATAATAAAGTCGTGCTGCAATTTTGTGCCGTAAATGCACGTTATGCATAATATCCAGTAGGTTAGTATTCATATTACTATCTTGCATCCAATTACGCGTAATTACGAATAAATGCGACAGCCGCGATAAACTTTTATGTGCACATAGAACTGAGCAATGTATGTGCTTTCATTGCCTTACAAGCCATTGATTTAATCGTCAATACTATCATTAACACTGCTAATTAATCACTACAGCTAAAACAGCTTTTATCAATACATAAAAATCTATTGCCGTTTGTTTAGTCTTACTAAAACTCAAACCGATGGACTGATTTAAATAATTCTTAATTTTTTTTGTCGGGGGTATTTTAGGGGTGGATTAAGTATATATAAAAAATTGGGAACCCACATAGAAACAGCTGGAAAATCAAAAAGTTTATAACTGTATTTTGTTGAAAACGTCAAAAACGTAGGAATGACGACCCCGAGCGAAGCGAGGGTTAGTCGCTTGTTTGTAATAATTCTAATTACAACAAGTTTAATAACTGCTATCGTTAAATAACTGATAATTTGATATTATGCAAGTTATTTTTCTCTTAACATTTGTAACTACGTCCGGAATACGATAACGACTGAAAAAAGAATACGAAACAGTAATTCCTTAATTACTAAGATTGCCTTGGTTTGTAATAATACCAATTGAAATACCATGGATGAAATAAGTTGCAAATATATTTTTATTTTGCTTTCAAATTTCTTATTATTTTGATGACTTTATTTATATAGCAATTATGAAGTATAGTTTTTAATATTTAAGAAACCTAATAACGTTACCAAATTAAAGGTTATATTTTTAAATTTAACTTACAAATATAAAGAAATATTTTATACCGATTTAAGATTTAAATTACAAAGTAATGTCAACATTTAAAAAATATTAAATTTTCAAATAAGTAAATGATCGTGAAGAAAGATGTAATGGAAAACTCACCGTAAGCACCATGTTACATGTGAAGTGCATAGCGTAATGGTAAATAATAATATTATAAATAAATGGTTATTAATCGTAACTAAATACTATATACTAATCAAACATATTATTAGTTGTTAACATTTGAAAACTCTACTTTTAATTCTATCATAAATCACATCCAAACGCGTATAACTTAGATAAATGCATTTGCACCGAAATTATGTTTTTAAGACTTAATTAAACATACGTATTTCTACGAGTAGTAGGTAAGTGTATCTATATAGCAACAAACACGGATATTTTGAGAGACTAAGGTGGAGCAAATCAAGTATGACATAACAGGTAATATAAAATAACGGCGGTACCGGTACTTAGATTTTCATGAGCTAGCATAATTAAAAATTGATTTTGTGAAACTTATTAGTGATTTATTTGGATGCAGATATCGTGTGAGATCTTTGAAAGTCAAAGTAGTAAAATTAAAGTAAAATTATCAGTTCTATTCAGATAATAGAATTTACTACTAAATATTCTATACAATACTTACTATCCTTACATACTATCCATGCATTATATCAGTTCAGAAATAATCAAACAGTTTAAAACTATAGAACAATTACCTAATCACTAATCATTATATACACTTATATTAAAGTTGGTTTTTCATACATTAAACCATTTATAGAAAAAAAGATGAACATACGAGTAACTCTCGCGGGCTAGCTGGCAAGCTTGACAAGAGTGTTTTTTTAATCTACTTCCTAACATACAAACCTAACCTCTTTAAGATATTGGTGTAGATGATATTAGTTTTCACATCAATCTTATAAAGCGCCATCGCGTCACCCATATCCAAAACCAAAGTTGCATTAAAAATACTCAATATTTTCCAAAAATTAAAGTAGAGTGCTCTTGCATTCTGTGAATATTACGCATTAGAAGTACTTTTACTGTTACCTTTCTAACAATTTAATTAATTTATAATTCACCATATAACACTATATGTATGTATTATGATAATAACCTATGTTCTAAGATTAGACTCCTTATCATTTTAAGTATGTACACAGTGAGTTATAATCGTAGCCGTGCAAGCGGTTTTAGGTGGCGGTTTCGTTGCGGTCGTTTTGACACCCTTAGCTCCCATTAGTATACCGTGAAGCAGGGTTAATGACCGGTTCGCGTGATACCACTCTACTTCACGCTTATTTATACGATGAAGCGAACCGTAGGACCTTGCATCCAAGTGTTACAATACCGCCACCTATCAAATTTCCATTATCAGCAAGTTTTGAACTTGTAACTTAAGTGGACACAACTCTACTGTTACGTTATTGTTATATGTACACTCGAAGTATTATTAATACCGAATTCATTAAAAACTGAGTTTTAATTTAAACTTTGTTAGTGAAAACTTAAAGCACTACATTTGTGCACCACAAAAGAGCTTCGAGATTTCACTTTATTTAACTTCAATCCTATCAGCGTGAATTAAAGTGTATTGAAATATTTGTGAAAAGGTGTTAATATATATAATATAACTCGTCTACCTGAAGATATTTTTATGTATGTCATATATGTATTTTATTTTATACTTTTATACGTTATTTTTTTTTATTTTTTTATGGTAAAAAGGGGGCAAACGGGCAGGAGGATCACCTGATGGGAAGTGATCACCTCCGCCCATGGACATCTGCAAGCCAGGCTTGCACATGCGTTGCCGGCCTTTCAGGAAAGGGAGGGATTGAGGAGGGAGGGAAGTGGGAGGGAGGGGGGAACGAAAGCGAAGGATGAAGGGAAGAGGGAGGGGGGAAGGACAGTGGGCCTCCCGGATTCTCACTCACCGGACGAAACGCGACAGCATAGCTGCCACTTCACGCCGGTCTTCTGTGAGAGAGTGGTACTAATGAACTATACGGGGCGTGCCGGCCCATTCGGTTGTTACCCGAAGGTAACAAGCATGGCACTACCACTTTGTAAAAATAAACGTTATAAGTGCCATATATGTTTATTATAATATGGGTAGTATTAAACCTCGGTTGCGTTTATGTATATCGACGTATCACAATTATGTATAAACTGTCTCCGGTCAAAACTTCACTCGAATCCGTTGAGTCTTTATAATTTATAGCGCAAAGATGTAACGAACACAAATAACACTTTCAAGAAATGCAAACAAAATAAAATTCTGCTTTAAAATAAGCAATTATTTTTATTTATGGATTTGGTTTCTCAAGCATTAAATTAATAAAAACACCATCATTTTTTATTTATGATAAAATTATTCATCTTTCAAAAAGCTATATAAGTTTATTCACCTATCAGCAAAGCAAAAAAAAATTGAATATATACAAATATAATACTAATGCGGCTGAACACTACTCATAGTAGTGATAAAAGCTAAAATAAAAAATGCACAATTGTATATTAATCCCATAAAGCAACTCTTCGAATCGTAACGTAACGCGTTGGAATCGTGCCTGCATTAATTTATAAAGGCTATGAAGGATTTATGCACGCTGCACCAATTTCGCAGACAGATGTACAAATGCAAAACACGGCTCAAAAATGACATTTACGTAGAAAAATTATATGAATTCTACAGAGATTATTTATTACTACTAAAATTTGATAAGAATACAATTGAAAATATTTATAAAACGATATGTCGTTGCTTTTGTTTATTATCATTTACATACAAGTAATTCAATCTAATTATCATATTACTTATAAGGTAGGCCTATATAAAGTATTATATATCATATATATTTTAGTTCGTGATTTACAAAGATTTCTTGTCTACATTATACAGTAACTAGTACGAACGAACAAAAGGCCTTATTTAAATTTTATTGCGCAAAATTAGCAACTTGAATTTTTAGAGCGTCTAGATTAGCACATTACCATAGAAACACTCCCTAAGATCTTTTTACTTTCATGTATACTTTTTAAACATTATAATATATTTTTGAGGGAAGGGGATATCATCAAAAGAGTACAATAAAATTGTGTAATTATTTATCTTGTATCTATAATAATATATTTTATTTCAATTATAATGTCTAATGTCATGTCAAGTGTCAACTAATAGCCAGGTAGATCCCAACGTATATCTTAAAGGGAGGAGGGAGTCCTGCAACTTGTATGTGAAAAAAACCTTAAACCTTAAACTGAAGTACTTACTAATACGCTGATGTTATTTAACTTTTCTTAATAATTTAAATAAATTTTAATGTATGATATTTCAATACCCATATATTTTATAAACAACGATCCAATGAAAAACATAGGGATTTTTGTATAAATTATTGTTTTTCTGACCCTCTTTTCTTTTACTCGGGAATGTCTTTTAAAACAATGTGCAAAAAGTTTTTTATCCCACAGGAATCACATTTACTAAAAGAGAAAGAAGCCTAAGTCAAAATCCCGTCTATATTTTACACCATTATCTGCCTGTGCATGAAAATACATAAGCAATATTTCGCATTAAGGTTTAAAATTTAAAATATTACAGTTTTGAATTTGCTGATCTAAAGACAAACCTGTTAAAGACAAGTAGCAAGTTCAGTAAAACGTAAAAATTTTTTTAAATTGTTCATTTTAGAGTGCAAGAGTAAAGTATATTTATTTTAACCAACTAATAAAAACAGAGGGAAAAAAATCTGTGCTAGTCACTTCTATTTGAAAAGTCCCCTTTTTATCGTTGGTAAATGCATTGTGGCATACCATCGCGTAGTTATGTGGGACTCACCAGCTTATTTTAAGCGAGTACTATCCACTAAAACTCAACGGCCCTCACCCGTCTTAACGGGGCGTCACAGGTCGCTTGCGCATGCAAGTATGACGCCCCGTCGCGTCGGCCCCGCTGGTGTGCCTCAGCAGACCACACAGCCAAAAACCACTCCATAGTCTACTCTGCTATCCTGAGAAGTACCAGGAGCA
The DNA here is from genome assembly GCA_905231865.2 of Boloria selene. NCBI lineage: Eukaryota > Metazoa > Arthropoda > Insecta > Lepidoptera > Nymphalidae > Boloria > Boloria selene. Next base: position 8,533,752 of record HG993137.1, on the reverse strand, counting down.
ACCCGCATGAGACACCGTCCACTGAAGTGGCCCTATTTCGAGTTTCTTCGACGCCGGTTGGCTGGTGTGAACCAGAGAAGTGAACGCACGTTATGGGAGATTTTAAAAGTCCACTGATTCAATATCTTTTAAGTACATTATGTGATGTTAAAAAGTTATAAGGAAATCGAATAACTTCCTATACATCTCTTATAATGAAATATAATTTTAATAAGAAAGGACTATATCTGCTCAGATAGAAAAGATAAGTTTATAAATACATAAAGATAAAAGTCAACTGACTACCTATTTCTTTTATATTATGATTAAAAAATGTGGAGTTATTCATTTTGGTTGTTTTTATCACATGTAAGACTCGTGACAAACTCGTGCGTTTGAGTGCGTCCATCAATTTCATGGGATTACTCTATTTTCTGCGGAGCCCTAATTCCTATTCTAAAATAAAAGAAGCATACTAATTACAACTCATTTCGGGGATAAGCTGGAAAACTCCGGTGAAAAACATTTTTTAAATTGACAATTTTTTATACTTATCGTATAGAGCAAAAAACAGGATCGCTATGAGAATGTATGTATTCAGCCCTCTTCGAACATTTTACCGGGCACGGGCCTCCTTTTAATACTAGGGAGATTAGGCCGTAGTCCACCACGTAGGCCAAGAGTCAGAACACACTTCGAACACTTGTTAAGTCCTCTTACTGCCAGTTTCAATAACTCTATCTACCGATGACTGGTGGTTTCCATACGATTTTGACAGGTTGTAACTTTTAATGTGTCAAAATAGTATGAAAGTAACTACCAGTCATCGGTAGATAGAGTTATTGAAACTGGCAGTTAGACATCACGATGTTTCCTTAAGACAATTGATAATCCTGTTATATAATATCAGAGGTACAAAACCCCCGGAATTTAAACCTGCTTTGCGTGGTTTCCCAAACGAGCGCGTTACCACTGGCCTACGAATACCTTATGCACATGCAAAGTTCCGTATTTGCCTATCACAGTAATGCAGAATATAAAGAAAGTTTTTTTGATTTCTCATAGTAAACATTTTTTCATAGTAAACAAGATGTCATAGTGTTCCTTTTAACGTCGTTATAATATATTATTATTACTACTAAGCTGCGGACAAGCACACGAATGGACATGGCGAAACTGTAAGGGTTTACTTTTTTAGGGGTTTACGTTAACTTATTGACTACGGAATCCTGAAAACTTCTACTTTTGTAAAGTTTTGGATTCCTTACAATCACTTTACCTAAAATTTATTTATTTGTATATATGGAATATCCTCATCCAATCTTTAGTACTTTGAAGTCAGTAAACATTGCACAAAGCTGTATAGCGTTGTTTTTAAAATGTTTTTCTTATATAACATAATATACCTCATGGGTATATACGCCTTGACAGCAATAACATAGACATTTTTTGGCAGAATAATTTTGAATAGGGATGAAAAATATATTATACCTACTCATTTTGTTAAAATAATTTAATCTTCAAAAATGTCAACCACACAAATACAAAGTGTTTTTATACGTGTCATTATATGAAAACGGCTTGTATATAATTTTAATCATGTCAATGTCATCACCATTTATTTATGCTATTTTTAATTTCGGAAAACTTCAAAAGTTTCCAGTAAGATATAAAAGCTTTATAAGAACTATACATATGTTAGGCAAAAGTAATGTTTAAAAATAAAGCCAAATTTTTCCTTTTGTCCCAATAGCTTGTTAAAATTCCACATCTATTAAACTTACTAAAATGACTTGTACTAAAATAATACAAAAAAAAACTTATATGGAAATTATAAAAATGTACAAATTACTTTAAAATAAAAAAAATAAAACACATTCTTTGCATGGAACCGCTTTTATTCTTTACTTTTATTTTTTGTTAGAAAGCATATCTTTGATCTGTTAAAGTTAGAATCAACCAAATACGGTTCAAAGAACACAACTCTAAAAGCCAAGACATTCGAACGCACAGACAGGACAACAGGGGGGGCTAAGCAATTAATATAGTGTTCTCTCGACTCTATGGAGATTAGACCCTATTATTATTTTAATTACTATATTATAGTATTTACCGAAAGGGCTTTATAAGTGCTATCTATCTATCATTTTGAAAATTACGTTTATTCCAGTTATTTACAAATTATTACCTCAATAATTATCATATATCGTGTAGTACATAAAATAGATACCTATGTAAACTTTAACTCATTTTGTTTACTTACATTATATGTATAAACTATCATAGATTATATTTTAAAGTTGAATTTATAAAATAACCAATAATTTTAAGTTTAATATATATATATGTATTATTGTTACAGATAATAATAATGAAACAAAACCACACGCTACTGTTAAGGTTAGTTCAACGTTAAGTCTACATTAAAATAACTAGCAATGAAGAAATTGAAAGCGTGCAAATGTGTGAAAATTATGGAATCATAGACCATTTGAGTGTCGCAGCTGAGAGATATGCCATAGACAATGAACAAACTTCTTGGAGCGGCTATAGCGTCGGCGTTACTGCAAATCCTGCTTTCCTTTACCGGTAATAAAACATAAGTTATATTTCTTCTTCTTGTAAACATAAATAGTATTTTGTTTTTCATTGTAATTTACCTATTTTGAGAAGTAAAAATGAAAATAATCAAAGTCGTAAATATAATTTAAAGATAATATTTCGAGCCAGTATTCTTAAAAACAGAATTCGTGTGTATACATTGTACAACATTCAACTACATAAACAATAGAGTTCAATTTTTATTTTAGCTCAATAGTGCTGTTGCTACAAATAAATGGAATACCATTCATAGGATTGATCAAAACAACTAAGCTTTGTAGGGATAATCAAATATATTTGTTATATTTTCCATTGCTGGATAAACGAAATATAAAATTTAATATTGTCTCTCTAATATCCTAAAAATAATGAGTAAATATCCTTTTCTTACATTGAATCATAGTAAAAATAAATCTATTCGAAAGAGTAAAACTCTGTAGAGAATATTGGCATTGTATTAAAGGTTCACAAAGTACTCGTAATTACTAAATACTATTGTTAATAATTTGTTGAACTTATTTGTGTTTTAGCTATATTTATAATTTGAAAATTGATCTTGCGCAAGTAGGACTAAAATGGAAAAGTGAAAAAGTCTTTGAATATTTACTTCTTCTTGCATATACTGAGCTACTCAAGAAGTGGACTGTAATATAAACCAACCGCCCCTCTTTCACTTACTTCAACCCTTTCATTTCTTTTAACAAGCTCTATTTCCTTTTACATTAAAAATTCTGAAAAATATTCCATATTGAAACTTTAATTTTCTTTAATAGTGATAGCTATAGTTCTGCAAGCGACGAAGAATAGGAGATAGTCGTAAGGGTAAGCCCGGAAGCAGCTGTGTCGTTCGCGTGCTATTTACCTATTTATCACTAAGCTGATTATATTATATAGGCTCACTGTGATGTGTTTTATGACCTTGTTTGAGTCCGCTTTGTTAATTGTTGACTGTAACGATGTATTATTATGTTAGAACTGTCTTGAAAATAGCACTTCGTAAAATAATAAAGTACATCGAGATTTATTATCGAGGCATATACTATATAAGTCATATATAAGAATAGAAAGACTTTAATATATACCTATGACTTATAATAATGAGTTAAATTTAAAATAATACACTTTAAGGTTCTATAGTCAACTAGGGCTACTAGCTTAACATTTATGCTACGAGCTACATTTATGAAACAAACATTTTACAGTTTACTTCTTCACTCGAATAAAATAATATTTTATTTTGAGCTTATTAAATTATGCAAAAAATATCACAAGCACGGAACCCTTAGTGCGTCATGGACACTCGCGCTTGTACGGTTTTGTAACTTTATGATTGCTCAAATTCACTCAACTTTAAAACACTGGTCCCATCCACCATTTTTCGTAACATCAAATTAAAATCATTATACAAACTTTATATTTTCATTTCAAACCGGTTTCATTTTTGTAAGAGTAGTCGTTATCCAAATAAAATTCCAAAAGCAAAGAAGTGTCGGTTTAGAAACGCTAACAGGGGCGAGCATCTGGCGAATTAGAGGGAAGCCTGAATGAATGCTCCTGCATCGTACATAAACACGAAAAATAAATTGCATAAAAGTAAACAGGAGTCACAAAAGGCGCACCGCAAATTGTGTTTTCAGTGGTAGGTCGAGAGCAGGGCGCAGGTGCTTGGCCTTAAGCTGAGGCGGACCGACGCCAAATCCGCATACGACTTTAATTTAACTTTGCTTCACTGAATATTGTTCTTATGCTAAAATTTATAATAATTTCCAGTTATTAAAACACTAGCACGTCATGACCTAAATTGCTGTTTTAATTTGAATTTGTAGAGTTTGTTGCTTAATAAATATTAAAGTGAGGTTTGAAAATATTTACTGAACATTTGATGCAAATTTAAATTGGACATTGCAAAAGTTTCGAAGTGAGTTGCATTATTTAGCAGTAATATTATAGATAAACAATTAAAAGAAATAAGCTTACAATATGAAAGCTTTAAAACAATTTTTCTTTAGAGATCAAAAGGTATAGTTATAAAAACTATATTAAAGTACTCTTATTATATAACTTTAAGTTTATTGTTTTAATTAAATCCTATCAGAGCTTACTTCGGCTAAGTTAAGATTGTATCGACAAATATAGTTCGCAAATACTGAGTCATTCAATTTTAATTGCTCAACAACATGCTATCTATAATAAATGGTCGTCGTTTAAATGGATGTATCTATAAAACAAAATACCAGACTAAAAATTTAAATATAAACTTGTTCTTAAAATATGCCATACGTTTTATACTGTTCCTAAGAGAAAATCTTTTAAGACGATCGCCGTTACAGATATTGGGAACACAAATGCAATAGTGTGGAATTTGCATAGCCAAAAGGTCGACCACGATACGGTATGAATATGTAACATGAATTGAACGTAAAACCATGTGATAAAGGCAAAAAATTATTTATTTCCTACATTTCGGAAAGAATTTTCCTAATGAAATCTGGTTTATGTTTCTTGATGATATTTGATGATATAGTTAACTTCAATTTCAAATTGATATCTATACTTAAAAACACTTATTACAATTTATAGTTATTTCAATGCAAATTGATTTATATTTAGAAAGTACAATGAAATAAATTTATTTTCTCATGACAGTTTTATTTGAATATAAAATAATTTCTATAAATAGCAAATAGAAATAGAATTTATATGGTTCGAAGAAATGTATGTAATTCAGGCGTCAAAAACGTGGCTTCAGCGTAGGCTGCACTTGCCACGCACACTTCGCTCAATGCACCGTGAAATAGACTATTTTCCACGTGATTTTATTTATTTATTTCATACATCGATGGAACATTTCTCCTTTTCTTCCTACGGCTCACTGCATCAGAAAATCGCCGATAGCCTGAAACGGTACAGTATTCAAAGCTTTTTCAAAAATGGTTTAATATGCACCCCACGGCATAGAATGCAAATACAAAACTAAATTGAATTACTTTTAATTCTTGAACATTCACGAACTTACACTATGAATTTAAAATGTACGAATAAGTAAGTTCGATGTGTCCCCATCGGGGGTCTTGTTTTATTCTTTGGAGTTTTCTATTTCAAACAGTTTTGCTTCTAATTTAGAGTCTATATTGGATTGCCTTTTGTTGGTGAGATATATCATTTGCCTCACTCAAAACGGAAACTGATTCATTTCCGATGCATGGTTGAAGCTCTTTGTGGAGTTCGTCGGCTGCGAATTGCTCACGTTTCCAACATTTGATTGCGACATCAATACCATTGAAATATTGTTGCCCGTCTTTGCCTATATACTGATATCAATTTTATGCATTTTTAAATATTAAAAATAAAATATTAACTATTATTACGTTTATCTCTTCCAGTGAAATAATAGCATGAAGTAGAATCTGCAGTCTCTCTTCCAGACCCGACTGAGAGTTGAGACTACAAAACAGACGGTGACTGGCATCTCCCAAGCGGGCACTTCCCTCCGTCACGTAGCAATCGCGTCTGCAAAATGCAACAATGCATAAGAATTCAATCTTATGTTTGTTTCAGAGCATTTGCTGTGCTAAACGAGTCAAAATAGAGAATAATTTATAAGCATCTTTTAGCTCACAGTATTGTTACTCGCTGTAACTCAATTGTGTTGTTGTATGGCACACGTTTAAATCATATTTACTCAAATTAAGACGAAATGTGCCACGTTCTAATTTAAGCAATTCATAGATTTGCTACATTGTGCCGGTCGTCCCAGGTGTTGTTTTCGACGGTAAAGTTGCTCTAAGCCGCCGTGAGCTGTAAACACTGTGCTCGTAGGCTCGTAAGCTTAGTTAATGCTATCCATTTTCTAGTATAGCATGGTAATAAAAAAGTCATTAGTTGTAACCGACCTTCGTCACCTAATGATGACGTCAGGCCGACGATCAAAAGGTAGGGGTAATTTACAAAATCGCTGCAATCGCAAACTTTAATACACTGTGAAACTGTTAGTCGAAACATATTATTAACTGAAATAAACGTGAACGTGAGGCAAAAGTTTGTAGAGTAGCATTAAAAGATTAAAAGTCGACAGTTCGCTCTAGCTGTATCGAATCGAAACTGGAAACGATCTCTAGAGTCGACTGCGACATATATTTGCAATGCAGGCGGCGCGTCCGTGGCGAACTTCGCTTGGCGAATGCAAAAATTTAAATTAAAAGCATAAATCAGGCGTGTATCGAGTAAGTTTGAGATTGGTATACATTTCAACTATACTTTAGGATGCACGATATTCAACGATATCGTTTAAGTCGATAGAAAGTTTTTTTTCTTTTAATAGCAACAACGAGTAGTTAAATTATTTATAAAATTATGAAAACAACACCAAATTGTAGCTTATGGCTTTATTAAAATAATTATCCAGCATCCATTAAGTGAGAATATCTTGTTACAAGAAAAGCTACTTCTTAGATAATTACAGCATAAGAATTTCATTTTAAGTATTTTTGAATTAATTGCTCCGAAATATTATGAGTATCATAATTCTATAATCTTAATTAAGAGAACTCCAGAACACTCAAATTAGAAATTTTAATCTCCTGAAAATCCGTCGCTCGTGAGTTGCTGGAGTCTCTGAAGTTGAAATATTTTCGTTTCGAAGGTAAAAATTATTCGTGTTTTAATAATATTTCTGCTGTGAAGTGGTGAGCCGCGGAAAGTTGGCACAATCACAATAAAATAAACGGACATAAATTATAAGTGCTACGTTAAATTATTATGTCAATATTCTCTTGTAATTACTAGACAAGCTCTGCTTAATTTTATAATTAATGAAAGCAAACTCTTTATTTTGAAACTAGTGGTAACCTCACTTCCGTCGGATGTATCAATGCAATAAGTATGTTTTAAACAATTATTCAAATAGTTTTTGCGCGATAACTTTAGGAGAAAGTGTTATATATATTTATTATATATAATCATATACAATTCAAATTTTTCTCTTGACCTTTGAAGTACTATAATTTTAATGTAATTGATATGAAGTATGTCTTGAGGCTTATCGAGCATTAGCTGTGTAAATTTCTAAGGCGATTCGTTAGAACTAGTTTTGTCTTTTCCTGTATCAAATATAATATAGTCAATAATAATAATTAGCTGAAATCAGTTTTGTACTTTTTGTATGAAACGCGACCACACAGACAGAAAAACAGAACAAACGGACAGAGAAACAGACATATTTGGGTTATGAATCTTCTGTACACAATACGTTACTGTCATTGTTTTTAAAAATATATCATGGAAAGATTTTATTAATGTAAGTACCTTATTGTATGTATAGAAGTACCAAAATCTAAAAACGAAAATCAACGAAATTATTGACATGGTAAAGATTTGTGAACAACTGGAGTGTAGCAACGTCGCCTTGTCAGGAAAAACGTTTTGTTTCAAAAGGAGACCGCTTTTCCGCCTCATTGGCTTATTTATTCCATTTCATTATGACTGTTTCGCAAAAGAAAAAGTGATAAAAAATTTGTGCTTTGATTTGTGTATTGCTATTGGTTACAGTTTCTTTATTATATAGTATAAAAAAGCAATTTCGTAAATGTATTTTTTAATTAATCAAATAAATTTGTATCTAATATTCGAAATCATGTCTAAATAAAATATAATCCAAACTGATATAAAAGTTAATGGACATTACTCTTCTAATCAAAATTTCAGTCCTATTCGTTAATTATTATTTTTGTGGCACACCAAATAACCGAATAGATGTAAAGTAATCCATTATTAAATATCAGGACGATTAAATCTTATGATATTTTATCTGCGAAGTTGTGTAGTGGATAACATGTGCGAGTATATATCCGGATGTCCTTGGTTCGAGTCCTGGCCAACTTATCTATTGAGTCTTTCTGCTTAGTAAGCTTCGGTAACAGCCCGGAGTTGGCAAGTTGGAGATGTGTCACCTCAGTGCCTCGAAGAGCACATAAAGCCAATCCTGCCCCTCAATTCTTACAAGTCGTGTCTAGTAGTCAACCCCCCGGAGTATAAGAGTGACAAGAATAGAGATAAAGTGGTGTCTGCGCACACACTTGTGCTCTATTTATTATCCTGCGATGGCTAGTCTTAATGAGATTACCCTCCACAGCCGAAATATGTTGAGAGAGGAAAATATATATGTAACAACACCCATATTGAGCTTGCCTTTGAAACAATTCAAATCTAAAATTAAAAATACATTATTAAATAAGGCTTATTACACCATCACGAAATACTTAGTAGGTGTATATGTTGGATTAATGTCTGGTTGGGTCTCACGTAGAATAAATATTTTCATAATAGAATGAGTGACAAAATGAAAAAAAAATACGTTTTTAACACACTTCCTGAAAAAGGAAGTTCCATATTGCCTTTTGCCAAGTACAAGATGCTATTTTTAAACTGTAACATTTTTACTTTTCAAAAGAGGTAAATTGTAATAATGGAAAGGTTGTACAAGAAATGTAAAGAGCAATGTTCATAATGAGAGTGCAGACTTAATTAGACTCGGTTTGATTGTAGCCGTGAGCGGCGTCAGCTGGGAAGAATGGTGGACCTACGACGGTATTTCAGGTGAGCACAACATTTTCATATTACTGTATATCTTGCATGATATTTGTACTGTACTATGTGACATTTATGTTACTTGGAAAATTATTATCATGTTGGTACTTTAGCGAAATGTTTATATTTTTAGGATATAGTAAATAAATAATAAGTAAAATTAAATGTTATAGAAAACCATTTCAAGACCAAAGAATTTTTTTAGATTATCATTATATTATTCATACCAATGCGCTTAAATGAAAATTTGTATCTATGATAACTTAGACATTTTTTTAATATTATAGAGTTTCTAACTTGCATTTGTGCGATTTAAAATGCTTTTCAAATAATGATTGCTAGCATTAAGGAAATTTTATTAGACTATACCACAGAAACTACATATTGGTTTACTGACCATTAGAACAATTTAAGGCTTGGTAACATGTGTACATAAATGAGTCACTCCCTTTTTAACAACCGGGTAAACTTTCAGACCCAAGGCAAACGTGCGGGAAATGCGCCCCATTATACACGTTTTGATATAGCGTCAACGCGGCCACCGTGTAAATCTCAATCCGATGACCTACCCCAAACCCGCAAATATTTCGTTTGTGAACCGTATCAATTTCTCTGAACCGATAACATTTTTGCCAGTTTACGTGACATGAAATTTATACGGGCGATTTATCTTGCATTCATATTGCGTTACTCGCAAAATTGTGAGGTGTGTTATCGTATCATTCGGCTACAGATATTTCATACAGTCTTACTTAAAATTTTATCATTCAAATTTTTGGTCATATATTTTATTTATATCCGTAATATGTAACTCTGCAGTTGATCATTAGCATTGATAATTATTATTCATATTTGATACGCGATTCTGTATCTATTAATACTTTACTTTTCATACTCTACAGTCTACATAGTTTAAAACAAAGGTTGCCGCCATCTGTATGGTTATATCTTTTAAACTACGCAACGGACTTTAATATGGTTTTCACCAACAGATAGTGAGTTAATACAATGGTTTATATGCCTGATACATGGATATTATAGTAGAATATCTAAGTATTGCATTATATATGATATCCTACTATCGATCAGTAAATACATCTGAGATATTGCCTATCTGTTGAGTTATCCGAACTAAATTTACAGGCCCATTCACTTATTTTCACGAAACATGTTAGTTTTTAGTGTATGCGTATTTATCAGTTTCCACATGATAATCACTATTAAATTTAGTTTAATCTTTTAGATAAGTAACAACAAACAAAATATATGTACTTAATGTGCAAAGATAATGATATTAAAAATGTATCGAGGAAATTAGCAGTGGCTACCCAAGTTACGAGTCGAAGTTGCGTGTGCTCGGGCCCCATCCCTTCTAATATTCAAGCCCATTAGTAATCGTTCTTATGATACTTGCCTTTTCCTTTTTCGATAACCGCCGCTATCTAATGAATATTACGTATATTTTTTATATCTCACAATACCTATAATTATTACTTCTTTTAGTAAGTAATGATTTTCAAATCTATATACAGAGAAATAAAATTGAAATGTCTGCTATGAAAGTTAAAATAACTACTTTTTCAATGATTATTCATATGAAAGCACCTCATCTCCAATGGTTGGAATAATTTGGATAGCTGATGTTATAAAAATCTTATTTTTAGAAAAATACTCAGGGATACGTGCAAAAAATAAATTCTCTGAGATTGGGACTAAAATCCACGTACCGCGTATACGCGTGAGGTGACTCCAGGTCGTAGTCCGGGAAAGTCGTTAGTTACTTAAAAAATAGAAACAAAATATTATTTATACATAACTGTTTCATGGATTACATTAGTTTAATACGTCGCAATTAGTACTTAAAAAGAGATTAAGAACATAGCAAACTGTTTGTGGCCACATTTGCTCTAACTGTGTTGGCGGCGTAATTGCGTTTTTTATACGAGCATTCAACCGGTGCCAAAAATTTACTATTAGATTCGCCTAAATAGCACCTTCAAAAGACACATATTGTGCGAAAATTATATTTTTTACCTTTGTTGAAGCTTCTTAAAAAATTTTTAAAAAAGTAAAAAACATTTTATAAGTTAAATAATAAATACTTTCTTTGATCTATGCGAATATTTGACAATTTAAATAAAACTTTGGATTTTTACGTGGAGTTATTTTGATTTTTTGTTCTTGAATTTTCGAATGTACTTAATATTGGTGAAGGGAAAAAACACATACCTAACTTTCTTAAATATTGTATATCATCAAATTCAAAATATCTTACAATACTATAAAATAATAGTTTAAAAATTGGTGTCATTATCATTTCGATAATATCTTAAAAAGCACCCCACGCTTTTTTTAAAATAAAATTTTATTTTCTATTTTTTAGTTCGGTTTTCTATAAAAAGCGTGTTTTTTAGTTTTTTTAAACTATTATTTATTTTCTACCTTTTCTAGCAAAAATCATATTTTGCAAATTGAAAAATGGAAAAATTTTATCAAATTAGTGTATTGTCATCGGTCCTCAATAAATCTACAAAGTTTGAACGAAATCTGGCCGTTTAAAGTGGGTCAAAATCGCGCCCAAAGAAGTCGGTTACAAACAAACATACAAACATACATACAGGTGAAGCTAATAAAAAGCGTGTAAAAAGCAAACGTTATGGTTAAAAGAAGGTATTTCTAAAGTAAACAAATTCTGAATAAAATAGAGAAGTATTTCAATTTCTATTAAGCTTTTCCGTGATGATGCCAAAAAAACTTCCACTTAACGCGAACTATAAAGAAGGCGTGACCGCAACCTCTGCGCCGGCTTACTGCTGCAATTTTCAAGGTCATAAATAATAAAAACGTGAACGCCATCCAAAGCGCTTTGGCTACTTTCATGCAATTTTCTCCATATTGAAATACCAAGTGTGAACGTTTACTCGATTAGATACAGCTTTTAAAGCGAAGTGTTAAATACTTGACTATAAAAAGTGTTTTAAATTTTCTATAATGCAATTTCAAACGAACGCGGAACAAAATTTAACTAAGTGTTTTTATATTCATACACTTATAATTGATTTTCATTTTAAAACAAGAATTTTTTAAATATTTTTGTGAGATTAATGAAAAAAGTTTAATGTAAAATGATCCAATAAACATACACACTAATATAATTTATTAATAACATCACTGAGATGAATTATCATTATAATATTATCATTATATTTCTACTGTATCTTGAACAAACTAAACAAATTAAATTAGGCACAAATGTATAATATAAATAATTTATATTTAAAAATGATTTATAAAAATGTAAGGTATAGAAAAATAAAGTGAAAGCTCGCATTGGCCCACCACGGCCAAAACTAGTTGTAAGCAACTCTTGCTTAATAGCTTGTGGTTGATACGTGAATATATCTTTATGAAGCTTTGTCAGAGCTATAATTAACAGAACATTTTGGTTTCATCTGATTACAATGAACTGCGTATGCACGAAACATGCAGAATATATTTTGATTATGTCAATTTCACACAGATTTTAACATAAACATTTAAGCTACATTATGTTAAATAATTTACTAAATAAATAAATATAAATAAAATCTTTATTGGAAACGCTTGATAAAATATTAATACCTATATGAAACTTTTCCATTCATCAATATTTTTTTATATTAGTATTTCAAAGGTTTCTTAATAAGACTTTATTTAATACTTTCTTAGGTTTATGCGACTTTATTTTTGGTTAAGCCTATTGATATCCAACACTCATTTAATATTTTTTATATATAATATATGTAAGAAGCTAAAAACTCATTAATATTGAAGTTCCTAACGTTTATTTTTTATTATATGATATAGGTCCAGCGTTTTGGGGCTTGATCAACCCCGAGTGGTCTCTATGCAACAAAGGACGGCGACAATCGCCGGTCAATCTAGAACCGGAGAAGCTGCTCTTCGACCCCAATCTCCGATTTTTACACATAGATAAGCATAGGGTAAATCGTTTTACTTTTGTTATTTGAGACATAAGTTTCATATTTTACTGGCTTAGGTATCATGACTTCATATTAGCTTAAAAACTTAAACATTACTTATAATACATGTTATGTATTTGTCTTCTGACACATGTATAATACATTTTTTTGTTAATTTTCTAAAAATATGTCTGTTTACAACTTTGAGTTTATTACAATGTTATTTACTAATTATTTATTACCTCTAACAAATTGAATTTGTCCACAGATCAATGGCCTCATCAGCAACACGGGACACTCAGTAATCTTTACCGTTGAAAATGAAACCCGACACCACATTAATATCACCGGAGGACCTCTCTCATACAAATATCAGTTTCACGAAATACACATACACTATGGACTACATGATCAGTTCGGATCTGAACATGCTATCAACGGATACTCGTTTCCTGCAGAGGTTAGTACTTTTTCACGATGTATAACCAAAATGGTCCCTACTAAGTCGTTTATTATAATATTATTATTATAAGTGAAAAATATATTAAATGTATTTACGAATCTTGGATAACCGAGTGATGCGGATTCAAATCCGGGTCTCGCACCTCTGATATTTTCAAGTGCGAATCATTTCTATCATGATTACCACTTGTCTTAAGGTGAAGGAAAACATCGTGAGGAAACCTGCATGTCTGAGAAAACCTAGCAAGTTTTCGAAACATATGTGAAGTCCGCCAACACGCACTAGGCCAGCGCGGTGGACTATGGTCTGATCCCCCTCATACTGAGGTAGGCCCGTGGACGTTAAAAAGGCTGATGATAATGATGATTGTAATATAATATAAGTATAAAATGAACATTATTTTTGTATTTACTTAATGTTTATTTGTTTATTTACTTAATTCATTTAAATATAGGCTATGTAATACCGGGATAAATTCGTCTGTTTTGATTAGCTCACGATGTCAATAGAATGGATACTCATTTCCTACTAGGTCAGTACGGCGTATCACGTGAATCCAGTATTTCACGTAATTCAAATAGATATATCACCTGTCAAAACCCGACACTAGCTGGCACTCACACATGTATTTTTTTTTTTTTTTTGTTATAGACAATAAGGGGCAAACGAGCAAACGATCCACCTGATGGTAAGTGGTTATCGTTGCCCATAGACACCTGCAACATAAGTGGAGTTGAGAGTGCGTTGCCGACCTTTGAGGAACCTACAGACACGACTCTTAAAGAACCCCATATTATAGCGCTCAGGGAAAACCTCGGGAGGAAGATCATTCCATATTTTGCACGTGCGAGGTAGAAAGGAGCGAGATGCACGTACATTTTTTGGATGCCAGGCATCTAATATGTGAGGATGACATCCTATCCGATGGCGAAGGGTGCGGTGATAGAAGCGCGACGGTGGCACCAGATCAAAAAGTTCATCAGAACACTCTCCATTAAACAGACGATAGAATACACATAGGGAGCCCACATCTCTTCGCAGGCTTAAGGGTTCTAATTCGTCTGTTAATATGGGATCATCGACAATACGAATGGCTCGTCGTTGGATAGAGTCAAATGGAAGAAGCTGGTATTGAGGAGCGCCAGCCCAGAGATGAGAACAGTATTCCATGAGAGGGCGAACCTGTGCTTTATAAAGCAAGAGGCGATGCCTTGACGTGAAATACTGTTTAGCTCTGTTAAGCACTCCTATTTTTTTGGAAGCCAATTTGGCTTTTTCTTCCAGATGACGTCTAAACTGGACATCACTCGATATTTCGATTCCTAGGATCCCGATACTCTCACAGATGTTAAGAGAAGTGTTTTGAAACTTTGGCGCTAGAGTAAATGGGGCTTTTTTAGTGGTGAACGCACAAACCTGTGTCTTCGAGGGGTTAAACTGGACGAGATTTCGTCGACCCCAATCAGAAACCTGCTCCAGGGTAGTTTCTATTTCGGACACAAGTTGGTCTCTGTTCTCCTCAACCATAACTCGAGAGATTCCTGCTCGGCCCGTATAATAAGCATCGACTGTACTGTCATCTGCATAGCAACGAATATTGTCTGTGAGCAACATATCGTTGATATGCAGAATAAACAGTGTAGGCGATAGTACAGAACCTTGGGGTACGCCAGCATTAATCGGCACAGTGTTAGAGCATATACCGTCAATAACGACTTTTATGCTGCGACCAGATAGGAAGCTAGCGACCCATTGGCATAACCTCTCGCTAAGCCCGTAAGATGGTAGCTTCGACAGAAGCGCCTTGTGCCAAACCCGATCAAAAGCCTTTGCGATATCAAGACTAAGCGCTAACGCCTCTCCCTTACTCTCAATAGCAGCTGCCCAGCGGTGAGTCAGATATGCTAGAAGATCTCCAGTACTACGATTGTGTCGAAATCCGTATTGTCGATCGTTAATGAGCTGGTTCTCCTCCAGGTATGTAAGGAGCCTGGTGTTAATTACACGCTCCATTACCTTTGAGAGTACGGAGGTTATCGCAATGGGCCTATAATTGGATGGGTCTGTGCGGTCACCCTTCTTGGGAATAGGGTGTACAATGGCGACTTTCCACGAAGACGGGACTTGTCTAGAGGAGTAGGATAAAGTGAACAGGCGGGTTAAGACCGGTGTTAACTCTGGAGCACACGTCTTAAGCACAATAGCTGGAATACCGTCAGGCCCGCTGGACTTCTTGACGTCTAGGGATAAAAGCACTCGACGCACTTCGCGTTGCGAAAAATATATTTCTGGCATGGTGTAATTGCACTGTGGAATGATAGGTGGCGCTAATCCCCCGTCGCCAAGAGTTGAATTCGATGCAAAAAGAGAACACAGGAGATCTGCTTTCTCCTTTGCAGAATGTGCCAGCGTGCTATCCGGTTTGCGCAAAGTTGGTAAAGATGGTCGACAGAAATTCCCTTCCGCAGCTTTGGCGAGACTCCAAAAAGCTCTTGATCCAGATGGAAAGCTTAGAAGTTTCTCGCCAATGCCACGGATATGTTTGTCTTTTGCCCTGGCTATTACTGTTTTGCAGTATCTAGAAGCAGCATTAAATTTCTTTTTGAGATCGGCTAAGTGAGGACCCTTTGCTGCGCGGGCAACAACCCAGGCCTGATAGGATTCCTGCTTTTCGCTAGAGGCTCTGGCACAGGATGCATCATACCAGGGTTGTGATCGACCGCCAATACGGACGATAGAACTGGGAATGAAACATTCCATCCCCTGTAGAATCGTATCCGCAATGGCTTCAGCACAATACGAAGGGTCATCCGATGAAAAACAAATGCGCTTCCATGGGTAGGATGCGTAAAATTCTCGCAAGCCATCCCAGTCTGCTGACTTATAGTGCCATATTCGCCGTATCCCACTTGGGCGGCGATAGGAGGCTATGGGCACCTTCGAACGAACCAGGCAATGGTCAGATGAACCCAGGGGGGCCCCGACGGATACCTGATAGTTATCTGGGCACGTAGTCAGGAACAGATCAAGCAAAGAAGGCGTATGGTCTTCAATATCCGGTACTCTGGTGGGTTCTGGTACTAATTGTGAGAATCCATACGTCAGGGCAAAATTAAAGGCGACTTTCCCTGCATAGTCTGTGGTTCGAGATCCTAACCAGTCTATGTGATGGGCATTAAAATCCCCGAGGATCACAACCTCCGCGCAGGGATATCGCTGGAGTAGAAAATCTGTCGCTTCTTGAACGTGTCCGAAGAGTCGGTCTATTTCGGCGTTTCCACTGTGAGACCTGTAAATACACGCATAAATTCGGGTATGTCCTCCATGTTCTATACGTGACCATAAGATTGACAGGTCTTTGTCTTCTAGGTTGCTCAAACGGCGACAACAGATATCTTCCCTGACGAACATGCACACCCCAGCTTTGGGCAGAAAGACATGCTCCAAGCTGTAACCGGGATATTTCAAATAAGATGTATCGGCAGGAGAAGATATCTGTGTCTCCGTTAAAAAAAGTAAAGCCGGCTTAGCTGTTTCTAGGTAGTGATGGACAGCATTGAGGTTGGAATGAAGTCCCCTTATGTTGCAGAAGTCCGCATAAAATGTGGAAGGGGTGGCCGCTGTGCAAACTTTTTTTACTTTTGATGCAACCATGAGTGTGTCTAGAAGGGGAAAAAGAGGAATTCTGAGATTTCGGCGGTCTCGGGACAAATAGTATTCAGTATGTGCCTGTCCAGACCATTCAAGTTGTGTGTTTTGCTGGCATGGGGGACGGAAGGGCCCCCGATCCAACCCGACATTGATTGCAGTGTTCCACACCGGTTTCCCACTCCGGCACTGCAACCAACGAGCGGGCTTTTTGCATTGGCGGCGGGACAGCCTCCCAAACCGGGATAGATCTGGGTTCGGGTCCCCTACGAACCAACGGGCGGCCAGCGGTACACCGTTTCATCGGGTCTCCCTGGACCCCACGCCAACACGACACGCTTAAACAGAAGGGACAGACTTCACCGAAATACCGGTCCCGAGGTCGCAGAGATCATCGGAATTCGGGAAAGGGGTTGGCTTACATGTCTGCGACCGGAACACGTCCGAGGACATTTGGCGATCGAGTTTGACATGATAGTGGTCGCGAGCCAGTCGAGAGCAAAGCCCTCTACCACCAAACTAGCATGGGTTACTCGCCTTTTACGAGACGCTTTCCCAGCGGCGGAGGAGAAATGTATTCTAAGCCCGTCTCCTCACGGGGTAAACGGGGTGAACGGTCTACACTGTAATTGCTTTTACCAAAAACGAGCAAGAAGTCCAGAAAAAATATTGAGATGTATTTAGTATTAGTAACCTATATATTTATCACGTACATACATATATTAAGTAAAATGGTTTTAGATTAACGCAACTATTTGGCGTTTTAAAAACTGTTTCTTCTGAAGTATCTTTTGAAATGCTTAGGTACAATATAGTACTGCCTTTACATAGATATTATTTTACATCTTACAGATTTGTTACAGAATAAAATGTGAAAAAATGCTAACATTAACTCTATTTCTATTTATTTAGTGCACAAAAAATAATGAATTTATGTTTATAGCACCACCTACAAAATCAGAAATTTGATTAAGATCCTTATCGATTTTAAGGTAATTAAAACCACGGTTTTTAACAATAGCGCACTAAGACTTAAAGCCTTTTTAAATATATTCTTTATAAGTTTACTGTAACTATTTCATTATTTTAAATTGCTAAAAAAATTGAAACATTGTTATAATTATATTTTCTTGTTAACGTAAATATCATAATTAAGTTTTAAAATAAGAAAAATCTATAAGTAAAACAGTAGTAAGCGGTGGTACGAAACCCTCGTTCAACTTGAAGTCGCACTTTTCTGATTTTGTTGTTTCATAATAATTAAATTAAGTTAATAAATGTAATCAAACTGAATATAAGTAGAATGAGACAGTATACATGTATATTATATATACTTAGAAGATTGTCCTGAAAGACTTGTTGAACACGATATCTCCTACAATATAATTAGTGGGTATTCATAGTCGTATTGCAGTCACGTCTAAGTTTCTCTAAGTAAACAAGAGAGAGATGCGCGCTAATTGATTGCAGCACGTATGTAAACATTCATACCTATGTGCATATAATGCACGATATAATGATAATGATTAATCATTCTTGCAAATAGAAGAAAAAAACTCTAAAACAAATAAATAACCATTTTTGTATGTCCTCGCCAAATCTTATCTTAAATCAACGGTTTAAGCGTGACCTACATTTTCTCAAATAATTCCGTATTAAAATTTTCTTTTAAATGTTTTCATTTATTATATTTTAAATAAAAGTATGTATGAAATAGTATTATTAAATACATACTATTGTTTAAAATATAATATTTAAAATATATAAACTCAAATTTGAACACCTTTTTTAAAGTCAAGTCGCAAAAAGTTTGCATTTTTGACAAAATTAAACAAGCATATTGTTAATTTAAACTTTTAACCCAACTACGAATCAAACCTTTCTCCGCGTCATTCAATCACTGAACTTCTTTCGATACTCTTTTTACAGTATATTCTATATATGTTTAATTTTTATACATACTTATGTAGATCGAAGACATATTTTTTTAACTGTTGCAATATTACTTGGACTAGTCTTTTTATCTTCTACAGATCGTTAGGAAATTTAATTCCTTAAAAGCGATCGTATTGTATTTCCTTTCCTATTAACAGTTCTCCAGCATAATTAATTAAAGCAAAGCAATGCGTGCTACGCTAAACTTCTAAAGCACCTACGTTCGTATTCAAGTCTTACATGTCTGCCACTCGTAAATTACGATCTAAACTAACGAAGTAATACAACGTTTCGTTACTTACATCTCCGTTAATTTATTTATAAAGTCGTTTCTTATATACTTTAGCAATGAGGGAGATTTTTTTGTTGGAAGTTTACAAAGAAGGCGTAACAGATGTTTTCACACATAGGCCGTGCGTTACCCTCGAGGCGTCCAAATCCCTAATGTAATCCCGAAGAACGACTGCGAGCCAACTCAAGCGTGCCTTCTGTTTATTTATGTGACAAATTCTTACGCAGCCACGTTAAATCCAAAATCATGTGCTTATTCTTGGAGGGATTTATTCTTTATCTTTAAGAAAATTTATTAAAGTAACAGCTTATTTGGATATATATTTCAATTGTTATTTCGTATTTTCATTTTGTTTATTGCTTGCTACCTATCATATCTGTTTTTTTTGCGAATCTACTACTCTGTAGGCCCGAATTTTATTCGTATATCATAAAATACATATACCTAATATAAGAATCATATTTTGTACTCAAAACTACTTCAACTACTACTTTCACACAGCAAGAAAACAGTGCTACGACAAATGATTATGGAATGAGCAAAGCGAAAGCTTTCACTTTATATTATAATTGTAATTTTATTGTAAAAAATCCTGTGTTCTTTAGAATGTTTCCCTTGTTCCAGATTCAAATATTTGGTTTTAACTCACAACTTTATTCGAATTTCTCAGAAGCTCTACACAAAGCTCAAGGAATCGTTTCTATTTCTTTGCTGTTGCAGGTACGTATTGTTTAATTGAAAATATTCGATACAATAATTTTATTGTGTGTCAGGTCAAAGGTATTGATGGTAATAATGTTTTATGTTTCACTTCTCTTTGAAGTTTATTAAAACTTTTTTTATATATTCAAATCCAATACTCGAGAGCTTTCTGTTCTATTTTTAATTCTCTAAGTCAAATAAACAATGTCATGTCTATACTAAAGGTACAAGTAAGTGCTAAAAATGAAAGATTCAAGAACAATAATTTATCGTAAAAGTTATCGATAAAATGTTACACCAAAGCCGCACCTTTATAGCTTCCACCCAAACTAGAAGTAGTTAATTAAGTAAATTGGAATTTTCTGCCCGGCATTGGATTAGCCACTACAGCTATTAGTTCAAATTAAGAACTGTCTGAGCTATGATATATAAACAGCTCACGATGCTCTATATTTAACATTAATTACTTAATTTGTATTAAGTTATAACACAATATACCTAGGCATTATTTATTACTTATCTTACTTCATAAAAATTTTCATATAACTATTCAGAAAAGTGTATTATTTAGTATTGACTTTTAAACCAATCAAAATAATAATCTCTTTGAGCAAGATTTTTTAACTACAACCACTATTTTTACAACGAAGTACAAAATTTGCACGAGTCCTTTCTTCTAATATATTGTATCTCATATTATCTTCTAGGCGCTTAACTAATGTAGCATCCTTGCCGCTCGGCCGCGTGTCGCTGTGATTTAAAGCTCTTTGAGAGAATCGCCTTATCGCCTTAATATGCTAATATATATCCGCAATAAATTAAGGACAATTATTTACGTGGCTTTTGCAATGTTTTTAAAACAAAGTGCGAGTCAACTTATGTGAATGCTATTTAAATAATTTTTATCTAAGTTCTTGTTGCTTCACATGAATTTTTAGTTTTTATTTTTGTTGTTTTAGTATAAATAACATAACCATTACAATAAGTTTGTAATGAGTTATGAGTTCGACTACCATGGCTAATTAATAGACGCAGTATACGTAGAAGTTAGTTTGCGGTTTGCCGAATATTAAAGCACAGTCGGAGTGACCACCAAAAGTATCTACCATAAAATGGAAAACGTACCGTGTCTAATAATTACTCCATACGTATCCTACGTCTATACGTCAATATTAAAAATATTATATTTTAGTAGTCTAATGTTTTAATTATTA
Source organism: Boloria selene (assembly GCA_905231865.2). Lineage (NCBI taxonomy): Eukaryota > Metazoa > Arthropoda > Insecta > Lepidoptera > Nymphalidae > Boloria > Boloria selene. The sequence continues at coordinate 8,512,371 of HG993137.1, read as the reverse complement.
TTACAATTTTAATTTATTCGCTATCCAAAATTACCATACCTATACATCTTTATTTATCTCATACATTTTAACTTGTTTACGAGACAAAACACACGTTTATTGTACTACTGTCTCCAAACTATCGATAATATTTACAGTGAAAACACAATTAACTAAAACCAATTAGATGCGTACGTTACCAATGTTTGTCAGGCAGTTTTCTTTAAGCAAAGTTAACTATTAGATCATTTACGACTCGACTTAATGAGGGCTTGTTGTTGTCTCAAAGGTGTTTGCGAGCATGCTCATAATTCTACTACCTTGCACGCTACACGAAACATGCAAAAGCAAGCGATTTTATACAACTATCTAATGAGACACCTATGTACCTTTCTCTGGGCTTGTTTGTCTAATAATTGAATTAACTCCAGACTATTTACCATACAGCTTGATAACACTCTATTTATTTTTCCCAAAATACAACAGTAGATAAGTGCTTTGAGCCATGATTAAATTTACATATGATGCAATTAACCTCACATAATATTATATTCAACTTGCAATTAGTAATGTTAATTATATCAATTGTCACTCAAAATCAGATGAGTTGTACAGCAATAAATACATATAGTACTAGGTAATTCTACCATAATCTAAATATACCATACTAGCGACTCGCCGGATTTAGCGCAAGCGAAGCCGCGATTTCGCTAGTGTATTATACATATAAACCTTCCTCTCGAATCGCTCTATCTATTAAAAAAACAATAATATTAAAATTCATGGCGTAGTTTTAAAGATCTAAGCATACATAGAGACAGACAGACAGCGGGAAGCGACTTTGTTTTATACTATGTAGTGATTAATTAGAAAATTATTAAGCAAGTATTAAGTATGCATGTCTTTTTGCAGCTGGGAGATTTATCAAATCCTGAACTAAGAATACTGACTGAAGAACTTGAAAATATTAAATACGGCGGTATGTAAAAGCTCTATACATTCTCTATTTAATCTTTTATATTAATATTTGATACATCTTAGTTATGCTTATTCTTTAGGGGCTGAAATGCCAGTTAACCGTCTGTCAGTCAGAGGTCTATTACCGGAAACAGACTATTATATGACGTACGACGGCTCAACTACGGCACCGGCCTGCTACGAAACTGTTACATGGATTATTATCAACAAACCTATTTACATCACTAAACAGCAGGTAAGATTACCACATTCTAGATCAAGCGAACATGTTCTATTTAAGTCTACTAAAAGGAAAATAGTGGTCCATTTTCTAGGTTATTAAAAATTATTGATATTTCAAACAGTTTTATAATTATCGCATTCGTGGAAACAAATACAAAACTAATAACTCTAAAGTAATATAAAAAAAATCATAACGTTACCAAAAAAAACTTGTTAGATGATTTGAAATATTAGCGTTGAAGCATTAAAATGAGCAAGAAATATATCTATTCACTAAATTAGAAAGTGATCATTGACATATTCTTGAATTTATCATTATTTCTGAAGATCATACAGATTTATTTCTATTTATAAATGTGTTAGCTTTAAATATCTTAGCAATTATTTTAATTACACCTCGATAGTTCCATAATAGCAACGTATATTTGAACCCTTCATACTCGAAGCAGTAACTCAAATTTTAACTCGACGTTGCTACGTTTATACGAGCCGGTACTTGTAAATCAAACTGAAAACCTGTTCAGTGTTCATGTTTGCATACATCGAGTATAACGGTAATAAAATTCATATGTTAAGTACAAATGTAACCTGTACTTGATATTAAATTAAGAATATAGATTTTAAAGTCTAAATCGTTAATAACCTCTACATTTAACTTAAATTATAACGTCTGAAAACAGCTATTTAACTACTTATCAGTTTATTTTATAGAGGAAATAAATTATATTTGATAAAATTAAGATAATAGCTTAAACGAATTTTGTACGATTTTATTTATTACCTAAAATGAAGACATAAACAAAAATATTGTAATGTGGTATAAATATATCACCGCCCGCTGGCATATCTTTCATGTGGGGTGTCCATGAACTGGGCCTCAGTTGAGGCCAGCGTAATAACATTTTCATTTGTGCTCACGCTACAATAAACAACTCACGTCCCTCGCCTTTAGACAAAGACTCTACCGTGAATTATGTACGTGTTAAAAGTAAACTGAAAGTGCCGCGTTCTATGGCTGTTATTATAAATCATTGTTTATGTTTTCCGTTTGTTGGTGGGGAAATTAAGTGCTAGTGGCTGCCTGCACTCTTGCGGGTAGTTCGCCGAACGACTCACTCCTGTAGCTATATCATTTTTGGTTTTCAATTTAGCATTATATATAAAAACACTAAATTCATATTACGAAAGCAATTTAAACTTTGTAATATATTCCAAATTGCAGCTAGGAATAGTTGCTTCTCCACATGTTATTTAATATACCTGAACTATAAAGTAATAGAGCCGTGAAGGGAATGATCATTTAAGTAATCATAAAATCCACAATTCTTAACTTCTGCGCGATGTCTATAATCACAATCGGAGGGTTTAATACGGCGTAAACAGCGATGGGAGTGATAGCGGCTTGCGTGCGCCGAGCCCGTTAATCCCGCCGCATTCGCTATACAAACACTACGTATAAAAGAAGTTTCAATTTACTTGAAATCGTTCCATTCCTGAAATACAAACAAGTTTCAAAACAATAGGATATTCAGTACAATTTCAGTTTTAATATGTTGAAAAGCTTTACATAATTCTGAACAATTCACTGTTTTCGTTTCATTGTGATCAACTAGCGCCATATCCTTACTTTTCTCGGCTGCGTCTCAAGTTCGTCAGTTTCTGTATTTATAATATCATACACAGACATAATCGCTTTTTGCCTTATTTTAATTAAGTTTTAGATTCTCTATCTATTAAATTTCATGCAATCAATTCAATCGTTTTGACATGAATTAATAACAAAAATAACTAAACACATTTTTTCAGAAAAATATAGGGTTAAACGTTAAATTGATATTTATGAAAAACAAATTAATATTTTGAATATTTAATTTTCTCGTCTGCGTAAAAGAGACGATAATAATTTGATTAATCTTCCATTAGTATTTACATAGAAATAGTTTGAAATTGGTTGTCAAACGAAGTGAATAGCTTTTGAATGTTAAACTTTTATTTTTTATATGTATTAAAATTTTAGTTATATACGTTTATCGACACATATAATAAAGTTCAAATATACAAAATATTAGGAAATAACATTTTGAGAATTTTTATCTCTATCTGTCCCGGAACAAGTTACTGCTAGAAAGATTTTGGTGAAATTTGGTAGAGTGGTAACTGGATATCCCTGTCATAAAATAGGTAACTTTTTATTGCAAATAAATATCCCCTCTATGTGTAATCTATACTAACCGTTAAAACCGATAGTATTCGTATTATACACATAATATATCAGAATTTAGAACACTTTGCTAAATTGGTTGCAGTTATTTATAATTATTAACTACTTTTAATGTAACTAAACTAATAAAAGCTTACTTTTTATCATAAAAAGTTTTTACATCTGAAGACATGTATAGGAATTTAATTTTAGGAAGAATTAATAACTTTTGATAACTTTTTTAACAGGACATTTATTTCTCTTATATAAATATTTCTCAGTGAGTGTCCCCATATACTAACGATTTACAACAAACAGCCAGTTCAACAAAGCTCTTTCGCAAATTTGAAAAGTTAGTTAGTGTTGAACTAACTGTGCGGTTAATTAAATTTATTTGTAACTTTAGCTGCACGGCCTGAGGCGATTGATGCAAGGCGACGCGAGGCACCCGAAGGCCCCTCTAGGAAACAACTTCAGGCCTCCACAGCCACTGCACCACCGGGCAGTGCGGACTAATATTGACTTTGACTTGAGCAAGGTACTTTTAAACTTTAGTTTCGTACTCGTGTTGTGTGTACGTTTATAATAAATAGTGAAATTCATAATACAAACGGGTTTGTAGTAGAAATAACATCGAGGACCATAATATATAGATAATAGTCAATTTTTTTGTGATTAACCGCACTCAAGTTGTCATATAATAAGAAATAATGCAAATGAAATTCAATAATACCTATTGTAAAATATATAACCCTTCAAAAGTATGTTATAAAAATAATTTTATTTATACTAATTTAACGTTAACGAGGCTACGGGGTTTACTAGAGTAAATGCATACAAAAACTTATATACTTAAACCTTCCTCGAGAACCACTCTATCGGTTGGTGAAAACAACATAAAAATCGTTTTTTTTTTTTTTTTATGGTAAAAAGGGGGCAAACGGGCAGGAGGCTCACCTGATGGGAAGTGATCACCTCCGCCCATGGACTTCTGCAAGCCAGGCTTGCAGATGCGTTGCCGGCCTTTCAGGAAAGGGAGGGAAGTGGGAGGGAGGGGGGAACGAAGGCGGAGGATGAAGGGAAGAGGGAGGGGGGAAGGAGAGTGGGCCTCCCGGACTCTCACTCACCGGACGAAACGCGACAGCATAGCTGCCACTTCACGCCGGTCTTCTGTGAGAGAGTGGTACTAATGAACTATACGGGGCGTGCCGGCCCATTCGGTTGCTACCCGAAGGTAACAAGCATGGCACTACCACTTTTAAAAATCGGTGCTGTATTTTTAAGTGTATGGCGAACAGACAGACAGACGCAGCGGAAGACTTTGTTTTATAATATGTAGTGATTATAACTGTTATCCAATATAACTGTGTAATAATAAAAGTAATTGTTTTACAGTATCCTGGCAAAACTTGCCCCAGCATGCATCGCGACATGCACTATAAAGGTATGCACCATATATTGTAACGTTAAATCCCCTTAGGTGTTATTTTAGAGAGGATCAATAGCCTAACGTACACAATATTACTAGCTGTATCACTAATATGTAATTATATAATAAATAATTTCTATGAAAGCCACTTTGAGGCGAATAAGTTTTATTGATTGTATAATTTGACGTCAATTCTAAAATTACGAGCGAGCATTCGTGTTGAATATTTTTTTAACTTATTAATTTTATTATTTGGTGAAAAATTTAAGCAGTAGAAGAGTAGCAGCTATTTTTTTTCTCCAAATTCACTATCGTATAACAAAATCACGCTAACAATGCCTCAGTTTCACTCGTTCTGTGCAGGTTTACCAACGCTCCGCTATTTTATTACGGCTACTAATACCGTTTACTTTTACCAGCAACTTTCACGCCTTGTGAAACTTCCATCAAGACTATATACGTTTTACAGCTCTATATGTTTTCAGATTCATATTAACGTTTGTTTCTTGTGCTTTTGAGCAAAATATGATTTTTCTTTTGACTTTAATAAGATTTTATGAACTGCAAAGTCGCTGTCTGATGCACTTTTCTTTTTTCATTTGGTAGTTCGCTCCTAACAAAATATGAATATTAAACTTTTATTATTAACTATTTATAACACGACTCATTTTGAATTATTAATAATAATATATAAGATACATATCTTCCGGAATTTTAAAAATAATTTGAGTACAAAATGGTTTTAACATAATATAATACGTACCTACTTCATAGCATACTCTTACCAACTATGCAAACTATATTCTACATACGATAGCTATATTAGTAAATAGAGGAAAGCACAGTAGAAGTTATTTTCAAAAGAACAATCCAATGCAGGTGAATTCAATTTCAAGCTATCTTTATGCGCATTCACGTTACAAAATCCACCATATTAATTTCTATTTCCCTTTCAGCAAAAACCTGGACACAGTATTGAAGAAATGGACGACGGTAGGCATTCACACATGCACCTCCTACTTATATCGTAGACGTGGTATTCTAATAAGTCTTTGTATATACCTCTTGTACAGTCTTGTTAAATTTTGCTTATAAACGAAGCTCCTGTATTTTATGTAGAATATTGTATAAAATTTACAGCTAAAGTAAAGCATATATAAAATATAAACTAGAGGATTTAACAGGTTTGTGTGGATAATGTTAGATATTGTTAGTATAATTATAGTAATTTAGAGTGGATATTTTCGGATAGATTATTCAGAACGTGCGTCTCGATGTCAATCGATTGTACCTTAATATTTAAAATCATTAGAGCTATATAACTATGGAAATTGTGTAAACGGTTTTGTATCCTTTGAGAATTAGAGTGCAACACTTATTGCTAGACGTTTATAAAAACTGTTTATAAAATATATTATTTAATTAAATAATCTATAATGACGACCTAATTGTAATAAATAAATTAATCTATTATAGTTAATAATGTTTTATTATTAGGCAGCCTTTACATATCTGTTTCTTAACCATTTATACGTAAATATCGCATATGTTTAGAAAAGATGTTAAGCCATATCAATTTATAATGAAAATATGTATGAAGTAAATTAAACGAATAGAAATATATATCCCTAGATCTAGTGCTGTAAAGCATCTACGGCTTTAATAATTTATTTAGAATATGTAAATAATATCAACGATATATCAGCAAAATTGTAACGAGTTTAATTCGGCTTATGTCTGATGTAGATATTGACATATTATTTGATTAAACAATACTTCTTGATGCCTTTGTTTATTATCACTTAACTCTGAATCCCCCTAGAGTAAGCATTGAAGAAATTATGTTAGCATTAAAAGTCCATTTCAGTTAAATTCGAAAACGTTTGGAAAGTCTACTATCGCGAATTTAAAAATATTAGCCTACGTTTTTCTAAAGCAATGGAGCGAAACCATCTGTTTTAGTGTTTCTTCCTTTCAGTTTGAATAAAAAGGTCATTTGAATTCTATGAGAATCGAAATTGACTCTCGTTTTCGCTATAGTAACTTAATTTAATCGACTTCCATCACAATGTCAGTTACATTAGACTTTCCAAAATTAGCACTTAACGATGAAAATAACGTTACGTTGGTATTTTGAATTTTAAACAAAGAAAAAAGGAAATATCTATTATTCTATATTGGTTAAACAGTGACAGTTATTTTATAAAAAAAATTATGGAGAATTATTCATGATGTTAAAAAAATTACATTGCCTGATATTTATATCGAAATAAAAAGTAGACACTGCACAAACTATTAAATATGTCTATACAAAAATAAAAACCAAGTTTACGTATTCCTGGAAATAAGCCCATCGAACACACTTAAAGTAAATATTAATATTATTTATTAAAATTTACATTAATAATAATTAACCAATATATTATTTATTTATAAAAGAAACATTGTATACATGTGTATAAAATATGAGCGTAAAATTAGATAAGTTTATTTACAATTCTACATAACAAGGAAAGATAATACAATACCATAAGCCATACACGATCGTAATAAACTACTAATTAAGATATATAAGTCGGTTACCCGCTGCAGCGCCACGTTATTGGAAAAGTTTCCGTTCGATATACCTTAATACTATTAAGTTAATAGACTAACACAAATTGAATTCATTAAAAATAATACTATGTAGTCCAATTAGCACTGCCTTTAATTTAATCAGAGATAAATCTGCACATATGAACTGCTTTTATATGGAAGTAAATAGATATTTTTGTAAACTATAATAAAATATAATAATTTTGTCAACCCAATTCACGTATCACTGAATGAAAAGAGCGTCGATGTTTACAAAGCCCGCTAAACACTTCACGAGTGGGGCGCGTCGAGTATACACTCGAAGACGAGTGTAAGCTCGCACTCGACTCGAGTTTATTTGCTTTATATTCATCTAGTGACAGAGATTTTGCGACGCCTACATTCAGTTCTTCACACTAAACTGCAAAGTTGTATAGTTAAATTCAGTGTTGAATATATTGACATTTCAATAAAAGTACGGAAAAAGTTTCGTTTCACGCAGTAACACGTTGACTCTTGCATAAATATTTTTATGGGTTGAATAGTGACAGGCTACTTTACAGTTTACTGATCCATTAGTGAACTGGGACTAATTACTAATGTGATGAATTAGTTCCTCAATTATAACAATCTATATATGTTAAAAACAAGTTAATTTTAACAATCAGCCCATAAGGATTTATTCATTTATGGGTCCAGTTATAGAAATAAAAATATTACCTATAAATTTAATTTAACATAGACATGACAAATTACAAACAATCCAACGAAACCAAGATATAATATATAAGTTTTAGTTTAACTTTCGTAGCAGGTCGCACACGGTTTGTTGAAGCCAATTTGTCTTTATGCAAATGCATTCGCTGTTCAGGCGAGCTTGTGTGCCACAGAGGTAGTTAGCAAAAACAATGATTGCAGAGAAATGAATTCGATATGAACTGTCTTCTGTCCCCTTGTTACCCGAAATGCAAGCGTCCTATCAGTGGTTTGCAGTCGTATTTTAACGTTCGCTTCACTAAACTTTATACTAACTAGTATAATATTACATACATACTTAATACTAATGTAAATGTGAAATAGGAGTATTTGTTTGCGAGTTTTTCTACTTTATTATATGTAACAAAACTTAGATTGTAGTAATAAACACCGAAGGGAAATATTATTTTATTATATAACAAAAAGTTCATGAACGACCGGTATGGTGACAACATATGTGTATATATGTGTTTGTGATTTGACCTGCAATTTATAATTCTACAGTTCTTGTACATGATACTTCGAGCTGATAGCCTACTTCTAGGTTAAATTCAATATTCAAAATTAGATTACATAATTAAAAAGTCATAATTGGTATATGCCAATACTTATTATATCAACGATTTCAAATATTAAAATATTGTATATTATACCTACTGTTATTTAAGCTTCATCTTACATATACATAAAGAAAAGGCTACAAATTCAAAAAATCATTTTCATAAGTTAAGGAAGTTTTCGGTAGCAAGCGGGAAAAGAAGTTTTTACCTCTACTAACTCTTTATTTGTAAGACTGATCCCGAGGGAAGAAGTTAAAAACAGCTTTCACCGGCCGACGCGTTTGAATAAGTTTTACACAAGTTTTATTGAAGTTGTTACATCGGGTCGCTTTGATATATGTACTTCGGCATCTGTAGCTGGCCAAAGTTAGTGCATCGTAAATTATTCAACCCCTCTCTATACATACTCTCACTTGTCGTATTCAGCTGTTCGGTGACGTTCTGATTTTTGCAGTTGCGCAGGTCAATACCCTTTCAAACTACAGACTCGCGTCATACGCCACTGACGTATACTAAATACTGTATGAGCGAGCGATACAACATACAAAATTGGCAATTAATGTCTGGATTTTTAATATTTAACTACATTTACTTAATTTTATAATTAATCATGTATATCTATAAAAAATATTTTGAAATTTACATATAAACACTAAACGTTTTTATTTAATTAAAAAAAATCATCTTAAACCATTTCATAATAATAATCATATTTATAAAATTTTATAAATCAGTTACCCTATGCGGTAAACTCTCAGTTTTTATAATAGAAGTCGAAGGTGTTTAACGAGTCTAAATTATTAAAATTTTAATTATTTTATAGCTATTACTAAAGATTTTCTTGAAAATATAGTAGACAGCTACTAAATGCTTTAAGCGAAGTAATAAATAAGTTCATTTCGTGATCCCATTTATTTATCACCCGAGTTAATAGCAAGATGTGTCACAAGTTCTACGGTGAAATCAGATGCATTCTGCGGTCGTACCTATCACCTACAACGAGAAAGCTCACATGTAGCTCACGATATTCATTTACTCAGGTTATTTTTATGCTAAATCTCAATATTTTTGTGTGTGTCCTTTAAAGATTACCAATATGGAACCATAAAAATGATATAAAATACTTATTTGGTTTTGTTTATAGTATAAAATGCTAATGATTCATGTCGCTATAGTCGAGTTCACTGCCGGTACGTTTTAATGGTTAGTATAGACTCAGAGATTATCACAGTACTATTATCATAACAATCAATTCAATTTCATCAAAATCTGTCCAGTGGTTTTTTCGTGACGTGTTCACAGATATAATATGAATTATGGACAGATGGATAAAAAATCTAATACTAAAGATTCTGTATCGATAATAATGGATAGTTTCTAGCCAGGTACAGAATTTTTTAATGTATAAATTACACAATATATAAAAATATTACATAACAAAAGTGTGCGTTAACTGCTTACAGTATTTATTTATCATTTAGTATTTAATATTTAATGCAAAGTAATGGTCATCATAACCTTTTATTTTTCCAAGCATGTGTTGGTTCCCACGCTCGCCGCAGTCATGCGACGTTCATTACTTTTTACACGCCTTTCAAAGATTTATTACTTTTAATTATACCTCATCTCTGAAATAAGCTCCTGAAAAATAAAAAGACCTTAAAATAACCAAAAGCTAATAGTCTGCTTATTATATTATATACTAAAACGAAAATATAATTAAACCAAAACACAATTCGTTACAAAAATCTTATTCATTCACGATTCAACGACCATTTCATATATTTTTTACGATTGAAATGTATCAAAAGTCAAACAGTGCGAACAAAGAGGGTATCGCAATTTCTATATACTCTATGTGCTATGACGTGCTTGTTTAGCACGAAACAGAAGGCTTCCATCGGTATTCATCACGAGTTAGAGGGTTCATTAAAATGCGTGGAACAATAAACGCTGCCCCACGGGATTTGTGAGTTTAGACCGCATTTCAATCTCTTATTCGATATTATTTCACATATTAGGTATTCATTTTAGTTGTATTTTAAATTTTATATAGCAAATTAATTCCTAACGATATAAGTTAATTCTACGCATTTAATTTAAAATTTATTCATTGAATTATTTCGCATAATTAGTTAATCAAAAGATAGTATACTCAACATATGAGAGGACTGAAGATATTCAGTAAGATTTCGTTTGAACTTAGACACGGTCCATTCAAAAGAAGCTCTCAATGGAAGGATACGAGCCGTAAAATAGGATTTCATGCATGCGTTGGCCTCTGTGAACAAATATGTACGGTCGACAACGTACGATGTGCGCTGATGCCTTTTGCTCAAAAATTTCTAAGTAAATTTAACTCCTTGACGTTATCATACTCGATTTGGCTTAATATTGTAATGAAATCATACCAAAAGGGTATTAATAGTTAGCAAAATAATCCTTTAGTACGATTTTATGTTGAGGTTCTATTCTACAATATGAAAAATTTGAATCTGACGGCATCCAGTTTACCATCATCTTTGCAGCGTGCTTGAAGTGGCGTATCAGAACTAATAAAATAAAGAAAGAAAAATAATAAGGCGTTGTAAAAGAATTAATCTCTAGAAATTAGTTGTATAAAAAATTAATTTATCGTCTATAGTTATAATACAAATAAAATTCCTGAACAATAAAGAAATTTGAAGAATAATATAATATTGCTAAATAAAAGAAGTTTTCAGAAGCCATGGCGTGCTTATTCCTCTCCACGCCGACATGCGACGCTCATTGAGCTATGTATTGTTGTCGCAGAAAGATTTATTACTTGTAATTATATTTCATTGTCTGCGATCTTTTCATCCAGCATCTTAGAATTCTAAGAAATAAGAATTAAAATATTTTTTGTACAAAATGTGATTTAATATCAACCGCGCACTCTGCGTGACTGAATATTTAATATAATAAGTTTCATGTTAGTATTTGTATGCTATTAATTATATTATTTTGAAAAAATACCTGTGTAGTTATAACATTTTTAAATATTTAAATCCTTAGTATCTTTCGAATGCTACGAGCATTTTAACAAATATAAATAGGTAGGTATGTTTTAAGTACTTTTGAGTACTATTAATTATTTTTATTTTTATTTCATCCCTCTGTAATCATTAAAAAAATAGGAAAATCATCTAAATGTGTAGTCATAACATATAGGCAGTAAAAAACTTACATTATTTCTATTAATTCGTAGAGTTATTAATAACATCATGAGCATCACTTTTAAATGAAAACTACATAGTGTTATTATATAGTGCACTACAGGTACCGCCCAAACCCTGTTCTCAAAGGCTATGCATTCGTATCACATAACCCATTTACATACACTTATAAGAAAATTAAGCGCATGTTTCAAACGGCGCGGCGTCACACTGCGCTCCGTTACTTAAGAAAATTGTCTTATAAAATATATTTTATATACTTAGTACAATATAGACACACGCTTATTTTCAAATTTTAGCGTCAGTACAGTTAACATAAATCATTAGTTAAACTGAACTTTACTGAACTTTTCTGGTAACTTTATAAGAATTGTAACTACTACCCTACCCTACTACGAAAAAGTTAAATGTAAAAATCAATAATATACACGCCGACAGCTTATTTAAATATATTTTAGAGTACCTATGTCAATAATATTTCATTTAATTCATTGTATCTATTTTATAACATAGTTATAATTTAACTTTAATACTATAAACTAATAACTAACTAATAAGTGAATCGTATACAAAATTTAAAGTTCGAAACTTTTCGATATTTCAACTGTTTTGTATTTATTTGTTGTTTTTTAACAAAAAAAAACAAAACATCAATTATTTTTTTATATACACATATATTTTTTATAGTTTTGTAAGATCTATTATATTGTATCGATCATACAGTACATTTCATTTATTGTTATTTATTTATTTACAAAATATCAAAGAATACAAAACTGGTATAAAGTTTAAAAGTAAAAGGAGTGGATTGAAATTTATAAACTACTTTGAAGATAAAGCTTTGGGTATCCAATGAAAATTGATAAAGCTGAAACTGAATCATAGAAGAGTCGACTTTTAAAAAAATCGCATGAAAGGGAACGTGTAAACGTTACGTCTCGTAACTTCTTAAATGTAGTATTAAATGTACTTTAGAGTATGTACCTTTTATAAAATATAAACGACGGAAGTAAAATACAACTGTTAAAATTAATTAATATCTATTATAATAATAAACAATCTATTTTTTAAATATACTAATATTATTAAATAAGTCCGTAAAAAATCCGTAACAATATTTTCATAATGTTCAATATTCTCGTAAATTCAAGAAAGTAATCTAATATCATCGAGTTAAATAAATTTTTATACTTGTTTGTATGTTTTCATTTCCAGTTTATCCCCTACGAGTAATTAATGAGTCATATATTAAGGAAAGTATAATTTACAAAATTCTATGTATATACTTCAGGAACACAGCATTGATGTATAAATAAATTACGCGAACGAAGCCACGTACGAAATCTAGTACAAAATTATCGTCATATACATGTTTTAAACAAAAAGTACCAATAGTAGATGCAACATACAATATCAGTATAAACACGGCAATGTCAAAGATAAAGCAAGATTTTCGTCTTTGTTCAGACAGAGTCCATTCAGACGTCGCTCGCAAAGGAAGTACACGACTGTGAAATAGAATTTCATGCATGCATTAGCCTTAAGGCAACTGCTTAAGAATGTAATATAATTTGAGATCTTTTTGCGATATCCAGAGATTATTATAACTAAGAAAACAATCTAGGGACAATGCCCCGAAAGAAATTTAAAATAGATTACATCTTATTTGTAGAATAAAGTGTACTTACAATAACAATATGAAAATACAACGAACCTTTATTGAACAGGGTTTAATAAATATGTTTTTAGTAAACTTCAATAAACATAATATAATATTATGTTTATTGAAGACTTTAATGAGACGTTAAATATAAACAAAATATGTTCACTGTAAAGCAATTCTTTAAGCTACTTTTGTGTACATATTGAATAAAATAATGTATATTGTACGGTCGCGAATAGACCTTAAGCAGTAACTTATAAACTAAGTTTTAATTTCATTTTGCAATTACAAGAAATTGCATTTTTGATGTGCAAACAGTGTACATGTAAGAAATACAATTCACAAAGCAATCAACGATGTTATACATGTGTCTGGTCTGTCCCGGGCGGCCCATCGTGGAGCCGGTTTGAATATTGCATTTAGTGCTTCTACTTCTACGCCATCTCTTGACAATGCCACTTTTACTACCAACAAGAGCGTGATTGTCATAAATATTATACGCTCTTTTCGAATTTAAATAATTTTAAATATTATACTAGTCTCATCCTCGGTTTGCTAAAACAAAAGTAGCTTAAGGACTAAGGTTCTTCTTGTAACATCAACTACCAGCCAATGCTAGTGGAAATTAGCAGATAGGTAGTTAATGTTACAGCAGATAGACAAATTAAGTATCATTTATAATTCAACATTCATTAAGCAACAAGCTGTTATATTGACTTTACAGACAGATATTTTAATTTCATATTAATTACAATATGAGGCTTTTACATTTTACTTACATACTTGTTTTGTACAATTTATTTGATAAAATGGCCAAATTTAATTCATTACGATTATTAATATATTCCATTTGCAGCTCCATTTATGAAACTCATCTCTGAATATTGACATCAGTATTGACGTTTCATTTCAAAGTAGAGATTGTTTGCAATAGGATTGCAAAACACTAGTGATCTAAGTTACTAGGAGGATTGTGGAGTAACTTAGACAGAACTGTAAGACTAAGCGTACCCATTTAACTAATGCGTTGTCCGACTGTTGGTCTTGATGCAGGCGAGCTTTACCATGCTGAGTAACATATCAGTTGTTATAAACGCCGACTTATACGTACATATCTTATTATCAATTTTCACTAGCGTGTGTCTGCTGCTTTACTTGTGCATTTTCGTTTCGTTTCCAACATTAATAATAATATATTAATAATAATATAATAATAATAACATTATGAATCCAACATTATGAATCCAACATTATGAATGAATGTACTCGTAATTTTAGGTTTTTCAAACTAGTGCTAGCTCAGTAGCCAAATTTCGTTCATAATCATTTTCTATTGATAACACTGAAGATTGTCAGTAGATACTAAATTAATACCAAAAAGAAAACCAGTTGATGAACAAAGGAGAATAATAAACAGATTTTTTTTTGTTTTTGCATATTTATATATACATACTCGTATAAGGACCCAGTAGAGCTTTTAAAATGAAGGTAAACTTTTCAGTTTATTATATATGAACTTGAACATTGTACAGTAAAAAATAAACAAATATTTTCATTTAAAGTTATTTGGGCTATTTTATCCTAAACACTCACCGTATCCAACGCAATTTAATAATTAAGCGTTTAACTTTCACGTACATTAGTTTGCGTAGTAACTCTATTTTGCGTAGCCTATTGAATTGTTGGGCTCTGAATTTCATAAGCACATGCCGTCAAAACTTGCATTAAGTACATCTACTATTCGATATTATATATGAGATATTGAAAATTTAATTCTGTATAAAATAGTGGCAACGAGCTCGCTTGGGAAACCAAGGTAACAACCAGCAGTGAATCGTAGAAAAGAGCTGTTCATATAAAATCTTACTGGCTTTTAAAAGCATGGTTAAACTAATCACGTAAAATGTGCTACATAATTTCATTATATTTTCATAGAGTTTAGTCCTGTACAGAATAGGGCAGCAATGCTATTAACTTCAATTAACAGCCAACCTCAGCACATATGGCCAATTAAATGGAGTGATACCTTCCTTCCATTACCTCCCCTGTTGTTTACATCAATTAAGCGATGTTAATTTTAATACTGATATGTTATGTTTGTATCGTTTTACAATCAGATGATTCATCGAATAAAGGTTGGTAATATGTAAAGACTTAAAAGAGTAAAACATTTTAAATTTTCTTTGCTAATAATAATACTTGGCCTCCCTTTAATTTGAGTTAATCAAGCCATAGTCCATCACGCTGGTCAATTGGGAGTTGGACTCCACAAGTCTTTCTAAAACTTGCTAAGTTTTTTCAGACGTGCAAGTTTCCTCACGATGCGTTCTTTCGTCGTAAGGAAAGTGAAACTATAATTCTAGCACTAACTTGTATTAAAGAAAGGTCTGTGGCCAGCAGTGCGACATTGAAGGGCTGAATGCAATACAATAATACTTGTGATGCCTGTAATTATTCTCATTCACAGTTACAGTTATATCATTCAAATAAAAGATAGGGATTACATAATTTAAATAAAAGCTTTATTTTATTCTATTTTTAGTCCTAAAAATCCTTCAAATTAAAACATATTTAAAACAAATAAATTATTTCACTCCATTCAATTCACACATATTAAAACATATTTAAGAAATATTTTTGAGAAATATAAAAAAGATATGAAGTTACTCAAATTAGTTTACACAATACTCATATATAATAACGAGTTAAAATGAAAATTCAACATCGTATGAGCGTTAAGACAGGAATGCAATGCAACGTCATAGGTCGTCTTTTTATACTCGCATTTAATGTTATTTCCTCGTTTATGACACCATAAAGACGATACTGGCCACTACGCGTAATGAAATCTTCTGTTCAATACCTGGTGATGGCGTCTTCGCTATTAACTGATAGCAAATTCTTGAAACCTTATGCAACTAAACTTATAACTTTAAATAATAAATAATGTTGCACGTATGTATTACATGTATCTTACAGTAAACTCTATAAATAGTAAATACGTTCGAAATATTTTTATTTTTTCTATTTAATCACTCTCAATTTGTAAGAATGTATTATTTAATATAAGAAGCATAGTAGGTAAGGATAGATATAAATTAATACTTACTAAGGTTTATTTAATAATATAACGTATAAATAGCGTCATGCTTTCAGAGATCACTAAATTACCTACTCGGAATCATTCCAATATAAGTTCGTAAGTCTGTTAAGTTATTTATAAAGTCTCGATAATGATATAAATATGACCAAATATAGGATTGGTTTTAGGACTTTGTCAATCAAACAACTTGTAGAACATAAATAAAACTTCACTTTTAATTAATTATGTGCAAATTATTATTATCATATACTTAATAGGTACAATGAACATACAAAGCTTATTATTTTACTCCAACATCTTATATCAACAAGCCCGCATCGAACTACAGTACCTAGTCCACATTGAAAGACGTTTGTATTATATTAACTATAACTATAGTTGTGTATTACAACTACTACTATTTACTTCAAAGTGTCGATCTGAAAAGACGATTTCCTTATGCAAATACACTACAAAATTTTACTTAAAATACAATTAATATATTATACAGTATGTTTAATTAAATATTATTTTGAGAGTTCAATAAAACTTAGTGTATTTCTGAGACACTTAAGTAGAAACTTTATCATTAAATTGTATATTAAATCGTTAAGCATCCAGACAATTTGAATAACTTGTCTCAATTTAACTACTTGTAAGAAAAGAAAATTTTACTGTACATAAAAGTTAAGGTCGCCGTCCCCAGGGCAATTTCGTCTGCAGAATTATCATAAGAGCCAAGGTATTTTATGAGAAGTATTTAGGTATTTATTTTTATGTTACTTTTAAAGAGGCTAATTTAGAATGAGACCTAATTTTTGTTCAACTTAAATAGGTATATACCCAAGTATAAATATTAAGATGTACGTAACAAAGCATTTTCAGTCAGTTCGATTAAAGAATATAGTATTTACTTTAAAAAAACTGATTTAATTATTAAAAATATTATTTGAACCTTTATTTAAAATATTTCTTTTTTCAAAGTAACTAAAAAATACCAGATCAAATTATTTTTAAATGTTTACGAAATATCAAAAAGTCTTTTAATTTTAGTAGAGATCAATATTTGCGACTATGCTAATAAGATTCTTAATGAGTCGAATCTGTACAGTAAATATTTTTTTTATATTTTAATCATTTACATAGTAGTTACAATAGAACATCAATTCAGATATACATAGGTTGAACCCTTATTTAGGTTTCGCATAGTCCCTTAAAAAGAAATATTCAAATAGAGTTACAATTGAAGTTATTGCGTAGCATACAAAAATATAACCGAATTGCGTAATGACCTCTTTAATACCCATCAAAAATTAAAAGGAAATAAATCCAAAGGTGTGCACTATTTTACAGACGGCTAAAACAAAATCGACATATCGCAATAAAGTCCTAGGTGACAATGCCGAATCTCGCTATAATCCTTTAGTCGCTCCGGGCAGCATCCAAGTTTCCGCGACACTTCACACTAGCTGTTCAAGATATTTCTAAGTCGACTTCCCCCTTATACAGACGTTTACGCTTGTTATACAAAGTAGGAAAATAAATACGTGGGAGGAATGGGAAGCGATTGTGATAAACATATATCGTGACTTACTTCTCTGAATACAATATTTTTATTTAAAACTCTTTCAACAAGTATATAGAAGAATGTTAGTCACCTTATTAATGAAGAACATTCACCAATTACAATGACTTAAGATCTATACCAAGAAGATAATCACTGTCACTTAAGGAGAGACTTCGAACAAAAAGTAGAAATTCATTTTGTTTGAGCTGAAAAGGAATTTGAAAAATAAAGAAACGGAAAGCCATAAAAGGTGATAGAATAACGTGTCTTGAAAATATTTATAATTAAATTAATAACATTAAGCGATATTTCATAAAGCACAGCTCGACTCTAGTAATATAAAATTTAGTACGCATAGCAATGTATTCATGCCTTGTCCCTTTTTTACGTCCGCATAGAGGCTTGAGCGCCATACATTGCGTACTCGACATACTTTTTCCACCTTTTCCAAAATCACAACTTTAACGTTGGCGTAGAATTATTTAAAACATATTTTATAAGTACTTTTTTACAACCTTATGGAGGTTATTTTGTAAAACATAATTTAACTTATAGGATTCTTAATATTTTATAAGTAGATATAGACCAAACATATGGCAGGAATGCTACACAAAGTTTTGGGCGGTTAACTTTTCTGGTCTCTTACCCGCACCGGGGATTAAATTTTAAACTTCCTCGACTAGCCTCATAAAGTTGATGAGTTGAATTTATACTAGCACAGAATTTACGTACGATTTTTAATATTTTAGAGTGTACATAACATACAAAACTATACCTAAAATTAAGAATATTTTATTAGTTATAAATTTATGTTTTTTTTTTAATTTAAATTTAAGTGTTTTTTACTTTTCTTTATTTGAAATGTATTCATGATTTATAGTTCTACGATAATAATTAAGTGGGACACGTGCCCACCTTGCAGCGTCCACTGCGTTAGCAAATGTGTGACATGCAGGTCTCTTCACGACATTTGCCTTCACAGTGGTTATCATGTTAGGACTGATTCGCATATAAAAATATCAGCAATGTAAGACCCGGATTTATCCTGAGACCCTGTATCACTCGGTTGCAAGCAGGCGCGTTACCACTGGGCTGCCACTGACGATTTTATATACATTTACATACAAAACAATATATTGACATAGGGATTATTTCTATAATAAAAGATATGTTTTATTATATTGAAGCAATTTATAAAATAAAAGCCCTTTCATATCTATATTATTTAGCTAGGTACATAAAATGTCTAAGTACTTATTTTATTAGTTCCAACAATCGCTAGCTTCTTTTGCTATTCGTCCTG
Source organism: Boloria selene (assembly GCA_905231865.2). Classification (NCBI taxonomy): domain Eukaryota; kingdom Metazoa; phylum Arthropoda; class Insecta; order Lepidoptera; family Nymphalidae; genus Boloria; species Boloria selene. The sequence goes on along the minus strand of HG993137.1, from coordinate 8,492,861 downwards.
ACAGACAAAACTATTTAAGTCAACTTTTATCATCCAAATAACCGTATTGACTCAATATTGGCTCTATTTTCAATCCAAAGACACATACTGTAATTTTATTACGAATGAATAAGTTACCTTTCTTGTTGCCGAATTTTTATAAAGTTGTATTAAATTCACGACTAACAAACTACTCTGAAGAATAAAATTATAGAAAACTTTTGTAATTTCGTAAATAATACTTAATATAAGAGCAGCTAAACAAGTCGGGCAAGTCAGACAGCAATTTCTCCTCTATTATGTAATCGATTGCTGTTATTGCACAAGTTTGCGACTTTATTGATAGAGTTGCCAAAGTAATTCCGATGGACACCAATGTATTCAATGTTATTAAAGGAATATGCGAAAATATATATTTATGAAAGTATGAAATCAGTATAGTTCAAATATAGTCAAGCCTTAGCTTACATCACACAAATAAATACGGATACAAATGAGTTTACGGTGTTTCAAAATGTAATAGTAAAAGTAATCCATAGATTTAAATGAATAATTTATTAAGTAAACGTTGATATTTGTTTTGGTATCGAAGGGAAAGAACAAAACGTCTCGTTTCAGGGGCGCGAAATCAGGGCTGCCTTTAATCGTCCCGAAGAAAATGGCTTCGGTGCATTTCATCGGTCGCTCTAAAGAATTTTCTCTTTTTAATATGAGCATCGATTCCAATTACAAAAGATCAAAGAATCGCCGCGCGGCCCACTTCGTCTTTGTTCAAACGAAAGATGAATTATTCAGAGAACTGGAAACGTTTCAATTGGCACGCTATAAAAAAAGAAACGGTTCGTTGCTTTTTTCCACTAAATTAAAATTTTCTCTATTTTCGATCACAAAATATATTTGACAATTTTAATTGCCTATGAATGAATTAGCAATCTGCAATTCATATTGAAAGTAAATACTGATGTATTAGGCATGATTAACTTATTTTATAATTGAAGTAGGTATTGGGATTTTATTAATAATTGTGATAAATTTTATAGTTAACTAACGAGTCATTTGATCGAGCAATATGATGTTATAAAACAAAAGCCGTTCCTAAAAAGGTGACAAGGTGGTATAATTTTTAACAAGTCTGGATTTATGTTGGCGACACCTGGCATATACTTCGGTGATTGAGAGAGCAGGCCGTACGGGAAATTATTAAAGCATAATTTATGCTCGCAATTTGTATGCTACTTGAATTCGTTCTTGCGTCATTCATCACTGGTGCCAGCAAAACGATTAATTTCGACAATCATCAGTAAAAACCGTTGAGTTACCGAGTGGTTGCACATGGATATTGTTTTAAAGCTTATGAGCTTCTCTCGTCGACGTAACATGTCTGTACCTACTAAATTTTAAAATTAATAGATTTTTAACTTTAATTCTGTGAATGTTAACTTAGATAATATGTAGATATTTTTCGTGTAAACAGATGCGTAACTAAGACCAGTTTGACAAGTGCCTTCTAACAAGGCGGCGGATTCCAGTGCAATGGCAACAACGCTCTCGCTTTGGAAACCGAGTAATGCAGTTTTTCATTTATGCAGGTTAAAATTCCGGATCATTCAAATTTACAAATATGGATTAATCAATAAATATTTAAAAATAAATTTTATAATGCAAACATACATTTAAATTAACAAGTAACTATTATTTACGCATATCAGCATAGTATAAATTGCCTTCCCTACGGTTCGGCTCCATTCTAATCCTATGAGCCGTTGAAGACCTCTGTTAATTTATCTTATGCCTGCAAGTTGTCTATAAGCTTGAAAGTTTATAAGTAAAAGATATCATTAAGTTATCGTGGTTCCAAACCTTTTTAATTACATACCTACTATAAGTGTGTTTATATGTGTATTTATTTTAACTTAGTTTACAAATAGAATATAAATTTTTCATATAAGTATACCTATATGATAAATATTTGATCCTTTACAGAAAAATCTGACGAAAAGTGGTTTTTCGCTTTAAAAACTATAATAACCACTGTTTTCGAATACCTGTACTATATTATAAAAATGTTACTCATATTAGTATAAAAAAGTTCAATTTAGTCACTTAAATAAAACTTACGTTATATATATTAAGAAGAGTTTATTAAGATTTGGTGGTAGATATAGATAAGTTGACGGCGGTTCCGCTTCCTGCGTCGTCTTCCGCCGGGAGCCCCCTCGTTAATTTTATTTTACTGACTTGTACCTTAATTCAATACGGGAATTTGGCAAACATGCAATTTATGTAGAACATTTTAAAGTCCTTTATCATTATATTACATAAAATTATGAAGTAATTACGGAAATTAATGTACTTTGCAAATAATACTACTTTCATATTAATACTATTTTCATGTATTGATTTTGCTCATCTATCTCTTTTAATGTACAATTTACATCACACTATAATCTGTTTCTAATAATCTGTAATAATTGTTAAACATTAACTAAACTTATTATAAATAGGAAATGTTGTTCTAAAAAGGTGATAATTTTACAAACGCTTTATACTTTGTTACAGAAAATTTTAAAAATAACTACGAGTATAAAGAAAACTGTAAGCAAAAAATCTACACTAGAGTAGGTACTACAGATATTAGGTATTTGGTTTAAAATTTGCATCTGAGATTGAAAATTGATTATATATTATTTTACCTTTATTTAATTTTTTCAAAAGGGTCGAACCAAAAGTTCAGAAACAACGATAGAAAGCTACCTGGACGTTTGAACGCATATAAAACTTTTCCAATTTACAAAGGCTGATTGGAAAATTTTCACCAGTTTGGGTGTTAATCGAACCTTGACTTTGGTTGGTCTCGATCGAATTAAGTGTTGATTTCAAGTAAAAGAATTCATTTCCTTATATATATTTCTTTTTATTGAACTAAGTAAATATATATGACGTACATCTTTGTATTTTATTTAATTTTAAAAGCAAATTGACAATTATATTAAATCAGAGTACGAATCTTGTAAAATTCTTGCGTGGTGTAACATATTAAATATATCAATTTTAAGTCAATAAGCGGGCAATATAACAATGTTGTTGTTAGTGTTGCAAATTGGTTTTTGGCTCGATACCGTGCGCGACCGCACGCCGTTTTCGCGGTCATTAGCAATTTTGGCAGAGCTTCATCAGCTCGCTACTAACTTATGAGATTCCAACCCCGCTAAATTGCTTTTTTAGGTCCTTGTGAAAATATGTTTGTAATTATCTTTTTAAAATGGTTATTTTTTTACTTGAAACGAAAACTAATAAACAACGAAGTATAACAGAAAGGATAATACTCTGAATAGCTTTATGCTTTCGGAAACTTTATAGAAAGGCAAGATTACCTTTGTTTATACTAAACAACCAGTAGACTGATTACTAGGAACTATTAAATAGAAACAATAACTTAGTTAAAATTTATTCAGTGAATAAAATTTAACAAGCGTCTATACACAAAGCGAGACCATTTACCTGCCTTGTTATAAACAATACCATCTAACGAAGTGGTAGGTACCTTTCGGCGCTTGCGGTTCTCATGTACATAATATTGCTTGCTGGTATTTTTAACTTATTAGTATTCCAGTCTTCACGCGCTACTCTCATTAGCACACCTTTGTCTTTGCCGCTTATTAACAGCGCGACTCAAACAATATTAGAGTTCCAATTATTATTAGATGTTCTGACAAACATTAATCTTCCATTTTCAATTTTTTAGTTACTCTGTTCGAAATATGGATTTTTGCTTAATAATATGTTTTAACAAAATTGGAAATAATCTCTATGTTGTAAAGTTGTAACATATAAGTTATGTAGTTTTTGATAAGTAATAAGTACTCGTATGTTTAAAGAAATAAGATTTTACATTATATCAAACATTATGGCTACAGATGTACGCACTATTTTTTATTTTAACTTTATTTTTTCAATAAAATTTAAAACTTAGCCTATGAAATTCCACTTAAAAACCTCAAAATATTGAATGAGAGGCAATCGTAATTAGAACCCGTACTTGGTGTTCCAAGCTTCTCTTACATTAATTGGCTTGTTAACTAACTGCTAGTACTACCTATCTTTTCATTTACCAGTTTCTATTCTGGGTATTATATCCACTAAATAGTAGACAAAAATCGTAGCCTATTGAGACACTGTGAATGTTTTTTAAATCAAACCTTTAGAAAAACTTTTTGCTTAATTAGTAACAAAATCTGGACAATACACTATTAAGATTTGTAAGTAACGTAGACATTGCTTGAAAGTGAATCAAATTAAGAATTCAATTTAAAAATATAAGTAGTCAATTAAATATGCTCTCGGGGATAATTCATTGTATCTCTACGTTACACAAGAGACAGGAAGATTTAGAGCAGTAATATTATAAATTCTGAATATAAGTACTCTCGTTCAATTTGAAGTGCGTACTTGAGAATATTACGGAAAGGTGGTCTTATCCACTTCAACTGCCACTCCCAAAAACTCGAAAATACTAAATTATAATCTGCATGACAGTTGAAGAAATCGGACCGATTGAAAGCTTCTACGAGTAATTTGTGCATATTTCCTTATCATTCACGTTTTATTTATTTTAATAGCATTATAAGTTAATTAAACTCTATGGTGTGTTTTTTTACATTATGATGTAAAAAACCTATAGAGTGAATGCTAACGCAAACGCCAATACCAATAGTAATCGGGCTTTCTGAAAACTTTTAACGAAATCCGATCAAAATATATCCTCAGCTGCTTCTCTCTTGCCCAATCAAATTAAAATATGGAACCTCAGCTAAAACAAAACAGAGGAGAAGAAGGGACCTCGATAATTATTCAAATTGCTCCTTTATATTTTGACTCAGATGTTTAATAAAAACTTAATTTTACGTAATTTAAGTCTTATCTACTGCGGCAAGACCATATCTAAGAATAAATTTTGTAAATTATTCATGAAGAAAGTTTTTACGGCGACATGATTTTAAAACCGACATTTGTAAGCCTTACTATGTAATAATTTTAAAGTTTTAATTTTATCATAAAGAATTTTGTTTAATAAATTTTACTATATTTTTAATTTTCCATAAACTCTATGAACTGAATTTAATAATGATATTTACTTTAAATAGAGAAATTGATCTTTATTCCTAATATACCTAATTAGGTATGTATTTTTATAGTATTGTATTAAAATGACAAATTCTTATTATTTCGTAACCACGTTAGATTGAAAAACCAAAATAATAGATTTTATTTTAGCTAAGTGTGCTTGAGATATAAATATCTGAATTTTCACTAGTAATGTGTATGTGTAAATATGTATTAAAACATATCTAGCTAATTTATTTAAACAAAAGATATTAGAATTTAATCTTTATGCGTCATATAGAGCGAGGATTACACTAGATACTCGTATATATTTGGATCTGAACCTGCTACTCGAATAAAAACTTATTTGGGGTCCTTCAAGGAGTTTCGACGTTATCCAACCTGACGGTAAAACATGGTGGTGGAAAACCAAACGCTATTCTCGTAAATAATTCCTGTAGTACTACATTACCACCATCGACAAGTTTTAACTTGTATTCAATTACTCGTCCATATATGTTTTAGCGCGTCTATTCCAATCGATCGTCATGAAGCTTATCGCCTTCAGTGCTAATAAAATTCTAAGAAGTATGAAAATTAAACACTTGAAAGAATAAGGATAATATTTTGTTCAATCAATTACATAATATAGGTCGCTAGGTATTGATTTTTTTTTTGCTTAACATTTTCACAACTTAATTAACAACATGTTTGGCTCTGTTTGCAGTACTCTCTGTTTACAGTACTTTCTATGCCAGCATTTGCAGGTTATTTGTTGAAGACATATATACATACTCCAGTCATAGGTTTTATTTATAATTATGTATTTAAAGTTGTATTTAGTATATTAAATATCTGGTATCCGTAGGTAACGTAGGCGTTAGTAGTTATGACGGCACTAGGTGACGTTGTTTTAATATCTTAACTATGTATTATGTATCTATTTATTTATGAAACTTGTACTTATACCTACTCTGCTTTTCTACAGAAAACACAGCCCGCTTCGCTGGGCGAAAGTTAAAATAAATTAAATGGTTTTTATAATTTTCAAATATAATAGCATAAGTTACTCCTATAACATTAGCTATCTTTGAGTGAAATTCCTCGAAATCGGTCCAATCGTTTCAGAGATTAGCCGGTATAAACAGACAGAGACAAACAGACAAAAATATTCTTCTATTTAGCTTAAATGTAGCTTGATAGAGCTAATTAATAGTACGTTACGTAGTTGTTACAATTTCCAGCTTATTAATCAATATTCAATTAGAGATATCAATAGTATGGATGAAAGTAATAATCTCAGTAATGACGGAACGGTAGATACGGGTAAGATTCATTGCGGCTTACCGCAACATGTTCATGCCAACGACAGAACTATTCCTACGAAGATATTCAGCTTAGACATTTGTAGGTATATGTATAAACTGGAAATAGTTGAGTTAAATCATAATTTACTACAATTTTTTTAGAAATCATGAATTTAAAAAGTAAACCTATATCACCTACATATGAGAAAATACCGTCTGTATATAACATATTTTTTTCGAAAAAATTTTGAAACTGTCATTATTATAAATATATACGGGGCCGAATATATAATTTTGAAAATTTTCATCTGTTAGAAAAGTGAACATAACAAGCATTATAACGTGAAAATGACTGGGCAGATTTTAATGAAATTTAGTCAATTTATTTAGAGGCTGGTTATCCGGGTTACATACAACATACACATAAACAGAGTCATGTGCATAATAGGTACATACCTATGGGATACTTTTACTCAGGGAAAAGATCTCATCCCTGAAAAATCTATACTTACCGTCAAAACGTACCTACCTAAAATGAATTCCCCCAACGGGACTCGAACCCGCGACCGCTGGCGCAGCAAGTACCATTGGTAGCACTACCAACCGAGCCAAACGTGTCGTCAAAGAATAAACCCGAAATTTTTACCTCCTCCTCCTATTATATAATCTAAAAAAATTCAAAAGAAAAAATTACGTAAAGTATCTTGTGGTAACTTATTGTAGCAGACTATTACTATGCGAATCTATTTTTTTTAATAATAAATATAAACTGTAACCAGTTATAGTGGACTAACTAATCAAGCGGACTAAGCTAGATTTGAAATTGAAGGTAAAATATTTCGAGACAAATTTATCTAAACATTTAATAACATTTCATTGGTGATTTTACAAATATAGATTTAGTGAGAGAAACTAGAGCTGTATAGTGATCGGACGATTGAATTCGAAACAAAGCTAACGAACCGTTGAATCATGTAAACAGAAGCAAGACGACCGTCGTGTTTACCTAAAGAGCCTTTGCTTCATTAGGATCCAATTTACTGACAACAAATTAATCCCCTTTCGCCTGTATTGTAGTTGTTTTAGTCAAACGATATCGAATCGTTTCATGAAACGTTATACGCCTTACTGTGATCGCAAAAGTATCACTTTAACAGTTTTGAATAATTTCTTAATTAAGAATTTATATTTACGAAAACAAACATAAAGAATTGTTCGTTGGCAAGTGCACTTGGTATTTGGTGTTTTCTTAAATAGTTCCGCTGGGTTTGAGGTAAGAAAATTGATAAAGTTGACCGGAAAGTTGGGATAAAACGAAAAATTAATAGTTTTCCTATAGAGTTTCTTATGAACTCATAGAATTAAAAACGAATTATTTATACAAAACTATTATCTCTAGTTACAAATTAAAATTTTATTATGTAAAAGTCGATAAACAAATCTTAAATCTATCAATATGAAAAACAACAATTGTGATATAATTTTCTTACTAAAGATTAGAACTAGTGTCACAAAACTTAATTCTAACGATGTTATTGTAATGCTAGACATCAATAGAAATAAACAGATCCCGTTGCACAACAACTTAAACTGTTTCATCCGTAATAAACTTTGTCGAATATTAACTGTACGAGCATTCATTATATTCAGCAGTTTCATAAGCAATTTAACTTTTCCTTGTTAATATGAAACTGAGTATTGCTTACCAACTTATTAGCTAGAAGTTTGTTAGAAAAGATAACACAAAATATAACAGTAAAGTTATTTACATATAATAATTACGTACACTCTAAATACATATATGATTGTACATTATATTTTTTACAATATTTAGAAAAAAAGTTGGTAGGTAGTAAAGATAAATTACGAAATACATATTAATGAATAGAAAATTTTCAACATAAACGACGCTTACTCTTGTATTCAATACGAGCTAATAAAGGAATCATTGAATAAAGCAGTTCAGCAAACAGCTAAGCGAGGCACAATACGTCAAAACGTAGAACTTTTCTATTGTACACTTTAAATTAATTGCTTTTCTACTAAATAAAGTATGGGTCTTTGAATCCTCCTCTTAGTGCGGAAAAACGATTCACGACATCGTATTTATCCTACAATTACAAATAAAACAATAGTAAAAGTACACTTTAAGCTCTGCAGCAAATATAGTTCTGTTCAAAACTTTGCTGTAGATAACTTTAAACAAATAGGAATAACTTAAAATAACATATTATTATATGTAACAAGTTTATGTTCGCAACGATTTCGCTTTATAAAACTATATTTTATGTATATAATAGTATGTAACTAACCGTTTAAGGAAATTTATCGCTGAAAAAGCTAACTGTGAAAAATCGTGCACAACGTTGTCGCGACACATTGTATTGCAATTTCGAAGCAATTCATGGTACAGGATCTAATTGCTTGTCGAAATTGCAAATTAATTTAAAATACGTGAGCGTCGAGTGAAACAGACTTGTTTGTAGTACCTGCAATAAATTGCAATTAGGAAAGCTGTTGTGTCTTGTTATCGAGTTAGCAGCCTTCGAGCCTCTTCACACTGCAACACTTCAGTATGGCGGTTCTCAGATAAATTAATAACACTAACAATCATAATAATAATATTATTTTCTATTTAAATAGAATACGTTGCTGAATTGACCGTGTCATGTCATAATTGAATAATATTATATTCGATAGTACAGTAAAATGTCTTCCTTCGTTATAAACACGTATCTCGATTTCGTATCTTTCTAAAAAACATTTACAGTTAAAATAAATGGTGAATATTTCCTCGTAAATCTGTCAGCAAAACAATTCGTACCCTTTCACGAGCAATAAAATGCTACCAAGAACAGAGGCAACAAAAAAGTATCATAAATATAAGATTCATTTATATTCGTTCAATCGTGACCCTTGAGGCGAAACTTAATAGATGCCCCGAGGTCACAACGTAACGAAAATCGTAATTCTAGTAGATTAAATAAATGTCAAAAGCTACACCATCAATTAAATATTTTTACTGTTATTTCAGCTAAGCTGTAAGTATTGAAATTTAAATTAAAATTTAGAGAAACCCCAATCCCTTTCAGCCATTGAATGTTTTCGGCTTTTTGCGTTATTGATTTTGAAGTCTTTGATCTACTTCAATTTCTATGGCAATTTAATCGCTACTTTTATATTAAATTAAAAAAGATTAAATGTTTCTTTCATAAAGACATTGCGAAGTTAGTTAGTTAGTGTAGAAAGCCTTTATGTATAGGTACCAGTGTATACCTATACGTCTTGCTTATAACGCTCTTATTTTCAAGCGAAGCTATTGACAAAATTTATGCATAATATTAGATCGGGCTTATCGGATATTAACTTTACGGAGTATGTATAATGTCGTGAATATACTTAAGACACGCATCACAAGATACCGTTCCCAGGATCTGTACGGGAATGCTACGTAACAGTTGAGAAAACAAATCTGATGTTAATTACCCATTGGTGTGTAATCTTTTAATTAACTAAGCGATAATTTACTCGCGCCTCTGATAACGAAGCTTAGTATCTTAGCTCTCAGTAATATTTTAACGAGTATAAATTATTCAGTCCGATATAAAATATGAAATTATTTTATAACTGATTTCCGATTATAATGAGTCGGACGATGTTGAAACTAAGACGAAGGAGAAAAAACTTAATAATCACTCGTACATTTAGATAGTAGCGACTTATCCTCGCCCCGCTCGGGTAAGTCTCTAGGTACGTTTTAACGGTTAGTATTGATCTTAGAGATGTGATTTTTTTCCGCAGCAAAATGTATGTTTTATACTGAGCCAGATAACCAGCTGCCTTCGTACCTTTCATCAAAATCTGGCTGTATTCTCCTGATGCGTTCCCAGATAGACAGAGACACAGGCAGACAAACAGACAGACAAAAATTCTGAAGACTATAGATTCGGCTTGCGTATATACAATAAAGACTATTTTAATAAGATTTTCTAAAACACGTGTAATTAATGTAGAAATTGACTCATAGTTTTATGTATTGATGTATAGATTTAATTAACATCTATTACCTTTTTACGTCATCATTTAATACAACTGAAGCAAGTTTACTTAATTGTTAGACGATGAATTCGTTATTTTTGATATCTATGGTAGCTTTTTCACTTTATACTTCTAAGTCTCAATGGACGGAGGAGCTTATACTGTTAAATTACGTTTAATAATTAAAAAAACACTATTCAAAATTAAGTAAATAAGCGTTAATGTAATTAACCATTACATATCACAGTAGTGCCGTACAAGCGGTTAGTATAATGCAGGCTAATGGTACTACACAATGCTAGTTGGCCAGGTACAAAGAGAATCGCACGTCACGCTTAGCGTCAGGTGCGTCCAACAGATTGGTGATAGGCCTTGCTCATTGTCTGCCATGTAAGTGCATAATTGACGTAGACTGCACGGGGCTTTCTATTCCATATCCATTTCAATTCACCACAATAGTATGTCCAAAAATGTATTTCTGATTTTTTTATGTGGCACGTTTAGTTTTATTGAGATAAATGTCATCATATAAAAAATATATATACAGAATTAAGCAAATATAACCTATGTGTATTTGTGGAGATGTTTTGATATTTACACTTCGATTATAATATAGAGTTTATCTATGAACGTATATATGTTATCAACTAATACGTCGATGTAGTAATTACTAGGTACCTACTTCTTTTTATTACTGCTAGCTAGTCTAATATAGTAAAATAAAATATCATAATTTTAAATTCCTCTATTTAAATTATCTAAATTCCGAAAAATAAAACAAAGAAGGCAAAGGATCTGAGGCTGAAATTTAAATATATGATCGCCATAACAGGTTCGCAAAAAATGTGATATTACCATAATGGCTATCGAGGGCCATCGGAAATATTACTGTGGTCTTGACCTTATATGAGTTATGAATGAGATTCGATTGAACCAGATAAAAATTATTTTGTTTCTATTTCGTGGTAATTCTGTTAGAATATTACATATCTCGTACCTACCTACTTTATTCGTCTTATAATCACCCTTTAAATGTATTAATTTGCAATAGTATAAAACATTAGTATTATTATAATCTTTAAAGAGCACTTCTTAGTGCCTGTCAAATACAATAGTAGACAATCAAATGTACATACATTATGTATATTGTAAACATTATGTATGATGTGACTCCTAGTGTTGAAGATAAGATACATAGTAACGCTAAAAATATATTTACTTAATATGAAAATGAACATTGTCATAATCATTTTATTAAAAGTACGTATGATAAAATAAATTTATTAGGGAAATTGCGAAATTACCTCGAAGGCAACCATAAAAATATTGAGGAAAAAGATTTGATCTATTTTCTAAATGAAAATCGAAGTAAATTGGATGAAATATAAAAAAGTTGAACGTTCTATTGGCCGGTAGCGCAAAGGAAATGGAGCTGCCGATGTTCTTTTAAATTTTATTGCTTTAACTTTTATAACCATAAAAACAAGTTACTTGAAAATAATCAAAAAGCTCGCTAGCTAACTTGAATTTTGACTAGTGGGACAAAGCTTGGAAGTAAAGTTACATCTACACGTATAATAAAATTTGAGATATTTTTTTTATTTTTTAGCCGAATCTGTGCTTTAAATATTTTTTTGAAAATCTTATTAAAATTATAATCAACACAGAGGCTAAACCTGTTGTTCTTAGAATTTTTGTCTGTCTGTGACTAGACAACAAGGATAGGTGGAAAGGAGAAACAAAATAATAGATTATCCTGGTCAACATATAGGATACTTTTAACTGCGGTAAAAGGTCTTGTCTCTGAAAATTATACTAACCGCTAAAAGGGACGAACATGAGCGGAGTAAGGATAAATCGCTAGTATAAATGTATATACATCCAATACTTTTATGCATAAAATAACAAAAAGTGAAATTTTTGCAATCCCCTTATCCAAGAATCGCTAACCAAATAATCCCAAAAAATAAGGTTTACATTTAAAAGAATATTAGATTGGAGACATTTTACCTTTTTGTTACCTTTGAAGCGAACTGTCTGGAGACAAGATTGAAAACAATAATCCCATGAAGCGATGTCAACTTACCTGTCGTTTAGGGACGGGGGAGTGATACCCGTGTACTTCCGTTACATATTTATACACAATCTATTGCCTTTCATTGTTTTATTGAAACAAAATAACTTATATATTTTTTATTTATATTTTGTAATTTACTAAATTAAAAATTTAAAAAAGACATACAACCTACATGTGTATAAGTAGTTTTGTATGCGATAATAAGTGAACACCTAAATCTTTGTACACAAAACACATTGAAAAAAATCATCAAAAACCATTTTTTATGTTAATGAACTAAAAGGATGCACTTAAGTTGCAGCAAGGTGTTAGGAGCTGTTTTAAACTTATAACCTTAAAGCGCTTTCTTGAGTTAAAGCAAAAAAAGCAACAGACTTTTAAAAACAGGAAGCTAACAGTTCAGAGAAGTTAAGTGGAAAGTTAGCGGTCTAAGTTTTATTTTTATTTATGAACTGGGTACCGATGTAAGTAACGCTCACTTTAACGCTTAAACTTTCCATCATATTGAGTTACTGTGATTTATTTGTGCTGAAATCAATTTTTAGCTTCAATGGAGTAAAAACCTGAAAACGTAATATTAATACTTTATCGATTTAAAGAACCCCTACGAACAGCTATTAAAAGTAGGGAAAGCACGTTTTATCGACAAACGCAAAAGCGACGATAATGGCAGCTCATAAAGAAGCGAAGCGGTGGCCGATAGATTCCACAAGTTACCAACTTTTCGGGAGGACCCACCGCCATTAGGTGGGTTACTAGTGGCCTGTCAAGTGCCACTAATGTCACGGAATGCGTGCTTTATAAACTCGTTTTCACTCCATTTTTTCATGTACATTCTGATAGTAAATAGATATAAGTTAAAGTAAAATTTTATTTGGTTGCTATACGAAATGAGGGTTACTTTATTGCTTTGCTTAAATTTCCTTTTTCAACGATGCAAAGAAGAACATCCGTCCGCTTTGATTCTGTGAACATATTAGCATTGGATTTGAATAGAACAAACAAAGGGATTGTTCAAGACAGTGTGCTTTCGTAGGCGATTGTAAATTCAGCGTATCGTAAAAATCCAAGCTCAGGACTACTATCTAAGTATTATCTTTTTGGATTTGTTTCAGATTCATGCTTATGTATGCTACTTTGCATGAAAAGCTCTTTTCTTTATTATATACAGTGATATCATAATACACATAATATGTAGGTTACAACATAATTATATTTTTTTGAGTTTTACTTTATTATACATATATCATTAATAAAAAGTTAAAATTACAACAATTACTGTAATAAAAAGCTTAACTGTTAATAATAACATCAATTAAAAAGCTTTAATTTCTCAAATAAAATAATTTATGTACTTTTTTTCACGTGCAATGTACATATATAAAACTAACCAAGTCATTTAAGCTTTTTTATTTTCTAATAGAGTAAAATCGTCAAAGTTAAATTTGTTACTCCTCATAACATTAGCTATTTGCGAGTGAAAGTATCGCCATAATCGATTTAGCCGTTTAAGAGATTAGCCGGAACAAACAGGCAGACAGACAAACAAAATTTTTAAAAATTACTTTCATATGGATTTAGTGAAAAGCTGGAAATTACAAACAGACACATCAATTTTATTTATATGTACTGATGTAAGCTAGTATAATCCTACGAAAGCACGAAAAGAATACTAGGCGTACCGAAAGCAAATCTCTCTGCGAATATTGATAAATCCTCACAATCGTTGTGGCTTTGCGAATTGCACTTTGCCGGTGCAACTTGCGCCTTGTATTACATTCCCTTTCACGAGATTACGGATTCAAATGCAACATTGAACTCAGAAAACATTGTGCTAGTTTAGACGCCATGTTTGTAATATTATTGTGTTATTATAAAATTTGTATATGTTTTTCTTAAGTTATTGTATACATTATGTTCTAGAGTTTAGCCTGTTAGATAAAACCCTGTTGGAACCCTGTTCTAAACGAAATAAAGGAAGTCTTTTAATCAGAAACGCCTTTATAATTAAACAGACCTCAAAGTTTAATAGCGTAATTACTATTGCTATAAAGTATCTAATTGAGATATTGAAGTCACGTAGTCCATTTGGCGAAGACATAAAGCTTTCTAATGTCGGGTGAACTGTCCAACTCCGACCATTGCAGCCACACGGAACTTTTTCTATAGGTATAGTCCTAGTACTTCTCTAATGATATAAGAAATTATTACATTTTAAAATTACGTTCTTTTAATATTAATTGTATAAAATGTATCTAAACATTAACTAAAATAAATCAACATAAATGAAAGATTCTACAATGATGAGAAGTCTATAAAGATGAAGACCAAAACAACTTGAAACAATAAATTAATATAAAAAATTACGCTAAACTATAATAGTTAAAAAAAATAATAGTCAATTTCTATGTAAATATCTATGAAAACTTCTTACTAAAAAACTAATATATGCATGCTATATGAAATTGAAAATATCCGCAGCATTTTTCACTTTCGCACGCTTACTCTTATCATACAGGACATGATACTGTACGGTGTATAAATGTAGTACAGGCCCTTATAATTCGAACCAGTCGAACGATTCCTTAGAAGCTTAGATTGTAGAACATCTCATGATTCATTCCACGATAGATGAAGGTAGACCGCGCCGGTGTCTGACCGCGACGATGCAGGTATCAAATTTACATTGTACGCATATTTGCGGCTCTCGCAGCAAACCAACTTCGCTCCAGTAATGTCTAACATTCCAAGCAATAAAGCTATATTTACAATAATTACATAAATAATACAGATTTTTTTTATATTATTATACATGTACATAATTAATATTGAATAAGTAAAATGCTACCGTATTACCTTAATCAACATTACTAAATGCTACAACAATAACATTAAACATTCCATAATGCATGCAATATTATATCTGCATTATTAATGAAAAATGTTCCACTGTCATGTCATGTGATATTTATACAACAAACATGCGTCTACTCTCGCAGGAAGGCAATGTTAATGGAGTTGCTAATTTGCATAAACACATTTGCTCAGATTTTGACACCCTCACTATGCTTGACATTTGAAATCTCTGACACGTATATTGCGATGAAATCCCGCTAACACGCCTACAGCTGTACGAATTTTATATGATTATTACGGGTAATATTTTATATGATCAACGATACAGCATCATAAGTCTAAAATCTCAAAATGAAAATGTATAGCTGGAAATAACGACAGTTGCACGTAATTATACTTTTGCTTATAATTAAACAGTTTGCAGCGTTGAAGACTTTGTCAATTATTTTTAATTAATTACTAATTTTTAATTATGTAGCAAAATAACCTTTGACCAAACCGCGAAACTTTTGATTCCTTCGTTGCAAAATAAACAAATTAAAAGAGGCCCATAGTTATTCCACGGTGCGACTTCATTAGAAAAGTTTGTTCCTCAAAGCTTAAGCCGCTCGGTATTAATAAAGTTTCGTTGGGATGTAAAAGAAACGTGTTAATTATCACGTTTCGCCGGTCATCTGTCACGTAGAGGGGTCTCGATTGCATGAGTATTTTATGAAAGTATAACTAAAAATGTCAGTGTGACAATTGTAATAAATAGAAATATCAGTTGATATCAACAGTATTATTGCATATGCTATGCATATTTAGAATTTTATTTTAATATTAAATTAAGACCCGAATTTAAAATGATAAATGTACGAATAATAATTAATTATTTTAATAAAACCAACGAAAACGCGGGAAGTAAAATAATTTATAAACGACAGCAACAAGCCCATACACAGGTGATAAATTTCATTGTTAATGTCCTGGCGCCAAAAATGAAGCAATTTGTTTTGCCGACAAGAGGAGATGAAAAACATTATTTAGCACAAGTTTATTAAAGTATCTTCGTAATAAGGAATTAAGCAATTTATTCATAATTTAATCCAGAGTAATGGTCCACTGATTATTGTTATTAACGTAGCCACTGGATTATTTATTGCGTTTATTGATATTTTTTACATATTATAATCTAACACTTATAATTATAAATCTATAATAGAAATAATGAAAGTATAATATTTTAATTTGTTAAAAACCTTTTCTAAATTTAATAATATCGCAAATTTATTCAAGTTATTAAAATCAGCACTTGTTGCCTGCATTACCTTTATATTACTCTTATAACAGTTCCTTGAGCGAAAGCTATGTAATTTACTTATAACGCGAAGTCACCTGAACGGAGCAGTTCTACGCAGCCGGTGCATGATGGCTGTAATCAAAGAAAACACGCTAATTAAGTTTGTGCCCTCGAATATTTTCCGTAACGACCTCTCCGCCTTTTGCGAATCTTATTTGTCTACAGTGAACTATTAAAATAAGGATCATGATGGATACATATTAAAGGTTTGGTTATACAAAAAAAAGAGGGACTAAAAATTAGTTGTGTTTTATTTTATTACTACCTATAATATATTATAACATCCTATTTCTATTGCAACATGACTAGCAACTAGGTATATTCGTTTAATGCACGTAGAGAGCGCTACGTGTATTTCTACATCGAGATGCGGGCTGCTTCCTTCCAGTCTACAGTAGGTGTTTGCTCTCAAATCAGTCGCTTAAATAAAACTGTTTCGTTTTTTTCCATCCCTGAAAATTCAATTCTCGCCGCTTCTGGAAATACGTTTAGTGACGTTTACTTTCCTGATTGTACAGGTTGTTTTCGGGCGGGCACGTAATAGCAATTTGTATGGATGATTGTAAAATGTTAATAATATTTGACATAAGAGATTTTAGCGTTGACTCTTCTACTAATTTAAGCGCTACTATAAAATAACGATCACAAAATTAGTAGTTACTTCTTTTACGAATATGAGTATTGGTTTATGTCATTAATTATAGAGTTTTAGGTTTAGTAGTATAATTAAAAATATTTTCTCTAGTATAAGTAAATAAATATTTACACTACTTTAAGTCTTAAAAGTTAATACTGCCCAACTGGCATTTCTTAAACAGTAAGTGGAGTGAAGTACAAAGTTGCTACGCCGATCATACTCGTACTGGCTACACCAGTACTTTACACTTTAAAGATTATTCGCGAGTACTATTTGTGTTTGTTACATTATTTTATTTTTATTTCAAACAACAAAAAGTAATTAAATAAAATAATTTTCAATTGTCACTGCTTTAACAAAATCAAAGCCCTAAATATTAAAATAGCCTGTCTCGTGAACAGAACAAAAATTAACATGGACAAAGTGTTTTTCGAGCATGTATATGATTCCGACGTGACACCAAAGAGCTCGATATCAAAGAGTAACGTACTCGAAACAAACATTTTTAAAATCTACCTGTGTCGTTTTTACATGTCCACCAGAAAAGGCTTTTCTAGTAAAACCATGTGAAGCGTTCTCTTTGTAGAATAGTAGTTGAAAAGCTGAGTGCTACTTTGAATTTAATTAGGTTCTTTTATAGAGTATGATAATTTTCAGATTCGCTCACGACTCCTTTAAAAATATACTTTGAAAACTACATTATGATTTGAAAATTAATATCTGTACAATTAATAAGTTTTTAAATTACTATATATCTAAATACATTATTGTTGTATGTTTGTGCAACATCAAATATCTGAGAAAAAGTTTATTATACAATTGGTCTATGTAATAATAATGCTAATTTAATGTTACGTCTTCTATATGTTAGTTAATGTATTACTTTGAGTTATCAGTTTAACCTATGTCAGTATTTATGTCAATACAAATTTACAAAATCGATTTTGTATTTAATGGACCTTTAAGCGTAGGATGAGAAATCATACCATTTTCCTTTGAAGAACGATTAAATCTTTCAGTTGCGCATATCTTTAATAATAAATACTATAAAATTCAACTAATTAATTATAAATTTTATGACGTTGGTATTTTACAACTTGGGAGAGGGGGGCGAACTGGATCCAAATCAACTGTTTTGTAGGATTGTTTAATAATTAATGAATAATACATTTTAGATAACCACTATTTCTATACGTTCCACATAAGGTCTGCAGTTGAATCGACATATCATATCAAACTTAGGTACATTTTAAGGAGAGCCGGTGTCTAAAATAAACTAGTTACTTGAGAAGTTTTAGCATCTTATTAATTATTATTAAAAAGAATCGTTGAAGACTTCAGGCTAGTTTTCCGTGTTAAGAAAAAAAGAACTAGGTTATTCTTATTCCAACATAGCATTTTAGATATTACCTAAATTACTTATTAAAGGAAAAAGAATCCTTTATAGAAAATATTAAAAATATCTCAGTAAAAATAGGTGTAAAAATATATTTTGTCTTCTCTTTTTTCTCAGACTGGATACAACGTGATTTCAAATCAATGTTTAAACACGTCTTATAAAATAAAGGAGCATTTTCTGTGCTGCTTGTTAATCAGATTTGATAGAACATTATAAAATTACGAGGAGGAGATAAAACACGGATAATAATAATTTGTTACTTTACTGTTTAATGTACGGATATTTACGAATTATGTGAAATATTTTGTTATACTATCGTCATCGTCATCAGCCCTTGTTAACGTCCCACTGCTGGGCACGGGCCTCCCTCCGTACGAGGGGGATCAGGCCATAGTCCACCGCGCTGGCCTAGTGCGTGTTGGCGGACTTCACATGCCTTTCGAAAACTTGTTAGGTTTTACTATAATATTTACTATAATATGTACACTATAATTTGTGTATATAAAATGTAGAATAGCAAGTCAGAGAACTATGCGAAAGTTTTAATACTTGAATTTTAACAATATACCATACAATTTATAAAATAACTATACAGTACCTGTAGATAGCTTTGTTTGATTCTAAAACTGTTATGAGTTCGTACCTTTATTTACGTAATGTTTGGTTAAAGGTTTCAAATCACGTTGATCAATTTCAATAGGTTACTGTAGACTCCCTTTTGTTATTGTTTGCGGTTAAGTTGCAATATATTTAAATATTCTATCCACTTAGAACTGTAAAGCTACTAAAATAATGTTACAAAATATAATTTAACTTTTAACTTTCATAATTATAAGCATTTATGTGCATTTCTGAGAAATCTATACTAACAGTTAAAAGGAAGTAAGATTGAGTTGATATAGTTATTAATAAAGTAGATGAAATGAGCCTACATACAAGTTCAAAATCGAATAACTTCGCTTTAATGCATTTATAAAGGCACACGACATTAGATACATAAGAGTACATTTCCAGAGTAAATTTCGACGTAAACTATAATGGCAAATTGCCAAATAAAAAATACTATCAATCGTGGAACTAATTTTGTCTTAATAATCATGATGAAGCAACAAAATAGCAATTTGGCCGACCATAAAAATAATTGAGTTCAAACTGGGTTCAGGCAATAAAAAGCGTGAAGGAAGGCCCAATAACCTTTAGCGGGGAGACGTGGGAAAAGTGGCACCTGCTAAATAGTGAGGAATAGAGAGATGGGCTATTAGGTGCGCCACCCGCAGCGTGTATCCGCCACGTTCGACGCCATTTTGCTCGTGCTACATTTTAATTATTTATTATCAAATACATGTGTCGATTTTTTGATATTGATTAGCACATTAAATTTAGGTAAGATTGAATATTATGTATAAAAAGATTATTTACATTTTTACTACTAAATATATCTTTGACGGAAAACAATTGCTGCCCTCCATACTTATAATTTCAGTACGTGCTAAGAAAAATAACACAAAATAATACATAATTATATAATTGTTGCTGCTTTATTTATAATAATATACAATATTTTAACTTCGCTATTTATTCTGTTTATTTTCAAGTTTTTTTAAAGTAAACTCAGGAGCACGGGAATTGTATCTTTTATATTCTTGGAATAAATGGAGTCGAAATAAGTTTGAAATAATAAAATATTGGATTAGAAAATAGGCGTTTAAAATCTTTTGGGTATTTTATTTCAGGTTGAGACTACCTAACACTTTTTTGATCTCACGGTATAAATGTTTATTTCATACTTTTGGAGTATAAAGTGACTGTTTATATTGTCGTTGCGTTTGACGTTTCCGTTATATAACATGAGGATTTGGATTATAATAATATGGTAGCAAAGTTTGATATGCATATACGTAAAATATATTTAAATTTAAAATTGATCAAGAAACTTTGAACGCTCTCGGAATTCCATAATAAGCTGTCCAGAGGTAGTCTTGTACATAGAGTACAGTTTATACAGACATGCATGCAATCGGTTAAGTGAAATTAGTCATTAAAACATTTTACCGGTCTAGTTACGACAAAATGGGTTATTGGAAACCGTAAGGCCCAATACTCTGTGTAACGTCATATGCGTGAGGCGGAAAGCAAATGAAAGTGTCACTCTACTAACAGTGCAAGTACGAAACGACATAAAAATCAGAATCACCAATTCAATTGTACTTTCCACGCGTAATAAATTGCCGAATTACTTATGAACACCTGATACAAGTTAACTATATAAATACGACATTATAAAAAAGTCGCCTAAAAGTAAAAACAAAAGATTGTAGAAATCTAAGCCTCTGACAAATGCACTATCCCCAGTAAAAATGAAGACTAGTGTTAAGGGCATCTTTACAACACACTAGGGAACCGAGTAACCGTGAGTTATGACGGTATTTTCTCCTTCCTTATGAGGAAATACGACAGTTTCAGCTCAGCGATGGTAAGGGTCGACTCAATGATTGTCCGAAGTTAAGCTGTCTTCATGTGCTTACTTATTTTGCAACGCAATGTTAAATAAAAAAATATGAAGACCATATAATAAAATTATAATGTGTAACTAACAAAATTTTCAGTACCTTAGACCTTTACTTATGTTGGAATCATAATATGTCATTTACGTATTTATACCTTAGTCAAGGTATTGTCTAAGCTGAACACCTTCATAGAGTTTAACCAGTCGCCGTTGAACAAAGCCATTACCAGCTCAGTATCGGCTGTAATATCGAGACTAGCATTGTAGGCTGGACTGTGATCTAATATTCATCATTGGTAGACGTGCCTGTCTACATGGCAAAGCATAATGCGTAATTAGATACGGCAAATGTTCCCTCGGCCCGTGCTTACCCTCTCTATGCATTATGCACGAATCTAAATTGAATGTGCAGTTAGTTGCGTGGATTATATCTGGACATACGACGTATATTTCGGTTTCAAACTCAGACATTTCAGTATGCTACCAAAATTCATTCTCTCTTAAATGTTGATTTATAAATTAACCATGAAAACTATATTTTATTCGCTTTCAGCTTTCAGTAAACGCTATTTGATAAAAAAAACAAGCTAAATCTTTTCACATTTTATCGATGTTCGTGTCTTATAAGACTTTATGTTATCATATTTGTAAATATTAGAATGAAACTTTTTACTAAGAAATAAGATGTAGGTTTGTTGACATTTTAAGAAATATGTTACTACAACATTACCACTTACTAATACAAACATTTGTAAAATTACGAGTAGTAAGCTAAATTTAATATGTACTAAAAAAAAGTATTCTTCATGAAGTCAGAATAAATAAAAATAATGTATATATGTATTCAGACCTTTCCAACGTATCACTGCTGGGACATGCGCAGACCTTTCTTCAATGCCAGGGCGATGACGCTACAGTCTACCAGACGGCATATCTCTTTCGAAAACTAGTTGGAGACATGCAGGTTTCCTTACGACGTTACCTTCAATGTAAGATAATAATTATATCACCGTTAAATATAAAAATGTTATTCGTAATTACCATATTATATTATCCGCAGAATGGTAGAGACAGACGAGAAATATTGTGTGAGAAGTATTGTGTCTATACGATCCTGTATCTATTTCTATACTAAAATTATGTAGCTGAAGAGTTTGTTTGTTTGTTTGAACGCGCTAACCTCAGGAACTACTGGTTCGAATATTTTTTTTTGTGTTGGATAATCCGTTTATCGAAGAAAAAGAAAAAAAGACTATTACTCCTTTTGAGAGCTTCCGTCGCGTACGCTGCGTAAGTGGTTAAAGCTATGCAAAAATCGTGTATGAGAAAATTGTTCCTCTTTATAAATTCTAAAAAAAAGTCCGCAATAGCATATGTCAATCTTTTAAAGTTGACTCGCTTAACGCGAGCGAAGCCGAAATTAATATTTTTCGTTAACAAATGCAACTTAATGTAAGTAAATAATAAGGAGCAATTTTCTAAACAATAATCAACATATTTTCAGAAGCCTTATATGGTATCGTTCAAAATGAAGTGGCCCACATCGAAATCGATTAGATGGTAGTATAAAAATTCAATAATATGTAAATGGGCCTTACTCGGTGTCTGAGCGCAAACTTTTAAAGGAAGTTCTTGACACGGCAAATTGACTGAGGAGCTTAAACGGCTTAATGTTGCTTTTGCAATTCACTTTTCTTTGCATTAGTCTTTTATTAGTAAGAGAACATAATGTACAATGATTTAGTTAAATAAAATACTTACAATAAATAACAATTTTGATAAAATAAATTATATAGTGAGATATAATATTATATCTTTCTTAATATATCAGACTATATAAATTATTTTATATTATATGTTTGGGTGTTTCTGTGAATGTTTGTTACTATATCAGGCTAGAACGCCTAAACGGATATGTGCAATAGTAATCTGTTCTTATTTTCAACATGATTACTACTCTTAATTTACCACTTGCTGATAAGGAAAAAACATGGTGCTAACTATAGATTTAGATGGATGTGGGATGTCTTTCGACACTTTACAAATTGAAAAAAGTCCAAGTTCCAGCAACGCGATGATAAAAGTTGTAATTTTAGACCATTTCTAGCTAAGTACATAAACATAAAAATGTATGCTATATATTTTATATTATTGCTTCTGGCTGGTAACGTTTCCTTGAATTTGTAATTTTATTTGTTTATGTTTAACCAGAGAATTTTCAATTTAATAAACATAATACTGACGTCGTTATGTTAATTACTTTTATAATAGTAATTGTAAAGCAAAATGCTAAATAAAAGTTGAAAATAATGTATTCTTTAATTTTTTTTATAAAAAAATTATATAAATGGAGTAGAAATTGAGTAAAGCCACCGCACCCATTAAAAAGTAAATTTATAGTGTGCAAAGTAGAAAAAACATATACTTTTTCAAAAAAATTATAAAATGAAGGTAAGTATAACTAAACTTATCCACTACACAAGCAGAACCGAAGCCAAACACTAGCTTACTAACTTTGTATTTTGAAAACTCAGAATCCAAGAAAAGCTTTTCGCAGTAATAAAATAGGGGCTTTCTGATATGAGATAACATTCGGATTAAAGTATTAGATGAAAGGAAATTAAACGAATAGCAAAATGTACCATAAGGAGTATACGATTATTGTGTTTAAACAGGCACTTTATGTGACTGTTCGCCCTAAATCCTCGTTTCCATCATATCTGGTCACGAAGAGGGAATAGAGAATAATGGTACGAAAGTATAAGGCTTAGTTGATAGAATGGACGGTTGGGATTATTGCGTATCCACGCCGAGATTACACCTCGGGCTCAATTTAAGTGTGAGTTATGATCGCCTTACTCCTGTTCAATCTCGTTGGCGTCTATGAGAAAATACTACTGCTGCGACGCTGCTAGCGTACTAAGACGCGATTATTTAGTGTCGGTGCATGAATAAACTAACCGAGCTCCGCAGAAAAAGTAATTCGTAGTTTAGAAAATATAACATTCTATTATTATGTAGTGTATATTGTATATGCGCTATCCATAAAATTTTGTACAAATTAAACTAAAAATATTACAGTAAAAAAGAACACGGGATATTAGTATAGTACACAGAAAAGATTTTTATCTATCTTGTATGTTAGTATTAAAAAACTGACTGATTAAATATTTTATTTTTAAAACTAATCAAATCGAACAAATAAATGAAGTTATATTAAACTAAAGTGAGTACTTCAGAATTAAGTTTAGAACGAGAGAGCAACCGCCCTGAAGCCAAATGAAATTGCTTTAATTCTTTCACCTCAGACTTAAGAATCCTTTAAGAGTAGTTATCGGATTACTTCATTTGGCTATTTATTCTAGATTGTTTATTTTTAATTAAGCATCCCCGTGTACCTACCTTCTCGCAGTACCAAGACAAATAATTGTATAATAATAATATTACCTATCTATACTATTATTATAAAGCTGAAGAGTTTGTTTGTTTGGTTAAACGTGCTAATCTCAGAAATTACTGGTCCGAATTGAAAAATTCTTTTTGTGTTGATTATTCCGTTTATTGAGGAAGGCTATAGGCTATATTACATCACTCTACGACCAATAGGAGAGGAGCATCAATGAATAATGTTGCAAAAACGGAAGAAAAATATTCCTTTTGATTTTCAGTCTTTAGAACGCGAGCGAAGCCGCGAGAAAGGCTAGTATGCGATAAAATAGACACCCTGATAAACCTTAATATGCGTCCTTAACTTTGCGTGCTATCTTGTCGTGAAAGCTAAGAGCTGGCACACTTCTTTTGTGTGCTATGCGAGTTGCACCAGATATTTCACTGATAGCAGAGTGGACTCTAAAGCAACCTCTTAGCTGTGGTCTGTTTCGGCAGACCTGCCGTCGGGGTGTCGTGGTTGAATGCGTAAGCGATCCTGCAACGCCATATTAGGGAGGGAAGGTCTGATGGTTTTTAGTAGGCAGTAACTACTGGCCTCTTTCAAGCCTGTAAGCCACATTTCCAGCTGTGTAAATCAATAAAATTCATACTAACGCTAAAACATAATATATAATATATAGTTACTTATAAAGTTAGATTTGAAACAAGTATATACTTTTAAATAAAAATATACGTTTATGGCTAGATTTATCAATTTTAATATAGAAAATGATTGTAAAGTAGGTAGTATATGAAGTTCCGATGTGTAGTGTTTATCATATCATTTTTCAGTATATTCAAATATTATGTGTATAGGTAGATAATTTGACAATTTGATAATGTCACAACATGGTTTAATGTTGACAAGATACGATGCAATAATATAATTTTATCGTATCGTCAAAATTATATTTGTAATTCGAAATTTTGTTTACATTAACAATGTGAATTTAACCCTTGTATTGATTTGCACTTTTCTTTACTTATCTTTGGCATTATATAAGTTGTTATTGATTGTATACGTAAAAATAATAAAAAAGAGCCGTAGAGTAAAAGTACTGTGCAGCATATTTTAATTATTATTGTAATTCTCAATTCCAAACGTAACATTAACATATTTTACTATTTTAAATTTTCATATTTAAAAGTATAATTAGATATAATGTACATAAATTCGCCTTTATATGAATGAAAACTATATAACAATCATTTGAAAAAGATCTAACTCTGGATTTCATACGAGTGTTGATCGTGTATGCAATTCACGTGCACTGGTAACTGTTAGCGATACGAGCTATCTTGGTCAGTACCTCAGATGCTAATATTACTAGCATCTGCTCTCTTTGAATTTCATTTACGAGCAATACTAAATTCATTTGTTGATACCTAATGAAGGTAAGTATTCTTTTAGAAGTAGTAGAATATGTCTTCATCATCATCATCATTATCATCATCATCACGGCTCTACAGCCCGGGGATTTTTCTATTTCTAACTGTCTTTCTCTTGTTACCTATTTCTCTTATGTCCTGTTGTACACCGTCCAAGCACTCGGGCTCGGGCTATTAATAGAATATTTCACATAGGTGTATAATGTTAGGTACATTTCAGGTATAACGCGGGAAACTTTATAAAAAGTAGCCTAAATAGGCAACTAACTATAGCTTAAGACTTTTTATGTTGATGTTTAAGGGCCATTCCTGACATTAATGGATTGGCAGACAAGTAAAAAATTTTATTAAAAATATTTATATATATAGAATATTTTTTTAAATTTTATTCTAATGCTAGTTTTAATCAAATTTATAAAAATTGGAATGTTCTGGGAAACTATTCTAAATTTATACTCCTAAAAATATATTAAAAGCTTGTTAATAACAGATATCCAGATGACGTCACACAAAATATTATTCATATTATGATGACAGTAGAAAATATAATGTAATGAGAACGACATTTGATTTCCCTGCACACCTCGTTAGTGCAGTTTAATGCGCCGCCCGTAGCGATGCGCGTTTTATTATGCTAACGGGCGAACGTTGTAATATTTCGAGTACGTCACCGGTGGTGACATGTTGCATATTTAAACAAAGGCCTTGCTTCGCGAGAATCGCGCAAAATTGTTGCACCATTATGCGTTACTTGAGATAAAAGTGTGCGCCACCATGCGCGCCGTCGTTCGCCATCGTCCACGACTCAAGAGCCGTTACCAAAATTATTATGGGAAGCTTACATACACTAAACTTATAATGAGGACACGTTTGGCTTAGTTTGTAATGATCCTGTTTGCTGTGCCAACGGTCACGGATTCAAGTACTTCTAGGTCCTTCTTCATTTATGTGATGAGGATGATCGTGATCCAGTCATGGATATGTCCATGCTTGTTACCTTTGGGTAGCAAACGAATGGGCCGGCACGCCCTGTATAGTTCATTAGTACCACTCTCTCACAGAAGACCGGCGTGAAGTGGCAGCTATGCTGTCGCGTTTCGTCCGGTGAGTGAGAGTCCGGGAGGCCCACTCTCCTTCCCCCCTCCCTCTTCCCTTCATCCTCCGCTTTCGTTCCCCCCTCCCTCCCACTTCCCTCCCTCCTCCATCCCTCCCTTCCCTGAAAGGCCGGCAACGCATCTGCAAGCCTGGTTTGCAGATGTCCATGGGCGGAGGTGATCACTTCCCATCAGGTGAGCCTCCTGCCCTTTTGCCCCCTTTTTACCATAAAAAAAAATTATAGTTTTTATGCATTTAAAGTTAAATATTATGTGTAGTGTATCAGATACCTGGTATCTATAAGACAAGCCTCATTATTGTTACATAAAAGGTATTAAAAATTAAAAAACAATTGCACGGATACAAAATATAACACATACACTAAAATAAAAGTAATATTGTTAACTTCTATGTATTTAATGGATAATGAATATGGACTGGTATTGACTATTTTTATTCTATTATCAATTTACTTTATTGGGAGTTGTATTGACTACCTGATGGCGCTGTAAAATGGGTGGGATAATGTTTTATAAGTTCTGTTTAATCGGTGAGTGACACATTTCGATTCATTACTTCGGACAGTATAGATTGAATAATATAATTGCTGTTGAAAGTATTGCTGGTAATATTTGCTGTGGGATATATAATTATAATAAGAATAGACGAAAACATATTATTTAATGTGTAATAACGTGTAATTGGAAGATCATCCTGTCGCAGAGTTTACAGCTTCAGAAGTGGGTATGTAACTTTGCCATTCCTTTTTTTTTTCTTTTCTTAAAGATGATTATATTGATTTAAGGTTTTATGTAACGTACATGTTCATAGCTGTAACTTCAAACGCTCGTATGCTGTGAAATACTTTATTAAGGCTATTCTGTAATTTTTTTAACCTATTAATAAGATCAAAAGGGAGTTTATAATATAAATTGTTTTATTATACCGCATTATAAGTGTTTGTTAGTGAAACTTATAGTATTTGTATCTTGTAGAACATTTGATTTAAGGCTACTCTTTAGTAATGTGACACAGATGAATTACTAAGTAATTATAAAACGATATAATTTGGTTAATAACGTTAAAAGTGTATCTTGTGGTGCACGTGGCGAGGGCTACTCTCTTGCCGTGCAAAATAAGCGTACTTAGCTTTATTGTTTCATTAAAAATATTTAATTGGACGTATTTGGTCAGGGCTATACTTTTGACGATTCACAATTAATGATACGCCTATGCTTAGCGTTAAAAATAAGAAGTAATAACAATTTATTTAATATTAAGAGTTACTGTGGGTAGAAAAAAATATTTTTTAAGATTAACTTATAGTAAAATTGGTAAAAATAGAAACTTGTGCTATAATAATATTGCTTTAATTTCTTTGAATAAGTGTTAGTAATATGATGTCGACAAGAAAATCTCATTATTTAAATGAGTGATTTAGACAAATGCTACTTGCAAAATGAAGTAGGTAGTTATTTAATAAAAATATATGGCGTTGGAAAGAAAAGGAATGCTGTTATTATTGTGGTTTAAGAATTTCTAATTTTAGCATATTTTGGCGGAAAGTTAAGTAACGTAACGTGTGTTTCAGTTAACTTATGTTAATTTTGCCGTATTGTGTGGAACATTTGTAATAAGAGATTACATTTACGATATTTTTAGATATGATATATTTCTGTGTTTCTTGTTGGTGTTCATAATAAGATAAATAAATAAATTATTCTAAACGAATGCATACATTTAAAATAAAGTAATTAAAAGCTCCATGCATCATTCCATGTCGTCTTATCGATTGACAAAGTAATATGAAGCAGTTATTGCTATAAGATAATTTGTTAGTGATGTATTAAGGCATACTTTATAATTATTAGTTAGTACTGCAGTTTTTATATAAAGTAAAAGATTAAATTTAAAGGGTACAAGAAAATTTGTGCTCCTTCGTATAGTACTATGCTGTTTTCACCATGATTTTAAGCCTAATTAAATAAATACCTACTATTAATTAGTTTAGTAACACGTTTTGTAGAGGTCTTAGTAAGTATTTGTAAAAGATAATTTAGTGACACTATCTTTTCGGATTTTATCGCAGATTTATTTTGATTTATGATGATTCCCGAAGATTTAAATGCTTTACAGCAATTGTGGTTACGGGAGAAAAGCATAAACGTAAGGAAGTAGTGTTATTATATTTACCTTGTTAATATTATGGTAATGCAAAGAATACAGCTTAATACAAATCTTTAAATGTTTGAAATGAAATAGAAGTGGACTACAAATTAATAAAGCGTCTCGAAAACGCATGTCTTTCTCAAAGACACTGGTCTAGGGATTGGTCATTTACGCGCTGTTTGCCGATTCATAGCGTTGTCGTTTATTCACATGGAAAATATATTGAAGTAAATATAATTTTAATTGCATTTTAGACCAGAGCTTTAGTTGAGCATACGCTTTATCAGGTACCTCACTTTCTTAGATGGAGTATGGTAGTTATATTGAAAAAGCAGTTTCTATTTTAACGTTTTCTTAAAGTAAGGTTTCACCACCGAATTGTATTTGAGATTTCGGGAGGCAGCGAACATGATGAGTTTTGTTACTAAGTTGAAATTTTAGAACAGTTTATCTATATGTATGCCCCGTGGAAGACGATGGTCTATATTATATAAGCCTCGGTACTCTTTTCAATGTACTCTCGTCAATGGTGCATAAATGCTGATTGTAGGTAATATTTTTGTTTTGCGTTAAACAAATGGTTGGTTTTAGTTACTATTAATAGTGAGTACACTTTCTCGAGACCATTGATTAAGGGAATTATAACCTTGTCGTGCTGACTAATTATGGTTTTAATTTCAATGGCACTGTTAAATAAAGTGGTATCATGCAAAGCGATATCACCGTTTAAGTTCAGGACTAGGATTGATCCTTGTAATATGCTGATGTTAACATTTCATGCCTACTCTGTACTGTAATGTCATAAGCAGCAGTTTGATTTTTATATTATGTAGCATTTATATTTATATGAGGCTGATATTTTGCTGAAACTATTTTGCTGAAACTGCTGAAAAGTAACGTATGGCTTACAATATTAAATCAAGCCAATAAAGACACGTAAACCTAATTGCTTTTTGTCTATATTATTTCTTATGTTGTAACTAGGTCAGTAAGAGCTGCAAGAGTATTTGTCACGAGAACCAAACTGGTCATTAGATACAAAGTTAATACATTCTAGATATGTATAAAGTGGATAGTGTAAGAATTTTCTCTAGAGTTTTGATAGTTTAAGGAGCAGTACATGAAAAGGGGCGATAATTTCCAGTGTTGACTTGAACCTGCTGTGTAGATATGACACGCTTTGGCTAACTTTAAACAATTGAAAAATAATCTTTTAAGTATTTTACAGTCTTAAAGCTTATTCCATTAACACGGGTACTAATGTTTGTAGTGACAAGATTGGAAGGCTTGAATAGTTTCGTGCTGACAGGTTATTGATTTACATATATAGTACCGAATACTATAGTATCCAGTGATATGCTAGTACCGAACCAAGTGTCACGAAGAAATTGATAAAGTGATCACATATATTTTTCAAAAAAAAAAAGAAGTAATTTGGTTAATTTTATTATAAGCTAATTTATTAATTAGCTCGGGCACATTTTAAAAGGTTTTCTTTTAAATTTCGTGAATTATATATATTATTTGTATGATTTGTTGCAAAGTTTTTATCATTATAGCAGAGATTACATTCTTAAAAATGTAATCGAAACGTGGTGCATTTTGTACGTTGGTTTTAATAACCGTGAATAATGAAATGAATTATTTTGCGATCATTTGTTGGAAATGATTAGTTAATTATAACGGAGAATATTAGTTGTTTTTATATACACATAATTTGCAGATTTTTATGTGGACTCTGCAGAAAATATTGCTGTTTTGCTGAAACGGTTGATATTTTACTAGATTATTAATGCTTTGGAAGTAATAGATAAGATATAAGTTTCTGTTACTTATGCTGTTGTTATTATTGTATTTTTTGGATGTGGTGCTGAGGTCGGCCCTAGCTATGTCTACTAGTGTTGATCCATTGTCACTCTTTTAGAGTGAACTTAGAGTTATCTACAGAGTCCTTTCGACTCCAGGAACTTCCAATCAGGTTGCATAATATGCTGCCCTAGATAGATACTTCTCCGGTGCATGAGTGGTCCGAGCGATCAGAAGATGTGCATAGCAGATTCCTCTGTCTTATGACATAGTCTGGACATTGCGAACTAACTGAGGCCGAGAGTGAACATATGTTTAATGAGTTTGCATAATGCATTGGCCAATGAGTATTCTGGTTACTGCGTTGTTTTTATACTTATTGAGTTGGAGTAACTTTTTGTAAAGTTTTTGCAATATTCCTTAATTAGCGCTTTAGAAGAAGTGTCTAGAGGTGGATTGCCACTCTTGAAGTGCTTTGAGGTTGCAGTAAGTTTTGAGAAATAAATGTGTGTTGTTACCATACCACAAAATGGCTGACTGCTACATTGAGGAATATCGGAGCTTATTATTGCCTAGTCACCTGCCTTTTCGTTCCCATCTATACTTAAGTGACATGGAACCCTTCTGAGGGTAACTTTGTTGGATGTACCCAGGATGTTCAGACTGTTTATGCGATTCTTA
This sequence comes from Boloria selene, assembly GCA_905231865.2. Lineage (NCBI taxonomy): Eukaryota > Metazoa > Arthropoda > Insecta > Lepidoptera > Nymphalidae > Boloria > Boloria selene. The sequence continues at coordinate 8,461,048 of HG993137.1, read as the reverse complement.
ACCAACATCGAGTTGGTATCGAGAGAATGTATGTATGCTGGGCTATCTGAGTTAATGCTTTGGTTTCTAATTACTACTTATGCAGTTGTTGTACTATGCAGTAGATGTAATAGAGATGATACAAGTCTCTATTACTTAGGCTATTTTATGCCGTTGATTTTATGCAGTACATGTAAAAGAGATGATACAAGTCTCTATTACTTATGCTATTTTATGCCATTGATTTTATGCAGTAGATGTAATGGAGATGATACCAGTCTCTGTTTCTTATGCTATTTCATGCCATTGATTTTATGCAGTAGATGTAATAGAGATGTAACAAGTCTCTGTTAATTATGCTATTTTATGCCATCGATTTTATGAAGTTTCTGTTATTTGTTATTTATACCAATTATTTTATGCGGTAGATGTAATAGAGATGATACAAGTCTCTGTTACTTATGCAATTTTATGCTGTGGATGTAATAGAGATGAAACAAGTCTCTGTTACTTATGCTAGGTTATGCTGTGGATGTAATTGAGGTGAAACAAGTCTGTTACTTATGCTAGTTTATGCTGTGGATGTAATAGAGATGAATCAAGTCTCTGTTACTTATGCTAGTTTATGCTGTGGATGTAATAGAGATGAAACAAGTCTCTGTTACTTATGCTAGTTTATGCTGTGGATGCAATAGAGGTGAAACAAGCCTCTGTTACTTATGCTATTTTATGCTGTGGATGTAATAGAGATGAAACAAGTCTCTGTTACTTATACTATTTTATGCCATTGATTTTATGCTGTGGGTGTAATAGAGATGCACCAAGTCTCTGTTACTTATGTTATTTTATGACATTGATTTTATGCTGTGGATGTAGTAGAGACGAAACAAGTCTGTTACTTATGCTATTCTTTGCACTTAAATTTATGCTGTGGGTTTAATAGATAGTTCTACGTTGTTCAAGAATATTTAATGAGACAAGTCTCTGTTACTTATGCTTTTCTATGCTGTTGATTATATGCCGTGGAAATAATGGAAATGAAACAAATCTGTTGTTAATACTGTTGCCAAACCAGCTATGAGTAAGTTAACTAGAATCTGGCAAAACTGAAGTGTGTGAATACTACTAAGACCAGACTCGTGCGAGCAAGGTGGTATTCTCAATATATCTGTACAGTTCCGAATCATGATCAATGCGTGCAGCTGACCGAAAAAGAAAGATCGAGACTTTTAATGAGGTGTTATAGAAGAATATTGCGTATACAGTGGACAGCAAAAGGACCAACAAGTCTATTCTCGACCAACTGAAGGTTTCTTTAAGACGATCTGCTAACGAATCCTAAGCTATTTTTGTAACATTGCTCGGAGACAACCAGACCAGACAATCTGGACAAACTGGTTGTAGTAGGCAAGATCGAAGGCAAAAGATCACACGGCCGATCACCTAACAGCTGGTCCGATCATATTCAAAATAAAACGGGGTTTAATATTCAGACTGCCCTTAGACAAGTTGCGGACTGAGTGGTATGTAGGAAGCTAAAGCTGTATACATCGGTGAAATCATTTCATGATAAACACGACCTCCAGCAATGAAGTACACGAAGAAGAATGCTGTTGCCATGCCATGCTGTTAAAATGAAACTAAAATAAGAAGGAAGACCTGATTTTATGTAAAAACGATCTCACGGGGACGTGAGATGGCAGGAAGGCCGACTGTTAACTTCTATGTATTTAATGGATAATGAATATGGACTGGTACTGACTATTTTTATTCTATTATCAATTTACTTTATTGGGAGTTGTATTGACTACCTGATGGCGCTGTAAAATGGGTGGGATAATGTTTTATAAGTTCTGTTTAATCGGTGAGTGACACATTTCGATTCATTACTTCGGACAGTATAGATTGAATAATATAATTGCTGTTGAAAGTATTGCTGGTAATATTTGCTGTGGGATATATAATTATAATAAGAATAGACGAAAACATATTATTTAATGTGTAATAACGTGTAATTGGAAGATCATCCTGTCGCAGAGTTTACAATATTAAAGATTAAACTATAAACATTAAAATAATTAATACTACAACATTTTATATTGTAATGAATTCGCCTATTATATAATATATGAAACAATCTTCAACTAAATCTACGAGTAAGGCCCACGTAATCTAATTAACTAGTCTAAATGAGCTATAGGTGTCTATTGACTTTCTAGATCTCTACTATAGTCATGAAAATAATTTCTACAGCTCGTTTAATTTTTATATATTTACTCTTTTTATAATCAGCAATTAACGTTTTCTTTAAAGGAATATAATATTGATGTTTTGTGTACCCTTTTGCATGTACACAGAGCGTCACCTTTCGTTAAATTTTCTTGCAATAATCCATATATTATGTACCAGTACATACGCGTTGCACCAATACATACTACAAATCATGACCTAAATATATTTATTAAATTTCTTCAAAACCCGTCAAGTCTTTTCAACGCACGCATACAAACTTCAACATTATAATAGTAGTATAATAATCACCTTCATATTTCGAACTGAATATAACATTGTAAAAAAATCCTCCTCAGATCTATAAGACGATGCCGGATGCCTTTGACAGGCGGGACACATCGCGATCTAAACGATTTACATATTACGTGACACTTTTGTAAAGCCCTCCATTGACTTCGATAGACTGAGACATCGAGGAAGATATTGTTTTTCAAATGTTGTTCACCATTCAGGACCCTCTGAGGGTAAACTGTTTTTATACCTTTCACTCAAAATTCTGTGAACGATATTTATCCGCTTTTATAGATATCATTCTCCAAAATGATATAATAATCCGATTTCTATTATAAATGCGAAAGTCTGTATGTGTGTGTATGTTTGTTACTTCTTCATGGTGATACGGCTAGACTGATTTGGATAAAGCTAAATACCTACGCATAGGTATAGGCCATGACTCGACATATTCTACAGCCGAGCGAAATAAGGACAAGTCGCTACTGTTAAGTATAATTCTGAAACTTCTTACGTACGCTTGCCACTCACCCCCGGTTCGTCTGGATTTCCCTCGGAAACCTAATTCTTGTGCAAAAATAAAAGTAGTCTGACTGAGTGACTTATAATGTTATAACATCAGTTATCTGTCCAGCCGTTTCAAAAATTAGAAAAGAGCTGTTATGTTGATGTTACAAACAGATTTTTCAATTTTATTTATCTTTATAGATGACAATCGTCATAATCGAACCCTAATCGTCATAATATAGTCATTTGGATAACTGAGACGGGCAAAATAGTAACATTTCATTTATTACATATTTAATTAATAATAGTTAATATTAAAATACTAATTTAATATAAATTTTATTATTTTTACCTTCAAATTCATATGTTTAACTCTCGTAAGCTTTTTCACACAAAATTGATAAAACGTATGTAGCAGCACATAACCGCTATTTCATAAATCGTACCGTATTCACGTGAAACATAATTTATTAAATTAAACAAAGACATATTGTGCTAGACGGCGTTATATTAAATTACTTAACATAAAACGACCTAAAGTCTTTGATATTACAAAATACCTTTAGAAGTTACATGCTTGCTCGTGGCGTCACAATATTTGAATATTGCTATTAGCTTTGATGTCACAAACGATAGTATCAAATAGTCGAAAATTATAATCTTATGGTGTACCCTAGTAATACTTGTGATAGTAATTTACCTACTTGAAATTCTGCGAATGCTCAAAGTTAACTCTTTTCTCAAATTAGCATTACACATGCAATGTAAGTATATATTTACTAACAGATATTTAAAATCAATGAGGTCATAATTATTACTTTAAAAAATGTCTACATAACAAGTAGAAATAAGTAATTTTAACTTTTTCTATTTTCTACTGTATGTACGAAAAGAATTACGTACGTCAAGCACAATCGAAAGGTTTTCATATTTTACTTTAAGCTTAATTCAATTTTAACTCAACAAGAAAACTTAGCCAAAGCTTAAGGCAGTGTATTACTCCAAACTCTCGAATGCATTTCTACTGCATTTGCTTAAAACTTGTAAATATTAAGCGAAAACTCTAGCCAATTAAGCAGGCGGCCGTATTGCTACGAAACAACTTTCTCGAGAGTTGAGCTTGTGCTTGTTGTTCCGCGAATAGAAACGAAAGCTCATTACTTTTGATTTATTCATCTAAGCCTTTCATAAATAAGAACTCACTTCGATTAAGAAATTTATTGTAGTTTAATATTAAAATACTTTTAAACAAATTAAAGTTTAGCAAATGGATTTTCAGTCGCTTGCATCGTACATTTCTGTGTACCCAAAATAAATGGGAGTGTTGCAGCAGCAGTAAATATTCGTTCGAAACGGACTTGATTGATTACATTGGTTAATTCGAAACTTGCAAAAAAAGCGCGGCACGCAACCAATTTAGAATGCGACGTGGTACGTGAACAGATGACTCGTCCATTTGTTGTCGGGCCGATGTTCTGGATACAGCGCAGCGTCCTGTTTAATTGAGCTATTTGTGTTAGTCCGCCGTGACAACACCGCAACGTAACTTTATATCGCCCTTGTTTACAGCTTCATATAAGATTAATAAAAATAAAAAACCGTCTGATTCATGTTTTCCATTTATAAAATTTGTACACATTTGCATTTTATTTATTTTTTATTATTTTCGATATTTCTGACTTAATAAATGCTTATCGTTAAAAACATAGGTAATCTTGGAACCAATTTACAAAAGTTTACAATTTAACAAAATAAATTTTCAGTTTTACAATCAGCTTACAAAAACTAAACCCATTCCACTAAATTGCTGTTTTGTATTAAAGAAGACTATTATTTACCAACCGTGCCCAGGCAGGTAGAAAGTAAATTTCTGAGCAAAAAAGTAAAATTTGTTTTGTGTTACTCCCTGTAGAGCTCCCTCGGGCGCAACATAATTCGAGAGCTTAACAAACGACTGGGATAACGCATGGGTTTCCGGAAAAATCATCGTGTTTCCATATTAAAGTGACTCACCTTTCCCGCCTGTACACAAAATAAGGTCAATATTAAAAAATACCGATATATATATTTATTTTAGTGTTTTAAAATCTGTCTTATATAAGGATATTACTTTCGTATCATTCATATTATTATATCATTGAACAAATTCAAATACACTTAATTACTTTTAAACAAAATCCGAAAAGATAGTTTCAGGTATATTGAGGTAAACCTAAGAAAGTATTTTAAACTAATTTGATTTAAATAGAAATAAAATTGTCCATATTTATTGTTAAAGGTAGTATCTACTTACTCTTTGACTCCTTTAAAATAAAAAGAATAAAAATAAATCAATAATTTTCTGATCATTTATGTGAATATATCAAATCAAGTTTAAAATCCCTTTTAATAAGAAGAAACCTGGAAGTCCATTGACAATTTGCAGATATATCTCGTAACAGTGTGTATGTTCCTGTAGAAAAAGTAGAGTTCTCGCAATAACACTCGCTTTTGATAATTATATCCTATAGGATATTCCAAGAAAACATAAAACCTAACTACTACCTACTTATCTACCTAGAACCTACCTAGAACTCTGAAATACCTAAAAATATAACATGTATTTATTCAATATTAGATTAACCTTACTATTAAAATAATACAAAGCAATAGACAATTTGCTCTTAAATTAGGTATCACGCTGCCAGACTAATACATACTAATTTACTTGTATCAAGGACGTATAACAAAACTGATTATGAGGCATGTTAGTTTATTGCAGGAACGGGTGGCAGTTTTACTCTAATTTCCCGTGTAGGAGACAGCTGTCTCAGTGCACACCACAATAAATAGCTATTTACCAGGGACCGGCCGGTGTGGCTGCGGCGACGCCGGAAGGTGTTCTCAATTTGTCGCCCCGAATGAGATTGTCGCTGCTTTCAGCATTAGGTAAGTGGCTTTTACATTTCACTTTACGCGAGCCACCCTTATTTTATGTCACATTGCGGAACAACAAGAAAATACATTATCTATTAATTTTTATTCCAATTAAAAGGTAAATATTATGTTTATGATATTCTTAAAGGATTAAATATGTAGTACCTACAATAGATCAGTACTGGTGGATGTAGCATAGGGACGGTCTTGGCACCAGACCCAGCACCTAAAATAAATAGTACCTAATAATAGTAGGTACCTAAGATTTTAGTAAATCAGATTAATATCTCTATCAGGATATAAACTTTAATACCAACGTACCTAACAGCTTACAAAAAAAATCAAAATTTTCCACATGTTAGATGACCGCTGTGGGTTTTTAAACAGTAATCATGTAGAAAATTTTTAAAGTAGGTACCTACTTAATTTTTACTCACTTCAGTTGTGGACATTAAATACCTGGGGTGTTATTCTATACTATATATTATTTATGTACATATACATATTTAACGCTGTTGTATTCTAGATCTAATAAAATAAAAAAAAACAATATAGCAAATTACGTTTCATATAATTATTCAAAAATTAAAAATAAATAGTAGGTATGAGTCAACCTAACGAGTTCTTTTATGCAAGCCTGCGAAGGTTAATACGATACGATCAACATAATATGTAAAGGCTATATGTGAGACGTATTTTGCTTTCAAGGTTCCGTACTCAAAAATTAAGAAGAATTTTAAGAATCATGTCCGACTGTTCACCTTCTATCTGTCCGTCCATTTTATTCAAGGAATGTTATTGCTAAATCACTACATAGTATAAAACTACGCAACGGATTTTGATGTGGTTTTTTAATAGATAGAGCCATAGCTGGGCATTAACTCGTTAATTAACGAAGTTAACATTTCGATTAACGATTAACTTTCAAGTTAACTTAAAAAAATGTTAATAGAATCGTTAACTTCCGTTACATTTTCTCAAGTCCGTTAATCGTTAATCCATTACCCACTATTTACCAAGCACCGCGCCGCGCCACACTGCCACAAACGTGAAAAACGCGTTCTGACATGTAAGTTCGGTAAAGTCGACAAGTGCGGCGGAGCGCGTGCTGCTAGTAAAACTGGTAGGTATACTTCGGCGAGTGCCTCTGCCTGGGATTCCCAAGGCGAATCACCCGTCAGAAGCCAAAAGCCAAGGATTGGAACAACTTGCCTGCGTCCGTGTTTCCGTCCGATTACAATATGGGTGTCTTCAAGGCAAGAGTAAATAGGTGGGTGGCTACTGAATTAGTGCGATTTACCATCTCCGACTGCGTTACCACTTACCATCAGGTGGAACGCAGTCAAGCACTAATTTAGAATGAATAAAAAAAACATGGTATGGTGATACCGTACGGTATGCACAATTGGGCCCTGTTCGGGGTGGAGAGAGCGTCAATCCAAACTGAGGCACCTCCTCGAAATGCTGAGAAGCTTTTAAGTTTCAAAACCCAAGCGAACATATTTTATAAGTATTTACAAATTGTTTGAAACTCCTCGTGTGAGAACTCAGGTTGGCAATCAAGCCCCCTTACTACGCATTTGTAACAAATATAATAATCTTCTTAAATCAATTCCGGACATAGATATCTTTTACAATTCCTTTCCAATATTTAAAAGAAAATTATTTAATTATTTTAGGATTCAAGATTAGTGTTATATTATAAATATTCTATTCAATGTGATTTAATGGTTAATTTTAATTATGACATGTTCTGTACTTATATTTAATTTTGACATTACTACTATTTTATTAACTTGTATTTTTTGGACATGTAAATGTACATTACCGTTTAAATAATAAGTGATATTTGATTATTAATTTGACTATACTTTTTAATCTTTTTGACAACCATAAACTACCTAGACGACTGTTGACTAATGCTGATTATTTAAATTGTATTTATTAATTAATTATACTTATCTTATGGAATTATTGATCTGAATGTATACCTTTGATTATGACAAGTGAATGCTATGTACACTTTTTAAGACTTACATATTTGACTGTTTCTTGTTTTTAATAATTATTGTTCATGAATGTATTAATATGTATGTTGTTTGTGTACTTTTATAAATAAATAAATAAATAAGTAGGTAGGTTTAGCGCAATGACGTAAAAAATGCATTTTTAATCACGTGTTAACGGATTAACGATTAACTTTAACTTGAGTTAAACCTTAAGAAATGTAACGCTTTAACGTTTAACGTAGTTAACTTTTTTAAGTAACGGATTAGCGATTATCGAGTTAATTATTTGTTTAACGGTGCCCAGCTATGATAGAGTGAATCAAGAGGAAGGTTTATATGCATAACTAGCGGATCCAGCGGCTTTTCCTGTGCTAAATGCAGGGAAAAGCCCGAGCGAAACGAGGGCGAGTCGCTAGTTTTGATATATGAGATAAAAATAACCTAAAAATAATACGTGTATACTTTTTTAGCAAAATTTTGATTACGTTCTTTAACAAATACTACTTACCACAAACAAATTAATTAGCAGGCATACATATTCATACATTACACTATAAATTGTCCTTATAAATACTACTTATCAATAAAAAAAATTAAACGGATCGACAATCTAAACTTCTTTTTTATTAGAGAATGGATTGACGAAGAATACGTATCTAGGCAAAGTCCGTGATGTCAATAATTTTCGAAACACAAAAACAGCGAATAACAACCGGTTTAACTATATGATGTTAATAACTAGTCTTACTCACCATTTTCCAGTGATATGAAGATATGTGTTAAAATGACTGTTTCGTTAGAAGTTTTTCTGTGATTCAGCTAAAATGAGAAGTGTGGATTTGATTACTATCAGTGTAATATTCTGTGCTCTTTTAAAATATGTTATTTGTGACAAACAATTTGATACAGGTAAATACTGAGTACCTATTCACTTATATATTTTATAATATTTAAACAAAATATAGAAATGTTTTGTTCTCTCTACTATATTCTAAGAATGATACCTATAAATTGTGATTTAATCCATACATACATATAAGTTATGCATAAGTAAAAGCAACTTTATCTGCATTTTTAATTAAGATAAGTGAGACTTGTACGTTATACTAAAATTATATATTGTTGAATATTTTCTAAATCATAAAAAGATGTTATTTTGATTTGTCTAATAACGTACTACTAAAATAAGTTGTATATTTGTTCATAAATATGCTAGTAGTTATCATAAGCAGAACTAATATGTGTCTTGATTTAGATAAAATAGGAAAAGTAAAGGTTCCGGTGAGATAAGAGTTCAAATAATCAGAAAAGAATTATTTTATTGAGAAATGTTATTAAAAAAAAATTGCGTATTATTATATTACATACTACTATTGAATGCCAGCATTGTTGCTGGCTTCCATTAAACTTTTATGTATAGTAATTAGTATTAAGTTAGTGAGACCACGGCTCTACCACTACCTTGGCCATTTTTGTACCTGTGCATTTTTATTTGAGTTACTTTCTTGTTTCGTCCTATTTAGACCCCTTTGTAAGTAGTATAGTTACAGTTTTTTAATTTCTTTTTAAAACCTTTCCGTTTTCCGTTCTCGTTATATTCTAAAATTGTAACGTGATATTGGTTTGTTATTTTATTTAAACGAGTAAATAACTGAACCGACTAAAAAGCGCGAACTACTTATACGACCGCATTTGAAACATTGAATAAAACAATGTATATTATGCATAAGTATTTGTTATGTGATCGCTAAGACCTTTCTTTTAATACAAAACACGTGTTGATTATCTCAGTTTAATTTTTTTCGAGGTTAGATGTCTAAGTTTTGAATCTCGACATATATACTAAAATTCATATACCCGGTATTAAATATCTACACCTCATTCATTAAAATCGGCTCAGTAGTTTTGGCGCTACGGTGGAACACATACATAACATACATAGACTGTCAAAATCATTACCCTTCTTTTTAGACTTCCCATAAAAATAGTTATTGCGTGTGTACCTTAGAGACAGACATACTATTGCAAACTTATCTGTAGACAATGTTAAGACCTATAATTTTCCAGTACATGGTTTTGATATATCTTAAGTTTTAGCAAGAGTTAGAGCCATATACAATAATTGGAAAGAGGATTCGATAGCACCAGTTAGGGCCGATCCTCACTATAAAGCCGCTCACAGTTTGTTCTCGATCCGATCTCGGACTGGTTAAATCATATAGTACCAGTCAGACTGTCTTCATGATTCACTATTGATAAAGAAAACTTCTCTTTGTCTTCCACCGCTAGCTTTCTAAGGACGGACGAAGAACTCAATGATGCCAATTATTTTATTTTCCTGTGAAAATTAAATATTTTCTTGCAATGAAAGGTATCAAAGTGTTCAGTGCTTTTTGTGTTAAATGATAAGATATACAGTTTACAGACAGATTCGTGCACAAATTGTATATTGAGATAAGCTTTTGCTTTTCAAGTTTTTCTATAAAGACGTATTTAAAAAACGCAATATTGTGGCTCTCATTAGATTACATTATAGCATTTTATTCGTATTTATTTCGTTATTAAAGTCTTCCATATATAATCGTATCTTTGTGACAAACGGTTACGTTTTTTCCAAGTTCATTAAAGACATCTTGTGAGAATATCGTTAATAGATGACATTATTTAAAAATAATATACTTATTACCTATATAACAACTTATACGTCTGTCACATATATGTATACACATATTAACATAAATTAAAATATAAAATATTTCTATTTCAGATCAAAATATTGCATTTCTGGATCCTAAAGCTAGTGTTTTCCTCCCTAGTATGCTGACTGAAATTATGGGGACCCAAAGGAACAACAGAAAAATAAGAGAGGCAAACTCTCGTTATTCATATTTTGACGAACCAATGTCACATTATCCAGAAGAATCTTATATACCATATCATTACTGGTCATATGGTCCATATGACCGTTCACTGTATGATGAACCTGAACCATCACGTCCACCACCGCCTCCGCCAAATAAGCTTTATTCAGAACATAATGAAAATGATGTCCTTATTAGAGTACCCCGAAAAGGTCCACCACAAAATCGAGGTCCACCAGAAAACAGGGGTCCTCCGTCTAATAGGGGGCCTCCGGCAAATAGAGGACCTCCAGCAAATAGAGGTCCACCTCCCAATAGAGGACCACCACATAACAGAGAGCCCGAACCTACTGATAATGATGATGGAGACTTTGTTTATCCTCCTCCTCCTCCTCCTCCTCCTCCTCTAGAACCTAATGAAGATGATCGCAGGCCAGTGACAAATCACAATAATGTTTACTATTATTATCAGGAAAAAGTAACATCAACATCGCCTATACCTAATTATGCTAATGCAAATAAGAAAAACGGTAATTCGGGAAACAACCAATATTCGTCTGCTGATCGGTTCTTCTTCCAAGCGCGACCAGTCGTGCCAGAAGAATAAAATAATTATTTAACTGCACTGATTAACATTTTTTTTTCATTTAGAACTCTATCATATAAAATGTTCCGTTTTATATATATTCATGTATATTTTATTTTTGATAAACGAAATACATATTCTGTGTTGTATAAAAATAATTCATCATTTCCAAATATTTCATTTTTTATATAAACACATTTTAAACACTAATAAAATTAAAATGATAGTAAAGCGAATTACCCTCACTTACACTTGGCAGTGTTTCTAAGTTATTTTCATCCGACTTTAAAAAGGAGGAGGTTCTCATTTCCGTTGCATGTGTTTTTTTTTATTTTTATTAACTCAGAACCCTCCCTTCATCACCCTCGTTTATGAGCTGATTAAGTTTATTCTTTTTATTTGAAAAAATAACACAATAAATTTGAAAATAAAAATTGACCACAAGTGTAGTAAATAAGAAGTAAAAACGACTGATTATTTTTGAAGCTTATGTAGTAGGCACATACAAATAACAAGGGAGAAAGCAAAAAAGTGAAGTCACAGTCGCTAGCTAGTGAAAATAAACAAGTTTTTAAAAGGTTATCACCGCTTATCAATTTGACCTCCCTCTTAGTTAATGTTCAATATGTAAAGTAATTTAATTTAAATAAACTAAGTTTGCTACATTATACTTACGTCGCAAATAGTCAGTCAGTCAACAGTCAGTAATTATTATGTATACCTTTTATATACTTGTTTTCATTGGAGTTTTTAACATATCCTTGTACGAGGCGCGCCCAAAAATAAATGCAAATTTGAGGTATGTGTAATCATGTAAATGTTAAATTACTTTATCTCTCATATATTTTTTTCTAAAGTAACTCAAATTCAAAACTTAATCACAAAGCACAACACAAGCAAACAGTGAAAATAATCAGTACATATACATAAAATTGAAGTTTCTGTTTTTTATTTCAAATTAAAAGCATTTTATTAAATGCATATAATGCAAGTATATACGTACTTACATCAAAAAAATCCTTTTTTTTTTGTCCGTCTTTCGTCTGTATATGCCCAGCGAAGCGAGCCACGGACGGGGTTGCTAGTAGGACATGACGGCGTAAAAGGATACAACAGGAATTTTTAAATTTGCTCTATATCTTTATATAACCGTTCTTGTATTCTGAGGTTGTTAACTCTGTCAACGTGTCACTGCTGGGCACGGGTTTCCCTTCAGTACGAGAGAATGCGAACTAAAAAGATAACAATAATATGACGTAGGAACATGACACTTTCTATTTATGAGTACTATACCTATTATTCAAGACCTACAGAAAGCTATATTTTTCTATCATATTATTATTTATTATTCGAGTTTCGCAATAAGACATGCACTTTTATGATGTAAATATTATATTTACAGAAATGAACAGCTATACAATTCAAATTATATACCGCTTGACAGTCAGATATATGCTAGTCACTTGGTAAGTCATATTAAGTACATAAATAAATAAATAAATTTGTTGGGACAATATTACAACAGCACCACCTAGTACCGTGCTAAGCTACGTAAGTAATAATACTCACGTTCTCTCTCTTTTATACAATATTTTATTTTACCCTTAAACTCCTCAATATCTGAAAAATAAGTTTTAAATTTTTAAGTGATTCCCACCAACTTCCTCTTCGCTCTCACCAAAACCTAACACTAAAAATTCCTCCACACTCTTCTTCCTTTTATACTCATTCTTTCACTGTCCAATCTGTCCGCCTTTGTAACTCTCTACCCAATATAATTAGACAAGCTGACTCGCTGTCATCATTTAAAAAGTTAATAAAAGAATATTATCTTAACTTGTAATCTTCTATCATATTTCATGTGTTTAATAAGTATGAGTATTTCTTTCTGCATATATATGTATGTATGTATGTGTGTGTGTATGTATGTATGTATGTGAGTATGTATGTATCTATGTGTGTATGTATGTATCTATGTATGTATGTATGTATCTATGTATATATGTATGTATGTTTGTGTGTATGACTATTTACTTGTATATATATCTTTTTTACTCTTTCTCTCTACCCAAAGGTTGCCCTAAAGAGATCGCTCTCTTAGCGATAAGGCCGCCTATTTTGCTTCTTCTACTTAAATTAATTAATAAGTTTTTCATGTAAGTTTAGTGTGCAATAAAGAATATTTGATTTGATTTGATTTCTCATGATTTCATGCTGAAGTCGTGAAAAATACAGTTAGATAAGAACCGATGAAATAAGCGGTTCCAAAATAATTATTGACGATAGATTTTTTTGATTTGTTTATTTGTATACATTTTCAGATACGACAAGGAAATACACCTCAAAGTCAGGGATACGCTGTAGTAGATGAAAATCAAGTTGTGAATATTGGCAATGGTCATAACAGACATAATACTGTTATAATTGATGAAACTTCAAAACGAACATTTGATGGAGGCACAAATGTGGATGGCATTTTTGTAATTAATCCAGCTAAACCCAAAATTCAAGTTGATGGAAGCACATTAGGCAACAGATATGGTACCGATGATATACCACAGTTTTACAACCCTAAATTAAACCAATATTCTCCAAATAACAGAAGAACATCTTTTAAAAATACTGTAGGAATTATAAATAATGATATTGCGAATTCAAATCGTGGATTTAGTGTATCTCATCGAAACCAGATCCTGAACGTTGGTAACGGTGGGGGCAACAGCAACGTTGTTATAATGAATAAAAACTCGTGGCAAAACTTTGTTGGAAGCAACGATGACAGCAATAATCGTGCTACATCTAATACTTATATTAACAATCCAGATTCAAAACAAGTATATACACCAAACTTCAGACAGACAACCGTTACAAATAGCATAGGAAATGAGATTGATAATCATAACCTACTTATAATAAATGACAATGCGAACGAATCTGACCGATCTGCCGTATCAAAACATATTCAATATAGTGATGGTAACCTAAATGTTGGTATTTCAAATTATGCTCATTACGGCCAAAATTGGCCACTTTATAATACAGGAATTACATTAAGAAATCGAGACGCAAATAAAGACACTTTTATTAACGTTGGACATGGAGTAGAAAATAATAATATATTTAATAATATAGTTATTGTTAATGGTAAATCTAGGAATTCAAACTCATCAAGGACTCCAAAAACATAATAAATATGTCACGACAAGATAAACCATTTGTCAATAATTCAAATTACGCAGAATTTAAAAAGTTGACACTTAAAAGAGCACATAATTATGAAAATGCTTGAAACATTAAACTATATTAAAATTTGAACATATAATATTTATTATTTACTATTTTTATTACCTATTTATTTTCTTTGAAAAAAGTTTTTTAAATAAAATAAATGTTATACATCAAAAAAACCTTTTTTTTTTTAATTGTTGTATGTCTGTCTTTCTGTCATTTGTCAATAATTCAAATTACGCAGTATTTAAAAAGTTGCCATATAAAAGAGCACATAATTATGAAAATGCTTGAAACATTAAACTATATTAAAATTTTAGTCCGGGAGGTAGTGTCAAATTTTTACGGTGATTTTGGCATGGACTCTATGAACTTATTTTGATAGTTAGTACTTGTATGAGAACAAAAATAATTGTCAGCTGGCGCGACTCCGGGGCTTTTGGGCTAGAGAAAATATTAACGTAGATGAAAAAAAAAATATCCTTGGACTATTTTGGCAATGATGAATAAGTATAAATAATTTAGTTTATGAATTGTAGATCTTAAAAAAAAGTGTCAGCTATATCATGTACGTGACAAAATATGTTAGCTGATCATGTGAACATGTCAAAAAATCAGAAAAACTTGTAGCATTTTGGCAAAGCTGAAAATTGTATATATTAAAGATTACAATTCAATAATCATAATAATTTATGTCAGCTGGAATTTTAACGAGGCACAACCTGTTAGCTTGACTTTCAAAGTTTGGTTATGAAGTATAATATCAGATCAGCTAACATATTTTGTCACGTACACGATACAGCTGACACTTTTTTTTAAGATCTACAATTCATTAACTAATTATTTATACTTTTTCATCTTTACCAAAATAGTCCAAAAAATTTTTTTTTACTATCAAGTTTCCTGGCATTTTCTCATCTTATGCCCCGGTTTTGGGCCAACTGGCACCTCATTTATTAATAAGCGTTGGAACAACTGACTATACAAAAAAACAAAAGTCATGCCAAAATGATCTGATATTATACTTCATAACCAAACTTTGAAAGTCAAGCTAACAGGTTGTGCCTCGTTGAAATTCCAGCTGACATAAATTATTATGATTATTGAATTATAATCTTTAGTATATACAATTTTCAGCTTTGCCAAAATGCTACAAGTTTTTCTGATTTTTTAACATGTTTACATGATCAGCTAACATATTTTGTCACGTACATGAAACAGCTGACACTTTTTTTAAGATCTACAATTCATCAACTAATTATTTATACTTTTTCATCTTTTCCAAAATAGTCCAAAAAAAATTTTTTTATTGAAGTTTCCTGGCATTTTCTCATCTTATGCCCCGGTTTTGGGCCAACTGATACCTCATTTATTAATAAGCGATGGAACAACTGACTATACAAAAAACCAAAAACCATGCCATAATGATCTGATATACCTAATAACCAAACTTTGAAAGTCAAGCTAACAGGTTGTGCCTTATTAAAATTCCAGCTGACATAAATTATTATGATTATTGAATTATAATCTTCAATATATACAATTTTCAGCTTTGCCAAAATGCTACAAGGTTTTCTGATTTTTTGACATGTTCACATGATCAGCTAACATATTTTGTCACGTACATGATACAGCTGACACTTTTTTTTGAGATCTACAATTCATAAACTAATTATTTATACTTTTTTATCTTTGCCAAAATAGTCCAAGAACATTTTTTTACTATCAAGTTTCCTGGCATTTTCTCATCTTATGCCCCGGTTTTGGGCCAACTGACAATTTGTTTATTAATAAGCGTTGGAACAACTGACTATACAGAAAAACAAAAGCCATGCCAAAATGCTCCGGTCAAATTTGACACTACCTCCCGGACTATTTGAACATATAATATTTATTATTTACTATTTTATTACCTATTTATTTTCTTTTAAAATAGTTTAAAAAAAAACTGTTATACTTCAAAAAACAATTTTTAAAATTTTTGTATGCCTGTCTGTCTTTCTGTCGTTATTAATATGAAGTTAGTCAATTAAATACCCATCTTAAAAATTTATTTTAAACTAGCACGCGGCTTTGCCTTTGAGCGCACTAAAAGTACAAAATATATCTTTTATAAGGTCCACCCTCTTTTATGGGGACTACTCTATAGAACCAGGCACCAGCTATTGTGGTTTCCTGTGAGAATAAAATATGTTACTGTAGTATCTACCTATATATCTTTTAGGTAGTCTGAATATTGACCCTAGTCCCCAAATAAAAACAGGTATTACGAGTGTTTCTTAGAAGATAGATATTTGAAGCTTTAGACTTTTCTACTACCTACCTACTACATAGTTGATGTATCTCATAAATTTAGACACCGCCAGCTTTCTAAAGAAGATTTATTAAAAGCAATTATTTTGTTTTCCTGTGAAAATGAAATATTTTTCTCTTATAAATAGTATCCTCTAAATTTGGTTCAAATCTGTGCTGTACCTTTTGAGTTAAACAAAAAATAAAAAATATTTAATGTACAGATTTTTTCTAAGCTACTGTTTTATTATATATGTATAGACATCTGACATCATTCAGTCAGTTTGTCAACCATCAGTGGTTTATTAAAACTAGTTGAAAGTTTAAAGATAAAAGTTAAAAAAACACAACTCTCCGCCTGCTCCTGTTTCTTGAGTACATAAATCAGCATTATATTAATAAATCAACAGATATTGTGATATAGAGTCGATATTTAACCTGAGCCTATCAGTGGGACGTAAAATAAGGCTGATTACAAATTATCTCTTTAACTATTTAACCTAATTCTATGCTATAAAGGGCATTTCATCTCTATAATTTAAATCTTTTTCATAAAAATAATATACTATAGAGGCAAATACCTACTTGCCATATCCCAGCCTACATTGTGGCGCAAGAATATAGAGCTAACTTTGAAATTGTTACAGTAACTAAGATACACGAGTATATTTATTTTCTACCAGAATTGTTATCAATTTCTGGTATACCTAAACATGAACGTTTTCATGATGTTATAAACAATATATGTTTATTCTTAATAATACAAGCCTGGTACTCTTAGCTTCTTCGTCTTAATATTCCTACGTATTTATATTTAATCTAATGGTATCGTGTTAAGCAAATAATTAGATACATGTTATAATTGACTAATTAACTATTATATTTTTTACAATTTGTCAGCAGATTTTAAATTGATCTATTGTTAAATGATTGATACAATATTTGTTTTCAAGTATTACTAAATATATATTCGTTAAGATATTTTAAATGCAAGTTATCTTCATATTTACGATGTGTGTATATGATTATTATATATATACAATTGAAATTACGTGAAATACTAATAGATTAACAACAAAAAAAACATAACAAAAACAATAGTTTATTCACAAAATCAATCTAAATTTAATAACAAATTGGCATTAGAAATAAGGCTTACACCTTCCATCTGGAGTTCGTTTGTATCCAGTTGCGCATCCAGCGCCGAAATTCTCTCTGCCTTCTTTCTCGGTGGTTGTGGAACCGGTTACTGCAGTAGTCGCAACCTGTGTAGTCGAAGAAACTACAAAAATTACCTTGTCTTCACTATTATTCCTGTCAATATTTTCAGGTTTAACATTGAGATTGTTATTATTCTCATTTGTTGTTCCTTCTGCATTGGTTGCGAGTGTTGGAGATGATACGAAAATCAGTTTACCGTCGTTATTGTCCTCGTTAGTACTATTATATGCTGGGATCTTTTCGTTGTTTTTTGGATGTAAAAATTCTCGTATATCATCATGTACTTTGTGAGCTTTTTCATGAACTGATTCAAGAAATCCTTTAACTAGACCTCCATTAGCGTCCTGTAAACAGAACAGTAAATATATAAAAATACAAAAACTGTGTACAATCTTCATTTTTTTATAATTTTTAATGTCTAAACTTGTGTAAGCTTCTATAGATATCGCAAAACTGAGTAACTTCAATATAAATTAACAGAATGATAACTGTTGGCCTTTTGGCCTTAGGCACATTTACAAAGGCATGTGATACATAAAGTTCCATGAATTATAGATAAAAATAATCTAGAATATTATTAAACAAATGACATTAAAGAAATTATTCAGTGTTCGCAACAGTAACACCAAATGTTTTCATTGTTGAAAAAATATTTTCTGATTACTTTGTTATATGAAGTTAGTTTTTGTGAAATATTACTGTGAATCAAGTCATTAAGTTTAAACGTACTAGAAAAACTTACAGATTATTAAGTTCCTTGGCTACAGGCAATATATTGTTAAAAAGATGAAAAAGTTCTCCATTTCGACACTGTATTATAATAAAAAATCAAAAGTAAATTTCACCAGTAACCATGGCGGGAACTGGGAGGAAAAATTAGAAGTATATTATGTGTGTACTTACCTACTACATTAAAAAGTATTAATATTGATAATAACCATTATTATTTATAACATTGTCTTATTCAACAAGGTCTTATTTTTGATAATATAATTATAAAACAAAACACTGGTATGTACAAACCTTCATAATTTCTGTCTACAATTGCCTATTTGGTCGCGTCTGTACCCTTCTGGACATTCAAGGTCTGGCACTCGTATTATTTGACCAGTAAGTAAATTTTCTGTAGTAGATGATGTTGCTGCTCGTAGCTTATCGTGAAAATTAAAAACAATTCCGCCTTCACTTGTATTTACAGCACTAAGCACAAGCACCGTAATGATGCAAACTATTTTTACGTCCATTTTTATGTATCGTAGGAAGTTAACTGCGCCGCATTTATTACAATACTATTAGTCCATATTATGAAATTAAAAAGGTATTCTGCATATTCCATCTACGTCTCTTTCAGCTCCATCTGGGCACGAAGTCTTTACATTAAACGGTACGTCTATCATACTCTCACGGTCTCGCTTACCTTTCTCTGAATTGTCTACACTTTCACTCGGTTTTTGGGAATGTTCTTGTGAAAACAACTTTATAAAATCTTTCACTGGGTTTGCAAATAAACTTTTCAAATCTTGAACCGAATATGGTTCGGTATCAACGTACAACAGCAATTGGACAATAATATGGATCAAAACTATTTGAGTGAACGGACGCGTCATTATATGAATAGGTTCAGTGTATATCAACCACACGCTTATCTTCGACGACTTCCCGCATACGCGTACTCAGTTATCGTACTACGATTGATTAGGTATATTGAACACTAATACAAAATATTTTTTCCTATGGATCGGAAAAGATAAATAGCCTTACTAAAATTTACGTTGATTCTCGCTCCTTGCTGATCCACCTATATATTATTAAAATAAATATTTGCCGAGTGACTAATAAAATTACATAAAAGTTTTATTTTTCTAATTTTTTTGATAAATTATAGAAATCAATTAAAATAATTGAAATAAGTTCAAAGTGGTTATTGAAGTCCAAACCTATGTAAGGCTCATAACAACCACCACACCTTTTTTTATTACAAATACGGAGTGCTCTCTGTTCATCATTGTAAATTTCTCGTTAGTGAACCTCGCAATACAGACTCGCTTCAGCGATTTCATTCGTTCGGTAGGAAGACGGCTAATTTTCTCGAAATAACTGACCAATTTGTGATTTTAAAACTTTTTTATTTTACCTAACTAGTAAAGCATGTTTAATTTTGTACAATATAGATTTTAATAGGTTTATAAAGTTAATTGCAATTATAGTAAAATTTAAAGCATCCTTTGACGTAATGTCTCCCCTAAACGAAAAATTCGGGGAAACACAGTACGAGCATGACAGCTATTTTGTAATTAAAATGCCCATCGCTTAGTACTTGTAACATGTTAATATTGCTCATATAAAAGTATAAATTATTATCTGATAACGTATTATCTTTAAACTCTAAATATATAAAAAAGGTAAAAGGCAGTGCTAGCCCAGTGGTAACACACTCGCTCGCGAGTGTGTTACGCGGGTTCAAATCGGGGTCTTGTACGTCGAATATTTACATGTGCGAATCATTACTAAGCAATATGATTGACTTAACAGTTACCACTTAACAGTTACCACTTAACACTTACTATGAAAGAAAACATCGTGAGAAAACCTGCATCTCCGTGAGAACTTAGCAAGTTTTCGAAACACATTTGAAGTTCACCAACCCACTGTGTTAAAGCGTCGCGGCCTATGACCAGACCCGTTTCATGCAGTCGACTTTAAAAAAAGACTTTAAAAAGAGCTAAAGACATATTTAATACGAAAGTATTAATAATAGTAGTTTTATAAAAATACATAATTAGTTTGACCGAGACAATGAAAGAAAAAAATATTTTTATAGTTTATTTATTTGAGTTATTCAACTGCTACATAATGTTACCTAATCATTACACACAAAATATGTTTACTAACATCATAATGCTAACAAATATTGTAAACGCAAACATGTATGTCAGTTTGTCGTTTTCAGACAACAACGTTATAGTATCATTTTTGCATAGGCATTGTTTATGACCCAGATTTGGACATAACTTATTATTCTAACTCTACTCTACCTTACTCTAATCTGTTGCAATAAGCTACTGAAGGACGCGGGGTCCTGAACGAGTTTGCTATCGCTAATTTTTAACATTATTACATTAGCTATTCTTTAGAATAAAAAAACTAATTAAAATTATTATTTTTTTGAAAATATTTTTTGCTATTTACGTTTCAATCATCCTTTTTATTCTTCAAATGACTTGATTTTTTATGCTGAAATGAAAAAACATATTAAAAAATAAAATATAGGTATTTGACTGTACTATTAAAAAATGAAGCATATTATTGTGATCAGTCTTAAAAATGCACTAAATCTTTAAGATATGCACATTTTTAACTTACATGATGGTTCGATTTTTCTTCAGAATTCCTGCATTTTTTTATGTTATGATTTTCTTCAGAAGATGATGACGACGAAGATGATGAAGAACTGTCATCATCTTTTCCATTATTCTAAAACATAATATACATTACTACATTTCTTTTTTTTAATTTGCAATAAAATATACGATTTCTTATTAACTATGCCAGCGACTCCAAGGCCCTTGTCTAGCATAAAGTTAACTGAACTAATATAAGAAATACAAAAAAGGTTTACATATAAAAATTAAAATTAAATTTATTTCTCACTCTAATCTTTTTTGGACAATTTATCATCTATAAATTAAAGTAACCTTAAGAGTGAAATAAAAGCGCATGAACCCACAAATATAAAGTAAATATAAAAATAAATCACAAAACTATTTAAATATATGTGTTGGTGTTGCAGTGTCGACTGCAGACAGAAACTTGTAAAGAAAAAAAATCGATGTTTATTGTAATATTAAGAAAAATATAAGTATCTTACCCCGTTACAATTATTGTCATCTTCTTCTGATGAAGATGACGATGATGACGATGAAGATGATGAAGATGACGAGGAAGAAGATGATGATGAAGACTCATTATTGCATTTCTTCTTCTCCTTGCTATTAGTCTTAAGTTAAAATAAGAATGTAGTTAGTAATAACATATATGATGATCTATGTATTGTATATGAATAAACTACCAAGTTTAATATGACGTCCAAAGTTAATTAATATTATTAATATTAGCACGTAATGTACTTAATATTAAGATAAACCTATTTAGTCGGTATATATAAACACAATATAAGAATATTATGTAAAATTAGATTGTTTAACAATATATAAGACAAAATCAATATCAAAACTTTAGATCATTCTCATACTTATTATCTAACTACTAGCCTTTCCCGCGGCTTCGCTCGCGTTCTAAAGGCTTAAAACCAAATAAGTTATTTATTGAAATAAATTGATGCCAAGAGCAATTTTGTTCAAAATTAAGTACTTTTTATGAGTAACTTATTTAATTAGGTAAGGATTAATACCATGTTTATAAAACACCTTCGCAAATAATGCATTGTCTTAAAACAATTTTAATTACTATAAAAAAGGTTATAACGAGTCAACCTTAAAAGATAGACAGACTCTTCTTTGACTTTTTTAGAACTTTCAAAAGAAATATTTTTCTACCGTTTTTGCAATATTTTTAACTTATATTATTTGTTGCGTAATGAAATGTAGCGTTCCTCGATTAACGGACTATCCAACACAAAAAGAATTTTTCAATTCGGACCAATATTTCCTGAGATTAGCGCGTTCAAGCAAGCAAACAAACAAACAAACTCAGCTTTATAATATAAGTATAGATATATTATTCATTATATTATATAGGTATAGATGTGTAAATAATAATCTAATATTTTTTCATTTAATATATGTATCATGTATATGAAAGTAGGTCGCAAGTGATAAGAAGTTCGCAAACTTAAAACTTTGACGTCCTTATTTAAAACAAGTGTAAAATTAATGTAAAGCATTCAATATTAATTTATACCTGTACGGAATTACATGGATAGAAGAAACAGGTTAAATGTAAGTATGACTTTAACACTAAAGGCTTGGTCCCATAATATATATTTTTATTTAAATGGCGGCCACTACAAATGACTGTGAAAATTTCAACTCTCTTTCTATTTCGATTCAAGAGATACAGCCGGTTACCATAGACAGACAGAGAGACGAACGGCGAAGACTTAGTAATAGGGTCGCATTTACATCCTCTAGGTATGAAACTATAAATTAGATCATGATAATAATAATTTAAAAGTGATGTTGTACTAACCTCATTGCTGTCACTTTCGTTGTTACAATGTTTCCTGGAAGAAATTAAAATGTGTTACTAAAATTAGTAAAATCATTATAATCTATCTAGAATAACATTCATAATTTTCAGAATAGATCTAAAAAAAATGTCTTAAAAATCGTAATATTATTAAAATATAACCCTCTAAACTATAACGGTTGATATATTTAGTTGACATAATATTATAGTCGATGAATATCGATATCTCGATGTTTAAGCTAAAACGTTTAATACATCAATTCACTTTAAATTAATATTTATACCAATCAGTTATTATTTAATAATGGAATTACAAAAAAACTAAATAGCCTGTAAAATTTTTATTTTAAGAAGGTTAAATAAATAAACATATATCTAGTAGGAATGACTCTGCTATATCGCTTGTGAATTTTATATAAAAACTTACGATAAATAGGTAAGTCTAGAGCAGTTCTGTTTTTCGTATTATTTTGACTTACCTTGTTGAACATGGTTTTGCTTGTATGAAAGTCGTTACAATTAGTGCAATTAAGAAAATTAATAATAATTTATGCATTTTGAGGTATACACTACCAGAATAATGTATATTTAAATTATAGAAATGGGTATTCAAAAATTATATTTTGTCTAAAGTATATTAATATAATTACATGGAATGCTTCTACATGGAATGCTTTAAAGATTTGTACTGACAGAAAATAATGCCTGATAAGCTAGGCTTATAGTATATATTAAGATGACTCTCTAATTAGGTCAAATAGATAATGTACGAATTTATTGCCAATCAAATCATTATTTATGCACAAAATTTAAACAAACAATTTAATTAGATTATTTATGATAATTAATTATTGCTTACGCAACATGATATCAGATGCTCAGCAAAAAAATTCAAAATATAACAAATAAAAAATATACACGTAAGCAATAACCTTACTTTATCGGAATTACTAAATAAATGCTTCGCCGTTAAGAAAACAAGCTCCTTACACGAATAGAAGGGATTTTAATATCCTTAAGTAGTGATGATACTGGTATTCTCTCCTATAAAAGACTTGCAAAGTAATCCACAGACGGCGGCGAGATATCTCGCGAATCTGCTTGAGTCATCGTATCTCCAAATAAATAGGGTCCGAGGATGTTTTGAAAGGAACGTTTTTATTGAATACAGAATAATGATTATGTAGTAAAAGGGGTTGAATCATTTTAATTTACGAGAATATTTATTTAGTATTAGTAACCGATTACATAAGCCTAAAATTCCTTCAATTCACACTTCTTTAAGCTGGGTGAGCTTATTAAAGTTCAATTAAATACCTATTCCTATTGATTTTTATGTATTTTCTAATGTCGCAAAAATGTTTGCGATATCCACATTACATAATTTCCAAAGAAAAAGTCATTTAAAATGCAATTTAAAGCCCCTAATAGAAACGTTCGCACTAAGAATTGTTGCAAACTGTAATGGGTTCAGGTGAAATTAACGCAGAAAAATAGGAAAAGTTAGAACGAGTTCCCCGCCAAGGTTTTTTCCCATCGCCAAGTAGGGCCGTGATTGTAAACTGCTGAATTTATAATAGCATTTTCGAACTCCACTTCATCTGGAAGTTTAAACTGGCTAGTAATTTAACTTGAAAGTAATACAGATTTCATTGCAGCGTTAAAAGCGTTTATGGAAATCATGTCTTGTTTTGAAGTTATTCATTTAACAGGCAATGGTCCCGTTGGGGATTCTCTTTAACAACATGTTCCCTCTGCCCTAAACTTAAAAAATTAAGAATTGAACTTGTCGAAAGAAATAAAAAGAGCTCAAACGTGTAGGGTTTACTTGTAGCTATAGTTCAAACAAAAATTATTTCAATTCTGTATTATGATATCACATCTACTTTTACGAATAGGTCATTCAGATTCGCTAAGTACTTACATAATAAGTCATAGCGTCCATAGTGAATCCCGAGTCGTCTATTTTATATAAAAACAAACGATAAATAATCAAGTTATTCAGTTTAATTGCAAACCTAATGTAATGATAAAGTTAATAAAAACAAACGGGTCAAGTGTGAAACGTAATCCAAGATTGGTCCCGAAGTTGAGTTGAGCAATGAAATGTTAAGGATGAATAAGTTAATTGGCCTCTGGAGCGTATCGGCGAGGCTCCTGTGGCACAGAGGAATGCATTTAAATTGGATTTTAAGAGTAGAAATCACAGGCGCTCCCGCCTTTCCCAGCCTTGTTAGAGTCAATCTCAAAGTTTACGTAAACGAATAAAGCTCCTCAAACCAACTTTATAGCTATCAATTCGAACATACTTACGAACCACTATTATTGCTTACTGTAAGAAAAATCGGTGTTTCTACGTACTTTCTACTTACTTTACTTCTACTTTCTGTAAATATATGCTGATTATATGTATTATTCTAGGTGTAATCCTTAAATACTTTTTTTAATCAGTTTACTGAATAAGTAACTTTAGCTATAATTGTATAATGCAGTGTAACTCATACCACTATAATTAGTTATTAAGCAGTACATACATACATGCGTTTCGCACTTAATTTGATACTTAAAATATCATTGTTTAATATATTCATATATAATTTTTACAAGTAACTTACCTACGCTTTGTCGCTTAAATATTTCACTTAGTTACCGACTACTTCATTATTTGTATAAATATGAAATTTTCTTTTTCACAACTACCTACTACCTACTAACATGCCCCTAAACTAATTTTACTTTACTTGCAATTCTTTTGTCGACTAACGATATGAAATTACCCTTTTTAAACATAATAATTTTCAATATCTATTGTTTAAAATCAAATGAATAGCTTTGGAGGTAATTTCTATATAGTTACGAGTCTCTGAAACTTGTGAACTGATTCTGAAAAATTCTCATAACTTAAATTAAAGTCAGAAAAAAAATACCGTTCAGATACTTTATCAAGATGCCTGTGCTCTTCACTTACCAGGTAAGTCACAAGTATTTAATAATTGTATTAAAAGCATACAATTGATTTAAAAACCGCCTTAGTCGTTACAATTTTAAAGTGGGTCAAAATAACCCTAAAATGACTATGAAAATTTAAGTTTACAGCCTTCCTTATTAGAAAACAATAACAACGTACATAAAGCAGGCCTCACTCTTGAAGTATAGAGAGAGGTGTAGCATCAGACCAACATTAAAATATCACTGCGGAACTGCCCGTGTCCTAATCAATATGAAAAATAGAGATTAGGTGTAGAAGGATGAAAATTTAGGTTTATAAGTATTTTTTGATGCCAAATCATAAAAAAATTCGTCTAATAAAAATAAAAAATCTGGTGAGAAATCCTATTTTTTATTTCCCTAAGTAACGAGGTGGCCCTTATAACTCAGTGAAATAAAAAATAGCCTACGACCTATTCTCAGACCTACCAAATAGATACAAACAAAATTTTATAAAAATCGGCCAAGCCGTTCCAGGGGAGTTCGATAACATACACTGTGTCACGAGATTTTTATATATAATTTTTTTTTTTTTGTGATCCTTTCTGTAACATGGCAATCTGTCCTAGGACAATAAGCCACTAGGTTGACCAACTTCTAGTCTGTTAGGGTTAGGGTTAATTATTATGAGAGTTTACATATATGTGGCATAGCTCTCATCTCTCTATCTGAATCTATCCTTTAAATTAGGGATGTCATATCTCTTCAGCCTCGTGTGTTGTTGTCCTCCTACTCCACTTAGTGCTAGTGCTAGCTCATTAACGTGTTGCGCAAGTCTTTTCTGATATCTTACACTATGGTGACTTATTTCTTGTTTTACTGTTGGTATATTGAGGTCTAGGTACATGTATTTGTTACTTATACTTTGAGGTATATTAAAAATGTTTCTCAGTGCTTTGTTCTGAAATCTTTCCAAAATGTCTATATTGCTATTGCTTGCTGTGCCCCACAGTTGGATACCGTATGTCCAGATTGGTTTAATGATAGCTTTGTAAACCATCATTTTGCTCTCGTTGCTTAGTTGGGAGTGGCGACCTGTTAGCCAATCTATACTGCGGAGTTTGCTGTCAAGTTGCTTACGCTTGGTCCATATGTGCTTCCGCCAAGTCAATCTTCTGTCCAAATATAGGCCCAAGTATTTTGCATGTTCTTCTTGAGGAATATCTTCGTTGTATAGTTTGACTGGCGGGCATGTTTCGTTTCTGAGTGTAAAAGTTACATGAGCGGACTTACTTTGATTTGCTTTTATTCTCCACCGGTTGAACCATTTCTCCATTTCATTCAGATGAATTTGTAGTTGGGCTGAAGCAGTTATGGGGTTTGCATGAACTGAAAGTACAGCTGTGTCGTCGGCATAGGTCGCAGTTATTACGTCCTCGCTGGTTGGAAGATCGGAAGTGTAAATCAGATAAAGAACCGGTCCCAGAATGCTGCCCTGAGGGACACCAGAGTGTATCTCGAATAGGTCGGAATATTCGCTATTAAATTTAACTTGAAAGCTTCTTCGGTTGAGATAGGATAAGAGTATGTGGTAGAATGAATGCGGAAGAGACTTTTTTAGTTTATATGCTAATCCGTCATGCCAGACCTTGTCAAAGGCTTGACTTATGTCTAAAAAGGCGGCAGAGCAGTACAAACGATTTTCTAGGCATCCACTAATCACATCTACAGTGCGATGTACCTGTTCAATCGTACCGTGTTCCTCTCGGAATCCAAATTGGTGGCTGGGGATTATATTCTTTAAGTGCTTTTTCATTCTGCTTAAAATAACTTTTTCCATTAGCTTACCAATAACCGGTAGAAGGCTTATAGGTCTATACGAGGTCTTTTCTTGCGGTGGTTTGCCTGGTTTCGGCACCATAACGACTTGGGCAATTTTCCATTGTCCTGGAAAGTATTCAAGTCTGATGCAGGCATTGAAGATTTTGACAAGGCTCATGATACCCTTGCGTGGCAGATGTTTCAAGAGAGTAGCGTCGACAAGATCGTAACCTGGTGCTTTTCCTTCCTTGAGGTTTTTTATTTCTCTCAGGATCTCTTTCGGTTTTACGCTTTTTAATGGTAGGCACATTTGCAGAGGTGAATTTAGATACTCTTTTGTTTCTATTGTGTGTTCTCGGTCAGACTCCATAAAAGGATGGAAGACAGCGTTTAGGTGATTAGCGAATACATTGGCTTTCTCTTTATCCGATCTTGCCCAGCCTCCTAAGTTATTTTTGATAGGAGTTATATGAGTTTTAGGTCTCTTTAAGGTCTTAGTTGCTTTCCACAGCGAATAGTTCGAATCTATCGTATGTGATAGTGTAGACAGGTAGTTCCGTAGGTTATTGTTAGTAAATGTTACAATGAGGCTCTTTAATTCTTCTGAACATTTGTTGAATAAAGCTTTGTCTCTTGGGTACCTAGTGTCATGCCAAATTTTCCTCAGTCTTCTTCTTTCTTTTATTTTGTTTTTGATGTTCTTAGGGTATATATTGTGTTTCAGGGGTTTTCCTTTGCTTGCAGGTGTTGCTTGGTGAGCGGCTAAATGAATGGTAATGTTCAATTCCTCGACGGCTTTTTCTAGGTCTTCGGGTGTTAAGATCTTTTTATGTAACTTTATCTCTGTGGATATGACGTTTTGAAATACTTCCCAATCTGTGTTCTTCGTATGGTATAATCGTGTTGGTGGCTCAGTCAGTGTCACTGTTGTATTGATGTTGAGAATCACTGGGGTGTGATCGGAGCTTAGATCGACACACGTTTCCACTTTAGTAAAGTTTCTGTCTACGTTTTTTATTATAAAAAAGTCCAGTAAATCAGGAATCTTGTTTCTATCAGTAGGCCAGTAAGTAGGTTCGCTATTAGAGAGCCATTCAAGATTTATTTTTCTTGCTGCACGTAGAAGTTGCCTACCTCTTGGGTTTGTAAGTCGGGAGCCCCAGTATATATGTTTGGCGTTCCAGTCACCACCACAAATAAATCTGGCACCCATTTTGGAAAAGAAATTTTCAAAGTCTTCTTGAGTAATTGAGTGTCTAGGAGGACAATAGACTGCAGATATTACCGTTTCATTATTGTTATCTGTGAGCTGTATAGAGGTTGCTTGTATTTTTTCTGTGCAAAATTCCTCCAGGGGATAGTGTTTAATGTTTTTTTTGATAATAATAGCTGTTCCTCCATGGCTGTTTCCTGATGGATGGTTTGTTGAGTGAACAATATAGTTTTTGAATACTATGTGAGATTTAGCTGTGAACCTTGTTTCTGATATTAGGGCTATATCTATCAACTCTGTTTGGAGGAAGGCTTCTAATTCTTGACGTCTTTCCGTCAAGCCGTTGGCGTTCCAAGTAATTACTCGGAGGTTGCATCCAATCATTTTTTGGAAAGACTGCTGACTAGCTGGACAATGCTGCTTAACATTTTGTCCATCATATTTTCCATTACAGCCATCATTGTCTGTTGTACCTTTTCTAGCATGGTTTCCAGTATCTGCGTTATGCTGTGGATGTCCGTGGCGCTTTCCACCTGTTTTTCTCTTTTAGCTTGTGCCTTAATTGCTTCTGCATATGTCTTATTTCTGTTGTGTCCTGGAGTGTTTTTTGTTACTATCCTTTCGACTCCTTCAGCTGATTTGGACGCCTGTTGATTTTCTTTGGTCTTAGTTGTAACTTTTAAGATTTTTTCTTTGTATTGTTTGTAGGTTTTACAACCCCTGTAGCTAGCAGGGTGTTTCTCCAGGCAGTTCGCACAGGTGGCATCTGTATCTGGTCTTTTTTTGCAGGTCGTGGTAGAATGCTCTTCTCCGCACTTGACGCATCTAAAGGGTCTATAACATTGATTTTTAGTATGGCCAAATCTCTGGCATCTTTTACATTGGAGAATTTCCTTGCTCTTCTTTTTGTATGGAGCTTCAAATGAAACTTTTAAGTTTTTTATATATTTCACATTAAAGATTTCCTTATTATTGTGATTTGGCTCTAAGTCAACATAAAACATTGGTAGAGGGTCTTTCGAAGTTCGGTGTAGAACGTTGACAACCTGTCTGACCTCGTGTCCCATACTAGTCAGTTCGTTTCTTATTTCTTTCGTGTCTTCCGAAAAGTGGAGGCCACGTAGTATGACTCTATAGGCTCTTTCACTTTTAAGCTGATAGGTGTAGTGTGATATATTATTGGAAATGAAATTTTCTCTTATGCACTTGTAGGTTTGAATATCTTTAGGCATTATCTTGATAACATGACCTGATTTGAGAGTGGTCATGGTATATAAAGAAGATTCCACAAATTTATTTAATGCATCTTTCAATGATGTAACGTTTAATACTCCTGTCACAAAGATAGGTTCTGGCTTTGGTACGAATTCTTTCTTTGATTTGTTTTCGTTTTGATGTTGCTCGTTTTCTAGTATTTCAAAACTATTATGCGTAGGTATTGCTATCTCTGGCCTATTTCTTTTGTTCTTATTGGTCTCATTATGTATTGGACTTGTTTCTTTTCTTTTAACTCTCCTAAATGGAGTTTTATCTTTTTGCCAGTTACTTTTCTCATTATTCTCATACTCTGTTCTATTCGACGATGTATCTGTTAAAGTTACTTTATCTCCTTCATTATTTTTTGTTGTACTTTGTTCGTCAAATATGTTCGAAGGGTTTGATGGTGTTGACATAGTTCTTTGTCTTGTAAACACGTTTTTGTGTAACGTAAGCTGTATCATGTTGTTTGAGTTGGGTTTTGGTTTTGTTTGTATTTCATTCATCATTTTGGTCCCACGAGTAAGGCCGATAATAAGGTCGCCTGAGGGGTGACGCCTATTCCCCCAGGAAGGCTCATACAACGACGTTTGCCAGGTCCGTCGAGGTTGGCGCTAGTGACTTGCCTCCCGCAAGCCATGCATCCTATCGGCGCGTGTCCCACCTTAGGATTGGGGTAACTTTTTATGGAGGTTTTCTACCTCATGGTCCGGGCAGTAAAGTCAAGACCCCCGATTCCGTAAGACATGACTACAGAGTTGCGGGTTATGAAGGTCATTTCCTACCTTCAACAGATCGGGCTGGTTAGGCCGTCATTTTCGGGTTAGTTAACCGTCGCCCGATGCTCGACGTTGACCTTTTACAGCTGGCTAGGTCTCTTCTCTTCAGCCAACCCTATACCTCATATGGGTTAGGGACCATCAGCGGCAAGATGTTAAATTACACGTACAAATACTATACTGTATGGATACTCACACATAAGTTAAAACATGTACACACAGACACATACATACATACATACATACATACATACACACATATAAACGAGCAATTTAAATAAGGTGCGACACTATGATAATATAAGTATGCTATAATACAAGGATAAAATAGATATTATACATATATAAATATATATAGGTGACTCATAGGATGTATAAATAGGTCTTAACTAGCAATATACTTAAATGAGTGAGTATAAAATATAATAAATAAATGATAAAGCATAAAGCACAAAGCGCTCGGTGGTTTCTGTTGTGTCTATTTCCTAGTGAACTAGACCAAGTAACAGGGCTGGCAACCTCGTGAAGGATAGTCCACCGAACTTGCCTTGAGGATCTTCGCGACTAAAGCGTCACTCTCCCTCAAGACCAACGCCCCCCTACCATCTCTGAAGGAGACAGTAGGGTAGGCCTGCGCCTATACTACCATGCAAAGCATGCCGTACGGGAACCGTGAAAGCATAGATCCAGGCCCGCCCCCTATATATTATATTTATATATAATGAAGAAACACTAGTTTCAACAAACATTAACAAAGATTTAGGATATAATAGTACTATATTACCGAAGTAAGTTATTATAATAATTGATCCATTTTTAAAATCAATCGTAGTATAATCTTCCACAAACCCTTATTTCTAAAAGGTGATTTAGAATCATTTATTTTATGCTCGCTATCGTTGAAACAAAAATTTTACGTTACACATTTACTAACCTTACAAAAACCATCCACTTAAGTTGAATAATGATGTGTGCGAAAAAGGGATCCAACTAATGAGCCGGCAAAATACCGGCCCACAGTACAATCTTAGGAAAACCACTTCTAAACTCAAAATGTGATAAATTTAAAAAAGGCCTTGTACGGAATTTTTGTAGATACTTATAAGAAACATATAAATTTAAAAATTAAAACAAAAAATCCTCTATTTCCTAATTTTACCAATTAATATATAAATATGTTTTTTAATTAATAAAGTTAAATATCGTTACGGTATTATACCGTACCAAGTTACCATTCCTATAATAATAAGTATAATATATTTATATTACATTAGTTTTATAAATACATGCGTTGTGAATGAAGACCAACCATTTTATATAACTTAATATAATCTTACTTAAAGTATTGGGCTAAATTTACTTTCAAAATGTAGAGATTAGTGCTTTCCTTCAGAATTAGTTTTTAACAGCTTCTATCACTCTTACCTCAATCCACAAATGCAAGCTCTTTTGAAAGTAGTTACTGTTTTAAATCCACAGTACACTATCGAGCGAGAACCCTTTTTCTTTCAACATAAAAAGAAATCTACATCACTTTCATCATAATCACCCACTCGCTATAATACTCGATCTCAATCTCGAATCTCGGCTGTAAGAGAAAAACAAGGGAAATTGAAAGTTCATTCAAATTTAGTATTCTCCAAATATCATGTTCAATAGATAGCTATTTTGAAATGGCAGACAGAAATTACCTATATTAAAAATTATATAAATATTATAGAATTACACCTTCAAGTAATAAATGTAAGTATAAGACAGGTCGGTAGTTGCGGTTCGTAGCCCCGTGCAAAGGAAACTGTTTTCTTTACGAGCTATTCCACCGAGCCAATATTTCTTCGCGACAGTACGCGCCACCATAAAATAAAACGAAAAATTCCAACGTAATGCCTTCAGCCGCTATGAAAATCATAAGAGGCAAGATTTTATGAGTATCGCTACGGACAATACGCTTCCGCAGGTGATTAATATAATAGAAACAGTATGTCTCTTTAACAATAAATTTGGGGATTGAAAATAATGAGGTAAAAAGTAAGGTAAAAAACTAAGGTAATAATAAATTTCCTTCATCGCTTGTAACGTATATCATCTAATGTAAACATTCTTCACTGTTAGTTGAAAATAGAGCAATCCTCCGAGTACAATCAATTTCCTCTTGTGTGCGGTAGGTATTACATGTTAATGTGAGTGGCAGATTTTCTGAAACTATAATTATGAGGCAGCTCGGAAGCAGAGAGTGCACTCGTAATGTCGTATACTCGAGTCTCGCTCGTACGACAAATGCTTGACAAAATACTCTGCCAATTGTGTTGAAGCACCGCCCTCAATTGTTCGAGATGAAAAATGGCCTATTCGGATTGTTCGCAAACAAATGCGTGCCGTGCGGGTCATTACGCTTTGTTTTAGAAGTAAGTACTACAAAAAATTCATAGGGAAAAGCTGAAATTTTCGCTTCCTCTCTCTTAAACTACGAGTTTCCCGGCACAATTTAAAGTACGCCCAATTGTTCATTCAACAAATGTAATTTTTTATTTACCTTAATAGAAAACCGCCTTCAAAAACATTTTTTTGTTTCTGAAAGACATTGCATCGTCGAGCCAGAGATATGAAATGAGAATTCATGAAAAAGGACGGAAAAGCAAAAGATATGAATGGTCGTCAGAGATCATAGTAGACGAGATTTCACAATCCAACATCCAATTGAAGTGAAAAGATTGTTATAGAGCTCGAAAAGACTCGAACAGAACACAAGGTTGAAGCGATAATAACAATGTCGCCGCTTCCTCAATTTAACTTCAGCAATATTTCTTGTCGGATTGGTTGTCAATAAAAACTTATATGCCACCAAGATGCATTATTTAGTATGTTAGTAAGGTAAATAATTGTATGTACTCGTATCGAAACATATACAAAAATATATAAACATATAGAGTCAATTATAGATAATAATTGATTTTTATCGATACAAAGGTCAAATTTAGCGTTTTTAGAACTTTTGTTTGCTTAGAAAAAATCTGATCTCAGCCTTGTCTTTAAAATGGACCTAGGGAAGAACCCGAGCAAAGCAAGGATGTGTCACTAGTGCGATATAAAACTATTTCACACTTGCCATTACCAGTCTACTTTTAAAGATATAAAGATAAGTATATTATGTTTATATTCAAAAGTTATACCAATTATTTATATGAGACAATGAATATAAAACAAACAAAATTTTTCTATTACGATAATTGTTAATGTAGCTTGTAATATTTAGTTTTCGTATCAATGTGAGTATAATATATTGCAAAACAGATTTTAAACTCATCACATTAAAGTTACTGCGAGATGAATAGCCATTAATTAATTAAGCTGAGCCCTTCGCGATTACACCCTGAGGATCCATTACTTAATTAACATAACTCATGCACCGAACTGATACAACTTTTCAGTATCGTAGATTTGGTCTAAAAAGTTACTCAACTACTAATTTAATTATTTTAAATTATATTTTTCATTCAAAAATATAAAATAATGATGATAATAATATTATTATTTAAATGTTTCCCTTATCCGTTTCAATCATTCATTTCACATATCATTTCAATATATTTGTAGAATATAATTATATTATTAGAAAAGAACAGAGAAAATAATTTAAATCATTGTAATTCAACCATAAAAGTCCCAAAAAAAATTGGCTTCTACATAATCTGAAGTCATCAAATATAAATTAGATTATTACTCAAAGAGCCCGTGGATTAATAGCTATTGGTAAATAAACGCGAACGTTGATCACAAACCACATCGTATTGTACATGAGCAGTAAAACGTTCAACGACCTTCTACGCACATTTAGAATTTTATTTTACCTGAAAGCTCACTGGGTTGGCATTATTCAAAGCAGACTTTACTAATGCATTTTATGGGCCTGGGCGATATTTACGAGGCCCAGGTGAACGCGAACAAAGCTACGCAACTCATGGAGTGTTGATTTTATTATCAATTCTATATACTTTGGCAAATATGATATATTACATAAATTAAATGCGTTGCAAATAAAATAACAAATAATTACAATCCATAAACTACGTATAAACGTAAATATGATACTTTTTTAGGTTTACGCGAATACTTGACATTATAAATGAAACTATCTTTTCGGATTTTGTCGCGGATTTATTTAGATTTTTGGTTCCCGCTGTTTCGAATGCTTTACAGCAATTATGGTCACGAGAGAGACTAAGTAACTATGATATCGATAGAAAGGCATGATGTTTAACTTTGTGATTTCTAGACACTAAATTGGATAATAGTTTTTTTTTTATATTTTGCTACTTCTTCAAATTGAAATAGAAGTTGACTAAGTACTACCTGAGGGAAGACAAGTCTCCAGAAACACTATAACAGGGTAAGCCTAAGTGATTAACAAAAAGCTGTATGACCATTTTACTTTTTAGCTTGAAAATATGTCATTCATTCAGTAGTACAAAGTATAGGTACATTTTAAAATATTGTTGCGTGATAGGGTTCGAACGATTTGGAGAGGAAGACCTGCTGACTCTTTCAGAGACTTTATTCACTAGCACTAGGTCCGACACAAAGCACTAGGTTCAAACACTGGGTACAAACACTAGGTACTAGGTACAAACACTAGGTACTAGGTACAAACACTAAACAACTAGGTACACTCACTAAGCACTAACGATGTCCGAGGTCGTAGCCAATGTCGTAGGTTTCCACTGGTATCACTTTTGATCACTAGTCTTCACTGCGAAGTCGCTTCGTCGATCGCTCAAACTGAACTGTACCCGCTCGGCCACCCGCGGCCTATTTATACCGGCTGAGTCTAGTCCCAGACCATTCTGGAACATTCGCGCGTGTACTCGATTTTCGAGTTTATTCCTCTATATAGCTCCTCTAGCGCCATCTAGTATTGAGTGGAGGTTTCACGTTCTGTACAGCACACAAAGTGGTTCCTTCGCTCCACACTAGATGGCGCAAGCTCCTTTACTCGTGTATTCGTAACACTACTCCCCTCTTAGAGATGCTCGTCCCGAGCATCGTTGTTACTGCCATGGTAACGCGCCAGACGGTCTATGTGTACCACTTTGAATGTCCCTCTTGGTTGCTTTTGAATCCTATAAGTCACATCATTCATTCGGGTAACCACTTTGTATGGACCGTCCCACTTGGTCTGCAACTTTGGAGATTTCCCTTTCCGGCGGATTGGGTTATGCAGCCACACCAGTGACCCTTCCTCGAATCCTCTCGTGTTCGATTTCCGGTCGTATCTGGTTTTCATGTTCTCACTTGACTGTAACCCATTTTCCCGAACCAACGCGTGTATATAGCGCATTTTCTCCCTTAAATTGCTGACATAGTCTTGTACGGTCTCTGTTCCCTCCGGTGACCCTCCTGTCAATAGGTCTACTGGTATTCGTAGTTCTCTACCGTAATTGACATACGCCGGGGTAGCTTTTATGCTCTCATGCTCGGCGGTTCGATACGACAGAAGGAAGAGTGGTATATACTTGTCCCAATCCTTTTGTTTGTCGTCTACCAATTTCGCCAAATGCCTCTCAAGAGTCTGGTTAAATCTCTCAACCATTCCATCGGACTGTGGGTGGTACGCGGTGGTCCTCGTCTTATGCATGCCCAAAATTCTGCACACTTCCTGGAACACTTGCGATTCGAAGTTCCTGCCCTGATCAGAATGGATTTCTAGAGGCACACCAAAGCGACATATCACTTCTTCGACTAGCTTAGAAGCGACTGTTGTAGCTTCTTGGTTTGGTATGGCGAACACTTCGGGCCATTTGGTGAAGTAGTCAATGACGACCATAAAATACTTATTTCCTGATTCCGTTACAGGAAATGGCCCGGCTACGTCAACTGCAATTCGTTCCCATGGTGCACCGACGTTATACAGCTGCAGCTTCCCACGGCTCCTGGTCTGTGGTCCTTTTACAGCAGCGCAAGTAGTACATTTGCGACACCAATCCTGTACATCATCTCGACAATGCAACCAGTAGAATCGTTCTCGCACTTTTGTTAACGTCCTCTTGACACCTAGATGACCTCCTGATACGCCATCATGTACTTCACGGAGAACATCTGGTACTCTCGATCTTGGGACAATTATCTGAAGATGGTACTCTCTGCCGTTAGTCTTCTCCCATTTCCGGTAGAGTATTCCGTTTTGAAGTATCAGACTGTCCCATTGCGCCCAGTACGACTTAGTGACAGCGCCAGTGGGCGCAACCTCACTCCAGATTGGTTTTACTTCACCCCGTTTCTTCCATGTGATGATGTGCCGAAGGTCGTCATCTGTTTCTTGAGCCTCCCTCATAGCATCATTCTCCCAGAGACCCAAAGGACTTGTTCTCGTTAGCTTTAATGTTACTTCATTAGATTCCTGCTTAACACAATGTTTGCAGTCTTCCGAACACGGCCTTCGTGAGAGTACGTCAGCGTTCCCATGCATCTTTCCGCAACGTGCCTGGGAGATAACGGTTATCGGGGCTTCCTCCGCATCAGCCAGTACTCGCCCCATAGTCCTGGCTTTTCCCTGATCCCGGGCAGGGGACGAATCCCCTTGCTTCTTCAGCTCCTCTATTTGATCCTCGATCCTTTTCATCTTTGCCAGATGGGTCTCCTTCTGCGGGCAGTTGAGCTGAAGATGCCCCCTCTCGCCGCACTTGTAGCACATGACTCCATACCTTCTCTTCGTAGGAGCCTTAACCTGCTTGGCTTCCTCAGAGACCTCACGGACCTTATGGGTCTGCCGTACGTCATGGCGAACAGCCTCGACCTCCAAAGCATGCGCCAATGCTTCCTTTAGCGACGTATGGTGACGAAGCCTCACTGCAGCTCTGACCTCCAGGTCTTTGATTCCGTCGACAAATGCTTGAACAATGTTCGTGTCTACCGTCTTGGTGTCGGCTCCTGGGTGTGCCTTCCTGACGAGTTTTTCAATTTCCAGCGCCCAATGTTGAAGTCCTTCTCCTGAGCGTTGGACTCTGTCACGCAGTTGGGCACGGAACACGTGTTCCAGGTGTCGCTCCCCGTATCTGGATTCAAGTGCCTCCATCAGGTCTTGGAACCCATTTCCTGTATGTGGTAGTGCTTCCAAGACAGACAAGGCTTGCCCTCTGAGCGCCACAGTGAGAGCGGTCAGACATTGTTCTTCCGTCCATCCATTGGCAGTGGCAACAGTCTGGAATTGCTGACGATAAGCGTTCCACGAAGTAGTGCCGTCGTATGGCGGCACTTTCACTCTTGGTCCTTGCGCCCCTCCGGTAGTTCCACTAGACATCGCAACTCCCGTGGTTTCAAGGCGCACTACTTTCTTTTGTAGTTCAGCGAGACCGGTTTTCACATTTTCGACATCCAATCCTAACCCGGTAACTCGTTCTTCCACTTCGTCGACATCTTTTCGAAGCTTACCCACCGTGTCACTAACCTCTTGTATAGCCAAAAGCGCTTTTTGTTGGAGGTCTTTTTGTTGCTCTTGTGATTCTTGCAAAGCCTTTTGTGATTCTTTCATTACCTCTTGTGATTCTTTCATTTCCTTCATTAATTCAAATAAACTTCCTAATTGAAGTGCCACTTGAGGGTCTGTAGAAGCTACGGTGCCGCTGATGGGCGTGGCCTGTCCGGTGGGCGTGGCAAGGTGGGTGGAGCAAGTGGGCGGGGACTGAGTCAAAGTGGGCGGAGCCTGAGCCAAAGTGGGCGGAGCCTGAGCCAAAGTGGGCGGAGCCTGAGCCAAAGTGGGCGAAGCCTGAGCCAAAGTGGGCGGAGCCTGAGCCAAAGTGGGAGGGGCCTGAGGGGCGTGGTCAGTGGGCGGGGCCTGGTAGGCGGGGCCAGTGGGCGGGGCCTGAGGGGCGTGGCCAGTGGGCGGGGCCTGGTAGGCGTGGCCAGTGGGCGGTGCTTGGCCCCCAGTGGCAGCCGCAGCTCGTTGTGTCCTCGTCCTGACCCCCTCCTTGGGGTTCTCTCTCGGAGTCAATGGCATCTCCAAATCCCACTTCTGACACCAGTTGTTGCGTGATAGGGTTCGAACGATTTGGAGAGGAAGACCTGCTGACTCTTTCAGAGACTTTATTCACTAGCACTAGGTCCGACACAAAGCACTAGGTTCAAACACTGGGTACAAACACTAGGTACTAGGTACAAACACTAGGTACTAGGTACAAACACTAAACAACTAGGTACACTCACTAAGCACTAACGATGTCCGAGGTCGTAGCCAATGTCGTAGGTTTCCACTGGTATCACTTTTGATCACTAGTCTTCACTGCGAAGTCGCTTCGTCGATCGCTCAAACTGAACTGTACCCGCTCGGCCACCCGCGGCCTATTTATACCGGCTGAGTCTAGTCCCAGACCATTCTGGAACATTCGCGCGTGTACTCGATTTTCGAGTTTATTCCTCTATATAGCTCCTCTAGCGCCATCTAGTATTGAGTGGAGGTTTCACGTTCTGTACAGCACACAAAGTGGTTCCTTCGCTCCACACTAGATGGCGCAAGCTCCTTTACTCGTGTATTCGTAACACTATGGTTGTTATACATTACATTAAACTTAAAGCTTACATATTAACCAGAGTAAATTAAACTGTATTTATAGTATAGCAAGTAAATACCGATTTAAAATAACATAGCAATAACTGTATTTAATAGATTTAATGTAGTTTTTTTAGAATGATTGCCAGGATTTTTGCTCAGTTTCTATTTATGTTTTAACTCTGAAAATGAACGAACGATCGACTTTCTTTTGTGTTATTGAAATATAATTATATTATATACCTATATGATACGAAATAAATTATATTATATTTTGTTGTATTATTTATTGTTTAAATTTAATAACTTATCACTTCCGTGTTGATAATGCCTCAGTGCACAAAAAGGTAAATAATTATCATTAGATACTATATTTCATCATAATATGCTTACGGCTATCTTACTACGAGTATGCACATATATGCGAAATAAATATATTTTTATTTTATAACGTGTGTTACATAATATGTGCTACCTTTTTTAAATGCATTTACACATATCACCTGTATAGAACAGGTTATTCCCCCCACCGGTTATAAAATCCAATACTACCCGTAGTTTACGCACCCTACAACCCCGACTCGCCTATAGCATGTCTACCGAAGCAGACAATCCAGCCACGTGAAGAGTTGGATGCTCCAAAGTTTCCTCTGCTATCAGAGAAATACTCCACCCCATAATGGGGTCCTACCGGCCATCAACAAGCAGGGACTGTGAGACTCCTACTTACGAAAACCCACAGTGAAACCCTTCGCCACTGTGCATTTAATTTTACAGGAACGCTTGCGCACACACACGACACTCCTTGTGGACGGCTCGAACCACACGGGCCGCCTTATCTAAATCAGGATGCCCACGATTCACATAGCGTCCTGACCGTCCAGATGACCTGCAGAGATAGAGATCAACGTGAAGCCGCCGCCTTAATCAGAGCAGTGCTTGCAACCCGCATGGCACACCGTTCACTGAAGTAGGCCAACTACTAGTGTGTTTCTTAGCATCGCGCCTAGCCGGACTACCAGACGCTTAGTCGTAAGTACTTGTAACTAACCGACAGCTACGAACCAATATACCTACGAAACATTACTGACTGACAACTTAACTACGCTTCGCATAAATGCTACCATAGGACAATTTTAAAAAGTAAAAAAAATTGAGTCTTTACCGTAAAAGATATAAACCAACATGACACACAAACCGGACCGGACAAATTTGACCTTCCGTTCTACAAACAAGATACCCCTGTCGTTGTCCCGTCATCTTGAAAATACTGTGATAAAATAAAATAGTATTAGTTTCTCCATAAATACAATATTTAATTATTCGGTCCTAGAAGTAACTTTTCGTCTAAATAAATAATATACAGGTAAATCAATGATGTCCAATTAGAACTGTAATTTCATTAAATCAATTCGTATAATTAATTCTATTAGCCATGTCAACTATTATGCAAAGCAAAATAATTCGTTTATGAAATTATATTTAAATAATGTATTGTTAATAAAATAAAATATGATAAATTGTGAAGATATATTCGGGCTCAGATTTCGCAGGTATATATATGATTGAAAAAAAATTTAGAAAAAATATTTAATGTACAATCCGAATCAACATACACTTTTTACTGCAAGAAAAATCCGAAAACATAGTTTTGTTTTTATAAATTATTTAATATTATTTATTTACTTTCTTTATCCAATTTTACCACCATTTTCAACACACTAATTGCTTGTTATCTTTCTTTTGGCACCCAAGCTTTAAGAAGCCATTCTATAATCCCAGTATTAAGAATTATGCGTGGAGAGGGATTTGTAACGTGTTTTCTCCCATTTTCACAGGGCACTCGGTCGCAGCCGCTTTCCTCGGGGATTCCATTGCGAAAAACCTCCATAAATATTTCTTACAGTATTTGTATCTTCCTTGGAGGATCGTTAGCAGTGTTTTCTTTTTTTCTCGAACTGCTATACATCTGCGCCGATAAATAAAGGTACATAGGTATAAATATCATTATATCGGTTTAAAGAGTAGAAATCTTATGTAATTTGTATTCATAAAAAACCTAATTGCACTCTTTTCCTTTGTCACTTATTCTCATACAAAAAAAACTAATCATGTATGCACCTGAGCTGAATTTGGTATATCTACGAGTATTATATAACACTCCCACCACCATCATTCATCATGTCGTACGTTGATGGAACTACAACAGAAACTCTCAATTTTAATTATAGTATTATATGGATGCACAGAATACCTTTTTTGTTTTTTTTTTATATTTTAACATAAACCAAAAAATAAGCAATTTATATATAAGTAAAATTCGAAGGTAAAAATAGAATTTAGAAGAATTTTTTAGTTAAGTGAAAGTTTCGAAAATATCGATTAGAAACTAATTGGCCATTTACACCTTTCAGTTTTATGACTGGCAAGCATCTGGCTCCAGATTGCTTATGTTTTATGCTTACTTAGAAACTTCGTTAATATCACTGGTGCGAGAGTAGAAATGGAATAAATAATTAAATCGAGGAATTTGCCCTGATTAAGATCTTTAGAAACGTAGCCTGACCTGATTCCATTAGTTGATTAACTGCTATCTATCAATACCTGCATTTGTACATAACATATTACCTTAAGAATGTATCTAATTTATTAACAGCATCCTTAACTGAAAACAAATTTATTTTTACGGAACTATAATTATTTTTCTGAAATAAAAGAAACCTTAGTTACTTATTATAAAATCAGCTATCTACCAGTAAAAGTCGCGTTAAAATCGGTCCAGCCGTTCGGGAGATTAGCCACAATAAACAGATAACCAGAAAGAAAACATACAAACAAAATAAAACTTGTGTTTTCCTTATTAATATATTATTTCATATGTGTTTTTGTTTGAAAAAAATCTGTTATTTAACATTACAAATGGACATTTTAGTTTAATTTATCTGTATGTATAGATTATGATTATGTTTTAAAAAACGTAACTACAAAACAAGTAAAATCGAATAATGTTTAGCTAAAAGCAGATTCATGTAAGATAGTACTTAAGGGATTTTATGTAACCGCAACCCGAGGTCAATGAAAAGGGCTGACCATAAAGAGATTCTCGATATGTCTTTCTATATCACAATACTACACACGCTTGAGTTGACCCCTTTGAAAAATAAAACTTCATTTCAACTTGTGAAAACTCCATTGTAAATTGTTTACTTTAATACTCGTTTTCTTAAGGAAAAAGAAGACTAACAATATAGTACAGCTTTCTCCGCTTGCCGCCTATAACGCATGCATGTAGTGGTATCCACTTTAGCATCTCAGTTTATCAGAAAGAAACTTTTGAGAATAGGTATATTTATTTATATAGTAATAAATACTAAATTGTATTATCTTCTTGTACGATAAACTACATCAAGACACCATAAATGTTGGTTCATTGCCATATAAAAAAATTAAAAACTTCGATAAGTACTTCGTGGTCAAATATTTTCTTTTTAATTCTGAACAGCACAGAACAACGTAATGTCCAGTAAGTTAGTATATTATAAAAGGTAAATATATCCAAAATTCTACCAGCCATTTGTGAAATACATTTTAGCGGAAATTATTAGCTACTTACTGTTACAAAAATTATATTACAGTTTTTTTCAAACAACATGTTTTTTTATTCTTCAAAAAATCTGAAAGCAATCACAGTATTTTCAAGGTGTGCTATCGTCCGTTAAAAATATTATTGTATTGTTTGTAACGCCACAAACATTCCGTATAGCATAAAATATGTATTAATAAACATTTTATATTTAAAATACTGTAAAGATATCAGAGCTAGACTCGGGCATATTTAAGGCTAAAGAGACTATTGCAAAACTCTTACTGCAACGATGTACTTACTTAAAAATATCCGAATATGATTAATCGCGAACACTATTCAGCTGATTTAATTCAATGGCCCCTTCATTTATGTATGTAGGTACCCCGATGGAACTTACAGTTTAAAGTAATAATAATATCTATAAAAAGTTAATAAACTCTACACAGTATACTCACAGGCTTACAAAAATAGTAAAATTTATAAGCCATAGCTTTGATTATATACATGATCTAAGGTTTTATACTATTCAAAATCAATTGTTTTCACTCATAATTAGACTCTTTTCCATAGTATAGGTAAATGGATATACCTAGTAGGTACGTATGGATGTACTGTGGTTTTAAAATGTATAATATTTACTTTACTAAATAGATTATTACTTTTGAATAGGATTGAAAGGACGTCAAACCAACCGACCTTGATCTATTGGGTTTTCGGATATCATCACATAGTTACATGTATACATACATGTTTGGGTAAATGCATTTTTCAAGATTAAAAAAAAGGATTGAAAGGCCCTATGTAAGTTATTCAGAGTGCGACTCACGCGGCCTACTCATCCCTAAATCAAACTCGCCACTCGCTATTCGCTTATGCATTATATAATTTTATTTGTGCGAGTCCGTTACGTTGAATAGGTAATAAACTATGGCAGGTGAAACGTTTTGCGTCCACGTCCGAATGCGAGCAGAATTTGAATCGTATACAAATACTTGTTTAACACGGATTTGCTATCTGCAATGTTATTATTGTAAGCATACGTATGCCTGGTATAACTTCATGAATATACGACGTAGAGAAATTAATTTAACATATTTATACAATGTCCCTTACTATATTTTGGTTTTTATATTACCTCTGAATATTGGGT
Organism: Boloria selene; assembly: GCA_905231865.2. Taxonomy (NCBI): domain Eukaryota; kingdom Metazoa; phylum Arthropoda; class Insecta; order Lepidoptera; family Nymphalidae; genus Boloria; species Boloria selene. The sequence continues at coordinate 8,416,445 of HG993137.1, read as the reverse complement.
GGTGGTTTGAAATACTTAATAATTTTAAAGATGGGAGTAAATTGAAGAAAATTACTAGATTGTAGTTCAACATCCTCTATTATATTATGTACTAATCTATGAATTTTATGTTAAGTTTTTTTTACTAAGTAAAAGATATTACTCTTAAATAAGAATAACACAAAATTAACGCTTTCATCGTATTTTAGAATAGTGTTCAAAGATTGAACATTTGTTCCGACTTTATATTATCTATAGCTTTAAGTGGTTAGTTTTCTAGAGGTCTCTTCATCTTGACGCGCGACAGAGCAGAAAATTCACTCCAACCCTCATTCCACACGTGGGTGCCTACACCTCGACCCCAACCGCCAAGGAATTCTTAGTTATTTATTTAATTGTTTACAAATTTTAACTGTAGTAGGTAGCCCACTAAAAACGCGCTCGCTTGGATAACCGATAAAGTGATGCGGGTTCAAATCCGGTTCTCGCGCCTCTGATATTTTCATGTGCGAATCATTTCTAACATGATTGCCGCTTCACTCTCTTTTTCTTTTATTGAGGAAACCTGCATGTCTGAGAGAACCTAGCAAGTTTTCCAAAGACATGTAAAGTCCGCCAGCCCGCACTAAGCCAGCGTGGTGGACTATGGCCTGATCTCTCTCGTATATTGAAGGGAGGCACATGCCTAGCAGTAGGACGTTATAAAGGGCTGAATACTAATTTATGCTTCGTTTAGAGAACAACAACGTATATAAGGTACAACATAGTTACATTAGATGCTCGTAAGTAAGGATAAATATAGGTACATATTTTTACGAAATATAAAATGGTGATTTTTATTTTCAATTAACCTATTGATTTAATTGTACACAATGTAAAACGCTGACGCGTATTCATGTTAATGAAATGGCAAGCTAAATGATCATAATTACGTCGAACGTTTTTACTGTATTGTTGCCAGACCTCGGCTACGGAATCACCTGGCATTACCATTGCGAAAATATTTTCAACAAATGAGACCATTTGTTCGGATGACTGGTATAATAACTTTTGTAATAACGATTACCAGAAATCCATATAATACCCCTTATGTTCATCAGTATGAATAGCAGCAGCAGTGCTCAATAACAATAGTATACTCGTAGTATCAATAGTAAAATATTAGTCAGATAAGAAATTAACTTCTACGTACATAAAGTTGCATGATTCAATCTGTGAATTTAAATTTTCATATTTAAATGCCCACTTTACATGTTTTTGTATGGTTCTGTTTAGTTAGATACGAGTACCTATGTACTTTATAACTGGTTAAAATTAAACATACTTACTTCTGTCAATAAAGCTGACGTTTAAATACACGTAGGTATATTATGTTTTTGTGAGATGATTATGTTATTATTTGTACAATTAACACTCTTCAAACATACATTAATAAGACTTATCGGACAAAATATGTGGCTCACTATACCAGTAGACACAGTTTTTGCGCTATAGATTAAATATAGCTTGCAGGTAAATTATGATTATGCATTGGAGATACTCTCGCATTTACCTATACTGTATTTGTCATAAAGAGCTTTGCAAAGAACTTGTCAGTTTTAAATATATTATGTTGTTTATGAAAATATATATTTACCTAGTTAGCTATAATAGGTATTATAAGACAGGTGTCTTACAATAATATCGTCAATATTTGCAGGCCTCTTCAATATCTTTATTACCTACTTTAGTATTTCTAAAGTATTGCTAAAGGTTTGAAACTGTCGAGATTTATTTTAACTGATAAATTACTATGCATTATAATATATTCTTTATATGCTGTTACTACTATTTAGGCGGTATTTAGATATTATAATACTCTATATTTATCGTTAATCATGTTAAGAAAAACAAAGATCTGTCTTATAATATCATATACATAGTAATAAAATACTCTGTCATTTTACGAGATATTGCCGAAGTAAATAGTGCAATTTCTGGTTTATGGATATGTTACACAAATTTAGTAGAAGTCAAGTCTCTGATAATTAAGATAAAAATAAATCATAATATAAAGCACAAAGGACATTAATTTTTTCATTCTTGAAATACGAAGATTTAAATTTATTAAAATATTCAAAAGTGGATCGCATCCCTGCAAGTAGCAGCTGGTGCGCAACTTTTAACTCAAAATACTGTCCAAACGTGACTTGACGTTATTACATCATTTGTACCCTCATCTAGGCTAAATGCATTTTATTCAATTTAGTCAGTTTACTCTTACTTTATAGTTTTTGTGGTAATATGTTTGTTTAGCAATGAAAAATATTTTTGGTCTTTGGTCTATTAGTATAACTAATACTGTAAGCGACATAGCCCGACCCTGGACTCGAAACCAGGACATTCGGACTTGCTGGCTGCAAGTCCGAATTAGTATTTCACTTAGTAAGGAGTAAGGAACAAAAGTGAGGTAAACTGTGTCAATTATATTTGAAAGTTAAGATTCTTCAAAAACTCTCTTGTGTAATGGAAATCGTGCCGTGGGCCCCTGGGGCATCGTGGATTCTCTGCACAAAGAATCCAACAAAAAGGTCCCGCCGTCACATGAACATTGTAGAACTCTCCCTCGCACTCAAACCCCGTTGTGGGTAGCGAACCAATATCAACTTTACTTCTGAATATCAAGTTCTATTTTTCCAGTTGCATAACTGTTTTATAACATTTTTTTCAGATCCGATAATGCGACCTTAGCGTCGGGATCATGGTTTACTACAAATTGTATTAGAGTAGTAGATTTAACTATTTATACAAGCAGGTACGTTTTTGGTACAATATCGGCTCTCTTTTTAGTCGTTATTTGATTTAAATAAATGTATAATATTATGAATTTTATTGTATCATTGCAATCTTTGTTTTATGTATCGTGGAGAAATTCAAGATAAGTCCTAATGCATTGTACTACTAGAGCGTATGTGCAGAGTTCACACGTGACAGAATCAAACTGTTGATTCGATTAATTATTATTATCGACCACCGCAGTCAAGGGCACCTATCCTATATTTGCAAACCTGAAAGCTACTTCAAATCTGTAAACTTGAGTAAGTCAATTTGAAATTCACGTTATGAGTGAACACATTTAAGATCCATATGTAGTGTTGAAAATGAAATTCTTAACTGAAGATAATATATACCTACCTAGTACCTATAGTAGAGGAGACCGTGGAAGATCGACCTTCACCGATCTGATAACCAGATGAGACATATTTTTTATCGAATATAATTTATAAACAAATATGCCTATAATTACTTGCCTATCTGAAAGTGCTCATGGCTATTTTTAGCTGGGCAACAGTGCTTTAAGTATGGTTTTTTGGAGGCAAGTCTATATGACTGATTTTGTAATAAAATAATCTAAAATTTGATATAACTTTCGATGAGTTAGCAGAACGATGGAGTCACCTATATTGACTTACCTGTTTACATCGGCTTTGGTAGCTATACACAAAAATGAGTAGGCAAGCCTACTGAGGCATATTCTGTGTGTTAAAAACTAACAGTGAAATAAAATTCATTTGGTTATCAAAAGAATGAAAGTGATGAAAAAAAAATCTATTAAAGTTAATTTAATTAAAAATAGCCATGAGCACTTTCAGATAGGCAAGTAATTATAGGCATATTTGTTTATAAATTATATTTAATAAAAAATATGTCTCATCTGGTTATCAGGTCGGTGAAGGTCGATCTTCCACCGGCTCTTAGACCATAGTAAAATTTGTAGAATGTTATTAGGCAGATTTTTGATCTTGTTCTTGAACTGTCCAATTAGACTCCTTTGATAAAATTTAAAATAAAATATGCATTCTTATTTCATCCTATAGGTTATATCATATATATATTAAAATCTATAAGTACATACAAAATCTTAAATAACTCGACAGATCAACGACACATCTCACAAATTTTTCTTGGATTCAAAAAGTTTAACACATGTTAGCTAAATACAAGCATGTAAAAAATAAGACGCAATATGTAGCAATAACAATAATATTATCATTATCAATTAACAATGTAACATTTAGGTATATAGTAGCCTGTAGCTACTAGCTACAAATGACGTAAACCGAAACAACTTGAATGCAAATAAGCAGCTTACGTTTTCAAACTTATTTCTAAAAGCATCTCAACATCAAGCGTCTCCCAGGTTCCTAACATACACAGTAAGTAGAATACTTCGGAGTTCATCTCGAGTGCATCTCTCGCGATGCAAGACTTGCTCCAAGAATCGATTACCTCGACGGTACACATTCCAGAGATATCAGTGTGATCTCAATTCCACTATGACGACGTGTATTAAACGTATACTGTAAAGTGTAAACTGTTGAATATGGAACGATGTTATATTTTTATTCTATAGAATTTAATTTCAGTCAGAAATAAGCTGTAATTTTATTATTTCATGTGTATTTTATTATGTAGCATGTAGCATCCAACTTAATTATGACTTATCTTACGGTGAAGGAAAACATCAATAGGAAACATATTGTGTGTCTGAGAGATCCTAGAAAGTTTTCGAAAGATATGTGAAAACCGTCAACCCGCACTTGGCGAGCGTGGTGGACTTTAGTAGTCTACTGTGTACCTATGCTAGGAACCTTGGATCAGTACATCCCGATCCCCCCTTCGTATTTAGGGTCGGAACGTACCCAGCTGTGGGACGCTAAAAATTGCATTGAATACAGTATTTTTGTCGAACGAATTTCATTTTCAATTGCCTATTAGGTAAAAAGGAAGCTTAGGAATAATTAAAGAGGCATCATACAGAGCAATATTATCTTAACAAAATCCTTGTATCAAATCTTAAAATCGCGTCGTATTGTTGTCTTTGTTCGAGTTCGCATTCGTTTTCCATCGCACACCATTATTCACATTAAGTGGACAGATCTCGGGTCAGAACCAGGCACAAGAAAAGCACAAAAAGTGCCCGCTTTATCCGAGCATGATAAATCTACTTCAAATCCGAGAATGGCGTCTTTTATGAAGGAAATTGAAATAAACCGACCGTGCGGATAACGGCTAAGTAAGATCGGGATCCTTTAAGAATATATCGGTGAATCATTTCATTCATCAACCCATCATACTAGCATGTTGCATCAGTTATTAATCCTATGCTGAATAAAAACTTTTTCGTTTTCTTTAGGTACACTAAAACTTTTAAATATAATAAATTATATTAACCATACTATGCTCAGGATATCTTCTACGATGCCACTGCGTTTAAAGTGCTAAAAATATTATAACTATAAGTAAAGGCTATTTTGCATTTCTTTCCTATACTCTCAATATTTTTAAAATATTACCCAATTAAATAAGAACGTAAGCATAAAGGCAGAGTAAAATTATTAGTCGGAACTCGGAAACAATATAAATTCTCATCCAGTAAACCGTATTGTCAACAAAATTCGTTCTTAAGGTTCTTTATTTATTAAAAGGACTATAAGGAGTTATTGCTTCGTAATTCCCTTATTAAAATTTTAAACGCCATATAAAGATTGATAAAATTGAAAATAAGTTTACAAATCGTTAACAGATAGATAATAAATAACAGAAACCAAACGTTCATCTGATTTTTGTAGTATTTAGCTTCGAAAAATAATAGACTAAATAAATAATTATTACATTCCTATTTTAACTATAGCGATGAAATCGAGCGTGTAATGGTTACCACACAAGCGGTTGTCTCGTGAACAAACGAAATAGCAGATCGCTAGGCGGAGCGTGGCGTTTGGCGGAAAATTAGCTTACAACCGAACACAGCTTTGGGTATAAGTTTGGCAAATTGCAATTCACCCGTCCGTTAGCTTAATTTCAATGACATATTGATATTATTTTACTTCTTACATTTTGTTTACATACTAATTTCATTGACCAATAATAAATGATATGTATCAATATACTCTATGGTAAATGCCTTCAGGACTGTAGGTAGAATAAGGTAAGAACAGTTGTACAGTTCGCGTCACATAAAAAGAACGCTGAAAGAAGGTGGTGGGGGGTGTGTTTGCGCATGGGTACATTCGCATACGAAATTACTAAGCCTATTCTTTTTTTTATATTGTATATTGGTTATTGGCAGGTACATATAAAATATATTAGATAGAATGTTATTAAATAGTATTCTATTTTTAATAAAATATGTTTGATTCAGCGTAGAATGTTTAATCTACTTAAAAAAAAAATTAATTCGTTTAATATATTTTTAAAAAATTATTAACTGCATTATTATCAGACTCTCCCTTTGTAAAACAATTTACGTCATTAATATTTTTTCTCAATTTTTTATTTAAAACCATTTCGTTATTAATAACTTTTGTGTGCGCAATGGTATTTTGAACTGACGGGCCAATAGCGAGCCGGAAAGCATGCAGCGTGTGCATCGACGTCCCGCACCCCGCGTCTTACCACCATTTTGGCCGATAAATCGCCTCTGCGCAACTTGACAGCCAGCGATCTTTTTACATGACGCGAATTATAACTCTACCACAATACCTGTCGAGTGTCGGTCTAATGTGCCATATTATTATTATCATCAAGATACGCAAACGTTGTAAGTGTAACATTTCTACCTACCACACCGTTCGCGCTGCATTTTCACACTCAAAAACACAGATGTATGCTGATCATTAGCAACATAATACTCTTCTTTTACGTCCAGAGTTACGAAAGAATCATAACAAGTATTAATTTTTAAAGATTTTATTGAACATAATAACATGCATATTAAAAACAGTTAGATTGAAATGAGCTGCATTAATATAAACTATGTCGCAGAATTTTGATTATATATAAATGTAAAATGGCGAAGATAACGCGCAATACACACTGAAGTCCAACTTACTGAAGGAAACTAATCCAAAAGAGGTTTTAGTTTTAGATGACATTAAGATCTTTCAGTTACTCAGGTGTATGTCAAAGTAAATTAAATCTACTAGTTATTTTTCGATAATTTATTTTAATATACTGTATACCTACTTGCATAAAAAATAATAATATGGAGAATTTAGATGTTAATCAATATCTATGTTTAAACGATACCGAGCATGGAAACAATTTCAATAATATTCTTTTTGCAATTGCTCAGGAAATACAAAGGTAAGTGCGTTCTTTAAATTTAAAACTTAGGCTTTTAAATAATCAGAATATGGAATCATTGCACAAATGAATTCAATCTTATGTAATCTCTATTTTAAGAACTCTCTACTTAATTCCAAAGCAAGATAAAGTATAATATTTATTAAAACTTTACTAAATACCTAAGAGAAAGTAAAAAGCTCCCAGTATTATTTAAGTGAACTTAACACAACTTTACGTTTATTATTATATTATATTGGTATATATTGATGTATTTAAAGGCATACCTATCTTTATTGTCATGTTTGTTTTAATGATATAGTTGCAGTAACCACGAAAATATTAGTGGCAACCGAAATATATTTTTAAAAATAACAAAATACAAAGCGTCCATAACAAATAAGAAATACAAAATAAACTACCTAAATCAAACAATTCGAATACTCTTAGGTAAGTTAAATAAAATATATTTCGATATACGTATCTAAACAAATAAACATGCTAGAATCTAGATGCATGAGATAGTTGGACCTTTCACGCCACCTGTTATACATTCGTAACACTACGCCAGAAACTTGCATGAAACGTCTTGAAAGTCTAAACTCTGAAAATAAACAAACACAACGGATATAATAGATTGGAAGAATCAGATAATGTTCAATGTTCATATTTTTTATTATATTATGTTATAGTTATATATTAAATAATTATAATTTGTAATAACTTAGTAGGTAGTTAGTTTAAAAACGAGGAGACAGACATGATAATAATTTCTTTTCATTTAAGGTATATTGAAATTCTTACTAAAAAGAAAAGATAAGGAGGTTTTAGCAATAAAATCTCAAGAAGAATTTAGCAATACAAGATTTATTGAAAAATTTATTAATAAAGGCTATGAAACATTAACTAAAACATTAAAAGAACCGTTGAGTCCTGATATAACTGTATTGCATAAAATAAAAAAGATATTTGCCTATACTCATAAATATTATAGTTATTTAGAAGATATACGAACAAAATATTCATACTTAGAACAAAAAAATCGATTTTTACAAAATAAAATCATTATTCTGGAAAGCCATTTGAACTCTCTGATAAAAGAAAACAACGATCTACATTGTCAAATACTCCGATCTAGAAGAGAAAATATTACTTTTAAACAAAAAAATGTGCTTATAAATACGGCATATAAAGGCAATGAACTAGACAAAACAAAAAAAAATAATTCATTTGAATTTATTAAATATCCTGCTCTTATTCAAATGGCTAATAATAATTTGTCTAAGCTTAGAGCACATATGTCTTTAATTAATGGTTTACTGTCTTATCAAAAAGAAATGTTACAAGACGCAGAAGAATTTTCTAAGAAGATTGGAACTAAGTAAAACAAGCAATAGATAGTTTATATATTAAAAAGTATTGTTTATTAGTAAAAAATAAACTTGCTTATTAAAACTGATTTGTTTGAAAAATTGGTACAAATTTAGACTAGGCTGTATGGATTATAGTCCTTTGCCCTTCCCTTTTTTCTTAAATTTGACATTGAAAAATGACAGTTGACACTTGACAAATGACATTTGATGATTAGAAATTTTGGCCATGTGCCATGTGATAAGAATTAAGAATTAAGATGCGATCATAGAGAAAAGTAATATTATACTTTGATGCGATACGGATTCCGTTTGACCTAACTTTGTATAGAATACATAGTACGTATGAGTCTCGTAACTTCATTTAATTTGCACAACCTTAGTCCATTGCCAATCTAAAAATAATACTTTTAATTATCTATCACATGTTTACGAGTTCAGTTCTAAACCTTGTACCGAGAAAATATTTTTCTTTCATCCACAGTTGTCGATCTCTACATAATCAAATTAATAGAATAAACATGTCTTTAGAACAATCAAAACAAGTTGCAGCATATCGAGCTGTCGATGAATTTGTAGAAGATAACAGCATTATTGGTGTAGGAAGTGGATCCACAGTAGTATATGCAGTGCTGCGCTTAGCAGAACGAGTACAAACTGAAAATCTTAAAGTGATTTGCATTCCCACATCATTTCAAGCCAAGCAACTTATTATAAAGCATAATCTCATACTTGGAGAACTTGAAACACATCCGGTTATAGATGTTACTATTGATGGCGCTGATGAAGTTGATTCAAACATGACACTAATCAAAGGAGGTGGAGGTTGTTTGCTGCAAGAAAAAATCATTGCATCATTCTCTAAAAAATTAATAGTGATAGCTGATTATACAAAAGACTCAGAAAAATTAGGAGACAGATATAAAAAAGGAATACCTATTGAAGTTGTTCCTATTGCTTATGTACCAATTAAAAATAAGATTGTTAGCATGTTTGGGGGTGAAATTAAATTAAGGAATGCTATAGCTAAAGCTGGGCCAGTAGTGACAGATAATGGAAATTTCATTCTGGATTGGATGTTTGTTAATCAGGATTTAGATTGGGAAATGGTTAATGCAAGTATTAAAATGATTCCTGGAGTAGTAGAAATTGGATTATTTGTAAAAATGTGCACTAAAGCCTATTTTGGTCAACCTGAGGGCACAGTTATTGAGAGATCTGTTTAATATTACTATTTCAATATAAAAAATTCTTTAAAAATAAATAAGTATGAATTGAAAATATATTTTTATGATACATTAGGCTAGAGTGAAAATGTACAAAATATTCCTACTATTGTGTAATCTTCTCATACTTAGCCTTAATGGTATTTAGTCTTGAGCCATTACTGCATAGAAAAATTATTTAAAAAATGGCTGTTATTTTAGGTATATTAATCATTAGATATAACCTACACTATAATTTTTATTGGTATGTTTGTAGCCACTTTTTGTTACTTGTTAAATTTTTATGTTTAAAAGGAGAAAGAAGTAGAAAAATGTATCACAACACTGGTGCTGTAAACAATTTATTCACATTTAAAAAATTAATAGAGCATAAAAGGAAACTTCCAGAACAAATATAAAAATAGATTGTCATTTTTACAGGAACTTTTAAAGTTATTCACAATATTTAATAGTTTCACACTGAATTTGTTTTGAATATACTTATTTTTAAGGGTGTAAAATATCATTAAACCCCATGATCACACATTTTCTTTTGGAGACAGGATGAAAATTGGGGAAACTACTTTTTGTATGTGTATTGTTTATGTATAACTATAGTTTTTAGATTTAAAAAATATATATTTTTTAAAGAATTTTACTAAAGATTTTATATACCTTGTTTTCCTTATAGGCCTAGCTGTAGCTGCTATTAAAATTTACATTAATAATATACAACATTTAAGAAAAATTAAATGTATGTGTGTAGTAATTACAATATATTATACTTTGGCTTATAAATCAAACTTATTAACTAACCCATACATTCTTTCATACCTTAGAAATGTTAATCTGCTGAATTAAAATTAAAGGATAATTTTCTTAAATTTACATGAATGTATTTGGAAGTTACACATACATTTTAATAGACCTATTAAAATAAAGCTTTAATTACTTTATTGATTGCTTTATCCTTGACTATGTAAAGATAGTGTTAGATTTTCTTTTGATATGAGAGGATTTAATGGAATAAAGAGTAAAAAATATGGTCATATGAGAGATTTGAATCAGTTTTCTAAATATACATATAATAGCATTATAAGTTGCATCTATCCTAATACTGTTGGGTCCTTGGCCTTCAAGGGTTTGTGCAAGTCTTGTTGGATGCTGCTGATAATGTAAATTAATGGTAATGAGGATTTGGTAGATACTATGAGAGATAAATCATTCACTTTTCTTCTATATAGAAGAGATAGATACTCATTTTTACCACATATTATTATACTACTTTGTGGCTATAAAATGGTATGCCATAGTCTTATCTAATAATATAGAATAACTTTAATCAATCTTAAAATTAACTATAGAGAACATGTAGTGAACATATACTTCAATTTTTAATTATTTTGTGCAATTATTTTTGCGTTTTTGTCTAACAAAGTCTTAAATCAAGTAAGGTGGGATGCTCTATTTTCGATCCTTGTTCAACATTTTATAGGCAAGCAATATTAGATAAATGCTGATAACAATAAAAAAAACATGAATGTCTCGTATTTCAGTTCCATATAAAAGCTGCACTAAATGTATTGAAAAGCCTGAGTACCATAAAAGTATTAAAAATATACCCATAAATTAAAAAAAAATTAATAGAGGCTTGTTTTCTTCATAATACGCAAAAACTCTTCTTGATTTATTTCACCATCACCATCTCTATCAGCTTCATCAATCATCTCATGCAATTCTTCATCTGTCAAGTTTTCTCCTAATTCACGTGCTACTCGTTTTAGATTCTTGAATGAAATTTTTCCTAAAATATATGTTATATACAAATTTAGAAGCAATTGTGATAATTTACATTTTAAAACATATTTGAATGATTTTTACTTTATTAACTAAGACTGATTTCATATACATATTTGATAATAATTAATTTCAGAATGTTACATTTAGTTTATAACTTGTAATTTTATATATTTTTAATTGGACTATCATACCAGTTTCATCATCATCAAACAATTTAAATGCCTTCATTATTTCTTCCTTTGTGTCTTTTTCTGCCATTTTGACAGTCATCAATTCCAAGAAATCTTCAAAGGACACTTTTCCATCCCCCTTATCAATTTCTGCAATCATTTTTTTGATTTCTTCTTTTCTCGGTTCAAAACCAAGTGCCCGGATGGCAACTTTTAGTTCCTTTGTATCAATTTTACCCGTGTTTTCGGTATCGAATAAATCAAAAGCCTCTTTAATATCGCGTCTTTGCTCATCCGAAAGTTCAAATTTCGGCCCCGATTTCTTCCGAACTCCGCCTGATGGAGCATTGTTAGTGTTAGCATTCTTCTTTTGGGAATTATTTACAGCAGTAGTCTGTAAAATGTTTAATGTAAAATAACCCAAATATACATTATAGATTAATCGATACTTATAACAAACAACAAACCATTACTGCTGTTGATAGGACACTTAAATTATGCAATAATTCGATCAATAATTAAATTTGATATAGGTATAATTTATTAATTATTAATAATCATAAAAATATTAAAAGTTAAGAAATAATTCCAGTTTGTTTGTTTAAAATCTCGCGCATGTATGTGTCTATTGTCTAATTGATTTTTATGTCAAATGTCACCCATCCTCATCGTCATCGACAATGACAACTGTCAAGTCTTGTTCATATTCGTTCAACAACTGATAATAATATTTATATATAAACAGTTAATCTGTTTAAATGAATAAGTTTACTTTTCCAAATTTCAGTTAAATTCGCTATTCGCTGCATTAAATTAAATTAAAGCCTAACTATGCCAGTGAGCACAATGTCCACGCGTTCATTAAAATTTATTAAAGCATGATTCATTATACCTCATAAAAGATAGCTCGATCTCTGCGACAGCTGTCAGTAAAATCACGCCTATGAAGTCCTGAATTTCGTATTATTACAGACAGTACCTGTCAATCTCATACTTTATGGGCATGCAGACCTATTTTGCGATGGGCGATGATTCATCGCGACCACAAACTTTAAACTATCGATATTTTAAATAAAACTTAATATAAAATTAATCTTCCTTTCTTTTAATTTTAATGTATACTTTAATATCATGACATTATTTACATTTGTATGATTTGATAATATTTGCGAACATGAGCTTATAATAAATCTACAAGATTGTTTTAGCGATTCAGAAACAGCCCCTCTAGACAAGTGGCAAACGCTCCGTGTCTATTCTATTTCGATAAACGCTAACGCCTTGCCGTACGCTAACAGCAGAAGTCGTTTGTCAAAAGTGACACTTCTGTATGGGGAATTATGTACTAATCTGACATTTCGTTACATTTGGCTACCAATTACAAATTCGATACGTTGAATCTGATCACTAGTCGTAAGCTTATGTCAATCCCATACATTGATTATTCTATTCTACTAGCGTTTATGCCACTTGTCTAGAGGGGCTGATTCGGATATTGATTTGGGGTGTACTCCTTTAGGAGAATAAATGCATTTTATATTAAAACTAGCAATACCCGTGGCTTCGGCCGCGTTAATCATTTTAATCGCTACTAATCTTATTCGATCACTCGTAATAAAAAATAAATTTACCTAAAAATAAAATAAAAATTTAGGGGTGGACTATCCTTAACATTTAGGGGTATGAAAAATAGATGTTGTTCGATTCTCAGACCTACCCAATATGCACACAAAATTTCATAAGAATCGGTCAAGCCGTTTCGGAGGAGTTTAACTACAAACACCGCGACACGAGAATTTTATATATTAGATAATATTCGTTTAATTTAGTAATTATATTAAACCCAATTATATGTTACATAAGCATTGATAATAGTAAGAAACGTCGTAATTTCTATCGACAATTTGTTTTTATCCTGACAACCCTAGGAATGTTAGTTTGACATATGTCGCAGAGATCAAGCTATTTTTTATGAACTATTGTTTATTAGCGCAGAATGTGATTGAATTGAATTGGCTATGATCATGTTATTCGCATCGTCAGCGAAGTTATGGTGGTTACGTGGTATTTTTATTTGCCGTTTACATAAGTAGTGGTTGATAAGATACATACACCAGGAAAATACCAGTGCAATGGCGAAAGCCGTAGTAGGTTATAAATTATAAAGGATCTGGTTTTCTTTAAATTAAATGATTAAAGCAGCTCATGTAAATGGCAAATTGTCATGCAACGAAATTATCCTTTTTGACTGACTTTCAAAAAATGATGAGGGCAATCAATTAGTTTTTGTTATGCGTGTACATTACTTATTTATAATTTTACTAATCTTCTGGGTACTAATCAAAATAAAACAATAAAATAGTTGAAAAATATATTTCATTTATAAAAAAAAAGAAAATTCCATAGACACTATGAAGCAGAGGGCAATGTGCCTACTGACTTCATGAGATGGTAGCAATGAGGGAGTCTGCTTCTATGACCGATCTTCTGTAGCGAGGCGGCTGCCTGGGCCAGCATGCCGGTGCGCTCGCCCGGCGCCGCCAGCACCGCGTCCGGCAAGTGCTTGCACGCCATGTACAGGGCGACTGCTCGCTCCCCTTCACCCCCTCCGCCTTCTAGTGTTCGTTCTGTTAAATATTCAAATATTAGCCCATTGGCATTTTTGTTATAATATATAATTATATTCTTTCGACCGATTTCGGATACCAATCTCGTTGAGACCGAGTACTCGACATCGTAAGTTATATAATAATGCGCGCACACTTAGTATGCGCTATCACATCTCGGGTGTAAATGGCTCGTCTCAATAGGGTTTTTAATCAATTAAAAACAACAAATTTTTATTCAATCGGTAAGTGTAATAAAAATACATTAAAATTTTTACATTTTCAAATTTCGCGTCTCGTTGGTCGAAAACGCTGAATGCAGTGGACGCCATTATTACTCTGTGGTCTGACGTCAGATTACTTTGTAAACAAATACGTTGATAATTTGTATGTAATTGAATATTATTTATAATTTAAACATTATATAGTTATTATTCTACTTATCGTCGGTGTACTGTTTCTGAATGTAAGAATAATAGTGTGAAAACACTGAACAAATTATGGATTTATTTTTGCTTACATAGCTGTATTACGTAAAAACATGACTGTCTACTATGTCGTGGTGTTTGAAAACAGATAATAAAATCTGAAAACTTTGTATTAAATTTTAAAATTTATTTTGTTAATTTATGAAGCCAACAGTTTTTTTACATTTTTAGGCTGGTTTTCATATGGATTAATAATGTTATAAAGCCTATTAAGGTTGGCTGTAGTGGGCGAATTTTATCGGGACGATATTAATATTATTATTAGTATTGTAATAAAATCGTATTAGAATATTATGATTCATGATCAATAGAATCCTTTCGCCTCAAATTGAATCAAGTCAGGGTTTCTTTATATGGCGATTCACCATCTAGCTATATCACAAAGACTCTCGAGTTTAGGGTTACATTTAAACTATTAACCTAATAACCTTACAATACTTACCCTTTCCACATATAATAGACGAGCGATTTAATCGCGGACGTAAGCTTCCGTCTAAAAGCTGTTGCGTACGTCGCGGCGCCGCGCCCGCCATCATGCGGCACACCGCAGAGTGCAGGAAAACACGTGACGTCACCCACTGGAAGAACGTTATTTATATGAATGTATATATTTATGTACGTTGTATTCTAGCCTTTTTAACGTCCCAATGCTGGGCCTGGACACAGACCACCAAGCTGGCCTGGTAGGGGTTGGCGGACTTCAGTTATTTATGTTTATAAATTTTCTTTTATTGGAACACAAAACTTCAATCAATAAGTAATGTTACCATAGAAACCATTTACTTTTCCCAAAAAAAAACAAAATTCAATATAATATCAATCGTTTTCTTTTAGTACCTAATTAATTACTTTTAACATTTAACAATTAACACCCTAACCAACAAACGTATATTTATTTACTAAAACCTTTTTCGGTTTGGTTTTTCTTGGATATTTGTTGGTTTATTGGTCATAATTGCATTTTTATAGAACTAAATTGATAGTAATAGGCAATTACTTATAGATTATTATTTAGTGTTTAGTCTAAGCAGAGCGACTTACAGGTAACGTCTGTGAGAGCCGCCTGAGCGAGTGCAGGTCCCGCTGGAAGGCGCGCAGGTGGTGCGGCGCGGCGGGCGCGGGCGCCTCGCACGCCTCCCACGCGCCTGCGCGCACCTCTAGCACCCAGTCGCAGCACAGCACTTGCATTAGCTGGAAATATTCTATTTTTACCATACTATTTTATCTATACTAATATTATAAAGCAGAAGTGTTTGTTTGGTTATTTGTTTGGTTGAACGCGCTAATCTCAAGAACTACTGGTTCAATTTGAAAAATTCTTTTTGTGTTGGATAGTCCGTTTATTGAGAAAGGCTATAGGTTATATTACATCACGCTGTGACCAAGAGGAGCGAAGCGTCAATAAAAAATGTTACAAAAACGGGTAGGGCGGGCGTTAGTTCTGCGAAGTATCATACCGTGCGACTCAGAAAGAATTTGGTTACCGGTCTTTAGAACGCGTGCGTAGCCGCGGGAAATGCTAGTTTTATATAAAATAATTTGACAACTCGTCTGGCTCAGTTGGTAGTGACCCTACTTTGTGCGCCGGCGGTCGCGGGTTCGAGTCCCGCTGGGGGCATTCATTTGTTAAGCACGAATTTTGTTCTCCAGTCATGGGTGTTTATATTTATAATATGCATGTAATTAAAAGTTATATATGTAGTATATCAACTATCTGGTATCCGTAACACAAGCATACTAGCTTACCGGAAACCAAATTCTTTCTGAGTCCCGCGTACCTCGCAGAACTAACGCCCATCCTTCCTGTTATTGCAACATTTTTCATTGATGCTACGCTCCTATTAGTTTTAGCGTGACATAATATAGCCTATAGCCTTCCTCGATAAACGGACTATCCAACACAAAAAGAATTTTTCTATTTGGATCAGTAGTTTCTGAGATTCAAACAAACTCTTATCTTAACTCTATAGTATTAGTAAAGATTATATATTAATTTATAATAATATACATTAATTAAAATAAATATTGAAGACGTGAATGGATGGCGATGATAAGTCGCATTTTCTAGTTTTTACTGTTTTAAGTATAGATGCCGGTGTTACGGGTGTATAAACAGTTTTAAATTTTATAACAGGCATATTTATGAATATTGATTATATTTTAATTGAATTTGAATTAAAAGTATGGCTTTTTATATACGAGTATATTTAATTATGACTATCCTAAAATAATATTTCTTTAAAAAATTGTATTGCTTATCTACAATGATATAATAAAGAGTATGATTGTAAGTAGTGAGCGACCTGGATTAAACAGCTAAACTCCAACTTCATATTTCACATTTTAGAGCCCGTGAGTTATTAAAAATCTTATAATATAATATCAAAGACATATAAATTACAACTATTGAATAATAAAATATAGATGTCGATTGTAAAAAAATAATAATAAAAAAACGAGATTCTTACCAAATCCAAAATAAAAAACGTTATTAAAATTGATGTATGATGAAAGCAACTAAAGCGAGATTTGCCTTGTAGGAATATTGCACATAATAAAGTACAAGTGCAATGCAACTACAATGCACTCCCGCAATAGTTAATCTTCGAATAATTTTCTCTTGCAACTTTAAATTTACTGAAAATCCTTAATAAATAAAAAAAAAATTTAAAAAAAACTAAAAACATACTTGTTTTTTTTTAATAAGAAGCTTAATAAAAAATAAATGTTTGCTAAATCAATGCATAATTAAGGTTTTTATACATATTGTACATTATACATACAATATACATTTATATTGTTGCTACAAAATAAATGATATGATAGAAAACAACAAAACAAAAAGAGGATCCACAACCATGTTTGGTGTAGAATTACTATGAAGGCTGACTCCAAATAAATTAAGATGTTAGCCAAAACTCAGAAAGATGTAGATCATCATCATTCCCCTGGCACTTTCCCTATTTGTGGTCGGCCCTCCTGATACATGATTGCCATATTATGTTCTTATAAACTTTGTAGTACATACCATCATAAGCTGTGTAGGTTTTCGGCAACAGTAGTACGCTAAGGAGTCCGCTAGCCTGGTTCCGGCAATATCACAAACCTGGGAACAATAAAAGAATGAGTGCATATAACCTTTACTTGTAATTAAAGTAGAACTTATTTGCGTTGATGTTATATATATAATAATAATTATAAAAATATAACTAAAATATATTTTTTTTATTATAAATTTAAAACTAATAACAAGCAAATAAATATTCTTCCGCGACACTCATTATTCCAATGTATTAACTTACCACTCAGTCCAAAAACAAACTTTATTTGAAAATGACAAACACGTAAAAGTAAAGTATTAAATTCACTTATAATATTTTTATTTTAGTAAAACGAATTAGGGTTAAAACGTACTTAAGTCTAGTAAAGTAATGAACTCTTACCTTAAGTATAGTTTCAGATGTCCTCTTAATAGCATGTTCGTCTCTACACTGCGCCAGGCTGAGCAGGCCGCGCCGGCTTTTGTACGCCATGTGCAGGGCCCTGCGATAATGTTTATGTTACAGACAATAGTTATTAATATATAATATTGTATAAACTATAAACTGTCCATCGTGTTTTATAAACATTGCCATTATTCTTGTTGTGATTGACTGTTACTGTCGGTATGCTTCTTTCGTTTGCGACTTTGCTTGAATTTTGATGAAAATTGAGAAATATTACAGTAAGACAAAAAATGAAAACTAGCGAAAGCCCTTCGACCTCCTTAATCCGGTCCTGTCACGAAAACCTACTAATTACTGTCGCTTTTATATATTTCCTAGCGTATTAATCCTCGCATAGCTTGGGTTCGTCCCTAGATTTAGCGCGATTAACATTTCTTTCGAATCACTATATTAATTTAAAAAACGCATCAAAATCCATTGCGACGTTTTAAAGATCTAAGCATACAAAGGGATAGACAGCGGGAAGCGACTTTGTTTTATACTATGTAGTAATACCAAACTAATATTATAAGTACGAAAGTTGTGTATGTCTGTATAGTGTACATATGTTACTTCTTCACGCTGTAACACGCTGTTCAAATTCATTTAAGACACACTCGAGCAAAGGAAGGTATGGATTACAGTATATTTAAAATATTTTTAAGTGTTTCAGAATAGCATTGAAACAGTACTAATGTAATAAATATAACATTCAATAAATTAATATATAAAAATAACTAAATAAAACACATAAAAAAATGTGAAGACGTTTTTATAAAAAAAGGTTTCAGCACCTATACATTTTTTTGTTACGTTGAGTTTTAACTATCTAAACCTATACAGTATAAGAACTCATTTATAAAAGTATGGAAATGAAAAATAATGTTTACATACCCAGGTAAGGGATCCTCACAGTTGGCGAGTTCTTCTGGCAGCAAATTCAGTTTGTCTCCAATATCGGCGGCTTTCTGCGAGTCTGCTAGCAGCCACGTGGCCGCCACGCCCACGATGTTCGCCCACCACTCCATCACGGGGTCCCAGCAACCTGCGCAAATATATCATTCTTATCCCGTTTGTTATAGTAACTACAAAATTATAAGGTCTTTATAATATTTTCTTAAATTTACACCAATATTAGAACATGTTCAAATGTTATAGGCGAGTTTTAATTTCGTTACGGTTTGATTTTCAAGTTAGTTGATAAATCAATTATTGTTATTTTGTATAGTCTCCACTTTCCTTCGAAGCCATTTTGCATTTTATTTGGCATTTTAAACCAAATTATACTTTATTTAAGCTCACTTTTAAACTTTTACAAGCTCTTTTGAATCATCATTTTTGCATTATTAAATTATATATAATAGTACATAAAGCTCATGTGCAAACATGGTAATATTAGGTTATAAACTTATAATACGTCATTTATGTTACTTAACCAATTTAAAAAAAAAGTGCGTGTGTACAAATTACACATGTCAGAAGTAAGACTTCTTTGGCAAACTAATTTTTAAATCTCGTTTATATTTATACTAAATAACCCTGTCTAAGCTCGCCGAGAGAGGGAGACGGCGCGAAGGTCACACTCACGAGTTAGACAGAATTAGAAATGTCACTGACTAGCGGTGGGCGAGATCTAACTAAGGCTAACTCTTCCCCGTCTCTGAGTGCCTGGTACTATGGACTTATTTTTTCGTTTCATCGAGTTTGAAATCACAACGATTCTAAAGAAGTTTCACTTCAAAAAAGGAACACTTCATGATAATCATTCCATTAACTCTTTTAAACTGTTCGTACAGAGCAATGGACAGCATAGAAATAGGCATGCACATATTCAAAAACATTATCTCTTTACGTAGCGTTCAGGTAAAATAACAATACTAAAAATCACGCAATACAGATTATCAGATGGATAATGAAAGAAAAGACATCAAAAATGTATTCACCAGTGTGATACGGCGCATCTGTAGATACGTCATCCGTGATCAACTTGACGAGCTCCAGCACGTCGCGCGTGCTGCTCCTCTCGTCTGCTGACAGAAGCATTTGGAGGCTCTTTTGCAGTATTTCTAAATGATAAGCCTGAAATGTAACATAATATTAAAGTGGGTATTTAATACTACTAAATAAATAAAATACTTTTTATAAGTTATTACTACGTGTTCCAATCTGTGCTCAACCAGCACGTTCTAAAACTATTAACAAGAAAATTGAATTGAATGAAACGCAATTCAGCCATAAGTTTTGTATGGCAATAGTAACATGAAATCATTTATTTGCCAACAGAATTGTTATTTTATCGATTTCAGCGATGGTTGGTCAACTAGCTTTTTTGAGGTCCTACTATTATTAACTCTACAATTCAAATATTAATTTATTCTTATGAATTCAACTTTATCATACTAATTTGAAAATTGAAAAGATACAAAGCAAAGAGAAAATACAAGTAAAACATACTATGAAGATAAAATAGTACATGAACGGAGGAACCTTAAAATTCTCATACATACCCTCATAGCATAAGCCAGTGGGTCAGTGGAAGTGGGCAGCCTGGAGAAGAGGGCGCTGGCGGCGCTGGGCTCGTAGGACCAGCGGCGCGAGCGCAGGAACCTCTGCCCGCGCTCGCCGCCCGCCCAGCGCAGCCGCGCCGGGCCCTCCGCTACCGCGTCCCAGCACGACGCCGCGCGGCGCAGGTAGTACCTGGGGAGGAGGTGGACATATCGAGATAGTACCGGTAACCAAAATTGAGATAGTACCGGTTGCCAGTTCACAGTCGATAGGTAGAACACTTTCCTATATATCGTTACCTTAATTCGCAAATCGGCTAACTCCGTTAAAGTGAACTTTTTAAGAGACCACAAAAATCGTTATTATTTTAATAAGTGTTACAAACTCTTACAACATGAGTTTTTTAGATTAATTAAGAATATATCGTTAGTATACAAAAATATTATTCCGAATTTATAACAAGTATTATTGTATTTCTTGATTTTGGTAGCTTTGAAAAATTTATTGAGAAGGAGTTAACCGAAAGAAAAAGGAAAGTGTTCTACCTATCGACTGCGAACTGGCAACCGGTACTATCTCAAATTTGACAACTTTACAGGATGAAGAAAAAACTTGTTTGAATCATTAATATAGCATCTAGTAAATTAATTAAAAATACGTGGTTTTTAAATATTTTTATTGCATATGTTATTAAAAAGAAAAGTAGCTTTATGCATATAAACTTACTTACTTCTAATATAAAAAACGAGATAGAACAATATAAGTCAACTGAGAACAAAAAAATGAGATAGGACAGGTTGCCAGTTCACAGTCGCTATGGTTTATCTGTTTCGCTTGTGTATATTTTTGGAACGAATTTCTTTATCGCGCGTTGCGAAAGGGGGATAGACGGAAGAAAATTAAGACCAAAAGTTGTAACGACACTTTTTGCTATAGTTGTAAGCCGTGCGGCGTGCGCGTGTTTTCTGTCTGTCTCTTTCTCTCTCTCTCTCTCATAGAAAGCAATCCAGTTATTTTCGTTTCGTCTTTCTATTTCGCATTGAACAGTGTAGTGTCGCGACGATTATTATTGTTGAGTGTATACAGGTTTTTTAAGCATAATAAATAATAAAAAATAGAACTTAAAATTAATATTTTTATAATAAGGAACTTCGTTCCTATCCGGTGTCCCACGACACTATATACAACATATTAAACATTGAATAAAATAAATCAAGTATGTCAATATAAGGCAATGTCAATTAGTCAATTTAAATTATTATATTTAACTAGGCTTTCCCACGGCTTCGCTCGCGTCTAAATGCAGGAAACCAAATAGGTACCTCCCAGAGCTATCGGCGTCCCTGCCCCCTCACGTCTTACACGGTAATCATTATTTTGTTGCGGAGTTATGTTAAAAGTATAATATCTCGTTAAATATTTATGGAAATCAAATGATGCCAAGAGCAATTTTGTTAAAAATTAAATACTTGTAATGAGTAACTTATTTATTTAGGTAAAGAATAATAACATGTTTATAAAACACCTTCGTAAATAATGCATTATCTTAAAATAAATTTAGTTATCAATAAAAAAGGTAAATTCGGACCAGAAGTTACTGAGATTAGCGCGTTCAATCAAACAAACAAATAAACAAAGTTTTTAGCTTTATAATATTAGTATATGTTTTATACATCTTCGTGTGTATATTATTAAAAAATAAAATAATTCGAAAACATTCAGTTACGAGTCATCTATCTTCCAATTACCAAAATAATAAAAAAAACTACTTTAAAGCTAAAGAGATTTTTTTGAAGTGAAACTTCTTTAAAATCGTTGTGAATTCGATGAAACGAAAAAATAAGTCCATAGTACCAGGCACTCAGAGACGGGGAAGAGTTAGCCTTAGTTAAATCTCGCCCACCGCGAGTCAGTGACATTTCTAACTCTGTCTAACTCGTGGGTGTGACCTTCGCGCCATCTCCCTCTCTCAACGAGCTTAGACGGGGTTATTTAGTATAAATATAAACGACATTTAAAAATTAGTTTGCCAAAGAAGTTTTACTTCTGACATGTGTACTTTGTACACACGCACTTTTAATTATTGAAGTGAAACTTCTTTAGAATCGTTGTGATTGCAAACTCGATGAAACGAAAAAATAAGTCCATAGTACCAGGCGCTCAGAGACGGGGAAGAGTTAGCCTTAATTTATATTCAAGTTTTACTTCTGACATGTGTACTTTGTATTTTTTATAATATAACAATAGTAATTATATATTAAAGCATCACACACTTACCCACAGAGCCAATTCCCAAGCCTGGGCATATCCTTAAACACCAGGGCGGCAGTGACGTAGGTCTCTGCCAGGCGTTGCCTGTTGCCGGCCACCTCGGCCAGGTTGGCGGCCTGCAACGCCAGTAGCACGCGCTCGCCGCGCGCGCCGCCCGCTAGCGATTGCAACTGCGCCAGCCGTAGCGACGCGCCCGACACCTCGGCTGCCCACTGCTGCGTGGCCTTGCGGGCTGGGCTGGGGGAACACGGGTATTTTATAGTATAGAATTGTTTGTTGTTGTTCTTGACCCGCGACCGCTGGTGCAGAAAGCAGGGTCACTCCCAACTGAGTAATAAACGTAAAAAATAAAATATTCGTGTGTTTACCTATCAGTCCACAGGTCGCCCGCGCGCCTTGCCAGGAACCCGCCGAGCGGCAGACGCTGCAGCAGCTGTCGTAGCACAGCCGCCGCCAGCGCCGAGCGCCGCGCTCCCCCCGCGCCCGCGCGCACGCTCGCCCCGCACGCGCCCAGCGCGCGGACCAGCTCCGTACTCGCCGCGCTCGTGTCGCCCTGCACGTTATCAAATCAAATCAAAATATTCTTTATGCTGCGGCCACATTATCGCGATAACGGTTGATAACCTGTTATAACTGTAGCGGTGGACGAAACGGCTATATATTGATAAAGAGTTATAAAAATACGCTATTTTTAAAATGCCTATTATTTTCTACGCTATAATATATTTATACGTTATATATTTTCGCATAATATAGAGGACACGACTCGTGACAAAAATATTATACGTCTAGCACGAATTGTCAAGCGCGGCAGTTGTCGTCCATAGTGATTACATTCTCTTTGTTGTGGTCCTATTATATGAAATAAATATAAACTAAAAAATAGCTATAGCGCTTGCCTCTGGAAATAAATAACAGGCGATTTGGTTTTTATAAATAGCATGCTATTTATAAATAGCAGGTTATTTTTTCAGCTATCTAAAATAACGAGCACCACTAAAAATAGCCTACAAAAAGCCGTTGCGCCCCACCTCTAGACTCGCGACTCGTCTGGCCAAAGAATTCGTCGGTGGCTTCGCGTCGCTGTCGGTAAATTGCCGCACATCAAAGGAAATGATTTATCGCGACGTTCCAGACTATCGCAACGTAGTGAATTTTTTTTTGATGTGGCCAAGAACGTTCGTCATGGACCGAACACGAATTTTCATCGCTACAACGCGACAACGAATCTTCGTTCAATATGTAGCGGTACCGTTACTATCATTTCCCGCAGCTTCCCACGCGTTCTAAAAACCGGAATCCAAATTCTTTCGGAGTCGTGTGGCGCGGGAAGGGCGACCGTTAATTCTGCGAGGTATGATACCTCGTAGAATCATATCATATTCATATCAATCATATCATATCATACTCGTATAATCGTATCAGTAGTTCCTGAGATTAGGGTGTTCAACCAAACAAACAAACAAACTCTTCTGCTTTATAATATTAGTATAGATTCAAATAGACTTTTACAAGTTCTTTTGAATCGTCATTTTTATGTTATCAAAATTAAAAGTGAGTCTGTAAGTCTATCTAAACTACCACCGGCTCGGAAAGCTGTTCTGCTGAGAAGAACCGGCGAGAAACTCAACAGTTGTTCTTTTCAAAAAAATATTTGGTAACAATATTGTATTAAAATTTATCTAAATATATACGCGAAGAGTCACTCAATCATCACGGAATATTGAAAACAACTTGACATATAGTAAATACGATATTATTACACTCAACACTATCTAATTCCGTGGCAAACTACGGAGCTTGTGTTACGGATACGGATATATAAATAATTATAAACGAAATTGGTGTTCAACAAATCATGGCCACTAGCAGAAATCTAACCCGCGACAGCTAGCACAGTAGGGTCAATAGAAATTGAGCGAGACGTCTCATCAAGATGAAACTTTATAACTAGTAGACGTATCCTAATTACGGATTTCGCGACAGAGCCGGATTAAGGAGGTGTAAGGACTTTCGCAAGTTTGTTTGAGAATCCTTCACATTTTGTGCTACAATGGAATTTGGGCATGTATGTACACATGTACATATATATGCGTGTATGTGTGCGTTTTCTTCACAAATGACTAAAAGCTAAACGTGGAAAATGATGCCATTTATAAGGCTCAAGTGATAACTGAAGATGGTAATCTCTTAACTAGCATTTGAAATATAAAAAATTATGCTGTAAGCTATTACTTAGATAATCATTATTTTTTTTTAAAATTTTAATAAAGAAAGTTTATTTTAAGGGCCAATTTATTTGAGAAGCGCGCCGACGACGCGAAAATTAAGAATGGATGTCATCTACATTTATTAAAATAAAGCAAATGCTCAAATTAATAAGTATTTATATTGCCAAAGATTATACAATACCTTTTTCAAATAATTATCAGCTTCTCTTTTATGTTTATAAAAAAGGCCAGCCTCTTTGGACTGTGATTTTGGAACCGTATCTCCATAAACTAAGAGCTTAATCAGACAGCCTCCAAGTATCACAAAGTTTACAAAGTATACAAGAAATGTGTTAAATAACCATGTTCCCCAAGATAAGCCATTTGAACCTGAAAATGTATTAAATTAAATATAAAAGTTACTCATTCCCATTCATTACCAATATATTATTGTTCAATTAATTTTAATTTATACATTTTAAAAATATTTTAGCACAAATGAATACAGTTAAAATAAATAAATTGACTTACTATAGGAGTCATCTGATAAAATTCTTCTTTGGTCCACTCGTGCTGAGTAATCATTTGAAACAGTCTCTGACAAAAATCCTCCTAAGAAAGAACTGAATGGATTAAAAGCAAGAAGTCCAACCATGAAGGCACATAATGCTAATCGAGAGTGATCTCCCATTCCAATGACAATTTTTGAATATTTTCCCTCTACCTATAAAAAGAAATACAATAATTATAGGAGTAATTAGTACCTTGTATTTATAGCACATGATATATACATATTATATTATAATTACGTCCATTTTACCTATTAGTAATTAGTATACATTTCTTATAGACGAGATATTTTTGTACAGTAAAAACTATCTTATATGTTGGCCTGCAGTTTCATCAAAAACTGTCCATTTTTTGTCTTGTGATACAATCACATACAAACAGATGGACAAACAGACGACAAAAATTCTAAAAAGTATAGAATGACAGTAGACAGCAGTGGTAGGTAGCCAGCGGTAACGCGTCGCTTGGATAACCGAGTGATGCGGGTTCAAATCCGGGTCTTGCACCTCTAATATTTTCATGTACGAATCATTTATATCACAATTACCACTTGTCTTACGATGAAGGAAAACATCGTGAGGAAACCTGCATGTCTGAGAAAACCTAACAAGTTTTCGAAAGGCATTTGAAGTCCGCCAACTTGCACTAGGCCAGCACGGTGGACTAAGGCCTGATCCCCCCCGTACTGAGGGAGGCCCGTGCCCAGCAGTGGGACGTGAAAAAGGGCTGATGATGATAGAATTACCATTATTAGTACATTTTTAGTACTATTTTTATAGCAGCTACATAATATTTGTATATTATAAATAGTATATCCATTTCATTAGATAATTACGTAGAGTAATGCGTACATACCTTATATTCAGGAGATGAAGGTGAATCACTATCTATACCATGAGGAGAATGGTATGGGGAAGAAGAGTCACTGTGTGGTGGAGTGTATGCTCCATCAAAAACAAGATCCTTCACACCTGACTTCTGGCATGCCATCTTAAGAGCCACATTTTCTTGCATCAGTCTTGAATTTTGATTTTGCAGGTACTTAATATAGTCTATGGTTTTTCTTAATATTGCTGATTTATTTAACTATACATAAATTAATAAATATAAACAACAGTTAAATTAAAATGGAATGATTAATATAAGATATTTTAAATTATTTTTAAATATTTTTTCATATTTCCATATTTCAATATGAATAATATATTACCTTAGCTTCTTCTCCTACTAACATATTCTTAAGTTCTACTATTCGATCATTAATGCTGGTTCTATATCTTCTTTCTATAGCATTGTGAGCACTTCGTTTTACTTCTTTAACTTTAGGCCTTCCATTATTTGGTGTTTGATTAAATGTTATCTTATCCCCATCCAGAACAACTGGTATGCCAGTTGTGAGCAAAGTTGGTCCATTGTTACTGGTGAAGAACGTATGTATAGGTTGACCTTCATTACTACACTTTGCATTTGTGATGATGCCTTGAGTTGTACCTAGAAATTAATATTTAAATTAGAAAAATATATTAAACTTACATATAATTACTTTAAGAAATTTAAGTTACCTTGCATGGGAGCACTGGTATACATTAATGTTTGTGTTTCTGGATTAATAATATTAGATTGTAATATTACTGGAGAAAAATTTGAATCAGTACTCTTCAATATAACAGGTCTAACATTTTTAGCATTTTTAGGTAATAGCAAAGGTCGAGTTGGTGGTGGTTTAGATGCTTGACTTATTTGTGA
The DNA here is from genome assembly GCA_905231865.2 of Boloria selene. Classification (NCBI taxonomy): domain Eukaryota; kingdom Metazoa; phylum Arthropoda; class Insecta; order Lepidoptera; family Nymphalidae; genus Boloria; species Boloria selene. The sequence continues at coordinate 8,388,933 of HG993137.1, read as the reverse complement.
AACTCTATCTAACTGAACAAGTGATGTTCCACCATCAGGCAATTTCTGTAGGCTTCCTTGAGCTAGATTTACATAAAGTGGACTTTGGATTATTTGTTGAACTACCATTGGTTTTGGTGTTGATTGGTTTGGACTATGTTGAATTACATCCGGTAATGTTGTTTCATTTTTAATATCCAAATTGTATCCTTCTTCTCTGCCATATACACCCAAAACAGAACTATTCTTAGGTTGTTGAACGTAATGATGTGATTTCCGGTTTTGAGGATGTTGAGAAACTAAAGGATTGCCTGGAGCGTTATAGTACGGAGACAATTGGGGTGATGAAATATTAAGATTAGGTTTCGTATCTACATTTAATATTCCAGGGTCTGGATCAACGAAGGCCAATTCTTCTTCTAACTTCTGCATAAAATCTCCATCGCAACCACTGAGAAAATCTGTAAAGAGCATGAATAAATTTTTTAGTGAATCACTAACTTCATGATAGGATGATGTAAACGTAAATAACTCACCTTCAATTTCGGCGATATCGTGAACATTAAATACATCGCTATTTATGAAAGGTTCCTCCGTCTCCATCGTAGATAGTCATTCAGAATAAAAAAACACACTGTTTTTATTCCTTTATTGCGTAATATTTTTATTTTTAAACGTTTTATTACGATTTATTTATACTTGTTTACGTTCGTTCACATATTGAATTTACTATATTTTGACATGTGATTACGGTTGTCCAATCAAAACAAGGAATCTCCGTGGCGCGATTTTACGTCACAGAGTGATACGTTCAAAAATATGCATTAAAAATGTCATAAGTTACCATTTTAACTTTAGAATGTAATCTTTTCTATTACAAATAATTTATTCTAACAACAAATATAATTTGGAATTTCAATAAATGCTAAATTATTATAAATATGAACATATCATACATTCATGCCATCTATTGGATTATAATATTAAGAATTACTTCTGCTTCCCAAATTCATTAAAAGATAGCGTTGAAATCTCGGGTAACTTCTAAAAATACGAATTATCTCTTTCTTTTTTTCATTTTTCCTTTTTATAAGCAACTTTGAAAAAAATGCAAGGCATTTAATGTTTGCCTACATTATAACTAATAAATTTAGACTAAGCTATTTAGTTTGCTTTCTGTCATAGCAGAAGATTTAGGCATACCGCATATTAAAGTATCTATTGTTTCTTTTATGTCGGTATGTACTTTTTTTGAGAAGTTTTTTTTTAAATTTTAATTCCATGGTTTGATAAATATATTATTTTAATTCCATGGTTTGATAAATAAATTGGAATTAAGAAGAGACCTATAAAACCGTGACAGTTTTGCCTTGATTCTTTAAACCTATACTAATTTTCGATGTCATCATATTTATTAATTTCTTTTGCTTCTGTCTAAATATAATAAGTTTAAAAAAATATTTATTAGAGAATCAATACAATACAATTTATTGAGCGCCTGGCCAAAATATTGCTGCAATTGAGCCAATTTACGCACTATATGATAGCTTGGAGTACTTGGAGAATAGCACATTTTTTTATACTACAAATATTATTTATATTTTAACTCAACTAATAGGATGAATTGATATACCGAGTTTAATTTAAAACTCTACCAATCACAATATTTTCTTAGAATAACACCTACTACCCACAAACAAGCAAAGATTTCTAGCTTCGATGAGTGATTCTTTTTAATTTTACACTTGTCTAAATTGTTAACGTACATAATTTTGATCTTCCTATTGAAAAAGAATGTATTTGTTATTGTAATAGAGCGCTCAAAATCCTTTTTTTAAAGTTTTTTAGATAAATGTCTATTTTAAAGGTTAATAATAAACTTTTATATTTAAAAAAAACGATTGAATACCATATGCTCAGCCATTGGTATTATTTGTATGATGATAAAAAAACAAACTATCAAATAGTAAGATGAAAAAACCAAAAGGAGAAATATTAATAATTATTTTCATAATAAATACAATTATTTCATATTTTATTCAATTTAAGATATCATCCAAAGTATCAGGATTCAGGATAGCAAATAAAGCAAAAAAGCAACTGGGTAATGAATAAGTTACAATCATTAGGTATTAAACGTTTATTTTGTAGTTATAACATTATATTATCTGTAAATATAGTTCTTACTATAATATTTAGTTACGAGAAAAAACTCGATTATAATTAATTGCCTATAATAGGTACATACACATCGAACTACAGAAAGTACTTACGATTCGCATTCAAATCTTACATGACGATCTCTAGTGCATAACATCATACTTAAAATTATTTATAGGCACAAAAGTAGGTATATTAATGATATAATCACATAACATCTTGTCTAACCAAACATCGTGAGGTATTTTGAAAAGTTTACTTAATAATAATTTACATTTATTATAATTGTGTTCCCGACACAAAACGTTTTTTAAACCACTCGACTTCCTGTTGAAGAAAACATAAGCCAACATTGTGTTCATAAATTACTAAAGCACACAATGTGTAACTACTGGAATGTCTGTAAAACTCTAGATTTCAACAAACAAGGCACTATACTGCGACACTTCAGTAGTGCAGTGTCTACACAAATAACTTAATTAAAAACACAATATGCAAATACTATATAGTATCTATGGCATTTTCAAACTAGACTATAATAACAAATCAGTCTTCAATTAATTACAAAATAATAAGTATAATTACGATACAATTAGCTTAAACAATATAATTATAGTTGTCTCAGAATTAACATGTTTGTAAATGTATAACAGTTTTCTACTTAAATAAATAAAAGAAATTTATCTTCTGTTAGGACGTACACGTCTTTACTGCACGCATATATTTATTTTGTTAGGTACAACAAGCTTTTTTTAATATATACTATAATTTTTGTATGAAAATTTATATAATTGCTACCTTATATAAACTTAAAAGTAGTATATTACGTAACTATCAAAAACGCGACAAATTGATTTTTTCATTTATTAGATTATTATTGAGCATCCACGTCTACAAAATGTTATGAACCTCTTACTTCTAAAAAACGACCGTGCTTGTGCAAACCAATCAATATTAGGAAAGGTGAATACAACTAGATATCAACAATGAACAATTATGGCAAATCGCAAACAATGTCTAGTTATCTAAATAGTAACGTAGGGAAGGTAGAATATAAATACGTCGCTATATAGTGATATGAGCGTTATGCCTCGCACGATTTCCTTCAATGAAAAAATGAATCATATACAATTCGTACCCTTTGTAATATCACTTCAAAGGTAATGAAAAACGACTAACATATCTACAAACTGTATTTGTAGGATTAATAAAATGGCTTACAGATGCAAGTTAATTTTGCAAACGGAACGAATTATAACAGGATTACGTGCGATGCTGTGGACTAGAGTTAAACTGTAGCGAGCGTGAGGTAATGGCGGCATTTCAGTCTATAAACATCACAGTCGCGGACAACAAATTGCACAATAACTCGTCTAGACGGACCTGCTCGAAACACATGGTGTGCCTCGTAGTATGCCTATCTGCCTGACCATCGAGCCCTATATGGTACCGCTCCAATTTACACATTAAATGCTAATTAAAGCTAACCTATACACGATTACATTAACAGAGACGTAAAAGTTATAAAACATAAAAATCTACAGAAGAAAATAAACAAACATAAATCACAAAAAGGCACCGCCCAACCGTTTAACGGAAATTTTATTTCATTATCGGTCAATCGGTGTTTGAAAATAAATAAAAATAGAGAAAAAGAGAGGTAGAAGATATGTGGCCGCGGGGCCCATTGCAATCGCCCGGCCGGAGCCCGGTCAGTGTGGCATGCGCGCGCGGCGCGTCCTACCAGTAGCATACCTATAAGTGCCTTATTTCTAACTTTGTACGCCTAAGTCAGTCTTTTTTATTTGTTTTTTTTTGCTTTTCACGATATTCAATCTCTGTCGCTGCTGCAATCAAGGGCAAAATTACGAGGCGGTACTATTACACCTGAAGGTGGGTCTGGATCGCGTCGCCGCGCTACCGAGAGATCTTCAACATGATCATCGTCAGCTGGTGGAGATCGGGGTGACTGGGGAGCTGAGCGAGGTGGGGTTCTAGGAGCTAAAGCAGCATGAGCTGCGGCAGCCAAGGCCATAGCGTGTAAAGCTTCTCGGCCTCCATCTCTAGTAGCTCCTTCTAATGCTTGTTGAAGAAACGATGGATCAATTAGTGGTGTTGTTGGCGCTCCGTCGTCATTGCCACCGGTTCCACTTAGACCGTAAGGGAAAGCGGCACCATTTGATTCTCTTTTTACTCCACGGCTCATAGGGCGGCTCGTTGTAATGCCTAGTTTTTTCACTTTATCATACAAAGTGCGTGATGGAACACCGTATTTACGGGAGGCTTGTAAAGCGCTCATTCCATTACGAACACATTCAATAGCGGACATGATATCTGACCTAGTGTACTGTTTATATCTTTTCCACTCAGGTTTTTGCTGAGGTGGTACATATGGAGCTAATCCAGCTCTCACATCTTGTTGAAAATTAGTTGGAGGTGGAGATGGATGAAATGATCGTTGATTATCTTCTTCGAATGACCGCTCAGTGTATGGTGAGTGAGCATCCTCTGATCGGTCTGAACGATTGTAATGTGGAGATGAAGCTCTAGAGGACAGTCGCCTAGGACGATAATCAAAAGGTCTTTGTGGGCTAGCAGGTCTTTCAGATTCATGTGCCGACCCGTTAGAATGTAAACGTGTTGATTCATGCTGACTAACAGGGTGGCACACAAGCGATATAGGCTGAGATGAATCCACTGGAGTAGCTTGAGCGAGAACGTTTCTTAGTATTGGGGTATCACGAGTAGCTAGCATACTAGATAGCTTTTTACGTTTTAACGGGTTCATGTCCGCCGAATCGTAGGCGGCTGATAGTACGGGTGCAGAAGGTGCAAGTGGCCATCGAGTAGTAGCCATGGGAGGTGACACGCTAGATGGCGCAGCGGGAACCACGCGCGGAGGAGAAGCGGCAGGAGTGCGTTCACTACTCCCAGGTCGGCGCCGTAGTTCTGTCATATCAAACAAGCCCTTTACCTCAAGTTGTTCCGCGACCTTCATAATACGCGGAATATGCGCTTGAGTGACGTTAACTTCACCCGTGTACATATATTCGAGAAGAGCGCGCATTTCGAAGTCTTTAACTCCTGGGAACAGTATGCTGCAATGATCCATAGGTACATCTGCTAATATTGATTGAAAGTATGGTGAATTTGCAGCAAGTACTACCCTATGCGCTTTAAAGGTCACTTGGTCATCGACGACCAGTGTGCAATCAACGTACGTCTCGACTTTAATTAAAGCCTCTAAAATTTCCACTAGATTGGTTTTATGATGATTCCATTTTAAGCAAAAGGTTTGCTGACCTTCGCTGCTCCCCATTTTTCTTAGTTGGGATTCTGTAAGCAACGAAATAAACATTAGTTTAATTGCAGATACTTATAAAAATCTTGTTAGATTACATCTTGTTAGATTATACAACAGTTACTTAAATTTATTTTACAGTCACAACCATTAAATAAACGTTAACAATTAATGTTATTAATAATTCGTTTGATCTTCTGATATTATGTTAAAAAAAGTGAAAATATGTAGGAATAACATAGAAAATATAAAAATAATATTTTTAAATTCTTATAGTTTTCTTAATTAGTATTAATACTGTTTGTTTTTTACAATAATATCCTTTCCAAAATTTTTCATGTCTATTTAGAGTCTTTAAATCCAAGTCAAAATAAAATTGCATCAAAATCCGAAATAGTATTTTTTTCCATATCCAATAATCGCATAAATTTTGAAAATGTAAATAGATATAGTTAGAAAAATAAATTGTTATTTAAATACTATAAAATAACACAGATAAACTTAATTTAAAACAGCGCATCGCACTCAAATAAAACATACAAAACAATCACTTATTGAACAACGTACCCGGTAAAACGCCTTCATATGTAGAGCCAGGAAACATCTTACAGACGCGAACGACAGAACTAAACTAAGTTGATCACATATAATATTAGCAATATTACGATGCGCGCACTTCGCGCGTAGAACGCACTTACTGAAAGCCGTATGCGAAGTGCGAACGTATGTCATGAAGGAGCACGACTGGCCGACTGCACCGCCCTTCCCCATTTACATATATCGCTTTATAGCCCTTCCTTGCTGCTAAATTGACTTTTACCTTTTAATCGGCAGGTAAATCGAAATTGGGGGACCGGCGAAAACGAAAACAGCTACACTATCCCTTACATCTATCACTTTAATTTAAAAAATTAAAAGCATAGCTGCACACAGATTTAATTCTTACATGGTTCATATTAAAGCATAAAATTAAATAATGTATTAAAATAAATCTACTTTACAAACCAGTTCATCAATACCGGACTTCGTAGCATCTCTACATATGAGGTAAAAATGATAATAAAAATCGAGCATGCAAGTTCTATATTAATTAGTGATTAATTAATGCACTGACCTTTCTCCTTGGAAATAACGGATCCAGTTTCAGGAAATTCGCTGAAAATTATGTTGAGTACTTGGAAACAAAAGTTCGCATTGACACTGAACGAAGTTCGTAGTAGGTTCGGGGGTTGTTTCGCGATAGAGGCTACGGTGCGCCCTGTGGGGGCGGTATGCTCTTCCGAGCGTCTGGCGGTGACTGTTCACTGTTAGTTGCAGGCGGGCGCTCGCAGTCGGAGAGTGCCGCGTCCCCCGCACTCCTCGTGCGTGCGCTTTTTACGCACGCACGGCGTCGGAGTGCAGTGCAATTGCGTGGAGGCGCGGGGGGCGGCGACGAATTGCAGCCCGCTGAGGAGGGCTCGCCTCTGTGTGCGTGAGTGCGCACGGGCATTGTACACTCTCGCACTCATGTGAGCTATCCACTATAGATTAAAGCCGAATTCAGCTCATAAAAAGCTAGAGCCTCGCCCCGATCCTTTGTATGCTAACGTTGAACTTCGCGTCGTGCCAACGAAATCGGGTATTCTTTTAGTTTGCTTCGCTAATTAACATAAAAATCGAATTAATATGCCTTCTAGCGTTTATGTTAGGTAAAACTTACTTGATACTATCTTAAAGTCATAAGAAGTCATCAATAGTTAATAATTTGTTGTAAGATTTCTTCTTAATTTTTAAATGTATTATAGTACCTACGTTTAGAAATTAACTTAAATGCATATAGCACAAAAATTAAATTAAATGCATATACGTAATAATAACAGTAATATACTTTTGTGGTCTCTATAGTGACCATGGTTGCTGTAATGCATTCGAAACGTCAGGACCCAAAAATCAAAATAAATCTGCGACAAAATCTGAAAAGATAATTTCATTTATAATGTCAAATATTCGTAAACCGTAAACCTAAGAAAGTATAATATACCTTGGTTATTCTTGGTATCATAAATCTCATCTACTTATAAGAATAAATCTGAGATATACCTACCTTTTTTATAGATGGAAATTGGAGCTAATATATAACATTTAAGTAATACACGTATATAGATTAACGTCACAAATTTCCGTAAACTTAATTAAAATATAAAAGATTTCAGTTTAGAAAAGTCATAATGCCTTTTTAAAACGGTTCATACTAACAGAGTGAGTGGTTAGCGTCAACTTAACTATTTTGTAGGTAATTCAACTAAGGAAAACATAATATCATGAAATCTGGTAGCTACTGTATACAAATAATTTAGTAGGTAGGTATACCTGATCTCTTTTTGCATTCCCAAACAATCTTATAAAAGTAGAGATATTTCTTTCTAAGACTTCAAAAATATAGCCACTCATAACATTTTAAAATTAACAATAAGTATTCTATGTTTTAGCATTATATATAGATATACTTCTAAAGCAAAGAAACTTCAATTTGTATAATGCGGCGGTGTGGCCTAAAATATCGCGTTCGTCGTCTACGTAAATTGCCCCAAAAGTTTCAAAAACTACGTGAACAAACGCCGCGAAACGGGGTCATTGACACATTGCCTGCGTAGGGAACGCCAAAATAGCGCAAAATGCACTCAAAAATAGATCAAGCTGTGTGCAATATTTTTTGTCTAACAGAACATGCATCCGCTCAATATGGAATGATAAGCGTGTAAAATAAAATTGCAAAATGAAATATCTTGCCTAACTGTTCATTTCGGAACTAGAAACTGAAAAATAATAGCTCTACATATTTACTCGTAATGTGATAAGAATTTATAAACGCCATATTATAATATAGAAAATATGTGTAAGTTTTACAGCTCTACATGTTACATAGAGTCAAATAGTATATTTCCGTTATAGATCAATAAGTTAAGAATTATTTTTCAGTGGTTCAAATATAGATTAATTTTAGTCCTATCGTTTAATACCAAACTGCACTTTTCTGTTGTAGAAATTACACTATTAAAAGGGTATAAGTGATTACTGAATTGAATGGATGTTAAATTGTCTCTCAATACAATATACTAATAGTGCGTTGTGTCACTCTTAATCTACTTATTATACGGGACACGCGGATCGAACTTATATCGATAGACAATTATTCAGATAGGTATGCATAGACTATTAACAGCCATCATATTTAATTTACCTGCAGCGAACAAGGTTAGTGTAAAATAAAGTGAATAAGTAATTGTATGTGTATAACATTAGGAATTTTACAACTTAGGTACCTACGGATCTTATTATTTTTTTATTTATATTTATTTATTTATACGTTTACTTCGATTACTTCGAAAACGGTTCTAGAGATTTGGATTAAATTTTGTATATAGATAAGGTTTTAATTTTACGTTAATTCTATATAATACATATATTTTCTAAAAATAACGCAATTTTAAAATCTCCCTAAAACACGATCAGTATTATAAATTAAAATAATAATATAAGTTTCCCATGAAATTATCGATTTAGTATGAATTCCTGAGCATAAACAATGGCAGCGAATGTCAGCGGTGCTCCACTCAACAGCTATTCGTCAAGTACACTTGAAGCATTTGCATATCGATAACGTTTCATTCACTCAATTGTTTAGAATTCTAATTTTATTTAACATGTGGGAAAACATGGCAGCAGCAGATTCATAAATACTGAGAATTTTAGTCCAACATCAAAAACTATATATCTTCATTCTATATACTTATTCTTAGAATGCATTAAAATTTTAATTCTCTGATAAAATTTCATTTTAAGTCGCACAAAAGTACCTAGTCGTAGTAACAGCGGTCAACCGCACGGCCGTTAAATTTGATGATAATTTGGTTATTGCCCCGGAAATACAAATGCAGAAATGCAAATGCGCCTTTGTTAATGCTTCTAATAGTTTTGACCTTTGCTACAAATTAAAGTAGTTCGTAAATATTTTGCGCTAACGAAAATATTAAGTAGTTCAATAAACTTAGAAATTAACATTGTAATAAATAACTATTTTATTTGCAATTTACAATATAAGTATCAGAGACAATTAATAAACAAAGCTATGGACAAAAGAGCATTATGCTAATACCAGCATGGTGACTCTCCGCGACCTATCCCACGGCAACGCACGCGCAGCAAAAACTTATGCGAAGCGGGGGTTAGTGAAAAAAGTAATAAAAAAGCAATAATGCGATCCCGCATGGTGGCTTGTTGAGTTACGAAATTGACGCGACTGATGAACCGAAAGTAAGGGATCAAGTGATCGTAACAATAGACGACATTACTAATAATAATCCTAATCCATGGTATAAACAATAAACAAATATGTTTTATAACACGAATTATTTACATGAAAACTCAATTTTAAAATAAAATGTTCTCAATCAGTAAAATAAATGGTATTTACAGATTAAAAACAATAAAAAAACTTTTAAAGCTCAAGTGAAGTTGTTTTAACATACCGAACTACCTCTAACCTATCGATAATTATCAAATAAGCCTGTATAAAATATAAAATAAGTAAAAAATTATTTTATTCATAAGCTTATTAACTTATTTATTAGCTACAATTAATACATTAAATTTGCATAATGATGAAAGGGGTGGTGGCCAGTATAAAGAGGTAATTGTAATTTCACGCAAACGAACCGCTCCGTCATTTGTCACCAGCTTCCCGCCACGCGCCCTTACTGAATTTATTATTTTATATTATCTGTATCATCTGGGGTACTTTACCCTCTCATCCCGTATATTAACTAAGAGACAATTAAATGATACACTCCTGTCGCCTGCTAAGTAAAAAACATGCCCCATCATAATATTTATATCAAAATAAGATTTTCAAAAATAGTTCAACGCAACAGCAAAACTTTTTCCCAAGAAAACTTTTATATAAAATATATGTATTTTTGTTATCTATCTATAAATTATGTTATGTAATATTGACTATTTTCAATAGCGTTTAAAAAAATGTTTATTCATTGCGCAAATTAATACCATCCATGTGTTTGTGCATTCTGAAGAAGTTGACATAAAATTATAATCAAACATTCGTAATCAACGTCTAACGCGGCATGCGCGGGCGAGTCCGGATGCGGTTCATTGTAGCGAAACTCCCCGAGAGAGACAGAGGTGAAACAATATACTCTTTCCTGCTATTGTCTAGCCTTCATTAATTTAAATAATTTTATAATAACTTATAATATATAAAGTCGCAAAATATAATGTAAATAATTATAAAAAAATGTTTAGGTATTACGCGTCATATCATATAATATTTTGTATGGTTAAGGAGGAGTGTATTACTACACTAAATAATATATCTTTCTAATGCCTGTAGTAATTGTACTTACCTACTTACCATTTTGACTAACATAAGTATCGTTTTTATATTTTCCTATAATCTAATTTAATAAAAAAATTGTATCTCTATTTTAAAAACAGGTCAAGAAGATGTAGAAAAAAGTAACTATTAAATTAAGAATGGGTGGTTCTGCTAAGTATTATTGTCAAAATATCAGCAAGCACCTGCCCTGCAGACAAGGAGGCGCGTAACGATTTTTTTGTTACCACAACCCCTAAAAAATATTAAGTGCCTTATTTTTTTAACATAAAATTATAATTTACATTTTATAGACAGGTTTTTTTTATATTCTAACTACGAGATGCATCACATTCCATCGAAAAGTATTCATTGTCTGAGGTAAAACGCATACATTTACGGTATCGTAATTTGAGAATCACATATACCGTCAGTAAATAGCCGCGTTTAAAGCCATATATTTCAAATAATTCGCTTCCCCAGTCGCGGCCATGTTGGCTTCGAAGCTCTACAAAATAAAACAACCGCGAGCTGTCTACTTTTTTACCTTTTTTATACAGGATCATTTTTCTTGTTGGCTTGGTCGGCGGATTAAAGATGTCGCGTGCTAGCGAAAAATAAGTCTTATACGTTATAAAATAGGGTATTTTTAGAGTATTTAGGTAATGCCGAAGTGGACGTCCTTGGACGGACTCGATCTGCTAGCCGCGAGAGATCGTCCCATCGGCGCATGGTCGTTGCACTGATACGATGCATTTAAAATGCATTGGAAAGTTGAAAATGTAACCATTGAATAATTTGTATGGCAAGAACATAAAATACTTAAGAATTTTGTAACTTACGAAGCACAAATACATATAACGTATATAAATTATGCATCTTTATTCATATTGATTGTATTTTTATTTCATTTTATTAGGTACTTATAGTATTTGTTATAAATGCGAAATCAAGTTATTACAATATGACACCGGTAAGAGTAGCAGTTTGTTATACTACACAATATACTCGGATAAAAAAGATAAAATACTTTATTTTTCTATTGCGGGGTAACAAGATATTATGTAATTAAGTAATCTGTTATTTATTTACATACCTATTGCTAATGAGGTAGATGTTAGACGGTCTACTGATTTATGACTTGTTTCACTAAAGTTAAAAAATCACCTCGCTTTCGTAATATTTATGGAAATTCCAAACAAATGTCTACCTTAAAATCATGCCTACTTTAAAATCACTACGAACTTTCCAAATAGCTGGAACACCTATCTTATGAAACAATATGAAGTCATGACTTACAAGAATACTACTTAGCCTTGTTTATATAATGAATATATGAGCACTTATTACGTATTTAATCAAAAACTTAATAAAAATATAACATATTTTTTTTACAAAAAAAGAGTTTTCACTAAAATATAATCATTACATACTTCTTTTTAATTAACTATCATATACAATCTGTGTAAATTAATGTTATTAAAATTAAAAAAAGCATTAAACACAAACAACTAATAATTCACTATAAAAGATAGAGTTCGCTTTCAAAAATATTCGTAGCCATACCCCTGAAATGTGTAGTGTGTATTACTAATTATAACGTATAGTCCCTAAGTCTATTTGTACTGTATTCATTATTTCATTAAATTTAATACTTTCTTAGTTTTACGCGACTCTCTCCCGTGGGCCGTAACCATCATTGCTGTATAGCATTCGAAACGTCAGGAATCAAAAAATCAAAATAGATCCGCGACAAAATCCAAAAAGATAATTTCGTTTATAATTATATTGCGCATTAACGCGGTGATGCATTCGCGCTTGTAAAATTGTAAATCAACAAATATTAAACATGCAAACATTAAAAAGCGAAGGCCAATGCGCTTTTTATACGAAATCAATAGTAGTCATATAATGTTATTTCCGTTGCACGTGCACAATACCGCAGTGCGAATAGATGAGTCCCCGATAGCCTATATAGTCACTAATTACAGGTATCATTCGCAACAAACTTGTCCACATTCAGCGATAGCGATACCCCTTTAAAACAAATTACTATTTTTATTATAATAGTTGCAGTAACAATACGGTATATCATTATAATTTTTTAAGTAAATCGCAGTCGATCATTGCCTAATAACTAAATAAAAAGTAGTAGTAGAAAAAAAGTCTGAAAGTAACAGTTATCGATTATAGAGGTAAATAAAATATATTTCGTAAATTTTTGGGAGTAGACATAGAGAAACTTCTTCGAGAAAAGATCCAGCAAAAAACAAATACTAAAAACAATAATCGAATTACAATTTTTAAACACATGTTATATCAAAATCTAATCGAAGGTTTACGGGCAGTTATTCGCAAACACCCTGTTGTTGACATGGGGTTGTGGCCAACATTGTATTTTTATTATAATCGCCTGCCATTCAGACCATGTCCGATAGGGTAAATATTATAGGGTTCTATTTCACTACAAATAGACAACACAAGATTGTATCGGGTAATGAGTTATGAATAATAATGCTAGCTAACTTTAGTTTAATGCAAAATCTATTACAGATATTTCAATACATCATTATAAAAAATTGGTAATATTTTAGATATAGACTATTAGAAGTCAAATATATAAAGTTAATAGTGTACATTTAGTCTTTCCGATATATTTCATGTATAATATATTTCATATTTCATGAGAATAGGTATTTATGTACTCGTAGTTGTATTTTATATGACACTATAAAAACAAATATTATTCTGAAATATCACTTAAGCATGAAATATGTTGACAGTTTTACTATCACAATAATAGCAAAAAAAGCAAGCGAATGTGTCTTCCTGTCCATACTCAATTCGACCCGCTTCAAAAGGCTTAGTGTAAAACCCCTTTTCTCGTTTTTGTATCAAAAGAGATTGCCCATAAGTATATTATTGTTGGCAAATACAACTGATCCTTTAATGTGAATAAAGTGTCACATAAAAATAAAGAGAATTCGGTCTTGATGTAGGTACTTTAGTATACGCAAATATACTATACTAATGACTCACCCTCGCTCCGCTTAATGTTTTAAGGGTGAGTACATATTTCTAAGAGATGATATCAATTAATGATCTCAGATATATTTGACCCGGATATCAACATACCAAATTTCATAGAGATCCGTTTTCACGTGATGTGTTACAAAAGAAGGCAGACATACAAAAATTCAAATTGATATTTTATTTGTAGTATATAATGTATATTAACTGTAGAAATTATGACTTTCATAATATTTTCCAAGAAATATTTAATGTACAGATTTGTTTCAGACTTTTATTATGCATAGAGTATGAAGATATACCCATTACGTGTATAAACTTATCCATCCAGACTTATTTTTTATTTTAATCACAAGGCCTGATTCGATGTAAAATATGTATGTATATCTTTTACTATGTATCAAATTACTCATATTCCTGAAAACAACTAAACATAAAAATGTCAATACAATGTACATTGGCGTAAATCGTTTGGTACCTACATACGTTTTGACAAGGATCATCAATCTGGTAGTTGCATGCTATTTTGGTTATTTTCGTGGTTATTGCAATTTGTCAGTTCGTTATCGTATTTTATCGTATGCATTAGTTCTCGGTACTGATAGTATTATCTCTTGCTAGTATTCGCCGCTGTTTTATCAACTTAAGTTGACAACCACGTATTCGTACATTGCTAAACGTTACATATTTAAACATTAAGTATTACATATAAAGAACTTACGAGTAAGAAATTATCTAATTTTTGAAATTGTTATATCGAATAACAATAGTATATGTACTAATTATAAGCGTTTAGTTTATCTATTTTAAAATGTAATGGCTATAATGTAATAAAACGTATTCAAAGATAGAAATACCGAATAGGTGCGTAGGTATATAGTCTTTTGCTTCACATATTTTTTCACGTAGGTAGTTTTAATTTATATGTTTTTTTACTTACACGTATGTTTTTAATAATGGATAAATAAAAATATATCTTATAATAAATATTTTTCAAATTTAGTACCTAACGATTTCTTTTAATATATACCCATATAAATAATTTAAAAAAATACAAAATTACTTCCTTTCAAGGGATCTTATAAAAGGGTTTTTTTTTAATTTTCAGCAATTTGCATGAGTTATATTAATTTTCTCTTAGATTCAGTTAAGAATATAAATTTCCTAATTTTTAAATGCGTAACGCACATAAAATTTCTCAATAAATATCACGTTTTAAGCGTTATAATTATTAGTAATTCGTTTGCGAAAGTAATAATGTTCTATGCAACAATATTGAAAACGTGCGAGAAGACGGAATGCGTATCGCGCGAAATGCAATGCGCACGCACGATGCGTGCGCGCAGATAAAGTGTGTTCGCCTGATAACACAAACGTTTTTAATGATAATACAATATCCGTGTTCAATTATAGATATTTGTTTAATTAACTTTCTCCCATTTCCAAATAAATCATCATATTACATACATTGAACGTTAGCGCAGTAAAAAAACTAATCGCTGTCTATATACCTCTTCCTCTATACAGATAGAGCTCTGCCTCACACATATAAAAGTTAGCACACATTCGCCATTCGTATACTCACCAGTCAAGGCCGGAGCTGACGCGAGAATTTGCAAAGTAATTCGTATTGTATGAATGAGGGCTTCCCCGACCTACAAAAAATGCACCGAGTACTCCACGGTCCACTATTGTCGTGCATCCAGCGTAATGATGACATGACAATGACCGGAATGTTTGTTGTGGCTCGTGCTCGCAAACACTTATATTAGTGCGAAATTGCGTCGATTTCGCACAATTCAACCAGGGCGGCAGAAGTGTGTTGAAGGTGTACAATACGTTTGTTATTGATATCGAGTAGGTGGGGATGCGAAATTTATGCTAATTTTTTAGTTGTAATTATATTTATAGTTGTTATAAATCATCGTAATAAATTTTATTAAACACCTTCTTGATCTGTATATTTTTGTATTAACATAAAATTATACAAATTATACAGTCGTTTCTCAAATATATACTTCTAATAGATTAGTTTTCTAATCACAGATAACTTATAATGGCCAACGAAATACTAGGATAGCATAGATTAACAGGTGGTATTTTTTCGTATTTATATAAAATTAGATAAAATTAGAGATCCTCATATAATAAAGAATCTTTCTAGAATTTAAATTACCTACTTGTAATATACATTTCACCTTGCCAAGCGACGTTAGCCTTGTTTTTACCCTTTACCTATATGAACGTAATTTTGTACGATTTCCATATTATTATAATATATAAAATAAATTATACATTTATAAAATATAATGATAACATTCAATTTTAGCAATTTATTTATTTCGATTAAAAATATTTGAATGTTAATAATTAAAATGCTTATGATATTAATATGTGAATGAATTGTTATAGAATAAAGAAAAAAAAGTAGGTAGATATTTCCTATGTTAATTTTAAAATCAATAAATTCGACAGAACCAATTTTGCTATTTACGAGTAAAATCATATCAAAATTTATTTTATGTACGATATAAAA
This sequence comes from Boloria selene, assembly GCA_905231865.2. Taxonomy (NCBI): domain Eukaryota; kingdom Metazoa; phylum Arthropoda; class Insecta; order Lepidoptera; family Nymphalidae; genus Boloria; species Boloria selene. Next base: position 8,372,559 of record HG993137.1, on the reverse strand, counting down.
ACTTATATGTTCAAGCATGAATCATTTTGGCAACGATTGGCGAGGGGCGTAACCATTTCGCGATAGTTACTTATCACACACATGCAAACATACTTTGCACACATACTCGAATACTACGGTCTATGATATCTTCTCTGAGCGCCTGGTACTATAAATACCTTCCCATCTAAGATTAAATTTATATAAATAAAACAGCTATTAACTACCGAAAATTAAAAATAATAATCAAGTTATATTTATGTGATTCATGAATATGTATCGCCCGTCCATTATTGGCGTTCGGAAGGAAACATTGATCGTCAGAATAAATATTTATCTAAACAGTTGCGATATTTGTGACCAACAGATTGTTCAACAACACGAGTTACGGGTAGTCGAGGTTACGACGGTTTTGAGGCCAAGGTTTTAACGCTAATATGTATATATTTTTAATATAATATTAAAGTATACTAGTAGATATATGTAGAAAATTAAAAACTGGTTTATTATATAGATATTGCATAAATACTAAACCAAGATTAATAAATTCCTATGTTTGTTTAGTTATAATATGGAAATAAAAATGTAAATTATTACGCGTAATGGAGATTAATTAGGTAGCTGTTATATATAATTTGCTCATTTATGAAAAAGTTATACGATAAACGTAATATCAGGTATATAATAACTATACATGTAGTGTAATTAACCCTTGTAAATTTATTTGATATCAAACTATAGGGCCAGAACGGCGTAGCCGATCGTCCTCGTGACCAAAATACGTGTTCTGAATTATTTAAGCTCCATGTTCCACCACCAGTTATCTGTTTCCCTGCAAACTAAGATATACTTGCTTATAATTCTTGCTTTAAACTTAACTAAAGAATTAACCGCGTTAGAAATATTTTGTGAATTTCAGCACTTCAACAATTTTGACCCAATAGTACCTATATAATATTTGTCTGTAGTATTGTCAATACAAATCTGTAGTTTATATTAAGTATTTTACGTTTTCGAATCCAGATCCTATGTTGAAGTGGGCACTATACTGTTATTTAATGACTTATACCTAATATATTAGTAAAAGCTCAAAAGTCTATCTATATAACTTTTTAGTACGTATTATTTATTTCATAATCCCTAAAAACCTATAGGTATATTATAGATTTTCGATGCGTTAAAGTGTCTATTTGTCTTCAACACGCAAATGTAGTGGGGAAATTTGTGTGAATAATTGATAGGAACATGTCATTTGGCAACCAACCACCCCCTACCCTGCCACCCCAGGCTTTTGGCTAGTGGCCTCGTGTCACTAGAGTCAACACATCAAATTTTAGGGTACCCGAATTACATATTTCGACCAAGGCTTTTAGAAGCATCTTTAAAAATATTATTTTAAACTGTAATTATTAAACAATTAATTATTCCTCTTGTCATGGTTTAAAAACAAAGATTATTTTGAATCCAGGAAGATCTTAAGCATATAATAAACAGAATAAAGAAACAAAATAACTAAAAGAAATATATTTTTTATTTTGCAATAATTTAAGCGTACAATAAAAACATCTCTACGTAGAGATTGTTAGAATATTTTTGTCCAACTAAAGTTAGAAAACGTCGTATACGATAACTGTAAATGGACGTATGGGTGTAAGTCATTAGTTTCCAACTTTCCGGTTTAAAACAACATTCGGCCAGGGATGTATCCGCGGCCACGCATGTGGAGGCGATGTCCCACATCGATATTTCGTACATTATTGAGTAGTCGCGTGTTGCCTCCAAAATTTTCTATGTTTGGCGATTGATGTGTAGATTGACTTTTGTCATTTACCTCGCCATGTCAAACAGTAAAATGTTTTTTCTATACCGTCTCCTCAATTAAGGTGGTTTGGGTAATGGACTAAGGCGATTTAAATATGTACCTTTTTATTTCTTCGTATATCTGATTGGACGGGTGATGGATGAAAGTTGTATGTTGTTTTCTCTACGACCCTTTTTACTTAACTACTATAATCGATTATTATCATTTCAGGGTTCTTATTTAGATACTTATTTCGTGAAAAAGTATCAAATGCATTTGTTTATGTTAGTAATAGTAGTTAGCCATTTACAGTGTCAAAAGTTACTTAAATAAATTTCTCGCTGAAAGGTCAGGATAGAACAAAGTTTTATTTTTCAAAGAATTTTGCTTTGTATGGATTTGAAGGAAATACTGAAAACAATTATCGCATTTTTTTATATTAATAAACACTCATTACCTGGCACACGTTATACTTGCACACCTTATTACACCTTTAAAAATACTTTAAAAGAAATCTATAGAAATAAGTGAATACCGATAAGGTATTATACATTAGCTAATGTGAGAGTATCTTAAACAACAACTATGCTTAGGAACACTATTGTGCAATTTTGCATTTTTTAAACTTTTTAACCCTAAAGATAAAGTTACCGTTATCCAGTGAAACAAATGATAAGAGTTGAACAACATTGTGCAAATCTAACGGGTGGTCGAAGAAAGGTTGTGTGCTACGTCATAAAGGCGGCGCCTTTACTAAGGGATGATATAAAATGTCGGCGCCTTTTAAACAAACCGATAAGCATAAATATAACCATTGAAAGAAAGTTTTATTTCAAAGAAACAGTTAGGGTTTTCGTTCTACGCAATAATAAAAATAATGTTTTATAGAAAATATCTTTGATACGAGTAAAAGCATTTCTACTATTAGATACAATATTTATAACAATTTGTCAATTAAATTTTAATTAGCGAGAATAAATTAACCACACATCGACACAATGATCATAGTATGATTATGATTTCTGTCTAAAAATACTCAGATTCTGTGAGATCAACCTTTTTCTGACTTTAGACTGATCGACCTTCTCCAATAAATTTAAAAGAAAAGATGTGATTCGAAAACATACTTTTCTTCTTCATTAAACGAATTAATGCAACTAATATTTACAGACGATATATTAAAACACACATTAAAGAGGTTAGTTAATAGCCACGTTTTCAAATATGACGCGACAATTACCTATTAGGTAGGTACTACAGTGAAACCTGGTTAAGTGAGACATCAAGGGACCTACAATGTCGTTTCACTTATAGAGGTATTCCACTTACCCAGTGTCTCAGATATCCAGGTATAAATAAATATCTGTCTCATTTATAGAGGGTTCCATTAATAGAGGTGAGAATACAAGTTATTTCAGTTATAGAGGTGCGATCATTAAATAAAATAACTGAATATCGAGCCTTCGCGCGAAATCTTGTGCCTTTTCTTTAATCATCGGTCCACTTACCGGAACGTTTTTGTTACGAAGTTGCTTGACCCATGTTAGCAAACACTTTTCAAGTTCAGGATATTCTGATAAACGTATACGTTTTAGTTTTCCTTGTCCTTCAGAACATTGTGATTCAATTTTATGTTTACTCTGAATTATTCTACAAAAAGTAGATTTTGGCACATTAAATTCGACACAAACTTCTTCGCGTGTCTTCCCACTTTCATAAACGGATATTAACTTCAGTTTTTCACGTAATGATAACGATTGTAGCTTTCGTTTTGACATTTTTCAAATAAACATCTGTATGATAGTAAAGCGAAACTAAAACTGAAAGTCATTAAGGCTCAAAATTATTAACGTACTTAAGTGTGGAATTTGTGGGTAGAATAAGAATGAGTAAACAAACAAAACAATGTTATCTCAGTTACAGAGGTTTATGCATATAAAATTTACTCGCTGTCTCAGTTATAGAGGTAACTATGATGATAAATCGAAAGAACAAATCCCAGATATAGAGGGTTACTTCGTCTCACTAACAGAGGTAATTCAGTACCAAAGTGTTGGGACCTCAGTATGAGTTCCAGTTATGGAGGTTTCTCACTTATCCAGGTCCCACTTAACCAGGTTTCACTGTATAAGAAACTAACTTACTTATTTTGGATTCGTCCCTCGTGACAAGCAAAAAATATTGTATCCCACGCGAAGAATAATATTTTCTGGGATCATATAGTAACCTATTCTATATCTGTTCTAAAATTCATTCAGATCCGTTCACGAATACTGGGCGATTAAGTAGCAAATTTTCATTCAAACGTTCGCATTTTTATAATGTAGTTAATACGAATTGTATTCTTTTTATATAAGTTAATTACTTATTAATTACTTACATTAAGATTATGGGTTCTATAAAACCTAAAATTATTACCCACAACACAACTCAGCAAAGTTTTATCGTAATCGATTGATTAGCTTAGAAAGGTAGACGTTGGAAGGGAAAAAAACAGATAAACAAGAAAAATATGAAGAATTTTCATAAATCTGTACATCGCTGTTCGTGAAGTATGAAGTATTGATTGCTTTTCCTTGTGTCCGATGGTTTGGAGTAAAATTGTAGTAGGCAAATATTATCCTTATACTACAATGAGTATGAGTTATACGAGTTTTAGAAAATTAACATATGCCAATATATTGTAGAATACACCAAAGTTTCACTATTTAAAATTTAACTTAAAGTATTTTATAAATGTGATAGAACAAGTCAACGTTCGTGATAATAGCCGACTCCGAGTAGACATTATACTTATCGAATAATATATTTTATTTGAAGCCTTCCATTAGAATCCTATTACAGAGAGTGTCATTTGGAAAGAAAGTACCGTTACGGTCCTTAGAATCGTGAACTCGCTAAATAAAAGAGAAACTCTAGCACCACAACATTAAACCCTTTCCTGCATTGCGCATGTTTCCGCAGATAATAGCGCAATTTTTATTATTTTACGATGCACCTCTCACATTGCAGATCTACGCAAAGATGCCGACCAAAGAATACGTAGCTAAATAATGGAGTATAATAAAAACAAACGGAAAGGGTTTATACAATGCAGAAAAATTACGCAATGACTAGTTTTATGAGAGCGTCAAAAGCATTAGTAAAAAAAATTCGACTTCGCAGGTACAAACGGGGCTCATTTGTTACGGCGGGGATAAACACTTCTTTCACAAAGAGATTTTGACGCCTTAGACATTATTCACCAATAAGCTGTATGCAAATAAGTGCAATTTTTTTGTATTGTCTCTTTATAATGGTAACAATAATTGCTTTGTGTTAGGCGTCAATTTTGCTACCGAAGTCGATTATGTGTACAATAAACTAATTACTCTAATAATAAAAGCAAAGGTATATTACTATTATGGAAGTATTTTACTTAGATAATATTCTTTCTACTACTACATGTACTTATTTAATGCATAGCATTTATTTAATATCTTAGATTTATTGCGGTTCTTGCACCAAGAAAATTTTTTTACAGTGCATCGTTTGACAAAATGTAAATAAAATATATGTATAAAGTTTATAAATTCATTGATAGGCAAGGATGAATTAGATTTTTAATATTGTTTTACGCTTTATTCATAAACTGTGTTCGTACTTTTACCAGAATACCTTATACCTACATACCTACTTATAAAAATATATCTTTTCAGCTTAACTCCCTTTCTCAGAGTGTTAATTGGTGGGTACAAACTATGCTTACTTATTGATACTGCCATTTGAACTTGATCTTATTATCAAATGTAGCTGCGACTAAAAATTATATCAAAACGCATTCCTTACTCACACACACACGCTCTCAACTCAACGTTACTAACTCTACGTAACACATACAGATAATGTTATTCATGTATGCGCCCGCATAGAAATAATGTTGTTTTTACGTAGTAGAAATGAAATCGCTTCAGTATTTAATTAGTAATGATTAGTGGTTATAAATTAACTGTTAAAGAAAGCAATGCAGCGATAACCTTTAATTGTTGCGAAAAAAGCGCAAAAGTGTTGCTACTAACAGTCTAAATGATAACTTTTTAGTTACGATAATTAATAATATTTCCATTTAAGATTATTTTAATTTTTTTTTACTATAAACACTATTTCTACTTCCTTTTAACGTATCATTGTGTGCGACTAATCTACAACGCTACATATGACACACGGAGCAGCTTTGCGACAAGGGCGCGATGGCGCGGGCGCAGCACCCACACGCAGACGCATAGGACGCACACAAAGGTACTCACATAAACGAATATTGCTTGCTATGCTAATGCAGCGGAGATTGGGCAGGTCGTTGGCCGCGCTCCCGGACGCTACAAAGTCATTCGGCAGAACAAGTCGCGGTCCACCCTCGCTGCGCCCTTAATACCATAGCTTCGACCTCGTTCTTTATTTTTCTTAATCTTAAGTAATTTAATCAAGCTTCAAATTAGAAGAGTTATTTCAATAGCACTATATCAATTAAATTATGCTTACATAAGTATTTATTTTCATACGAATAGTACCGAAGTATAATATTACCGTATATTGTACGTTGAGTAAAGATATTCCGGATATTGATAGTTTCAGAAGCATTCTCATATTTAAACGCAACTTCACTTAGACACACTTTTAAAATTGGTTGCTAGGCCACGTCAACGCTGGCCAGTAACCTTGAGTGCAGCGCGGGCGCAATAGATTAAACACAACAAATACAATATATATATATATACATGTAGAAACCGTTCAAATGTGTGTGTTAAGGAAGGGCTGATTGTAGTGTCGTCTTCCTACATTTAATAAAGACGTTTGTTACTATGTTTTCGTATTATCACATTCTTATAATTTATTAAAAATATGTAGAGATTAGGTAAACTTTCATTAGAGCTAAAATTTCAACTTTCTAAAATAAATCATTAGGTTTTCTGTTAATAATAGACCCAAGAAAACGTTTTATCTACGGGATAACTTACGAGTATAACCTAATATAAGTAGTATACAAACATATAATACATTTAACTGTTGTTACTTTCTAGAAAGTGCATCGGCTGCAACCTTGACGCGTCGATCTAGTAACATCGATACTGGACAATGATATATTCTTCTAACTGTACTTTTTATACATTGAGATAAAATTTATATACGGAACTATGCCTATTCCTATTAAACGACCAAACACTAATTGAAAGTCTTGTCTTTTTTTTGTTAAGGATATCAAAAAAAACATTCTAATATTCAATTGATTTTATATATTTATTTTATAGAGCTTGTGGTAGAGTATTCAATTAGTCGGTTCCTATAGAATTGGGCGTGCCGCATATATGCGAGGCAGGGCCTGCGCATCCTGGCACGGCGTGGGCGGCGCGGCGAGGCGAGCGGCCAAGCGGTTATTTCGGTATGCACATTGCATGCAGCGCGGCAGCACTGCACTTGCCACTCGAAATAGTCAGGTCAGGGACCGCGAGCTTCGTCTCGATCCTTCCCCAAGGTCAACATTTCTTTCCCCCCTCTCCCACCAGACGCTGTGTCACATTACCTCACCGGTCTCGACTTTTCTTTCAACATAAAGTCGGTTAATAGGCCTTGTAAAAAATAGTTTTCATTACGTTACTGCACCTAAATAGAGGCTTGATTAGCTTCACTAAACTTTTACTGTATACTTTTGAAACTGTTGCTATATTGAGTTTATATTTAATTGTTGCTATATTGGGCTAGTATTTTAATTGAATGAAATGGTAGACGTAATCATAAATTTGTATGAATTTGATAACGTTAGCAAACGAGACCCTTTCAATGTTTAATCGATTCTTAATTGCGAATACTCCATTAGACGCAGCCAGATAACACAAGGAACTGCGCATCGGCTATTAACTTCAGAAATTTGCGATAAGAGTAATCGTTTCCAAATTAATATCGCAGAAAAATATATTTATCTTTCCTTCATTCGAATATTTATACTAACTAGTGGTTGCCCTGTGGTTGAAATTCAGCCATAATTAATAACTGATATATTGTAATAAGTGAACTTACTATGGTTATGTTTGACATTTAGTATGTCAAATACATGGTATAGTGTGTGTTTTTATTGATGTAATGTATTTTTAGGCATGATTAAAAAAATATTAGAATTCTGCACTCCGTCTCTATATAAACTATAAGTGTGCGAAACATACTCCTCCGTCCGCGAAATTTTCGTAATAATGGGTACATATTTTGTGCTTCACGTATTAATATATAGATGACTTCTATTGGCTAGCTTAACAACTATGAGATATTTACTGAAATAAAATATATATTATGTATACCTACTTACATATAACTTGTTAATTACAAAATGATTGAAATGTAACTAAAATGTATACGATTATTTCATATTAATATAAATGTAAAATATTTGTTCAATACGTTGTATAAATTTTTCCTGTTAACTTTTGCAATAGATCGATAAATTAAGAGCCTGCTATGTTAAGCAGTTATTATTATTAAACCTAGAGTTTCCTCAAAATAATTTTATATGGTTGTAATAAATCGGTTTCATCATTAGCTTTGATCTGATATAAAATATATTAACTATTTGTTTATCTATACTCAACTAACGTCTAGCGTCAGCGAAGCCAAGGGTTCGCTTACTAAGTTACTAAGTTACGCCTTATAAGCTTAGCTATCTGTGAGTGAAAGTCACGTCAAAATCGGTCCAGCCGTTTCAGAGATTAGCCGAAACAAACAGACAGAGATACAGAAATATGGACAAATATTTTAAAAATTGGTTTTTCGTTGCTAGTATCGTTTATACTTTCATATGCATTTAGTGAAAAGCTTTTCATTTGAAATTAGAAACAGACACTTATTTTATTTATGTGTATAGATAAGGGGGTAGAGTTTGTTTATTTGAAGACGCAAATCTCAAAAATACCAATCGAATCTGATATTATCTTTTATTATTATTTAAATAAGTAATTTAATGAAAAAGCCTATATCATCATAATCATGTATAATATAGGTAGATCTATTCCTGGCTACTGACCTTTAAATCTTACCTAGGGACGAATCCGACCAAAGTGAGGGATAGTCGGTAGTTACCTAATAATATTTAAAATTGTTTTAATAATATCATATTTCTACTTGAAAAATTTTTCGTAGTAAGTACCCACTACAATTTTTTGGCTCTACTGCATGAAAATAGGTTTCCTAAAGAAATATGTATATAAAAGATAAATAATATTGTTCACCCTCTTCATTCTGTAGTTATTTTTATGGCTTCAGCTTCCCTTAACGCTGGTCATCGACACCGAAACAATAGGGAGACTTATGTCCATGTATCACTAATTAACTAAAGTGTATAAGTACCAACTCAAAATTATTCTCCTGTGTATTGCTATCATGGGTTAAATAAAAAAGCAAATAATTTTACTTCCCTTAAATAATAATAACTAATATACGAAAAGAAATGTATTTAGGTCATTATTTTAGCTTAAACAATTTTGCTCTCTAAAGCGAGATATAACTTTAATAAACACTCGCAATGTAATATAAACTCCAAATAAAACGGAACGCTTGTCACGTACACAAAACCCTCGAATGTTTCCTTATAATTTTCGACGTTTAGATAAGCGGCTAGGAGTCAAGGAAGGCATCTCTGGCGATGTTAGCGAGGACATTGCACTTCTGTCCCCCCCGCGGCCGTTTCGTCCTCACTCCCCGTGTTCGCCAGCCGAAACTTGCTAGCCAATGCTCCCGACCGGATTTTACTATTTAGTCAGTCACCCAACGCTTATAATGTTAATCGTCACAAAAACTACTTGGATTTGATAAAATTTAAACAAATCAAGCCATTTAGCACGTTTGCACATAACTATGCCTATGATGCATATTTTAGCAGATTAGCACGTTCCACGTTATTTCTAGGATTTTTTACAACAACAAATAGCTTATCACACATTCAATTGTTTTGAACAAATCTTAACATTTCTTACGTGTTTTGTCTAGATGCAAATTATATTTTAATGCAATGAAGTATTTCAATAAATCGTACAAATATGATATGAACTTTTTATTCTTGATTATTATTAGTGTTATATGGGTATTTTACTAAATAAATGAAAGTGTTGCAACAACGCTCAAAGTTCATTATGGAACGCATGCCCAAAAATTCCCGTTATTCATTATGTATGGTAAGTACATGCTCTATGTAGGAGACTGTATTCCTCTAGTAGAGTCAGCATTCACATACAAACAATCCTTTCAAACCATATTACTTGTTGGGACATCAGCGTTCTCGAGATATTTTATAATCGATATAGATATTGGATATAAATCATAAATCAATGCATTAATTATGTCATACTTGATCTGAGAAGGTGATGTATTAATATAGCATAAGATATAATTATTAAATCATATACTATTATACAATACTTATAATATTATATTTTTAGGGTTCCGTACCTCAAAAGGTAAAAACGGAACCCTTATAGGATCACTTTGTTGTCCGTCTGTCTGTCTGTCTGTCTGTCTGTCTGTCTGTCTGTCTGTCTGTCTGTCTGTCTGTCTGTCTGTCTGTCTGTCTGTCTGTCAAGACCTTTTTTCTCAGGAACGCGTGGAGGTATCAAGCTGAAATTCATATCAAATACTCAAGTCTATGGTCTCTTGGAGCTGTGAAAAAATCAAACTTCTAAGTCAACGCGATCAAAAGATACTCCCGTTTATGCCGCAAATTTTCGACACTCGCAAGGGAATCAAAACCTACAGGGTACTTCCCGTGAACTCAGAATCTTGAAATTTGGTACGAAGCAACGTCTTATAACACAGATAAAGGAAAAATTGCGAAAAGAATAAATTTTTAGTTACATCATATAATAAAAATATTTTTAATAATTTTAAACTTATTACCCCTTTACTCATACACCGTTCCGTACAGGTTTGTACGGAACCCTCGGTGCGCGAGTCTGACTCGCACTTGTCCGAATTTTTTCATATTTGTGTCTATCACAAATCATCATCATATGAAATCAATTTATAAGAGATGTCAATTTTTCTACAAGGGTTAACTAGTTATTTTGCATCCTTCACTGTTAAGGATATAAGTCAAAGAACTAGATTACTATGTATATAAATAAGTGTAAAACCGTGAAGTCTATTCTTATGTGAACGGTACAATAAAGAGTTGAGTTTGTCCCGTCCTGCCTCAACATGCAGCACGTTCACCGCGGACAGCGCCCCGAGTCGTGACGTCGCTTCCTGACTTCGATATTTACCTAATAATATAAATAGCAAAGGTAAAGAAACACAGTATTATTCTTTTTGAGAGTTTATACAGGTATAGAAGATATATACATACGGTAAGCTACAGTATTTAGATAGACATAAACCTAGATATAATTATTTATTTATTTAGTTACAACAACTAAAAATTTTATATAACACTTATATAAAAATAGGCTTGTATTATCCCACTATGTTTAAGCGCTATCCGATTCACAAATTTGAAATGTATGATACTTACCTTGGGTAAAATTATCGACTCTACATGAAACATTTTTTTCTGGCATCGTGAAGTTTTAAATAGTACAAATTATATCTTGATTTATACTTTGGTCGTATGTGCATATTATAATAATAGTAAATTTACTCATGATAGCCAAGAACAAAAGGATTATAGAGAAAGTAAATTAGTTCAATAGTGTTATGTCTATTGTGGAAATTTACATCACGTTGTATTATATCCTACCTATCTACAATAATAGGAAGTCCAAAACTAATCCTATCGTTTTCATATAACTGTTGAAATATATCATTACATACCTCTCTACGTAATCCTACAGGTGGTTACTGCTTAAATAAAATGACCTCAATAATATTTATTAATAAAAATCAAATAAAACTAAAGAAGTAAGAATTTTTTATTGCCGTAATACAATTTAGCAAAATATGTAGGTTCCTATTAACTTGGTGCAGAAAGCATGCCCACGTATATTTTATTAGCCATTTTCTTTTTATTTATGAAAGCGTGATTAATTTAAGTGTCGGATAAAGGTCAAAGGAAATTTGTCAAAATTCATACAATAATATTATTAACAAAAACCACAATAAGGTCTAACTTCTATTTGTTAAATGATAATAGCATTATCGGGCTATGCAAATTGCCCTTCAAATAAGTAAATGGCTAATTAAACTAAACATTTATATGTCCACTGCAGTAAACATAGATAATATAATTACAATGTAATTATTTACAAATGTACAAATATTGATATAAAATGGCGAATATCCTAGGTGTAGGTATTATTTTTATAGAATCACTTGTCCTTGTATTGCAAAACAGGATAACGAAACACAAATGGTCATACATAAAAATAATAAGATGTGTACCTATTGTACATTGTACGAGAATATTGATTGAAAGTGTTGTTTGGGCTGTTATGAATATTCGAGAGTAGAAAGCTGGAAATATACTCACACACGAATTCGTTTATGGAACTAAAAGGAATATTTTTTCAATGCTTGTTACCTTCGGGTAGCAACCGAATGGGCCGGCACGCCCCGTATAGTTCATTAGTACCACTCTCTCACAGAAGACCGGCGTGAAGTGGCAGCTATGCTGTCGCGTTTCGTCCGGTGAGTGAGAGTCCGGGAGGCCCACTCTCCTTCCCCCCTCCCTCTTCTCTTCATCCTCCGCCTTCGTTCCCCCCTCCCTCCCACTTCCCTCCCTTTCCTGAAAGGCCGGCAACGCATCTGCAAGCCTGGGCTTGCAGATGTCCATGGGCGGAGGTGATCACTTTCCATCAGGTGAGCCTCCTGCCCGTTTGCCCCCTTTTTACCATAAAAAAAAAATATTATGACCAGATTCTTTTGTAAAATTTAACTTCAAAAAATATTTCCAATGAGTACATATTCTAACAAAAACAGACCAAAACTATTAAATAAGCAATTATTAATATAATTTTAATTATAGATAATGGAAGAATTTTAATTAAATTGATAGGTTTATTCCAAAACGTCTCCTGTAAAGGATTAAAAGAGTTCAATTAAATATAGCAATCACCCCTGTAATTACAGCGGAGGTTTCCGTAATTACAGCTCCAATAAAAAGATCCAAGCTTCCTACTTCCCACGTAAGGGCGGACAAAACGCATGCGCGACATGTGCGCGATCCAGCTTATTACTCACCGGTAAATGTTATGAAAATATATATTATTTAAATAGAGTCAAGTACGTACTAGAAAAGACGCTACAATAATTTATAATCATTTTACTTTATCTTTTTACTGATACTCTCAAGACTATGTAAACCCATTTTGTATCGATGAAAATTATTTGAATTAGAATAATTAAATTTTTGACATGTATATAATCAAAGAATTAAATACTTTTTAATCATCGTACAAGTATAGTTACATTGTTTTATACAATTCTTAGTCGTGTGATTTTTTATTGTACATATAATTTTTGCACCACCTGAGTTATTAAAAATCTCCTCTATAAAGTTAGTTAACATTTGTTTTTAGAGTGAGTGAGCTGAGTCATTTTACATTGCACATTAAAAATACTAATGTATGGATATCAAATATATATCATAGGTAGATTTAAATATTAAAAAAAAATATATAAATTTTAACATAAGTAATATTATTAATAATTTAAACATAAAAATTATTCTGAATATTATAAGCTCTATATTTCGATGCCCAATAAAGTAATATAAAAAATATATCGAAGTTCCGGCTGCATCTAAGACCTGCGGGCTGCGACAACTGAGTTATTTTAGGTGACACCTCGGTCCTCGGGCTTTCGAATTAATTGATCTCGTCTCGAGTTACACGAATTAATTCTAATTATGGATATTATCGAGATTTTATTAATAAATATCTTTAATATATAAAGTTTTATGATATTTAACTATTTCTAACCTGTTACTAAGCTCTATTACCTAAAATTAGTTAATATTAAGTTCAAGAAAATAAATATAAAATTGATTTAGATTTATTTTGATAATATTATATTTGATGTACATGCAGGGAAAATATTACCTTTAAGTATAGAACTTAAGTACATAAGGACAAGGGTCACTTAGACCAAAATCCTATGATTTAATATTGGCTAAAAATAAAAATATGTTTAAATGTAACTAAAAATTGTTGACCTAAAAAGGTACCTGTATTGAAAATTAAATATTTAAAAATATCGACGGACATGTAACGTATTTAGCCTTGAATGCAAAATGAAAATCCAAAAGTAGGGAAATAAAAAATACAGAACTAAATAAAGGAAATTGTCGTTTAAAAGCATGTCACGTCGATCATTGAACTTTATTGTAAGTATTGAATTGCGAAACAAGTGATTTTGTGTTAATATGTAAGTAGTGTTTGTTGAATAGAAATCGCGATTTTAATGCCAAAGTGACACTGAGGTCGATTTCATTTTATGTTAATGTATGTAACACTTGAACTTTATTTATACATATGCACTCAAGTATGATCAAAGTTGTTTGCATTTGTATAAAACTAATGCACCCATGTAACTTATTCAAATTATCAAGGAAAACGAACATTTTTCGTGTTAAATCTTATTTATACATGTTTGTAGGTAATACATGAAATGATATACTTATTTTTAATTTTATGATTATCGATATACAAGAATCAGACAAGTCTGTCTCGGTACACCAAAATACATACATACTAGGAGCGTAAAACAATAAAATAAGTTTAAAATCGTTAAAGAATCTTATATTTGTTATATAAAACATTTCTTGATTTTCGTCTTTATTTTACTAGTTCGATATTACATTAAATCTTTCGCGCATTTTACGCATTGACTAAGATGTTTGACCTAAGTATTTGATATTAATTTCAACATGATACCTTCACTACGTGTTCCTGAGAAAAATGACATGACAGGCGGACAGGTTCCTTGTTTTCCTTAGATGTACGACGCCCTAAAAAGAACACTTGATTAAATTTGAAATCGGCACACTGAGTAAGATTAATAAAAAACTATGGACTTTATAGTAACTTAATTTTATCAATAGCAGTTAGGGTAAGATAGACATTATTATACTAATTTGCAAGCATAAGGCACGTTACAGGTAACAATAGTTGTATGTATAAGCACTAATATCTAATTGCATTGTTCTTACAAGCGCTTCATAATTAATTTACGTAGTCTGTAGAATAATAATATTTCTTTTACACTTACTATATGTAACAAAAGAATTAAAAAAGTAATATATGTATCTGGTTTACTTAAATAAATGCATATTATATTTATTGTAGTTTTCTACTTAATTAGGAATTCAGACCTCATTATGTGCATCCTTTTCGAAAATAAACGCTTACGCGATAAAAAGTTTATTCTATAAATTTCATATACTTTATTCCTTTAATATAGCCAGTTAAATATAAATTTAATTTACTATATAATTATTTTTACAAAATATTATTATTTGATTTTCATAAAAACGACTAAGATTATGATTTCTTTTCTATGTCTTGAATATTATAAAACACGTTGCAAAGTTCAATGTCAGAATTTAGCATGTACATCGAACAAGTTATGTATCCCATGAGGTCAGCGGTCAGCGGTCAGAGGTGGTCAACGGCTGGACGATGGAATAGGGGTTGCGAATCACTTTATAGGCATAAATCATTGACCATCAAGATTTTATTATTTTTTCTTACTACGAAAAATAAACACAAAAATTTTTTTTGAATAGTAATTAGGTCTTACCCCTTTTGCTTTTGTTAGTTCTTACAATAATGTGTAAAACTAGAATGATAGGTTTTTAATATAACTTTATAAAGACAACTAGAATAGAGTTACTGTGGAGACAATATTATAATTTGATTATTTTCGTTCGTATATTTTAAGTTCATTAGATTTTTCAAGTGTCATTATATAATTGTTGTAAATAATAATAGATACTGTAGACTTACCGACTTATTTTCTTATAACATTGCCCACGTTAATATTATAAGAAAATATCAATTTAACGTTAAATTCCCATACTCTTACAATTACATAACTAACTAATTATACATAAACTCGGCCTTGTTATTCGACCGCTGTATGCAAAATAAATATTAATGCAAAACAATGTACTATACCTACTTCTCGTTCGACAAAATGAAATTATCCTAAATTCTAAAATATTTCAATGTCATGATTAAGTTCGAATTCTCAGTCCCATGAGGTCGGCGGTCATCGGTCAGAGGTGACCAACGGTTAGCGAATAATCCTTTGGTCAGTTCCTTACCCCACCTGCATAATGCATGCCTTTGTTATAATGAATAAAACCTTAAACAATTCGCATATTGTTTTCTATATGAATCATGAATATTTTAAGAAAATCTTTGTTAGAACATATGAATTAGTTCTTGTTATTTTTTAAAAGGTCCTAATAAACAATACCTAGTAGGTACGTACCTAACGAAACTTAATATCTTAAATAACAAGTTGTAGTCCTTAAATTTTAAATTATATGTACTTTTTTAGTTTATATATTTTATGTAAAACATCTTACTATAAGAAAATTTAAAATTTTATGTCTTTAAGACTTTCGAAAACGTCAAAGTATAAAAAAATATGATAGGTCAAGATTACAGTGGTCGGTTGGTGAAGCTTTCGGGGTGTGTACAAAATAGTTTCGATAGTAACGGGTGTATTTCGGTCCGTTCGTCACCTCTGACCCATGTTTGACAAGTGCTGTCCCTTACAAGGTCCGCGAAACTAGTGTAGCCTTGGTTCTGAATAATTTAACAATTATGGATAAAAAGTCTTATTACTCAAGATAATAGCAGACCACGAGTAGTTTTCAATTAAAAATTACTTTTGTGGGAAAAAGTTAAGCTATTTTTTAACTTAATAATTTGCGTATGTAAGTAAATGCCGAATGTCTTATTTTGCCTTTATACAAGCTTATAATTTAAATTATGGTAATAATATGTATATCTACTATGTTAAATTTCAAACACATAATATATTTATTATCTTCACTTTTAACCTTTAAAACCTTTTATAGACTCTATTTTATAATGCTTTCTTAGGTTTACGCGAATATTTGACATTATAAATGAAACTCTTTTCACGGGAGAGACTCTCGTGACAATGATTGCTGTAAAGCATTCGAAACGTCGCGAACCAAAAATGATAATAAATCCGCGACAAAATCCGAAAAGATAGTTTCATTTATAAGACTTTATTTTATTTAAACAGACAAAAACTAATGTTAAGGAATGAATTTGTTTTAACGGTTATATTCTTGCCACGGCGTTACGTATGTACCTACCTATATTTTTTCAAATAAAATAATTAAAAATCAGTAAAAATGTCACATAAAATTTCACGTATAGTAGCTACTAAAATAAAAACATGCAGTGCAGTGGTCTGCGGACAGCGGTCAGTTCCCTAATATTATATAGCTCTTTTATTTACTGTAAGCTTATTAAACCCTTCCTTTTGTAAAATGTTCTTGAGAAGGGTAATTAATATGTTTGGTATTGTACGAAAAAGCCACCTTTGTTCTTTGTCGTTGCGTAGCTTTGTTGAATTTGCGGGCCGGTTTTTTTGTTCAGTGTTTTGTTTAGGTGATCATTAGCCCAGTGGGCAGTTTGCACTGACCGCTTTCAAAGTTTTTCTCACAGATATAATACTACCGCGACCGTTAACCAATAATTAATTTAAAAATTCTTGACTAGTAGGTACATATCTACTTAATTTTCGACTATCTTATTATGCTACTTATAAATATAGTCTAAATAATAACTATTTGATAAATAGGTATTTGGGCCACTATTAACATAGTTTTTAAATATAGTTAGAATATATGTAAATGTTCTAGTAGGTACCTAAGTAAAACAGCTACGTATAACTTATTAAATTGCTAAGCTATGTAAATAATAGATCCTCGAACTGAAGGCAGACAAACGGTAAAATAGAATCAACAATGCCATCCTTGTGCAGCGATGACCTCTGATCTCTGAAGCGCTTCTGAAGATAGTGAACGCAACTGTGCAGACTGGTTCTATAATAATGCGCATGTGATTCTATTGATTACGTCATGCGTTTGTGCTCCAGCATAGGTGCAAGACCAAGGACCATATTAAACGGATAAATAACCGACAAAATATACAGGATGTAACATTCAAATCGGTCAGTATAGTGAAGTCTGAAACTATAAGACTTAGGAAGATCTGTTCTTAGGTACCATGTCATCTATTTTAGTAACAAGAAAAACTGCATTCATACATGTTAAAAAAACTTGTATTCAGCTCGGGAATCGAACCCGGAAGTTTGGAAAACTAAAACTAACACTATTTCTATTTAGATATCGATTATGTAGGTCTTAAGCTGTAAATGTTACTATGAAACATGATAAGCAAGCATTCTTAGAAGCAGTATTTAATATTAATCTCATATTATAATTATAAATTAAGTAGGTATTTATACATAGAATATATAATATTCACATATCTAAATATGTTATTCATGTGCTCCTGGTATTCTGTGAAGCGCTTGTGTGCATGTGTATAAAAAACTTAAAACAGTGATGTATACAACATAAGTTGTTAGTGTGCGTACCGCTCAGATATTTTCACAGGACGCGATTCGCCATAGGCTTGTATGTAGTAGTTCGCGAATCGCATCATGCGAGAGGAAGGAGGATCGCCCTCCCGCGTCGTCAGCCAATAGGAGGTAGTCTAGACTGTAAGCACGCTCCGTATCGGTACGTCGTATGATATCGCGAATAAATTAGCACACTAGCTTTGTCGTTTTCCTTATCTAATATATTATATACGTAATAATACGCTTTATATATTATGTTTATATACATATTCAATGGTCATCCATTGGTTGGTTTGCGAGATAACATACCTACTTATTAGCATAGTATATTATGTTTTATGTATTGTGAAGATAAATTGTAACAACTCCTCGGAGTCATGCGGCCTTGGTACCTACTCGTAGATCGAAGCGTTAACAAAGTTAAAATAAAGAAATACTTAATACTACATTCGTATTTCTTAACACATGCACACTGTACAGCGACGCCTTGGCTTTAAAATGTAAGAACAATCTCGCTTGTCAAAACGTCAAAGTTTGCATTCACCGGAAACACAAAAACAAAGGTACTTCAAGAATGGCTGTTAGAAGAGGATTACTTACAATGAGCTTTGGAATTAGTATGTAGTGAGGAGGGCTGGGAATATGTATAGCAAATGCGAATGCAACCCTTCATTGTAAATGTGCTCTTTTAAAGGGCTTAAGATATATTATGTTTTACTTTACAATAATCCTAGAAGATTCTTAATATAATAACTGTAGAAATTAATTGTATAAATAGAGGCATATTTTGTGTTCAAGTTTCAACGATTTACCTACTCGTATATGTGACTGCCTTTTACCCTCCGTATCTAAATATATCTAAAATAAATTAAAATAAATATATCTCGTACCTATTTATTAAATTAAAACGTAAGAACGTATACATAATATTAATATATTAAACATTGCGTTTTGTTTGATTATTTAATTATGCCATGAAACCCGCGATGTCTTTGAATCTTTCAGTTATTTTTAGTTAAGATATGATGTATTTTGAATTTTTAAAATTCTATTAGAGAAAAAATTTTACAACCCTTTAAAAGTAGCGTTATGAAATAGAAACTTTCGAGAGGGTTAGCCGTATTAGCCCTCTTAGCAAAAACACTGCAGATGGGTGTTTTCCAATTAGCTGTCACTGTGTCAACCTTTTGGTGATTATTTAAAGCGGGGTACTTAAAACGTTTATATTTTTTTGAAATGTTGTTATAAATATGTAAGCATTTCAATATATTAATATAGTTTAAAAATATTAAAAATAATTAATAATTAATATAAATAATATTAAGACAGTGGTAGCCCAGCGGTAACGCGTCGCTCGGATAACCGAGTGATGCGGGTTCAAATCCGGGTCTCGCACCTCTGATATTTTCATGTGCGAATCATTTATATCATGATTACCACTTGTTTACGGTGAAGGAAAACATCGTGAGGAAACCTGCATGTCTGAGAAAACCTAACAAGTTTTCGAAAGGCATGTGAAGTCCGCCAACTCGCACTAGGCCAGCGTGGTGGACTATGGCCTGATCCCCCTCGTACTGAGGGAGGCCCGTGCCCAGCAGTGGGACGTTAAAAAGGGCTGATGATGATGATGATGATGATAAATAATATTCTGCGGATTAATATTTAATATCTGTCTTTAGTTCAAGTATTAGATAAAAAATATTTATTATAGCTAAAAAAATAAAAAGTAAAACAAAGATATAAGAAATGAAATTGCATCCGACACAGAAAATCACAGCATAAATATTATCAGCGTTCATAAACAAACAATACCTTTTAGTTTTTATGTCATTGTTCGCGGATATTCTATTATCAATTTAATGCAAAGGAAGTAGGTAGGTATAACTGGGTCAAATGATTGAACATTGCATATGTTGTGAAAGCGACGCAAAAAATACCCCTTTTTACCGTTTTGTTTTCATTCGTAAAAAAAAGATTATTAGCTGCAATTTGTACTTACCCTCAAAATACTCGTAGTATACTACACTTAGAATGAATGGGCTCCGTACAAGTATAAGAAAAAAAACAATTTCATACTACATTTAAGTGGTATCTCAACGACCAATACTCTGCCCTAATCTTATAAGAAACAACTTTTTATAAATTTTTTGCTGACTTGCATACGTTTTACCCTTAACCCTTCTCGTGGTCCTATTCTTTGCCTACCAATAGTTTTTTAGTTCCTTTTTAAATGGCACATGCAGAGAGAACGAGTTTTTATAACCTTCGATCCATTTGATAAAACGCAATATCATCAGTCTACCTGAATATCTTTTAGATAGTTTTCTTTTGTAAGAACGTCTTCAATCGATTAAGGTGTTAAAAAAAGAAAGTCTTAGACCGTAAATTCTAAATAAATACTTAAATGATAACATAAAATAATAATTCCTAATTAGAACCTATATTTGTTATTTATAGTACCTACTTTACTTAGACTTTTGACATAAAGTAACTAAAATATGTGAAATATAGTATAAACAACAAGAAGCTTTTGTGTAAAGCTAACAGTAAATCTTTTCTTTATACGAAAACTATCGTGCAAAACGTATAGGATATCAAAGTGAAAAAAGCGATCTCAGGTAAAAAGTCATATACCGGTATAATTGTCACAAATTAAAGCAAAAAATTGTTCACAAAAGATATCAAATCTGCAAGCCACACGAGCAGGTAGAGAAAAATTTATAAAATTCCTGTTTTTTGTTTTGAAGTGTGCAAAATAGTAGAATAACTGTATCTACTCGTAGAATTATTGTGAACTTTTGACACAAGATACCATTTCTGTAATTTAATACATTTTAATTTTAATTAGGTAATATATATATATATATATATATATATATATATATATATATATATATATATATATATATATATATATATATATATATATATATTACATGTATTGAGAAATAATTAAATAAGAGTAGTAAAAGTGGTAGACGTAGTTTAATATGAGTAGTATTTTGTTTCTTTGA
Source organism: Boloria selene (assembly GCA_905231865.2). Lineage (NCBI taxonomy): Eukaryota > Metazoa > Arthropoda > Insecta > Lepidoptera > Nymphalidae > Boloria > Boloria selene. Next base: position 8,351,184 of record HG993137.1, on the reverse strand, counting down.
TTTGGCAAATTTATTCTTGTATTAATAATTGTAACTTACACAAAACTTTTATACCTGAAACTTTTTTCATTAATTCTAATCACGTTTTTACTAACTTTGAATCAAAAAAATCTTGAGAAGATTAAGACGTGTGTGTACGGTTTGCTTTGTCACTAAGCAAACATTTAGTATATACGTTTTTTCCCCCGAAAAAGAATTTTGTGCAAAAAGGGCTACAAAAACAAGAAACTCGCCCAGATTTTGAATGCAACTTGATAAGTTAGTTTATTTTGAAATAGAGCTCGCAGATTATAAGAGCAGCTAGCTTTATGTTCTCAATTCAAAAAAAATTCTATATATCTCAATCATGGAATATAAATAGATATAGAAGTATCCTCAACTTCAGATTAATATATTTGAAATAAAAAAACGTCCATAATTTATTAAGTTTTATTTTCTAGTCTTGTTTTAATATTTATCTGAAGTTGTGAAAATAGCAACATAACTTCCATTTTATTAATATTGTGGTCGAAACTCTAAAATCTTTAAAAAAATCTGATGATTTAGGTACTTTGATAAATTTTCACATTAAGAGGAACATATTTAACCAAGTAGACTACCACTTATCTCTCTTATTGGAATGTATAATTGTTAATTTGGCGAACCTATAACTCCGTTATCACTTGGCTTTTAATTTAACAAAAAGACATGCCTACTGATTTTATACTACAAAAATTATATATATATATATATATATATATATATATATATATATATATATATATATATATATATATATATATATATATATATATATATATATATATATAAATTACTCGTTCACTATGCAGTAAATCTAAGCTGAATAAATCTTTTATATAACACAAAACGCAATAACTATTTTATGTAAAGATTTTAACTCATAAAAGTCAAGTAAGACGGTAAATAACCGTCTGCATGCATTTGCGGAGTTTATTGAACTTTCCTGAACAAAAACTCCCCTGCAAGATTCAGCGCATCGGTTCGATTCAGTTCTTTCTCACGCTGAGAGTTGGAACTGTTGCACTTACAAAAACACACTGCACTATAAATAAATAAATCAATACGATATTATATTTTGTCAAAATAAAAATTGTAGGACTATTGGTAGGTACATCAGTACTTATAATTACGAAAATTAACTTACTTTAGACATAGTACTTCAAAGCGGTTGTAGTTTTTTAATGTATCTTCCCCCAGAGCTTCGCTGTTTATAAGCCGATATGAAAACTTCTGTGCTTGATAGTGTATATATTTTAGAGTAAAAGTCAAAATTTCAGTATGAATAATAATAAAATTATTATATTATATTATTAATTATATAATTATATATTTATTTACAATAAAGGAAATTACAAGTAAACTTAACTATATGTACAAAGCAAATATACACTTAATTATTACTGTACAAGTCGTGTCCGCGCGGAATAGTGGCAAGAATGCTGGCCGCATTCCCCCGCTGAATGGCAATGCCGATTCTTTGGGCGAAAAATGAGCCAGCTCTCCTGTCACCAGTAGAGATGATAAGACGAGGTGTTATGTCTTTTATTATTAATATATAATTATTATATAAGCTTTTACACCTTGAGCAGCTCAAAGGGCCTAAATTATTTAATGAATTTGTTAATATTATAATAAAGAAAATTTTAATACATATTTTTATAGATACTATCATGTCACACACATGACGGAACGGAAGCGAAGTTGCTGCGAATGTACGGTTTCCGGTCGCCCCGCCGCGAACTATCATTATTCTTTCAGCAAATACATTTTGACTATAACCATTATCCCCTTTAATAAGCTCTCGTATTTATCTAACGGTCTTATTTTTTAATGTTTGATAGAAAATATCAGATCGTATATGTTCTTTTAAACATTTCTTTTAAATATATTTATATATACCTAAAAGTTAAAAATTGAAATCGATCTGATATAGCATATTTTATTTGTAATCTAATCGTCAAAATTAAATTTTGATATAAATAATTAATAACTAATAAGTCAGCCAAGAAACATATGTCGCAATTAAAAAGAAATTTTAAATTATTATTAATCATACAAATGCTATACTTATTGCGGAATTTCGCAAAAACTATAACGGTGTTAGAAAATTTGTAAGCATTAAGTATAACTGTCATCACTTCCTTGATCTATTGAAAAATGTGGGAACAAATTACAACAAACACTTCGTTCGTGTAAAATTTACGCAAAAAATGTATTGCACAAAACAACATATCGAAGATTTTTTAGCAAAAAAAGAGTCTCCCACGCTCTGAAAGGGTTGAATATGCACCTGACCTAGATTGCATTAAAATAAAAAAAATGTTTTAAACATTTTTTGCGCTTCAATCTTCTGTAGGTACTACCTACTTTTGAATTCAAATTTAAAAGGGCGACCATGATGAGTAAATTTTTAGTAGTAGTAGGTACCTACTTAGTGATTAATAGACACATATGTTTTCGTTTAAAAAGTATTTATACCTACTAGTTTATATACATATATATAAATATTTCAAGTATAATAATATAATATGATAATAAAAATTAATAATCATTTAGTGTAGCAGAGAACATATTAGTATTTTATGTATTTTTTTGTCCATATAAACATAATAGATTATTATATAATTGTTCATTCATATAAGAATTTTAATCGATTAATTGTACATAAATTGTCCAAAAAATTATTTGTTAAATATGTTACCCTACTTGCGTAACCTGACATACTATACGCTAGTCCATTGTCGACGTAGAGGCAGGTAGCAAATGGGTTATCCGCTTATGCAAAAAATACAATAGTACCCGATTAACACTAGCGTAAAGTGCTTTAAAATGTAAACGACTGTATTAGGGGCTTAAACTTTTATCCCCAACGTGTGCTGATTAGCATTTTATAACTCATTAGCATTGAATATAGAATGTAAGTCATACATTAATAGAACACGAAAGACCTATTAGGTAATTAATAAAACATATATTTTGTATATTATTAAATATAAAAATTATGAAAATAATTTCATTTTAATAGACATAGCGATGGATTTATAAAAGGAATGTGAAGCAAAGGCTAAAGGCAACTTAAAATGATGTGGCTATATTGACATTACGTATCTTCTTAATTTATTATTTAATACTCGACAGACATTTCCTTGAAAAGATTCAATTGATAAAGTGTTCGAAAGAACGTGCGTGTCTGTGTTTTCATTAGCACATTAGTACATCGCCTTGGTGTGTCGAACGTTTCGCGGCCTTTAACAAACCAGCGTCGTTAACAATTCATCGATGGCTACGCGTGAGTGAGGGTGAAAAGGCTGACAGGCAATGTGTTGCAAAATGAATAAATTGTGGCGAGAAATAGGGGCAGTTCGCTAGGTAACGACCAAGGACTCTCAATAATGCAACCGATACTGCTATTTTCTATTCCACGACCTATGTCCTAGAATGATAACAACAGCAAAGTAGCTCTTTTAAAACTAGTCGCAAGTTCTGTAACGCGAAACACGGCATTAGTAATGAGTTTGCTCGTCGACACGATAATGCCACGGCAAACAGTTGCAATCGACAGTTCGCAACCACCCTCTTCTTGATGGAACTCGGTTAATCAAATGTAATTTCGCTGTGACGCTAATAATACTATTATTTACTCATAGGGTTACTGAACGCTATAGCAAGTTAATCAGTTTTACTAAGTATTGCTCAATAAGTATTTTATTGTTTAAAAATAATATTCTTAATGAGAAGAATAAAAAATCAATAACCAGCCAATTGGCACCATTAACTCAATCACTCATCTTTGAACCACTGAAGGGATCGAAATCAATCTTTTATCATCAATGTTTTCCAAATATAAGAGTTTAGCCATCTTTTGATTTCATTTTAACTCTATTTTAAATAATACATAATTTAGTAATTAATAAATATTCAATGAACAAAACACTATATAAAATACTAAATTATTTTTCTTTGATTTTAAAATATAAAGGAATAAATTGTTGTTTACATATAATTGGAGAAACTACTGCTGTAAAACCAAATCTCCATATTAGTAAAGTTATCTTTGTAAACTGTAGTTGAATTTAAGAACAGATGGATTAAAAAACTGCATAAGACTGATCTGCCTGCACTAATGCATAAAAAACAAACTGGCGAGCACCATGTGCAGACGCAGGTGCCCTCCGTTCCCACACAACCCTTTCAGCGACCTCTTGCTTCGCGCCGCCCCCTCATACCTACGAACCTTGATAAAAACCAAAAGATGAGCACAAATCTTCATCATCTTAAAATATACCGACACCGAATATAATAAAGCATGCATTTCCGTATCCTCAACGTGATATTTAAAGCCTTCTACATTCACTGTAGTCATTAGTTCAAAATTCTACCTGTCTCGATTATATTTATAGACGCATCGTGTCATTAGATTTATTGTGGATATAATGCAATCTTCCCATATTTTTTTGCTAAAAATCCTTTAATATTAACGCATATGCTATATATGCATCATAACAAACATTTATAGCTATCATTAGACGTGTTTAATATTTATGATTTACATATACTGAGATATTTCGGGTTCCTTAAGTTTTTTTAAAAAACTCATCATAACATTATTATTAAATAATGAAAATAATTAATACGGATTCTATCTACCTAGATATCTACCTAGATGGAATCCATATTTAGAATTTATCCATATTTATTTTAACAAAAACTTAGTTATTATAAACGCATCAGAATTAAGTTTTTTTTATTCAGGCTTATACAATATCTCAGATTTTTGGTATCGTCAAGTTTTTATAATGGCCAGTGTTTTGTACCCAATTAAAGCAAAGGGTCACCGGCTGGCGGGCTGGAGTTGTCCGCAATAAATCGCAACCCTACAAAATGTTTCCGCTCCGCACATGATGTAGGTCAACCATAATAAAGAAGATTTATAAAACATCAATTTGCATAAAAAGGAAAGGAAAATATACTATTCTTTCGCGTTTCCTAATTTAGTTCAGTAAAACTTAAATAATACTGTATATATATATTTTAAAATAATTCAATTAAAACTTCTATAATTTTATCTTGGAGATCGCTGGACTGATTCGATTGACTGCTTAATTAGTAAAAATTTTGGGAAATTAAGCGGTTTAAAAAAAGTTTATAATATTATCCTACTACTAATCGCCGTATTTGACTTGCATGCATGTGCATGTATTTCCGATAAACTGCAATGACTTGGTATTAGTTTTCAAAATATATTTTTTTCAATTTGGCACTAATTTTATTTGTTTTGATAATCTCTAAATTTTAAGTTTTATAATTTAATGAAATCTGATTTGCGCTAAACAAATATTTTAAAATATTATCTTAAAACAAACGGAATAACTCGTTTGTTAATTACAAGTCATATGAATTTCTTATTAATAGGGCTATATAAGTTTACCTTGTGGTGAATTAATTTAGTGCGTTAACAGCACTACCGCTATTGGTCAGTGAGCTCAAGCTGCGTCGGCGCATACAGTTGCAGATCATGCCTGATATCATGCTCATTTCACATTTACCTAGCAGTTTTTACCATCTGCCCCTGCTAGACGCATATTATCTACTTTTGACCCCATAATCGAACAGTAGGTAGGAGTATAATCACCCACATAATAAGCCTTGCATTTTTAATACAATCTAATATCTTTATTCATTCTATTTTACTTGGATATTGTAAACAAATCAAATCAAATCATAATATTCTTTATTCAAATAGACTTTTACAAGCTCTTTTGAATCGTCACTTTTACTTTGTAATTGTCTGTAAGTCTGTGAGTAAAATTACCAAACGTCTAAAATACTATTTAAATTGGGATAGTATTTTTTATAAAAAAACTAATAATCATATACCTAGTCAGTTAGGATTTTTTCAACCAGTGCTATATATATATATATATATATATATATATATATATATATATCTTCCAAATTTAAAATAATAATAAAGATATTGAAAGTCTTTAATGGAACTCAAGCATAAACTTCTACCTATAAATGAGGTTAAATTTAAATAAACTAAGGATAAACAGGCAAATATTTGACAATCTGATATGTTCATCGAAGTGTTTCCGAAACCGATATTTCTCATTACAAAGTGTGTTTAATACTTGATAAAAAATGTATGTCCGAAGGGTAGCCGATGTCCGCGGAAGGGTAGTTGTCCCTAAAGTAACTCAGAAAGCTAAGCAAACAAGCAGATGGCGACGGCTACAATTACATAATCAACAATTATCATATTCAAATGAGTTCACCAATATCGGATACGACACTGGATGCAAATGTATAAGCAAACATTGAAGAGGCTATATTTGAACAAAGTTTAGAAAAAAACTAAATTATACACAACAGTTCTTTACAGTTGATTTTTTAATCTTTTCTTTCAAAGCTTTAAAAAAGAAGAAATTAAAGTAAAGATGAAGAAGATGTAAGTAGTCCAAACATATGTGTAAAGTTAGCAGTATATTACAAGTAGTACGATGCTGGAATAGAGTAATTAAGTATACCTTTTTATTAAAATTAAATTTCATAATATTCATTCAAGTTTTTTATTATTATTAGAAGAGTTTGTTATTAGTATGCGAAGAAAAATTCCAGGGTGTATTTTAAAAGCTACTCATATTGAAAGCTACCATTATAATGTAAGTAGGTAAAGATCACGAAGCGATGCGCTATGTACGTAACTGTGCATTAGTGATTGAGTCACGGGGAACTGACCTAGCATGCTACGGAGTGCATTGACGCCGCATCCGATGCATTTATCGCTAGTATGCTCTTGAGATAATGCATAACATGCTTTTTTGTGATGAATAACACATCTGTTTTTGTGTCAGACAATGTTGAATAACTTCAAAGTTCATAAACCCTGGACTCTATCTATCGCAGACGATTACATGACTTATACATTTTTATAGAGGTCGTTACCAAATAAAAGTAGAGTTATGCTCAAGAATAAGTATAATAATATATACGTGTTTAATAACAAACATTTTATAAACCGTCTTATGTTTTTTTTAATAATAAATACTCTTCTCTTAGAATAAAATACTACTCTTAGATTTACGTTTACATATTTGTCGCGGATTTATTTTGATTCGCGAAGAGAGGTCTCTCCCGTAAATATACCTACATGCTATAAAGTAAACAAAATATCTAAGTATGTTTTAATGATTAGTATAGAACTACTACTAATATAGATACTTAGTATTTATATTAGTAGATATATTATATATGATAATTTTTATATCCCTAACTTGAGAAATGATTGATTACCCATACTGTATGGGCCATACATATACTTCTTCTTTTTACCCCCTTAATTGATATGATCGTTAATTGAAAACAGCACGAAAATCGGTGGAGTAGTTTTGGAGTTTATCGCGAACAGACATACAGGCAGACATACGCGACGGAGGCCTTTGTAACAAAACATGGCTTGTTCAACAAGCAAATTACCCTAGCTTCGCTCGGGTACGTCCCTAGGCACATTTTAACTTCTTTGGGCACTTTGACCTTATAACATTAGCTATCTTTCAGACAAAAATTTTAAATAAGTATGTTTTTCTTATGCAATGTCTTTCATTTAGTAATGTATCGTTAGGCATATACCTGCTTTCATTTGGTAAAAAGTTGTTCTTTTGACATTCAAACAGACCCCTGAATTTCATTTACCTGTAAAGATTTAGATACATCACATATTTCAAGAAATAAAATCCATAATTAACCACATTCTCGTTTGATAATTTGCGTTGAAAAGATAGCATTGACTCGACTAATACAAATGTATTCAAATATACGATATCAGAGTAATAGTAACTTCTCGTATAATATTACGGAAATTTTTATTATCGCTACAAAAATTATCTTGAAATCATCAACTTGACCGTAATTCGTATGATCCGAACAAGGTTTTGAACATTGATAAGACGACTGTTTCACAATAGCAGAATTATTTGCGGCGGAGGGCGCGTCACCTTGAGATGCACGCCACAAACAACCGCGAGGTCTGCTGAAAAATAACACACTCGCGCACACAAGTGGTATGTGGACGCAGTTACTATTATAGCATAATGTATAATAATTAATATATTATTATACAATTTGTTATAATTCGTCTTAAATACAATATAATATAGTAGACATTAAAATTGGTTTTCATATATCTCAAAAATACTAATAATTTTATCCTAAACAAATCAAAATATACTTTATTCAAATAGCCTTTCCAAGTTCTTTTGAATCGTCAATTTTACATTAATAAAATATAATAGACGTTTTCTATGTCAGATTAATGTATATTTCTTATGTTTAATTGAATAAATTCTAATTAGCTTTTATACTTATTAAATTATTAAAAATTTAGTCTAACAGTGACCAAACTTTGTAGTGATGACCAGTATTGTACGGGACGTTATAGTACAGAAAGCTCAAGTTATTTCTACTATTTGTTTGCATTCAACTTCTTATGTAGAAAGATTATTGTCTATATATAAATAGAAATATGTATATCAAATAGAACTCTATAATTACCTCTACAAATTATTATGAACAAACAAGTCTATTTCTTTGTTTTAAAGTGTTTCCTTAGTACAATATAAGAAGAATAATCAGGAAATTTAGCGATGGTATATGTATACGTGACACAGTAAATCACGAAGGGCTTTCAACGGCGAATATACTATGGTGCGCACACGCCGGTTAGGTGCGTGTAAGTGGGTCAATGGCAATGCGTGACGCTGACGCGGCCCTTTGCGCAGGGCTCTCCTTGAACTGATGCCGGTAGCAACTCTGACTTAATTCGCTCTCATTTCTCGCTAAATTCAAAGGAATGCTTTGAGAATGTTCTGTGGTATTGAAAAAAATAAATATAATTTGTATTTCATTAAAATTACGCTATTTACATTTGTGAGGTATGTGTATTGGTTACTAAAATAGTCAAAAAAGATATTGACAACAAACTAAATTTAGTACTTTTAAAGTTTTTGCGTTAAATCAACAAAACGTTAAAATAACAAAGCATCAAATTAGATAATATCCATTATATTTATAAGCGCACTTTTAATTTCCTCATTATATAAAATACTTATAATTTGTTGCATTAATTATTTTTTATCAATTGTTTGTTTTAAATATTACAGTACTAATGTTTTTTTTGCTTATTTTGAATCAATCTTATTCAATTCAATTAAAATGTAGGTATCTTCAAGGCTTTAAAATGTCTTGATATACTTACTTACTCGTAATTCTAATTATTTGCGTACCTAAATTATATAATAGTTGTATTATATTTTCTTCCTTTCTTTAGGTATACTACTTCGTTACATAATATTACAAATTATTAAACTTACTTATAAATAACTCAATATTTATTTGGTCGATCACAAATCAATTCATTGTTATTGTTCAATAGCACAAACACATTTTTAGTAGGTACAAATAAATATATTACTTTCTTCAAAAATACTTCTTTTCGATGTTATTTTAATTTAAAATATAGATATATTAAAACATAATCTAATTTGTATTGAATTCAGATAACAATGATTTGAAGGTAGGACATCAACGAAATAAAATACATCGAGGTAAACACTAGGAAATCATGCTTAAACAGTTGATATTCAGGAGATGTAAACGTAGAAAACGAAGGCTACATAAAAGCACGTATACAGCTTGTCTATAGTACTATCTACCTATGAAATGCCCAATAAGCCTATAAGGTTCTTTTTCTTTTTCCTTTACTTTTCCTCAAATCAAATCAAATCAAATCAAATCAAAATATTCTTTATTCAAATAAACTTTTACAAGCTCTTTTGAATCGTCATTTTTACATTATTAAAATTAAATGTCAGTCTGTAAGTCTGTGAGTAAGCTACCACCTCGTAAGACAAAAACCAATTGATATTTATAGTATTTTATTGACACTTAATGAAATGTAAGCAAGAAGTAAAATAAACTATAAGTTTTCATTTCATTAGCTATGTATGTAGCAAGGTATTATTTATATTTTTTTTAAATATATGCGTAGAATTAAAAATCCGATGCTTTGCATACGTGTTTTTATCTATTCTAACGCTTGTGTATCTAAAAGGTCTCGCCGCGACCTTCTTTTACCAACATCGAGGCCCTTTAATTTGCTATCAAAATAGGTAGGTACATAAACATACATAAGAAACACACAAAAGATGTTATATTTTGATAGCGTGATAAGTTATTTTAAAACTCGTATCGTGCAATAAGAAAAGTTTTCCAATTGTTCTTTAAGAAAGTACCTAGTGAATAAATAAATTGCATTAATAAATACAAAATAATATCGTCTTTTTGATAATAAATCCCTATAACTAAGCAAATGCTAATATATTGTGCAATTGGTATTTAAATAAATATTAAATTATATAAGACAATTATAATATTTATTCATTACATATACATTTAACAATCTATACCAACGAAATCAGTGCTGTTATTCACATACGAAAACTCATCTACCGTGCGTTAAACTATAAGAGCTCTACAATAGAAGACGACTAATATTATTACAGTCTCTATGACGAACGAACTAAGAGCTACTGAACGTAGCACTGCCCACAGCCCACAGTGTAGCTTCATATTATTCGCGAGCGCAAGGTTACGTTGCGCAAGCATTACACGTGTCGCTCGTCGACCTCTTCCGAACACTTCCGATTCGCATGCACAACAACTTATATTTTTGAAAGGCAAACCATGACGTAGTTTTGGAAATAAACCTTTAGATTTAATAACGTTTTTCACATCTGCTCATATCTCATGAAGGCGAACTCGTTTTTAACTTTACTAATTATTCTTAGTGCGGAAATATTTTTATACTTGTGAGTTATTAAAATTACATTATAGAACAAAGAAGGAATTTACATATTACTATAATAATAATTTTAAGTAAACATTTTTAAAGATTTTACTGCAATTTGTATACGACTTTAGGGCTTGTTGACACATGCAAACCGTCGGTGACCTAAATAGTAATCGCCAGCCGATCGTAGTCCACCGTAGCGCTACGTAGCATAACGTCGTAACCGCCCAATGGCATGAAAGCAATGGCAGCGACAAATAAAGATAAGATATTGCCACATTTTTAGTATACAAGGTAAAATGGCTCTTTTTAATATTATTTTGTCTAGAGGACTTAATTCATTAAAATTCACACTAAAACAAATCAATTTATAAAAATAGGTTTTAACTTTTACCTAGACAAAGAGACTGTTTTTTGGCATATTTGTGTCAAAAAATTGATAATAACATTTTAGCCTATAGTATATTATGAACTTTTAGTTAAGTCCTATCATCATTATTGAATATTCAATTACATACTTTTGCAACATATAAAAAAATAGAAAAAAATAGAAACATGTTCTGTGATAACCGGCAATGGTTTAATAGAAAATAGCGTTGTTTATTCAGCGAAATGAAAATTTGAATAAACAAGTTTACTCAAGGCCAGTTATATAGTAGTACACCGTGAGCCCATGGTCACAAAAATAAATATACTACAATTTTATATTAAATATACGCATTTATATTACATATTATATTAAATGCGCAAATATTACATTTTATATTAATTAACTGATTTCAGTTCATCTTATAACATTTTATTAGAAAATGAGAAAATCAGAAAACTACAAGTAGAGGTCAAGCCTAATTTAAAATTAATCATATCATGACAAAGAAATTACCAAACGTGTTACGAAGATTCAGGGGTATAATTAAAATAGATATCACAACATTCCCATTGTCATTCTGCTAACATGTAAATTCTGTCCAATTACGAATCATCATTTATAAGATAAGAAAATACTTATTTGTACGTAACGTGAATATTTAAGCTTTTTATTCGTCACTTTTTGAAAATATATATACACACAAGTAGCATATAGATAAACTGCCATATTTGATTAATTCTATTAGTTTTCCGAATTTATATCATATAAGATGTAGTGTACACCTTTAAGGTTTATTAAACTAAAACATATTAATATTTACTTATAATATTATGACTATGCGACTATAGGAAAACCTTGGGCATTATTAGTAAAGTTTAATAATAATTTAATCAGTATTGCAGGTCAACATCTACTCTAAGCCCTTCACCAGCACAAGCGTAATGCTAGTGTGTAGTGGCGCAGAATTGAAACAAACATCGCGTACGTTGCTCGTAGCGAGCACACACACAAAGCGAAGACTTTGTTTTGCCGTTGAGATTTGCGTGGTGTTGCGCAAGCGCACAGTGGAGGCCGTTGACTCGGCGGACGTGCGTGGCCGCCATGTTGACGGCGCGGGCGCAGTAATGGAGCGCGAATCTAACCGCTTCTGTTCTGCGCGCTTTCGTAACAACATGCGCCTAGCCGTCGCCATATGGGATAATGGGACCCGCGATTGCCGTACTCCGATAACGAGGTGTAAATGACTCTGATATTCTTCATGTATTAAACATGAATATAAAAATTATCGCTACTATTAACGATTTTTTACTACCTATTTATTAAGATGAAGTCATTTATGTGCAGATACATGCTATCTATACACTACAAATCGTACACATACATTAGCTATCGATATGCCGTACATATCTACATATAAAGAGTAGGTATATGTTACTATCTACATATAAAGAGTAGGTATAAGTTACTAGAGATACCTATTACTAAATTTAGATAAAATTTAGTAAATACCATGTCTTGTCCCTCATAAGAATTTATTCAATAATAAAAGCTTATAGAATGTTATTGATTTTCATTTTATAGCGACATTTATCCCGACATTTACAACGTGTATAAATAGCTATAGCACGACACGCTTATTTTATTATTTATAGAGAAGTTATGGCAATTTGAAAAAATCAATACTTAGAAGTTAGAGCCAATTGATAAACGTTTCTTGTTAAGGACATTGGTATGAAATAGGGTCGCAATGTTACGAAACATGTTTGCGGGCTTAATGTAAACCTTTTTGCCTTGCTGTACGTTGCGCAAGAATATTCGCGAACAGATAACGTAGTAGGTACAGAGCTCTGCCCCTCCGTCCTCTTGCGAAGTCCGGTCCGCGTCTCACGTCTCTCTCTACCTATCGGTCTCTCGCTACCGCCGTCACGTTCTAGCGCTATGACATAGATACTACTAGTATGTACAGTTGCGAAACAGCGCGGATTATATAGCAGGTGGAATGTGCCGCCAACTAGTTTAAATAAATGCTTTCACATGCTAACGACTATATAAGCATTATAATGAATTCTGTTTAAGAACATTGGTGCGATACGAATTAATTAATTGGACTTCCAGCTACTTTCTTTGACACAGATTAGATAAAAGATACGCGAATACTATTAGCGTCAGCATATTTATGGCAATTAAGATAATTAAGTACCTGAATCTCAATCATTATATATTTATGTGTATTTATGTTTATATGCATTTATTTTGTCAAACATGAAATTATAATTAAGAAATCTTTCGCCAACTTCAAATTATTCATCGGAGGCGGAGTTGCAGTTATCCAATACAGCCAAACAGAGAACGCATGCGCTATTCTCTTAGTACACAGATTGTTGGGTTCGTGCGTGATTTTGATTCACATTTTATGTGAGCGACCGAACGACACGCCAGCGATACTAATCAGATAAGAACAATCGATATTTTCGCGCAATTTCCTCGCCGGACACACGAAAGGTCATTCCGCAAATATTCTAATATTTGGTAAAGCTCAATAATTAATTTTCATTACTTGTACCAAAAAATATGTCTAAACTCTGACATCAAAATTAAACCCTAATAAATAATTTGTAATTTATAATACCTACTCTATTTTTTTTACATTTCAGTTTTTGTGAACAAAAATGTAACACTAAAAATGTGACTATGTTTCTTTCTGTAACATTAAGTATCGGAAAATTTATTTAAAACAAGTTATGTTACCAAAAGCGACTGTCGTTAATATACAAAGTCAACATCATTAACAGATAAGATTTCTCGTAATTTCGATTGCTAAATGAAATAGCAATGACTTCGAACACATGTTAAAAATCCTGAATTCTTTCATCACTCTGTAACAAGCCGTGTCAAAAGTAATGGATTTGAGTTCATAAATCACTCAATTATACATTTGGTTACAAAATATCCTACTTAGCAAATTTAACTCCGCGATCATTAATCACTAGTCTACGATGCATCCCTTTATTTTCTCTCTTCCTTAATCTGTTGACTACATACATATTAATATAATGCTAATTTAGAAATATTATTTATTAAAATGTAAACCATTTGCACAGGAGCAATTTGTAACATTAGATTTTTAAATATTTGCATGCTGGTTGCTCAGTGCTAGCTCCAAGATTGAGTTATATTTTTATCGAAAGTAGAGAACGTAATATTTTCAATTGGTAACGCAATTTTCGGTTAACAAAGGGACGATGTAATTCTAATAATGATTTATTTATTGGCTGTCATGTATTTTGTATACATACAATCTATCATGAGTTATAACTTCAGTGCAGGACCTACCCGAATATGAAACTAATAACAAGCAATGGTACTTAATACATTTTGTCTATATTTAGTATCATAACCGTAATGAACGGTTACTCGCCGCTGTAAAAACATTGTAAAACATCGGTGCCGATTTTAAGATGCAAGCCATGTGCTTCTAATAAAATTTAAAATAATTAGTACCAATGCGTTTGGAAATGTGCCTCAAAGATTTTTAATATATTTTGATATGACGGTGAAAGTATGTACATAATATTATCTAGTAAAATATAAAATTGTTTTATAAACATTGGCTATTCACATACCTATTCTCGTCTCTCATAAATAATTATTCAGAGAATCAATTAATTTAAATATAATATTTATGTACCTATATATAAAAAAATATATACGACATTAATTATTCATATTTTCAAATTATGAAAATTGTAGTAAATCGCAACCAAACTGGCGGGAAATCTCGCTATTCTAACAAGCAGCCAGCTTTTTTTACATTTTTTTTCTATGTTTGAGCAGGTTTTGACAGAGTGGAACTGAAATGCCTTTTAAATTTTTTGAAAATTTTAATTTGTGAAAACGACGAAATGTAGAGCTAATAAATTTTAATAATTTTTAAGAATGGTTAAGTTAAAAGTATGAACTATGTTGCGCTACTCCAACTATATAGCTACTAGCTGTTAGCTAGTTATATTTGATTATAGAACATTTTTAAAGAGCCGAAGGTATATGAATAATCTTGTTATGGATTAAATCTTCCTAGCGCACGCTAACAAAAACGGTGTAGAAATACTCGAGTTAAACTAGCTGAGGCATTGTCGCCGCGTTAATTCGGTCGGATCACGATCACGCACAATCCGCCCCGCGGTTCTGTTGAGTTATTTAATAGTATTTTTTGTGCGTTGGCGAGCGATTGCGCTCTGCCACCCTTGGGCTTCGCGCAAAAAACCCTCAAGTCAGAAATACTTAGAATGTTGTTTTGGAGGCGAGGGGGGCTCGTTGGGCCGCGGAGATCGCTATCGCACGCACCTACTGCACGCACTATCCTAGTGCCCACTTAATTGTTA
Organism: Boloria selene; assembly: GCA_905231865.2. Classification (NCBI taxonomy): domain Eukaryota; kingdom Metazoa; phylum Arthropoda; class Insecta; order Lepidoptera; family Nymphalidae; genus Boloria; species Boloria selene. Next base: position 8,335,562 of record HG993137.1, on the reverse strand, counting down.
TGTATGCCGCGGTACCCAAATTTACGTTAACTTGAAACTGAAAGTGGGTTTTATAAATAGCATTTTTTTTTGTTTTTCTTTATATTTCGGATCTTACGAGTATGTATATTATCATGCCAGATTATATAAAATATTGATCATATAATATTTATTTTATAACAAACCGATACCTTTCTAAATCCTAATTTGTATAGGATACCTACACCGTTATATTTCATAAAAAGTGTATTATGTTACGTATCGAAATAATTAAACTAGCTGGTGATATGAATATACCTATGCATTACATGTGTACGAAGTTCAGGTTTTAAGTAAATAGAAGATCTCTTTATACAACAAAAATTATGCTTCCTAAATGCATGTTCTCAAAAATATAAATTACTTGTAATTGTTTGCCTAGAGAATTGAAATTTAATAAATATTTCGTGGCTCATTAGTGATAAATCATAGTGCGAGTTTAACAACGACTTGCATAAAAATGCGTACTGCTCGCGTGTGCGTGGCACCAAAAAAGCGAACTAGGGAAGCTCATTAAGGTAAAAAGCCCAGTGCAAACGTCAACTTATAGCAAATTACACGAAGGGTGAACTACACTCACGTGGCCTGGCAGTTACAGTTCTACTATAATCTCCTTAATCAACGAAAGTAATGTCTGAACACTATTTTAACTTAGTAATTTCCTCACTATAATGCAAGTGTTCAATTTTCTTCCTATAAGAATACAAGTTACCTATCATATTTTGTTGACTACTCTAAAAAATTGATAATATGATTGACGAAACCATATTTTAGTATCGAAAATGACTAGATAAACAGAAAGTTATCAATCAATGACAATGCGTAATCGTTAGTCAGTTCAAAAGTTAGAAGTCATCGCAAACCGCATGGTAGACTGCACTAAAGCAACGGAGGGCCTGAGGGCCGGGGGCGGAGGCTATCAACATTTCGGCGCGTCCGTGAACCCCTCCCGCTATCCCCGCGCCGAATTCGCCCTGCACCTCACTACCCGCGACGCTCCCCTCCTTGCGCCGTGCTAACCTTGAAAATAGTTTTTACCGACAGGAGGGTATTCACCCCGAACCCGAATTCCGAGCTCGTTGCACACTGCAGGTTTCCTTGTCGCGCCGTCAAAATTCTTATAGGAATATTAGGTGCATCTGTTAAATCCAGTGGTGTGGTGCGGCATGTGAGTTTACGCGGACAACGACAAGCAAAGGATATTTGATTATGTTAAGTTTTTTTAGTCAAATTGTGAGATGTGTCCGCTTTATGCGCAGGAATAGAAAAGGAACTGAAGCATTGTTCTGCGTAACATTCCGTGTTTGTATCCACGTAGTCATACTTACTCCAATATTATTTCGAATATACGTGTCATAGTAGACTAATATAGATGTTTACCTAATGAATTGTTATGTAATAATATGTTCTATACAACAGATTGTAGATTGTAATTTGTAATGTACCTACTTAATTTATCATGATTATTGATTTGTTATAAATATATTCCAATAACTTGTGGATCATAAACAAACGTAACTTGGATCACCTAGAATAAGCTAGTGAAAACAATGCGTCTCTAGTTTTATTTTCACCACTACTGTAGAGTTCCACCTGCAGTTTGCAGTCCTCTGTGATTCGTGTGTATGAAGATTGAAGTTTAGTCTAGTATTCATTGAACCTAATAAAAGCGTATATATCATAAAATCGATCAATAATTTGGTAGTATAAGTTATACATATATATTTGTTCTATGAGCAGTAATAGCGCAATATTACTGCATTTCAATATTGTAAGAGTATCTACTTTCGTATAAAAATAAATACCATAATAGAAAATATATCTTTAGTTGTGATCAGATCTGAAACTAAAAGCAACTTTTGAAAGACATAATGTACCATATCATTGCCAAGCTAAAAAGACGCATACAAAATTCGACCCGTAACGAAACAAATAAGAAACAAGAGAATCGTTATTTACCTGCAAGATGCGTTCGAAAGAAAATAGAGTAAGGCGATCGCCATGCATATAAGCAAGGCAAGGGTAAAGCGGCAAAAAACTTAAAAAGACGCAATGCGCCCGCGCATCTTGTCGTGCCGCGCCTACGCGAAGCCACGCCGCCTCGTCTTTCCCCTTCCCTTCCTCCTTCTTCTTTCAATAGGTCATAATGATTCTAAAATATTATTAAAAATATTACAACACTAGCCACTCAACCTCACTCCGCCTTAGGTTAGTAGACATTTCTCAGATATGAGACATTTATCCACAGAGCATATTATTTGTCAATTCCGTGCATTTATCCGCAGTAAAAGTATCGTATATGTTGACCCTGATTACCAACTATCATCATACGGAACATCACATCACAATCTGTCTAGTCATTTTCTCGCGATGTGGTCACATATAGATAATCTGACAAAAATAGTGTATCGATAACAATTACTATTTTACTAAGATTTTCTAATAAATAGTCAATTCACAGATTCGAGTAAGTTAAAATGTTATTAAACGTATGTATAGCAATATAGTTTTTAATAATCCATTGTTAGAGTAAGACGATTTATTTAACGAGTAAGGTCCTACTTTTTTTATCTCTGTCTTCTAACAAGTGAAACGTTTTTAATAAGTATTTTATAGTTATAAAACTATTTTAGTAATAAAAAAGTAAGACTAGGCGACTGAACAACACTAGTAGCATCTATAGTGTAGACATTGATATATCCATATACATATTTGACGACTCGTTGGCTCAGTGTATAGTGACCCTGCTTGCTGCGCCAGCGGTCGCGGGTTCGAGTCCCGCTGGGAGCATTCATAGTGTATCAACTATCTGATATCCATAAAACAAGCCTCGAAGCTTACGTTGGAACTAGATGGCGCTGTGTGTTAGTGTCCCAACATACTTATCTTAACTTTAAAGTAGTTTACAAAAAAGTATTTCTTTTAAATGAACGATATTGCAGAAAAATATAATTAGATATCCTACTATAGCTTTACCTAATCATAATTCTAATAAAGCTAACGGTTTGTTCAACTTAACTCGGTTATTCTAATTCAAGTTTTGACCAAAACATCTGAAACCATCAACATGACTCGACGAATAAGTCGAGGCAACCCCAACTGCAAATGCATTTTGATTGGTGGGCAGCTGTCCGTAGAAGCAAAAAAACTGCTTTCTAAATTACCGCTCATATCAACAACGATACGTTTATCTAGTATGAACACCTTTCTCGAGATCATAATCGGAGCTATGACCATGCTTCCGTATCTATTAAATAAACGCTAATCTAAGATGTGACTTAACTCATTCTGCATAATATTTCTCAAAATTGTTCTTTGTCTTAATTCAGTTTGGCCGATTAATGATGTAATAATATGAACGAATGTATATAAATAAAAAATATATATTTGAACAAAACAATAAAGTAGTTTATACTCCTCACTTCAAGCTATATAAATTATGATAGTAATTGAAATGAAATAAGTAGTCCCATTGTTTAATTTGACTAACCTAAAAAAGGCTGGCTCTGGCATTTTGACTTAATTCTTAAAGCGTGAAATTTATCCCCTATTTAAAGGGATGAAATATTTTTCGGACGACATAGAAAAAAATTGAAGGAGCAAAGTAATATGCAGGATGGTAGTTATTTATGTTTTTGTGAACGATATAGTATACTACAACATAAAGCAGATTATGTATATAAAAGTATAATCACATTACTAATTACAAAAGCTTTTTTGCAAATTATAATTAATAAATACTAAGCTTTACTTTGTTAAATATATTTATAAATAGACGCGTAACTAGTAACATTTTTCTATTAGATAAAAGCTGCGAGCGAGTCATCAAGAGGCATCGAAGCAAGCTCCAAGATAAGGAACTGTTTACAATGCTTAAGTCAATGTCCTCCTCATGCGCGCGAACAGAGAAAACCTTGGAGTAGCGCCTTAACGCGTCTTCCGTCTGTATAGCCTTCATAGCCCTTCAGGGTAATGATCTGATACGATGCATAATTGTAATAAGACACGTACAAATTAATGTACCTATTGTAAAAAGTATAATAATAAATAATATAATTTTCCGTAATTAATTGCATTACCTTGAGCTTATTGCGTTCTTATTATTTATAGTATTTTCGATATCATTGCATTTTATAATCGACATGTTTTACGAAAACTTAAAACGCAGCATTTTATCAATTGACACATCTATTCTATACTATACTTGCATACGTATTAGGGGAAGAAGGGGGAATGGCGTTCACTTAAGGAAAACATGCTGTATTTTCTAAATTATTTATTAAATATCAAAATTAAGGTAAATAACAAAGTCTTTAACTATCGAGTAATTAAGATTTTAACAACAAAAGCATTTATCTTTGACCTACTAGTAGTAATAAACAAATATTAAAAAGACATGTTTGAGCGGCATTGCCCCTGACTATGGGTAATGCCGCTCAGTGTATGGGGTAATGACGCTCAAACATGTTTTTTGGAATATAACAAGTAAAATACATTTTAATTAAAGAAATATTAATGAGATGAGCCTACTACAATGAAAGTTAAGTCTACAATAACAAATTAGCATCAATTATCGCCATTTGTACGTAAGATAAGCGTTTTTTAATTTAACAAATATAGTGAAGTCTTCGATGTCAAATCAACTTCAATTATATAATATAATATAAAATTATTATTATTCTAAGGAGGTAAGACAACTTAGAAATAGTAATATTTTATTTTTGGTCACATAAATGACAGATTTATTCATCTGGCAAATCCCATCCTGAACATATAGCACAAGCCCATACTCCACAGATGGTGCACCGATACCATAACTCGTTATGTTTTCCAAATTCTTTGCAAATAGTACATTTGTTATAACTTTCGTCATCCACATTTATATCGTCATCACTGTCATCGTCGCAAAGATGCTCTTCATCATCACTCTGAAGAACTTTCTTTTGTAAGATATTTGTTTCATATGTTTGTTCTTGTTGAACTTTTTTTGGTCTTAATTTATCATCTTTTCCGGTCTTATTGAGTTTCGCGACTTTTTCTTTTTATCATCCTCTAAAATAATTTTCATAGGAGTCGCAGTTAATATTAGCTTTCTTTGACGTGGTTTATAAAATGGTTCAATTGTTGGTGCCGTCGCTATAGCAGCAAAGGATACCGGAGTTCTTCATTATTGAACTAGCTTTTGGTTGCGTGCTTGTGCACGTGCCAAAACAGATGCAGAGGATTGATCCTCATTTGATGGACTTATGGCCGTACCACCAGACTGCGCATATTCGAAATTCTGGACATTTGGGCCTTGGTTGTGAGGAGTTTTAGCAGATTGAAGGTTAGAAGGAAGGAATTTCTTCGGTCCAAGCCGCTTTAGCGGTGGTCCTTTGACGATTTCTTGGCATATCTACAACAAAAAAAAATAAGTCACTAAGGGGTAATTGCGCTCAGATGAGCGGTATTACCCCAAACGCTCGTTTTGTAATTGAATTGAAATTAAAAAAAAATCATACACAGTTGTTGAAAATTGATTGCATTATTACAAAATAGAATAGTTTTATTGTCAGAAGAAAAAATAATAGTTAAATAAGCATTAAAATTTAGAACTTACCGTGAAGAAACTCCTAACCAAAGTTAGATCAGTTCGGGCGGAAACAAAGAAAAGCACTTCACGGTCACATGACGCGAGCTGACTGTATGTTTGTGTCGCTGTCTGTAAGAGACCCCCTCCCCTCACAATTCACGCGATGTGGTGTGTTGCTACGTATCATATTTACAGAGTTACAGAGGTGAGCGCCATTACCCAGTGAGCGTTATTCCCCCTTCTTCCCCTACATTTATTGCTTATTAAGCGACTCCACCAACGAGAAGGGCACTTTTTACCCGACTAAGATGAAGCACAAAGGACAGTTATGTGTTTTTGCAGTTATTAGATTTATGTATTAACACTTTTCGTAGCTAATTTCGGGTGCGTCCATATACAGTACGTTTTAAGTAGTAAAACATCTCGTTACTGCGAGTGAACCTTAAGATGGATGGATGAGGAGATACCTAGACACATATACTATTGCGTACTTTTCTGTTGGTATTTTGAAACCTACAATATTTTAGTACATTATTTTGATGTTTTGCTCAAGGTTTTACCATGGTCAGCCATGTGAGTAAGGACTACTCAAGAGAAATAGTTATTACATTTTATCATAAAAATATAAGATGTTTGTGCATTAAAAAATACCTTTAAATCTTCACCCAGGTAATAAAGTCATCGTTATACGGAATTTGGTTAAAATCGGTTCAGTGCTGTTTGCACGTGATGCATACAGATATACTAACAAACAGACAAACAGACATTATTAGTCATTTTCAGATTCCGCTTTGTAACTATATCACCATATACATATTTTTTATAAATGATATAGATTAAAATTCTTCAATACAAAATAAATCGTAAATAGCTATTTACTGCAGAATAGTTTTACTTACTTTAAAATCATCACGTGTCGTAAATTCACATAATAGCTGGTGGTAAAATCTATTTTTTTATTAAAATAGGTGCCTATTCCATCATTGATAAGCAACTGTGTCCTTGTACGCCCCTAGTCGCTGTCTCGTAAATAAATTGAGCCGTGCATTAGTGACAATTGTTCGCTATTGCTTGCATGCACCTTCCGAGCTGTATTATCATTAGATAATTCTTATGATGAATATTAACGGAAATAATATATTTACTATTCAAAGTAATAAAAAACTTTAGCATTACTTTAACTAAGATTTTGTTACATCTATTTCGGTACTATTAAAAAAATAAGGTAGCCTCCCAGACGGTCACAATTTTTGGTAATATAAAAGAACGAAATAACAAAAATATCTTGCATAATTACGAGTACCTACTACTGACTTACTTTAAGATTTAGTTAGTTATCTATTTATCTATCCGTACGTATCTATATATAAAAATCGATAGTTGTGTGTGTGTGTGAGCGTGTGTGTGAGTGTGTGTGTGTGTGAGCGTGTGTGTGAGCGTGTGTGTGCGTGTGTGTGTGTGTGTGTTGGGTTTAGGTATTGGCTCCAAAACTTAATGTACCTAATTTTCAGGCAATCTTCAGATCAACCCAGGCCATCTTGTGAAAATATGCACCTATTTTAAACGCAGCCTTAGCCGCGGTTGTTGCTATTAAAATATTAAATATATATAATAAAAATAGATTAATTTTTATTAACTCTAACGGAAAATATCTCTCTCTAGTCATTTTAGGCAATCAATTTAATAGCATAATCAAACAATCAAAACCATTTAAGGTTTATGAAAAATTAAAATAATGGCGAATTAAAAAGGCTTTTAATTCTCATTAGATATATGGCGACTATTTGAAATAAGTATATAATCTAAAATAGCAATTTAATATAAAACTGTTCGTGTTTTATTTGATAAAGCTTTTAAGCATAGTTCGCAGGTCGCAGACTACATTATCTCACGAACTAAATCAGGGGTCAACGAGTTCGAATAAGTTTTTGCACACCATTTTTGGGGTGTTAACCTAAAACTCTGCACAATTAAAACAATAACAAAAGCAAAATACAGAGCAATAAACACAAATCACACTTTGTAGTTCTAAACTTGAACAAAATTTTGTTATAAATTCGAGTTTCGACATACAAAGAGATTTAATAAGAATCGATTTATATCGATCATTTAGATTATAAAATATTTATTTCACATAAAACTACATAAAAGATTATGATGACTTTCCGAAATTTTCTCAACCTTCTGACTTCGATTTTGCTTAATCTCATTTTGTGTCTAAATCACCCCTACTGTGCCCACCGAACTTTGATAACGGTGTGTAAAAACTAAGAAATGTACAAAAAAGGGAATCGCAGATATGCGAACCATTACTGGGAATTTTTTCATAAAAACACACCGTTTTTTGCAGATATAACGGGGCTGTCTAAATTATAGCGTGTAATATATTGTTTCTTTTCTAATTTGGAACAAAAGAAATATTCCCACACTACTGTTAATATAATTAATGTTTTTCATTTATTTGAAAACTGAAGAGAATTTATTTATAGATACGTTTATGTACAAGCTAGTCTCCAGATGATATCGTTAACACAAGTGTAAGTTAAGTACCGTAACAAAAGTGTCTTATAACAGAATATTATACCTATTGAAATATCGTTACCGTTTTACAAGTATGAACAGAAAAGCAATTCTATTATGGAATAATTTTATTTTTATTTTATTTTTTTATGGTAAAAAGGGGGCAAACGGGCAGGAGGCTCACCTGATGGGAAGTGATCACTTCCGCCCATGGACATCTGCAAGTCAGGCTTGCAGATGCGTTGCCGGCCTTTCAGGAAAGGGAGGGATGGAGGAGGGAGGGAAGTGGGAGGGAGGGGGGAACGAAGGCGGAGGATGAAGGGAAGAGGGAGGGGGGACGGAGTGGGCCTCCCGGACTCTCACTCACCGGACGAAACGCGACAGCATAGCTGCCACTTCACGCCGATCTTCTGTGAGAGAGTGGTACTAATAAACTATACGGGGCGTGCCGACCCATTTGGTTACTACCCGAAGGTAACAAGCATGGCACTACCACTTTCATTATTTGTCTCGTGAATTCATGATAACAAGCTTTCATTTTAACCTCCGAGACTAGAGAGACCACGAGTATGTTATGTTAATTGTTAGACATACTACATCTAGATAGAGTCCTGTCTCATACATTGCCTAAAGAAACTAATGATATTTTTTCAAGTAGACATGATATTCGATTATCTTAAATATATAACGTACATACTAATCATTACACAAATTTTAAGGAAAACATTGCTAATAAAAATTAAAAATGTTCCTTTGTAAATGAATAACATTCTAATACTGATGTACACTAGGCCTAGGGGATCCTACGGCGACAAAGAATGCACAAGTCACAGCGGCACCTGTGTCCTGATGTGTTGCTATTCACTTGTATACCTATGCAACGTTTTATTGAAAGTAACAATGTTGTAACTCTCATAATTTAAGATCTCAATTCAAAAAATGTACTATATTATTTTAAAAGGACTAAGTGGACTACAATGGTGAATATAATAAGTGAAGAAAATAAGCATTAACTTAGAAAATTAAAGATAAGGAGAAAATGAAAAACTTTCTAACCTAGTAGTTTGTCGATATTTTGAACAATCTTTAAACACTCGTCTAAAATAAAAAATTAAATATTAGTATTAGTAGGTAGTAATTTGTTATAAATTTTAAAGTTTTAAGAAACTGAGTTGTAACTTTGTTCATTTAAAGCGAATAAACTTTATTAGGCAACTGGGATAAGGGTTTGACAAAAAACCTTCATATAGCTAGATCGCAGTGTGTCGCTCGCATAACAAAAACTATAGTGGACCCCTCACATTTGTTTTTTTACAATTTGATAGAAATGCGATGGCAGGTAGACGAGTCCTCGCAAACTTTGTATACTTAGCGTCCCTATCTGATTTTTTTGTTACTTTTATTGGACAGACTTTGAATAAATTCGATAAGTGCATTTTTTCTTTATTTAAAATGAATATTTAATTTAAAAGTATGGAATGTTTTTGATTTTCTTACTAGAATATCTTTAAATTAATACACTAATTTTTTCGTAAATTGCAAATATATGTACCTACCTAAAGCTAGTGCGACTTGTATTCACTATTACCTACTTTAATCACACAGAATTTAAATTTCGAAAAAATAGGTCTAGAGTGGCATAAGATATTTATCTAGCAATAATATAAGTAGAAATCTCGAAGCTGAGTCACATACCATAAAAGTAATAAAAGAGATATTTCAACAGTCCTGTCTTCGTTTATTCTTCAGCTATAATTTTTTTTTTTTTTTTTTTCTGTGTTTATATCTGCAATCAGTCCCTGGACTATAAGCGGATAGGTGGTGCGATAGTTGGCGTGATGAGTGTGACCTCCAACGAGGGCACTTCTCTTGTTATGAGGGTGCTACACCCTCTCGTGCAGTTGTAAAACATCATGCCTCTTTAGGCGTCTAGGATGTTTTTGACTTTTAAGTTGGGCTGCCAATTGATTGGGGTGTAGGGCAAGCCGTTGTTGGTAGATTTGTGAAGCTGCTCTAATTTCTTCCTTCACTGTGGTCATTTTTAGGTTGGCATGGATTTCATTGTTAGTAACAAACCAAGGTACATTGGAAATGGTGCGCAAAATGATATTTTGTAATCTTTGTATGATGGCAATATTAGAGTTACTGGCGCTTCCCCAGAGCTGTATCCCATACATCCACACTGGTTTCAAGAGCATTTTGTAGATAAGGAGTTTATTGTCGATTGACAATTTGCTGTTTCGACGTAGCAGCCAGAGCATAGTTTTATATTTTATATTTACCTCATCTCTTTTAGATTTAACATGATATTTCCAGGTTAGTCTACGGTCTAGGTGGAGTCCAAGATATTTAACTCTGTCACAGTGGGGTAATATGTTATCTCCAAGACGTACTGGGGGGCATACTCCTTTTTTCAATGTAAATGTTACGTGGATTGATTTGGATGCACTTGCTTTAATTTTCCATTTATTCAACCACTTATTTATTTCGTTTAGCCCGTTTTGTAGCGTATGGGAAGCAATGGCCGGATTTTTGTTCCTTGCTAATAGGGCTGTATCATCGGCGAAAGTGGCTGTGGTGACTCCCTCTACCACTGGCAGATCTGCTGTGAAGATTGTATACAACACTGGACCTAAAACTGACCCCTGCGGGACACCTGCTTTAGCATCATGGAAGTCTGATGTTTCTCCTGATTCCTGAACTTGGAAAATCCTGTCCGATAGATAAGATTTCATCAACATGTGGTAACTATGTGGTAGATATTTTTTGATCTTAAAAAGAAGGCCTTCGTGCCATACTTTGTCAAAGGCTTGCTGTATGTCGAGGAATGCCGAAGAACAATACTCCTTATTTTCTAGGGATTCTCTTATTGTATAGGTTACTCGATGGACTTGTTCGATTGTTGTGTGGGATTGCCGGAACCCAAATTGATGATCAGGTAGTATTTTGTGCTCAGTTAGGATAGGCAATATTCTATGTAATATAATTTTTTCGAAGACCTTGGAGAGAATTGGTAGGAGACTGATCGGTCGATAAGATTCGACTTCGTTTGGTGGTTTACCTGCCTTGTGGATCATTATTATTTTTGAGACTTTCCATAGGGCAGGGAAGTATTGCACTCTCAGAATTCTGTTATAGAGGATGGTCAAGTAAACTACTGCTTTTTTCGGCAATTGTTTTAGTATTTCCTTAGTTACTAGGTCGTATCCTGGGGCTTTTCGGTCTTTTAGGCCATTGATCGTTCGCCACACTTCAGTTACTTTTATTGGGTGTGGTGGTAACGCCATCTGATACGGTTGATCTAAAAGTTCTCTTACAATCTCTTTGCGCCTCAAAATCGACTGTTTCGTTAGGTAAGAAAACAGCAGCAAGATGGTTGGCGAACACGTTAGCTTTTTCTTGAGCGGTTTTGGCCCAGCTGTTATTGCTATTTCTTATAGGTGGTTTTGCTACCTGGGGTTTGTTACATGACTTAATGAATTTCCACAATGAATAATTACTTGATGTTGAGGGCGTAAGTGACTCTAGTTTGGCTTCTAGTGTGGCATCATGCCATTCTCTGAGGAAAATTCTTAGATCTTGTATGGCTTTATTAAATGCGCGTTTATCTGCCGAATTTCTGCTAAGTTGCCAAACACGTCGTAGTCGCCGTTTTTCGAGGATTCGGTTTTTAATTTCTAGCGGCCAATTTGAGGTAATACTGCGTTTTTGTGTTTGTAGTGGCGTAGTTTTCCAGCAAGCCTCTTGTATGAGCATGGTAATATTTTTAGTTGCCTCTTCAATATCTTCAGGACACACAAGAGCTATTTTTAAGTTTATATTATCCTCTAGATATTCACGAAATGACTCCCAATCGGTGTGATTGTTACATAATGTAAGTGGTCTCTCAACTTCAATCACCATAGTGCTCACAGTAAGTAGTACAGGTGTGTGGTCTGAGGAACCATCTAGGCAGGATTCAGCTCGGAAATAAGAACTACATAAGCCCTTAGTAATGAAAAAGTCCAAGAGGTCAGGGATCTTGTTCGGATCTGTGGGCCAGTATGTGGGTTCACCTGTCGATATTGTGCGCAGGTCCAATGTTGTCACGCTAGCTTGCAACTGTCTGCCTCTAGTTGAGGTTAACCTGGAGCCCCAAAATGTGTGTTTAGCATTCCAGTCGCCGCCAGATATGAATCGGCCCCCCAAGGTGTTAAAGTAATTACTAAACATATTCTCAGATATAGTGTGTTTGGGCGGGCAGTACACAGCCGAAACGTTGCAGTAACCACAACCATCCCTAACCGCTATCGTAGTAGCTTGGATATACGCGGTCTTAAATTCTGGTAAGATGTCGTGTTTGATGTTGTCTCGGACTATTATTGCTGTGCCGGCATGTCCTGTTCCGTCTGGATGGTTTGTCGTGTATGTTTTATATCCTCTAAACTTAACATTTGATGAGGTGGTGCAGTGTGCCTCCGAGATGAGCATAACATCGAGTTTATGTTCATTTAATAGGAAGTTTACGTCATCTTTGTTTGGAGCTAGACCATTCGGGTTCCATGTGGCCATACGTAATGCTCCTATTTGTTAAGGTTATTGAGCAGTGATGTTATGAGTTGCATTAATGTACTCATGTGTTGTAGGATTAGCTCAAACTTCTCATTTTGTTTTATGAGTAGTTTTTCTAGTGCGCTGTTCTCTTGAGACTCTGCAAGGGTGACTTCTTTTGTAGGGGCTTCTTTTATAGTTGGCCATGGTCTGCTAGATGTTGTGGCTTTTGGGTTATTTCCAACTGTACCATTGTTAGCATTTGATGTTAACTGTAGTTTGTCAGTTCCAAGGATAGGAAAATCTGAATGTTTTGGTGGAGGTATGGTATTTCTATTTGAAGGCCTTGATGTTGCTGTTTTTCTGGCTAGGATTTCCCTATACACTTCACATCCTTTGTAGTTAGCGGGATGGGATGGGATCCATGACATAGCGCACATGTAGCAGGAGTGTTTCGGTCATGTTTGGTGCACTCCGAGGTTTTATGAGAGTCTCCACATTTAACGCATCGGTACGGTCTCATACAGTAATTTTTTGAGTGGCCATACTGTTGACAACGTTGACACTGGACTATTGACTTTCTCTTTTTTGGGTCCTCTATAGTGACTAATTGGTGATATACATACTTAAGTTCCTTCACTGCTCTGTTGTTGGGACTAGGTAGAAGGTTGACAAAAAAGGTTGATGTTGGTCGCTTATCAGGTCCATATTTTGCATTAATTATTTCTCCTATTACAGAGTTCCCAGTACTTTCAATATCTTCCTTTATAGCGCTTATAGGAGTTGAATAGTGCAGATTTCTAATGACTATTCTATAATTTCGTTGGTCTTTTCTATTGAATGTATGTCCTATAAGTCCTTTTTCACGAACAAGTGTGATTAATTTTTTGTAAACATCTACATCTGTGCAACTAATTCGCATTTGGTTCCGATTAACTATCTTAAAAGTAAACAGATCCCTATTGACTACAGTTTCTAACAGGCCAGTTAGTTTGCTGACATCCTCCACACCATACAGGACTATTGGCGGAGGCTTGCTCTGTTTTATTGGTATAGTCTCTTCATCCTTTTCAGGGCGGTCGACAGGTAGATCACTGTATCTATTGGAAGTTTTGATTCCTTCAGGAGATGGAGTTGTAGAGATTTTCTTCCTTTTACGGTTATTTCCTGATGGTACTCTTTGCCATTCTGGAGGGTGAGGAATGGTTTCATTAGGGCGTTTTTCTTTCAATATATTCTTCTCCACTACGGTAGGTGTTTGAATAATGGAAGTAGGAGGTTTGGGTATGGTTCCGACAGAGGAACTCCTCGGCCTACTTATAAACAGGCTAGGATGAAACACCTGTTGAATCATCTTGTTTCCAGTAGCATTTGCTGGTGTAGAAGCCTGGTTACCCGCTTCTACGTAGCCTTCGGTAGCCAATTTCACACCCTCTGGCCCGGATACCAGAGGGCGCCGGGGGTTAGCCGGATCGCATGACAAATTACTCTCGTTATCTAGACTTTCCATAATTAAAAAGAGGTTGGGATAAGAAAATGAGACTTTCCCAAGGTCTCATTCTACACTTTTAGAGGGTATTTGGTTCCTCTAGGCCCGTAGTGGCCTTAGACAGGTTAGTTTACCGCCGCCCGTTGCTCGGCGTTGTTGCTCTTTTGGCGCCACCCGGGGGGGACGTGTAGGGTAGCAAAGGGCAATCTTCCTACGGACGCGAACAACTTCCCCCCCCAGCTATAATTTTTTTTTTTTTTTTTTTTTTTTTTTTTTTTTTTTTTTTTTTTTTTTTTTAGCTATAAAATAAAAAAATAATAGCATAATAAAAGTATAAACGTATACAAAAAAATTCAATAAGAAGAGTATTAGGTAGCAGTTGGAAAACTTAACACTAGGTAGTGAGCTATGATCATACCAAATTTTCATCAAAATCTGCCCAGTGGTTTTATGATGTTGAATTTGTTGATGCAGATAACCGATTTTAACAATTCTTTTTTGTTTGAAAGTGAAAAATTACGATATGAACGTTTCTGTTGTAGACGAAGAGAAGTGTGCTGTATACGGTATACAACACACTTCACTTCGTCTACGTATACAGTATACCGTTTATTTTTTTGATAAGTACGCCAAAACCAAGCGGAAATCGGTCGCTCCGTGTTATTTCTCTATCTTACTCTAATTACTTTTGGCTTTTTAAAGTAGGCTGCGATGGTATGGGCACTTGAAGAGGAGGTCACCTGACTACGTAGGGAACTTGGCACTACAACTTTCCATCCCAGGTCGAAGATCCAGGGGCAGACCCAAAACACGATGGAAAGATGTAGTGGTAAAGGACATGAGAGAGTGCGAAGTCTCCGAAAACGAAGTCGAGGATAGAGCGAAGTGGAGGCGTAAGACAAGAAAGGCTGACCCCACCACCATGTGGGACACATAGCCAGGAAGAGAGAGACTCTAATTACTTTTGGCACTTTTTACACTATGCTACTGCAACGCTACCCTTGTTGGACGCATTTTTACAGACATTTATTCGTACACTAATAGAACTCTTTATTCTCTACATTTCATAATCCTGAAGTAGTCATTTTTTTTAAACTAAAATTAGGGACAGATTGTGTTCGGCCATGTAATATAAAAAAGTTTAGTTTTAAAGAAGGATGCAAAATTTTTATCGTTTAGCATTTAGACGTAATAAAATATTATTTTAGATGTTATAGAAGTTTTGTTTATGGATATTAAAAATACTAAAGTCAATGGGCTGTACCACAAATGACAACATTAAACATATTATGATTTGACAATTTTATTTTGACTGTTGACATTTCCTGCGTAAAATAAGTTCAACCGGTTGCGGTATTGGTATTTTTATTAAGTTACAAAACAGAAGAAATAAAAAATTTGCGCAATCGAATAACAATATTATTTACATATTATCTAAACGCTAAAAATGGATTACTCTAGCAAGGTACGTACGTCAGAAAAAAATAACATATATAACATTTTTGTTTTCTATTTAAAACCTTTATATTCGCATCTATATAATTATTAATTTCTAATATATATTATATATAAAAATATTGCAGAATTTTCCTCAATTGAAAAATGATAGACTATTAAAGGCAGCTTGCGGAAAAGAAGTTGACAAAGTTCCAGTGTGGGTGATGCGCCAAGCTGGAAGGTATTTACCGGAATTTCAAGCAGTACGAGCAAAGCACGACTTCTTTACAGTCTGCAGAACACCAGAACTGGCTTGTGAAGTAACACTTCAACCTTTAAGACGTTATGAGCATTTAGATGCTTCAATTATATTTAGTGATATATTAGTTATACCCCAAGCACTTGGTATGACTGTAGAAATGCACCCTGGAGTGGTAAGCTTTATTAATATTTTAGCTAGATATAAATATATACTGCCTTTAATAATATAATTGAAATGTTTATTTTAATTATTATGGTTGTACTAGTGGTATGCTTAGCAATATGTTTGTCAATATTTTAGGGTCCTGTTTTTCCTAATCCTCTTCAAGATGTTAAAGAAATTGAAAATCTTAAAGAAGAAGGGGCTGTTTCTAGACTAAAATATGTTGGGGATGCCATTACATTAACTAGACACAAAATTGAAGGAAAAGTTCCATTGATTGGTTTTACAGGAGCACCAGTAAGATAATAATAAAATAAAAATAAGTTTCATATATAATTTTATTTGCAGAATAATTTCATAAGATATGGATATATATAATTAACTAATTGATGACTTACTGTTTTCTAGTTCACATTAATGGGGTACATGATTGAAGGAGGAGGCAGTAAAACTATGGCAAAAACAAAAGAATGGTTGACTAAAAATCCAAAAGATGTGCATAAGCTATTAAATTTATTAACTAGAGTTATTATAGACTATTTAGCAATGCAGGTAGTTTTCTATACATTCATACATTTGAAGTAATATCTTTGCTTTTATCACTAATTTTATATTTTATATAAAATTTGCATTAAACAGTAATGTTTATTATAAATATTAACTTTATTAATAATATCTATTAAACTACTTATTAAACATATTACATCAATAAGGTTGAAAGTGGAGCCCAGTTATTGCAAGTATTTGAATCTAGTGCAGACCACCTTACACGGGAACAATTTATAGAATTCTCAGTGCCATATTTAAAAGATATTCGCACAAAAGTGAAAGAAATATTACAAACAAACAATTTAGAACAAGTACCTATGGTTAGTATAAATTCTCAATTTAATAGAGTACTATAAAAATAAATACAGATAAAACAACAACAAATTTAAGTTCAACATGATAAAATAAATTCCAGACAATCTTTGCAAAAGGTGGAGGACATTCCTTAGATGTACAAGCTGAAATGGGCTACGAAACTATTGGTTTAGACTGGACCGTAGACCCGGTGGAAGCAAGAAAAATTGTTGGAAACAACATAACTTTGCAAGGAAATCTTGATCCTCAAGATCTGTATAAGACACCTGTAAGTCAATAATGTTACTACAAATTATTTATTTATTATATTTTATACAGTTATCTATACACATAGATTTTACTTGAAACACTTTTAACTCGTAAATAATAAAGTCTTTATTATTAAATTAATAAATATTTGCTATCAGCGCCAATATCATGGTACATCATCATTTGAACCATAACATTATTATCATTCAAAATGTTTATAATGAATGTGTCTCAAGAAGTAAAAAACAATTGAACAACAACAACAACAACTCTTATGAAATTTAAATAGCAATATTTAATAAGTACCATATTATTATAATGGTTTTTGTGCATATTGTGATATTAAAATATATATATTTATATTGTAACATTTTTCTTGACAGGAGGAAATAAAAAAAATAACTACAGACATGGTGCAAAAATTTGGTAAATTTAGGTATATTGCTAATTTAGGTCATGGAATAACTCCACAAACTCCTTTGGAAAGCATGACAGTGTTTACAGAGACAGTCCATGAAGCTATTTAAATTATACTAAAAATGAATTTTGATTTTTTAAGAACTTTCTTGCAAATATTTGATTTTTAAGCTGTATAATATATATTTATTATTCATATACTTGAATACTTTTATAAGATTGAGTTTGTTGTTGTAATATTACTAAAAAATGGGAAATAAAAGAGGATATATACATATATTGTTTTAATAAGTTTCTAATAACTTATAATTAAAGATGTAAATTAAAACATATTACATAGTATAAGTGGTTTTTGAGTTTTGGCTTGTAGCTGGCATGTCTTCATCATGACTGTTCACAGATTTCTTCACATACTGAAATAACCATAACCAGATCAGTAAAAATAATGTAAGGTGTCAATTTAATTAATTTTATATATATACTGTTTATTTAACATAGATTGAGAGGCTAAGGATCAAAAACTACAAGTATTTTATGAAGGCTAATTTTTAAGTATTATATAACTTTAGTATTTTAGAAATAATATGTTGTTAGTCCGCTAGTTTTGTAAGCAAACAGTGCGGTGGCGACTTTAGTTATGCAATAAAAAACCTCATTACTACTTTGTAAAAGCTGAAAATTAGTTTGCAAGCAGTATATTAAATAAAATTAATATTACAATTAGTCATTCAAATCTTGTAACTAATAAATCTTTAAACATACTTGAGGATTAACTTGTATCTGTTCATCCATTTCCTGTATGTATTGATGAAGTTTAGTGCAAGCTGCCATTTGCTGTTCCAACACGCATAAAGTTTCTGGAGAAGCATACTTTTCCGGACTGTCTAAAAAGACAACCATGCCATCTTTTTGATTGATCATAGCATAAATTTCACCTTCTTCTATCTATAAAACAAAGACATCTTAGTTTTGGAAATATTATTTAATCATGAATACAATATATTAATGTAAATTCGCAAAAGAATGTGTATTACAAAATAGAATATATGTATCTACTAACTTAATAAAGAAACCAAAATTTTATGTTTTTATTCAATTATGTGAAAATTAAAATTTTAGTGTTATAGAAGCATTCAACACAAAGGTTTTTATCAGTTTCATTTATGTACAACTGGTGGTAAATAATATAAATATAAATCAATGATTAATCTATTAACTTATAGATCATATATTTTACAATAAGCGGAATTTTATCTTAGAACAAATTTTAAATTTTCTGATTCCGCTAGTTTGTATAAATTTTATTATATTATTTTATACCATACCATGTTGAGTATATAGGTTTCAGCTTGAGTTGGTCCAGACAATTGGACACGAGATGCTACATCACTTAATGAAAGTGTCAAAAATGTCTTGGTCAATCTTTGAATATTTTTCTTGTACATTGAACTCAGCACCTATAAAGAAAAAAATATATACATATAATCTATTCATTACATATTTCTTAGCAAGATGTACTTGCATTTAATAATTATATCTACTAAGAATAACTTAACAAAAGTAAGTGGTCTACTAGCATTGGGTATGAGTCCTAGGTTTGCAGTTTCTAGCAGTTTGTACATAATAAAGCATAATATTTAATCTTTAATATTTTTTATTGTGGAGAAACACTTTACTTAATGGTAAATATATAAATAATATTTTAATTTGACTGATGTCTTGACAGGTCAAAATAATTGTTATAAAGTGTTTGATAAAATCAATATATAAAAATTGTGCTATGCAAGAATTAAACCTAACACCTCCAGGGTAAAGTGCATACCAGATGCCAAGATTATTGTATGTCATAGTCAGTTTTGTGAAAAATAAATATTACCTGATTTACCAGCCCCATATTTTTATCTCTCACAAAAGTTTCTCTATGTTTTATGGCAGCATGTTGAGATGTAGCCAGTTCATGATAGGCAACAGATAATGGCTTGAGGAACCGACAAACTACTTGTGATGTGTACTTAGGCATTGGTAATATCTGAAATTAATACTTTCCATTTTTTTATCTTAATATACATACCGCACAATAATTTGAGTTATTATTAGTATTTGCAAAAAATTCTTATCTGTGGCATTAGTAAAAGCAACATAATATTTAAGTGATTATAAAATATAAATGCTTTATATTTTTTACTTTTAAGTATAAACTGGCTATATAAAAGATATATCAGCTATTACAAGTCCACATGTACCTATATGCTAGAAAAGGAACTATTCTAACTAGGAACAATTTCTAGAAGCAGAACCTTATATGCAAAACAAATGTTAGCTTAACTGACTGCAGAGGGCATAAAATATTAAATTAATGTCAAAAAATATGTATAAATTGTTGCCAACTATGCCACTAGCCCATTTAGTTAGTTATAATTCTGCTATTTTATTTGGTAGTAGCAACTAACACTAACTTCACACAGCAGATAGACAAAAAAATGTATATATTATGTTTTTCTTATTAGTACCATGTATATTATCATGTGCATAATTTAGTAAAAAGCAGCTTTTTGACATTACAAAGTGACATAATATCAATTTTATTTACATGTATAGATAAAACAAATACCTTTCCATGTAAGATCAATGAAACCAAAATATATTTTTTATATGCTTCCAGCATAATATGGGACACTAACATTGCTGGGACAGTAACTGCAACTTCAAAAAAGTACAATGCTCTGTCATAATTCTTCATAGCGGTATAGATCATTCCTCCATAATAATAATACAACAAAAAATGTTTAGAGTCATTCACACCACCAAGCTGAAAGAAATTCAAACTTTTACTTAAATAATAACTGAGACAAAAGAACAATATAAAATGTAATAAATAATTTATTTAGTTTTTGATAAAATTTTATTAAAATGATAATATTATGTGATATTCACCTCTGTACCAATACTTGTCACATCAGTTTCTAAGAATTCTAGGGCTGGTTTCATACATTTTGATAAAAGACACAATTGACACAAATCAGCATGAATTGATGTTAATTGTGAATCAAATAACTGAATTTTTCGAATTGCCTTTTTTAAAATTTCAATTCCCCGTATAGGTTGTTTCAATTCAACAAGATGATCAGTTAGTAAATGACATAAATCGGCATCTGAAAGAACAGATCATAATGAAATATTTATGTAATAATGCATTATAGAAGTTATTGTATGATAAAAATGTAATATATAGTTGTTTTTAGGTATTCAACTTACATAATTCTGGACAGAACCTTACTTGTTCACCATTACAATTGTTAATAAAGTCATGTATCTGTTGAAACATTGTTGACCTATCAACATCATTGTGTCCCTAAAAATAAAAACAATTAATAGCCCATATAAGAGATTAATTAACAAGTACTGATAATCTATTATTACCTGAGGAAGCGAGAACTTAGCAACAAGTACTGCTAAAACACCAAGAGAATGTTGTTGTATATCTAATGTCTCCAAAACTGTATTTAGATGGGCACTATTTCGTTGTAAGACCTCTTCTGATTTACCGATAATATCACAAAGTTCTCGAAAATTACCTTAAATAATAAATAAACTATATATAATTAATATATTCCAGTACACAAATCTATAAGAATATTTAAAAAACATACTATTTACCTGACGATGAAGTTGTTCTTACATTATTGACAAATTGTTCTAAAGGCGAAGCCATCATATGAGAAAATACAAAAATCTTGTGTATATAATTGTAATAAGTGATTAATTTTCAAGTTGCGTTCTTTTGAGATTTTGCATTCGTTTTCCTTTACCTATTTAATTTTAATGACATTGACATCCAGCCAGCACAAAGACAAAGTGAAGTGACAGCAGTTTATAATAGTGTTGCCGATCGATAGTCGACTATCGATAGCATATCGATAATTAATCGATAGTGACCGATAGTTAGAATATCGGTAGTACTATCGATATAATCGATAGTATCGATACTATCGATAGATAGAAATGTGACAATACTATTGACAGACCACAATACTATCGATAGTATTTGTACCTATTGTAATGTGCATAGATCATGTAACATGTATTAAAGACAGATCGATTTATTTTAAGATATGCTTGTCAGTCTCTCACTAGGTCTCATATGTGCACTACGCCTTTAAATAAAAGTATAATAATAACTTCTTATTATTTTAACCTAATGTCCGCCACATATTGGTGACCCCGACTGTAAAATAACGCGCGACTAAGAAACATTAAGAAGATGACTACAAATACAAAACCAGTTGTACAATCAAAAGAAAATTTACGTGAAGACTCAGAATTGGCAGCAATCACCGTATCATCGCGAATACCTGAATTTTGGTGCGACCAGCCGCGATTATGGTTCGCCCAGTGTGAGGCGGTGCTAGCTTCTCAAAAATTAGGCGATGAAGCGAAGTTTAATTTGTTGCTTCCGAAATTGGGCAAACAAGTTATCGAGCAGGTTAGCGATATTGTGCTTAAGCCACCCGAAATCCATAAGTATGAGACCTTGACGAATCGATTGCTCACCGTTTATGAAGAGTCAGAGAACCGACAGTTCCAGAAGTTGCTTGGTGAAATGGAACTAGGCGATCAGAAGCCTTCCCAGCTGCTTAGACGTATGCGAGATTTGGCTCGTAACAAGATACCCGATGAAACACTCTGTATCATGTGGCAGGGACATTTACCATCGTCGGTCCGAGCGGTGTTGGCTGTTAGCGAGGTAAAGGGCTTAGATAACCTTGCAGCAATTGCTGACAAAATTATGGAGACCACGAGACCCTTACATGCGGCTGAAGTAAATTGTCAAGCTGAAAAATCGGATAATACTTCATTTCTTATGTCACAAATAGCTAAGTTAAGTGTGAAGGTCATGGAGCTGGAGAGATCGAAACCCAGGTATCGAAGTACTCGACGCAATTGGAGGCGTACGTCACGCGAGCGTTCGGTGTCTGAACGACGCCGCAGGTCTGAATCGTCGAATTGGCTATGTTTTTATCATCACCGTTTCGGTGTTAAAGCTAAGAAATGTGTTGAGCCATGTGCCTGGAAGAAGCAGCCGGAAAACTAGACAAGGTGCAGCCAAGGGTGGATGTCTGCATCATATCGCCGTCCCACCGTTTATGCGTAACCGACTGCAAAAGTGGTTTACGTTTTCTTGTGGACACAGGTGCAAATATTTCAGTGCTACCGTACAAAAAACGACTTTATGGCAATATAATTAGTGATAAATATAAACTTTACGCAGCTAACGGCAGTGAAATAAAGACATATGGTGTTAAATCGTTAATTTTAAATTTAAATTTACGCCGACCTTTTCGGTGGACTTTTGTGTTAGCGGACGTTAAACAGCCCATATTAGGCGCAGACTTTTTAACATATCATAAGCTTATAGTAGATTTATATCGTCGCCGACTTATTGATCAAATTACAAATATAGATACTATAACATCGGTAGTGCAACACGATGAGTCATCAATCACTACGTTAGATATAAATAATAAATATTACGACTTAATGTTAGAGTATCCCGATATAACAAAACCAATTTGTTTTAAAGAGACCCCAAAGCACTCTGTTGTTCATTATATCGAGACTACAGGTCGCCCTGTATTTGCGCGACCCAGACCTTTGGCTCCGGACAAGTATCAAAAGGTAAAGTCGGAATTTGAAATCATGCAAGATGTGGGCATATGTAGACCATCTAAGAGCTGTTGGGCAAGTCCTCTCCACGTAGTCCCGAAAAAGGATGGTGGTATTAGACCATGTGGTGATTATAGGCAACTAAACGCGATCACCAAGCCCGACAGATATCCGATTCCACGGCTACAAGATTTTACATATATACTGTCTGGAAAAGAGATATTTTCGAAAATCGATATTACGCGTGCCTATCATTTTATTCCCATTCATAGTGAAGACATAGAAAAGACAGCCATCACTACTCCATTTGGTCTTTTTGAGTTCCCAAGGATGACATTTGGGCTACGAAACGCAGCTCAGACATTTCAAAGATTTTTAAATAATGTCGTACTTCAAAATCTTAATTTTATTTTTGCATATATCGATGATGTAATAGTAGCTTCGAAATCTGAATCCGAACATAAGGAACACCTCAGACTAGTGTTCGAACGATTTAATAAGTATGGCTTAACTATTAACACTTCAAAATGTATTTTTGGGCAGAACGAAATCGAGTTTCTGGGATATCACGTTTCAAAAGATGGCATAAAACCCTTAAAACATCGGGTTAGCGCTATAGTTAATTTCCCTAGGCCTAAAACAATTGAGGAATTGAGACGTTTTTTAGGCATGATTAATTTTTATAGAAGACATCTTCCGCAAGCAGCAGAGATACAGTCAAAATTAAATATATTTTTACATAATTCAAAAAAAAATGATAAAACAGAAGTCGAGTGGACAGACGAGTCAATTGCGGCATTTAATCAGTGTAAGGAGAGCCTACTAAGCGCCGTTACACTATCACACCCAGCCGCAGATGCAAATATAGCCCTTATGACGGACGCATCTAAGTCTTGCGTCGGTGCAGTATTACAGCAACATGAAGGCAATACATGGAAGCCTTTAGGATTTTTCTCCTCTAAGCTGAGCGAAGCGCAAAAGCGATACAGTGCTTTCGATAGAGAGTTACTTGCTATCTATATGGCTATAAAACATTTCAGATATTTAGTCGAAGGACGCCCCTTAACAGTCTATACAGATCATAAACCACTTGTATATGCTTTAAAGAAAAATTCCTATACAGAAAACGATACACCGCGTCGATTAAGACATTTAGATTTTATAATGCAATTTTGTTCGAATATTGAACACATTAGTGGATCTCAAAATATTGTCGCTGATACGTTATCACGAATTTCCGAAATTAACATGTCATCATGCATCGACTATAATGCTCTAAGCAAAGCTCAAGAAAATGATAAAGAATTACAAGTTTTATTAAAATCTAAAAATATATGTTTCAAAAAGTTTCAACTACATGACAATCAAGAATCAATTTACTGCGAAGTTTCAAAACAATTAGCACGACCATATTTGACTAAGGAATTCCGAAGGCAGGCTTTCAACGCCGTACATGGATTGAGTCATCCGAGTATAAGATCAACTAGAAAGATGATATGTGATAAGTTCTTTTGGCATTCAATGAACAAAGATGTTGCTAACTGGGCTCGAGCGTGTATAGAATGCCAAAAATGTAAAATACATAGACATACAATATCACCTTTGGGTAAATTTCCCACAAGCAATCGTTTTGAACATATACACATCGATATTGTCGGTCCATTACCACTGTATAAAGGATATAGATATATAATTACGATGTTAGACCGAGCCACGGGTTGGCCAGAAGCTTTTCCCTTAAGAGACATAACAGCTGATGCTGTTGCAGAGAAGATATATTCAGGATGGATTGCACGTTTTGGTTGTCCATTGCGTATTACGACTGACCAAGGAAGACAGTTTGAATCGAATCTCATAAATCAATTAAGTAAGCGCCTTGGGATAATGAAAGCTCGAACAACTGCGTATCATCCACAGGCAAACGGTGCTGTAGAACGTTGGCATCGATCTCTTAAGGCATCGTTAATGGCTAGAGGAAACAACAACTGGGTTCAAGAGTTACCAACTGTGTTACTAGGCTTAAGAGCCAGCCTAAAGGATTTTACACAGACCAGTGCAGCGGAGATGGTTTATGGCAGTCCAATTAAGCTACCCGGAGATTTTTTTGTGCCTACAACGCCAATAAAATCCGATAGCGAGTTATTTTTAAAGCAGCTAAGAGAACACATACGTGATATTTGTGCAGTACCCAAGCGAGAAAGAACACAAAAAAATATATTTGTTCACCCTGAATTACAAAAATGTTCTCACGTATTTATACGTTGTGATAAAATGTGCAAGTCCTTAACTCCACCATATGAAGGACCATACAAAGTATTGGATCGCAAAGAAAAATTTTTCAAAATATTAAATGAAGGCAAAGAGTCTACTGTTTCTATTGATCGACTAAAACCAGCCTTTTTATTAAATAATAATAAAGAAGAGTTCGATACGCGGGATAGCACTAGTATCGAAATTCCAAACAAGGACATACATCTAAACAATAAAGTAACGCGATCCGGCCGAATCAGCAAGCCCGCAGTTAGATTCCAAGACCAATTTATTTAAAATCTGCATCTTTGTGGATCTATACACGTTCACATTCTCTAAGTAAATTTACAATAAAGTTATGGGTTATAATCAGAGCAAGCAAGAGAAAAAGGAAGAAGTAATAATCGCACAAATGGGAGGAAATAATAACGCATCCTCACAAATTCTCGACTATAAAATGGATATATATTTCGGATTATTATTCTTAATAATCCTTACAGCAATGTTATTTGGGATATACAGATATTGCCGAAGTAAATTTAGAGACATAATAAGGAAGGAGATGCAGAGTATGCCAGATTTAACTGCTGCAGTATAATATGTTGGGACAACATATAACATGTTGGTTTTTCAACTTAAATGTAATACGTCTATATAAAGTGCAGTGTACCTACCTATATGTTATTCAGATAATTATATTAACTCAAATACCTAGTGCAAGTGAAAAATTTAGCTAAATAACGTAACAGATTAAGTTCGAAAAGCTATACTTGGTGATAGATATAAGTAAAGGGTAAAATTAATTATAATAAACATGTAATAATAATAACAATATTTTATACAAAACAAAATTTTAAGTTTAGAATTTAATTTTATATACTTTTTTTATTTTTACATTTGATTGTTTTAAAATTTTTACAACTTTATATGTTGTTAATTTTGTATTTTTCATATTATTTTTTTCTTTTTTAAAGAGGGGGAATATTGTACCTATTGTAATGTGCATAGATCATGTAACATGTATTAAAGACAGATCGATTTATTTTAAGATATGCTTGTCAGTCTCTCACTAGGTCTCATATGTGCACTACGCCTTTAAATAAAAGTATAATAATAACTTCTTATTATTTTAACCTAATGTCCGCCACAGTATTGATAGTATTGGTGCTCATAAATCATAAACTATTGATAGTATCGATACTATCGATGCTATTGAAGTTACAAAATAAAATAATATCGATAGTAACGATACTATCGATAGTTTCAGCTATCGATAGTAGCTTATTTTTCGATAGTATTGTACACAATTCGCAGGTCAGATAGTCATTATTAGTCACAATATACATATTACATTGTAAATATTTTGAATGTAGTTCTTTTTAATTTTATTTGGTTTAAAGATTATTTTTTTTATACTGAGGTTTGTCTAATTACATTGCTTTTAGAACTTGATGATCTATCGAACTATCGATGGTCCAAAACTCAACAGTATCGATAGTATCGATACTATTAATAGTATTTTATTTCAGAAGTTTGATAGTATCGATTCTATCGATACTATTGATAATTTATAATTTATTATCAGCAATACTATCGTTACATTTTGAGCTATCGATACTATCGATATAACCGATATAGCTATCGATAGTAGGGCTATTTTAGATGAAACTATCGATAGTGAACCTATCGATAGTTCGGTAACACTAGTTTATAACTATTAAGTATTAACTATACTCAAACAGAATGTAACTATAATAACTATACTCTTTGAGTTACAGACTGGTACTTACCATCTATGGTACTTACTAAGTCTCCATTGGCGAAATAATCTGTGCTCAACTCTGGCACGCTTTGAATGTCAAATGTCACTGTTTGCCGGTTGGCTACGCGGTTTATTTCGATTAAGATTACTGTTACGAATATTTAGCAATACGTTACATTAATTATGACAAATAGAAGTTGCGAATCCTAATTACCACTGCTTTGAGACAGTTTTAGCTTTCGGAAACTTATGTTCGCTTTTTTTTCGAGCAAAACGGGACTGCGCTACACTGTAGCATGGACAATACGTTTACTCTACGGTTCTTTTGTATTAAATATGATTTAAATGTAAATTATTCTTTTGGCGCCCGTAAAAACTAACTTTAACAGCCGTACTTTAGGACCTCACTCTACAGTAGCGCCACCTTGTGAGCCAAAAAACGATAGTCCTCATTGACTAAGTCTCAGATCAAGTAAAAATTTACTTGATCTGGCTTTACGTTAATAGATAATAGATGTTTTGAATCGAACTTATTGATGATTTGTTTTTGAAATAAACCTATTTTAAATTGTAAGAGAAAAAATAAATAATGTTTTTCTAATATTTTTTATTAATAAAAAATAGTAATAAAAAAAAGTTCAAAAATTAAAAAAAACTTCAGTTACCCGTAGTAATGTCGATTGTGGACCATTCAAAATTTTAGACAAAGACAACTACTGGCCGCACGCTCATTTCATCTCTTACGGTTACGCCCGTACTTACAAACTAAAGAATGTTCATTATCAGTATATAAGTGTATAATCTATGGTTCATTATAACAAGTCCCTTCGTTGCTATGTTGGTTGCCTTGATTTTTCTTTCTCGCAAAAGGCACGCACCTTTACCACAATGTCTCTTCCACTGCTTTTTAATACTTTTGGCATGATTTTGCAAAAAACGCTATATTTCGGAATAAATACTACTTACTTCCTATCGCAACTAAACATTGATATTTATGTTGTTGTTCTTGCAGTCAGTGCTACCAGCTTGACCGAAACGGACAAGTTATGATGAACGATCTATAGTTCGAATCAGGGAACGCCAGTCCATTCTCTAAGTCTACTCTATGGTTATGAATAAGCATAAAATCGTGTCTAGGCATAAAATATTTTACGGTCGAGTAAAACCGGTCTTAAACAAGCTCAATTTAAGTAGTAGGAGATTTGTAAAATTTGTGTGACAACTTGCAAGCTTCGCGTCAACGTCGCAGCACAGCGTTGCTATCGACTAGAGCTGTTGCTTAAGTGACATTTAAATGTTATTTCGCACATCTTCTAAAAACTGTCGTAACAAGTATAATAATATAAAAAAAGTAAAATATAAGTAAAAGTATAATAAGTATAAGTATAATAAGTAATATAAGTAAAAGTTAAAAGTATAATATTACTTTTCTCTATGGTCGTAACACAAAAAGTTACTAACATCATAGAGTATATTTATACATATTATATAAACTAACATAAAGCGCATACTAAATTCATTATATTCAAGTGACTGAATCCGAACGATATTAGCCAACTTATTTTGAACTGGTATTAGAGATATTATGTGAATATGAAATTTTAGCATACCAGAATTTGACAGATTATTAATACGCAGATCCTTCAATATTACTAATCTCTTAGAGCTACACAATTTTAGCACCCCATCGAAGGATTTTTGAAATCAAAATGACCTTAGGGGTCGTTCAAGTATTACGTAACGCATATTTTGAATATTTTGAAATATTTATTTAATAAATAATCACACATAATTTAATAAGCATTTGCCTAAGATTTAAATATGACAGCTCGCCGACTGACAAGCTATAGTGATGACAAAAGGACGTAATAATCGATATCTCTTATTTTTTAAATATAAAATAATATTTATTAATATGAAAATAAATATTATTATCGTAAAAATCATGTGTGGTGGAGAGAACTAAGAGAATCATAATGTCTGATTGGGACCGTGACATTGCATTTGATAATTTATGCACACAAGAGTTATTAATTAATATAACTGAAGACTCCTCATCAGACGAATCTAATATAAATGATGATTCTGACGAATCATGTTAATAAAAGGAATTAAACTATTTTAGTTGTTTTATTTGTATGCCTTATACTAAGAAGAAAGTAAAACTTTACTATTAACTTTAATATTTTAATTTATTGGTTTAAATCTTAAGTTTTTTTTGTCTTTCTGATTAAATAACATATTACACCTTATTTACATATTAGCATTGATTTTTATCGATTATTTGTAATCTGTAGCACAATCGTAGTAATCGTTGTGTGGCACAGCAATAAGGGGGAGGTGCCCGTCCATGAAGTACAATATTATTTGTATGACATTTTAACTTGGCTAAGCTAACCATTAAATACGAAACTTCGTGGGCGTGAGCTGTCAAAAAACCATTAACAAAATGGACAAAGTATAGCAATATTTTTATCCTATTGTAACAAATAATTCATTCTGTGTTATAACAATAATTTAAATTTTCTTAATACTTATAAGTACCTTGGTACAATAAACATGGAGGAGGAAGAGGATAACTTAAAATCTAAATTAGTTAATTGTTTAACACAACAGATAAGTGAAATAGAAGTATTAACTTCTATATACCCAGATTCTGATGAGATAATTTTTACTGATCCCAAAATTCTTCATGTTGTAAAAGATTTTATAAATAAGAGGACTAATTACACACCTAATCATTTGGACTTCACATTGAATTTAATGATTGATAGCTTGAAATTAGAAATATCGATAAATTTACCAAGTTTTTACCCAGATGAAGAACCAGATATATATGTTAGGTGTAATCAGTTAAACCGTCAGCAAGAAACTGCATTAAATACAGATTTGAGTGATTTTATTAAGAAAAATCATTTAAGAGAACAATGTTTATATACTGCAATTTCATGGCTTCAAGAAAATATTGAAAAATATTACACACAATTCAAAGAACCAAAAGTGAAAGTGAATTTTATTGAAAAACCTGTTTCTGAAAATTTCTGTAGAGTATGGATTTATTCACATCATATTTATAACAAGAAAAAAAGAGAGGAAATTGTAAAACTTGCAAGAGAGTACAGTTTGACAGGTTTTTGTTTACCTGGTAAACCAGGAGTAGTGTGCCTAGAAGGTCCTGAACATCATTGTAAGGAATGGTGGAAAATCATAAAATCTATGTGCTGGAAGAAAATAGTAATTAGAAAAACAGAAACATTTAGGTTAGCTGAAATGGAATTGGAAAGAAAGTTTCAAAATTTTGAAGAAATACATTTTGATATGAGCAGTTTATCCAAATATTTAGATGGTGCTGGATTAGGACAAGCTTTTAATGACTTTTTTGGATTATGTAATAGCAACTGTTAGTAAAATTATACATTTTTATTTATTTTATCAATATTTTATTTTGTTATTATCTATCCATATAATTAAATTCTAACTCAATTGAATCTGTACTTTGAATATTTTTTGTGAAATCTTATTGAAATAATTACCTGGTGCATATGATACTTTTTACTGCTGGAAAATATCTCTGAGAAATCCATACTTACTGACTACTGTTATAATGTAACTAGGGAACACAGACAATTTTGTCTGTGCTAGGGAATAAGCTAGTTGCTTATCTTTAAAACATATGTATGGAATGACTTCAGCACAACAGCGCTATTTACATACTAATTCAACAAGTATTAACAAAAAATATCACCTAATAATATATATGTATTATAGCTATAATCAGTCTTTGCCTTTAAACTTACATAATGCATATGAGAAAAGGGGAACAACAAATAGTAAAACAATTGTCAATTTTTTATTCATTTCTCAATAATGTATTTTCCAAATAATCAAAAATGAAAAATGTCTGATTACTTGAATTTATTTTGAGGTTGAAACAGCAACAGAGGCAGGCTGACTGCAAATATTTTTTAGTTCAGTATCACAGGCATTTTTTTAACTATCATTTGTATCACGCAATCCTATTCCCATAGCACCACTTTTGCCTTCAGTTTCATCTCAAATGTAGCATATTACATCTTGTGCATAATATACGTCACTTATTATAAAATTTATGCAATTACGCAATTTAAATTATTAAAAAACCAGTGATTGATGAGTGATTAGATGTTTGAGAAATAGCATCACAGCCATTATTCAATGAAGATCTTAACCTGAAATATACACACCTGTTCTTCCTTTTGTAATCTGGATAGTAGTTGCTTTCAAATTTTGTTCATAACTGTCACGTAATACGTATTTTTGTATTGCTTCAGCATTTGAATTATTGCATGTTCCAAAAGGGCCGCATGCTTATGCTTGGGTTAAAAAATATACGAGTATATATAAATTGTCTATTAAAAACACGATTAGTGTCGATTAGACTTCGAAAGTTTGTACTGGGTAGATCTACACGCATACCACCATGTTGGACGTAGGGCCGGCGGGTTTGCTTGGTGACTGCGGTTGTTGCGACATGGTTTCGCAAAGCATCACGTTCCCGGTCCAAGCTGCAGTTGATCAATATCGTCGAGACCTGCTGTTTTCACACCAACCTGGGCGAGGACCCAGTTAAACAGTTTAATATTTTCCTTGAAGTACTTGATTAGGTTTGTATTTATAAACTCTTGCAGTTTTCAATCTCATGGATAAGTTGTTTCCAAAGAGATATTTATCAATTTTGGTTTTGGATAAATGGTCTTGTAATCCTCTGTTAACACAATTAAGGGCAATATTACGTCTGGCTTTAGATTCGTTATACTGTATATCACAAAGTATTCGTCCAACGTCCATTAGATCTTTAATCAAATCAATGTCAATTTCGTTTCTGTCAATTTGGGTAGAAATAATTTTACCTAAGGCCGTAATACTACATGCCATCTGTCTCTGCCTAGCCTCGATAATATTGTCTTTTTCAAGTAACTGTTCGGTATATAAATTTTTAATTTCTGGATTAAGCAGCGGCGCGGCTATTCCCTTGCAATTTTCTGGCACTAAATATTTTTCAAAAAATTCCTCGCGGGCATCTTTATTTAGACCAGTTGCGGCGATATGGCAGAATTTAGTAGCGACGTCTTTATTTATGTCAAGGCCATATTCGTCAGCTTCTAAAGTGTCTAACAGGTCAGGGCTTGCACACGTCATATCACTCGTGGTCACTTCAGTAGCTGCGGTGGAGGCGATGACAGAGCTCTCCGTGATTGCGGGCAAAGGAGATGGCGGTATTTCTAATGTAGCGAGAAGACCGACTTGTTCCAGTTTTGTTTCTTGAACTGAAACAAAATATTTCAAATATCAAATTTATGGAGGCATGGAAGGATACGAGGGTAGCAACTCGCGCCACGTTAAGTATGGCAAGTTGTTTTCCCCAGAATATTAGATGTATTTCTTATAAAGAATTACATAATATGTAATTGTAAAAAATATCCAGCTCCAAAAATGTAATAGACTGATGTATGCCAAAATTGTGTATTACGGGTATCCAACTTATTATATGTTAAAATATAGTTTTAAGCTTGTGGCGACTTGATGTCTACAGCTGCGTCAGCGGTATGCGCGCCCGGCGTCCGCGTCGTGGTGACGCAATGTCTAAAGCATAGGCAGCGGAATTTATACCCTGGTAACTTAGAGTTGGTCTTTATATATGTGGCAATATACTCTTTGAGGGAGAGAGACACATTTAATGTTTCATTTATACTCCACACTAAGGGACTCTAAAAGCTTATAATATTATGGTCTGGTAAACCAAAAGGGCATAGCTTTTAAATTATATTTTTTGCAGTCGAGTTTTTGATTCTTTATTTCATTTATTAGACAAGTAATACCTCAATGCTGATATAAATAAAATTGAAGTGTCTATTATTAAATTTAGATTAATAGTTTTTCACTAAATGCAAATGAAAGTCTATACGGTAATTATATTAAAAAAGACATTTTTATTTTAACGCCGTCTTAATTTAAAAATTGCACTTGTATACTTAATTAGTTTCAACGAGTCAGTATTCAAATTATGGACCAGCTTGATGAAACTCTTGTATTGAAGGGAGGCCGGTGTCCAGCTGTGACATGTTAAAAAAGCGAATACAATAGTACAAATACCTGATGATGTTGTTGGCAATGGCAGATCTATTATTTGTTGCAATGGTTTCCTATTATCCAGGTTACTGTAGAATCTAGGTGTATTGAATTGTTTCTGTAATAATAATGCTGAAAAAAGTACACAGTTTTAAAAAAAGATGCAAAATATTTGATAAAAATAAAGAGTATAGCCCAGTTCAGTATTGAATAATGAATATAAGTCACCTGGTGTATGTAATGTTGGTATTGCAATTTTGCTAATTCTGTTGTAACGACATAGATATTTATGTTCAAAGTGTCTATGACACACACGGCGCGACGTATATATATGCTTTTCATCAAGGCCCAAAACACCACCTCCAATCTTAGACAACCACATGATGAAACGCTCCTTGTCTTTTTGTGGGTTTGGGAAATAGTGAAGTACTCGATGCGTCTCTATAATGAATAATAATACTTGTAGTATTTAATTTGAAATCTTGATAGAAAAAAAGAAGCGCCACAAACTGCTTAGTGTTCCAAATAATATAATTACAGTTCAAAGCAAGAGAACTTAATATCGAGGGGTAACTGCTTAGAGTTATCGCGTTTTAAAAGTTTATCTATAGTTAATATTATAAAGCTGAAGAGTTGTTTGTTTGGTTGAACGCGTTAATCTCAAGAACTGCTGGTTCGATTTGAAAAATTATTTTTGTGTTGGATAACCTGTTTATCGAGGAAGGTTATCGGCTATATAAAGTATTGCAAAAAAGGGAAGGGCGGGCGTTAGTTCTGCGAGGTTTCGGCGCTACTCAGAAAGAATTTGGTTTCCGCTCTTTAAAACGCGTGCGAAGCCGGGAGCGCGGGAGATGCTAGTACCTAATAAGATTGCTACAATTTTATTAGGCCTTAAATAATGTAGTAGTCATAAGTTGGGATATATAATAAAGATTTTATTTTTGTGTAGTCTAAGACTAAGTCATAGAAGTTGTATGAAATAAAGAAACTCATGAGTGAGGTAGCACAGTTATAGTGCAGGCGCTAGAGGTAGTTGAGTATGCAAAATCCGAGTGACGGCAACTATTCCGGATTCTTATACCTGAGAAACTAAATAATAATAAACACATCTTGCCGCCAGGTATGATGGTCCCTTCCCGCTCCCTTCACATCCCCTTTTCGCCCATACCAGTAAGCATAGTGCGCGTACGCCTTTACAGTGTTTTTAAATCTGTTCACGTAAAGACGTTGCTTGTTAAGTCGTATTTTTGTATACATATACAATAATAGTATTTTCGTAAGTTTTAAACGTCTGATTAAAGTGTACTGTATTGAAAAACTGTAGAAATGTCGTTAGAAGTGGTTAATTTGAATAGAAGAAAACTTAACGAACAATTTTGCTTATTTTGTGACAATTCAAATGATTTAGTGAAAGAACCAAAGTTAAGGACGCTGCTTAGTATTAAAAAAGCAGCAGATAGACAGCTAGAAAAGACAGCATTAGTGAGAAGTTTTCAAAACTATATAATCGCCACAAAACAAGAATTTGCATGGCACCAAGGCTCTGCCTTATAT
Organism: Boloria selene; assembly: GCA_905231865.2. Lineage (NCBI taxonomy): Eukaryota > Metazoa > Arthropoda > Insecta > Lepidoptera > Nymphalidae > Boloria > Boloria selene. The sequence continues at coordinate 8,300,704 of HG993137.1, read as the reverse complement.
TAGTGAGAAGAAAGTAAGGCGTCGAGAAATATCGTTGTATAAAAAAGAAGAAGAAGAAGCGTTTGCTTCAACTTCCAAAGCAAGAGTGGAGAAGCTTACTCCAAAAGCGTTCGACATCAAGGACACCGGCAGCGTTGAAAAAATCGTTGAAATACATATTTTGTAAAAAGGTAACCAGAAACAAAGATAAGCAGCTACATTTGTTCCGAAATTTCAGCAGCGAAAAAATTTTTAGTACTGCTCATATAAAAGAATACCATGTTTTCACTGAACTTAGTACTTGTCAACGGCCTGAAGATTTATTTGCTATCGAAGTGAGGTATCACTTGTTACCTTGATTATTTAAGATTACCGAGAAGTTCTCAGATGCCAGCCGGTCGACATTCAAATCAGATCCCTAAAGAAATACATAACGATGCATTTGACAGACTAATAGATGAAATTAAAGACTCGTTACTATCACATTCTTTTGAAGTAAGTACGCTTCTTAGCTCAGCGACTCTCTGTACTTACAAACATTGAGGGTGCAGTGATCGAAAATCGTGTAGTGAAATCACTACTTATTGATAAATTCGTGAAAACATATTATTTTCTTACCCTACTGATCAATAAAAACATTATTAGCGTTTATTGAAAACATACCATTGACGGAAATATACGGAGTAAAGGCCAGATAGTTAAAAATATCAAAATTTCCGACCATTTAACAAATACTCCTGCTGATTGCAAAGCTTTTCTTGCTAATGCTCATAATAAATTGCAACTCGTTCCATTTCTTTGCGCTTATGCTCAAAAATGTGCTCAATTAAAAGAAGACTGCGAGATGTATATTTGTGGAGGATTCGACGATCTAACTAAATGTTTCAAGTTGCAAGGATCTTTAATTTGTGATATACATGAATTACAATCAAACCACTTAGAAGCTGATTCAAGAATGTTTTGCCACATATTTCACGCAGTACGGATTCAATCTGCTCATATTATTATCATAATCAGAGCTGAAACGGATGTATTCGTCTTGACAGTTTATTTCTGGAAATACTTAGCAAATATTGGGTGTCTAAGCCTATGGTTTGACGGTTCTCACACAAAGAAATATTTTCTAAGATGCCATTTGGCTGCCGAATCCCTGTGTGTGTAAGTGGTTGCGACACTACTGGCATTTGGTAGTAAAATGCAATGTTTGAATGCGTCTAAAGATTTGTACAAACAACTCTTATGCCTTTGGGAGACATTAACATAAATAATGAGCAATTAAAACATAAATAGTTTGCACATATTGTCGCGGAATAGAGTGCGAACCCGTCATAATAGCACGCTTGTACCATGCCTTACAACAGCTAATGTCAATTTATAACTTTTGACAATTAGATAACAAGAACAGTTTATTGCAAATTTTAATGTGTCAGAGAGAGAGAAAGCATTTTCAAGAAAGATTTGGAAGTTACTAGAAACATTTTGAATTTTCGATACTAGAATGTTCTTTATTTACGCATATAAAAAGGCCGACAGTGTGTCGAGAGTTCAGTTGACGTTCGGAGTTAAGTGAAGATTACGAAGAGATACGAAATAGTGGAAAAGTGAAGAAAAGTACAGTCGCCGCGAGGAAGAGCAGGCTCGCCGCGAGGAAGAACGTGCACGCCGCCAGGAGGAACAGCTGCGCGCACTCCAAGAGGGCATTCACAAGGATGTCATAGCCGCTCTTCAACAGAATACGGAAAGGGTGGAAGTCATTGAAAGAGAAGTTGAGGAACTAAAGACGACACTCGTCACACACGGTGAAGCTTTAGACGAGCACGACTCAAAACTCTCTAAAATGGAGAAGAGGATGGATTATTTGGAAACTCAGAAATTACCGCGTGGTGCCGACATTAGCTCATCATCAGCAAAGATTTTCAAAGTCCCCTACTTCGACGGCAAATCTTCTTGGGCCGCATTCAAGATCCAGTTTGAGACGATCAAGGAGACGAGTGGTTGGACGGATGACGAAGCCCGATCTGCCCTTACCGTCGCACTTAGAGAGGAGGCTCTGAATGTATTGGAGGCGCTTTGTGCTAGCGACCCTGGCAGGAAGACCACATACAGTGAACTCCTTAACGCACTGGAGTCGCGGTATGGTGATAGTCATCTAGAGCACGTATATAGGGCTCAAATTAAAGATCGTACACAACGAGCCAATGAAACCCTGCAGCAATGGTCCGTAGAGATTGAGAGGCTCGTACGGAAGGCATATCAATCCTCGCCATCCACCATAGAAACCATTGTTCTGCAGGCTTTTATGGACGGGATTCGCGACTCGGAGGTACGTGCCGCTGTACGCCTAAGGCACCATACAAGTCTCAGGGAAGCTGTCGCTCATGCTCTAGAGATTGAAGCTGTGCGTCATGACTCAAGACCGTGGAGGGTGCATCAAGCTACCACGGGAGGATTATCCAACCGGAGACGTCTTTTCAACCCAAAGTGCTACGAGTGCGGTGAGCGGGGCCATCTTCGAAGTGACTGCCCTACAAGGAAAAATGGTCGACTACAGTCAGATGTTGGTGTAACAACCTGCGATCAAGTCAGAAGAGAATTGATCTCGGCCAGAGTTAGGACGCTGGCCGGGGGATCTACAACTCCACCGATAGAAATAAAACAGGCAGTAGATGGAAACACTTTGGTTGTACATGGCGCTATTAATGGAGTGACATGTAAACTGACACTGGATACCGGAGCTTCGCGAACCATCATTAATAACCGAAAGCTGAAACACATTGCGGATAACAATTTGCAAGATAGAAGGCACATCATCCTTATGACAGCCACCGGTCAGCGCATACCTGTTTGGGGGGAAAGAAAAATAGCTATAAAAATTGGGGACAACATCTATTGGCATAACGCAATAGTTGCAGATATCGTGGATGATTGCATCATTGGATTGGACTTCCTTCAAAATTACCAGTGTACGATTGACATGAAATATGGAGTTTTAAAGTGCAGAAATAGAGAAGTACCGATAAGTGGTGGAGTTAAGGGGAAAGTTTGTTGCTTAAGAGACACCGCTCTTCCACCAAGATCACAGACTCTAGTACCTGTCGCTATACCTCAGAACAAGTCAGGAAGTCAATGGTGCTGCGCTATCATAGAGAAGTGTGAAGATGAGAGCTCGTGGATCCCAGCAAGAGTTGTAGTAGGTAAAACTTCGACATCCATGGTTCCAGTGCTGAACACCAGTGACGCTACGCAAACTATTCAGAGAGGGGAAGTTGTGGGGACTTGCGAAGAGATAGCCTGGTTAAGCAGATGTCAACGGAATGAGAAGGTGCTTAACAAGGATAAGGAGCAAGCAATGAAACTTTTAGAAGACTGCAAAGATCATCTCACAAGATCACAGAAGACAAAAGCTGAAAATTTACTTTACCAATATTCAGATTTGTTCTCGAAACATGATGGCGATATTGGAAGAACCGGTTTGGTGAAGCACAAAATTAATACTGGTGACGTAGCGCCTATTCGACAACGACCAAGACGAATTCCATGGGCTAAGGAGAAAGAAGCTGACGACATGATCCAAGACATGAGAAGGAATAACATCATCGAACAATCTACTAGTCCTTGGTGTTCTCCAGTAGTACTTGTAAGGAAGAAGGATGGATCTACAAGGTTTTGCATCGATTACCGTAGACTCAACGATGTAACCAAAAAGGATAGTTATCCTCTGCCTCGAATCGACGACACCTTAGACACTCTCAGTGGTATGAAATGGTTTTCAACTCTCGATTTGAAGAGTGGCTATTGGCAAGTGGACATGGACCCCGTGGATAAGGAGAAAACTGCGTTTTCAACTGGAAAAGGGTTGTGGCAGTTTAAGGTTATGCCATTCGGGTTATGCAATGCACCAGCAACATTCGAGAGGTTGATGGAACGTGTACTCGCTGGATTACTAGGAGCAGCCTGTCTTGTTTACCTGGAAGACATAATTATTGTGGGACGTGACTTCGAAGACCATCTTAAGAAACTCGAAGCAGTATTTGGAAAACTAAGGGAAGCAAATTTAAAGTTAAGTCCAAAGAAGTGCTCATTCTTTAGGAGACAGGTCAATTACCTTGGACATGTAGTGTCGGAAAACGGCGTGGAAACGGACCCTAGCAAAGTCACCGCTGTGAAAGATTGGCCGACCCCTAAGGACAAAACGCAAGTGAGAGCATTTCTGGGATTATGCTCTTACTATAGAAGATTTGTAAAAGGCTTCTCTGACATCGCCAAACCACTTCATAGACTGACCGAAGAGAAGAGACCTTTCGTATGGGACAATTATTGTGAATCGGCCTTTCAAGAACTGAAGAAACATCTTTGCCAAACACCGATCCTTGGGTATCCAGACACAAAGGGAGAGTTCATTGTCGACACTGATGCCAGCAATATCGGTATTGGAGGTGTATTGTCCCAGCGGAAGGGTGATCAGGAGGTGGTTATCGCATATTTCAGTAAGTCACTCTCTAAACCGGAAAAGAATTATTGCGTTACTCGAAGAGAGCTACTTGCTGTAGTGAAAACCTTACAGCATTTCAAGAAATACTTGCTAGTACGCAAATTTTTGGTAAGAACCGATCACGCTGCCCTGAAATGGTTATTAGAATTTAAGGACCCCGAAGGACAGGTAGCGCGATGGATTGAACAACTTCAAGAGTTTCAGTTTGAAATAGAACATCGTGGGGGTAAAACACACAGTAACGCCGATGCCCTATCTAGAAGACCATGCGAGGAAGACTGCAAGCACTGTCACAGACAAGAAGTAAAGGAACTAGAATCTATTAAAATTATAAGAACAGATTCGATAGATGAACGTTGGAGCGATGATGCCATGAAGAGAGCACAAGAAGAAGACCGAGACATACGACCAATCATGGAATGGTTAAGTAGTGGTAGACCAAAACCTAAGTGGACTGACGTAGCACAGTATAGTACCGCTACGAAAAGTTTGTGGGCACAATGGGACAGTTTGTTGTTACACAATGGAGTATTGTGCCGCAAATGGGAGCAGACACGTGGAAATGATAGCCATCTCCAACTAGTGGTACCTAAAATAAAAGTATCTGAGGTACTTCGAGCATATCATAATGGTTCTTCTGGTGGACACTTAGGGGTAAGAAGAACGTTAATCAAGATCAAGGAGCGATTTTATTGGTTGCATTGTCGAGATGATGTCGAGGACTGGTGTCGGAAATGTGTACAATGTGCCTCTGTCAAAGGCCCGCAAACCAGAAGTCGAGGAGCAATGAAATTATACAATGTTGGGGCCCCTTGGGAGAGAATCGCAATAGACGTAGCAGGACCATTTCCGATTACTAACTCCGGGAACCGATACATTTTAGTTGTAATGGACTATTTCACGAAATGGCCTGAAGCATTCGCCTTACCAAATCAAGAAGCTGTTACTGTTGCAAATAAATTGGTCAAAGAGGTATTTTGCAGATTTGGTGTCCCGTTAGAAATGCACAGTGATCAAGGAAGAAACTTCGAATCGCAGGTGTTTCAAGAACTGTGTAAGATCATGGGGGTGCACAAAACTAGAACTACGCCTTGTCACCCACAGTCCGATGGAATGGTGGAGAGATTTAATCAAACTTTAGAACGACATCTAGCCAAGGTTGTAGATAGTCATCAAAAGGATTGGGACGAGTACATATCACTGTTTCTTCTATCTTACCGGACAGCATTACATGAAAGCATTGCAATGACACCTGCCTTTGCCAATTTTGGAAGAGAATTACGGTTACCAGCGGATCTGTTAAGTGGTTGCCCGCCGGATACCCCAAGTTGCATCACCGAATATGCCAGTGAACTAAGAGCGAAGATGATTGGTGTTCATGAGCAGATACGAGATGCAGGGCTACAAGCAAGTGAACGCATGAAAACTCGTTATGACCGGAAGGCGACAGGAACGAACTTCGAGGAAGGCTCATTGGTATGGCTACATAACCCGGTGAGACGAAAGGGTAAATCGCCAAAGCTACAACCCAGTTGGGAGGGGCCTTATAAGGTAATAACGAAAATTAACGACGTCACTTTCCGAATTCAACGTACATCCAGAAGCCCGGCTAAAATCGTGCATGTGGACCGATTGGCCAAGTATCACGGCAGCAACGATGCTCGAGACGAGCATGTCTTAGGAGGGGGTAGTGTCGCGGAATAGAGTGCGAACCCGTCATAATAGCACGCTTGTACCATGCCTTACAACAGCTAATGTCAATTTATAACTTTTGACAATTAGATAACAAGAACAGTTTATTGCAAATTTTAATGTGTCAGAGAGAGAGAAAGCATTTTCAAGAAAGATTTGGAAGTTACTAGAAACATTTTGAATTTTCGATACTAGAATGTTCTTTATTTACGCATATAAAAAGGCCGACAGTGTGTCGAGAGTTCAGTTGACGTTCGGAGTTAAGTGAAGATTACGAAGAGATACGAAATAGTGGAAAAGTGAAGAAAAGTACAGTGAATTATTAAAAGTGGTGGATTATAGTGCTCAGAGACTAAATTAAACTAGTGCTGTGTACTGTGCGCGTGTATATAAGGTGTAAATAAAACTTTTTTAGTGCGAGAACGCTTTTAATTTCCGATCCCGAACCCGTAGTACGTAACAATATTTATTTTCGCAGAAAAAAATATCTGCCGATGAACTCAGATATACACTGATATCTCAAAATATAGGTTTCGATTTCAATTTGATGAAAGTGATATGCACATCAGATGCTTTGCATTTGCATTTATTAAGGGCTACAGTACAAACGCTTATATGGAAAAATTCTCATCAAACAATTACCACCCATTGATTGCATCTGGGTGGTTTGTGGAGTAAATGCAATAACCTCATATATTTAGGTGGCTGCTATTGACAAAGTGAGTTTCAGAAATAAGAAGTGTGTCCAAGTAGTGCAGCTGAATAAGATTTTCAACCTCATCTTTGTTGGGGGTAAGCCCGTTGATGTTCCAAGTTGCTATTAAAAATACCTATTTGGTTAGTTTGGAAATGCTTGTCCAAACTAACTAAATAAGTGTTATGAGCTATTGAAGTGAACTCACTTGTTTTAGGAGAATATCAATTTTTTCAGACTGCTTGATGAAAAGGTTCTCAAGTGATTTATTTAAATCTGGTTGGCTGGGCTCCTTTTGTGACTTATTGTTGACTATTTCGGCATAGGATTTAGTATCATGTTGACTGCTTTGTCTCCGAGGCTGAGTCCGGGTTCAATTCCCGATCGGAGTACCAGTTTTTTTAAATGTATAAATGTAGCTTTTCTTATTACTAAAATCAATGACATAGGACCTAAGAACAGATTTTCTTATGTCTTATACTTTCAGACTTCCCCATACTGACTGATTTGAATGTTACCCCTGGTATACTACTACATTTTAGATTATTATTTATAGGATGGATTAGAATAATCATTTAAATTATTAAAAATTATAGAAACATAACAAGATTAAAACAAGACCAAAATAGATTGCTAATACAAGAATAGAACAAAGAATAATTTAATATGTAGTTTTTAAGTCATTTTTAACATTATCTTACATTAAGTTACTATTAATATCTAACAAATGCTTTTGTTGAACTGTAAAATATAGACTTCGATTGAAGGGGAACGGAGGGTGGGTTAATGAGGAGGAGGTGAAGTTAAACTGTACAACTTAAACAAACCAAAACGTCATAGTATTGAAAACTTTATAAAAAAAATATAATATGTAGAGTTAATATAAATTACTGTATTAGTAGCATTTTCTTAATACTATACTACTACTACTAATTTTCTTAATCTATACTAATATTATAAAGCTGAAGAGTTTGTTTGTTTGCTTGTTTATTTGAACGCGCTTATTTCAGGCCAATGTCGTGTAGAATGGAAAAGACACGGTGAAGATTGAGAACTGCTCGGTTTAGAAAGAGATATTCACACTGACGCGAGATATCGGCGCGACTCAGGAAGAATTTGGTTTCCGGTCTTTCGTGCGAAGCCGCGGGAAATGCTAGTAATTAATAAATCGGTAAACACTAGATGTAAACAAAGATCCTTATAATTCCTGACATACCTCCACTATCCTTGCAACCAGGAACGCAGCAATCTGATCTTGACGTCATTATTTGTTCTTGAACTTGTTGATCTTATCACCGATAAAAATCCAGCAAAAAACAAAACGACAGAAGAGTCCTATCCCACTTCTAAACGGTAATTCTGAGTTGAGACTTGAGAGTTCTTCTATAAGTTCATAACTCATTTCAAATCAAAGAGAATGTAGGTACTAGGTAACCAAAGAGAATGTAGGTAACTATAAACTATAAAGTATAATAAAATAGAAGTTAGAACCACAGATGACAGAACACTTATCACAGAACACATATACCAGCTCTACAGTCTACATAGAGGTGTGGCGCAACCTAGTAACTAATACTTAATCTGTGGGCGCAACGGCTTTTTGTAGGCTATTTTTAGGGGTGCTCGTTATTCTAGATAGCTGAAAAAATTACCTGCTATTTATAAATAGCATGCTATTTATAATAACCAAATCGCCTGTTATTTATTTCCAGAGGCAAGCGCTATAGCTATTTTTGAAGTGAAACTTCTTTAGAATCGTTGCGATTTCAAACTCGATGAAACGAAAAAATAAGTCCATAGTACCAGGCACTTAGAGACGGGGAAGAGTTAGCCTTAGGGTGTAACCTCATGCTGACGCTTGACGCTGGTTATGAGCGTCAAATTGTGTCACGTGGTTAATTTAGGCTGTGCTGCCACCTGGAATAAACTTAGTAGCGTCAAATCGTAAAAAGCTAAACTCGAATTAGCTTTTTATTTTAAGGATTAAACAGAAATTTAGAATCTATATAATCGAACTCGAAAGTAATCGATATTAGTGGTGTAAAAGTAACGAAACATAGCGTACCCGTATGTATTCGTTACTATAATAATCAGTATTCGTTACTTTCGTATCGTTACGTTACTCGTTACTTTTGATACGATACTTAGAACATCGCATCAAGTCGTGTTGCGTATTTCGTATGATCCGTATGATGATGACGTCACGTCGTTCGTACTTTGTAGTAAAAAAAAATACTATTACGTATAGTATTTTTATTTTTTATAGACCCTAAAACAATAGTTATTAAATTTTTTGTCTATATGTCTGTTTTTGTGTAATCGTTTAACACAAAAAATACTGGACCGATTTTAACCTAATTTTCGGTACTAATTACTCGTGTCAACATTTAGGATACTTTTTATTGCAGAAAAATATTTCATTTCTACATGAAATCAAAATGATTGGTTTTCTTGAGTCGTTCTTAGAAAGCTAGCGGTGGGAAAATCTGAAAGAGACACAACAAAACAGTGTAGTAGGATGCTGTAGCCTGTAGGTCCTAAAAAGTCGTACAGAAAAATCTATAATATCTAATATAAAGTTACACTCGCAATACCTATTTTTGTCCGTACGTCTACGTATAAAAAACAGTAGGTACCGAACTAAGCGCATCGATTTGCACTGGAATAATACTAAGTATTCGTTCGCAAAATTTCTACAAAATATCTGGAAATAACTCTTCAATTTTCTTGTAAACACTGTGTATCATGTGCGTGAACTGAACAGTCGTATTTCTTTGTACGTAGAACTAGAATCATTCATACTAATATAATAACATCAGGCTGTATGGACCTTTGCCTGTCCCTATTGGGATAAATTTTAAAAACAACAAAAATCTATAGTTTGACGCTGAAAGCTAGCGTCAAGCGTCATCATGAGGTTACAACTTTAGTAAGATCTCGCCCACCGAAGTTTTACTTCTGACATGTGTACTTTGTACACGCGCACTTTTTTTGAAGTGAAACTTCTTTAGAATCGATGTATTTCAAACTCGATGAAACGAAAAAATAAGTCCATAGTACCAGGCGCTCAGAGACGGGGAAGAGTTAGCCTTATTTTAAGTTCAAGTTTTACTTCTGACATGTGTATACTTTGTAAACACGCACTTTCTTTTTAATTTATTTTTATTTCATATAATATGACCACAACAAAGAGAATCCACTACTCTTGATACTAGACTTTCTTTCTAGACCGTAGTCCGAACTCAGCCGGCCCGCTGCCCGGGTATCGCGCGACGCGGTTGGCCACTATATATAGCAATTATTTATAATTTATTTAGTGTTTTTAAGAGTATAATTGTGATATACGTATAAGTATAAAACGTGCCTACTATAATAAGAGTGCCAATAAAGCGTGAAGCGTTACTAGTATACAAATCGGGATGGTTACCACTGTACAAGTAGAGTATCGAAATAAAAAGACTTGTATTCGAGTTGAATTCGGCTGTGCCTGCCGCGGTACGGTGCGGTATCGATGGGAGGCGATGGCGAGACGAGCGCAAGGTTGGTGTTGTACTCTGTAGCCGCCCGCCGCACCGTGCGCGTGCGCCTACATGCGACATTCGTGCGACTTCATCTGCTTTTGGGAGAGTTTTTTTAATATTTAATTACATAACTCTCAGAGAAGTCGAAATATATGGTATTGTATAATGTAATTGTGGATTTGAATAGATAATATTCACATGAAGTTTAGCTAATGTATAATACAAAAGAATGAATTAGTAATTTTGAATCTCGAGATATAACCATTGGAGCGCTCTTTTGCATACACTCAATAAAGGTTTTTTTTCATAGTTTTTGTTATTTCCAAATCATTTGACTCGTAATCACTAGCATTAACACCAAAGAACGATTAATGTGATGCTTATGTTTTATCAATACAGCAGGCTTAAAATAATATAGTAAATGCAAACTTATAATATAAACTACAATGACTTTTATACAAACTTGCAAGAGCCATTAGATCATCTTAATCAGACCCTGTTACAAAATCTATTCTTAGAGGACGTCTACTAAATATTAACTACATCCCTGCCAGTTTTAAAGTTTATAACACAAAAATTGAAACTCTAATACACACATGCGAGAAATTTTTGACCTCCTTAATCCGGCCCCGTCACAATATTCGTTCTTAGCAGACGTCTACTAACTATTAACTACCTCCTTGCCAAAATGTAAGTTTGTAGCACAAAAAATGAAAGGACTTTCATACAAAATTGAGACAGCCTTTAGACCTTCTTAATCCGGCCCTGTCGCAAAACCCGTTCTTAACGGATGTCTACTAACTATAAACTGCTATAAACTACCTCCCTGCGAAATTTCATATATAAACGTGTATTTGTGATACTAGTATAGTGTACAAGTGATTTTCGATATTTCGTGATGAGTGGATTTCGCTTTTATATACAAGTATATAAACTTAGTTGAGTACCTACATGACCTATACCTATTAAATACCTATTATTTTATAGATATATTTATGTACATACGTACATCAAAATGATCTTCACAGCAATGTCTTGTAGACTGGGCAGAGGGTAAAGTTTATTATCTCTTTTGCAATGGAAGAAAATTTTCTACGAAGTTTTGAGATCTTCGGTACGTAAAAAGAATAGTTTTTCTATTAATTCCAAATTTACCAAAACTGCGAGCCTTATCGTAGTCGACGGTTAACTGGAAGAAGCTACGGCCACACAGTATACTTCGCTAGTAATTTCTTCATTCCTCATAACTTCGTCAATTTTTGTCGTAGAGCAAAAATTTTTGTAATATATGTTTTTAGCTCTATAAATCTGCATTCGCAACTAAAAAGTAAAAACGGAGCCTCATTCTCTTGTTAATGCTGGCACTGTCTAGTTTTACTTGACCGTGCCGTGTTGTGTCGTGTCGTGTTTGAAGATCGAGTATAATTCGCGTCATGTAAAAAGAACGCTGGCTGTCAAGTTGCGCAGAGGCGATTTATCGGCCAATTTGGTGGTAAGACACGGGGCGCTGGACGTCAAGGCACGCGCCGCATGCTCTCCGGCTCGCTATTGGTTCGTCAGTTCAAAATATCATCGCGCACAAAAAAGTTATCCACTACGAAATGATTTTATATCAAAAATAGAGAAAATATATTTTTGACGCATATTGTTTTATAAAGAGAGAGTTTTATAATAATGCAGTTAACAATAAAAAATATATATTAAAGGATTTAATTTATTTTTTGTAAGTAGATTATAAATTCTATAATGAATCAAACATATTTTATCCCCCCATCACTTTCTTCCAGCGTTCTTTTTATGTGACGCGAACTGTACATGAAGATCTTGTAACGTCCGACTTATGTCATATAACTATAGATGTCGCGCTACTCCATTTTTTATATTTTCTAATAACGCTGTCCTCGTAATTGTAAGCCTTAATTTCAACTTGATAAGTTGTTAAATCGTAAAGTTGATATTTCACTTACGTTGATTCAATTTTTTCAAATCAACGTGTTAACTAAACGAAGTTAATCTTCTTTGGCAAATATCGCAATCAAATTTAAACAAATGAATAATAATTAAATAAGGCGTATTAGGCGTATTACAATCATATTGTAATACGCCTAATATGCCTTATTTAATTAATATCTTAAACGGAAACAATGTAATATTATATAATATTTGTCCACAGACATTTAACTACTATTTATTGTATGCTGTGTATTTGTCAGATAATAGCAATGGTTAAAGCGCAACAATTAGTCAAAATAGTTTTTATTTAATTTTTGCACATTCATCCCAATGTAATAAATAAATATTTTTATTAGTAATGTTGCGACTCAGGGTTCGTGACAATTAAAACAGCCGATTAAACTAGTAAAAACAGACACTTTAATTATCCAACACCAATGACAAAACAACACACTAAATTATAAAACATAATCGCACTATGATCACTTTAAGTCGCACTCGTAGATCGCTTCGATGTTTCGCTTGTATCGCTGATTCCGTACTGACTAGTCGGCGTCCCTGGGAGAGTCCGCGAGGACTCTGTGATGGAGTCGGGCAGGACGGAGTCGTATGCTGTGTGGGCGGTCAACCCAGCCGGGTGAGACCCTCAGTTACCCTGAGGGAGGCCCAGCAAAGCAACAAGCGACCATTACAGCGACTCCGACCGTGCCGATTGTAGGTAATCCCTGGGATACGCCCTCCTGTCCGGTGGGCGAGCGTGCAAAGGGGCTATACCCCTAATGTGGCTGAGGGAAGATGCGTCTGCCTTGTTAAGCGACAGACGGCGCACAAAATCTTCTATGTCCTCGATACGTAAATCGCGTTGAATGGTCGCGTTCCTCACGTATCGAGGGGCCTTCGTGATCCTACGTAGTGCGACAGACTGCACTGTACGCAGTCTGTCCCTCTGGCGTTTCGAGGCGAGCGAAATGCACGCCGGGGCAGCATAGGTAAGTCTGGAGCGAACATATGTTTTATAGACTCCTAGTTTGGTGCGCAAGGGCAGCGACGACGTCCAGTGACTAGACGCGGCTCATGCCCGGCCTTATATAGGGGCCTCGGATAGTTCCAGAACCTTCGACTGTAGAAACTTCCAGAATGTTCGAGTACATACCGGCCCCGATTGATCATATATCGATTGTTCTGGGAAGTTCTATCATCGAAGTTTCTAGAACGATCTTGACTACTAGTTCCGCTACTCGATACTAGATGGCGCTAGTGGTAGGTATACGTAACGTCACCATGTCCCGAGCATTAATCGTTGCGCGCAACAATATTATTCAGTTTTATATTTCATTTCCCTATAAATTATAATGTATAATAGAATTAAACAAAATACACAATCCGAATTTTGCGAATATATAATATGTTGTCGACTCGAAATCTTTATTTTTGTATGTTTTATTATTCAGTTAAGGTTTCGATCGAGTCTACCGTAACCCTTGACGAAATTATTAATATAGATACATCATACACCTACTAGGTATTAGTTAGACGCTAGCACAATACCTTACCATTCAGCTATGCGCGGCTACATAAATCTGTGACAGTTGTCCGTTACTCGCTAGCTAGCTAGATAGCCATTAGCCAATATCAAAGAGAATGTAACAATATAACCAAAATAGCCAATAGCTAGCTATTGTATTGACACATATTATAGCCGTGGCTATTTTGTGGATAGCCGCTATTTAGCTAGTCATAGCTATAGCTACCCATCTCTAGCAAAGTCACTGAAGTTTGAAGTATAAAAAATGTGAAATTGTCAATGTCAAACTCAAATAGATTATTTATAAATTATAATCAAATTTAGTGTTTGAAGAAGAAAAATACAATATTTTATTAATAAATATATATATAAATAAAATTTTATTCAAAACTATCACCATGTTTCATTGTGGTATGCGCCAAATGGAAGAAAAACATGTTGCGAATCAAGTAGATCTAATGGTTTGGAGTAATCGTCTTGATTTGTTAGCACTTAGTAATTTTAAAGGTAACTGTATGTATAATTAATTGTAAAGTTAAATTTAATTAAATTAAATTTCATTGCGTATAACGTATTTGTTATATTATGTACACAATTGAACACTACACTAAATAGTACAATATTATTCTTTCTCTGCAGTGATTTATTTTTAAAGTGTGAAGAATATTGCTTTATATAGTTGCTTTTTATTTTGGGCCTTTTTGTGTCTCTATTTTTTATTTGAAGGTTGCAAAAACTTTACTTAAAGATGATAACAAATTATAAATGACTTTATATCAATTTAGGCGAGGTTCAAGTACACAGACTTCATTGGCAGAAAGTTTGGAATTTAACTCCTCCAAAAGAAAATGTTAGCGTCAATTCCATGGCATGGAGACCAGATGGAAAGGTATATATTATACCTATAATGTTTTAAATAACCTATTAGGATAATGTTTTAATAATATTATCATTATCATACTAGCAACTCAGTATTTCTCCGCTCAGGTTAAGTGTAATATTCTATATTGACTCTATCTACATTTATACCAAATATCATCAACATCTATCTAGTTGTTTTCTCATAATGCATTCTAATTATGTACTTCAATTAGAATTTCTAATAAATATTTTGTTTAGATTTGATTAACTTAAATTTTATTATAATTTATGTATTAATTATTTATTTCAGGCTTTGGCTATTGGCTACAGTACAGGCACTGTTTGTATTGTTGATATTGAAGATAAAGAAATTCTGGACAAATATGATTTTGCATGTGATATTACTGAAGAATTTTACACAGCCCAAAACTATGGAATTCCTTGCATAACATGGGCTGTTAAATCTGGAACACTTGAAAGTGCAGTAGATTATAATATATATGTAAGTCATCATTGATTATCATGTTCTATTTATTGTTATGCTATATAATAAAATATTGCTTTATATTTAGGATGATCCTGCTATATTTTTACCAAAGCCACCATCACCAAGTAACACATATAAAAATCAAAATCCAGAGGATAACATTAAAAATTTCAGAGAAAATATAGATCAAAGCCAACTTAATATGTTAATGATTGCTTATGGTACAGGAAACATTTACATGAGTGTATTTGGAAGATATCCATATGGGACCATGCACTTGTCCCAGATAACAAAAGATGAATGTGGGGAATACAAAATACTTGATATAAATTTATCTGAAGATTTTAGTATAATGCAAGTGTTGTACTTGGATAAAACAACAAATAATATTCATTTATCACTTGTAAATACAAGTATATTGTCAGCATTTTCAGAAGAGCTATTTACAGTTGCAAATAAACATGGACAAATAGTGAATTTGATGACACACTTGGATAAAACTATGATTTCAATAACTGAAGCTTGGGAACATATTTTGTTAGAAATGGATACCAAAATGGCCTATTATGCATCATCAGTTCCTGATGGAGGAGTATCAGCTGATTTATTGGAATTATTGATGTTAGGTAATAATATTTACATAAAATCTTGAACATATTATGATGTATATGTATCTTTATTTGCATATATTAGACACTTGAAAATGATGCGGGAAATATATTATTTGAATGTTTATTATTTCCAGGAGTGCCATCAGATGAACTAGAAGTGTTTCTGCTTCAAGAACTGACTGCTAAGGGCTTAAAGAAATTTGGCAATTCTGTTGAATTAAGCTATTCCACTATACAGAAATTAGTTTTGAGGCAGTTAAATATTGTTGGACAAAGTCTCACTTATTATCTTGCAGAATTAAGGGGCTTAACTAGAATACCAGATAGATACAAGGTATATATATTATGTTCTACAGGAATAAACTATTTAATTGTGTCAAATCATAGTAGCAATAAATATTTTTATCATTATTTATTTTGTTGCAGGTTTTGGGATTAGAAGAAAAATTGGTAACTGAAGCTATTAAAGCATCTTGTGCCTTCTTAAACAAATGTCTTGAATTACAACAAGTAATTGATGTATCTATGCGCAATTATAAAGCATTCTTTAGATGGCTTTTTGTTGTTATTGTTAGATTATTAGATGAGCAAACTTCGAGTGAAATAGTAAAAATAACTCAACAAGAACTCACTCATATAGCAGAATTTTTGTATAATTTTGACAATGTGCAAGTCGAAAACTCAGAAAGCACAACTGAAAAACCTGTAAAATTTAATCTAGAACGATTGGGACAGTATTTACAAGATCAAGACCTCACAATATTACCAGATGATGATGATAACCCATGGCATAAGTTCTTAAAAGAGAATTCATGCCTCTTGAAAGAAAATGACACAATTTTTTCAATGATGGGTTTCAAAAAGTTCTCTTTAGTTCAACAGCAAAATTTTTTAAAAAAATCCATTGGAAAAATATTTGATGTTAGAAATAAAGATGTTGAAAAATATTTTTCAGTATTGTATACTTTAAAGTGTTATGAAAACTATAGCAGCTTACCAAGTAATAGCTTAAGACTCTCTCAAATTTTTGATGCCAGTGAGGAAAGATTTATGGTGGCTTTCACAGACAGTGAACACTCTGGTGAAGGAATACATTTTATATCTGTTAACATCAAAGAAAGATTTTGTAGTGCAACAGCTTGTAAATATTTCTTCACTTCATGTTTGTTACATGATGCAAATGATATATCTGAACAGGACCTCCCAATTTTAGATTTACAATTTTATTCAGCTGATTATCTATCAGTGTTAGTGAAACATCCTAGCCATGATTGTACAATATTTATGCAAGTTCCACTCAAAGTTGTCATAGAAAATTCAAGTGAATTTAATATAAAATCGAAATCCATAATTTTTAGTGAAAGAATACAGAAAAAGGATATTTCACCCTTGTTAGATGCAACTGTCTATAAAATTCTAGATAAAATGGATGGATTCCGAATTGCAGTTTCGGGTAATCGGAAAGTAGCTGTTGTTTTATCTAATACTCAAAGGAAAGTGAGAGTATTTGAGATGGAAATAAATGGAGAAGATGAGGAAGACGAAACTCTGGATACTACACCACTCTCACAAGGAACACTTGCAAGCGAAAATCAAAGCACTCCTGATAAACAAACCATTGAAGATGTCACATTTTAAATAAAAAATTAATGAAATCAAACACATATTCAACACTTTTTATTTCTTTAGTATGTATTACATATATACATGCAAAAATTAAACTACATTTTACACATATAGCTAATCTTAATTTGTCCTAAACTCTACTTACATAGTTTATGAAAATTTATATTAAGTATTAACAACTGATAATTTATTTAGATTAAACTAGCACTTGGTGTTTTTATTTGTATGTTTTCAAAGACTGAATTAAAATCTGTATCTAACCCTTGATTATCTATTCCATATAGCAGATGTTCTGAAGATTGATTTCTGCTTGGACCTGGTGCAGGCTGATTAATTGTTGTAGTTGTACGATTATATATTTCATCAGCTTCTTCTTCTTCCCCTAAAATCAGAAGATTTAAATACATACTTGATAATAATAATTGAGAAAAAGGGTAACACTTAAAAATTATAATTGATACTTATTTCAGTACTTTGTCAATTTTGTTTACCTGGGACTACAGTATGCCCTTCATACTTTTTCGATTCTTTTCTTAATCTTAGGTATATAACAGCACAAGCAATTAATACAAATATAGATACAATAATGGCCAACAATTTTATAACATTTATTGCCGAGAATGCAGAGTCTTGAACTATCATTTCCACTTCTCCCACTGTTATACCTTTACCATCCAGGTTTTTAGAAAAACATTTGTAATAGCCAGATTCAGTTGGGGACACACTCTATAAAAGAAGGATTTTAAATAAATATAATTATTCAATACAAAAATAAAATATACATATAGTAGAATTTATAAAATACTTACATTAATATGTAGCTTGCCAGATAGAACTTCATACTTATACTTTCTATCATCATAAGCACTATCAGGTCCAATGATTTTTAAGGGATGTGAGTCCAAGAGCCAGAACATGAAATTGTGATAAAAGTCATTGCTATCACATTCCAAAACTGCAGTAGCTCCTAGAGGCACTTCTTTGATAACTGAGCTCTTTATATCAGCCATATTTTCTATTAAATATATTCTTATAAAATTTGTTATATCACTGAAGTTTCTTGTACAGCAAATATAATTTGTCACAACTATGCAAACATACTGACAATGTCCATGGACACATGCCAAGTTTAAAATTATCACGCAGTCACATGTTCCCACAAAATATTTATATTAATTCAACATAAGATATTTGACAAAGAATTTGTAATATGTACATTAATATCTACTACTTCTACTTGATACTTTAATTAGATGCATAAAGACTTCAATACATAGCACAGGTAGTAACATCCAGATTGGAGTTAACACTATGTATATGGGTAAATTTATTTTTGTGTATTCTAGCTTGATACATATTATAATTTGCGCAGCCATTTTCAGCCCTACGGCAGCTATATACCAAACATTTTTGTTTAAAGTTCCTCTAAATAATTCAATACCGTTTCGACAATGAGATATCATATGAAATAAAACATATATTAACAATATGCTATCATAAGCCCATAGTGGAATGAATACGATAAACCAATTCCAATGGGTTCTTGATTCTAGCCTTAAGCATAAAAGAATTAAAAACACTAAAAAAATAAACCATGTAAATAAAGCTCTGTGAAGGATAGCCATTGTTATAGTGGGCTTCCAAAACTTATAATACTTAATAATAACATTAGCTTCAATGTATATTATTTTTATGTATTAATAAAAAAACCTTAAATTTGTTGGTTTACATTTGTTAACAGTAGCATTTAACAAATAGTGTCACTATCAAGTGTCAATTGTCATTACTCATTACTAACTCTTGTCCATAGAGTATATTGCTACATATACTCTTGTCAAAACTCAAAATCACGGTCGACGGTCTACACTACAGTCTAGCTACACGAAGGATTTTTGAAATCAAAATGACCTTAATCGAACATTGTAATTTATGTCTTAGACCATTATTATACAGCCTAATTTTGGTTGCAATAAGTTATCCGCTTATGAAGCTTCGACTGACGGTCGCCCATTTTTTTATCATAATATGTAGCTGCTAGCGAAAATCGGACAATTAATTGAAATTTGGATGGAATACTGTGTTTCTAAGCGAAATAATACTTTTTTATCTATATATACTATATACTATATTACTATATAATATAATATTAATATTAATATTATTAATATTAATATTTAATATATATATATATATATATATATATATATATATATATATATATATATATATATATATATATATATATATATATATATATATATATATATCTCGGGATCTACTGAACCGATTTTAAAAATTCTTTCACCAATAGAAAGCCACATTATTGCTGAGTGTCATAGGCTATATAAAAAACCGAAAAATAAAAAGGCTTTTACGTGGTAGTCCGTTTTGTAAAGTGAATCGGAGAAAAAACGGTCAAATGAAAGCGTTTCTTACGAACGCTGCCTTAACTATGAAAGATATATTTTTGAGTTCTAGAGAAAAAATGTGGAGCTTGAAAATGCCTACAAAAAAGTCAACGACAGCATATGTCTAACTTTTATATTTAAGTTACAAAAAGTAGTTTTTTTAATATTAGTATAGGTAATTTAATTTTTAATTTTTAATATTAATAAAATAATTTGAATTATTTTAAACACTCTGTACTAAAAAAGAATTATTAACATTATGCCCAACGAAGTGGGCACGGGTCATCGTTAATAAATGTTTATTTACTGAAAATATGATACACCATCTTCTTTTCTCATCTTACTCGGGTAGATTTTGCAAGATTTTATAACACAGTGCGGCATTATTGACGCGTGTTCTCTCTGATGACCAAAGAGTACATTTTTATATACACTGTAGTCTTTGAGTACATTATTATATGCTGATGACAAACACGAGCTGAAGAGTGAAGTGCGATTGGAAACCTTTTTCGCGTTTTGGATCTCTTTCGGTTCGGACACTTTTAAGCGCTGACCCGCAGTCCAAGTATTATTACGTTAATGATTAATCTCTATATAACCTGTATTAATCATATAGACATTGACATTTTACAAAATACAGTTCGCGTCACGTAAAAAGAACGCTGGAAGAAAGTGGTGGGGGGGTGTGTTTGCGCATCGGTACATTCGCATACGAAATTCAATTCAAAAGCCTTTTGCTCACGATGTATATTGAGTATTGGTAGGTACAATGAAAAATATATTAGATAGAATGTCATTAAATAGAATTCTATTAATTAATAAAATATGTTTGATTCATCGTAGAATATTTAATCTACTTACAAAAAATTAAATTAATTCGTTTAATATATTTTTTAAATTATTAACAGCATTATTATCAGTCTCTCTTTTTATAAAACAATATACGTCAAAAATATTTTTTTTACTATTTTTTATATAAAATCATTTCGTAATTAGTAACTTTTGTGTGCGCGATGGTATTTTAAACTGACAAACAAATAGCGCGCCGAAAAGCATGTGACGCGTGCTTTGACGTCCCACGCCCCGCGTCTTACCACCAAATTGTCCGATAAATCGCCTCTGCGCAACTTGACAGCCAGCGTTCTTTTTACATGACGCGAATTATACTCGTATAATGTCCGTTTATAGGAGTTTTAAGCAATATCGAAAAATGTTTTTTTTTTCTTAACTTGGCCAAAGCAAATCAAGCTAAGATTTTAATAGATAATACGAAAAAAAATTAGGATTTTTTCGATGTAACATATATCGTTCGTGTAATACAGGGCACAAAATTGGGCTTCTCCATTGTGCAGCTGTCAGAGAACGGCATGTTGTCATTATTTAGACTAGGCTGTATGGACTATAGTCCTTTGCCTTTCCCTATTGGAGATAAATTTAAAAAACAACAACAACAACATGTTGTCATTTGTCAATGTCACAGTGACGTTAGAATTTTGACGTTACGCCGGTCGCCGACGCCGAGTGCAGACTTTATTATTAGTTATTTATTAACTCAGACCAATTGAATTTATTAATTATTAGTTATTAGTTATTACCACCATAGAGTATATTGCTACATATTATATAAATTACCACTTATTTCTTATGATGTCTCCGTCTCTACATTGATGTGATGAGTCTTAGTGTTTGTTTTTTCATATTCACCGATCATTTTATATATTATAACGTGTAGGTATTGACATTTCTCCATTCTACGCGACATTGGCGAAGTCAACTGTGCCCAACTGGCACTTCTGGAAGGCATTGAATTGAATTACTTAAATAGTAATTGTGTATATTTTAGTTTGCAGAAATATAGACTTTTTACTAAGTAATAAAAGGAAATCTAAAATATTTTCTGGCGTCCTACTTTAATAATATTATTTATTAAAATCTACTTATTTAAAGATTAAAAATGTTGACTGAAATAGCTATAATGGTGACGGCGGCGAAGTTCTTTTTTATGCCTCTTTAGTATGTATAACGTGATACTAAATATTAATAATATATTTTTTATGCTTACTTTTTATTGCTTAGAGCGTCTTTACGAGGCGAATATGTAAACAGAATTTAATATACAATTAGCAATTTTAAATACAAATAATACATTCACAATTTAAAAAAAATAATAATATTTCAGCCGATCTACAGATTTTGAAGTTCATAGAAATTGGCTTGCTGTTACACATAATCTTACAATGGATAAATGGTATTATGATACAACTTCTGAATGGACATTAGATTATCCACCATTTTTTGCTTGGTTAGAATATGGTCTTTCTTATATAGCAAAAGCTTTTGATCCAGAAATAGTCAAATTAGAAAACTTAAATTATGCTTCAGATATGACAATTTTATTTCATAGATTATCAGTTATAGTTTTGGATCTTGTGTACATTTATGGAGTAAGAAGGTTTGTACATAATAAAAAAAATGTATTTTTAAGTTAAATAAAAATGTAGCACATAAACATACATTGTATATTTCAGAATTTGCCGTCTTATAGTACCTGGAAATCTTTTATTATACTTGTTACTTGTTGCTAATCCTGGATTATTGATGGTAGACCACATTCATTTTCAATATAATGGGTTTTTATTTGGCATTTTACTGGTCTCCATGTCAAATATGATAAGTGTAAGTATATTAACTGTTAATTCTTATACAGAAAAACATTCATATCTGATAAGATCATTTCCTCTTAGATATTAATGTATATTTATTCTAGTTTGATACATATATTTATTCTGAAAAAAAGCTGTTTTGTGGATTTTGACTAAAAAATTCTGTAGTGTTGATAAAAATTCTTATATAGGCATGTGGTACCATTTATGTAAAATAAGATGTAAAAATATTTGTAAATCAAATTTTAATGTTTATGCTTGAGTGGCTGATTTTAAAACATAAAAAGTTTAGTACTTTGCAATTATTATTTAGAAAAACATAACTTATAGATATTTAAAATAATATTGATACATTCTACTACATGTGAAGTTCACAATCTTCCTAAGTGTGATAAACATAAAATAAAATAATATTTTGTTTATTTTCCAGAGTAATTTTATTAGGGCAGCATTTTGGTTTGCAGTATTATTGAATTTTAAACACATATTTTTATACATAGCACCTGTATATGTTGTGTATTTGGTCCGAGCATATTGTTTCACAGTTGTATCTTATGATGGAATCCATACTCCTTGGAATTCATTTTCAATGATGAACTTAATTAAGCTAGCTCTAACTGTAGTTGCAGTGTTCGTCTTATCTTTTGGACCCTTTGTTGATCATATACCACAGGTAATACTACTTCATTTTTCGATATAGATTTTAAAGTATTAGTTTAATAATAATAAAGTTTAACAAGAAAGAAATACTGCAAACCTATAATTCGCGTCATGTAAAAAGCATGCTGGCTGTCAAGTTGTCAAGCAGAGGCGACTTGTAGGCCAATTTGTGTATTTGCGCTGCATGCTTACCGGAGCCCTATTGGTTCATCAGTTCAAAATAACATCGCACACAAAAGTTTCTAATGACGAAATGGTTTTATGTATATAAAAAATAGAAAAAAACGTTTTTGAGGTATATCTATACTAATATTATAAAGCAGAACAGTTTGTTTTTTCAATCTTAGGAACTACTGGTCCGAAATAAAAAAAATCTTTGTGTTGGATAGTCCGTTTATTGAGGAAGGCTATAGGCTATATTTCATCACGCTCTACTAATAGGAGGGGAGCATCAATGAAAAGTGTTGCAAAAACTGGATCGGCAGCGTTAGTTCTATGAGGTACGCGACTCGGAAAGATTTTGGTTTCCGGTCTCTAGAACGCGTGCGAAGTCGCGGGATATGCTAGTTGTTTTATAAAGAGAGAGTCTGATAATTACACTGAATCCAAACATTTAATTAATTAATAGAATTCTATTTAATTACATTATATCTAATATATTTTTCAATGTACCTACCATTAACCAATATACTTTATGAGTGAAAGGCTAGTTCAAAACTAAAAGAATAGGCTTAGTAATTTCATGTGTACCCATGCGCAAACAATCCCCCCACTTTAATTCCAGCGTTTTTTTGTGACGCGAACTGTAAGAATGAATAATATTAACCTAGTCTAGTGGACAAATCTCAGGTTAAGTTTAGTTATCAAATTTTTCTCTCAATTACTAAATTTATATTGTTAAAATTATATTGTTATGTAGTTAATAAGACATATATAATTATTTAGTCTTATGAATAGTACTTATTTTTTTAAGATTCTATCAAGACTTTTTCCTTTCAAAAGGGGATTAAGTCACGCTTACTGGGCTCCAAATTTTTGGGCATTATATAATTTTATGGACAAAGTTTTACAACGCTTATGTAAGTAACATTTTTTAATATCACTATAATTGCTTATGTACTATATCATTACAATAACCACAAAATAATTTTTTTTTCCAATATAATATCATCTCTTCTAGTAAATTATTAATTAAAAGTATTATCTGTACTTGGAATTAGCATCATCTGTGGTATTAATAGCTAAATTAAGAATCTCTGAATTGTAATAGATAACTATATTATCTAATATCATAGCTGGGCACCGTTAAACGAATAATTAACTCGTTAATCGCTAATCCGTTACTTAAAAAAATTAACTTCGTTAATCGTTAAAGCGTTACATTTCGGAAGATTTAACGCAAGTTAACGTTAATCGTTAATCCGTTAACACGTGATTAAAATTGTATTTTTTACAACATTGCGCTAATGACATACCTACTTATAAAATCTGTTCGTTTAAGTTTTGGAACTTAAAAGCTTTTAAGCGAGAAGACGCCTCGCCCTCTCCACCCCAAACATGGCCCAATTGCGCATACCGTACGGTGTCCTTTATGGGGATCACGATTCTGGCGGGTGATTCGGCCTGGGAACTCCTGGGCACTCGCCGAAGTATACCAGATTCGGGCGAGTCAACGTGCGCGCGGGAAACATCGAGCGCGGGAAGGAGTCGCTGGGGTCAGATGTTTTCGTTTTACTCGCGGCACACACCCCGCGCACTTGTCGACTTTACCGAACTTACATGTCAGAACCCGTTTTTCACGTTCGTGACGGTGTGGCGCGGCGCGGTGCTTGGTTAATAGTGGGTACTGGATTAACGATTAACGGACTTGAGAAAATGTAACGGAAGTTAACGATTCCGTTAACATTTTTTTAAGTTAACTTAAAAGTTAATCGTTAATCGAAATGTTAACTCCGTTAATTAACGATTAACGGATTAACGAGTTAATGCCCAGCTATGTCTAATATATATAAATCACGTGTCACGTTGTTTGTTCTCGATGGACTCCTAAAGTACTTAACCGATTTGAATCGAATTTGCACATCCTGTGCAGTTTAATCCAACTTGAAAGATAGGATAGCTTATATCTAATATATATAAATTACGTGTCACGTTGTTTGTTCGCTATGGACTCCTAAACCACTTAACCGATTATAATCAAATTTGCACACCGTGTGCAGTTTCATCCAACTTGAAAGATAGGATAGCTTACATCTAAATTTATAGTCGCAATATTATTTTATTTCAAATTAAATGTTTACTATACGACTTTAGCGCGTATTTATCGGTTAGTTATATAAAATCCTAATAGATGGTGGTTTGTCATCTAAGTTGCACAGATATCCGGTAGATGGCGCCGTATTTCTATTTCTAGATTATAGATGACGCGTGGCTAAAATGTAGTAAGGCGTAGTATTTTTATTTTATTAAAATATATATAAAAACCGTTTCATTTATTTTAACTTACGCCCAGCGAAGCGGACCGGTTTTGCTAGTAACATATATGTTTTAATTTAATATTATAATAATTACAATAGTTTTATTTTAAAGGTCTTAAGTTTAACTTACCAGTTTCAACAAGTGAGGCATCAATGACAGGCGGGTTGGTCCAAGAATATAACCATGCAGTATTGCCTTCAATAACACCAACCATTACTTTTGTTATCACTGCTTTATCAATGATACCAGCTCTTATTAAGTTGTGGCATCTCTGTGCTGATAGACGATACTGTTGCGTGAGTTTTGTCAGGTATGCTAGTTTTATTTTTAATTTAGCAAAGTATATTGTGCCCAATTGGTACTCCTAGCTATTGAAAAAAATAATTTACCTTGATTTATATTGTAATTATTGATATATTTTGCAAATAATAATAATTAAGCCCTAATGATGTCTTTCCAAAGCTGGAATTTGTAATAAATTGTTGGAAACGTAAGAAATAAAGAAGATATTTATTGCATGTGCTACTCTACAGTACTAGCTACGGTCTAGGGTAAGGGTACGTCGGCTTATCGTGATAATAGTTTCCATTTTTGGCCGTGACGTGAAGATAGACTGGGGTGCTGTGCAACTAAGATAGAATATTATTCTGTCTCTTTTTTATCCCACGTAATGCAAGCGTTTTAAACCCTCATCACATTACTCGAATTTATTTCGTATTCCATAAATACTATTTAATTGTCACTTAAAAGGCGTGCGCACTGCGCAGGTCCTGTCGATAGCAACTCCGTACAGCTGCGTTAACGCACAGCTTGGAAACTTGTCACACAAACCGTACACGTTGCCGACCTGTTTTACTCGACCGTGGTACTAACAAAGTGCTTATAATTTTTCACCTACTTTGAAAAAGGGTAGGTTCTTAATTTGTATCTTTTTTTTGTGGGTATGTAACGCGATATAGCATTTTGTAAGTAGAAGTTGTTTAAAATAAAAAATGTAGCAAAAAATTATTAAGTATTTATTTACATTGATAATCTATACTAATATTATAAAGAAGTAAAGTTTGTTTATTTGTTAAATTGTAAGGGGTAATCTCGGGATTTACTGAACCGATTTTAAAAATTCTTTCACCAATAGAAAGCCACATTATTGCTGAGTGTCATAGGCTATATAAAACACCGAAAAATAAAAAGGCTTTTACGTCCGTTTTGCAAAGTGAATCGGAGAAAAAACGGTCGAATGAAAGCGTTTCTACGAACGCTGCCTTAACTATGAAAGATATATTTTTGAGTTCTAGATAAAAGATATAGAGCTTAAAAATGCCTACAAAAAAGTCAACGACAGCATATGTCTAACTTTTATATTTAAGTGACAAAAAGTAGTTTTTTTAATATTAGTATAGATAATTTAATTTTTAATTTTTAATATTAATAAAATAATTTAAATTATTTAAACATTCTGTACTAAAAAAGGATTATTAACATTATGCCCAACGACGTGGGCACGGGTCAGCTAGTAACTAATAAATAATAAATTTTAAAAATGTAATAAATATTATTTTTCAGATGTCTTACATTATGTGCTACCTGTGCATTTATGTTTGGATGGCATGTACATGAAAAAGCTATACTGATGATTTTAATTCCTATGAGGTAAATATTATTGTTTGTATTATGAGGTTTATTATTTCATGATATTATCAATTTAACGATCGGGCGAATGACTTATTTATAACATAAGGTTTTATCACGATTCACGAACAAGAAAACTTTGTTCAAATGTACACGTACATTACATTATTTATAAACATTTGAATTAGCAAATGATAAAAAAAACCTTTCCAATATGTATTATAGGCTTAAACATATTCTATAAAATTTTATATAAAATGAAACGAAATAATGTGCCTATAAGTCAGATGTGCGTAATTATTGAAATTTAGCAATCAAAAGATGGGCTTGTAGTGTATATCCACAGATAGCGCTTTAACATTTTACGAATTGTTTATCTCGATTAAAGACTTGTTAAAATCATTGGAGGATTTTTAACAAACATTACTTTACACATAAAAACGAACTATTATCGATTCGAAGAATACAGAAGCCTGATTAGCACTGCTAATTTTTGCTAAAAAATCGGTTGAGGCATCTGCACCAGTGTTATGTAATATGTGACAATAATATTTAATCATTCATAGAAAACATTTCAATCGGTTTCTTTTTTATTTTAAACTAGCGGACCCGACAGACGTCCTGTACACATAGAATTTTTTTATATACTTTTGATCCCGGTGAAATGTTTTAGTATGCATGCGCTAAACAACGTTGCCTAGTAACGTCATTTATTGTGCAAATGTATAAATAACTAATTAATTTAAAAAATACATTTTGTAGTGGACCGAATTGTGAATCTAAACCATTCTCGAATACACTCAAACACACACAAAACATTTCATCTCAAACATCACTCAAACACGCACAGTAGAATTATATATATAAAGATTGGTATGTATATTGTATACTGAATGTTTTATTATTTTGTGCATTCGAATTATAATATTAAAATGTATTGTTTCAGCTTCCTGTCAATCCTTGGCGGTATCGATGCTAGGCTTTTCTTATTTATTACCACTGTTGGCCATTATTCCTTATTTCCTCTAATTTATCCAAAAAATCTTTTATCTATAAAACTATTTATGCTCTTAACACATATATCGATTGCCTTTTCTTTCATTCCATCATTATACGATCTTAAAAAATTTAAGATGAGTAAAAGTCAGCGTTTTATGCTTTTGCCAAAACTAAGAACATCTCAATCGTTATATTTGTTTGGACTGATTATAATATGCATTTATGAAAACATTCTACATTCTTTGTTTGGGTTAGATAAGATTTGGCCCTTTTTGCCATTAATGATAACATCAGTGTATTGTGCTTTAGGAGTTTGTTATTTCTGGATGTGCTTGTACCACCATTATATGACTTTAACTTTAAGTGAAGGACCGACTCTAATCACGAGCGGTACAACAGAATATGAGAAAAAAACTACTTAAGTTCGAGTACTTTTTTTAATTCTTTATTTTAAAGAGTGTTTGTTCAATAATCGAACAAGTTCGATGTGCATGATGCCAAAAATGTATTAATGTGTTATAAGTGTTATTGTAAAATAAATAATGTACCTACATGAAATATGTGTTTATTTTAAATATCATTTGTAAAATAGAAAATCTGATTAAAACACTGATTACATTATCTAAATATTATCAATTCTAATTAAGTAATTACTTCTGCTAAATAAAAACTCATTTCGTACTTTCACAGTAAAGTTCCTGTTATCACTTATCATTTATCACTACATAGTATAAAATAAAGTCGCTTCTCGCTGTATGTATGCTTAGATCTTTATAACAACGCAACGGATTTAATGCGGTTTTTTTAATTAAATAGAGTGATTTAAAAGGAAGCTTTATATGTATAATACACTAGCGGAATCCGCGGCTTCGCTCGCGCTAGATCTAGGGAAGCGAGGGCGAGTCGCTAGTTGACAATAATACATTAAAATGATATATTATTTTTACTGACTCATTTTGATGATAAATCTATACTAATATAAAGCTGAAGAATTTGTTTGTTTGTTTGTTTGGTTGAACGCGCTAATTTTAAAAACTACTAGTCAGAATTGTAAAATTCTTTTTGTGTTAGATAGTCCGTTTATCGAGGAAGGCTATAGGCTATATTACACGGTACGACCAATAGGAGTGGAGAATCAATGGAAAATGCTGCAAAAACGGGAAGGGCGGGCGTTAGTTCTGCGAGGTACCATACCGCGCACTCAGAATGGATTTGGTTTCTGGTCTTAAAAACGCGTGCGAAGCCGCGGGAAATGCTAGTAATTAACTAAACGAGTGGCTGGATGTTTTTCTTGAAACTAGGAAACTTTCTAAAAAGAGTCTAGGCTACTTTTTCCTTAATATATTTATTTATTTTATTAGTTTAATAAATTTTGTTTTATACAATAATGTTTTCAATAACTTTTGTTCTAAAGTGCATAAGTAGTTTCCGAGATAGAGAGAGAGAGAGTTTGACCCTTTTTTATCACTTTTTACCAATTAGTTATCACTTCACAAAATTTGGTTCAAACAATCAAACAATCCAAATCCGTCCAGTGGATTTCTTGTGATGCGCTCACAGACAGACAGACGGACAAAGATTCTAAAAACAATAGATTTGGCCTCTATATCGATAATAATGTCTATTTCAAATAGGTAGATTTTCCAAAAAATATTTTATGTCCAGGTTTGACTCAGAATTTTATATTACTTATATATGTATAGATGCCCCTATAGATCTCAATTATTCGCGTACCTAAATCTAAGAAATTACTTTTATGAATTGTTTATCACGGTTAAAACTGGTTAAAATAATAAACAAAATGTCTTTATAAAATAAAACAATTTTCCAATCAATGAAGAATAAATAGCCCGTTGAATAGACTCGTGTATTGAAAAATTTAAAGTAATGGATAATTAATAATGGAAAATATTAGACCTAAAATACTTTGATATTGGTACTATATTACAACTAATTTACTGATTACATTGACGTTATTATAAGTAGAAGTAAGTGCGTTTCCATGTCAGGCATTAGGTTTTATTGTTATTTTTATACTTACACACAGTTACCTATATTGAAAAATTACTGCATGATTCCGCTTACCATTTTACAACAAATATTTGTTGTTTCAAAATATGTATTATTTATTTATGTCTAAAGCAGGATGAAATAGTGGGTTTACTCTTAAGTAGGTACACATCAGACCGAAACGACCGACGTAGAGATCGACTAGAAACTACTGTAGGTAAGCATATATTAACTTAATGACTGTAAGTATAAAAATAAACGCAAGTTGGTAAAAATAATTGATAATCACTTGTTATTGCTTTGTTGCTTGTGCATTATTTATGTTGTGTATAAATCAGATAGAGGTAATAATTTTTAGACGACCTATGCCTAAGCCTACACTTTTTATAACATTTTTCAGTCGAGAAATTCGATTTAAGGGGCCTACTCAAAGCACTGCCTGCAGTGCCTGCTTGTAGTTACTGCCGCAGAGGGTGTTGCTCCACAAAGCCCTGCAAGTCATTAGTGCGGCTGCCGTTGTTACGTTTAGTGGTGTTCTCAAATCCTTTCCTAGATTCATCAGTGAAAAAAAGATGGCTCCTATATTATCGAAACACCAAAAAATAGCATTGGCTTTGACTGTACTAAGTACTAGGTGGTGGCGTTAAAAAGAAAAAAAGAAATTCTTGGTGTAAAAAATGGTTACTACTACGAAAGACTTTGAGTCACGCCAATGTACTGAGAGAATTACAACCTGACGATTTTAAAAACTTTCTTAGAATGGATGAATCACAATTTGAACATTTATTGACAATGGTGATACCATTCATTGAAAAAGAAGATTTCGCGTGGACCCATTTTTCTGATGAAAATAAAGCTTTGGAGACAAAACCAATGTTATTTAAACTATTTTAGTGTAACCAAAATTTGAAATAACCGCTTCTCGACAAAACCAAAAATGTCAAATTGACATTGACAACCGTCGCAAGCATAGATTGTACAAAATGGCGACTTAAATCATCCCGACCGTGCTACACATTGCGCTGCTTGCAGTATTTGGAGTGGGGAGATCGTACGTCGGGATGGCAGAATGACACTGCGGCCCTGCGGCAGGGAGAACAATTAAAATATCGGCCCTGCATGCATACACACAATACGATTGGCAGTGGCACTGCAAACAGGGACCTGCAGGCAGTGCTTTGAGTAGGGGCCTTAAATGAAATAAATGAAACTTTATGTTAACTAGTTGTACATTAGGTAAATATAAATACTTATTTGATAAGTTTTACCCGAATTCGATTGTCTAGATCCAATCAGACAGTTAATCAGACATCAATCACCTACAGATAAAAAACATTACCCACCTCTGCCTTCACGGCAGTCACGTAAAATTATTTTTCTACTTTCATGAGTTCACCGTTTACGATCTGAGGATTAAAGGGGGATACATGCATTGTATGTGTATTGTGTAGCCTAGTATAAAAATATATGTAGCCTGTGTCTATACAGAATAAGAAAAATAAATAAATTGCAGTTATAACTGAAAGCAGCAGGTATATAAAGTATTCAATTGATTAGACTACCCCATATAAAGATCTGAATTCTCTTATATACGGTGCCCATTTTAGTAAGGTTCTAAACTTTTTGGCGACTGAGCCGTATGATGTCAATGATACAAGATACTGACATGACTGAGATAGGATGTTGATTGAGAAAGAGATTTTAAGAGAATATATGTATAACTTAATACTTTCTTAGGTTTACGCGAATATTTGTCGTGGATTTATTTGGATTTTTGGTTCCCGACGTTTCGAATGCTTTACAGCAATTATGGTCACGGGAGAGACCAGGAGAGACTAAGGTATTTGACGTCTCAGGGGTTTATGTACTTGTTACAGACAGTGCCTACCCACAATTCATAAAAGATCCAAAATGTCACCAAACTATCTTATAGTTATATATTATTTTTTGAATCACTCTATCTATTAAAAAAAAACGCATCAAAATCCGTTGCGTAGTTTTTAAGATTTAAGCATACATAGGGACATAGGGACAGAGAAAGCGACTTTGTTTTATACTATGTAGTGATGTACCTATAACTTATTAGTGCAGATATAAACTGTCGGTACCTATTCGTATATTAGTAAGTAATGTTTTAACATTTACATAATACAAAACAAGCTTGAAAGGACACGTAGACGTGTTTACAGTGAATTAAGAGAAGCGAGCATCGATCATGATATGAATATTCATTGAGCATAAAGACGGTAGTGCTAGCTGGTAGACGTAGGTGAAACGTACGCGTACAATATTTGGTGCCCTGCTTTGAAGCTTTTACATTCCACTTCATTAACTTTCGTGCATGTTTTTGTATTTACATAAAAATTCATATCTATAGTAATATTATATAGGTAAACTAGCTGACCCGGCGAACTTCGTACCGCTATATTTTATTTCTCTAATCGCTACTGAGGAAATAAAACCCTTCCGGTAAAATCGAATTAGCTAAATTGAAAATAAAACTGGTGTATAGGCTAATTCGGCTGCAAGAGCGTCTATTTGGCAAATAGATATAGTTTTGGATTATACGCCAAAAGAATCAGTGTTACAATTGACTTCACCTATATTATCTTAAGGTATTCTAACAAGACAACATTTTCAGACTTCAGGCATCACTTAAATGTTTTTGTTGAAGAAACGATACTTTTAGCTGTCAAATTCAGCTACTTCCCGAAACGCTTCCTTCTACTCCATAAATACCACATGTAAGTTGTAGTGGATATGGAGGACTTCGAATGTATATTTCCCTTAGGGACTAATTAATGAAAGCAACGAAAAAATGTTTTGTATGTTGAGTAACATAGGCTATATTTATTATACTAGTGGAACCCGCGGCTTCGCTCCTATTAGATCTGGGGACGAACCCGCGCGACGCGAGGGTGAGTCGCTAGTAATTATTAAATACACAATTAATCATGGGAAATAACCAAAATAAACATCTAACGCTGTATAAAAAAATAGTGTAAAATTAGTAGCCTACTTAAAATGGATATAAATCTAAGCATCGCTTTTATTACATCAATCCAATGTATGTGTAGAAAAATTATTCCTAATAGGTTCAAACGTTGGACTCAACGGCGTGGAAGTTTGAAAATAAAAGTGAAACGGAGTGGAAAGAGTTGCTCATTCAGTTTCGTGATTCAGCATTTTATTAACTGCGTGATGAAACAAACGTTGTGTGGTCGGTAATTGCTTGTTTGTTTTGGATATGGATAAGGGCAGGTGAGGTTTAGCGTGTAATAAAAATGTGGGAAATTCCTTTGTCTTTATTGAGGAAAGCTTTAGTCTAAAAGTTTAAGATAGAGTGAAGTTCAAGAGAGTCGATATTTCTAGACATACTTGGTGTTTCGCCAAATTCACATTTCTTATTAATATATATAAGGTAAAGACAATATAGTCAGAACAATATTAGTGCCTCTTATGATAGCCAACTAAATATTCTTATTCCGCTATTGGGCGCAAACCAAAGGAAAAAAATGTTAAGTGATTTATAGGTCACACACGCTTATACTGTATACACTTAAGAACGTCACCTAATATGGTTTATTAAATCGGCGAACTTCGTTCTTAGAATAAGATAAAAAAAAAAAAAAATTAGTCCCGCTGAGTTTCTTTCGCCAGTTCTTCTCAGGTCAGAGGTTTCTTCTTTCCGAACTGGTGGTAGACTCATGACGTTCAGTAAGAAATTGTAACAATTTTTATGCTGAATAAAATATTTTGATTTGATTTGATTTGATTTGATTTGATTTGAATAAAATATAAATACGTAATATAGTTAAATAAGATATCTTTGGAGTTGCTGTCAGCCGGTACAAGATACATCAAATCTCAAAAAAAAAAATATTTATTTTATAATTCTATTAGTATATATATTTATTTATATAAAATATACAACCCATCACTACGTAAAGGCCTATGATCATATGGCAGAGCGCACACGATCAAAGCTTCGCATCGTAGCCTTGTGTGCAATCGCCTGTGCTCTCGAATTCAATGAATTAGCACCTGACACACCTGTCCCTTTTCAATGTTATCCTTTAATATAATATGCTCGAATGAACGTGTCTGGCACAGGAGAATGTATTAATTATAGTTTTGGTAAAGAAAATTCGAATTCCAGCGGAACCAGGGTACACGTACAATTTCGTTTTAATCAATATGTCCAGCTTGGCATTAGATTATATAAAGTTTAGTAGATATGTATAATTTATAAGTAAATATTTCTCATTTATATCACGTAGACAAAGTCAATGGTGACGGTTAGTAGATATTAACTTTAAACATTTTGTAAGTTTTAAGGTTTAAAGTTCAATGTAGTTGCATTAGCATAACTTTATATTCAGTGGAGAGCAACTTACTGGTGACATCATAAATTCTCTCAAACTTACAAATGCTCGATAAAAATTTCAATTCACAACTTATAGTCGTCTATGAATTAAATTATGATATTTTATAAAGAGAGATAAAAGTATGAAGAATATTTAGTTCCATATTTAAAAAAATATAAAGTAGCATTGTACCTACGCTATTCATTTTTAGTTATATATTATTTAAGTACAATTATAATAAATAGTGAAACTATATTCGTGAGTGACTAAAAGTAGCCTATGTAAAATTCCAGGTCATATTATGTATTTAGGTATGTTATCATTTTCATTGATAAAATTCATTATAGGGCAAAGAAGCACCTAATAACTATTGTTATTATAGCTGGCATGAGGTAGTTTTATTCCTTAATCTAAACTAATATTATAAAATTGAAGAGTTTGTTTGTTTGTTTGTTAGTTTGTTTGGTTGAACGCGCTTATCTCAGGAACTGGTCCGAATTGAAAAAATCTTTTTGTGTCAGATAGTCCGTTTATCGAGGAAGGCAATAAGCTATATTACATCACGCTACGACCAATAGCAGCGGAGCATCAACGAAAAATGTTGCAAAAACGGCAGAAAAATATCAATTTCGGGAGCTTCCATCGCGTACGCTGCGTAAATGTTTAAAGTTATGCAAAAATCATGTATGACAGAATTGTTACTCTTTAAAAGTTTTAAAAAAGTCAGCAATAGCATATGTCTATCTTTTAAGGTTAACTCGCTATAACCTTTTTATGGTAATTAAATTTGTTTTATGATAATGCATGATTAGCGAAGGTGTTTTATAAACAAGGTATTAATCCTTACCTCAATAAATAAGTTATTCATCACAAGTATTTAATTTTGAACCAAATTGCTCTTGGAATTATTTGATTTCAATGAATATCTTACGAGATATCATATGTAAGTAGTTTTAACATAACACCGTAACAAAATAATGATCACCGCGTGCAAAACGTGCGGTCGTGAGGGGGGAGGGCCGCCGGTAGCTCTGCGAGGTATTTTGGGAACGCGAGCGAAGCCGCGGGAAGGCTAGTTATATATAAATCTGTTGTTATGCTGTGTATAAACCAGATAATTTTAAATAACTTAGGGGAACGTGCACAACGAAGGTGCTGCCGATTGGCATCGCCAATCCGAATCTTGTACTCTTTCTTGTAATCGGTTACTTGAAATTATGGTTTATTTTATGTCATATATAATTCGCGTCATGTAAAAAGAACGCTGGCTGTCAAGTTGCGCAGAGGCGATTTATCGGCCAATTTGGTGGTAAGACGCGGGGCGCGGGACGGCGAGGCACGCGCCGCATGCTTTCCGGCTCGCTATTGGTTTGTCAGTTCAAAATACTATCGCGCACACAAAAGTTATTAATTACGAAATGGTTTTATATAAAAAATAGAAAAAAATATTTTTGACGTATATTATTTTATAAAGAGAGAGTTTGATAATAATGCAGTTAATAATTTTTAAAAATATGTTAAATTAATAAATTATATTGTTTGTAAGTAAATTAAGCATTTTACACTGAATCAAACATATTTTTTTAAATAATATAATTCTATATAATGACATTCTATCTAATATTATTTTTCAATGTACCTGCCAATAACCAATATACGTCGCGAGCGAAATGCTAGTTCAAAGATAAAAGTATAGGCTTAGTAATTTCGTATGCGAATGTACCCATGCGCAAACACACCCCCCACCACTTTCTTCCAGCGTTCTTTTTACGTGACGCGAACTGTACCTACAATTATTATATCCGTACTTTTTTAAC
Source organism: Boloria selene (assembly GCA_905231865.2). Taxonomy (NCBI): domain Eukaryota; kingdom Metazoa; phylum Arthropoda; class Insecta; order Lepidoptera; family Nymphalidae; genus Boloria; species Boloria selene. The sequence goes on along the minus strand of HG993137.1, from coordinate 8,264,232 downwards.
TTTTTAAATTTTATTATAGCTTTCAATACATTGTATTCAAATGTCAGTGTCAAACTGACACTATATCAAAGATCTCAATCTGTTAGTGTATATCGAAAAATAAACATAATATTATAGTAATTTATGTCTAAAAGCAACATGAAATTCTAAGGCATTTAAAGTACAGACTATGGCAGATGATGAGGAAGAAGGTGGGTTCGGCGGTCTGTATGAGGGCGGTCATTGGGCTTGGGATGATTCTGTGGGAGAACTGGTATTTGTGAGGTATACTTTGTCCATTTTGTTAATGGTTTTTTGACAGCTCACGCCCACGAAGTTTCGTATTTAATGGTTAGCCATTAAAGTTAAAATGTCATACTCATTAATATTGTACTTCATGGACGGGCAACTCCCCCTTATTGCTGTGCCACACATAACGATTACTACGATTGTGCCACAGATTACAAATAATCGATAGAAATCAATGCTAATATGTAAATAAGGTGTAATGTTATTTTAATGTTATTTAATAAGGAAGACAAAAAAATTTTAAGATTTAAACCAATAAATTAAAATATTAAAGTTAATAGTAAAATTTTACTTTCTTCTTAGTATAAGGCATATAAATAAAACAACTAAAATAGCTTAATTCCTTTTATTAACATGATTCGTCAGAATCATCATTTATATTAGATTTGTCCGATGAGGAGTCTTCAGTTATATTAATTATTAATATCATGTGTGTATAAATTATCAAAATATGCAATGTCACGGCCCGAATCACATTATGATTCTCTTAGTTCTCTCCACCACACTTGACTTTTACGATAATAATATTTATTTTCATATTAATAAATATAAAAATAAATATTATTGTATACTTAAAAAATAAGAGAAATCGATTATTACGTCCTTTTGTCATCACTATAGCTTGTCAGTCGGCGAGCTGTCAAAAAACCATTAACAAAATGGACAAACTTATAATTAAAACTTTAAACTTCATCAAATTATATAATTATTATAAAATACTATAAAATAAGTATTTTTTTAATTGGACCAAGGGAAAAGAGACGAACACTAATCGACTATCGCAACTTCATACCGCTGCTGAAATTATTGTCTTGCCAATAGTGTCCAAACTAAGAAGCATAGCTGGGCACCGTTAAACAAATAATTACCTCGTTAATCGTTAATCCGTTACTTAAAAAAGTTACCTTCGTTAAACGTTAAAGCGTTACATTTCGAAAGATTTAACGCAAGTTAACGTTAATCGTTAATCCGTTAACACGTGATTAAAATTGTATTTTTATATCATTGTAACAAAAATGATCTACTTATAAAATCTGTCGATTTGGGTTCTGGAACTTAAAAGCTTCTCAGCATTTCGAGGAGGCGGGACCGGGCTTTTCAGAGGCCTACGGCGGGGTATTGAGGGAGTTGAACCTTCAATACCCAGCCGTTCATGGCGGTGAAGGCGATAAGGGGAGGACGCACGGTGTCCTTCTGGCGGGTGTTTCACCCTGGGTACTCCAGGCGTAAGCGAGTACCTCACTCGCCAAAGTGTACCAGTTTCGGGCGAGCATGCGCACGGGAAAATTCCAATGTGGGATCCCTCCCGTCTAGCTGACGAGGCCATGATCCGGCGATGGAGGGAGCAACTGAGAAACCAAGAGGCTGGCCTGGCGAAAGTGGATGCCGTTTGTCCTGTTTCACTGGGTCAGGAGGCCCACACGGTGTCATGACTTTCAGACTGGCGTAGAAGCTTACCGGGCGCCCGGCACGAGAACACGCACGGACAACCTTACCTACCAAACTTTACTTAGGTACCTGGTTTCATTTTACTCAACGCGACGCGGTGCTTGGTAATGAGTAGGTACTGGATTAACGATTAACGGACTTGAGAAAATGTAACGGAAGTTAACGAGTCCGTTAAATTTTTTCTAGGTTAACTTAAAAGTTAATCGTTAATCGAAATGTTAACTTCGTTAATTAACGATTAACGGATTAACGAGTTAATGCCTAGCTATGCTAAGAAGTCATAATAAAATTCTAATTTTAGGTCATTACTTAATGATTAAATCGATTATAATTATTAATAACACAAATGAAATCAAATATTAAGTAAATATATAATTTCAAAGGCATAATCCAACTTTGCAGTGATCTGCCGCCAAAGCCGGTAGAGGCTATCCAAATACCAATAAAAGCGCCGACTGGAACAATTGAATTTAGAGATGATGTCGATTTAATCGAGCAGGTAATATTATACCCTCATAGGCGCTCAAACTTATTTTGGAATTTATATTGTAAAATCTTTTTTTATTTATTTAGATATTTGTTGTCAACAATAAGTAAACGTAAAAAAAGTGAAAAGGAGTTTGTTCACAATTTCATAGATTTTTTTACGTAGAACGCTTATTTTTATTTTAAAAGTAATCTAAGTTACTACTTACTTCTTATAACATCAGCTATCTGCCAGTAGTCCAATTAACATCCGTCCAGCCGTTCCACAGATTAGCCGGAACAAACAGACAGAAGATAATTTTTTAAAAGTTTTTTACTTAGAAATATTGTATTTTGAATTTACAAATAGAGAATTTCTTACGAGTATTAGAAGAATAAGAATTAAGTATAATACTAATTGTATTAAATAAGGTTTTCATAAAAATGTAGGTATGTAAGTAAGTATAATTAATTTGTGGAAACATTTTTATTTGTTAAGTTTTAACAAGACACAGTAATAAAAAGTAGGTATGTTACGTTTAAAACAATAAAATGTTTAGATACGGTTCAGAAGGCGCTACCAAAGAAAGTTGAAACCGGGACAACCAGATGTTATTACTATACAGGCAAGTCATAATAAAATTCTTTTCAGTTTATGCCTATAAAAATTTGAATTAAATATTACCTAATTAATAGAAAACTGATGATAGGTATATTGTTATAAAACATTTTATACCACCTAAACGTTTCAACCTCGCTTAAGAAGGAAAAAGGAAATAAAATAATCTTTTTTTTTGCATCAGTAAACTTTGCAAGCATATATATTTTTTTTATGGTAAAAAGGGGGCAAACGGGCAGGAGGCTTACCTGATGGGAAGTGATCACCTCCGCCCATGGACATCTGAGAGATGCGTTTCCGGCCTTTCAGGAAAGGGAGGGATGGAGGAGGGAGGGAAGTGGGAGGGAGGGGGTAACGAAGGCGGAGGATGAAGGGAAGAGGGAGGGGGAAGGAGAGTGGCCCTCCCGGACTCACTCACCGGACGAAACGCGACAGCATAGCTGCCACTTCACGCCGGTCTTCTGTGAGAGAGTGGTACTAATGAACTATAAACCAGAATGTCATTACTAATCAATGGCTTAGTAACGCATAGACATACAAACATTCATATTTATTTATATAGAAGAGGATCACCAAATACATTAAGATCGGCTTTATAAGATTACCTTATATAGTATTTTATTAACGTTCTATAATATATTGTAATATGCTTGTATTTTGACATTGTAATAAATATTTACAGGATGCTAAAGATATCGCATTATATACCGCTCCAGTTAACATTTTAAATCCTATGTTAATAAATATGTTACATCTTCCCACTACCGAGAGATTCATTAGAGCGCTTGTGCTCTGTTGTCAGTATTACTTGCAGGTAAGGTCTTTAAAAGCTAATTATTTATATGTTAATATGTAGTTATTATCCATAAATTGTTTTGATACAGGTACATACAAAATATTATAAATAATAAAAAGTAAAGTAAGTAGGTATATTACATACTCTAATTCTTATACCAAATTAGTAAGAATAATAATAACATAATAACAACAGATGACATACAACATAACATATAATTTATTTAGGCTTGTTAAAAATCTGTGTGATTTAGTTTAGATTAAATTACTCAAATTATGTACTTCACTAAATACTACTTTATTAAATTAGTAACTGCTAGTTATACAGTAAAAATCATTTGGTTTACTGGTGATCATAAAAATATAATAGTTTTAAAGATATACTTCATTCAAAGATTGCGGAAGAAATGGCAAATCGTATTATAGAGTTGGAGTCGAAAGTACGAACACCACAATGTGAAATAGTTGAAAAAGAATTCCGGGAGAATCTATCGGATCTGAGACTCTTAGTGGCTAAAGAATACAGTACAATGCTTATTGGTATGATAAATTGTGTAATTTTGTAAACTCTTATTAATCGCATATATTAATATGTAGTAACATAATCATCTTTTATATGCGTAGGTGGGAATGATACAAAAAAGTTCCATCATATGGGACCACAGAAAAAGCGTAGATCATTGTCAGATAAAGATGCCCGGCTTTTTGAAACATTATTACGAGTGTGTGTTCAAATTGTGTGGCTGGCTCTCGGGCGAAAATCTTTTAATCAGTTAGGTACATTGATCTCGTCATGATAACATTAGAACTCGTAGAAGTATTTTTGTAATATGTACTAAATTAATCCTTGACGTTTCGATTGAAAGGCTTATTTTAAATTAACATAATATGTTTTTTTATAAAATTTTCTGTTTGTGTGTGTAGTGATTGTGTAACTTTTATACGACTTAGTAGAGAGTTACATATTGGACTTAACTAATTGTCCATGTAATATATTGAACGGAAAACAAATAACGAAATCTGAAACTACTTTGGGCGTGGCTGTAGTTAAATTAATTAATGTGGAGATTAAGGTAGAGCAGTGTTCTAAGCTACACACATAGCTATAGTCATATACATACACGGTGTTATAATTTTCTTTTTTAAAGTTTTTCTAAAAATTAATATCCATTAGAATTAGAAGTCAATAGAATATTTAAATCTGAGATCTTCAACGCGGTGGAGCACAACTTGCATACGGGGTACATTGCGAAAATGGCAAAAGAAGAACGTGCAGTTCTACTTGGCCATTGTGTGCGACAAGACAAGAAGCTAAACACATGCTCACCGCTTATGAACGAAGTGTTCTGCCATAGAGAAATAGATTATCGTCTAATGGGACTGGGAGTCATTAAATGTACACAGTAAGCGAGTTATATTTTATAGATCTACGATATAACCACTGTTTTGTGTGTCTTTAGGCACTTTTGACCTTACAACAATGATCTACGTTTTAGTCCAGATCATTTCAATATGCCGTAGTCGTGGACAAATTAAAATTTGATGTCAATTCATTCCTATTGATAAAAAAATCTAAGCTTTATCTACAAGTTATGGTTCACAGTTTCTTTTTAAATTTAGAACTTTAGATACAGTATTTTAGTCTTTTATATCATTTTAACTTCATTTCATCAGATACTATTGGTATTGGTTTTATACGTGGTATATAGTTTCATAGCTAAAATTAGTTTTCAAATATTTATATTTTAGACCAACTCCAAGGCTCTTGTATATGATGCACGCAGTCGCTGGCCCAGAGGAGAAACTATCAGAGTTAGGGATTGTTCTTGGAATAATTGGTATGCCGAGATCGGCTTTTGATACAATGTTACGACCTTTACCGACCGTCTCTGAAACTGGAAAATCGAAGGCTTCGATGTACGTATTCGAATAAAATTAGAAACGGATCATTAGATGCGTTTAGATGCTTAGATTTTCGATCGTAAACGTTTATTTGTGAAACGGCATACAAATTGAATTTAATATACCTATAGGTATTTTGATATGTTGAAATACTTTTAAGAAAAAAATGTATATATATAAAAAGTAAAGATATTAATGAATGTTGTAGATAATATAATATATGTAGTTTTTCTTGAAAAGTCAATCAAAGATATGCCCTGAGATTTATTAATTATTATTTATTAATAAACAGTGCAAGTCTAGCTGAGACTGACTTCGCTCGGATTCTAGGTACGTTTTAGCGGTTAATATGGAGTAAAAATAATATATATCTTCTTTAACTTAGACCACGCGACACGCCTTATACACGCCCAACAAAACAATAAAAGACTGATTCAAATCGGTCCAGCCGCTATTGAGTTTTAGCTAAACTATAGCAATAATTTTTTTTATCACTACATAGTATAAAACAAAGTCGCTTTTTCTGTCCCTATATCCCTATGTACGCTTAAATCTTTAAAACTACGCAACGTATTTTGATGTGGTTTTTTTTTAATAGATAGAGTGATTCAAGAGGAAGGTTTATATGCATAGCTAGCGGATCCCGCGGCTTTGCCTGTGCTAAAACTAGGGCAGAGCCCGAGCGAAGCGAGGGCGAGTCGCTAGTATAGTATAAGCTAATATTATATTTACTTCCTCAAACTGATTTATTTAAAATCTCTGTACATTACAACTTTACATTCCTAGGCCTAACAATATTTTATTTATTAATTAGTAAATGTAAAATATAAATAGTAAAAATAAAGATTTTTTAAATTCCGCATCAAAAGGTCTTCGCACAGCTATGGTTCTAAAAGTAGTACAAGTAGCTCAATGAGAAAAAGCCAACTCGTTCCTCAGAAGTTGTACTCAAACATAGTGCTGCCTCGTAAGGAGTCTCGTATGTACGTATGACTTTTGATCTTTTGTGTACTTTACTTATTATTGCATTATGTGTTTTATATGTACATATGTATATGTTATATATTTATATTATTAATAGTTACATAATATGTAAATGGAATTTTGAGCAACAATTTGACATTAAATATTCAATTACAGTTTGTATATTCCTTCGCAATTTCCCGATGAGCCTGAAGAAATTAGACCCTGCAGTGAGACTCAAAGAAAACGCTGGCTTAATCGACTTCAAAGACTGCTTCATCCACATTGAATAAAAGAAATATTTGTAATGTACCCTAATTTTCTAATATGTGTTTTACTGTATGTGCTGTATATACTGTATATGCATAACAATATACTAAAAGATTTTTATACGCACATATGTATTTCCAATAATTTTATTACTAAAAATACACTAGAAAGTTGGGAGTAGCTCTATTATTCATTTACTGAACTGAAATAAAAAAGAATCGGATTTTTATGTGCCTAATTTAATGGGTTTGAGTACTAATTTCATTGAATTACCGTTCTCAAAGGCATCGTGCCAAGTTTGCTAAAATTTATAAATTTCATTCAGACTCGATAGGATTTGGATTTCTTTGGTTATTTTGTACTATTAGAGTATTTAGAATTATAAACCTTATTTTAGTTAAAAGTTTTTTGGGTAGCTTTATATTTTTTATAACTTGACCGTTTTTATTAATGTCTTGCTTTTTATTGTAAATGGATTTTATCTACATTTATTTACTATTTATGTTTTTATATTTGTTTTATTTAAATAAATTTACATAATTTAATATTTTTCATAACTTTCATATTTTCTAATAGGTGTATAATACATTTAATATATAAGGTGAACCGGGGCTATTGTATCTAAAAAGTGAATTTTCTCCGCCCGAGGTAGGTTTGAGAAGCTGTATTTCAGCTACTGAATAATTTACGGAAAATATGTTTAAATATCTTAAACGATCAGATACTTAAGACTTATTTTGAATTAATTGTATTAGAAAATACCCAGTATATTCTTATTAATATTGATTTTAATTTCAAGAACAAATTTTAGCTACATTTACCCCGTATCGGGGGCAAATGTAACTAATACTTTTTACTCCTAAACTTGACGAGATATGATGCTCGGACTCCCTGAATATGATAAACAAGGGCATTTAAGAAAATAATTTGGGCATTGTATCAATGTAGGAAGGCTAGTTCCTACTTAAAAATACTGTTTTTCGTAAAAGAGGGGCTATTGTAGCTATTTTTAAAAATGAAGTGTTGGGATTATGCCTGATAAGTATGTTATATCGATTGTCGATAATATCTATACAATATATCATATAATCATATAAAACAGTAACTTTAAAAATCTGTACATTAAATATTTTAAAAACAATGAATGAATATTAAATAATTATTATTACAATTTATAATGTACCGATTTTAACCAAATTTTGTGTAGTAATAACGTATGTGGGGGTGATTACTAAAGATACTTTTTATTACAGAAAAATGTTCTATTTTCATAGGAAAACAAAATATTGTTGATTAACTAGTCCTTGAAAAGCTAGCGGTGGTTAAGTCTTAAAAGATACGTCAAAACATAATTATTGAAGGAAAGTCAACAATATTAAATATCTTTCTTCCAAGTTAGTGTAACTCAATACCTATTTTTATCAGTACGTACAAAAAGCAGTACTACCTAACTTAGCAAATCTATCGGCGCATTTCACGCAAAAAGGACTGAATCCATTTGAACGAAATTTTGTGTATTGTACTATAGTACAGTGCATTCTTACACGACATTATTAGGTCATATCATATATCGTATAACGGGACTTAACGCGTGTATTACTTAAAGGTAGAAGATGCCTTATTCCCGACGTTTTGCTCGGGTTGCACCAGCCGTGGTCACGGGGAGACTGGCGGGGGATGGCATCGCCTGCCACGATTAGAGGAGTGTGTTGCTGGTACCCTCATTTAATTTTAATAATTTGTTATGGCCACTACACACGGTGCTAATATTATCCATGGGTGTGTCGGACGGGAAATCGCGATATCTAAATTTTTCTATTACCGGATTCCACGCAGACGAGAGCCTGTATCCATCTTCACGATTGAAGTTTGGATGTTTTTTTATTTCGATAGCCTCGCAAACGATTGTTCGGTAGTATCTTCGATCGGTGGGCAAAACCTTCGGCTGGTGGAGCTCAATCCAGTGATTGGTATTTGAGTTGAGCAGATCGCTGATTTCCCTGTCTGGTTATTCTTTACAACTGTGATATGTTCTTTGACCCTCTCCGCTATGGTTCTCTTGGTTTGGCCAATATACGAACTACCACAGCTGCAATTAATTTTGTATATACCCGGTGTTTGGTACGGGATAACATCCTTCGGCGTGCGCAAAAGTTTTTCATGCTTGGAAAACGGAACGTATACAGTCTTAATGGAGTAATTTTTTAGTAGTAATCCAACCTTGTCCGTTATTCCTTTGATATAAGGCAAGTACGCAGGTTGGCGGTTAACCTCTGGATGTTTCGTACGTGTATCACGGTGACCTAGATTCCTTCTACCTACTTTGTACCCATTCCTCTTAAGTACCTCCTGAACATGCGCAAGCTCCGCATCCAAATGTTCAGGGTCACACAGATCATGGGCTCGACCAGTCAGAGTCGTTACTACCGCTTGTAAATGACGTGAGTGATGATGTGAGGAGGCATTAAGGTATCTATCCGTGTGTGTCGGTTTGCGATATACAGTGTGCCCTAGAGAGCCATCTTCTCGCACAAGCAACTTCACATCCAGAAATGCCAGCGAACGATCGCTCTCCATTTCATATGTAAATCGTATTTTACTGTGAATGGAGTCAAGATGGTCGAGGTATTGCTCTATTTTCTTCTTATTCCCTTTAATTAAACAAAACGTCGTAAACGTATCGCTTCCATAGTCGGATATTGAAAGGCCCTGTTTTCAAAGCTTTTTCTTCAAAATGTTCCATCCAGATGTTGGCTAAGGAAGGTGCTATTGGGCTACCCATAGCTACTCCATCAATCTGAAGATAGTATTGACCCTGGTAAAGAAAAAAGTTACCTTCTAAGCAGTGTTGAAGTAGAGCAACGTACCGATCTGATATGCCCTTGAAATATAATTTGTTTTTGATTACTTCAAGGCACTCTTTCAGCGGAACATTGGTGAATAACGATTCCACGTTAAAACTCACCATAATCTCATCAGATTCTAGCTGGATCTCCTCTATGATGCTGATAAAATGTCGAGAATCTTTTACATAAGATGACGTGTTTCCAATTAATAGCTGCAAGATTTTATTAATATGTTTCGCCAAGTGGTACGTTGGAGAATCAATCTGACTCACTATTGGTCGCAATGGCACGTCTTTCTTATGAACTTTTGGACTTCCCTTAAGTTTTGGAGGCTGTGATATTTTAGGGCTTTGCAGCCAATTGTACTCGTCGTCCGTAAAAATCTCCTTATGTTGTTGTACTAGAGAGCGTGTATGACGACACTCGGGCAGTTGGGTTGTAGCTGATTGGCTTATAAGTATTCGTGTCGGCGAGTAGGTTCCGAATTTTAATATCATAATCTATCGTATTCATCACTACTGTGGCGTTACCTTTGTCGGCCTTGAGAACCAGGATATCTTTGTTTTCGCGTAGTTTGCCAAGGGCTGCGTGTTTTTCAAGAGTAATGTTACTTTTAGGTAACTTAGAGCGGCGCAAAATGACTGCAATATCCTGTCTTAATGCATCCGCATCACACTGTGGCATTTTATTACGTATAATGGCCTTAGGTGTTGGTGCGTAATTCAAACCTTTTTCCAGTACTGATAAAGTGGATTCATCAAGAGTTCTGTTCGAGATGTTAATCACCGTGTTAGCTTTACGGTCAGTATGTTCTAAAGTTGACTTACGTGAAAGTAGCTTTTCAAATTTTCGGTTGTGTTTGCTACTAGACAAATCAAATAATCTCTGAGCTTGTAGGTAGGTAAGGCGGTCACACAACTCAAAATCACCATCCGACATAACAACACTGCAATCCAAGTGTAACGCGTATAATTTACACTGTATATCATTTAAATCCTTGTGGCTATTTCGAATCAATTGGCGTAGCAGGCGGACACTCGTATTGCCTAGAATACGGTCAGAATCCGCTATATCACTACGTGGTTTTATACGAACACATGTAGGTAGCAAGTTCCAATCGCGACACTTTTTTAAAAATGTCAACAATTTTTCAAGACGCACTTTCTTCCGACGCCAACACTCTAGCTGACGAACTTTAGATGCTAACTCCGGCAACTCCGTTTGCAATATAACTTTTTAAGCTTTCGCGTTTCATAACTATATCATATATCGTATAACGGGACTTAACGCGTGTATTCCTTAAAGTTATATCATTAGGTCATATCGGAATCGGTTTCTTATTCTCACTACCCTCCACGTGACCCCTGGGTAATGCTAATTGAACAACATTATAATAGGTGGTAGAATTTGGCCATGGCTAACACTACCCAGCGAGCAAAGACGAACTGCCAAATCATCCTGTAGCATGGTTCGTCGCATCAAGGGTTGGCTTGAGTTCCGGTGCGATGTTCGCTAGCTGATTTATACGCGGGAAAATGATTCTGTACAGTTGTGCTGCATTTCAATGACAGGTTCTGACCTGAGTTTTGGTGGCTTAATTTGGAGAAAAGCTGCACCACAACCTTTGGTGAACAATTCTGGGACTACTTTCATCGTGCCGGTTGCGGGTGATATCCAGGAGGGTTCTGGCGTAAGTGTGGTCTTCAGTTAAATCTACCATTAACACTGCTCCAATTAGGGTCATGTTATCAAGAATGCAGCTCTGACTCATCAAAAGCCAAAAGAGAAATGATTTTAAGCAGCGACTGCTAATTCTCTCCTTTTCAGTGTGCTTCTCTAAAATTCGAGCATTATACTTTTATCTCTATGCGGTCCACTACCACCTTGAGATCGCTAAGACATATATACTCTTTCTCAAGGAGACGCAAATTAAGAGCCCTGCCAGCCCAGGATGTACCCGGGGACTTGAGAAAAATTTTAAACCCCGCGGAACCCCGAAGCGAGTCCGGTTTGTACGCTCGTAATAACATCTGCTACCAACGTCTCTGTACTTTCTTCTCGGTTTTGTGGTGCTTGGTCGATACTGGTTTTGTTAGGTGTCGAACAGTCACATAGCGGTGATCGGAAGACAACTCAGTTGTTCAATTTACCTAAACGAAAAAGCTGACATCGTTCAACATCGATATCCAACCGTTCAAATGGTATTTCTGGGAGGCTTCGTGCCCACCACAGCAGTAGCTGTTTCTATTCATAGAAAATGATCATGCTGGGAGAGGCGTTTTTCGCACTATCACTGTCTCACAGTTAGGTCGGAAAACCGAACATCAAAAAAGCAAATTACTTGAACCTTCTGCATATAACTGATCCTGAAATTTTCTCAGTCTCAGTTTCTTTTCCCTTGGGAACCTCAGACAACTGTATCGTGAAATCTGCTTATCCTCTGACTCCAGACTCCTCAGTAAAAAAAGAGGCGGGTAGTGGCGATTCAGATGGCAAGTCAGCAGATTGGGACGAGTTGCAGCATTTCTTTGCATCTTACCCTTGGCCAGTTTGTTTCTCTACTAACGATCCGTCGAGCTGTGATGGACCGGTTGCAATAGAGCCAGACGTTACGCTTGTTTTGTTCGGCAGCCTCTCATCCAGGAGACTGTGTTACGAGGCAAGCTCGTGGTGAAGGATTTTGGCTGCTTGATTGTGCCCGTGCAGATACTCAGTGCTAGTGAGCGCTGAATATTCCGAAAGCACATGCTTGAGTGATTCACCGGGATGGCGACAAACTCGATAGACGTCCTTCATAATACTTTATTTAATACTTTCGGTATTTTTGCGTCTTAACTGCCTGATCCTGTATTGTACAGACAAAACCCTTGGTTTTCCCAAAGAGGTCACCGAAGTGCAGCCATTACACGGACGCTTTTTATGTACGTGTGGCTCATTAAGAGCTTTAAATAAGCGTACGTGCAACTCCTTCTCCTTCCACACGATCTCACGGTCAGAGGTGCTAAGTACGACCGGGGCCGGCCACTTGTTTTTGGCTAAGAATAGGGGAGTGAGTCCTTTATCATATTCTACGTCCATTGCACGACTCTTTCTTTGTCTCGAAGTATGTAACTAACGTTTACTATATCCCGATTATGCATGGTTTTGACGCTCAAAACACTTCAACCACCGCATATACAACCTTATTACATACGATTTTAGGTGCACCACATGCGTTAAAGAGTCAAAGTCGTGCAGACTCTTCTATCCAGGGTTTCAAATTCAGTGTAAGTCTATTTAAGCACGCCGAAAGTGCACATGAGAATGGGTATAAGCCGCTATAGGCTCGGACTTTATTAGCACCCGACAAAAAGCTTTTACAAATTTTTGCCAAATGACCAAAAAAGGCTTCGCTAACAGACTGTTTCATTTTCATCTCATTCACCCCTATTGATTGCGACATACCCAGATACCGGTACGATTCAGGTTCAGAAAGGGTCCTTATTCGGTTTATATAGGGTCGACATTTATCTCAGCCGAATGATTAACCTGCTCCCTCATCACATGCACACTTGTCTAGCTCAAGCCCCATCCTGATAGAATTACTAAATTCAGTGGTGATCTTCAGTAATTTCTGCAGGTGAGTGGCGTTGGGTGCCAGCAGTTTGAGGTTATAAATATACAGAAGGTAAAGCTCTCTTGTCCCTCCTCTCCGAAATTGAAAACCAGCAATAAACTGAGCTTGGTTTAGAGACGGGCAAAACCAAATTCCTCGAGGAAGTCTCAAACTATACCATCAACTTTGTACACCTCAAGGACCCTCAAGAATATTGAATGGGACACCGAGTCTAACGCCTTCTTATAGTCGAACCAGTCAGCAGAGAAGTTCCGGCGGTTGCGTTTGACCAATTGCTTCGCAACGGAATCGATGGGAAGAATCTGCTTAGTGTAATGGCTACCCCAGAATGATGTTATTTTCGTCTACATGACGGGATATCTTGAGGCTCATGACGGATCTTATCGTCTCAAAGATGGTCGTAAGACACGTAATGGAGCGGTACTTAGCTAGATCAGAGGCATCCGGGCATCCGACTTTGGAGCTAGGTGAGTGATCCCAGTAGTGAAAAGGAACGTGAGCGTCCTCTGCTCGAGAGCTTCCTGGAATTGTCGAGCAAAGGTCGCATGGTAAAATCGAAAAGCCCTTAAGCCAGTAGTGATGCAAACAATCAGGATCCGAACTTTTTTTGCATGTGGGACTCACCGGTTTAAAGCTCTCACCCGTCTTAATGGGCCGTCGCAGGATCGCTTGCGCAAGCAACTGCAACGTCCCAACGTTTTTTGGCTTTGCGTCTAGCTGGCTGCCAGATGCTACTAAGACCCCACCACGACAAGGTAACCACACGTTGGTCTGGTATTGCTCGACCAGAAGCTTTAAAGTCTGCCAATGAGATCTCTGGCATGGTTAATACAGTGTTCTATCCACCTCAGCAGCATTGCTTCCTGAGCCCGGTTTCTTGGCTCCGACAAATCCGTTTTTGGCCTTAAGCCATACCAAAGAGCCGAGAGATACGCCGTATCATCCAGGCCAGTGCTCTCTAGGTATTGAGGCAGCATTTAGTTAATGGCCTCAATGACATCCCACGTCACTACATTCAATTTGAGGTGAGAGAGCCGCGGAGTGCTCCGAATCTCTGAAATCGCTTCTTCTAGAATCTTTCTCATCCACTCTAAATCAAGGGCGACTGTTTCCTGGGTGCTTTCCTCAACAGGCAAATTGTGGAAGATGGTAACCAGGTACTCCCCAGTAGGAACAGTTGGAGGCACGATTTGTTCTTTAGTTGGATTTGTCACCTCGGAAACAGCCTTACGTCATAATAGTTCGAGCGCTGTATTTTAAACGCTGAATATACCGAACCTGATCTACCAGGTTTGGTTCCGTAACAGTTATAGTTGGCTCAAGCAGCAGGAACTCACAGTACGTTGCCGCTCGGTAGCCAGTCCGTCGGGTTCCTGCAGTGACATTCTCGTTCATTTGAGACGTTCATCTCATGCGACATACACCACCAGTGGCGGGCCCCTAGAGGATCCCGTCGGTGCCAATCTCCGCAAGCCCTAACCTACGCCCTACTACGGGTAACCTAATAAGCTGGTAAACGGTTCCCCAGTTTCCTTAATTAATCACCTCTTATGACACCCATGATGTAGGAAGGAGGGCAACATTCTACGCTGCCGGTGCCACACGGTTATTATTAGAAACAGGCACTTGAATTCAATTTATATGTACTCTAGTGTATATCATATACGCTTGGAATGAAGCCATCGAAAAGACGGTGAGGTACTCGCCGTTTCTCTCGATATTTCGAAGGCTTTTGACCTGTCTTGCATGGCATGGCTTGATGTCTAGCATGGCATTTTTATCATTAAGCTTCCGGCATATGAAATAACCACTGGGTTTTGTAGCTGGATGTCTGATTTTCTGAGAGAGAGATCATTTCGGGTCGATGATGGCTACTTATACGTTATTCCCGCATCACTCTTCCTGCTACTCAACAACGATCTTCAGAAACCCGGTATCTTTGGATGCGCTGATGACAGCGCTGTTGCGGATAGATACTTATCTAGTTCTAGAACCAGTGCTACTAAGATCCTTGAGCAAAGAGAGGTTTTGGTCAATCGCGTTGACTTGAGGTGTCCGACTAGAATTATGCCAATTTAGTTAAGTTTAATACCACCAAAACATTAGATTAGACAGTAGTGAGTGCTTGAGTTAAAGTTACGTGAGAGTAGAGCTTTCGTGGTTGAAATCCAACCAACTCACGAAACGTTTTAGTTCAATGTTTCTGATACAAACTGCTAAATTGTGAAACACCCTTCCTACATCCGTCTTTTCTGCCACTTCAAGGCAAGAGGGAATAGGAATCTCCAAGGCAAACGTGCTCCAACCTAGACCTCATCAGTGCTTCCTAGCATTGATTGTCGTTAAGCGCATTCTATCTAATAATAATAAAAATGGTGACATTTCAAATCCAGTTTATTTTGCTAACTCTTAATGTATACAGCAAAACTGTGCAACATCGTGCTAATCGATGTGCGCGTTCATACAAAATGAGCTGAGCCGATACCATGGACTACAAAGATAATATAAAACATTTTATTATCTCAGGAATATTATTCTCTGACTGATTCCGGCCACGGCGTCCAATCTCATTGAGTTTGCTCAACTGTGCAGGAAATATTACAGTGCAAGTGTACGCGCAGACACAAATGCATTTTCTATTCTTATCACTTTCATACTCCGGTGAGACGACTGTTCGACACGACTAGTGAGAGCTAAGGCGCAGGACTGACGCTGACTGACTGCTCTCCGAGGCTCGGGGGTGACACATCGCCATCTTCCCAACTCTGGGCGATTACTGAGACTTACTAACCAGAAAGACTCAATAACTAAACTACACTGTAATTGGTTAAAAGTAGTAGAATTAAACTAAACTAAATGGGGAATCAATCGTTGGTACCTTATAAGTTACCATTAAAACAAAAATAGTTTTTGTACTTTTAGCACGAGCGAAACCGCGGGTCCGCTAGTTTTGATTAAAACTCGAAGACATTATATGTTCCACAGCTGTATAATATATTTTTTTATGTATGTTCATCGATAGCTCCGTCAACTGTTAAGCGATTTAAATAAATATAAATATAAATGTTGGGACAGTTTTAGGTATATATTTTTATTAAATTATACGATGGTAAGCACAATCTAAAAGTAAATTGTAGTTATAAAAAATTATGTTAATATATAATAGTGTAAATTATAAACTTTTACAGTCATTTACTCGCAAATTCAGTATTTTTTACTTTATCGATAGAAAAAATACGTTGGCGTCACTAATACTTTTATTTCCATACTAAAATCTACGGGGCTATTGTATCTTTCATTGAAGATACAAGAGACTTCTGTAAAAATTTTCGTGGGGCTATTGTATCTTCATAAATAACTCTAGATAACTACGGCAGTGAAAGAAATTAATTATCAATTAACAAGCAATTATTCTTTATCTTTGTAATTTCCATAAAGTTTGTTATTTAAGGCTCACATTAAAATTTTATCCACTAAAACACAACAGTAGGTATTCAGCGCTCTCAATGAAAAATAGTCGATCAAAAATAATGCGCCATCAGTAAAAAAGTAGACGCGATACAACTACAATCTATGATCCACTCCTTTAAGCATTAGTTTCTCTATCAACTAGTAGTGTCGTTACTCCTTTAACCGACTTGTGAAAGAAGATAAAGTGATTAGATACAATAGCCCCGGAGCTACAATAGCCCCGGTTCACTATATAATAATTATGATCTGAATAATATTTTAAATACCTGTCTACCTAGTAGGTACCTACCAAACAGTTTTTGTTCACTAAATATTTCACTACGGACGATTATGACAAGATAATCGTACTGACGAATAATTGAAGGAATACGTACCACAAAATCGTTGCATGTCAGCTTAATATTGTATGAAAAATATTTTCTTTTGACCTTTACAGGGTATGAGGCCGTCAGCGTAAAGTGGCCTAATCATTGACAGTTAGGTACTTTGGAAATGATGGCTTACGTACCTATATTTTTATTTTCTTGTTTCATATACCTAACAACATTTTACGCTTTTTAAACCACTTTCTTATTTTTAAGTTCTTCAGTTTTCAAAGTGCAGGTGTTATCGATTTGAACGCCAATTTGCAATAACAAATATTCAAATGAATATGGTTTCGCTTGAAATATATCGTAAAAGCTTTTTAGGTCGAATTTAAATTTATATTTTGCATAAAACAATGTAAATTTATATAAAGTTTGTATTATTATAAAGTTTAATTACGATGTAAATGACAATTATTAAGTCTTTTCTTTTGAATTAACTTGTTTTAACTATTTTAACCGTTGCTACTAATTACTCGGAAGTCGGAAGAGAGGGGTTCGCGAGATAAGTGCTCCGGTAAGCTTTCTATGCAAGATGTTAATTATTATATAATAAGGAATTTTAATCTATTATCAATTGTAATTTTATATATAGTTTACATTTAAAGTATGTACTAAAACTTGTAAGAATCCGATTTACGAGTAATATGCGTTTAAATAAAAAAAAGATTATGGAGGTTCCTATCGATATCTGATGTTGATGTTATATTGTAAACGATACTACGAAGACGATTTATTACTGAAAATGAATTATGAATGAGTAATTATTAATGAGTAATTAAACTTAATTTTCACTGTGCCAAGTAAGGTGAACCGGGGCTATTGTATCTAAAAAGTGAATTTTCTCCGCCCGAGGTAGGTTTGAGAAGCTGTATTTCAGCTACTGAATAATTTACGGAAAATATGTTTAAATATCTTAAACGATCAGATACTTAAGACTTATTTTGAATTAATTGTATTAGAAAATACCCAGTATATTCTTATTAATATTGATTTTAATTTCAAGAACAAATTTTAGCTACATTTACCCCGTATCGGGGGCAAATGTAACTAATACTTTTTACTCCTAAACTTGACGAGATATGATGCTCGGACTCCCTGAATATGATAAACAAGGGCATTTAAGAAAATAATTTGGGCATTGTATCAATGTAGGAAGGCTAGTTCCTACTTAAAAATACTGTTTTTCGTAAAAGAGGGGCTATTGTAGCTATTTTTAAAAATGAAGTGTTGGGATTATGCCTGATAAGTATGTTATATCGATTGTCGATAATATCTATACAATATATCATATAATCATATAAAACAGTAACTTTAAAAATCTGTACATTAAATATTTTAAAAACAATGAATGAATATTAAATAATTATTATTACAATTTATAATGTACCGATTTTAACCAAATTTTGTGTAGTAATAACGTATGTGGGGGTGATTACTAAAGATACTTTTTATTACAGAAAAATGTTCTATTTTCATAGGAAAACAAAATATTGTTGATTAACTAGTCCTTGAAAAGCTAGCGGTGGTTAAGTCTTAAAAGATACGTCAAAACATAATTATTGAAGGAAAGTCAACAATATTAAATATCTTTCTTCCAAGTTAGTGTAACTCAATACCTATTTTTATCAGTACGTACAAAAAGCAGTACTACCTAACTTAGCAAATCTATCGGCGCATTTCACGCAAAAAGGACTGAATCCATTTGAACGAAATTTTGTGTATTGTACTATAGTACAGTGCATTCTTACACGACATTATTAGGTCATATCATATATCGTATAACGGGACTTAACGCGTGTATTACTTAAAGGTAGAAGATGCCTTATTCCCGACGTTTTGCTCGGGTTGCACCAGCCGTGGTCACGGGGAGACTGGCGGGGGATGGCATCGCCTGCCACGATTAGAGGAGTGTGTTGCTGGTACCCTCATTTAATTTTAATAATTTGTTATGGCCACTACACACGGTGCTAATATTATCCATGGGTGTGTCGGACGGGAAATCGCGATATCTAAATTTTTCTATTACCGGATTCCACGCAGACGAGAGCCTGTATCCATCTTCACGATTGAAGTTTGGATGTTTTTTTATTTCGATAGCCTCGCAAACGATTGTTCGGTAGTATCTTCGATCGGTGGGCAAAACCTTCGGCTGGTGGAGCTCAATCCAGTGATTGGTATTTGAGTTGAGCAGATCGCTGATTTCCCTGTCTGGTTATTCTTTACAACTGTGATATGTTCTTTGACCCTCTCCGCTATGGTTCTCTTGGTTTGGCCAATATACGAACTACCACAGCTGCAATTAATTTTGTATATACCCGGTGTTTGGTACGGGATAACATCCTTCGGCGTGCGCAAAAGTTTTTCATGCTTGGAAAACGGAACGTATACAGTCTTAATGGAGTAATTTTTTAGTAGTAATCCAACCTTGTCCGTTATTCCTTTGATATAAGGCAAGTACGCAGGTTGGCGGTTAACCTCTGGATGTTTCGTACGTGTATCACGGTGACCTAGATTCCTTCTACCTACTTTGTACCCATTCCTCTTAAGTACCTCCTGAACATGCGCAAGCTCCGCATCCAAATGTTCAGGGTCACACAGATCATGGGCTCGACCAGTCAGAGTCGTTACTACCGCTTGTAAATGACGTGAGTGATGATGTGAGGAGGCATTAAGGTATCTATCCGTGTGTGTCGGTTTGCGATATACAGTGTGCCCTAGAGAGCCATCTTCTCGCACAAGCAACTTCACATCCAGAAATGCCAGCGAACGATCGCTCTCCATTTCATATGTAAATCGTATTTTACTGTGAATGGAGTCAAGATGGTCGAGGTATTGCTCTATTTTCTTCTTATTCCCTTTAATTAAACAAAACGTCGTAAACGTATCGCTTCCATAGTCGGATATTGAAAGGCCCTGTTTTCAAAGCTTTTTCTTCAAAATGTTCCATCCAGATGTTGGCTAAGGAAGGTGCTATTGGGCTACCCATAGCTACTCCATCAATCTGAAGATAGTATTGACCCTGGTAAAGAAAAAAGTTACCTTCTAAGCAGTGTTGAAGTAGAGCAACGTACCGATCTGATATGCCCTTGAAATATAATTTGTTTTTGATTACTTCAAGGCACTCTTTCAGCGGAACATTGGTGAATAACGATTCCACGTTAAAACTCACCATAATCTCATCAGATTCTAGCTGGATCTCCTCTATGATGCTGATAAAATGTCGAGAATCTTTTACATAAGATGACGTGTTTCCAATTAATAGCTGCAAGATTTTATTAATATGTTTCGTCAAGTGGTACGTTGGAGAATCAATCTGACTCACTATTGGTCGCAATGGCACGTCTTTCTTATGAACTTTTGGACTTCCCTTAAGTTTTGGAGGCTGCGATATTTTAGGGCTTTGCAGCCAATTGTACTCGTCGTCCGTAAAAAGCTCCTTATGTTGTTGTACTAGAGAGCGTGTATGACGTCACTCGGGCAGTTGGGTTGTAGCTGATTGGCTTATAAGTATTCGTGTCGGCGAGTAGGTTCCGAATTTTAATATCATAATCTATCGTATTCATCACTACTGTGGCGTTACCTTTGTCGGCCTTGAGAACCAGGATATCTTTGTTTTCGCGTAGTTTGCCAAGGGCTGCGTGTTTTTCAAGAGTAATGTTACTTTTAGGTAACTTAGAGCGGCGCAAAATGACTGCAATATCCTGTCTTAATGCATCCGCATCACACTGTGGCATTTTATTACGTATAATGGCCTCCTCGACATTACAAATGATATTTTCATAAGGAACCCGCTTAGGTGTTGGTGCGTAATTCAAACCTTTTTCCAGTACTGATAAAGTGGATTCATCAAGAGTTCTGTTCGAGATGTTAATCACCGTGTTAGCTTTACGGTCAGTATGTTCTAAAGTTGACTTACGTGAAAGTAGCTTTTCAAATTTTCGGTTGTGTTTGCTACTAGACAAATCAAATAATCTCTGAGCTTGTAGGTAGGTAAGGCGGTCACACAACTCAAAATCACCATCCGACATAACAACACTGCAATCCAAGTGTAACGCGTATAATTTACACTGTATATCATTTAAATCCTTGTGGCTATTTCGAATCAATTGGCGTAGCAGGCGGACACTCGTATTGCCTAGAATACGGTCAGAATCCGCTATATCACTACGTGGTTTTATACGAACACATGTAGGTAGCAAGTACCAATCGCGACACTTTTTAAAAAATGTCAACGATTTTTCAAGACGCACTTTCTTCCGACGCAAACACTCTAGCTGACGAACTTTAGATGCTAACTCCGGCAACTCCGTTTGCAATATAACTTTTTAAGCTTTCGCGTTTCATAACTATATCATATATCGTATAACGGGACTTAACGCGTGTATTCCTTAAAGTTATATTATTAGGTCATATCGGAATCGGTTTCTTATTCTCACTACCCTCCACGTGACCCCTGGGTAATGCTAATTGAACAACATTATAATAGGTGGTAGAATTTGGCCATGGCTAACACTACCCAGCGAGCAAAGACGAACTGCCAAATCATCCTGTAGCATGGTTCGTCGCATCAAGGGTTGGCTTGAGTTCCGGTGCGATGTTCGCTAGCTGATTTATACGCGGGAAAATGATTCTGTACAGTTGTGCTGCATTTCAATGACAGGTTCTGACCTGAGTTTTGGTGGCTTAATTTGGAGAAAAGCTGCACCACAACCTTTGGTGAACAATTCTGGGATGACTTTCATCGTGCCGGTTGGTGACCTGAGAGAAGACCCGATGGTGATATCCAGGAGGGTTCTGGCGTAAGTGTGGTCTTCAGTTAAATCTACCATTAACACTGCTCCAATTAGGGTCATGTTATCAAGAATGCAGCTCTGACTCATCAAAAGCCAAAAGAGAAATGATTTTAAGCAGCGACTGCTTATTCTCTCCTTTTCAGTGTGCTTCTCTAAAATTCGAGCATTATACTCTTATCTCTATGCGGTCCACTACTACCTTGAGATCGCTAAGACATATATACTCTTTCTCAAGGAGACGCAAATTAAGAGCCCTGCCAGCCCAGGATGTACCCGGAGTATTCACTTGAGAAAAATTTTAAACCCCGCGGAACCTCGAAGCGAGTCCGGTTTGTACGCTCGTAATAACATCTGCTACCAACGTCTCTGTACTTTATTCTCGGTTTTGTGGTGCTTGGTCGATACTGGTTTTGTTAGGTGTCGAACTGTCACATAGCGGTGATCGGAAGACCACTCAGTTGTTCAATTACCTAAACGAAAAAGCTGACATCGTTCAACATCGATATCCAACCGTTCAAATGGTATTTCTGGGAGGCTTCACGCCCACCACAGCAGTAGCTGTTTCTATTCATAGAAACTGATCATGCTGGGAGAGGCATTTTTCGCACTATCACTATCTCTCAGTTAGGTCGGAAAAGCGAACATCAAAAAAGCAAATTACTTGAACCTTCTGCATATAACTGATCCTGATATTTTCTCAGTCTCAGTTTCTTTTCCCTTGGGAACCTCAGACAACTGTATCGTAAAATCTGCTTATCCTCTGACTCCAGACTCCTCAGTAAAAAAAGAGGCGGGTAGTGGCGATTCAGATGGCAAGTCAGCAGATTGAGACGAGTTGCAGCATTTCTTTGCATCTTACCCTTGGCCAGTTTGTTTCTCTACTAACGATCCGTCGAGCTGTGATGGACCGGTTGCATTAGAGCCAGACGTTACGCTTGTTTTGTTCGGCAGCCTCTCATCCAGGAGACTGTGTTACGAGGCAAGCTCGTGGTGAAGGATTTTGGCTGCTTGATTGTGCCCGTGCAGATACTCAGTGCTAGTGAGCGCTGAATATTCCGAAAGCACATGCTTGAGTGATTCACCGGGATGGCGACAAACTCGATAGACGTCCTTCATAATACTTTATTTAATACTTTCGGTATTTTTGCGTCTTAACTGCCTGATCCTGTATTGTACAGACAAAACCCTTGGTTTTCCCAAAGAGGTCACCGAAGTGCAGCCATTATACGGACGCTTTTTATGTACGTGTGGCTCATTAAGAGCTTTAAATAAGCGTACGTGCAACTCCTTCTCCTTCCACACGATCTCACTGTCAGAGGTGCTAAGTACGACCGGGGCCAGCCACTTGTTTTTGGCTAAGAATAGGGGAGTGAGTCCTTTATCATATTCTACGTCCATTGCACGACTCTTTCTTTGTCTCGAAGTATGTAACTAACGTTTACTATATCCCGATTATGCATGGTTTTGACGCTCAAAACACTTCAACCACCGCATATACAACCTTATTACATACGATTTTAGGTGCACCACATGCGTTAAAGAGTCAAAGTCGTGCAGACTCTTCTATCCAGGGTTTCAAATTCAGTTTAAGTCTATTTAAGCACGCCGAAAGTGCACATGAGAATGGGTATAAGCCGCTATAGGCTCGGACTTTATTAGCACCCGACAAAAAGCTTTTACAAATTTTTGCCAAATGACCAAAAAAGGCTTCGCTAACAGACTGTTTCATTTTCATCTCATTCACCCCTATTGATTGCGACATACCCAGATACCGGTACGATTCAGGTTCAGAAAGGGTCCTTATTCGGTTTATATAGGGTTGACATTTATCTCAGCCGAATGATTAACCTGCTCCCTCATCACATGCACACTTGTCTAGCTCAAGCCCCATCCTGATAGAATTACTAAATTCAGTGGTGATCTTCAGTAATTTCTGCAGGTGAGTGGCGTTGGGTGCCAGCAGTTTGAGGTTATAAATATACAGAAGGTAAAGCTCTCTTGTCCCTCCTCTCTGAAATTGAAAACCAGCAATAAACTGAGCTTGGTTTAGAGACGGGCAAAACCAAATTCCTCGAGGAAGTCTCAAACTATACCATGAACTTTGTACACCTCAAGGACCCTCAAGAATATTGAATGGGACACCGAGTCTAACGCCTTCTTATAGTCGAACCAGTCAGCAGAGAAGTTCCGGCGGTTGCGTTTGACCAATTGCTTCGCAACGGAATCGATGGGAAGAATCTGCTTAGTGTAATGGCTACCCCAGAATGATGTTATTTTCGTCTACATGACGGGATATCTTGAGGCTCATGACGGATCTTATCGTCTCAAAGATGATCGTAAGACACGTAATGGAGCGGTACTTAGCTAGATCAGAGGCATCCGGGCATCCGACTTTGGAGCTAGGTGAGTGATCCCAGTAGTGAAAAGGAACGTGAGCGTCCTCTGCTCGAGAGCTTCCTGGAATTGTCGAGCAAAGGTCGCATGGTAAAACCGAAAAAACCCTTAAGCCAGTAGTGATGCAAACAATCAGGATCCGGACTTTTTTTTGCATGTGGGACTCACTGGTTTAAAGCTCTCACCCGTCTTAATGGGCCGTCGCAGGATCGCTTGCGCAAGCAACTGCAACGTCCCAACGTTTTTTGGCTTTGCGTCTAGCTGGCTGCCAGATGCTACTAAGACCCCACCACGACAAGGTGACCACACGTTGGTCTGGTATTGCTCGACCAGAAGCTTTAAAGTCTGCCAATGAGACCTCTGGCATGGTTAATACAGTGTTCTATCCACCTCAGCAGCATTGCTTCCTGAGCCCGGGATCTTGGCTCCGACAAATCCGTTTTTGGCTTAAGCCATACCAAAGAGCCGAGAGATACGCCATATCATCCAGGCCAGTGCTCTCTAGGTATTGAGGCAGCATTTAGTTAATGGCCTCTCTAAATCAAGGGCGACTGTTTCCTGGGTGCTTTCCTCAACAGGCAAATTGTGGAAGATGGTAACCAGGTACTCCTCAGTAGGAACAGTTGGAGGCACGATTTGTTCTTTGGTTGGATTTGTCACCTCGGAAACAGCCTTACGTCATAATAGTTCGAGCGCTGTATTTTAAACGCTGAATATACCGAACCTGATCTACCAGGTTTGGTTCCGTAACAGTTATAGTTGGCTCAAGCAGCAGGAACTCACAGTACGTTGCCGCTCGGTAGCCAGTCCGTCAGGTTCCTGCAGTGACATTCTCGTTCATTTGAGACGTTCATTTCATGCGACATACACCACAGTGGCGGGCCCCTAGAGGATCCCGTCGGTGCCAATCTCCGCAAGCCCTAACCTACGCCCTACTACGGGTAACCTAATAAGCTGGTAAATGGTTCCCCAGTTTCCTTAATTAATCACCTCTTATGACACCCATGATGTAGGAAGGAGGGCAACATTCTACGCTGCCGGTGCCACACGGTTATTATTAGAAACAGGCACTTGAATTCAATTTATATGTACTCTAGTGTATATCATATACGCTTGGAATGAAGCCATCGAAAAGACGGTGAGGTACTCGCCGTTTCTCTCGATATTTCGAAGGCTGTTGACCTGTCTTGCATGGCATGGCTTGATGTCTAGCATGGCATTTTTATCATTAAGCTTCCGGCATATGAAATAACCACTGGGTTTTGTAGCTGGATGTCTGATTTTCTGAGAGAGAGATCATTTCGGGTCGATGACGGCTGCTTATACGTTATTCCCGCATCACTCTTCCTGCTACTCAACAACGATCTTCAGAAACCCGGTATCTTTGGATGCGCTGATGACAGCGCTGTTGCGGATAGATACTTATCTAGTTCTAGAACCAGTGCTACTAAGATCCTTGAGCAAGGAGAGGTTTTGGTGAATCGCGTTGACTTGAGGTGTCCGACTAGAATTATGCCAATTTAGTTAAGTTTAATACCACCAAAACAGGCGTGTTTATTCACCTCAAAAAGAACCCGATTAGACAGTAGTGAGTGCTTGAGTTAAAGTTACGTGAGAGTAGAGCTTTCGTGGTTGAAATCCAACCAACTCACGAAACGTTTTAGTTCAATGTTTCTGATACAAACTGCTAAATTGTGAAACACCCTTCCTACATCCGTCTTTTCTGCCACTTCAAGGCAAGAGGGAATAGGAATCTCCAAGGCAAACGTGCTCCAACCTAGACCTCATCAGTGCTTCCTAGCATTGATTGTCGTTAAGCGCATTCTATCTAATAATAATAAAAATGGTGACATTTCAAATCCAGTTTATTTTGCTAACTCTTAATTTATACAGCAAAACTGTGCAACATCGTGCTAATCGATGTGCGCGTTCATACAAAATGAGCTGAGCCGATACCATGGACTACAAAGATAATACAAAACATTTTATTATCTCAGGAATATTATTCTCTGACTGATTCCGACCACGGCGTCCAATCTCATTGAGTTTGCTCAACTGTGCAGGAAATATTACAGTGCAAGTGTACGCGCAGACACAAATGCATTTTCTACTCTTATCACTTTCATACTCCGGTGAGACGACTGTTCGACACGACTAGTGAGAGCTAAGGCGCAGGACTGACGCTGACTGACTGCTCTCCGAGGCTCGGGGGTGACACATCGCCATCTTCCCAACTCTGGGCGATTACTGAGACTTACTAACCAGAAAGACTCAATAACTAAACTACACTGTAATTGGTTAAAAGTAGTAGAATTAAACTAAACTAAATGGGGAATCAATCGTTGGTACCTTATAAGTTACCATTAAAACAAAAATAGTTTTTGTACTTTTAGCACGAGCGAAACCGCGGATCCGCTAGTTTTGATTAAAACTCGAAGACATTATATGTTCCACAGCTGTATAATATATTTTTTTATGTATGTTCATCGATAGCTCCGTCAACTGTTAAGCGATTTAAATAAATAAATATAAATGTTGGGACAGTTTTAGGTATATATTTTTATTAAATTATACGATGGTAAGCACAATCTAAAAGTAAATTGTAGTTATAAAAAATTATGTTAATATATAATAGTGTAAATTATAAACTTTTACAGTCATTTACTCGCAAATTCAGTATTTTTTACTTTATCGATAGAAAAAATACGTTGGCGTCACTAATACTTTTATTTCCATACTAAAATCTACGGGGCTATTGTATCTTTCATTGAAGATACAAGAGACTTCTGTAAAAATTTTCGTGGGGCTATTGTATCTTCATAAATAACTCTAGATAACTACGGCAGTGAAAGAAATTAATTATCAATTAACAAGCAATTATTCTTTATCTTTGTAATTTCCATAAAGTTTGTTATATAAGGCTCACATTAAAATTTTATCCACTAAAACACAACAGTAGGTATTCAGCGCTCTCAATGAAAAATAGTCGATCAAAAATAATGCGCCATCAGTAAAAAAGTAGACGCGATACAACTACAATCTATGATCCACTCTTTTAAGCATTAGTTTCTCTATCAACTAGTACTGTCGTTACTCCTTTAACCGACTTGTGAAAGAAGATAAAGTGATTAGATACAATAGCCCCGGAGCTACAATAGCCCCGGTTCACTATAATATTTACTTTATAAAACTTATAAGTTATTTTAAACACAAATTACTATATTTCAATATAATTAATGAAATAAAATAACGTGTTGTTAAA
The DNA here is from genome assembly GCA_905231865.2 of Boloria selene. Classification (NCBI taxonomy): domain Eukaryota; kingdom Metazoa; phylum Arthropoda; class Insecta; order Lepidoptera; family Nymphalidae; genus Boloria; species Boloria selene. The sequence continues at coordinate 8,236,731 of HG993137.1, read as the reverse complement.
TATTGACTACATGTAAAATTCTGGAGTCAATTTAAAAATAAATTAGGCTGTTAACTATTTCTAAACCAGTACATGTTTGTCGTGAGGTAACAGATATTGATGTCTACTTGACGTTGGATCAGAAAATCTATTCCACTTCGTTAATTCAACAGCGACGGCGCCAAGCCGTTTAAGTAATCATGATTGATTGAAGCAGACACACGAGTTTATGGTATTTTATATGCAAATAGGTGTATTTTGTTGCGCGGAGTTCAAACATGCGAAAGTTAATTTTTCGATCGCAATTGACTTCATTTATGTGAGTAGATTGGGTATTGAGTTTTTCTTAGAGTGAAGACTGCCTCCTCCTGCGTCAGAAGTAACTCTCTTGCGCTCATTTGACTTAGGTAATTTGTTCGTAACTTATGTTCATCTGAATTGTATATATGTATTTGAATATTCTATTCAATTCGAGTTCTGAAAATTCAAGTTCTTAACTTTTATCGACCAATGAAAGGTGTATTAAGTAAAAGTTTTTTTTATAAAATATTTGTAGGTATATGTGGTACGTTAGTGGATTTATCAGTTTTTTTGTATAGATTAATAATGCAAAAGTTTTAGGAAAAAGTATACCAATGATTATTAAAATGCATCCTACCAAGTACATTCCAAACTGAACATAAATTTACATATTTTTTGGGAAAACGTTATGGAAATATTCATTGTTATCGATACAGAGGCCGAATAGCTCTACTATTACTGTAGATTTGTGTTTGTCTGTCGTTGGGCACTAGTCAGATTTTGATGAAATATTGTTTTATGATTATCACGGGTCAACATATACCTAGTAGGATACGTTTCACTGCGGGAAAATATCATATTTCTGAGAAATCTACATAACCCGTTAACTGAACCGGGAACTGAAATTGAGTTCTAGTATAAATCATAATATTTTATTCCAGCAGCTTCTAATACATTATGAAGTAACTGAAATAAGTACCTAAATAGTAAGCATTCATTTATTGATGAAGCAAGAGCGGATTACTTCTATTTAAATTTATGTTATTGTAAAACATGAGATAAACTATAAACTCTTCACTTTATTGTTGATATGTATTATTATTATTGTAGTCGTTAAAGTACCTTATAAAATAATGCTGCACTCTTAAAGAATGCGTAAATCTTCCAAATACGTTATTTCGATTCAATTTCCTGGTGGTGGTTTTCGTATGAGTTTTAGTTTCCAATATTATTGTCCGATTATTCATAACTTTTAAATAATATATGTAGAATAAATTATATGGTCATAATTTTTTTTTATTTATATTTCATTCAAAATTGTTCTATAATTCATTATTACTAAGCTTTTGAGTGCAATTCGGGTTCGTCACGCATTACATTTTAATGGTTAGCAAATATACATAGGTATCTCAGATATGAGATATTTTCGTAGTACAAAAAATTTACATCCGTCATAATACAAAAATTTCATTAAGATTTTTCGCGTCTCATTTTTTTCTAATGATACCATCGCAGACAGACGGACAGACAAACAGACAAAATTCTAAAAACTATAGAATCGGCCTTTGTATCGGTAATAATTTCTATTTCAATAAGGTATTCCAAAATCATTTAATTTATAGATTCGACAAGTTACAGTTTTATTACAAGTATATATAGATATTACTATATAACATAAGGATTAATGATATAAACAGACTAATTATAATTTGAAAGTTCGTGTAACTAACTTAAAACTTTAGCAGCTGCATGAATTTTCTATATAATATTACCTGTAACTATTACCGGCAGTACCATATTAAAGCTCGTAAAAAGCGCTCTGTCGTGGGCAGGTGTAACAAGTTTATCACTGCTAGAGACAATATTGAGTTAGGTGCGGTACATATTACCACATCTTTCACGTCCTATTTTAGGAATTAAACGCATTTTAATTTATTTTATTAGACTCATGAAATTTCTAGTTATTAAAGCATAAGTACCAGTGCTTTGAGATAATATATTTATGTTTTGTATATGTATAATATATATTATTGTATAATGTATATGTATATATAGTATTATTGGTATTGGTATTTCGATTTATGGATACTGAAAACACAAGCTTTCTGCTTGATTAATAAATGGCCAAGATTTTGATACACGAAATAATCATTTTAATATTATATGAATGTGAAAATTTAGGAAATTATTTGAATGATTGATATGAGGTAGGAATTTGGATAAATATTGGCACATAGTAAACATACTATATTTTGTTGGAATTATATTTTTATAAAATATCTATTATATAGCAACTAGCTCTGCTCGTTTCGTCCCTAGGTTCGACTATAGACACTCAACAATATTTTTTCGCGTTGAAAACTATGATATATTTTGACCCGAATAACCAGCTATTATTATCATGCTAAATATTATCAAAATTTGTGCAGGCGTTTTCTTGTGATGTGGTAAAAGATAAACAGAAATATAAAGTAAAACTCTAAGTTTGAAACTGTAGATTCGGCGTCAGTGATATAGTATATTTCAATAAGATTTAACAAAAAATATCGTACAGACTCAATTCGTAAGACTTCTGTTCTGAACGTATTAATTATTAGATTTTGCTGTCTGTATTAGTAGATGAAGCCGCGGCCAGGGATTAATAGCAAAGAGAAATATTACCTGCAATGCAACTTTATCTCCTTCTACTGACTTTCTATGTATACCTACGTTTTCTAAATGCAAGCTGCAGATACTAAAGTACTAAGAGTGGTAAATACAAAATTATATATAAATTAGTTATATTTCATTATATGTTATTATCTTAAAACAAGAATAACATTCCATGTTACGTATAATATGAAAATTTTCGTAATTAATGTAATACCATCTCCCACAAGTCAATGTCGTCTTTAAATTCAGCGATGCGTATGATTATCTGTGTCATTTCAGTAAATTCTTCTTGTGAAGGAGGTAAATCGCTAAGAAAATTATACCCCCAGTAATAACATATTATAGGCCGCATTAGTTAAGGTAGTATTGATGGAATATTTGCGATCTTATTTACTTGATATAATATTTCCGTTCATTGAATTATTATACTCGTAATAAAACGGAGCATGTATGACTCACAATATAAACTTTTTTTAAGAAGTTATGAAGGTAATTTATAATTCAAAAACAAGAATATATTTTTATTACGTTTTTAGTATTAGGTACTACAATATTTTGTTCAATTTTATAAAAACGACGAGTCCTTCTGATAATAGCACAAATAGATTAGCACAAGAAGATAACCAGCACAAATCATGAAGGCACGAGTATGTATGTCTAGAAAATATAAATAATTATATTAAACGGTGAAGGAAAACATCGTGAGGAAACCTGCATGTCCGAGAAAACCTATCAAGTTTTCAAAAGGCATGTGAAGTTCACCAACTCGCACTAGACCAGCGCGGTGGACTATGGCCTGATCCCCTCGTACTGAGGGAGGCCCGTGCCCAGCAGTGGGACGTTAAAAAAAGGGCTGATGATGATGATGATGATGATATTAACGTTAGTATAATAAAATTATATGGGTGTCCCTTCAATACGGATCAGGCCATTGCACACCACGCTGGCCTAATGCTGTCTTTCGAAAACTTGTTAGGTCCATGAAATATGTATTCATTAATTTAATTATATGATGTTTTACACATAATGTGTAAAAACTACATTTTTTAACTAATTTTCTACTGTAGCTTTTTGGAATTTGACTGGTCAAAAATATTCAAGTTACTAAAGCTAATATAAATAATAGGTATATTTCTATATAATATTTCTTTAAATTGGAGAGTTTGAATTTTGAATTAGACTCAACAAATATTTAATTTAACTTAGAGTAAATATAAATACATAGAATGCCGTGATGTGAATAAAATATTGCCTATATTTTCTCTATAGCATTATTAAAACAAAAAGTCACTGTTTATATATTTAGGCATTCTGTAATAATGAAATAGGTCTTTTAATATGTTTATTTATGTGTTATATATTCCATGATGGGGAGCAAGTTTGAAAGTGGCTGGCGGACCGTAAGAGTTACTCACTCAGCCGTCGATGAGTTCATAACGAGTTCATTCGATGCCGATGTTCTGGAAACTCGGGCAAGGGCGCAAATATATTAGAAAAACCTATTAGAACGTTTGCTACTATTTTTTCTTATTTCTTTGAAAAAAAAATAATATCATCCCTAACTTTATATTCTGTGGTACACTAAACATTAAAGAAATGAATATTTGGACTTTAATTAAATAACCGATATTGTTAATACATCACGTCAATGTATAAAAATACATACATATCTAAAAATAACATGATCCAAGATTAGTTTTTCTGGAACAAGAGTTAAAACCTGATTTTTGTGTCAACGGGCTTAAATGGTGGCTAGGCAGCTTTTGAGAGCAGCGTGTGTAGCTATCGACTGCTCTGTTCAGTGCATTCGACCCTAGGCTCGTGTAGCCATCCGTGTGAAACTTTAAACCTACGGAACGGGGCTTTAAAATTTAAATAGGTCACTAGATTTTTCACCTTTATTATCTTCTTGTTATGTGAATAAATAGCAAATATTCACATTTAAATAGAGGAAAATGTTAGAATAGTAGTTGGATAATTTTTAAATACAAGGTTGTTAAATTTAAAGGATTAGGTATTACATATATATATGATATAAGAGTATTTTATACAATATAAAAATGTCTAGTGAGCTTTGAATGTCTGTTTGTAAACATACATATAATATATTTTTTCATAATTATTTTAGTAGTAATATTTTTCCACGAATGTAGCATAATTTGCCTGTCCATGTGATACAATCTGTGTTGTAAACAAAATTCATCTTAATTTGTTTTGCGGTTTAAGCATAACAAGGTAACAAACAACAAACTAACCAACCGAGTTATAACATTATTTATACCTTATTCTTCATATTTTTTTCATTCTGGAATTTTATGTTTCCTAATGCAAGCTCATAATTGCGGTTGCACATATTTGTTAGGTATCATTTGTATATTATTATAAAAATATAGCTTTTCTTCTCCTTTTGAAGTAATCTGGTAACTTTTTGAAGCCATTCACAACAGATTTGAATTGAAATGAATTTTAAAACTAGAACTTTTTTAAATGGAAATAATATACATTTTATTTCAAGAAATGTTTTATTATTTTTCTATACTAATTAAGTAAGTGATTATTTATCTCGGTACCAATATATTCGTACTAAAGATGGAATGAAATTTGAAAAAAAATTTTCTCAATATTTACCTGGACAAAAACTAGATGAATCCTATATATATAATTACATACCTAACTATGTTTCAAACTTATAATTATGCCAGAAAAGAAGATATAATTCTCTCAGGACATAATTTTTTATTAAATTCTGTAATTTTAAACTAAATGTGGATTATAGAAAGAATGTTCATTATATTTTCAATTGGATATATTTCATTTATTTATATTATTATAAGAGTTCTATATCTGATTTCTAGGATCAAAAATAAGTTAGCGTCTTTTTTATTTTAGGTTAGAGGTATTGAAGTAGCAGAAGTTTAGGTTTAAAGCATCGGTATTATGCATGACACTCAGCTTACGACGAGCGTATGGGTAAATGAATGCATGTGCGGATACGCTCCACGGATAAAAATCTGCCAGGAAAACGTTATTTATAGTGTGATTTAAAATCTTCCGCTGCATTATATTGAGCAGGAATATTAATGAAGTTATTCTCTGCAACGAGAACAAATTGGTATAATTACGGCGTTGTTGTAGCAAAATCCGCGACCTATCTATAAAATACATTATTATAATAACATTAAAGTTTAATTATTTTATTTATGAATATAGCAATACGTACCATAACCATAAAAATAATACTATAATACTCATTATTATTTTGAAGCCTGGAAGATAAAAATATTTAAATTTATAACGTTTTTAATAAAACAGAGTCATAGCATATATATAAAAATTAAAAAAGAATTATTAACTTCAATGTAATATATTCGAATAAGTAGGTAAAATCAGGTAGGTCAAAAACTTCGGAATTATCTATTGTATAATTTTTTAACTAAACCGCTCGTAGTATAAAATATATTCCATATAAATTAATTATTAAGTACATGCGAAGTGCTAAAATGTTTCATAGTTTGTCCATTTCATTTGTTAACATATTATTTTATATTTTTTTTTAAATTGTCTTTGTGCCAATAAAAAATACTTTTATCTGAAATTTTTGGAAACCTTATTTTAAAATTTCGTTTGTCGTTTTCAATTCCTTAGATCGCTTTGTGTTGATACAATTACTGTCCGACAATGGCGTAATAGCAGAAAATAAACCTAAAGCAGGCCATCGCAATTGGCGCGCCATTGTCCATGTACACGATAGAAAAGAAATTCGAATTGAGGGAAAAAGAATATGTGTTATTTATGAGAGCATATGTAAACTTTATCTTCAGCAAAATATTAAAAGCAGCCTTTTAATTGGCCTATTGATCCTTTGAAGTATTGTCGTATTTTATTGTTTTGTCGAGCTCTATAACAAAATATCATTATCATTTGTCTACCACCTATCACTATGTGTTATCTTATTGCGAAGGTAGTACACGAAGTTTACGAAGTTTACTTTTAACAAAATTGTATTTTCATTTACGAATAGCGCGAAGGCTTAAACCGAATAGATATAAACTTTATTTTGTAACAGATGATTAATCTTCTAAGAAATATAGCCTTGAAAAGTAACTTACCAATGTGTTTAATGTTTTAACGTTTGAACGTTTTTATGAATCGTGTCAATTCTCACTATACCCTTCGGAGTTTGCGTGGGGACCATAGGTCAATGCTTATTTCGTTTTATAGTGCGGCACTGTATTTACGTCATATCTTGATTACTCGAATCTTATTAATACTTTATATTACCTTATTACCAAGCAAGCTTTGGTCTCTTATGTAATCTGATTATATTTTTCTAATAGCCACAACATTTAAAGTAAAAACCATTCACATGAAACAAGAGCAAAGTTTGTTTAAAGAAACAGGGCGTTGCCTTTAGTATATAATCATATAATCAGCCCTAATCAATATAATCATTATTTTGGTCAAATCACTTTGACCAAAATAATGTAAAAAGTAACTGCGATAACTTGCGAGTGCATAATAAGTAGTAGGCAATAAGCATGTTTGCAAAAATGATTCAGATTGATCAAAGCGGACTTAAATCACTATTAAGAGCAGTCTCGCGTATGAAGTCGGTCCAAAAACAGTCCACAACTTATGAGAATTACGAAGTAAGACTTGTGAATTTTGACTAACTCATATTAAATATACTAGCGACTTACCCGCGCTTCGCTTGGGTCCGTCCCTCGTCAAAAATCATGTAGTACTTCGATGCAAACTGTCAAGAGACCTTCGTATTCCTACTTAATTCGGCCCTGTCGCAAAATCTATAAACTACCTCCCTACCAAATTTCACCTTTATACGTGGAGCGGTTTTCGATATTTTTGCTTATATTTTGTGTATTAAGATGTCAGGAAAATATCAACACATCTCCTCAAAACTTCCTCCATTTCCTTTAATTATGTATCCCTACAAAACAAATAATTACTATACGAGTCTAGTCTGTATTGCCTTGTTGAATAGCAATGTCGGTTCTTTCGGCAAAAAACGAGCCAGTTTTCCTGTCAGTAGTAGACTCGATAAGATAGGACGAATATGTCATCAGTTTATATTATCAGATAAGCTTAGCGTGTCTCCGGGTTACTATAGGGCAGATCGGAGTCTACCAAATCCTCATACGTTTTACCATTTTACATTCAGTACCTCAGTAAATCTAAACCATAAGTAAGATGTTTATCAGTTTCAATACGTAAATTGTCTATGAGTCCTTATTAAATTTTATTCTCCAATAGAAATAATTCGGATATTTAGTAACATATTGTATGGTTTTCATTTTCCGACTATGTTCATGCTTAAAACTCAGTGTACTTTTATCCGAATTTCAGTTGTTCAAAGATAGAATCGACTTCCAAAATAATATGATTACATGAAATGAAGCTAATAAAAAGGTATTCAAATATATCCTCACTACAAAAGTATTTACATGCATTATTAAACATAAACTGCACTTTAAACCGCGCTGCTTGAAATTTATTTACAAATGAAGTTTGTTTCAAATTGAAGTAGTAGTGTTTTAATATTTGAACGAATACAGAAAATAAAATGCACACGCTGTTACACAGTAAATAATTCTAACGCGAGCTACCATTTACACTTGCAATAAAAGCAACAATGCAATTCAGCTGGAGTTGCATTCAGCCGATAGCTCCTCACTAAAAGTTGTTTCGTTCGTCCACTGCCAACGATTACTGACACATACATAGAGAATAAAAATACCAGCAATCAGAGTATACTGTGACCTTTTACATTTAGGATATGTTATGACCGTGGAACATAGAATGCATGGCCGCGGCTAAAATAAGGGTAGGAAGTTTTATTTCGCAAAATGAATATTGTTTAATACATATTATCTAATTTTTGCTTTGCTAAGAATTGTTCAACATTTAACTTATTTAAACTTGGTAGGTATACTATATATATTACTGCGCAGTTGTTTCTTGCATATGATAAAATATTTACCGTATCTTTTACAGCTTTATATATATAAAAAGTCCATGGATAAAGCATTACTTTTAATTTATTTACCAGGGATAGAATAAAAGGGAATTCAAAGCTGGATAACGTAGTTCTCATAAAATGCAGCGATGTCCGATTTGTGGGAATAGCGTATAAAAATTTCAAAGAGCCTATACGAGCGGCGAGTGCAGTGTCCGCGGCCGCATCACTCGCCGCTGCATAAAACATGCAAATTGGACCACTTCGTTGGTGTGCCTAAGTACACTCGCTTTTGCACTTTTATGTGAAACTGGGGCCTATTAGTCATGTAAATATTGTTAAACGAAGCGCATCGCTCGACCGTACTCAAATCCTGTTATGCAGTCCAGTTTTGAATTAAGCTTCTACGATGAAAAGCTCATAGCGCTCGGTATAATTAATTATGACCAAGTGAAATATTCGGCCACACGCATCATATTTAATAATTTACTATCATTCCCTCATTTACATTATTGTATCTTAATTGCTTGTTTTAAATACTGCTTTAATGAAGTATATCATTTACACATATTTAATTTTTAAATACTAAGATGAATTAAAACTGACTTAATAATTGCATCACTTTTAATTGGACATGCAGATGTGCCAGTTTTCAGGTAAGCATTATTAGAACCCCAACAACAATAGGGCCTAAACGATGGTGGGTCGTTGCTTTTTCCTTGTTGAGATTTGAATGGCGGGCATTTGGCGTCATAATGATCTTTTGTATCTTAATGACTTAAATATTCGTAATGGAAAGTTTGAACAAATATCTGAAGCTCGTGTTAGTATTTAAATTTGCAATTATCATATTTTCTTATGGTAAACAAAGATACTTATTGTAATAATAATAAATGTTAGGTACAAATATTTTTTTAAAGTTTATATTCATTTACAATTTAACGAAATGCATAAATGTACTTTATTTAAAAAAATATCGAATATACATTCTAAACATGAATACATAAGAAATAAAAATCATGTAAACCAAAGCAACAATTAAAAGTAAGACGTTTTTTGTTATATACATTTCCTTCTTGTAGATTTGCACATTAGACATGGGTATTTTCTATTACCTACATGAGTTTAGATAACCTGGGGGTTTATTTGTGGCGATAAAGATTGAACCATCTTTGAAATAGTTAAATTAAGATATATTTAATTGTGCAAGTGATTGCATTTTATCCGGACAAAAGAAAGAGTTACTCATTCTGGAGTCAGATTCGTTGGCTCTTTCATTGTTTAAGTCTAAATAAAGAATTAAATAAAAGTATAATACTTTCTTAGATTAACGCGAATGTTTGACATTTTATTTTTTATCTATTACGAGCAATGATATAACCTCATTGATTACGAGTATGTCTGTAACAGCATTGTTTGTTGTAAAGCATACAAAACGTCAGAAATCAAAATACAAATGAAATCATAGAGAAAAGTAATATTATACTTTTAATAGAGAGCCCTCTCTACCGTTTTTTTTGCCAACACTAAACTAGCGCCATCTGTAATTTTTCACCCCATGGCCTATACTAGTCCTTCTGATATCATAAAAATTATATTTAAAATTAAAGTTGATCGATTCTAAATGTGTAAATATAGTGATGATATTATTATATCTATTAACATTAAAATAATAAAAGCAAGAAAAATATATACTTAACATCACGATATTTACAAATTTAAAATCGATCTACTTAAATTATTAAGTAGGGTTGAAGACTGTCGTTCTATGTAATAAATAATACAAGAAAATGTTATTTTTAAACTTTATTTTGTATATTTTTAGTGTAATACAGTTGTTGTATAACACAGCTCGCCGCGCGTGGCATTACGTAGAGCGTAGACATGAAGATCGTAGACATAAAATCTTACCTCTGGTCATACAGACATCTAAAGACACAACGGCTTAAGCTAGGCATAATTGCTTAAACTAGACAACACAAAATAAAGCGACCTTTAGACTGCTTATTTAAAATAGTGTCAATATCATATAACTAAATTAAACCCAACTAAATTTTAAGATATTTAATATTTTTATTAACCGTCAAAATAATAAAATTTAAAGAAGTTTAAAATGTCAAAAAAACAAAACAATGTTGCAAGCTATCCAATTCACGCATTTGTATAAATTTATTATTTGTTTGAAATGCTGGTGCACTAAAAAGTTATAATGAAATATATAGATTCAAATATTTAAATAGTTATTTTAAGCAATGAGTAGTATTATTTTTATGTGACATTATGCTTATTTTTTTCAAAAATTAAATCATTTTTTGCTTGCAAATTTGTTTGGTATGCGTGTATTGGACTGCTGGATTGACGATTGCGACCGTAGCGACATCTCTTACTATGACTTATAGTCGCTGATAAATTTAAGCAAAAGTTTTGGGCGACGAAAAATAGATGACACTACCAATTTTTCATCGGTTGTCGATGTGCTAAGTTTCCAGCCCCTGAATGAAATCCGTGACAAAACCCGAAAAGATAATTTTATTTAAATTATTAGTATTTTATATAGAGTATTTTTGAAACAATGCTAAAATAATGTTTAAATATAGTACCTGCATATATTAACTAAAACAAAAGTTCAAAAAATACTGACATCTATCGCAAATGTTCTTTATATTTTCTTCTGAAAAATACAACATCTATATAATTTACGTTGGCTCGAGGCATGAACAGATAAGATTTCTGTCTGAGGTGTCCGGGGAGGTTAACCGCGAGGTCTCGCGCCGGCTTCATCAATTACCCGCGCCCGCCGCTTTCCTTCGTTTTACTGAGATAGTTGTTACATGGAAAACTTCAAATAATAATTACCTTATATGTGACTTTACGACTCAAAATTAACATAATAAAGTCATATTAATTCTATTATGCACATTATGGAGTAATAGATATAATTATTTCAGCTATAGGTACTAACTCTTAACACGCTTATAAATGTAACGAGAACTTAAAAACACAAATTTTTACCATATCAAAACATCAGATTGACTCGAAATTTTTGTTTACTTATGAAGAACATTATAATTATTTATAAAAAAAAAACTTGAGAGGTGTCAAGGGACACCCGGATGGAACGAAGTTCGTTTCGATTAATAAGTGAAGGAATTATAATTATTTTTTAATAACCGGATGTCCGTCATCTTGGATTTAAAAATGGACCTCATTTTCGCAATCAGCACCCCGAGAAACCTCGAAATTGACACCTATGTCATTATTGAAAAAAAAACGGATGTCCGCCATCTTGGATTTGAAAATGGACCTTATTTTCGCAATCAGCACCCCGAGAAACCTCGAAAATGACACCCATGTCATTATTGAAAAAAAAAACCGGATGTCCGCCATCTTGGATTTGAAAATGGACCTCATTTTCGCAATCAGCACCCCGAGAAACCTTGAAAATGACACCCATGTCATTATTGAAAAAAAACCGGATGTCCGCCATCTTGGATTTGACAATGGACCTCATTTTCGCAATCAGCACCCCGAGAAACCTCGAAAATGACACCCATTTCATTGTTGAAAAAAAAACTAAAATGTGTTACTTAGGTTATTTTCTTACTATAGCAAAAAGTGTCGTGACAACTTTTCGTAAGAATTTTTTCCGTCTAGCCCCTCTTCACAACGCGCGATAAGGAACTTCGTTCCAATATTAAAAAAAAAAATAAAGCTTTCATAGCAGATAAAAGTAAAAACTGGAAAATTAATTATAGTTCTATTCTTCGATGCATGGCAAGTGGTAATCATGTTAGAAATGATTCGCATATGAAAATATCAGAGGTGTGAGACACGGATTTGAACCAGCTTCACTTGGTTACCCTAGCGAGTATGTACTGGGCTACCACTGTCTCAACTTTTATATAAGGATTGTTAAAAACGATTTTACAATGGTACATAATTTGTATTATGCATTTTTTCGTGAAAATGTTTTTGGTTGGTAGTATGCAGGATTAATTTCTAAATAATAAAATAAATTCCTATAATCTAACATGAAGAAACTCAGTTCTATCTTGGCCGTTGATTTAGGAAGCTTCATAAAATAGTCACAACCCGGTTTCACTCAATTCTCTTTACAGCTACATTTTACTATCTCCAGCATTTACGAGATAGTGGACATATAGATCTACCTATTACAATAAAACAAGGAATGCAATTTGAAGTTCGAAGTAGAAGTAAGGAAGTTACGGATGCAAAAGTAAATTTTGTCGCAGATCGTTGTTTATAGTCGCCCATGCAATTATAATACAATATTAGTAATGGTACAGTCCTTGCTTTGAGACAATCGCTGATTTAGTAATTCTTGTATTTTATTTTTGATAATTTGCATGACGGTTAAATTAGTTTGTGAGAAATAAAAAAAATGTTATATCGTAGTTATTTATCCATATTTGTTCTGTTCTGATGAGTGGGGAGGGTTATTTAATGCACAAGAATGTGCAAGGAGACAAGTATTTAATTCACCCTTATAATCTAGCGGGATGAAAACTGGACACGATAGGTGAGAGATACGGCGAAAATTCGAGTCTTTAACATACTCCTCGATGCCGTATGTACAGTGTAGACACTGACGTTGTTAATTCCCCATCAGAGCTACTGTGATAAACTTAGTAACTTTTGGGGTTGACCAGGGACTTGAGTCCAGGACTTCACGAGCTCCAGACGTACATAGTAGCACGTACTAGCCTCTAGACCAGGTACGGTGGGATACCATTAAATACATGTAGGTAGATACTCGCTTAAAAAGTCGTAATCTGTGGTGTTTAGAGAGTGTTCTTGTTTGAATTTATTAAATCTACCTCCTTTACAAGGAAAATACTGGGGTGCTGTTCCGTAGGCCTATTTATAATAAAATTCATTTGCAAATATTTGAAACATACTATGTGATCTTGTAAAGCATTTTGAAGTTCGAACAGTTTAATAACATAAACATATTTATGAACGGAAGAGTGAGTTAAAATAGTTTGTAATGAGTTTTTGGTTTCTTAGTATTATACATAGAATTTTGCAGCGTTGCATGTAGAAGGCGAATGGCGCTGATCATTGTTGCATTGTTTATCGTTGCACAATTATGGCGGGATTGCTGTTCAGCCCACTGCTGAAAACAAATTGAATGTATTAAATGCCTAGCGCAACTTTATATTCTGTTTATATTGCACGTTTTACGATTCAACATGCGTGTTCTTTTGTTTTACGTTGGAATTATTACGCCCTGCTACCATTAGAACAAATATGAGACTGCAACACAAAAAAAAATTATGGCCAATGTGCAGGCTATCAGATTATATACGAGTATATAGCGCACCATGGATGTAAAAAGACTTACTACGTGTAAATATTATCTGATTTAAAGAAACTGTACATTTAAAATTGATTGTAAATTAATTGTAATTTCTGAAATTTATGGGAAACTTAAATAAAATGACTATAGGTTCACATAGAGACATACCGACATGACAACATTTTTATGATTCTGAATATTTTGCTTTTGTGTTGCCTTCTGTCTGCGGAGTCTTAACGAAAACAAACGTATTATTACAGAAGAATATCTTACGATTCAATAAAACTTACGTCTAAAATATTAAAACTCAAGTAGAGGATGGGCCGATGCCGACTCGACGAGAGTGCTATGACCTTTTTTTCTTTAATGGACACCGAAACCTTCACCACTTCACTCGAAAATTCTTTTGGAAAATAAATGAATCCATACCGTATGTAAATCGCATCGTCGAAAGTTTTTATTGAAAAACTTGAGAAACTGATGAAAATGGACCGCTACGGTAAAGATCTCACCGTTCATCTTAAAATGTGAATAAATGTGATACGAAGTTTCGAACGTTAGAATATACTCATTGAAAGAAATTGAAATTGTTTGAAATTGAGAATATGAAATTCTATAAATAATATATCCTTTCATTTTTATAGTCCTCGCCAAAGTCCATAATAGGAATGGTTTTGTAAATAATGCAAAGGACTGTCCCGTAATAATGAAGTTATTTAAGATTAAGAGGAGTTAAGCGGGATGGTCGGCAAGTTCAGAGGGCCGAGGGCTCGTTCGCTAAGAGGATGAGTAATTGATAATGTTTACCCTACTATGCGTAATCTCTGCTTGCTAAGTCCATATAAAAGGATTTTCAAAAGTTATTTAATTATACCATAAAGCCGTTATAATACGTTACTAGAGATTAAACAAAATTATGTTTGTTGGTTTGTCCCTTTTTAACGTAGCAACAGAATTAAAGAATTAGTATAGAAGATATACTATTACGTAGTACATTATTTTATCTGCTTCGCAAAGTTTAGCCAATGTTTGTAATATAAGCACACAAAAATTATGCTTTTTACTGTTTACGTTTTTTTTATTCTTGACTATTTTCTTCTAATAGATATGCCTGTATAATATGCATGGAAAGAACTTTATTTCGAACTATGTAGAGACATAGATTCTATTGAAGTTTTATATAAAAGACTTAATGCTTTGCTCAATAACTATTAAACTTTTTAACACGTGTGCGACATATTTTGTAAGAAGTAATTTATTCAACATTATGTTGTTTGTTACTAAATTGACACATTAAACGTATAAATTAGGCGGCGCTATGTTGTCGATGATGTTTCAACGGCTCGTTTCGAATTCCACGTCTAATTTATGATGCACACATGCCTATCCTAACATGACTCACACATACTAGGTTACTTATTAATAAATATATTTCAACAAGAAATAAAACTGCTAACTTCCTTTCGCGTGCTTACAAACATAAAAGTTTTTCGTGCGTATCCTAACGTAAACATAAATTAAGTAAATTTACTGCGTTTTATAGAAAGCATCCCCTTTATTACAATATGTTCGTAATGATACCCCGGGTCACTGCGTAGTCAATCTCCCCCACATGAATTCAAATACTGGATCAGCAAAATTATTAAAACTTTTTAAATAACAACTTTTCCTTAAACGAATAGTAGAGATAGCGAGCGTCTTCATTTCTTGCGTTTTGTTAGCTCAAGAGGATTTGGCATATGCTTTCCTTGTCTCGCATAGAGAGTACACAGGGTTAGGACTTAGGACGTTTCGCTGGGTTCACTGTATGTTGTCTTTAGACGCGAGCGGGCGGTACACGGCATGTAGTGAGCGGGCCGGCTTGAAGGCGGACCGACTCTACTCTCGCGAACAGTACCGCGTTTCAGTTCTCGTTGTTGCGATGACGGCAGCGCACGTTACGACGCCGTCTCTTCGACGTTACGTACTGACGATCGTGGCTATATCACTTTTGCAACCAATAAATTACAGAAACTGAACTAAGTACACCCCTACAAGGAGATTATAACTCAATATGAGATAGCAAAACCGGGACACCTCGGTGATAAATTGCTAAAAGTTTAACTTGGATGATTTGAAAGCATTATCTTGCCGGGACTAGATTTAGATGCGTAATGTAAACAGATAAACGTTGAAAAATTCCGGAAACGATTGTTGATTTTACTAATAGAATAGCTAAGTGTAACTAATAGTGCAGGTGAATGTGCCGGGTTAGGTAGGGTCATTATGGCCGGGCAAGGGCAATGGATCACAGGGCTAATGTGGGCTATGGTGGCGTCGGCATTTGCAGACTCCTGGACTACTTACCAGGAGCAGCCTTGCTGTCGTCCTGTGTCACATCATCGAATTCGTCACCATCGAGGTAATGTTGGTTAATGAGTCACAAATAGTTATAAATTGACGCTTAAAAATTTGACAAGCATCTTTTTTCCCGAATAAAAAATTATCAATACTTATATGCTATCCTTAAACAATGGTTTTGTTTTCAAATATATATTTTTTTTAGGTAATTCAAATATGTAAATATTTAAACACCTGTGCATTAGCTGATGTCCGTGAATTTTCTATAATAATCTTCTTTATCACGTTTTGTTAATGATTTTTAAACTTTAACATCAGAATCCTTCTAAGTTTTAATAATAACATATCCTTTATTAGGAAAATAATAACGTCAAAATAAATATGTTCCTAAAAATCTATAAATTTATTTTCCTAAAACTCATTTTTAAAATTTAAGATTTGATTTGATATCTTTTAATGTTATATTTTTGAATCTAAAGTACATAACAAGAGAATTGGTATGTACCTATATTTGAGGATTATATCATATTTAAATCATAAAAAGATATGAATTATTAAACATGAAACTTTAACGATGGGAATAAGAGAGAGGGAAAATTAAAAAAAAATATATATTGTCTTCTCTGTGTAAAATACCTACTTATACCAATTCTAATTTAATCTAAATCTCTAATTTACAAAATTTATATTTCTTAAATAAAAATTAAATTTAAATTTATTTTACTCGTATATTCTTATATATAGGACTATTTTCAGATATTTTGTTATAAAAAAATTATAACAAAATATCTAAAAAACTTAGATAGGTACTATCAGAAAGTTACAGCATCGGTGCCAGTTCTAGACTTATCGTGAATGAAAGCTCGCGAAAATACTTTTATATTTTTGTATATAAAATAGTAGGTAAAAATAATAAAACACAAGTACATATTCAATTATTTATTTATTTAAAATGTTAGTCATACTTACAGTAATCTTATACGATACAAGAAACTGCATTTAAAACGAATTTAATTATTATGACTCGGCGTGAACTACTATAAAAGAGCTCGTAGCCCTTATTTCTATAAATACTGTTATTAAAACTCCATTTTATAGTAGTATCTAAGTACCTATTTAGTAAGAATCAAGAAATGGCAGTTGGCATCATTATTTTCTGATAATTAAAAAATATTATAAATTATTTATTTTACTCATTTTCATATTAGCTATGTTATGCTATAATAAGAACTTATAAATGTTGGATATTTATTAACAATACTTATAAGAAAAACATATAACAATACAATTTAACTAATTTTATTGTTACAAGTCTTTTATAGGCAAAATGATTTAATATACAGACGCATTTAAATCCAGATTGAGAGTTTGAATTAAAACTATGACATTGTTAAAGAAACAACGTAATATTACAAACAAAAGCTAAAAATATGATATATAAAATATATATAATGAAGCGAGTTAAATAAAAGAACTAATTATGAATAAGCAAAGAACCTCACAGATTTAAAAAAAATGTACCGTACATTTACAGGTATGGTACATTCTTTCTAATAAATGACATACATACTTTAATTAGCATTTATAATCCATTGATTTATTTATAATTATTATTATTAAAAAGAATAACCCCTCCAGAGAGGATAAAGTTTATAGAGAAAACACGCTACAGAACACCTATATCAAGAGGGTTTATTTCAACTAAATCATATTCTCATTAATTTCGTAGGTAAAAGACACTAGGTAAAATTTTAGTTGCTGTTTTGTGCTGCCAGATTTGGCCAAAGCTGCGCGCCATGGACTTGCACGGTACTGATATGGATATATATACTTACTAAAATTTTACACTTGAATTTCTCGTAAGACAGATCACCTGAAGTAACAGTAGATGAAAAAATATTTTTTTTTCAGTGTAACTATCCGACAAGTACGCCGGATTATTATATTGATCTTAAGGTGTGTTTATCATTTTTCTGATGTACCTACGCATCGATGCTAATGTTACATGTTAACTGACTTAACATACTGTTTTCAGTGGGTTATTTTTTTTTCTTAATTAGTTAGTATTTAAAATAAGTTTTATATATGCTGCTGTCAATGCATGTATCGTAACGTAAACGTTATATAAAGTAACGTTAATTGCCATCTAATGTTTCCCCAAAAACGTCATTTACATTTTAGTCATTTATTTTGTATATATAATAATATAAAATTTAATCATAAAAATACAAATGTACTACATTATTACGGTAGGTATAGAAATTACACTTTATTGTAAGGTCGGAGGAGAGGCATTACGTAGATACCTACATGATATAAAATTATAAAGCTTGACCCTCAGCAAGCAAAAGAAATATTTTTTGTAATTTAAAATTTGAATTTGAAATAAAAAGACATTATCAAAATGAATCTTAATTAAATTATATTATATTCTCAAAAGCGAGGGAGCCTTAGATGTTTATTTTAGCCTAGACTAATCAAAGTCAGAGTGATTTGTAATAGAGGTTACTTTTGTAAAGTATGCTTATGAATAGATTAAACTCATTTTTTTGACGACATTAAGCGCATTTTCGTGTCTGTATAATATTTAATTTAAGCCAACGAATGGCCTGAACCAAATTATTTTGGACATCTATAAGCGAGACGGGGACAATTTGCCATCATTAGCAAGTAACAAGCATTCTCGACGATGGAACGTTCGCCACAAAAAACTCACCATATTAAAATATTTTGCGTAGATTTGGGAGCCGAAATCATATTAAATATTGGTATAATTGCAAAAGTTTTATTTTAGTTTTAAACTAGCGACTCACTCTTCGCTTGAGTTTTCTTTTCCTAATAATACGTTTTATTTTTTAACGGAACCCTATTCTATGTATGTCTATAATAAAAGTTGGCCAAGTTACTCCTTATAGCAACAGTTATCTGATATCAGAAACAGCTTCCAGTCGTTTTAAAGATTACCCAGTACACATAGACAAACATACAACGATGTAATAAATTGATTTTTTAATAAGAACTGTATATCGTACAGTCTATACTACAGATTATAAAAAAGTAAAATCTGAACATGATTTTTTCAAAACAAGACTATCAATGACGTATTATATGTTGAATATAGACCCCAAAACCGTAGTTACAATTAAAGTTTTTGTCGGTTTGTTCGTAATTGTCTATTTCTCTGTTTGAATGTTTATGCATAACCCAAAAAGTACTGGACTGATTTTAACTATATTTTATACAAATTATAATAACTTATAACTCGGACCAACACTTAAAAAACTTTTAAATGCAGAAAAATATTTCAGCTTTACAACAAAAACAAAGAATTGGTTGTATTAAATCTTCCTTAGGAAGCTAGCGGTGGATAGTTTTAAGAAAGACATTTAATTACTATTTAGTAAAAAATCAAAAACAATAACTTTTTCTACCTCCTTACAAATTTATGAATTATTATAATATTAAAGGTTTTAACTAGGCCTACAAAAAGTTTGTAATAGTATAATATAATAATTATATATATCTGTCGCCTAATTTTTATCTATGCATATTTAAACAGTAACAATAATTGATGTGTAAGTTTATACAAAAAGTGCTAAACCGATTTTTAAGTAACATTTGTGTATAGTGATAGATTATTACTAAGGTCAATATTGAGGATATCCTTTACTGTAGGAGAATCTTTTATTCTCACAGGAAAACACAATAACTGGTTCTACAGAGTAGTCGTCATAAAAGAGAGGTGGAACCCCGAGTAAGAGATTGAACGTGGTGGTTTAAATCGAGAATCAATCTTTGCTACATTATAAGTTATATCATTAAGCCTTAGATATTTTTGTATTTTTAAAGCGAGCAAAGCCGCGGGCTCCGCTTGACATTAAATATGTTCACATGACATATCATTATTGCTCTTAGTAAAAACTTGGTTTATTGTAACGGCAAATAGACATTTCAATTTTATTTTGTATATATGTATACAGATTATCTCATTTTTTTAATATCTCAGACCAATAAAAAGTAACGTTGGATTCATCTCCTTTGTGAAAAGGATTCGTTATAGAATCTGTTTATGAGAAGTCATGAAGAGCAAAAAAGCTTTTCAAGCCCGATCCGTTCCAGTTGTCAGGGGCCGCCGGTAGGAGGGAGGATCACTGCAAACCGGCTTCGTGCGCTCGCGCAGGTAATTGACTTCGTGCACAGCGCGGCTAAATTAAGCCATAAACGATCATAGTAGAATCGGACTCTTAATGATGTTTATAGCTTTCTTATTGTGTTTCACAATTAGAAACAGAAATTGTACTTTTGAATTAATAAAGCCAAATTTTTATGTCAAAATTAATATGTCAAAATTAAGCCCGCCTAAAAGCCACAGAATAAAGAACATGAACATGAACATGAAGTAGCACTAACTATTTCATTATATTAACTACATATTATAAAAAATATTATTGTTTTTTTCTTCTACTATTTTTTTATTCTATTATAAAAAAAGTTTTATCACCAATGTACTACATACAAAACTGCTTGAATATTCATTAATAGGTATACATTTTCCATCAAAAATCATTTCAATATTAATATTTCAATTTATTACTACATTTCACGTTGTTTCGGCCTTGCCTATTAAATTAACATCATCTTGTTGATAGCTTTATTAAAGTTAATTTAAATTTTCGATGTTTCTTGCTCGTATATTTTATGTTGATGTAAATAAATATAAAGTGTTAGTTTTAGTATTTGATATTTTAGAGTTATAAAATCGTTTAAGCATAATATTGTTCGTGGTATACTTACGTAGCTATACGCTGTTTATGCTAATAATCATTTATTCGTAATAGGTAGGTAGGCTGTAAATCTAATCTAATCTGTGAGGGAGGTTTGAGCTCTCTTGTCGGGTTCGGTAATATAGGTGATTAGCGCATGTCACCGCGAGCCAAGTGATGAGTTAATCGGGATGGACAAAACATCGATGGCTCTGTCTATACGTAATGTGCTCAAAACGGTTCAGTGCTACGTGAATAAATTATAGTAATACAAGCATTAAAACATGAAACTATTTTAGTTTACTGTGTTGGAAAGTGTTTCGAGAGCAAATACTCGGGTGCTTAAATATACGTTACAATCGGTAGAAACATGTGGTCGGTGAGGCTAAAATGGCCACATGAACGAAGCGTGTGGTCTGGCATTACGGAGGTAGAGCAATCGTTCTGACGGCTCTCACTTCAATCGATCTTATCTCCCTAATATGAAACTCTTTACTAGCTGCTATTCGGTATTTAATACCGCTATTTGTAACTTAACATCTCACGTACAAAAATAACCTTATGACCTAAGTATCATATTATAAGTGAATACAGTGTGTACAATGTGCATAGTTACGTCTCGTCACCGTTAAACACCCTTTTATAGAATGTTCAAACTAACTCTTAACAACAACATTTAGCATTGCATTAGACGGTTGCTAGCAGCTACTTTTTAGTGATGAATATTATACGCACTAAATTTTAGAATCAATTGTTTGTTTTATTCTTTACTAGAGACTCCCTCGAAATTTAAATAAGTGTTAAGTTTTCCGCAATTATCCAATTCTCTGAGCTTTTGCTCAGGAAACATGCGTACATTTTTTGTCTACAAAGTATAGCGCCTTTTACTAATTTTTTATATTAAACTTAAAGAGATTAAAAATACGATCTATTGTCATACCTCTATTGTCTACCAAATATAGAAAAAAAAATCGACATATAAATCATTAGTTTCTTATATCTTATCTATATCTATACTAATATTATAAAGCAGAAGTATAAAGTTTGTTTGTTTGTTTGGTTGAACGCGCTAATCTCAGGAACTACTGGTTCGATTTGAAAAAATCTTTTTGTGTTGGATAGTCCGTATAGTCCTCAACTCTCTCAAACTCCGGTTTTCTTTAGTGCGAAGCCGCGGGTAATGCTAGTTGGGTATAATATTGTACTATGTTTTATTTATATTTAAAATTTTATATCATTCATAGAGTTATTATATTTCATATCATTATTTTGATTGATGATTGATTGGTTTATTTATTTTATTATTGAACATTTATTTTTCTTACCGCAAAATATTCACTATACCAGCGTACGCGCTTTATGCTCTAACCGTAATAATTCTTTTCAAAGAAAAATTTTATGACTTATTTTATTATTATACTAATTTTTTTACTTACTAAGTACCTACCTACTCGTACCTACTAGTAGTAAGTAGCTTTAATATAATTTCATCAATTTAAGCAATATTTTATATATTCCGCACGAAATTACTTTATATCAGTTATATTTTAATATTCTCAAATTAAAGTCAGTAAGAATTAATAATTTAATTTTCGCTACCTACCTTAGAATGTGTTTTCAATAAACTTCTTAAACTTTAATTCTTTGTCCTTTTTTGTATCTTCCAATTTGGCCCCTTATAAAGTTTAAAAATTTAAATCCGTCTTTTGCTATGCTATTTGTATCGATGCCAGCCGATTCAAATTAAAGTAAAGCTTACATCTGAAATTGAGGTATATATAATATTTTAAACTATAGGTAATAATTGTTATCGATTTTTGATAATTTCAGTTGTAAACTGGAAATATCTCCTCCTAGGTATCTCCTTAGTATGTAAAATAAATAATACCCCCAACGAGTGAGTATTTTTAAGTCATTTTTTATTTATTTATAGTTATTGGATTAGTAGGCTTGCTAGCAATACATATATAAAAGTACTTAAATAAAATTGCTTCTGGATATTGACATGGATATTTTCCGTGCAAACGAACAATATTGTTCAAATAAAGGTAACAAGCACTGTTCACAGTAAGCTCTACAAATCACGTTTAAATCTTTGTTGTTTCATCTATTCATTCTCGATTCAGTGCATCGTCATCATTAATCAGTTTTATTGTGGCTGTTAAAATGTTTAACAATTTAATTCTTCTTGTACATTTAACAATTAGTTGTGAAGGTACGGAGAAGTAAATAAACTCTGTAGAAAGCTAATAACGTTTGGAGTCGTGCTGGGATTTCCTGTGTTCTATTAAACGGGCTTTATTGGGCGTGTAGCAACTCGCAAGTCGCAAGCAGTCGCGGGCGTTTGTGTAAATCGAACTGACAGTCTTGCACCTCAGAGTGAGTGACGCGGCTTGAACCCTCCTATCCGAGATAAATCACTCTACGTTCGATGTAATTTGAAACACGTGGATTTTAAATACCAGAATAAAGTAAGTCGGGATGTAGTGAATACACAAAGATTCATTAACTATACGAGTACATAAATGGAGATATCGCTTTTCACTAATTATAATTTTACTTACATAATTTTCAGACAAATAATATCCATTACATTTGATTTTGACGTGAATACATAACTAATGACACCAGGGTGAATATTTCATTTGGTGCATATTACAGTTCTGGCCATAAAGAATGTATAAAACGTTAAAATATTTTGAAGATGATAATATTTATTTTTAATAAGCTACGGGTTCTAATGGACGCAACTCGTTGAATATGTATATTATTATTAGGTATGTGTAAAAAAAATTAACAAAGTCGTAAAATCTAATTACCATTTGTGTCCTTTTTCCAGATTTGACCTAATCAAAATATTTTACTAAAAAACTGTCCTTAAAGAATAAGTTATCATATATATTTATGATAAAGGACTAAATAATCTATGTTTTATTATTTTATTATTCATGAAAGAACAGTTTTAAACAACTTTTTACTATTTTAAAAAATGTCCTTACACTTCTTCATAATTACCATTCAGCGACATGTTTGTGTCGATATTTTAATACTTTCGCATCACTATGTACCTTCATTCTCACAAAACGTTCGGCATCAGTCGACACTCTGCAATAGAGCAGGATACACGCATGAAAGACTGTTACCGGCAAAGTGAAATAAGTTTCTCCGGTTAAAATTTGGTGTGGTTTGGAATATCTCTACATACCGTTTCGATTATAAAAGGTTATATATTGGTTATTTTTTATTTAATTTTAGCTAGATGTAACCAACAATAGGATATCTTTTAAACAATAGACTGCATAAATCCATAACTCTTTAAAAAAACTATATTTAATCGCATATATTGATGAATCTAATTACCAAACTTCTAATTACCATTATTTACCATTCGTTTATAGTCGAATGGCGATTAGAAGAAAGTAACGGTAATGAGTTTAATGTTAAGATTTGATGATACCTTAACCATATAAATTAACAATTATACTTACAATTAATGTTAAGTGACGCATTTTCGGAAATTAGATTAGTAAGCTTTTATTTTGGTTCTATTTGTCTGTTTGACCCCCACATACTTTAATTGTTTTTAAAAAAACCAAAAAAAAAAACCAGATTAAGGGCTAAAATAACACACAGAAAAAGATATTAAATTGAACCCAGTCTTACATGCTCTAGAAAAAAAAGGAGGCCAAAAATATATGTATAAGATGAAAGGCGTTCCTTTCTGTCAATTGGTGATATGACTCTAAGAAGCATAAGACAGCAAAGAAAAAGTGGTGAGAGACCATTTTTTTTAACAGTAAGGGGAAAACGAGTTAACAATCCGCGTTAGCTGGTGATGGTAAGTTTGTTGCCCCTAGACACCTGCAACATAACAGGAGTTGAGAGTGCCCCACATAATAGCGCTCAGAGAAAACCCCAGGAGGAAGATCATTGCACATTTTGCATGTGCGGGCAGAAAGGAGTGAGATGCATGTTCATTTTTGGGATGCCAGGCATGTAATATATAAGGATGACATCAACCCGACGGGGAAGAGAGCGGTGACAGAAACGCGACGTTGGCATCACATCAAAAAGTTCGTCAGAACATTCCATTATACAGACGAAAGAATACACATAGAGAGCAACATCTATCCGAAATCTTAAGGGTTCTAAGTCGTATGTTACTATGGGATCATCGACAATATGAACGGCTTGTCACATGGAAGAAGTTGGTATTAAAGAGTGCCAGCCCAGAGATCATAACAGTATTCCATGAGAGGGTGAACCTGTGATTTATAAAGAACAGGAACTGAAATACTGTTTCGCTCCGATAAGCACTACTATTGTTTTGGAAGCCAATTTGGCTTTCTGTTCCAAATGACGTAAACTGGACATGGCATTAAATCTCCGAAGATCACAACTTCCACGCAGGGATATAGCTGGAATAGGAAATCTGACCCTTCTTGGATGTCCGAAGGGTCGGTCTATTTCGGCGTTTCCACTATGAGGTACACGTCTATATTGGAGTATGTCCCCCATATTTTATACGTGACCATAAAATTGACGGGTCAGGACGGGGTGGCGACAACAGAGTGATATCTTCCCTGACGAACGTACAAATCCCAACTTTTGGCAGAAAGACATGTTCCAAGCTGTAACTAGGATATTTTAAGCAAGATGTATCAGCAGGACAATATCTGTCTCCATTAATCAGTGCGTGTCGCGCAGTCGTCGCGCAACGTCGTCGTCCGCGAAAGCGAGATGTCTAGCACAGTGAAATGTACGAAGTGTAATATTGTTATAAACGAAGTACTTGCTTTTGTGTGTAACAAAATAGATGTTATGGACGAGGAAAGTATTTGTAGAATATGTGTGAGTGCTTTTTCACCTAGTGAAATTACGACAGCGAAAGATCTGTTGTTTGAGTCGGTCCCTAAGTCAAAAAAGAAAATCCGTAAGAAAGAAGGTAAAACGCAAAGGGAGATTGAGGACATCATATGCTTGTTGAAGGACACAGACCCAGAGTGTATTCCTATCTTCGTGGCCAGGGACTTGCAAAAGCTACCCCCGGTTTCGTTCGATCATGTAGATGTTACAAGTCTATTAAAAGATATCGTGAAAATTAAGTCTGATATTACACGGATTAAGGAATGTTATGTATCAAGTGAAGAAATAACGTTGTTAAAATTGGAAATAGATGCTCTAAAAAATGCGCCAATAGTGAATGATACTCATAAAAATGTCATCATGAAACGTGGAGCCTGCTTAATGAATAGCCTGGTTTATGATAGCGGTCCGATGGGATTACCTCCCATGCCAATAAATACATTACCGCATAACGTTTCCACAGACTCTGCTCAGGGAGAGAGCTCATCGCCAAGAATCTCCTCGCAGCCAGTTATTAATAATAACGCTGAGTGTAAGTCGGGTGCGAGTAAGCTAAAACCTACCCGCACATTAGAAGCGGCGAGCAACGGTCGTATACCCGAACCAGTGAGTCACCCGCCTACCGAGGTGCAAGCGAGCGGACACACGGCACTAGCGGCCGGTGGTAAATCAATGGCCGATATTGTACGTAGCGGTGAATGGAAGGAATTTTCTCCTAGTGAAGAATGGAAAATGGTTCAAAAAAAGAAGTTGCGAAATCGATTTATAGGGAAAACTGGAAAAGCTGAAACCGAAATAAATGAAAAATTCAAAGCGGCGGAAATTAGTATACCAATTTATATTTACAATGTTTCAAAGGAGGTGGCCGTGTGTCACATCAAGGAGTACATTGAAAAGAAATCGAATGTTTCTGTTACTATAGAAAAAATGAATATGAAAACGGGAAAGGAGTATGATTCATATAAAATTTTTGTACCTAAACATAAATTAGACTTGTTTATGAGGGATGAATTTTGGCCGAATGGAGTGTCATATAGGCAATTCTTCAACTTCGGGCATAAAAAACGGGTAATAAATAAACCAAATAATGACGAAAAACAACCGAAGGACATCACAAAGCAAACCGGTACATGAACTAATTAGTTTTAATTGCAAATGTTTTAAGAGGTCTATTGAAGGCATAAGACTTCTTTGCCAGTCAAGTGACATTATAGCCTTGCAAGAGACGTGGTTGTTGCCCCATGACCTGCCCTTACTCAATACGGTGGACGCGAACTTCGGGTGCACCGGTACGTCGGCGGTGGATGTTTCGGCCGGACTGCTCAGCGGCCGTCCGCACGGCGGTGTGGCGATCTTGTGGCGTAAAAGTGCGTTTGAAAAGGTGTCGGTAATAGATTGTGATAACGTCAGGATTGCCGCCGTTAAATTAACTGTAAGTACTAGATCTATAGTGGTTTTTAGTGTCTATATGCCAACCTGTTCTCAGGAAAATTTACCGATATTTACGGAGTGCTTAAGTGCAATAAGAGCTATAATGGAAACAGAGGAGAGCTCTGGTGTTGAATCCTTTTATATTTTAGGAGACTTTAATGCTCACCCAAAAGAGTTATTTTTTAATGAGATGATTAATTTCTGTGATGAGCAAAAGTGGTTATGTGCGGATGTTAAAAATCTAGGAATAGACTCTAATTCTTATACCTTTATAAGCGATGTGCACTGTAGTGTAAGGTGGTTGGACCATTGTATAGTTACAGAGTCAGCTAGTAAGACAATAAATAATATATATATTAAATACGACGTCTATTGGTCGGACCACTTTCCACTTGTGCTCGACTGTGATTTATTTAATGTAAAGCCTAAAATAACATTACCTAATTGTTGGCACAATGGCGACCGGGCTAGAGTAATGTGGGGGGAAAGGAATATTTCTCAAATACAAAAGTATACTGAGATTTGTAATTCGAAACTTAGAGAAATTAACTTTCCGGACGAAATGAGTAATTGTTGTGATAGGTATTGTAATAATTCCGAGCATAGGGCTAGTATTGACAAAATATATGATACTGTAATCAGCATTCTATCTGATGCTGCCGCTGCGACGTATGGCGGCAGGTGCCCCAGAAGGAATGGTTATATAGCCGGGTGGAATAGGTATGTCGCAGACTCGCACAGAGTGGCACGACTTCGATTTAGAATTTGGGTGGAAGAGGGAAAACCGCGCGCGGGAAATATTTATAAAGAAATGGTAGAAAGTAGGAAATATTTTAAAAGCAAATTAAAGTGGTGTCAAGACAGACAAGAACAAATAAAAATGGATGTCTTAGCATCAGATTTATCGGGAAAAAATTTTGGAAAATTTTGGAGGAATACAAATAAATTAAATATTAGGCCCAGTATCCCCGTTTGCGTAGGGGGTAAAAATGATTTAAAAGATATTGCGAATGTTTTTAAAGAGCATTTCAGGGTGACATCACTCTTAGACTCTGCAATGGGCAGCAATAGTGACATTGTGTCTGGGAGATCTGTTCAGATTTTAACAAAAGATGTGTTTGAAATTATCACTAAAATGACAAAGGGAAGGTCTCCTGGGCACGATGGCCTAAGTATTGAACATTTTAAGTATGCCGGCGAGTATCTGCCTCCTATACTTGCAATGCTTTTTAATTTTAGTCTGGGACATACCTATTTACCAGAAGCATTAATGCGTACAATTGTAGTGCCTATTGTTAAAAATAGGACGGGTGACACATCTGACAGGAGCAACTACCGGCCTATATCGCTTGCAACTACAGCTGCAAAAATACTTGACAGCTTGCTTAACGGCTACCTCGGTAAGTATGTGGAACTTCACGATGCTCAATTCGGGTTCAGGCCGGGTGTTTCTACAGAAAGTGCTATTTTCAGTCTTAAGCATACTGTCAAGTATTACACTAAGAGGAAAACGCCGGTGTATGCGTGCTTTTTGGACTTATCCAAGGCTTTCGATTTGGTAAATTATGAGCTCCTGTGGGAGAAACTGAGAGGCACGGGTATGCCGGCGGAATGTACCGAACTGTTCAAATTTTGGTATAAGCACCAAAAAAATCAGGTTAGGTGGGCGGGTGCCTTGTCGGATGAGTATACCCTAACGTGCGGTGTGAGGCAGGGTGGACTTAGTTCCCCCACCCTTTTTAACCTCTATATCAATCAGCTGATCGAGAGGCTCAGCAGCGTTCATGTGGGATGTTACATCGGTGGACAATGTGTAAATAACTTGAGCTACGCTGACGACATGGTGCTGCTGAGCCCCTCGATCGGAGGGTTAAGAAAGTTAGTGGAGATTTGTGAGTCGTATGCGAAGGCCCATGGCTTGATGTACAATGCCAAGAAAAGTGAGATCCTCGTTTTCAAGGCTGGTAAGCGGTTGCCAGGTCATGTGCCGACAGTTACTCTAAACGGGTCAGCATTACATAGAGTTAACAAATTTAAATATTTAGGCCATATAATCACTGTTGATTTGAATGATGATGACGACATTGAGAGGGAGCGTAGGGCACTGGCGGTAAGAAGCAATATGCTCTCACGCAGGTTCGCTCGTGGTACTGCGGGTGTCAAAATTACTCTATTTCGGGCTTTTTGTCAGTCCTTTTACTCGGGTGGCCTGTGGGTGAGCTACACGCGTCGAGCCTACAGTGCACTACGCGTGCAGTATAACAATGCCTTCAGAATGTTGTTGCGGCTGCCACGGTTTTGCAGCGCCTCGGGAATGTTCGCGGACGCACGGGTTGATGGATTTCATGCGATTATGCGTAAAAAAGCATCGTCTCTGCTGCGGCGCATGAGGGCCAGCAACAACGGCATTCTGAAGACAATCACGGATCGCTTTGATTGTTCTATTCAAAAACAATGGATAGAAACAATGACGGGTCAAATAAAATGACTCTTCATTCTTATCTTACTAACAATAACTAACATAGTTTATAAGCAAACATTGTTACTAACACACTAAACGCAATATGGATGTTTTAATCTGAAATAAAATATTTTTATTTTTATTTATTTTATTTATTTATTAAAAAAAGTAAGACCGGCTTATCTGTTTCAAGATAGTGATGGACAGCATTGAGGTTGGAATGGAGTGCCTTTTTGTTGCAAAAGTCCACATTAAACGCGGAAGGGGTGGCCGCTGTGCAAATTTTTCTTACGTTTGTTGCAACCATAGTGTGTCAAAAAGGGGGAAAAAAGGAATTTTGAGATTTCGGCGGACTCGGGTTAAATAAAAATATTCAGTATGTGTATATCTGCACCATTCAAACTGTGTATTTTGCTGGCATGGGGGATAGATCTGGGTACAAACAAACGAGCGGCCAGCGGTAGAGCGTTTCATCAGGTCTCCATGGACTCCATGCCAACACGACACTCTTAAACAGAAGCGATGGACTTCACTTAAATACCGATCCCGAGGTCGCCGAGATCATCGGAATTTAGGAAAGGGGCTGGCTTTGAAAAGATCTGTGACTGGGACATTTAGCGATCAAGTTCGATATGAAACTGGTCGCGAGCCAGTAGAGAGCAATACTGGCAAGTTTTAGTGGTAGAGGGCATTGGTGAGTTACTCACATTTTAAGAGCAGCTTTCACAGTGGTAGGGGAGAAATGTATTCTAAACATGTCACAGGAACAGTAATGAATATTACCAAAGAAAACTTTTGCTTTGTCTTGACGTAACGGTGAGTAAAAGTGCTAACGCACCAAGTTACAGTAGTACATGAAAATTATAAATCGATTAGTGTTTATTGTTACAAATAAAAATTGACAATTCCTATTATTTACTTTGAGTTGACTCCTTAAATTCCTTTTTTATGATTGTTTATATTATACGCGTTTGATTATTTATACTAATTATGTTTCCTCTTTGTTACTTATTACAAATCATATTTGATTGTTAACGAATAAAATGCTGATTAAAGTACTCTGATGTATATTTCTAATCACCATTTGAATAAATCTCATTACCATTAGCTAAATATCAATTACCGTTCGTGCTAATCTCATTACCGTTTATTAAAAAAAACAAAGCCCTATATCTTCAATACTAAACGTCACATTACTGTACCTCCTTCATATTTAGTTTATTTTCATTATATATTGTACAAAAAAATAATAAACAACACCATCAGGCTTAATATTTGATTCGTCAAAAAAAATGTAAAATATGCATGAAATGAAATATTTACCCACCAGTTGTTTTTAAGTTCATCGTAAGCTTAGTGGTAAAGCGCTCGCTCGGAAACCAAGAGAAGCGAGTTCAAATTTCTCGCAGATCCGATATTTTCTTGTATAATCAATTTCCAGCATGGTTACCACTTGTCTTATAAAAGAGAAAAACATCGTGAAGAAACCTGCATCTCTGAGAGAACCTAGCAAGTTTTCGAAAGGCATTTGGCACAAATATTTCGAAAACTTACTCTCAACAATTTGGACTTCGTGGTGGACTGAATTTTATGCTTTATGTGATAAACATTCGTTATCTATGCATTAGTATTTTGATTCAATTATGGGGTGTAAGCTACGGAACTATAATCTTCCGCATTCGAACATTACTGTCTCTCGATAAGACCAGCGACATGACACTTATTCTAGAATACGACCCAGACAAGAACTATCCGACATCGACTATAGAAAATGTTAAAGTCAGAGCCTGTATTATTAAATAAGATTATTTAAAAGCAAACTATTTCCCTATTTCTTTAATAAGCTTATGGTATTATTGCCAATATAATAATTTCACCAATCAATTATTATTGAGTTAAACTTTAGTGATATTTTGACGCTATGAATATAGCTGCAATTGATTTCATATTATTGTAATATTTCTGAACGTAAATATAAATGTTTTAACCTACACTTTTTATACTGGCTAAATAAACACTATCACGAACTATCGGCAGAATTCAAACGTTGTACTGTATTAAAAATTGATAATACTAAAAGCAACCTAAAACAAGCGAACGCCAATTATTTTCAATTTTTCGTGCAATTCATACCTGCCTGCCGGCTTGTGTTTATGGCTACGCTTAGTTGAGTGGAATGAGTGTGTAAAATTGTTGGGCCGCCTCCAAAGAGTGCGGAACAAATGATACAAATAAAGTCAAATTAGTGATATAAATGTACAAGGCTTCGGTGAAGGTAAAATATATAATTTTCTTTGCTTTTGTATTTCAGTCTAAGTACTCGTACTCGTTGGTTATAAATACATGTTTTATGTAAATTATAATATAATCTATTAGTTTAATTAATTAAACTTAAATCGGCAGCTGCAAACATGTTTGCTTAACCTCAATTTTTCAAAAATTACCGCTACCGTTTGCGCATTAATTAATTTTGTGGAAATTTTGTAACGTACAATACTCCTATGCTTTAGATATGAGGATGGCTTTAAAATTGAAGCTATATTTCACACTTTAATTTCAAGGTACTTACATTATCTTTGAAGCACATTAAATTATTTGAACTTTAAATATAATCAGCTCCTACTAAAAAAGAAACAATATATTAAAAATAAATGTAAAATTATTTAAAGATATACTCGTACATTTCCAGTTACCATGGAATCTTCACTGTGGCTATAAACATTGCACGGGGCTTGTAAGTGAATTTTATTCCAAGAACTTTGATCGTAGTTTAAATAACTCGATTGTGTTGTCTTGAAACGACGGTGTGTGTAAATAACATCGAAGACTATTGTATGCGTCCGTGGATATTTTGTATTGGATTTCCTCGAGGCGCGATCACGGTAATCTAACGGAAGTGATAAACAGAGCCGCGGGTGTGGCGCGATACCTTTGTGTTTGGTAGATACTTGACATCATTTTGAAATAGCACTAGTGTTATATAATTGTAAAATGTAACTATAGAATTTGTTCTTAATTACATGCTTACTCTTAATTTTTTAGGTAGGTAGGTAGGTACATATATTATTTTTAATTATTTAAAAATTGAATGCAGTTATGTAATATATTAGGTATATAATATAGAATTATAGATATGTAATTTTATTATGTGTTGTTTTTTCGTTTATAGTTCCTAATTTCACGCCATAACGACAATACTAAATTGTGTGTTGGCTTTCAGCTGGCATCGCTCCAGTCGTTTCAATTTTATCCGGGAAACTGTTTGTAAACATCTCTAAATGATAAACGCATAATTTACGTCCCAACGAAACACGAAAAATTGTGCATCCATTTATTACCTCGGTCATAGAAGCGTGAAGACGTTCATTCTGGTAATTTATGAGTTCACATGGAGTTCGATATTTCCACTATGAAAATGTATCGCTCTTAACTTTATGTTCATATAAAATTTATTGTACGAAACACCTTATTGCTGTTGCTCTCCAAGCTTTATTGAAGCGGTCTTAAGTAGACTAAGATTGGATGCAATTTATCATACATCGTGTTATGACATCGTAAATAAATGCAAAAATGATATCAATAATCATATTATATACTCGTAATATTAATGTAATATATAAAAATCTCGGATCACTGTGTTTGTGGTCGCACTAATTCGGAACGATTCAACCGATTTAATGATTTTTTTTAATATTTGGTCGTAAAGTATTTTTCACCCCCGATTTTTAATCGCGATTTTATATATTTATATGGCAGAGCAACGTTTTGATATTAGGATATATACAATATTATATTACAATAACTATTATAGCTATCATAGGTAAATAAAGTTATATTTTTAAGTCGAAATTATTAAATTAAGATATTTCAACGTATCGTTCCAACTGACTTTCTAGTGGAGATGATATTATTCAGCATAATTAAATGAATCTTTCCTTTCCTTTGCTATGTAACTGTCAAATTTGACAAGTCTGAAGCCGCCAAAATTCATTTCCCACGAAGCAACAATACAGTGGGAGCTCACGATAGCATCGCAGCCTTCGTCGCCGCTGCACATAAATCTGGCTTTGATACGTTTTGGTAGCAAGCCAAGTGTGGCGCATCGCGGACCGCCTAGTGCATTTCGTCCCTCGTACTGAAAAATAACTGCTTTTAGATCGTTCTGGCTTTTAGCGAAAATATTTATTTTGTATCAATTTACATTGACTATCTCTTTATGAAGACCACACATATGTTTTAATTATAATATTTAACGTTATTTCTCATTCTTAACTTATTTTAAACATAAAGGCAGTAGTGTGTAGGTATAAGTGGCAGGAACCTAGTGATAGCGAATCATTTTCAAGATAATTATCATTTGTTTTATACTGAAGGAAAACATCGTGAGGATACCAGCATTTTTGAGAGAAGCTCACAAGTTTTCGAGAGACATGTGAAGTTCTATCCGCACTCGGCCAGTGTAGAGGACTATGACCTGACCAGCCTCGTATTGAAGGGAGCTTCGTATTGATACGTACCCGTGTCGCCAGAAAGCTGAATACAATACTATATAAAAATTAAAAACACCTTATTTGCTAAATGTATTTAAATGTAATTCGGATGTTGCAATGCCGTGATCTTCACAATGTTAAACAGAACATTAACGTTGTGCAATAGCCATTGTTTCGGAGTCTCACTTAACCAAAATTAAATGTAGATGGACGATGTCTTATTGATGAAGAGAAGGTTTCGAAGCGCATAATGAATGGTCTGTATTACGTCGACGCGGATAGCATCGCTTGCCCGGCGTGACTAACAATCGCTGCCATCAATCTAGACCTAGCTCGAGCGCTGTGGGAACGGAATATTTCCTATGTTCTCAATTAAATTGTTTTTGATAATCGCCGTCGTTGACCCAGTTCTAAGCCATTTATATAATTCCCTAGAAAATTGTCTATGTACGCTTACAATTCTTATACTACTCTATCGTATAAAAGGAATAAGTGCGGTTCTTAGCTTTTCTCTTCTCTTTTATACATATGTTTTATGACTATGATTTTAGGTACTCGGTAGATACAGTTAAAGGTAGGCCGAAAATATATAATAGACAGATTATTTTGTTACATAGAATAATCCATAACATTTGACTTAACTATTTGTTGCTTGTTGTGGTGTTTATTTAGATAATTCACTATTATATTGAATGATTTTGTTATCATGTTCTAAATTTTCTCAATAACCTATTGCTGGCCACTAACTTTACTTCACTGATAAGCTCGTTAAGTAATAGGTTTTAATATCAACATAATCATCAAGCTCATTAATCAGCGCTGGTGCTTCCGTCATCCAAACCATGCACTATTTCCTCCGGAAAACAGTTTATTTTGATTGTTTTTGATATAATAAACAAAGAAAGATTAAATCACATCATTTTTCATGTGCACTGATTAATGTTTACTTCCTGTACTTTCTTTTTACGACCAGTAGTTGCTCCTGGTTTTACACGCTTGACATATCTTTCCGTATTTAAATATATTTTATTGGTTTATATATTATTTATTACTTCTTCTCTTTATGATGATAATATTTAAAAAAATAACACTCAATAATTAGGCC
The DNA here is from genome assembly GCA_905231865.2 of Boloria selene. Classification (NCBI taxonomy): domain Eukaryota; kingdom Metazoa; phylum Arthropoda; class Insecta; order Lepidoptera; family Nymphalidae; genus Boloria; species Boloria selene. The sequence goes on along the minus strand of HG993137.1, from coordinate 8,201,329 downwards.
AACGAAATAGACATAGATGCAGATAAATACACAATAAAAAGTAGTAGTTAGTGTTTTTTTTTATATTTTACCAGTAGGCAATAGAGTTAACACATAGTTTTTGGTAGTAGCTAGCCGCAGATCGGGGCTAAATGATGGCCAACCTCCGTTCACATGATGCAATCAAATATCTATGTATATATATGCCCTTGCTTACCAAAATTTGTTATTAAAGTTCAGCATATAAATATAAACAATTACCTTTAGACAATCATTGAAAATATTCTTCTGGAATGAAAGTCATTGTTGGAATAAAAAAAATAATGTTAAAACAGGCGGACCGATTTGCCAGTAATATTGTAGGTCTCATACCTTACCGATCATCGCAAAAATTAATTTAAGTTTAAGGCAGCTGACGGCTAGAGAATACGCTTTATATCGGGGTATTTCTAGCGCAGTTGCGATGCGGCAACTTGTATTCATAGGCACATCGGCTGTCGACCCGCCGAACACTGCTTCACCGGAATTGATCTGTAAAATTGATTTCCATTCGCCACTGACGAACAAAGGAACGACGAAAGCCTCCAGCGAAATGCTTTATCGCTCAAAAGGATTTCAATTGTGTTGCTCAATAAATTAGGTGACTATCAAGAAACTATACACGAAATTTGTTAGGCGTTGTTAGGCAAACTATTATTAATTTAGGCTATAAATCGGATTATCTTTCTAAATGCGAAAACTTGTTTGTGTGTGTTCGTTACTTCTCTACGCCTAAACGCTGGCTGGACGTATTTGCCTGGATTTTGTACACCCGAAGACTTGGTTTTGGGTTTATAAGTACTTAAGCAAGTAGCATTTATGCTAGCTGAACCCTAGGGTGCAAAAGGATCAGTTGCTAGTTTCTTCATATCCGTATATACAAATATCTATGTATAAACGTATTTGAAAAGACCTATGTGCATAAACGTATTTAACCTTTTCAAAATATATAACATATCGGAAGTGTTGTGAACAAAATAGTCATAGAAAAATTGGACGTGGAATGGAGTGTGACGCAATTTTAGAACAATGAGCTAGAAAATTGCTTTTTAACGAATGCGAGATAACCGCGGCCAACACTTGTCGCTATTCTAGATTTGTTAAAGCTGCATAATAAGTTTATTTTTATTAATCCTGTAGAAGTAGAATATGTATAGATGAATTCTTTTTTTCAAAGAAAAAACATTATATTACGGGAGGTATTATTACTTATTCTTCTTCCTATTTTATATCTCATGACTCACCATCGCCTCTTTCGGATAGTAACTAGTGTAGTTGCATTTTAATATCTAATGTACAAGTATTTTTCTAATCTGAGTAGCCTTTCCAGAACCAATACATAACGTATAACATAGATGAACAATGGTAAATTATGAAATAATTTTAAATATGTGTTGTATGAATAAAATTTCAAAGAATATTTCATCCGACATTAGCAACTTTGCACGTGTGGTTTAGTTTCCAAGTATTCAAAACGCTCTCTGTATGATTACGTAATAATATTTAGTTAAATCAGATTGCACCGAGTAGTTTATGTAATTATACTCGTATATAAGCATTTGAAAGTTTCATGTACATGCATTAATGTATATTTCTTAAAAGCAAACAAATGAAGCGTATTAAGATGTAAAAAATCTAATATTATTAATGAACTTACATGTTTTCGTGGAAATTGATTAATCCTAATCCTCAATGAGATGATAGATTGTTACAGTGAGAAAGATTTTTTTTAATACTTTATTACAAATACATATTATGTAGTATATAAATATAGATAATGCTACAATTCAATTGAAAAAAATCCGAGTCTGATACCCACTAAATATTAGCGTTTCTGATGTCCTGCGTTTTTCCACTGAAGCAAGAATCCTTACCACCCGAAATATTAAAGTAATATGCTTAGAGTATAGTGTCCGACCGAAACTGGTTTTACGACCGAAACCGAAACCGAATTTCGGCAACGGTCTCAGTTTCGGCCGAAACCGAAACCGAAACCGAAACTTTCTTCCAAGGTTCATGTTTTCAGAGAAAAATAAAGAAAATGTATTATAATCAGTCAGTTTTAATTAGTAAAATAAATATAAATGTTAATTTTATACGGATAACCAGGTAGGTATCTACTCGTTTAATTATAAGTGTGAATTTGTAAAAAAAAACAATTATTATATTGGTACCTACTTAATAATTATTAAATTGAACGCGAAACTCTTAATCCTTAGTATTATCACCACTAATGCACTATAGTAAATACCATGTACCTAACTAATGTTTGTTTACATATAGCATCAGCGAAAGAGTTAAATTAACCACAAAATGTTTAGATTTTTTATTTTTATGGTAAACTTGATTCTACTATAATCTAGGTACTCCTTTGTAATATTAAATTACTTTTAGAGGTACTCTTATATTATACATGATAAAACTTACCGAATTTAAAACATATCACACGAAAACTCACAACAAACAAAATGCACTGCAAACAAACAGGTTACGACATGATTACTCACGGGGACGCGGCCAAATGTCATCGTCGCTTGGATGTCATTTACCCGGCCGAACACACCCGAGCACAGCGCGAAAACTATCGAATGCAGTTTCGGTTTCGGTCGGAGTTTCGGCAGGTTTGCTGCCGAAACCGAAACATAACCGAAACTCGTTTTTTTGCCGAAACTCGACCGAAACCGAAACCGAAACCGAATATTCGGTCGGACACTATTAGAGTATCATTTTTCAATCTAGATGTCTATCTATGAGTCTTTATTAGATAATTAAACTTTAGGTTAACTTTGTAAGTATGTTTATATATACTATATCTAAGTTAATTTCTATAAATATAATATAGAATATAGAGTTTAAAATGTATGACTCACGAAAAAAAAATTAAAGACTTTTTTAAATGTCGTATGTATTGATGGTATTTTTGAAAAAATATTTTTTTTTCAAAAATACCATCAATACATGCGTGATGCGACATTTTGCGTTTCTGTGCTATTTTAATGTGTGGTAACTGGTACCTGAGCGAAGTAGGTATTATATAACCTTCTACTCGTCTTATGTAATCGGAGCTTGTTTGTTTGTTGGGATAGCAAAAGTAATCGGATTCGAGAAGGATGCCATCGTAAATCTGCCGAGAGCGGAACGGGTTACAGGAATGCCACCATAAATTGACCATCCATAGTTTACGATGCACTTAGAAAGGAAACAGGGTCCGTGTTCCCATACACAGATACTTGAACTTTGCCAGCTCCTCCGATATTTATACACTCAGGTATTCGGTAATTTGTGGCATTCGAAAAAGTTTTGTACCGCCAAATGCCCGAATAAAAATCTTATAGTAACGAAAATTGTGATTCTTCTAACAACTCTATTTGAAAATAGCGGGTATTTAATTTACTATTCATTATTATGTTCAAAAGTGCTTTAACGATAGTTGTAAATTTTAAAAGCATTAGGTACCAAATGCTCCACTTTAGTTATTAGAGTAATTTACAGAAACCCAGGGAGGCGCCTTCATGAATCCCGCTAATTAAAACACGAGGAGTTATATTCATTTCCATGCTATAAATGTCACGTTGGATATACCCATGTGACTATTTTCATCTGCATTGTATTTGACAATTGCATCATTTACACTATTATCTTTACATCTAAATCAAACTAGCTTCGCTAGGGTTCGCTTTTACCTAAAAAGAGTTTTCCGGATTGAAGAACCTATCAAGATTTGACTAAGTTGCAATTTTTTTATATGTATAGATGTTGTAAGTAACGAATTAAACAGCACTAATAAAATACCTTAGTCTCTGCAGTAACCATGATTGCTGTAAAGCATTCGCAACGTCGGGAACCAAAAATAATAATTAATCCGCGACCAAATCCGAAAGGGTAGTTTCAATTAAAATGTCTTTCTTATGATATTCAATTTCAGTATTTAAAAAAATATTAAATATACATTTATATCGATGACAGAGTTGAACTGTAAACGTAAAATTCGATGAAAAGGAATCGGTAAAGACCCACGATGAATCCCAAGCAGGTAGATATTATTTCTGTGGGACTAAATCAATCACAGTTAGATGCGTCTTGAAGCCTCATTGAAATGCAAGGGATCCATTTATTACTTCGCATTCAATTTACGAACCCTGTTTTCTTTCGATGAATTACTAATGAAAAGGCCCATTAGACTCCTGTTACTGTACCTATACGTGGATTACTTACAAATATATTACCTCTTTCTGATCAATTATAGTACCTACTTATATTGTTAATCTTGTAGTTTAGAAGTTTAAATTAGAGCTAGTTCAATTTTGAAATTTAAATACCATTCTTCAAATTCAAATCATGTATTAAAGAGCATCGGATATAATATATGGCTTATATAAAAACTAATATTGCATAGTTTATCCTTTCAAAGAGTAAGAAAAATTCCTACTTTGTGACATGGAACCCTTGTGTGCACAAATGCTATTTGCAGCAACTCGAATGATCTCACACGCCTCGGGTCGTATAAACGTTATAAAAGTCACTCACGATTAGAACTTACAGCTTTTATTTTTACTTGCAATTATTATTTCTGTCTGTAACGTTTTATTTTCTTAATTATTATAAAATATTTTCATTTTAGTACAGTATTATTTAAGTCTGATAAATGAACTTTATTAGATTTGAACAAAAGAGAGCATAATACCGAGCGCGTTGTTCTATTACATATTCAGTCGGGCTTACAAGTTTTCGTACTATGAAACAAAATATATTTAACATTTGCTTTAAGGATTTGGAGTGATACGCGGAACGGAATGGTTGTTGTTTATTTATTTAGAAGGATTAAACATACCGAGTCTGAATAGTAGAGCATGTATGGCGTCAGCGGCTCTTACTTAAACTTTGCTAAACGCCCAGTTCTACTGAAAGCCTTCCAAACTTGGCCTGCATTTTGAGCTTCACATTTTGTGGTTTGCAATAATATTAATGTATGGTTGAATAAATAATATGTTATCTAACATTCAAGAACAACTTATTATTTGTTTAATTTCTACTATCAAGTAATCCGCTATTCGTTGCATATAATAAGTTGAATATAATAAGTTGAAGAGATAAATAAGTGTTAAAAATAAAACTTTTATAAAATTTAGTGATAATGTTTGATTATTATAGTCAAATACCTAGTATTTTCCAATATTTAAAAAATAATAAATATGTTATTCGAATATTACGAACATACCTATATATTTCATTTTAATATACTTCTTAGTGTTACGTAAACGTGATAGAAGATATTTTATATATAACGACGGACGTCTGGACTCCCGAGAATTGTCAAAAGTTGCTGGAACGATTTCCGTGGCTCGAATCCCTGACATTCCGTTTACGCTGAGCGTTGACCGTTGAGTCTCGCACCGCGCACTACCGGCCACTGTCGTTGAAACGTACCCATTAATTTACCTACAGCTTTTACTCGCAAAGATAACAACTACAAATTTAAAATGAAAATAACTCAATAATATCTACTGTCACATCTAATGATATATTTATTAAGTTATTTTCAATACAGTATAATAACAGATTCTAAACAGTAGCCCATGTGTTCGGTTGATATATGCCTGTCTGTACACAAAATTTCATCTATCGTAAATGTGTCCAATCACTTCAGTGTAAACAAGTAGAAAACATCCAACTTCCGCATTAACAATAATTGTACTCCAAAAATATGGAAATAATTATTTGTATATTTGTAACTTTCATTAAATTAATTTGTATTTTAATTGATTTATAGGCTTGATGTTTATATTTGAATCTAGTTCAAACCTTACATTTATCAAATTGTTGCCAATTAATAACACAGATATTGAAATCACCTGTTCTATTTATACAATGATGATTTGTATTATTAAGTAATATTAATTTATGTATAATTTTATAACTAGAAGTATAAACCGCTTTTATATTGTAGTATGTATTAGATAACTAGTTAGTTTTAGTCGCTAGCATAGCTGGGCATTAACTCGTTAATCCGTTAATCGTTAATTAACGAAGTTAACATTTCGATTAACGATTAACTTTTAAGTTAACCTAGAAAAAATTTAACGGACTCGTTAACTTCCGTTACATTTTCTCAAGTCCGTTAATCGTTAATCCAGTACCTACTCTTTATCAAGCACAGCGTCGCGTCGAGTAAAATGAAATCAAGTACCTAAGTAAAGTTTAGTAGGTAAGGTTGTCGGTGCGTGTTCACGTGCCGGGCGCCCGGTAAGCATCCGCGTCAGTCTGAAAGTCATGAAACAGGATGAACTGCATCCACTTTCGCCAGGCCAGTCTCTGTGTATCCCAGTTGCTCCCTCCATCGCCGGATCATGGCCTCGTCAGCTAGACGGGAGGGACTTCCACATTGGAAGTTTCCCGCGCGCACGCTCACTCGCTCGGAACTGGTACACTTGCGCGAGTACCTCTGCCTGCGCCTGGAGTACCCAGGATGAACACCCGCCAGAAGGACACCATGCGTCATCCCCTTATTGCCTTCACCGCCAGGATTTGCTGCGTACTGTACAATTGGACCTCGTTTGGGACGGAAAGAGCGTCGATCCAAACGGGGGCACCATACAGTGCCATGGACATCACAATCTCAAAACCGGCAAAGAGATTCAATGCCCCGGAAATTCGGCAAAAGCCTGCCGAAAGTCGAGACGGCTTCCATCAGTAGCGGGGTGAACTGCGAGAAATGAAAAAGGAACGTCCAGCGTCCGTCCAGGGCCAGAGAGAGGTGCCTCATCATAGCGAAGTGGCTCTTGTAGAGTCCCAAACGGCTGGATATTGAAGGCGTTGAACTGAGCCTCTGAAAAACCCGGTCCCGCCTCCTCGAAATGCTGAGATGCTTTTAAGTTCCAGAACCCAAATCAACAAATTTTATAAGTAGATAATTATTGTTGCAATAATATAAAATACAATTTTAATCACGTGTTAACGGATTAACGATTAACGTTAACTTGCGTTAAATCTTTCAAAATGTAACGCTTTAACGTTTAACGAAGTTAACTTTTTTAAGTAACGGATTAACGATTAACGAGTTAATTATTTGTTTAACGGTGCCCAGCTATGGTCGCTAGTTCGTCGTATTAAAATTGCGGACTTTACATTTTCAGAAAGATGGATATATCCATGTATAATGTATATCTAATACGTATTTATTTCGTTACGGCGTATGCTAACACTCAATAACTTGATTTTTAAATAATATTAAAAAAATAATTATAAGTTAATTATTTAATGCATAGTGTACAAAAAGTTAAAAGCGTTTTGTTATTTCTTCTTAATTAAATCGTCATTGCTCTCGACTGTCAAATTGTGGTACTATATCAGATTACACAGAGTGACAAATTACCATTTCTTGCCTCAGAAGCCATTGCTAATGCATTTCCTTTTTAACTAACTTTATTAAGAAGTTCCTTATAGCTATTAATGCAAAATAAGCTTTATTTGTCTTTTCATTTATTTTGTCTTGTGATAACTTATGCTTTATGTTAATCAGATTTTTACTTAGCGAAAACTTACTGTATCTTATAGTTTTAGATATTTTACTGTTCTATTCTTTGTTCATACATCCATCCATACATACATGGAGTATATTATTACGATAAATCGTAAAGTTTCGCGTTTATAATATTTGTTTCTTCTTAGTTTGTTAAATAAATAAATGACCATTGTGATTATTATCTTTTAAATTGCGTTCTACTGGTGCAGTCTATCATTTTCATAGTGTTCAAGAGTAGATAAAAAGATCGACTGAGATGTATTTTAAGTGTTCAGAAGTTTCAGAAATAACAGTAATAACGTCATTTTTACGGAGTGCAAAGGCGACAACGTAAATAATAAATTTCTTTACCGGTTTTATTGGAATACATTACCCTTATATGATTATGTAGTTTGGGTTCGTCTAATATACGGATGTTTGTCTCCTCTATTGTACCTTTTGCTTTTGTAATATATTTTTATGTGGAGAAATGATCTTACATTTTCTTTCACAGGATGTTCTAGAAATTCAATTACCATTAATGAATTTAACACTTTTTTTAAGTTAGATTATAAAGAAAAATATATTATTAAAATAAAATATATTTAAAATATATTATACGAATAAAAAGATATTATTGAAATGATTGGAAGATTAATTATATTGTAAAATATAAAATGTTTATCCAGCCATTAGGCGCATCCTTTGAAGAATAAGTGGTCGGCGCAGCAATAAACTACCGTGTTTATATTGTACTTGGTGCTTAACGTTCCATTCATATTATTTGTAATGATAGTCATTATATCCTATTAATATTATACTACATAACATACATAAGCTTATAATATGGAGTGGCAATCGAATTTATTAAACGGAATCGGTTACAACATAGGTAGGTAAATATATTTTTCAAATTTCAGCAGTATGACCTACTCTTGGAAATGTAAAAAGACAAGTGTATTAGTTTAAGATAGAAGTCTTGTTTTCATAATGTAGTTGTACTACGAGTATGTTTGAGGTTTTAAAATGTTTGCTCGAATTGTGCACCCGCGCTTTAGAAGTTTGTAGTAAAATATGGAACGTCTCCTTTTAGAAGCTAATAATCACTTTAAGAATTCCGTTATGCGACGATTACGACGTTGAGTTTGAAGAGAGGTAATTAAAAGTTAGAATTTCTATTATGGCTAAGTGCAGCGGGAATGTGAACTGTGCCAAGTGTCGGATTTCGGACGTGCTTCGAATGCATCTCCGTTATGACTAGATGTGGCTCTTTTCACACAAGCAACGGATTTATCTACTTTTTATGCTGTTTCACCTTTATTTACCTACTCATGTTAAGTTTGGCATTTCGGTCGTGTATTTATGATTTTGAAGATTACTAGCTATAAGTTTTTAAAACTGTTTGAGAATTTTTTTGTAATATTTTAGTAACCGAGGATCTAAGATCTCAAAGTTAGCGTTGGCGAGTCTTTAGATACGCTTCGTTTGCTCTAATAATATATTTTGCTGATTGCATTGAAGTCCGCGCTTCGATAACAAACATTTGCTAATCTTAGTTTCTTGTTGTGGTAAATTTTTCTATATTGAAAGACCAGACCATAGAAGTCATAACAACTATACCTAATTGAATTAAAATCATAGGTTAATCGCACACTTAATGCTGGGAAATTATTTAAATGAACGAACCATTGTATACGTAAAAATATTTTATTTTATAATTTCAGGAGTGTATATAAACAGATATTTTTATTTTGTGATGGTGAAGTATACATATATAAAACTATTTGAGCTGTTTAATACCTAATTTTATTTATATTTTAGGATATCTCATTTAAGTGAATAGTTACATTTTTTTAGGAGTCTCGAAATTAGAAAGCGTTTCGCATCTTGAAAGATTAAAAAGCGCGCTCTATTAAGGGCTAATTAAAAGGCGAGCGACACTGTTGTAGTCACAAGCCCAACCTGCCTGGGGTTGTTTACCCTCTTTGCCATTTACATTCACTGGTAAAAGTGTCTATGAAGACTAAACCTAAAATCTTTATAAATAAAACATTTAGCTAATTTTATTACACAAAATTAGTCGTTGTTTTTACTTGGTTTCAGAGTAATTACATTTAAAAATTAAGTTAACACTAACTCTAAATTATTCTCAGAACATAGAGTAATTATGGCCACTTAAGTAAGAGTCTTTCACTGATTAGTTTATGACAACGAAACATCCATACCTACTATGCATATCAATTTAAATGTCAATATAAATATGTATACTCAGAAACTTGATATGAAAAGCAAGTGTCTGAATTACAGAAAGCGTTTGATACGGTTTCTATCCCCAAACTTATAAACAAATTAGAAAAAATGGGAATTAGAGATTCGCAATTGGCTCTATTGAATAAATACCTTGTTAATCGTACGCAAAGGGTAAAAATTGATGGATTACTAAGTGAAGAGATAACTATAGATTATGGCGTCCCGCAGGGCAGTATAATAGGGCCAACACTATTTTTGTGTTATATTAACGATCTTTGCCAACTTAAATTAAAGAACTGTAAGATTCACGTTATGCGCCGATGATACAACGCTGACATTTATTGTTATTTTAGACTTTAGTTTATAAAACTTTAAAAGTAGCTTTTACATTGTTGTTCTTTCTCTTTTTATCACTTGATAAAAAATACTTTTGTGAGAGGAGGAGCAAGGAGACTCATATTACAGGGCTTACCTAGTTTGAGCTTCTGTCTCCCACTTATATAGACTACCCTCATAGTTTGATGTTTACTTCAGTATTAATTGTACATGTGGGAGAAAATAAATAAATTATTATTGTTATATTATTACGTATTAATTAATACCATTAACTTATTTTATAGTGATAATAAAATATCAGACAATAACAAATTTCTTATACTCACTGTAACAAAGTTTGCACAATGTATGTAGGTACAATGTACTCGTAGGATGTATCTATACATACATCATTTTTGCAAAGCTGAAACATGTTTCAAATTTTGTTTCGGGTTGAAAAGTTATGGCATTTTAATTAAAATTAAAACTCGTTTTTGGACAGCCGAGGCCGCTATTTATCGTACGTGTTCTATGCATGTGACACTTAATGTAACAAACTTAATCTGTGTTATTTGTATTAAGTAGATACTATTGCCTGCCAATGGCGTCGCATGCGCATGTTATTTAGTTTGTTATCAGTAAAGGAATCTATTATATTTGTATTCCTAAACGTGAAGTTAATATTTTGAAGGAAACTAATTAGCATTCATGGTAAAACGGTCACAAAGATCCTAATTAGTGAATATCTAAGACTCTAAATAAAGTTGTTCGCTGGCGAGCATTCTGATTTCAGAAACGCATCGCGGGCTGGCCTCTAACAAAATAAATATATTTTGCTGATTCGAGTAGAAATTTGCAAGTCTGCCAAGAATATTCGTACCAAATCGTTTTCCTATAATTGGAGTACATGTGAATTTTGTATTCAGTAGCGCATCCACGGCGAATGGAATTTCGCCATTCCGCGGCAACCCCGTCCTTCATCATGCGTACTTATTGAAGTTATTTAGGTAACTCTGTATCTATGTAAGCATAACTTTTTGGAAATCATTGTTCATAAAAAAACACGATTTCAATTATCATTAAAAAGTTTTACTTTTTAGAAGCTCTTTTCTATAAGTAGTTTTATCCTTACAGAGGTAATGGGAATGTTATAGATCTTTGTGTTCATAAAACTCAGAAGAGGCGTTCACTTTTCCGTAACTTCATAAATTATTAAGCTGGCCCTGAAGAGAATTTGTCAGACGCCGTCTTTTATAGACAGGCCCGCCTATAAAATAAATTGATCTACTGTGGCTAGTTCAGCTTTATCAGTAGATACTTTACCAAAGTAAAATGTGTTAAGTTTTTAAACAAAATAAATAATATAAAGTATGTAATATGTATATTAAAAATTGAATTTTATTTAAAATTTACTAATAAGGTAAGTAATGGCTAGGCAATAGGCCTATAGGTAAACAGGTACATACATAACGCGAACAGGTAGTATCTAACATACAAACTCTCAGATTTAACTCTGAGATTATATTTATATATACCTACTCTGTGGCTGTATAGTGTATACTAATATTTTTGCTTCCTTTAGCTTTTTATATACGTATTTTCTATTCAATCCATATTGAATATGTGTGACTGAAAAGATCAACTTTTACTCAACGCTCTTCTAACTTTAGAAAGTGTTTTATGTTTTTAATATGGATTTTTAAGCAGTTTATTCCACTCAAATACAATCCCGCAATGCGAATAATAGACAGTGGTAGTCCAGCGGTAACGCGTCGCTTGGATAACCGAGTGATGCGGGTTCAAATCCGGGTCTCGCACCTCTGATATTTTCATGTGCGAATCATTTATATCATGATTACCACTTGTCTTACGGTGAAGGAAAACATCGTGAGGAAACCTGCATGTCTGAGAAAACCTAACAAGTTTTCGAAAGGCATGTGAAGTCCGCCAACACGCACTAGGCCAGCGCGGTGGACTATGACCTGATCCCCCTCGTACTGAGGGAGGCCCGTGCCCAGCAGTGGGACGTTAAAAAGGGCTGATGATGATGATGATGATGATGCGAATAATTCTAAAAAGTGTTTTTGTTTTTTGTTTAATTTTGGTTTTTCTTACTTACATATCTATCCCTTTCAAACATATAAAATTTTGATTCTGCATTTGACAGGAATTGTAAATTCTAGTATTTCACATTTTTGACATATTATTTTCCTATTTCACCTCGATCTTATTACTCTACTTAGAAATGGTAAAAATCTATTTAGACCTCTTAATCTGGATGATATGATGGAGCTAATAATAAAAATAAATGTACTACAATTACGTTACGTAAATAAAATTATTAGTTTGCAATTTGCATACTTAATATTATATTACTTATCTGTAAATCAAAATACGCATTAGGGTGAATATTTCATTTCATGCATATTTTACATTTTTTCTTGACGAATCAAATATTAAGCCTGATGGTGTTGTTTATTATTTTTTTGTACAATATATAATGAAAATAAACTAAATATGAAGGAGGTACAGTAATGTGACGTTTAGTATTGAAGATATAGGGCTTTGTTTTTTTTAATAAACGGTAATGAGATTAGCACGAACGGTAATTGATATTTAGCTAATGGTAATGAGATTTATTCAAATGGTGATTAGAAATATATTAAAAAGTATAACATCAGAGTACTTTAATCAGCATTTTATTCGTTAACAATCAAATATGATTTGTAATAAGTAACAAAGAGGAAACATAATTAGTATAAATAATCAAACGCGTATAATATAAACAATCATAAAAAAGGAATTTAAGGAGTCAACTCGAAGTAAATAATAGAAATTGTCAATTTTTATTTGTAACAATAAACACTAATCGATTTATAATTTTAATGTACCACTGTAACTTGGTGTGTTAGCACTTTTACGACTTTAAGACAGAGCAAAAGTTTTCTTTGGTAATATTCATTACTGTTCCTGTGACATGTTTAGAATACATTTCTCCCCTACCACTGTGAAAGCTGCTCTTAAAATGTGAGTAACTCACCAATGCCCTCTACCACTAAAACTTGCCAGTATTGCTCTCTACTGGCTCGCGACCAGTTTCATATCGAACTTGATTGCTAAATGTCCCAGTCGCAGATATGTTCAAAGCCAGCCCCTTTCCTAAATTCCGATGATCTCGGCGACCTCGGGATCGGTATTTAAGTGAAGTCCATCGCTTCTATTTAAGTGTGTCGTGTTGGCATGGAGTCCATGTAGACCTGATGAAACGCTCTACCGCTGGCTGCTAGTTTGTTTCTACCCAGATCTATCCCCCATGCTAGCAAAATACACAGTTTGAGTGGTGCAGATATACACATACTGAATATTTTATTTAACCCGAGTCCGCCGAAATCTCAGAATTCCTTTTTTTCCCCTTTTTGACACACTATGGTTGCAACAAACGTAAGAAAAATTTGCACAGCGGCCACCCCTTCCGCGTTTAATGTGGACTTTTGCAACAAAAAGGCACTCCATTCCACCAATGCTGTCCATCACTATCTTGAAACAGATAAGCCGGTCTTACTTTTTTTAATGGAGACAGATATTGTCCTGCCGATACATCTTGCTTAAAATATCCTAGTTACAGCTTGGAACATGTCTTTCTGCCAAAAGTTGGGATTTGTACGTTCGTCAGGGAAGATATCACTCTGTTGTCGCCACCCCGTCCTGACCTGTCAATTTTATGGTCACGTATAGAATATGGGGGACATACTCCAATATAGACGTGTATCTCATAGTGGAAACGCCGAAATAGACCGACCCTTCGGACATCCAAGAATCCAGGGATATAGCTGGAATAGGAAATCTGCGTGGAAGTTGTGATCCTCGGAGATTTAATGCCATGTCCAGTTTACACGTCATTTGGAACAGAAAGCCAAATTGGCTTCCAAAACAATAGTAGTGCTTAACGGAGCGAAACAGTATTTCAGTTCCTGTTCTTTATAAATCACAGGTTCACCCTCTCATGGAATACTGTTATGATCTCTGGGCTGGCACTCCTCAATACCAACTTCTTCCATGTGACAAGCCGTTTATATTGTCGATGATCCCATACTAACATACGACTTAGAACCCTTAAGGTTTCGGATAGATGTTGCTCTCTATGTGTATTCTTTCGTCTGTATAATGGAATGTTCTGACGAACTTTTTGATGTGATGCCACCGTCGCGTTTCTGTCACCGCTCTCTTCCCCGTCGGGTTGGATGTCATCCTTATATATTACATGCCTGGCATCCCAAAAATGAACATGCATCTCGCTCCTTTCTGCCCGCACATGCAAAATGTGCTCCTCATCTTCCTCCTGGGGTTTTATCTGAGCGCTATTATGTGGGGCACTCTCAACTCCTGTTATGTTGCAGGTGTCTAGGGACAACAAACTTACCATCACCAGCTAACGCGGATTGTTAACTCGTTTTCCCCTTACTGTTAAAAAAATGGTCTCTCACCACTTTTTCTTTGCTGTCTTTTGCTTCTTGGAGTCATATCACCAATTGACAGAAAGGAACGCCTTTCATCTTATCATATATATTTTTGGACTTCTTTTTCTTTTTCTAGAGCATGTAAGACTGGGTTCAATTTAATATCTTTTTCTGTGTGTTATTTTAGCCCTTAATCTGTTTTTTTTTGGTTTTTTTAAAAACAATTAAAGTATGTGGGGGTCAAACAGACAAATAGAACCAAAATAAAAGCTTACTAATCTAATTTCCGAAAATGCGTCACTTAACATTAATTGTAAGTATAATTGTCAATTTATATGGTTAAGGTTTCATCAAATCTTAACATTAAACTCATTACCGTTACTTTCTTCTAATAACCATTCGACTATAAATGAATGGTAAATAATGGTAATTAGAAGTTTGGTAATTAGATTCATCAATAATTGCGGTTAAATATAGTTTTTTTAAAGAGTCATGGATTTATGCAGTCTATTGTTTAAAAGATATCCCATTGTTGGTTACATCTCGCTAAAATTAAATAAAAAATAACCAATATATTACCTTTTATAATCGAAACGGTATGTAGAAATATTCCAAACCACACCAAATTTTAACCGGAGAAACTTATTTCACTTTGCCGGTAACAGTCTTTCATGCGTGTATCCTGCTCTATTGCAGAGTGTCGACTGATGCCGAACGTTTTGTGAGAATGAAGGTACATAGTGATGCGAAAGTATTAAAATATCGACACAAACATGTCGCTGAATGGTAATTATGAAGTAAGTAGTGTAAGGACATTTTTTAAAATAGTAAAAAGTTGTTTAAAACTGTTCTTTCATTAATAATAAAAAAATAAAACATAGATTATTTAGTCTTTTATCATAAATATATATGATAACTTATTCTTTAAGGACAGTTTTTTAGTAAAATATTTTGATTAGGTCAAAACTGGAAAAAGGACACAAATGGTAATTAGATTTTACGACTTTGTTAATTTTTTTTACACATACCTAATAATAATATACATATTCAACGAGTTGCGTCCATTAGAACCCGTAGCTTATTAAAAATAAATATTATCATCTTCAAAATATTTTAACGTTTTATACATTCTTTATGGCCAGAACTGTAATATGCACCAAATGAAATATTCACCCATTAACATTAATATCTACCAACTACATCTGAATGTGTGTTTAACAAGACTCCAATTTTCGGAACGTTCAAATAGGAATGTTATCTCGTAGGCGCTGAAGCTACGTGAATAACACTATTAATAGCTGCAATTTCGCATCGTTCATTTTGATTTGTGAGGCCTATATTTGTGGTCTAGACGTATGTGGGTTTTGAATGGCGAGCTCTGATAGCTAATTATTTAATATTGATGATCCTAACTTCACTGATACGTGTACGTATTATGTAATAATTTTCAGAAAAAATAATAACAAAAAAGTTGAGTGTGAAGTGTTGTAGGACACCCGGAACGAACTTCGTTTCGTTGCCCTTGGCTAAAATTAAAAAAATTATCACAAGTACTAGGGTATCATACATATTAGAAACATTGTACAAGCTCATCGAAGAAAGGTCTACTCTATATATGGTTTGTTTTAAATTTATAGCAATTTTAATTCCTTAGCTCTTACAAATATGATGGCATAGTATTTATGATGACGTCACATTATGTCACGTAATTGTTTCGAGTACTAGGGGCACAAACCTCAAGGAATGTCTATTACATATTATGAGGTGCTTTTAGTAAATCATAAAAAGTGTTGCGACAAAATTTTAAGTTTGTATCACAAAAAGTTAAGGACTTTCATACAAACTTGCGAGAGCCTTTAGATCTCCCAAATCCAGCCTATCGCAAAATCAGTTCTTAGCATATGTCTACTATAAACCACCCTGCCAAGTTTCGTCTTTATACATTTACCGTTTTTCGATATTTCGTGATAAGTCTGTGACCTGTTGCTTTTATAATATATTCAGATTTAGATTTTTAATAATAGATTTTACTTTTAATTTATAGATAGTATAGGAATTCTGGTGTATTTACGAAAGCAGGTAATGTAGAGGGTATGTTATTTGACGACGGCTCAGTGACAGCGCTAGGGGCTATCGTGCTTACGCTTGGATGCTTACGTACGGCCGTCATGCCGCGCCGCCCGCATGCACACTATTTCCTATCACCTATGTTTATAATTTGCAAAAGGCTATACGAACCAATAGCTCAGAAAAGATAACATTCAATATTTAATGACATTAGCATTAGGTACTGTACATACAATTATAAATTAAAATAAATATTATTTTTCTATATGTTTGTTTTTTGTTTATTATTTACATAGATAAATCTCGCGACTAGCTTTTATTTTTATTATATAAGCTGTATAATGTAATAGATAATATAATAACTTGAAGCCATCAAGGGTTTGATTTAATTTAAAGCTTACCCTTTTTGACGAGCATTTCAAGAGCATTAAATAATAAAACCTCGTATTTAAAAAAAAATATATTATTTTATTCTTTAGTTATTATTTTTTACTTTAGAATACATAATATGTATTCTTTTGAATCTTCTCAGAAAACTCTTTTATTCAATAAATTTGTAAAATTTATCCTGCTAGCTTTCGTCATTGATAGACATCGGGACAGTTGATACTAAATAAAAGTTATCAGTTATAGGGTCACCTTTTAGTAAAAAATCAGTAAAAATTAGTAGCCGTGCATATACTTGTATTTTTTAAATAAAAACCAAAAGCCACCAGAACCATCTTGTTATTAAAAAGTAAAACAAATATAAGCAAACAACTTGATAAAGATAAATACTTATTTTAAAAATGTTTTAAAACAGTAGTAACTCTTATACAATTATTAGGTTATCATAATGTATGGTATGGTAAACGTCTTTACGTAGTAGTAAGTCTTTAGAGTTTTTATCTTAAGTACTTCTCTGAGCCTAAACAGGATTTGGATGTAAATACATACGAGTAAGTAAAAAATATTGCCTGTGTGTTTGAACACAAACAAAATTTCTCACAGTCTTATCGAAGGTTATTAACCTTTAAGTATTTGGTGATGACCAAGTATGTTTTACTTTAGATATATTTTTTCAAAAGAAAGAGCAGAAAGAATTAGGTTTCAAAAAGATATTTATAAATAGAAAGAAATCTAGAATTATATATAGTAACTAAGTTACGCGGTAGCAACAACAATTTTTTATACAGATAATTAAGTTATTTTCGAAATTTTGGTCATAGCGCGACTATTTGCATAAAACTGTTACGTCGAGATAATATTTAAAAAAAATTCAAAAACAAAAGTAGTAAGCAAATGTAGTAAGCTGTATGTGCTATATATACTCTAACCTCTTCTTAGTTAGGTTAGATGGGAGGCAGTCGCGACTAAAGAAGAATGCACCACAGCTCAAGCTGACAGGAAGCCCGAAAGCTCATTTCACGGCAGGCGCACTCATATTTTACACTCTCCGAAATACCCTTACTGCCAAGTTACCTTATAACTGTGAGCGTAAATATTCTTTATTGCTAGGTGTTTGAGTACAATTTACCTGCGCTCTAACATATTATGCTAAAACTAGTTTTGTTATTATGTATGCATACATGTAAGGTAGAACAAAGAATGAGGATCGTTATTTCACATTATAAAAGTTACTCATCGCTGCCCCATTTCCATGCGAGCTTATGAAAATATAATTGCTTTTTATGTCGGTTATGTTAATAGCATAACTGACAATAGATAAGAAGTTATCATTTATCAATAACTTAATAGTATAGATTACTAATAATCTAAGAATATCAGGCTGTATAATTGCTAAGTCATTTGCTAAGTCGTTTAATGTATTTGTACTGTAGTTTTTTTTATTAAAATTTTACTTAAAAGAATTTTAGTTCAAATATTTGCTGTTAAAAAAGTTGAGCTAAAGAAAGAAATGTTTTTATAGGAAGTGTTGTGGTATGTATGTATTTAAAAAAATATTTTATTCAATGATATCATAATAATAATAGTACCGAACAATATTTTTACGTATTATTATTACCTTATCTCCCCTACTTATTTGAACAAGCGCAATCTTTTAAAATAGGCGCCTACGTTGTGTAAAGTACAGAAAATGGAAACAGTTCATTACAGAGGGCAAAGATAGAAAAAAAACCAACAAGATAATATCATTCCTTTTTCTCTTTTCGCTATTTTATATTTTTTTTTGCTCATCTTGAATTTTAAATATTTAAATTTATAATGATTTGAATTCGGCATAAAAATACATCGCCTTTGTACAAGTCAATATTTTAATATAATTGGACGGCACAAAGGAGTAAGTAACAATAATTAAAAGTATAACAAAATTATTCTTAACTAGAGAGTCACCATCGCTCCGCTCGAGTTCTTCCCGAAATATGTTTTAAAGGTAAGCATAGGTTTATCAGAAATTAGATACGTTTTTGCAATAAAAAGTATCCTATAAGTTGACTAGTAACCAGCTCTCATCATATAGGGGAAAGTGTTTGCCCCACGTACACTAGTACATCAATAAATTAAATATAACAGAAAAACTATACACAAACATACAGATGCTTTTGCTTGGGAGTGTAGGCATACTAGCCGCCGTTTTGTGAGGAAAATATCACATCAATCCCGCCACGCTTTTTGAGCTGGGAATCGAAAAGTTTTTTTGCGCGCGGAAAGTAAATATTGATATATAATATTGATGTGAACTTTTCATAGGTTACTTTGCTTTTACTAGTTGCAGAATCATGGTGCAGTTTTAATAAAAAAGTATGAATTTAGCGATTAATTATATGATACAAAGGTATGGTCATCAGGTTTTACAGATACGCCTGAAAAACATCTACTGATTAAAAAAGAGATATAAACAAAAA
The DNA here is from genome assembly GCA_905231865.2 of Boloria selene. NCBI lineage: Eukaryota > Metazoa > Arthropoda > Insecta > Lepidoptera > Nymphalidae > Boloria > Boloria selene. Next base: position 8,181,875 of record HG993137.1, on the reverse strand, counting down.
GAATTGTAGAAATTAGAAAATAGACAAGGAAAAGAAAACTCGAGCCAAAGTATCTAATAAAACGTAAATTGTAAACGACTAATTACAAATATTTCATATAGACTGACAGTAAATTTTAATATTTTATTTTAGAAACATTTAATTTTTTTGTTACTTTCCTAAAACAATTTTTTTAAGTATGATAATAGTCATAGTTAGTTAGTTTTATGATAAATAAATATTCTTTATGATTTAATAAAAGTTATCAACTTTAATGGGCTTTTTAATTACGCTGTATGGATTCACCACGTTATATACGAAAGTATCCTGCCTGCATCGTAGAAAAATGGCTATAACATTTTAACCTTGTGATAAAATAGTTTCAGACTTTTTTTCAACTAACTACGATATATTTATTACAATAAGGATAATTTTGACAATTAATCATAGAGTAAAAAAATAAAATTTAAAAAGTGTACGTGGGGCAAACACTTTCCTACTGTTCAATAGTTTTCTCGTGATGCAGTCACAGATAGACAGACACAGAAAAATTTTAATAAGTTCTTCCAAAAATATTCTATATACATACAGATTTGACTAAGTTCCAATATTGTCACCCATCACAATTCAAAGGCACCACTAACAAGAGATCAACGCAAAATAAAAATTCTTGCTAAATGCTAAGGTATAACTTGATGCATGCATGCGCATTTGCATTTTACATTAATTTTAAAAGCTGGAGAGTATTCTTTAATAAATACATTACAATTTTCGAGTTTTTAAATGTTTTATTGTTTATCGCCATTATATATATAATATGTTAAAAACATTATCCTTTTTGTAAATTAAAAAGTAAGTAAGCATATTTCAAAAATATGTAAATATGCAAGTCGAAGCAGATAGCATTTTAATTAGTTATGTAAAACACTTAAACGATTTTGGCAAGCATTGTTACGGTTGTTTAAGATATTGCCGAGTGGGGTCAATTATGATAGACATTAACATATGATGATGAGATGAGGCTGACCGCTGCCAAGTAGACAGGGCGAGGTCGGCATAGTTCTACGTCGAAACCGGCACCTCAGCGGTGCGGGTCCACTCGGTTAAGTGACCTACATCCGCTTTGGCACCGTTCACAATCGCCGCTTCAACTTAATTGTCCCGACACTTCGAGCTCTCCTAACGACTGTGCCGCAATCGGCCGATTTAAGAGGAAGCTCTGAATGCTATGACAGCTACCGTCGAGTGTCTTCGGCCAGATATCCATACTGAAATGGTTAATCGCATCTCGATAAAGAAATATCAAAAATCGATTGCGTTTCCTAAAGTATTTAATTAGGAATTGGCTAGTTTAGGAAATGAGGAAGGAACAAAAAGTTACATTTTCTGAGTGCCGTGTTGCGGACATGTATAATGAAAGACGCGGATTACAATTTGCCTTTGTGACAGCGTCGTCCAATTACATTAATCTGGCGTACTCGTACCGTGGCACCGCCGCAAGCAACTTGATTAAAAATTCTATTAGTTGAAAGGCACAGACATCTTCTTAATAGATAAAGCTCATGTTGCTTAGTTAATATGACTTACGTGGAATGAAAATGAGATATAAACAATATATTATATAAGATTAAGTATTTAAATTATGTAGAGGTCGTCGAATTTTTACAAAGTTATATATTATGTGGTTTATATTTAAATGAAAAATAGAATAGTGATAAAATGTAAACATAAATATTATTTTCTTTCTCGTATTACATTTACTACCGTTGTCACGATAGGTGTGTTGTTTGACAACAGTTTGAACGTCTTTGACAAATCATAAGTATTATGATTTGTCAAAGACGTTTAAAGTATATGCTAAGCCCACAGGCTAAGCCTATTAGGCACTGCTATGGGCAAGAATCCGTGTACTTTCCATCTCTCGTCGCATGAACGATAGTTAAAGTATAAATTAAGAATATTATTCATTAGGATCACTTAAAGGACGCTTAAAATAAAATTACGAGACTCGCTAAAAAAGCAAAAATGCCTGGGTACTATAAATCAATGTGAGCACAGTAAAAAGGAAAAACGTACCACGGAGCAGTTCCGCTCTGAACTCCGCAGTTTCTATCTATGGAGCGGCCACTCAGTTGGATTTACGCGAAGACTCCGGTATCTCCTGACCTATCTGCGGTTGCACGAAAACAACTAAAATACCACTGAAAATATATTTCCACTGTATAAAGCCAGTGACGGTAATTTCCGGATTTACTCTTTTTTGTGAACTTTTAGTATTACATGTCCATTCGGCGACGACAGTTTGTAGCTCTATTTGCTTTGCATGTGGTTGCGGGTTCGAGTCCCGCTGGGGATAATCATTTTTTGTAGTGAGCATGAATGTATTTTTCAAAGCACGTGTTTTCAAATTTGTTATGTATATGTTTTGAAAGTTATATGTGTCATATATCAACTTGTATCTATCCACGGAACTAGATAGTACTGTGTGTTCATGTACCAAAGTAAATGTTTATTATTTATTTTATATATGGAATATTATTGATAATTAGCACATTTTATTATATGTTTAATATGCTTTACAATGACATAATTACTCTGATCAATTAAAATATTGAGAATAAAATAAAAAAATGATAGGCACATAGGTATATAGTACTTGTTGAAGAAAGAAATATGTCATAATATTATATTTTAAAAATAAATCGTACATTCTTTAAGGGTCGAAAACAATCTAAAATAAAAATCCTAAAATGTCAGCGATCTGTAGCCCAACGTTTGGCAGACATTGTTCTTTTGAGTACACAGACAAGTCTTTGTAAGTTACCGACATTAAGATCTGTGTAAATAAGCTTACTTACTTTTACTTTCTTCTATTAGACTTTCAAAAGCAATACCTTATGCACGAAAATAAAGTATTTTGTCATTTAATTGGGATTAATTTTATAAATCTACTTCTGAAATTTCTAAGCAGGTTTAAGTAATAATCGACGGAAACTTTCTTTTTGTAATTATTGTATGATTTTTCTGGTGGCTTCCCCATAGACAAAGAATTGAAAAATGCGAGTTTCAACAAGACTTCCTCAATGAAAATTAATTGTTCAAATATCTTTAATTTAATCGTTGTATAATTATGTTAAGTATAAATAGAGGTTAATAAAGAAAATTATAAAATATTCTAATCATGTTTTTATTACATATCAATAAATATTGTTCTTAATTGACTAGAACTTGATATTGTGGCATGGCAGTACAAACGCGAAAGAAAAAAAATAAGATTTTAAAAACAGCTGCCGCATGTGCGGCAAGTATAACGTTGACTAACATCCGCGTTGTCGTTTTGGAATGTTCAGACATTCCAGTTGAACTGGAAAGCACTTGTCGCTATTGTTCACTGCTTCCATTCAAAACATTCAAGTATTTTAATAAAAGTATATGCATTTGTTTTATACAATTCTGTATCTCTATATGTACTTGATGAATACTTAAATAATTACATATAGGTGGTATGGTAGCATACCTATCTTATTATTAACGTAGGTATCAAACGAATTAGGTATATTAAAGGTTTAATATAATAATAATTATGTGTTCTTGTTTAGTCAAGCTTGCATTTGAAGATTTTAGGTAAATTACGAGTATAACTTTATGCATAATACATGTTTCTAACTTCTTCCTACCTTTCACCGCCAAAAAAGTTTGGTACCTAAATCGCATGAATTTTTAATACACTATGAAAATTTTTTACATGACTTAAAATTATATAAAAATACAAACTAAATTAATCTTTTTTAATCTTTCAGTTGGTTACTTGTGCTAAAGTAATACGTACGACTTCATATATGTATTTTATATACAATTTATACAAATGTACCGACACATGTAGTAAAGAGCTGATATTGAGGTATTTTTCGTCATGGCAATTTGACATTGAATTTGCCATCTCATTTTTAAAAATTAAGTTTTTATAAGTCATTGGTTTCCAAAGTATTTAATTTAGAAATCAATAATAGTTATATAGGTACTTATGAAGTTCCTTTTGCATAAAGCTGTGCTGGCAATTAAATCTGGCTACATATCATCTTTATGCAGAGATGTTATGTGCAACTAACTGCACATTAACGTATAGAGTATGAAAATGATTTTAAAACAATACAGCTTTCTCGCAAATAATAGTCACCTTTGGCAGACTTGTTGCGGTATTTAACCGGCCGATGTTATCTGCATAATGCGGTCGTCAGCTAGCGCCGCGCGTACTTCACCTCATTATTATGGATTTATATTATAACCGCCATCGTATTGCTTGTTTGCTCCAAATTAATTTACATTGCGATTGGTCACTTCATGTACTAATGCAGAAGTTGATGGATATTAATGACGCTGAAGCTTTTACTTGGCTTTGGCCAATTTGCATTGTTAATTGAGAAATAATTACACACAAGTGTTAAAGTAACAATCACGACTGGTGTAGCGGGATAAATTTCAAGTGTGGCTTGGATAGTGAATGCTTACCATACCTATACATATGTATATTGTTGTGTCCTGTCGTAGAAATTTGGCACAATTTCTTAGCTGTACGCATCGTCAACATTTCCTAGCAAATTAGCAAGGACCTCAGGGTCTCTGGAGGTTTCGCGTTATATGGTCTTATTAGACGCATTATGCGCGGCACGTGCCGATTTCTGCTCGTATAAATCGCTGTACACAGTTCGTTAGATATTCAAACAATGACTTCATTAGCGCAATAATCGCCTGGTATTTAAACTCTAGTTGGACGAAGTGTTAGCTTATATAATTAGCTGCAAGAGTATAATTAATAATAATTAATAATTGGTTGTTAAATGAAAAAAAAATGCATTAATTAGATTAAAAGTAAGATGTAAGTGTATTTGTAATTATAGTGCTACTGATACGTGGCAAATGACAAAAGTTTTAAAAAGATCTAATATTAGTCATTTTAATATATTTGAGTAGCGGTCTGTGTAAGCGAAGCGGGGTGCCGCGGAGTCACGAGACGTTGCGTGTAGTCCTGCCAATAATCGGCTATTGTAGTAGACTCATAATTAGCTGTTGAAATTGCGACTACCCAGTATTTTAGTACAGTTTCGTGCGAAATATTTATCGTACTATTATAATAAATGTTTGTATTATTGTAATACATTTGTGGCTTTTGTTATTCTGATATGAATATTAACCACAAATATATTCGAGTATTTACGATATATTTGATTATATTAAGTTACAAGAAATAAAACTTGATTCACTTTTTGAATAAAAATAAAAATTAATAGCTCGTTCTTAACTAATTATAGAATCAAATTAAATCGTAAATACATAAATATGGACCTTAACACGTTAATCATAACCTAATTACCATTTTTTTAAAAGTTGACATAAAAAACTAACGAAATCTTCCTCTCTTACAGATCATATGCGAGAGTTTACATGCGGTAGTCTCTTTTATCGTACACTATATATTAATGAAGAAAGAAAAACGCTTTACGTCGGTGCTATGTAAGTGGCTCAGATTTTATTTGAATTATGATTGTATATTATAATATTTTTAATTAAAACATTATTTTATATTACCTACATAGATTGACATAGTTATATATTACTTAATATAAATTTGAAAGTGAACATTATGTTAGATATATGTATGTATACCTATAAATAATTACTAGTTGACTCTACACATTAATGTCTTACCGACGATTAGAAGTTTATGTTTCACGTATCATTGACTCTATGAACAAGTAAATATGTAAAAGGCCACAGATTCTGGGAAATTTACGTTGAAAATACCAATACTTAAATGCTTCCTGTGCAAACAAAAACAGTAATCTTTTCTGTAACAACTGTCTTTTGAATTACGAACACACACAGGAAAACGTTTCAGCCGTCAATATATCTAAATCTTATTTACATACAGAAACATAACTTATAAAGTAATAATTCATTCATCATATTATTGTATACAATCTGAGGACCGTCGAAATAGCCGGTGTAATGATTTGCTTGCACGAAAAAATGAACCGAGTCATGAAAGTCAATTATCCACAATTTCCGTCAACTTTTATTTGCTTCATTTCCGTCTCTACACAAAATTGTTTTACTAAAATACCTTGTTATATTATGTTGTGTTTTTGAAAACAAAGTACGGATGAAATAATCCGATTGCATATTTAATCAAATACTTTAAAATATTGCTACATTAATTCTTATACCTATTGTAAAAAATATTTTAACACCTATATTAAGTTATAATGGACTTCTTATTAAAAAATAATCTATTTAACGATTTTAGTACATATTATGTAGTAAGTACCTATTATATGTATTGATCTATTGCTATCTTCCTAAGAAGCTAAAAATGTAAATTATTAGCCTTTTTATTTTGTCATATAATTTAACTGATATTTGATCAATTTATTCAATGTAAGCACTAAAACATTATATTCTATGAATGGTTATTCACCGGCTCATGCAAAATGCTCTTGAGAACTTAGCATTATCATTAATGAAAGTACCCCACAGTGCTCAAAGATAATTGTACCGCGGCCTTTTACAAGATTTTTAGAACGGCATCCAGATTGCCGGGATTGGACAGATTTAAAACATTACAAATTTTAACAACAATAATAATATTATTATGGTAGATTACGTCGTACGACATTCACTTGTTATATAATGCTTATTATTATTACTTATATTAATAAAATGTTACATTTTGATTATTTTGATTCTTAAGTATAATAAAAACTTTTATATTGCAGGGATCGAATATTTAAATTAAATATGACTGATATAAGTCAGTCACATTGTGAGGTTAGTATAGTTTATTTTCTTTTGGGCAATAGCGTATTTTTTGTAATAAAAGGAACAGAAGTTTTATGAGAACGTAGCGGCATACAGAAATTTGATTTAAAAGCTGACTTTCGAAAGTCAAACTTTATAGTTGAGTTAGTTTTTCGTTTGATGTATGCCTAAGAGTAAATTCTGAATACTATTTTTAAACAAAACACTTAAAGCGAACTCTAGGTTATTAAACATACTTGATAACTAGTGCGCTAGTTAGTTTAGAGTTAATTTATTTTCTGTAGTTTTAAAGCAGATCTTTGAATTCCTACTATTTAGTAATTGCATTGTTTTATTTGTATTTTGACATATACATAGTATGTCCATGTAGTTGATACAACAATTACCTAGTTTATACGTAGTTCTCGTAGATATAATTTATAAGTGAAATATTCGATTATAATAAATGAAGCATGAATGTCGTGACATATGCTGATAAAATTGCAGAGAGACGCGTTGCTGTTAGAAGCGAGTAACGTAGCGCGGTGTGTAAGCAAAGGCAAATCAGAGCCGTTTGAGTGCAGAAACCACATCCGAGTGCTGCAACCGCTAGGCGACGGCGAGCGGCTCTATGTGTGCGGCACAAACGCACACAGCCCCAAAGACTGGGTGGTCTACGTGAGTTAATCCCTAAACCATTAAAACAACTTTTATAGAACCCCTCTTGCGGTCAGGATAATAGCTCATACTCATTCAACTGCTATGGCGCTTGTATTTCAAAACACCTGTTCTTCACATAAATGATGATATTATACTCCGGCTTTAAGGATTATCTAATAAAGTAGTGATCTCGAAAACATAATAAAGTAAATTCTATATAATGTTTATCGTTGTTTTTTATGGAATCGGTTATAATCTACATTTTAGATGATGAAATTACCATTTCCTAAAAGTTTATTAGTCTATTTAGTTAAGGAAAAGTCTTAAATTATTTCAGCTATGTATATACAATATACATATTATGTACTTATATTATAATAATAATCAAAAACATTATTAATATTTATATCACGGCGAAGCTCAAGAAAGCTTTATGTGTTAGACCTATGAGACATATTTTCGATTCTTGTAATAACCAAAGGGCTGAACTAATTTCGATAACTCATATTATGTCGTCTTTACCTTTAATTGTGGATTTTCCGCGTCAAGTTGATGTGAAACACCTAATGCGGCGGGATAAACGACAGGTTGCTAAAGCGCCATGGGTTAGAGTCTAACACTATTCCCATTCAATAAGACAATTCCTTACTTTCTCACGCGTGGAGATTACTCGTACTTTTGAAGTACTATATTAAATTAAAAAAAAAAGTATTTTTTCTTTTAAAAATAAATCAAAATATTCTGTTTTTAACTAGGTATGTCATATTTAATGTGTTTAAAAATATCAATATTATGAATGAAACTATCTTTTCGGATTTTGTCGCGAATTTATTTTGATTTTTGATTCAAATCTTAAAGTAATTAATTTACCATTTGACAATATGTTCCAATTAGTTAAACCTGACTCATCTTCCGCGACATGAATACGTGCCAGGAGTAGGACTGGGAGTCGCCAAGTGTCCATACGATCCTGCGGACAACAGCACTGCTGTGTGGGTGACGCGGGGCAACCCCGGCGGCTTGCCAGCTTTATACGCGGGCACAAACGCCGAGTTCACTAAAGCTGACCCAGTCATTTTCCGCAATGACCTATTCGATTTTCGTACAGGCCAAAAAAGGTTCAACTTCAAGCGCACGCTGAAGTACGACTCTAAATGGCTGGATAGTAAGTGATACTTTACTTAATTGCTTTCTTTTGTATGATACGAAAATATAAGTATGTGTATTTTATCCATAAAAAAAAATACTTAATTACCTTTATTTTTGTGTTGTAAATAATGAAAATATTACAATACTTAGAGTTTGTTTAAATCAAATGCAATAATAAGGTATCTAAGTCCTATTAGAGGTACATTTAAGATGAGATCACAATTAAGTGAATATAATTTTTTTTTCTGTTTGAATTGTTAATGACTTCAATTTGTTGCGTAATCGTGCATGTTAAATAGTTATAAATGTATGTATTTAGATATATGTTTGTCTGAGTGTCCAATCCGTTTCAGAAACCAATTTCGTTGGGTCATTCGATGTTGGAGAATATGTTCTATTCTTTTTTCGTGAAACCGCTGTGGAGTTCATGAACTGTGGTAAAGCAGTTTACTCTCGTGTAGCCAGAGTATGTAAACAAGATACAGGGGGCAAGCATATTCTGAGCCAAAATTGGGCTACTTACTTAAAAGCCAGGCTTAACTGTAGCATACCGGGTGAATTTCCCTTCTACTTCGATGAAATACGTAAGTAGTTCAATATTAATATACTCGTACGTAAGACTTAGTCAAAGCTCTACTTAAAATTATTTGCTTAAATTGCCAACTTCATTGTTTCAAATTAAATTTCTTTAAACAGCTGTAAAAATCTTCTTAAAACCAAGTATACAGAGTCTTAAAAATACGACTTTTTATTGCTTTAGTAAGAAAATTCTTTTCTTAAAAGCTCGAGGTTTAACATAAAGAATGGTTGTAATTAAATGGTCAAATAAATGTTTTTTGTTCGAAATTGATATTATAAATGAAATTACTTAAAATTCAAATACAGTTTTTTTTATTTTTAATGTTATATTATAAGTATAATATACTTCACTTGTAAAATTAAAATAAATTAAACTTTTTAATTTTTCTGTTTTAAAATAGAGAGCGTATATCAAATGCCAGGCGACCCGAGTCGGTTTTACGCTGCATTCACGACGGGCGCAAGTGACGGGTTAATCGGTTCTGCAATTTGTACATATACTATGGACGATATTCAAGAAGCTTTTGCGGGACGATTTAAAGAACAAGTTTGTATTCATTTAAACGTTTTATTTTAGTTTTAAATATACATTTTAAAGATACTTCTAGGTAATTATTGTAAGAATTATTATTATTTTAGTTGCTTAAATGATATATAAAATTTACTTAACATCTGGGAAAATATTATCCCACATTGTAATAGATGAACAATCTATTCAGATGAATTCCATCAGGACGGATGGATATTATCTATGAAAATATAGTATATAATGTACTCCTAATCAAATTTAGTACAGCAACAAACCGTACTAAAACTAGCTCCCGCACGGAAAATTATACACTTGACAAGAACACCTTCCATCAATCAACTAACTGACGCCTTTATGTGCTGTTGACCATGTAATACAACTTGTTAAATTCTAGACTGCTAGGTACTGAGAATTTTTGTCAATCTACGGTCCGAATCCAGCCCTTATTGTCCTACAGCTGCCATGCTTGTTACTAACAACTTGGCAATAGTCTATTTATGACTTGACAATAGTCGAAATAAACATTATATATTCTTTAGTATAATAGATATAAGTATAAAATACTTTAGTATCATATTCGTCGACGTGACTTTTGTCCTTTTTTCGATATGTTTATCATTAAAACTCGAAAGCTGTCCAAATCCAAAGTTAATTAAATTTGTCTTTTGTGTCAAATTTATTGCTGTACAGCATTCCAAACGTCGCAAAAGAAATAAATCCTCTAATAATCCAAAAGGATTTGAGTTTCATTTAGAATATCAAATATTCGCGTAAATCTAAAAAAGTAAGATGTTGATGGTTATTTATTTGAACAGGCGACTTCAAGTTCGGCATGGTTACCAGTCCTAAGAGCAAAAGTTCCTGAACCTCGCCCAGGAACTTGCGTGAACAGTACTGAAGCTTTGCCAGATAACGTGCTTAATTTTATCAGGTAATTTTATATTATTATATCGCAGGTTTCTGTTACTGCGTTAATTAATTGAGATCGACGACTCTGCTATAATTTGAATTTAATTTGAAAAACATTTTCTACGTTAACACAGTCTAAATAATATTGAGCCAGGTTGATAAATTACTCGAGTTTTAAATATGCTCTGCAATATATTTTTTTTTTCATTGGTCTTTGAAAGTAATTAAATGTTTTTGTACATAAATATGAAAACATACTCGTCTGTTTGTTTAAAAGTATAGAAATATGGATAGAGCACAAAAATGTCATCTCTTATCTTATTAAGCAATAGCTGCTTTAATTAATAAACAAAATCTAGATACCTTCTTTAAACAATATACTTGTGTAAATAACCGGAATAAATCATTTAATTATGTTAATCAAAGGTAATCACGAAACCTACTTTTACCGTGAAGGTACAAACTAATATGAAGCGAATAAGGTTAAAGGAAAATCGGAGTATTTCGTCTTGTTCCCCGAAGACTAATCGCAAGGTTAGCTCTGACATTAGTTTCGCGCGTTTTCCTTAATTGGGTCACACACCTCCCTACGTCTTAATTGATCGTAACGCGAAATTACATCTGATTTATTATTACTTTTGTATTATAATTTATGTATAACCGCTGAGCTTGTTAAAGGCTTCTAATGGCGCTACACAGCCTGACCCAATTGTTTAATTAACCAAATTGATTTCGTGTTGATTTATAACCATGTTCTTTTTAAATTTTTAAATATTAAGTATTCTCTGGGAGACTTAGGATAGATTTTGTTTCTTGTTCTTCTTCTGATTATAACTCAGATCAAGTCATTTCATATATACTTATTGTTTTGTTATATAATGTTATAATTATTAAATTACATAATATAATCGAGATTATATATAAAGTACACATTTTATGTTACTCCAAAAGAGCGTACGAGTTTCTTTTAGGTTAGAGGCTGTTTTAAGATTCGTCTGAAGTGGTATCACACGCTCGGATTATTCAGACGCTAAGCAACAATATACATAATGTCTTGCAATTGCAAATTTTGATAAACCCTATCCACCCACTAAGAAACTTTCTTATAAAACAAACGGTATTGAATGCTAATAAATGTGTAATATGTATATTTGGAATGTGAATGTTCGATTCTCTTAACGAGAAATTTTATTGTATTTGTAAAAGATCTCTGATACATTATATTTTTAATATGACTTTATTTAAAACGACAGTAAAAATCATGGAAGTCGGTTAAGACTTCCATGATTCAAAGGAGTTGGTTCTATTTTCATCAGTATGTATGTTTTTTACATTGTTTTTTCATGGATAGTTAACGATATAGTAATAAAAAGTAAAATTCGTGAAACATATATCGAAGAAATTTAACTTTAAAATTACTTTATAATAAATAGATAAATTTCCTACCAGAATTAATAAATGTTTACTCAATGTGTAATAAATTGAACTGAAAATAAGAATTCAAAAAGAGTTAAGGAAAACAAGGTTGTCGAATAAAAAACTTTTTTTGAGACTGATCTTTTTGGCCTCGTCATTTAAAAATGTACATTACAACAATACAGTCACACGAAAAGTTTATACATTTTGTAAATTGTGAGAGATTATGTGGGATGTATTTTTTTCTAGGTCACATCCGCTAATGGATGCAGCTGTACGACATGAAGGCGATGCGCCGGCCTTTTACAAACGGGACCTAGTACTTACTACTCTCGTAGTAGATAAGCAGTTTGTCGACATGTTGGGCGATGATATCACTTATACGATATTTTACGCTGGCACTAGTAAGTCAAAAATCAAGTCAGATCATATAAGCAAGAACGCATCTTCTAAGATACATTCATAGTAGTATTTATTATTATTTTTGACTCATGTTATTATCAGATATAACCATTAATTAAATCTCAAAATTTAAATCACCACCATAATACCTATAACATTTTGTGTCAGAAGCGATCTATAAAAACAAGTTGACTAGTATGTCTAATCTAGACCTGAAGTAGTAATCTATCATTGATTGCTTTAATTGTTTTATTGTAATTAATTTCTTCCTATTAAGGTCAGGGAGAAGTATACAAAATAGTGCAATGGACGGGCGGTGGATCTCGCGTGGCCGATATATGGCAAGCGGCGGGTGACGAGCCAGTCCGCGCACTCGCTCTATCTAAACAAATGCACGCCCTTTATCTTGCCACTGACAACCGTTTGCGACAGCTGCCTTTACACGCATGCACACATCGGTAAGTCGTATTACATTTTAATAAACGAGTACCAGAAAAGTTATATATTAATAGGAATTCCTATTAATATATAACTTTTATTTTACTTACTTACTTTTACTAAAGTAATAATGCTCAATTACAAAATTATAAATCAACAGCAAGTATTACAGTACATTTTTAAGAATATACCAATTTTTTACCCCATTATTTATGAAACTACAGTTTGAAAATAGAAAAATTGAAATTTTGCGTCGCTGCTATTTTTTGTCTCTACTTCTTGTATTGTCTTAAATGCGCTATTGCGACTGTCGCCTAGCGATAAACGCGGTCATTTAAGAAATAGTATTTAAATAGTTCGCTTCGCTGTAATTTGTGCTCTTACAATATGCAAAAGAAAATTGAATCAAAAAACATAGCACACGCTAATTTTGTGTTACAAGGAATTTTTCACATCACTTGATAAATTCATAATAAGTCACTTTTAAAAAATAATTATTATTTTGTCTCTACTAGACTAAAAATAAATACAAAAGCCCATTGCAAACTACACACTGCACATAAGGCGTTATTACTTTTTCAACAAAACATACATGAAACATCTTAGTAAGTATTTAAAAATGTTTTCATTTCAACCAGCTACGACAGTTGCGTACGTTGTGTCCTCGACCCATATTGTGGTTGGGACAAAGAAGTCGGAGCATGCCGTCCATATACTCCGGGGCTCCTTCACGACGCTACTAATTCAACGCCATCAATCTGTGAAGCCAGTGCTCCTCTTAAAACAGTTCGAGCGGGCTACGGCCAAAGCGTACATCTGTCGGCATTTGGAAAAACGCCAGAAGCACTAAAAGATCAGAACGTCGCTTGGTACCACCATTCCAGAGAAAGAGGTCGTTACAAAATCAACTATAAGTAAGTTTGATTAATGTTACATTTAAATTATGCCATCCCTGGACTGATTAAATAAGAATAAGATTGAAAAAACTGTTCAGTGAAATATTTTTTTTATATTTTGAAACATACTTAGTTAAGCCTGTTTAAATGGGCGGAGAGACAGCAGGCAACGATATCGCGTCTTTTATAATAGGAATAAAGTCGAGGATTGAGCGTCACTCGTGGATAATTTAATAGAGCTTTAATTTAATGTATTTAATGACTTTGTTATATTTTAATATAAATATTTTGCCTTAATATTAATCTCGTTATCTTATAGAGTCTTTAGATAACTAAGCATGTTATATTTAAATTAAATAAGAAGAAAGTGTTTGTAATAGGTGTACAATGTACATGTTTTAGTGGGAAGTGCTGACTTTTATAGCCGGTGAGTCCCATATACTTGTGGTATGCATTAATGTATTTCCCAACAATAAAAAGGTGTACATGTGAAGACTGATACCTTCATACAAATGTTGCATATTATGAATAGTTAGTATTGGTGTTCTATTATATAAAAATAAACAAATACCTACGTGTGATATATTATATGAGTGTACCTTTTAAATTAAATCTTATTTATCGTTGTAGTTGGGACCGAGTTCTACAGACTTCAGAAAGAGGATTAGTATTGTTGTCGGTGACTGAGTCCGATCGCGGCCGGTATGAGTGCTACTTCGGACCTACACTTGTAGCTTCCTATAATTTAGATATTGATATTCAAAGGTAAATTATTTGCTTATATTTTAAAAAATACTATTGTAGTGTGAATTCAAAGTCTGATATAATTTACGTTTACATTGTTTCTTATCAACTGCAATAAAGAAGGTAATTTGTTCGACTTGTATACTTTTCGACAAATGTTCACAAACTAGGAGAAAGTTTGACAATTTTAAATTGTTCTCTGCAAAGATACAATAACAAAAATATTAAACATAAAAATATAAGTATAATAAAACATTTATTTCTTAGTAAAGTATAAAGTAGAGGAGACCGTGGAAGATCGACCTTCACCGATCTGATAACCAGATGAGACATATTTTTTATCGAATATAATTTATAAACAAATATGCCTATAATTACTTGCCTATCTGAAAGTGCTCATGGCTATTTTTAGCTAGGCAACAGTGCTTTAAGTATGATTTTTTGCAGGCAAGTCTATATGACTGATTTTGTAATAAAATGATCTAAAATTTGATATAACTTTCAATAGTTAGCAGAACGATGGAGTCACCTATATTGACTTACCTGTTCACATCGGCTTGCCAGGTAGATATACAAAAATGAGTAGGCAAGTCTAATGAGGCATATTCTGTGTGTTAAAAACGAACAGTGAAATAAAATTTAATTAAACAATTGCCATCATATAAAGACCGAGTAAAACACTATAAATTAGACACATTGATGATACGTAGAAGTCTGCAGGATATGACAGCTTTACACGGAATGGTTAACGCCAAAACTGACAGTCCATCTTTAGTCTCAGCTATAAAAATAAATGTCCCAACTAAAATACCTCGCAGTAAAACGTACAGTCCCTTCCACATTTGCAAATCTAAATCAAACCTAGGCCTTTATTCTCCTTTAAATAGAATATTAAATCAATACAATCATTTACACAAAACTTCTGATATCGACATATTCTCAAATAAAATTGATAAATTTAAGTCTCTGATATTAGGTTATTTGAGAGATACTTATAGTGATAGCTTATAGCTTGTCTTTGTTGTTCTGTGTACTTGTGCTTTATTGTTATTATAAGCTTTTTTATGTAAATTTTGCTTAAGTTATGTAATTTTTGTAATATTTTTGTTTATATTTGGGCATTAGTTTTTTAAATATTTAGGTACATATTGTTATATTTATTATTAAAATTAAAATTGTTGTGTATTAAATTTTGAAGCTCAGTGCAACAGTTTATGGATGTCGTGGTTGCCTTTAAATGTGATTACAGTTAGATTTAGCTTAGTATTTTCTCTTTGTGTGTCATATTACTGTGTATCATGTTGGTGATCCTAAAATAAAATTAAAAAAAAAAAAATCATTTGGTTATCAAAAGAATGAAAGTGATGAAAAAAAATCGATTAAAGTTAATTTAATTAAAAATAGCCATGAGCACTTTCAGATAGGCAAGTAATTATAGGCATATTTGTTTATAAATTATATTTGATAAAAAATATGTCTCATCTGGTTATCAGATCGGTGAAGGTCGATCTTCCACCGGCTCTTAGACCATAAATTCACAAAAGAATTGAAGTATGAAACTTTTCCATTTTTTCCTCTATTATTGGTTTTATATTTGGTTAAACATTTTCGAATATTCAGCCGGTCTCAAGTTATGCATTGAATTTTGATTATACGACGAATAGCGTGTCATTTAGGTATAGATAAAGATTTAATGCTTCGTATCAGCCTATATTTAAAATGAAAAGTAAAAATATTAAATGACTTTAAGGCACTGAAACTTTTGTCCTGCATCGGCTGGCACCAACTTTAACAATTTTATAGTTAAGGTAACTAATGTAAATAAAAACTCTGTCGAATTATTTCTTATTTTAGTGCCTTGTTGTCATTATTTTGCTTACTATAATGTCGTTTAGTCTATCTTAACTGATCATATTTCTTAGATGTACACAGCCTAACAAATCGCAAGAATACAGGCAAGTTTACTCAGATTGGTGTCACGAGTTTGAAAAGTACAAAAGTGCTATGAAAGCGTGGGAGTCGCGGCAAATGGTAAGAAATAAAATTTTTGTATTCCACTACTTTTAGCAAATTTGCATATACTATTTGGGATGATCAACTTTTCCATCAAATTCAAATCAAATTGACCATTATACGTTCATCGGAGCTTGTTTTAGGCAATTATAAACTCTTCCTTTAATTTAATAAAAAATAATTAAATACACCTAAATAGTAATCTTAATATTTGTCAATTAACTGCTGATAGACTTGTATAGGATTTTCTAATATTTCTCTACTTTTACTACTTAAAAGTATCTTTATTTTTACTATTGCTACCTACAACTAGTCTTTATCAAATAACCATCAATACATGCCTATGTTTTTTGCTGTTTATTAATTATAGTTCGTATGTAAGTAAACAGTGTTATTGATTAGAAAGAGACTAGAGTTTCATTACATGTCCATTTATTACTTTATTAAATATTTATTAACTTGAGTGATTTTGCTATATACAAATTAAACAAATACTAGCTGTTTGATTGATAAGGATTGGACATTGGATTGAAGGTCTTTGACCTTCAATTTACTTTAGTAATGTAAGAAAAACGTATTTAGAAAATTGATTCGGAATTCCCATTTCAATATGATTTTGTGATATTTCAGCAATGTTCCAAAAACATGAATGCGTCGAGTCAGCAAAACAGCATGAGCAATGAAATTGTAGCTTCACTGCGGTGATAAGGCACCGCTAGATTATAATTTTATATCAGTGATTTAAATCGATCTATCCGATGTTATTTCGATCACAAATTTTATTATATTTTATTTGAAATTTACTAAGCTTCATTGAAAAAATGAAAACAGTCGCAGAATGTATAGTTTGCAATTCAAAGTAATTTCATCAATTAATTTACTACTTCAACAAGCATGCTTAACTTTGCTATTTTGTAACAAAATTAGAGATAAATCATATTTAACACAACAAAATTAAGAATGTACTGTCGAATATTGTGACATGTTTAACATGGTTTTGAATAGTTGAAAATGTTTCTTACGTAGGGTTTGCAATGTTAACTGTCATGACATGACCTAATTTAAGCGTATTCAAATAAGCGCGAACTTTCATTGATGCTGCTAATTTGCATACTTATAGGTATTTACTTTTCGCTGATAGTGCAAGCTGTCGACTTTATTATCTAAAACATATATGCATATTACATTGTATTTTACGCTGTAGATCCATTAATGATCTGTAAAAAGATCTATATTAAATTTAGTATTAATTGAAGCCTGGTTTCGTATTCAATTAAAGTACTTTATATAGAAATAAGACGCAATAAAAAGTAAAATAAGTTAACACATTCGAAACTTTCAGCATGTAATTCGGTAAATAATTATCACAATACTGTTCGTGTACTGATTGACAGAAGCATAAATGATGAAGCTACCATGAGTCGAATGTTTGTAAGCTGATAGGCGAGCAGAGGAATATAATTTGGTAAAGGAATGATCTGCAAAAATAGATATGTCTGCCGTTACGCAGACTGCGTTCCTTGATGGATGGCCAACATTTGTTTGACTTGAATTGCAACTATGTATCTTGGACAAAGTTATCTTGCGCAAATAATCAAATAAGACAAGTAGATACGACGCTAGAGAAAAGAAATTTATTTTCATATTTTATGTAGGTATATAGGTATATTTAAAATCTTAGTCTTTATTCGTTCAAGTATTATCAAACAGTCGATCTAATATCGGATAGATCGTATTCTAAGTATGTGTACACAACAATGAAATATATTATTATTGAAAGTGACTGAGTAACAAATACCTATAGTGGCATAAGCTTTCTTTTGTAATAAATTCATAATCAAATATTACAAGAAAGTTTGACTCCATATTGGAATTCTTATGTAAATAATTCTTGAAGTCAGGGGTGGAGGTAATTCATAAAATACAAAATGCTGTGATATCAGTTTGCGTTTACGTGTCTCCGTAAATGAAATGAGTAAGGAATAATTGATAATGTAATTAGTACTTATATTATTTTCATCAGATATTTTTAATTAAAATGTTGTGTAAAATGTGATATGTACTGTATTCTTGATAACTTATTTTTATTGATCTGGTGTACTGAAGACCAAACCTTGCTTATTTCAAATAGTAATAGACAAATAGTTAAATAAATCAATTAAAAGTAAATGAGTTCACTTTTCACTCACGTCCATTCAGAGTTTCTCTATAGCAAAAAGCAATACAAACGCCAATTTAGGTTATAGGATAATATATTTATAAAAAAGCTTATTTATATAAAATCCAGTGACGCTTTGAATTGCCGCAACATTTTGATAGTTATTACTTTTGTTAAGTGAATTTCACCAGTTGAAGGTTGCGTGTTAGAGATTGTTCCAAATTCGTATTTCTTGGATTTATTTGTTTTATACGAGAATCCAGTCTTTATTTATAGCCATAAAATGTAATTTTAGGCCCATTTCGGACTTTTAAACCGAATTTAATAGAAGTTGTTCAAATTGATTTGTTGATTTATTAATAGGTAATCTCGCTAGTATAGTGCCTTGTGAAGCATGCTTATAGAATAGTTAAAATCTTAAGATATTGATTAATATTTTTGTCATTATGTGAAGCAGCGTAGTTTGTAAGATTTCACTTAGTAAGATGAAAATAAAGCAATAACCTTCCACTGATAGGATCGCCAGTATTAAGTCTTTTGCTATATAACTATTAATGTTTATTGTGATTAAGAATATTGTTGAATTGAAGAAATTGCTTAAATTTTTGTATGTATGATGTTGATGTAATCCGATGAAGTTATTTTTAAATAATGATTTTTTGTAGTCTAAAATATGTATCCTATAAAACTTATTTTGTATTAATTTTATTTAAACAAGATAGATTTTTACTTTTGTTATATTCATAATGAAGTTGGTTAAAAGTGGTTTTAAATGTTATAAATAAAATATATCTTACTGGAAGACTTTTACTTAAGCAATCATATATTTTCTACGTTATTGATTCAACAGCTTGTTATGAAAAGTTATAATGTAAAAATATTCTGTAAAAATGATGGATGATTATTGTAAATAAAATATGTTTTGGTAGACAAATCCTGAGTACATAGACCGTATCTTTATTGTATAATATATCAATAAGTTAGATTATAAGCTATTGTTTTATAAAAAGAAACACAAAATAAATTATTTTAGATCTATATTGTCTGTCTTTGATTATACGTATCCTAAAAAAGTAAGAAAAGCCAAAGGGTTAAAAGTAGTAACTTTCTTTAATAATAATTAAAATTTTCTCAGTTTCAAAAGTCGTAACTGAGTATTTCAATCTTTTTACGGGCAATGAAATCGTAATTTGAGTATCGTAAACGGCGTCTGTCTTAGATTGGCGAACATCATAGCATTTAATTACCGAGGGGACTGAATAATTGGCGACTCGCCTCTAACGGCTACGTTTTACGGCCAAATTAATAGATTCTCACTGCAGCCCTACTAAACCTCAATTTATAATACATATACCATTTTTTATTAGAATATATAATACATACCTACGAATATAACCTTATAGTCGGAATCATTATAATTTTATTATTGTTATATTTATTACATACAGTAAAATAAAAGTAAAACACATTTTATCTTTTAAACTTTGTATCTTGGTCGTTGATGTTTTCGTGAACAGTTGTGCTCCCTATTCCGACATTATTTCTATTTTTTGGATGTCGCTGACAAACTCTTGACACAAAAACCTAATATTTCATGTGACCTGATCCCAGTATTATCAAGATCTAACCCTATAACCAACAAGGCAGTTATTACATTAAAAATGTATTAACATTCAAATTGCCAAGTGCAAATCTTGAATGAAATACAACAGAACATCTTATAGGGATAGTTGGATATGAATAGTTTAAGCATTTAGCGTTCCCGTAGAATATTGGAAATGTTTCTAAAGAAAAGTTTGTTGTGAATATTTGTATATTATTGGATTTTATTATTACACGTATAAAAAAATTATAATAATATTAAAATGTTTTTAAGGGTTTAGACTTCTGAAATCTTGATATTGATTATTGCATTAAAATATTTAATGATTTTTTTAAAATATTAATACCTATAAACTATATACGAGTTTTAAGTTACTAAGAATTTACATATTTATCTAGGTATACCAAAATTTTAACCTAGCCAAATCTGTACAATTTTTTTTGGAAAACCTTAAATCTAAAAATAATTATTGTCGATGCAGCCGTCTGTCTATTTGTCTGTCGGACCCCAATGGACAAATTTTGATGGATTTTAGTATAGTGAGAGCTGATTTTTAGGGTCATATTAGATATAATTCAGTTAACATTTTAGTTAACAAATCCAAAGTTAAATATTTATGTATGTTTGTTATTTTAATAAAATTTTGTGTAGCGATAATGTATTAACACAAAAGCAGCAATACTAATAGTAGCAAATTTAAAGTAATATATTTAACAGTTTATATTTGGTTTTTAGTTTGAGTGCAAGTCGCTCGTCCCACATAGATGGCATTACACATAGATGGAATAGAAAACGGTTACTGTATTCTCCGCTTACTTCTTACAAACCACGCAACGGATTCACTAAAGAGAACGACGACGATAAATGAGATAATTTGTGTACTATTTTGTTTATAAAGATTTTACTCAATATGGCTAAACTTTATAAGAAAAACCCCACGGCTAACGCTGGCTAAACCTTAGATGTACACCAAAACAATGACCTAGAAATTGTAGGTTTCAAAATAGCCTAAAACGAAAATTTCCGACGGCATAATATGTCCAACCTAGCTACCATAGCTAGTAGGTATGGTATGTTATCCACACAATAAATACTTTTATTTATTGCTCCCTTTCAAATTCACTAGGGACGCAGTAGAGGTAAATGGCTAGATAATAAATACATAAATAAGTATCAAATATGTATGATAGTGAGTGTCATTTATTTTATCCTGTAGCCTGGAAATGATGAAGATGTGTAAGTTTCACCGTTATTTTCACTTTGTTTATATATTAAGTTCTACTTACAGTTTTAACATTATAGGTATATGAACAAAAAAGGAAAAATAAACAATTAAAGTGACAGTTTTCATGTTTTTTCGAAAGAGTGAAGTGTTAAATATGTTGATTGCACATAAAAATTTGAATGCAAATACTGCACCTGTTGAACATTTTTATGTCTAGGTATAATGTATAATAATGCTCTTAATACTGTTGTATAAAATGCAACATTTCAAGGCTTGATCACAATAATGTGGACAACCAATTTGCTTACGCAAAATTTTATTTAGTAGTAGAGTTTTTTCTTATTTATGTTTATATACATTTTTATATAAAAATGGAAAAACTCTACTACTAAATACAATTTTGCGTAACTTTGATTTAAAAATATAAATAATATATAATTATTGATTACCTACATACCTAGCATCTAGTAGTAGCACTTCCTCGACCAGTTAAACATAATTTGGCGTCGATCAGACAAATATATAGTAACAAAATATAGTATCTATATATATAAACTATCACTGATAGAGTCAAGTACATATCAGCTCTAAGAAACTATGTAGAGGCAACATGACGGCATATGTGAACTAATTTCAAACTTTTCATTTTAATGCATTGTAATTCATTCATAAAGTTAAAGCGCTTGTTTCTGAAATGCAACTCTTATATAAACTTGATAGTATTTCAAAAGGTTATTTCCCAGATACTCAATTATGTTAGTAGTATGAGGTTTGTTACGTCAAACTTTGTGAAGAAGTTATGATGACAAGAATAATAAGTTCTTTGCAGCATATCACTCGTGATTTATAATACTTAGTAATATTTGTTTCAAGCATATTATGCAATGCAATTATAAGAAAAGTTTTAAATATTCAAGAACTTTATTAACTGTTTTTGTATTCGTGTTCAATAATTAATAAATAAGGAGTTCTTACATTAATATATTCAGATATAAGTAATTGTTTGTGTAATGTTTAAAAGTTGCGTTACATAAAGAAAGCAAGTTTAAAATGATTTTTATGCCTCACAAATCAAGAAATATCTTTGCAATAGCTATCCTACTCGAATTCTGTGGGTCAGTTTTTATTTGATCCATGCCTATATTTTTTTCGACACTGCAAGGTCTAACTGGCTCAAAAAATACAAATGAAATAAAATGATTTTCTTTACTATTTAAATGTTCTCGTCATTGAATTTCTACGACTAAAAATCACCGTTTAGGTGTCACCGAATGATTTTTTGTCTACTTTGCGAAGTATAGACAAGCACCAGAATCTCCCAAAGTGCATCGTGGTAGGCCGCCATAAGTAAATACTTGTTTTTTAATTGATTAAGTCTGACTGTAATCAGGACGCCAGAATCTTTTCTTACTTTATCCTTTAGGGTACCAATATGTAACCCATGGCGAATAAAAAATTATTATATTTTATAAGTAGGAATGCTGCAAGCCTTCACGAGATGAATCATAAAAATATACTTAAGATTAATTAGTCAGTTAGTTAATTAAAACTTAGGGATCTTATCTACGGTTAACGTAATTAAATCATTTATTTCGTATACTAATCTAATAGAATATAAACTATGTATATTCAATTTACGTTACGACGGAGTCAAAACAGCGTAGGATCGTCACGATCGCAAATTTGAATTAATCTTTTACAAAGCCGTGTTAGTAGTTGAAGCTTAAGGGCTGTGTCGTTATAATAAAATGCAAATTGACATAGATTTAATCCCGACTTATGGCGTTAAGTCCAATAACTGTTTATAATCCAGATGACAAATGCGATCCGTCGCCCGTACATTTATTGATAGAGCTTATATCGCTTACTATAAGTATTAACCATTATTATAAGCCCAATAATAATTTGGGACATACATTTTATAAACGTGTATTTATAAATACATAAAAATAGCGTATACATAAAAATTGTTACAAATATTTTTTATGTATACACAATAGCAATATAAGTACGTTTTTTTTAAAAATAAAGTAGGTTTAAAATTGGATTTCTTATGTAAAATGTGCATTTTATACTTTAGAAATCATCAATTATTTAACCTTATAAACTATTTGAAGCTCTATCAGTATCAATGCAGGCACATATACTAGTGCTCGTGTTGATACCCCGCTACCGCTACATGTTTACTTAACAAGAAATCGATTTATACGAATACTTCTCGATATCTCAACTAGCTCATTACAAACACCCACGAGGCTAATCCTAGTCATTAGAACGGGATACAAGCATTGAAATGTAAATTAATGCGACATTTTGAATAAGAGGATTGCCTTGTTTATCCTATTACCTCTCCTTCTTATTGCTGAATAAAATAAAAATAATTTAATGTTAAATGTTTAAGAGCACACACGTAGGTAGGTTTTTACATTTCTCCATCTTCGGAATGAATCTAATAGTATATTTTATTAAGTATTCTAATTATATATTTTATTTTTTGAGTAACTTTGTTTAGTTAGTTTATTTTTGTTCAGAATAAAGTAAGTCTCTGTAAATAAAAATTACAGTCGCTTGAAATAAAAGAATTCCAGCAATGTGCATAAATTTATAGTTAGTATTATGCTAAGTTTGTAATAAAACTTTAAAATACATGTGTAGCGTGAAATTAGAAATCTTACGAAAGATAACGAACGTAAGTTTGCTCTTAAAGTTGCGTCTATTTGTAGTAAGCTTTTATTTGGTATAAATATTTTGTGTTTTTCAGGCAATACAGATCAAACTGATACGACATTTTCTTTCTAAATTATAATTCGTATAATAGCATGTCTCACATAGAATAAGTACCTATGTTCCAATGCTAATAGATAGCTAAGCCCGCACTAATTAAACTTTTTTAATCAGAACAGTCCGAGTAAGGTGTTGACGCCTTGAGGCCACTCTGCCTCATCGAGATAGCTCTTTCTCAATTTAAGGATCTCGGCCGAGCCCTCTGATAAGCTCCAGATTTAGCGCTGAGCGAATTTGTTCGGGTAATTTACTTTCCGAGTTGTGAAGACAATAAAACTTGGCGAAGGTTTTACTTTTGAGTAGCTTTATTTTGTTTTGTGAAATGAAGACTTATTTTACAAGTCAAATGCTCTCTTGCGGAGCTTATTTTTCGTTAGACTTGAATAACTTTATGTGGCAGTTTTCTTTTACTGTCGAATACTAATTAATTGTCCAAATCTGTTGTCTCAATATTTCCTATCAATATTTATAAATAAATCTTATTTTCAGTCAGATGGTCACGTAAATTTTACAATTGTAAAATGCTTGTTTTTGGAATGTAGGTATATCCCCTTACAACTTTAATTCCAAATATAATGAACACGATAACGAACACTACCTATTGTGCTATAAGTAATTTAATTTCTGAATATATACATATATACCTACCTATAATATCGATTTTTTAAATCTTTCTTTAATTTTAAGTGGGCTTTTGTATGATAATAGAAGTGATTAGTGGCTAGATAATAATTATTATTATACAAGATATTATGACTTTTAAATTATGCGGAAAATACTGAAACATGGAGTCATCGGAGCGAATGAACCTAAGCTAAACAGGATTACTTGTACTACAACTTACAAGGTACTTCAAGGCCGTAGGACCCTCTTCATCGAGTAGGTATATTGACAAAACAATTTAAATGCGAGTGTCGTATTAGAATGGGCATAAAACTACATATAAATATATGCTTATTTTATACTGACTGAAATTGCAATTTAAAATAATACATAATACGAAGATTTAATTTGATGGAATAATTAAATCTTCTCTCTAAGCTAATCTAAAAAATACTTCAAACTAGCAAAACCTTCTATTCAAACTAGCAAAACCTTCTATTGTACCGAACATTAAATATGTTACTACATATAAATATGAATACTTTTTTTGTCATTGATCATGTTCACTGTGATATGCATTTAACACCGAAAAGCATATTAGCATGACAAAATCAAAAGTCAAAGACATGAAAGAAGAATGTTTTATATAATTAACTATATGTATCGACTTATATTTATTATTACAGTAGGAATGATGACTACACTGGAGATATAAAGACTGTATTAAAAAATCTATAGGTATATTCTGAATATAAACAATACCATGATTAAGAATAATAAAAAATAAATATCTTGTGACCAAATAAATACACGGAAGGTGGGTGAAAAGGTTAACATAAAATGGAATAATTTAATTCATTATAGGTAGTTTTTTAACTCTTAACTTTTTAAAATAGTGTATATTAACCAGTACTAATTCATTTTAATTAAATTTCTAATAAATTTCTTTCTAGTACTTTCTTAGGTTTACGCGAATACTTGACATTATAAATGAAACTATCTTTTCGGATTTTGTCGCGGATTTATTATGATTGCTGTAAAGCATTCGAAACGTCGGGAACCAAAAATCATAATAAATCCGCGACAAAATCCGAAAAGATAGTTTCATTTATAAATTTCTTTCTACAAAAGTAATATTTTTCCAAAGAAAATAATATATTTAAGATAGATTATCAATATTTTAATTTTTTCTAGCGATGATACTGTTGGAAGATTTCAAGTATAAGTATTAATTGAATCTTGCCTTGGTATACCTGTGTATGTACAATTTACTTGCATACTAGATATAAATATCATTAAACCTCAAAATCTGTTTTCAGTAGTTCAATGGTTTCATTTAACCTACAGTAAGCACTTGCTATAGGCGGATACAGTCACGACATTACTTGTACATTTCCTTGAAAAACTACCTACAACTACCTGGTTAGAACTTATTAATATGTTTGACCCAGCCATTAAATATACTTCAACTATTGTTAATTATGTTAACAGGAGTATTTATATTGTAATTTACTATAGCATAATTAACATTTGAAAAACAAGAAGCTTTTTATTATCACAAGTTTTTATTATTATTGAAGATTCAAATAAAAACAATAACGTCAAAGAATTGATTATTTAAGTTGAAATAATTTAATTTAATTAATGTTTTGAAAAAAATGTGTTTAATAATGTGTTGTAATTAATAGTAAGTAGGTATATTACACATATATGAATGTAGTATATAAATAAAGATTAGATAGAAAGAGTAAATATAAAAAAAGATTATTAGATAAAATTTAGGCACTTTCAATGTTTTATTAACTGTTATCTGCTTCCTTATGTGCTTACTAAAGATTACCTTCTTGAGATTTCATTACGATAGAGTAAATAGATGAATTTGAATTTGTATTTGCGCCTAAGATTCGCCATTTAGATTTCTAATGACATCTTTATACTTTGTCACAATCGTATTATGAAGACGAATCTAACGACGCGACGTATGAATCATTAAAATCAGTTGCGCTGTTTAGTAAATATACGGGAACATAGGATATGACACACATAAACAAACATACATAGACACATGCTAAATATATACATACGTACATACTACATAAGTACATACTACATACGTACATGCAGCACAAATACATAACCCTTTGGACTTCGCAGCAGTCGACTAAAAGTCTAGAACATCAATTTTGGATCCATTGATACTCTATAATCTAATTTAAATTTATACATGATGCTTATAAAATTTTATGTGTTTCGGTGCTTTTACTATTTGTTTAAATAAATTCAAACATTACAACTTTTCCAAAACAATAACTTTAGCGCACAAAATATGCCGTAAAGGTAATTTGAAACATATTGTACAAATAAAACGAAAAGGTATGTGTTCTGGCAAAAAAATCAAACAACTATAAAGTGAAGTAAATAAGTGTTGTGCTTTTATGACGTATTCCCAACATAACACTGTATTTACCTTGAAGCAAAACATAGTGCAGTAACTTTATAATAATAAGAGGTTTTAACAATACCAGTTTTTATGTTTCTTTTTTCATAACTCAACATATAAAATTGATAAAATAATAAAACACAAAAAGTGTATAAAGACGACTCTCTAGATATATAACGCGTTGCTTAAAATCAAAATATTTATGGCACAGCCCTCTTATTCTAGCCAAAGAACTTTTCAAGTGGCTCTGCTTAGGTAGGGTACAAAAATGAATAATTATTCTGTCTCATGAAAAAAATCACTTCGCCAAGTAATGAAAACTCAAGCTGATGTGCTCGAGAGGTGAAGTTCCGGTCCGACGGATATTACGGCAATATATTTCAATTACACATAAGAAAAAGAACAAGTCGTTTGAAGTAGCTGAAAGGCCAGATTACAGTCGTGAAGGAAATAATAAGGAAGACCCGCTAACGAGCGAGACGATAACTTTTAGAAAAGAAAATGTGTGCATTGAATGGGCGATGTTCTGAAGTAATTAAATTCTGTTGTGTATTTTCAGGTGCGTATTTTACTAGGTATATATATAATTATCTCTTATTGTCTCTGCCTGACTCACTGATAAGGTACATTGACAGCGTAAAATAAACATACATCTGTGTGTTAATTCTATTTATTTCGTACCTAGCGTCTTAAGCGGAAATTGTTTAAAAATTCATGGATTATAATTTCTTTGCGCAAAACCTTATTTCTTTTTCTTAAATCAAAGTACAATTTACAACATTGGCCCGTGAAAGTCGTATCAAAATAGATCTGGCAGTTTAACCGGATCACAGAAAATAAAACATAGACAACTTTTTTTCTTATAGGGACCGATTACACTTGATATTATCTATTTAGTAAAAAGCTATTATTTTCACTCTACAAATTAGTTTTATTTATTTTGTACGCAAACATTTAAAATTAATATCTTGAACACTTTATAAGTTTTTCTCATATGTATTATTTTTATATACCTACCTGTATACACTGAAACAAATATTATATTAGGGTAAGAAAATTCGCTGTTCTTCACAAATAACAAGTATCATCCATCCACTCAAATTTGAGGGTTATGATATTCATTCGGGGACAAATGTATTGCTACGATAGCAGAGATGTAACAAGGCCGGTAGAGTATGGGGCGAAGATTTGTGCGTTTCACTGGAATTTAATTACCGGATGAGCGCACACCATAACGACGCAAAAATATTTATGTTTATTGTTAGCTAATGCCTCTGTGTGACCACATTTAGCCGGAAAGTTCTCGGAATTACTACATGCTTATATACTTATAGGTATGATTAAAATCAGTTATTTTGCTCACATAAAAATGTTCAATCAGGCATCGCCCGCATATTATTAAAAAAATGATTGGTTTTACAATTTAGTATATATACGGGAGTATATTATCAAAATGTTGCCGGTGTAACAATTTCCAATTATTCGTTTAGTAATTATTTCCTAAACGCGAATGTTTGTATATTTTTACATATAAAATCGGATGGTTCCGTGTTGATAAATACTAATTAATTAAACTTAAATAAAACCTAACGAATCAACTTCAAAAATAATTAATAATTTTTTATATAGTCAAATACTTACAAAACAATGTTTATAACTTTACCTTATTTATGTAGACCCTGGTCATGTACACATGAAACTCTACCTGTCAGATTTTATATTTTAAAATCAGAGCAAATTTCCACACATTTTCATTTAAAAATAGTTTCGGCCAGCAAAATAAAACTAAGCAAAGGCCGATGAGACTCTCTTTATTAGAAATTAATATTAAGAAAATAATATTTAAGTAGGGTAGGTACTTGAAATAATCTGCTGAAACTTAGTCAATAGAGTTAGTGAATAGAATTATGAAATTGATTGAGTAGTTTTAGTTGCAAGTTTTGCAACGTAGTTTTTATACTCTTAAATATTTTAAAAGTAATATAAAACCAAGTTTGGTATTAGCCGACTTAGTTTTAGATAACTTTATATATTATACAGTATATTTTTATGGTTGCTAATTAATAAAAAACATTTTATAAAAACCGTATCAATATTATTACTATTTTATCTTACTATCTTTACTTTTTAAATAAATTAGTTCACCTCCGCACACGAAAATTAACAAAATTTATTCAATATTATCGTTTTAAGCCGCATTATTTATGTATGTGTTTAGGTACATAAGCTTGACCCGTTAGCGGGATGTTCACTTAAAGGACTATTTATTTAAAACAGTAAGTAGATTATATGTTTATATATTTTTGGTTCTATTGCTTGTAGTTTTTACATCTTATGTTTTTGAGAGGATTTCATTTGTTTTTTTTTAATACTTAATCTTTTTATTATTTTCTGGTACCTAAACCTACTATATATATAAAAAAAGGTAAATATTTACTTATGATATTTAAGGAAAGAAATTACATTCCTGTCATTTTTTGTAGAATTTTAAATTGAATATGCCGAATTAACATAACAATTGCTCAGTATTTGTGAAAATCAAACGTGACTATGGTGTTATTTATTCCCGGTGACGACATTATTACGGTCAGTCGAAGTCGAGCGTTATGTTTCCAGTCCATTTCTCGTAATAGCGCTGCTTTTATAACCGAAGCGTAATGAAACTCGTTTAAATATCACAAAAATGGTTGGATTACGGCTGCCAACCACTTTATACTGCTTAATTACAGCACTCGACAAAAATAATTGGGAACTTGGGGAATTACTACCAGACTTTACGGGTGATTTGAAGACTTTTTTTAAGAATTACGTATTTTAATTATGTTTTACAAAATTGTAATCCATAACTAAGCACAGGTGGTAACAATAAGTTTTGTAATGAAAAATGAAATTGATTACTAAAACGTAACACATACGTAACAATACAGTAGTTAATATAATTATCTATTCACTTAAATTTTATAATATAATATTAAAAATAATGAATTTCAACTTATCATTAAAACAAGTATTAGGTGTATCAAAATTTAATGACTACTTATAGCTAGATTATAGGTATGAAGTGTTATATAATCTAGCTATAGCTTTTGTTGCATTTTTAAGTTTTAATTCTTGCTCTTTGTTTCCTTTCATCGCCTTTAAATTGGAATTAAAGCATTGAACCAGTTAAATGTATTTATCAGAAGTAATCCGACCTGATCAATCACTGATCTGTTCGTTAGCTGAATGGTTACAAATGAGTGTCATGATTTAGTGTCCGAAGTGCTGCAAAATATCAGTTCATGCCGGACTCGTTTACGTCATGATCCGTAACTTTGTTTATGTTCAGGATGAAACTTCATTATAATAAGCGAAATAACTTTTCGGCCATGTCACGGCTACGGATACATCCAGGAATTATTGTAACGAGCTAAAGTTGAATAATGAACTCAGCTTTCAGGAAACGTGGTCGGATGACCTATTTGCTAAGAACAAACTGATCGAGTGAAATTTTGTAGTTAAATTAAGTTTAATGAGTAAACATTGTAACGATGGAAAAACATACAATATTATTACAATTTACATTACATTACAACGTTATATACCTACATATCTTTTCGGACTTTGGCAAATTATAGTCTATTAAAATAAAAAATAAAAAATCACTTACTATATACTTAAACTATATAGATATAGGCAGTGGCATTATTCTGAGTTATTCTATCTTCTAAAAACAGGCTTAGGACATTTTGCCGTAGACCATAGACTTTGAAATATGCTAACCGACCAATGATCAACCGATTATTATGTAAAATATTTAAAGAAATTACCCATGTCTCTCGCCACCTTAGATACAGGCCGGATACATAGAGAATTGAAAATATTAAACTGTTTTTCTATTATTTAAAGGAATCGGTGTACAGTTAAAAATATATTACACATTATGGTTATAAGAAATAAGATTTTTTATTGGATACTATATTAGTATAGAAAATAGTACCTCTTATATATAGGTATACTACTATGTAAATAGTATATTATAGATACAAAATTAACTATTTACTTATGAAAAAATATGAATACAAAGCAATTAAAGGGGTGTACTGACACGTTTTTATTATGTATATACAAAGCTATATCTACTGTTTTATTTTTTACAAATACCAAAATTATATTCAATATTACCTATCTTTAATATGACTGATTATACCTAATGAGAAAAAAAAATGCGAGGAGAAGTTCATTTGTTGGTCAGCGTTGTGCAAACTGATTAATTCTCGGGCACCGGCGAACACCAGAAATATTAGCTCCGGATATGAGATTGCTAATTCCACTAATGCACCGGACAAATATCGCAAGTTTCAGCTAATCTAGCTGAGTTGCACTAGAATTATGCGAAACTGTTTTCTGGTGCAATTGCCGGATATTAGTTTAGAATATCATTATTTTTTATTCATCACTTATAAAAATGAATTACTATAAAGTTATAAATAACACTGTAGTAATTTTTTTCCAACCGTTATGGTCTATAATCGTTAAGGAAGTCAAAAAGTAGAGGCTAAGCCTTGAAACTCCTTTAATGAAACATAATCATTATTATAGATGATTATTTTGTATACTAATAATTAATGTAATAAAAATTGAGTGTTTATTAGGAATCGGCAATAGGAATCATCAGTCATACGTTGATCAGCCCTCACGCACAAGTGCAGTCCATTCATTTACCGGATGGATTAATTTCCGTTGTGAGATCGCTCCAAAGGGAAATGCGATTGGAACAAAGTGGAGGGCCCGCCCGATATTTCATTTTAAACCCATTTATCCCGAAAAGGGTTGAAGTCCTTTTTACAGCGCTAAGATATTTGATTATACTTGTTTATTACTTATTATTTTTCAAAAACATACAATAATGAAGTGATATGAATCAGAAGAGGCTTCAAGCAAGTATAAAAACGTTTGAATTTTAGTTACAAATTATATATTCATATCTAGTTTAAATACATATTACACATAATAGATTTTTGCATTTATGCTATAAATAAATAATAAGAACTTATTTTATTTTATAAAAGTTGTAATAATGTAGCAAAATCTGTTATTTCTTGCACTGGGCATCTACCCGCTGAGATTTAACTTATTACTGTGTCGGCACTTTGCCAGCATGTAGCTAGATGATTATTACCTACAAAACTTGTCTTCGTACCACTACATACATCTTTGTGATTCATCGACCGAGTGGTTTACACGCTGTACATACTGACTCTACCGAACTCCGATTCAATTTCAGTTACTTCGATTTTCTAAATTTATGAGCACAAGTTTATGATGCATTTTACGATGCCTTCGGTCAAACACGCAACTCTTACGATTATACTCACGCAGCTTTATAACAGTGACTTAAGTTTTATTGATTTTTGAATGACTATTTAAGGATAATTTCGCCCTTCGTGCATTGAAAGAAATAGTACTCCTTTTATTGCTACTAATAAAAATTCAAATCTTATTCAGCAAGACTAAACGATTAAAGTGAAACTTTGTTCATTTGTTCTTACAATGATAATTCTTATTATGAAAGTGTAGTTAATGGATTAAGTTAGAACAACATCTATTTAAATGGTGTAAACATAATTTGTGGGTAAACTTGTGCGTATAATGTTTTGTGAGATGACATTACCGAAACACCAGTCGAGATTTAATTAAACCGACTTCAACATTCACTGTTCGAGCTCAAATTAAAATCGTAATACCTGTCCATAAACAAGAGAAAATTTAATTTCCACTTCAGATTACAAGTCACGGCAGTCATAAACAGTTTTTATTATAACATAACATTAAATTATAATTTAAATAATAAAGAATATTAAATAATAAATTTACGGATAGCACGTAGTGCTTTTTATTAGTACTCCAAACGATTTGCATTAATAAGTAAGAAAATAGGCACAAGCGTTATTTCGCTTTCATTATCAAGGGATATATCAATCAGGATCTAATTTACTTTTATTCAAATTATACAATAATGGACATAATGTAATAAATTTGTTTAGTAATAATGTTAACAATTAGTCCCGGGAGTTGCATTAAAAATGGTAACGTTTACTGAAATCCGTAGTTTACTGATAGATGGTACTTAGAGCAGATGGAGTCGTCCCCGAGAGTGTCTTTCGACTCACGCCGTTGAACGAGTGCCAATGGGAGCTTAGCGAGTAAATTTGTTGAAACAAAAACAGGACGATATGTACAAGCAATTGATAAATTGGATTCCGATCTTCTCTAGTAAAGATTTTTAAAATTTTAAACTACAAAAACGTATAATATTTTATAATAACACATCATATTTTTTCATCACAGGACTTGCAAATGCGTTGCTGGCCTTTCAGTAAGGATGCTCTCTTCTTAAAGGTTGCCAGGTCGTAACGCCACCGTAAAAGACCGCCAGCGACAGCTGGTTCCACAGAGTGGTCGTGTGGGGCAAAAAATGTCATAAAAACCGCACTGTTGTGGAACGCTGGACATCGAGGTGGTGTGGGTGTGATTTACGGTTTGGGCGCGATGTCCGAAAGTGAAATTCTGCGGCCGGGATCAGTCCAAGCAACTCCTTAGTGATAAATGCGGTAGAAGATGCAGAGTTCGACAAAGATTCTACTTCGGACACAAGTTTGTTTCGGCACTCGTCGATGTATTCCCGAGAAATGTTAGCGCGGTCAGTGTACCGGACATCCACAGTGCTATCGTCTGCATAGCAATGAATGTTGCTGATTTGCAAAATGTCATTGATATGCAGAAGGAACAAAGTAGGAGACGTAAGTATTTAGGATTAGAGAAGCACCGTCAACAACGATCTTGATGCTCCGATCTGATCCAGTTGCATAATTTCTCGAGGAGCCCATAGGAAGGTAGCTTCGAAAGAAGCACTTTGTGCCATACCCGATCAAAGGCCTTCGCTTTATCTTTCTAAACGTAAGAGTTAAAATATACTTAGATAATATTATCTTTAATATAGTTGAGTAGTTCGAGGCTTTGTAGAGCTTTTAGCAATAATGCGCAAGTTTCTAAATGAGTACCTTCTGTGTATGCCTACAACAGGTAAGACAGGAATTATATTAGCTAATTTAAGAATTATTACTTAGAGTGTAGAGAAGGGTAGTTAGAGCTAAAGGGTAATTAGGACAGGTCGCTGGTTGTCAATGGAAATGAGGTCTGATAATTTACTTCATAAAATAAATTAGTCTAGCAGCGGAATAATTAAAAGCTTTATATAGTACAAGGCGTATTTTGTTGTAGGTACATCTATTTTATATCGCTACTTTTGTAAAACTACTTTTTCAATTTCAACTAAGCGGAAATTAGAAGGCGCTATATAATGGAGCGCGGTAGAAAAGTATTTCTCACGTACTCAACTAGTTATTTCGTTACATTACAAAAATCATGAGTTGCTCTAACTTCGCAAAGTACTTACATAAAACATAATTTATTTAGAAAAACGATAGTTGAAACAATGATAATGTATTTATATTTTTTTTAATTAATTAAAAGATATGTATAGATCTTACATCTAAGTCTCTTTAATTTAAATGGTTGGATTTTCTAGTTACAGTTAAATTCAGCGGTCAAATTGGTTTTAAAATACGAGAAGAGAAATCGCTGCACTCAAATGCTGCTCTGACGTTTAAATGTGCTTTTAGAAGCTACATGCAACTCTACCACACGAAATAAATTATATTATTTTGAAATAAATCGAGCTTTATTTAAAATAAAATAAAAATTAGCTGATTGAATTTTCAGTGATGTAATAAAGAAAAACGTATAGTACTTTAAAACTTTAAATTGGTCTCTAGTATCTACATATCTAAACAATGTACATCTATTCGCTCTGTGCGAAGCCGGTGGTGGGGAGAAACTGATTTACCGTCAGCGCTACCCGTGGCTATATCCGATACTACGGGGGGCTGTTTTTATGTTTCGAGTTAGCTAAATATACAAGTGAATTGTTATTTAAAATTTATTTAAATAAAATAACATAAAATGAGTCACAAAAGTTGTTGTGTTGTAAGTTGTAAGAATACAGGTAGAAAAAGTGCTTGTCATTTTTATAAATTTCCAACAGCAAGTTGGAAAATAAATCAGAGGAAAAAATGGATAGCCGCTGTTAGGAGACAAAAGTAAGTAGAATCATAACCTTACTATCCGTAATAATAAAAATCTTGAAAGGAGTAAAACTTAAAAAAATAGTAAGTTTAGAAAATGCTAGGAAATATTATTATTAATTAAAAAAAAATTTTTTTTAAACATTTTTAAATTTAGCATAATTATATATTAAAAAATAAGATTGAATTTTTTTATTATAAACTTTTCATTAATTATTTAAGATTCATTTACTCTTTGCCACTTATAATATTAAACAAAAAGATTATCCATACCAATGATCATAAATTTTAAATATTAAATATTAAAATCTAAAAATAAAAATGATAAATTTAATCGATTAACAATTTTTCCCAGCTTTATTATTGAATTGTAATATGTTAATTTTAGTTAGCAAACATAATCTATTTTTTTTGTACTCAAAAACAATCAGCACTTTTAATTTGTAGAATTTTGAAACATAAAATATTTTGGTAATTTCGTTTAATCTAAATTTGCTATTAAAAAAAAATAATTGAATGTTTATTCAAGTTTTCTTATAATTTTAATTTTAAAAAAAACTTTTTCTATTTTCTTTTTATTTGATTTCAGTCTGATTTCAGTTAACCTACCTTTATGTGTGCTAACTTCTATGCTACTTTTTCGGTATTAACTATACTTACATTTTATTTTTTAATGCACAAGAACACTTTACATTAACAAATATTTATTATAAATATTCCCTTTAATTAAAAAAGCATTTTTTTATTTATCATTCGATATTATTATTACTGACAGCCATTCAATACTTAGTAAAATATATTACAATAGCCCCCTGTAGTTCAAACGTACCATGGCGCTGAAGTCGCGCACAGAGCGAATATACATACACATATAAATAAAATGAAAATATATGTCATTAGCTGCTTTTCACTAAACATTACATATCGCAGTAAAAGTATATACGAAACTAACATCAAAAAATCAATTTTTAATTTTTTTGTTCTTGTTTCGATTCGATTTTTACGGGACTTTCACTTTCATAAAAGTTTTTAGGTAGACTTACATTTATTACAGAATTTGAATCCATCCAGGATAAATTCGTTGGATGTTTAATAAAGGATAAAAAGAGTATTAAAATAAAGCGATAATGATATGAATTTTGAGACCACTAAAAATACATAAAGTACATTCGGTCCATTCGTAGTCGATTATTTTTAACTGCGAGAAAATATCTCATCTCTGAAAAATACTGAAAAATACTGTAAAACCATGCCTGTTATTATTATTTTATTGATAATAAGAACTAATTTTAATGTATGCATGTAAATAGAAACGTAATAATTTAGTTTATTTTGTAATCAGGTGGTGTGGAAACAAACACTAATTTTCAGTACACCACAGCAAATTACATTCTAACCAACCATTACTTTAACCCATTATTATTACCGTGTTCTATTTGTATATGTACCCTTCAAAACATTTTTTGTTTGCTGTTTTGTCCTCTTTTCATATTTTAAATTTTTGTATCAGCTAAAGATTTAAAAATACATAAGATACTTCTTAGTAATATAGATCAATCTTTTTGTTGCTTGGGTATTGGGCCCTATATAATCGTTTTTTTATTATTATTATTATTATTTATCCGTTGGGTTTCTAAATAAGTTCATATTAGTATTGAAGTGGACTTTTAGTATTAAGTGACTTAAATGCAAGGCGAATCGAAGAGAAATCTGAACTAAGGTTTAATGGTTCTGCCTTGATCCTAAAGTCGAGAGCGCAGTTACACGGCTAGATTTATTAGTTCAATTACCTTGCCCTGTTCGAGCTACTCTGCTTATTTGAGCGCAGACGCCAACAAGTAAATTTTGCGCAGGTTGCTACCACATTATATCTTATAATAGCTTTCATAGAAAACAAAATTCTTTAAAAATTTAAACGTTAACTATTTAGACTTTTATAAATAGCTACTAGGTATATATATTATGTAGTTCATCTTTTTATATTCCACATTATAATGCAACATTTATAATAAGAAATAATATTTTTATTTAATCTGAACCTGGATAAAATATTTTGAATTTGAATTAGAAGTATAATAATTAATTTAACTTTGAAATAATTGTTTACCCTCTTAATCTAATACTTAATATATTTTCTTTGTTTGTCATATCACCTCGTCTAAGAGATTATTTAAATAAATGCCTTTTTTATGTTTTTTACTTTGACGAGGAAGACAATGTATAATATATATAAATATGTAGAACGTAGCGATTAAAACTTATTGAACAAAATGTATATTTTTACTGTGTAAACTAAATCTCTGTGAATTTTAACGGACATTTTTGAATAGACTGTATACCTACCTATCATACATATTTAATAACTATTCGACAACGAAAAATTAAAAAGTGACAACTTTATATTCTTTGATGGTAAGTTATATATTTGCAAATACCACCTGTAGATATATTGTTCATTCCCAGTTAATCGGTGGTTTAGAAAAGCCAATACTATGCAGTAAAACCTGTGATCGCATCACGAGAAACCTACTAGACAAATTAAATAATTAATAAAATTTAGTATAACAATTGCTGGTTATCCGGGTCAACCAATGGGATATTGACCGCTGAAACCTGGAAATCATCATATCTATAAGAAATCTATACTAACGTACGTAGGTAATTATGAGCGAACCCGAAAAGCGAGTCTCTAGTACCAAATATTATTGTCTAAAACGTTATTTGATGTCATTTTTCATTCACATCTTTTTGTTACTTTTATTACGAAAAAAAGCGACTTAAATATTAAACACATATTAAGGTTTTTTTAATACGTGCTATTTGCTGGGCAGTTTGTGGCTATAAGTGGGCGTTGCCATATATTTTTTTATATTACTTATATTCGTTATTTATAATAGTGGCTACTTAATGTAAAAACAAAAATATTTTATATACTGATCGATATAAAAGTATATTACAAGCTCAAGCTCGTATTAACAATTTTTACGAAGTGCTATAACATAAAATTTTATGAGTGCAAACTCATTGTAAAACTTAGGTATTGAACAACGACTTACATTAATGTTTTCAGAAAATACTAAGTAAGTAAATAAAGTAGACTAAAGTTAAACTGACCTAATTTTAGTGAGAGTTGTTTGTCTAAAAATTAGTTAAATATCAGTATTGCCATTTGCCTAAAAAACTTACAAGAACACGAACGACCCGTTCAAGTATTACGTAACGCAAATTTTGAAAATTTTTGACCCCTCCTCCTCCCTATGTAACGCGCCGTAACGTTTTCCTGAAAACCCCCCCCCCCCCCTACATAAACGTTACGTAACACCCAACAGAAAATTTTTACGCAAATTTCACAATTATGCACTGCACAAACACCGGAAAGTCGCTAAATTACTTTTGTTATTGTTTTAATCGCGTTTGCGGTAGTAATTAATAAATAAAAAAATAAATTTCTAATTCGAAATACATGCGTATTTTATTTATTCATATATTTATTTAATAAATAATCACACATAATTTAATGAGCATTTGCTTAAGATTCAAGTATGTATATTAAATGGGCTCAAAGTCCTAATAAACATTTTCTTAAGATTAGTACTTTTTTTTTAAATGAAAAAACAATGCTACGTAACGCGTTGTTCGAAGCCCCCTCCCACCCTTGTAACGCATCGTAACGTTTTACAAGACCCCCCTCCCCCCCAAACTGCGTTACGTAATACTTGAACGCCCCCCAATGCAATTCCAGTTGTAGCTCATTCTATGAAACTAATAATTATTGATTAAAAATAAAGAACTTCATCATTGAATTGTAAGTATGATGATAGCATTCGTCGTGAAGAAGTTCAGTATCTACATAGTAGGTACAAGCCGCAGCTATTAACTGTAGCCTGTAGTATAAAAATATTTTTATTTAACATAAGAATGATTGTTTTAAATTAATACATAGAAGACTTAGCATGTACTCGTATATTTTATATATTTATTATTGAAAAGTGAATTTTAAATTATATAAATAATATATTGCTTTACTCTGAAACAACGGGTTATCCAACGTAACAACAAACAAACAGTCACAATAATACAAAAATAAGTAGGTTGAAGAGCTTTATTAACTTTTTTTATCTTCTACAAAAGTATTTTCAAATGAAATAGTTTACTAAAGCTATATAATGGCTTTCCACATGTTTTTGCATATTAAAAAGTTTCCATATTAAAAGTAAGCTTTAAGCTTTACCTTGATATATTATTCAGTAGTGGTTCACGGAGACGTGTCGGACAGCAGAGAGTCAGCACTAAGTGGTGCGGCGCGACGATAATACGTCAAACCGCCGCCTGTGGTCTGACCGCCTCGCCCGTCCTAAATTAATAGCATTGTATTACGCGCGCTAACCTATTACCGTTTCTATCCATATAAGTACCCAACGAAATTATATCTGCTTGTACCTAATAATAAGCTATCACCAATATCAAAGAAATCTAGTTAATATAGGAAAAATAATGTAAAAGTTATACTTAGGTAATCTATATTCCCATACTCATTTAGGATCAAAGTAAAGTAAAATTTAATTAGAAATGTGTCGACTAAAGGAAAGTTACGTACCAATTTGTTGGTACTTGAATTGTTTGCTCATTTACAAAATTTTAATGAACGGAAACTTCTTTGTAATACATGCTTTTTCCATACTACATAATTGGTTTAAGGTAAGGCCACTTTGCGTCAAGAGCCTGAATTACATGAGAAAACATTAATGTAAAATTACAATGAAGTACTTTTTCTGATATGAAGGTTTTGTTTGTTCAAAGTAATTTTAAAATCGCTACAAGATATGATTGACTAACATATTATTCCACAAATTTTAAATTTATTGACTTAACATCGACTTAATTTTAAGTTATTAGAAAGTCGCTGCAAATTGCCACGGGCGACCTACCTTCATTTCACTTACGTTAATACCTTTTTGCAATTTACTAATGCCACACCGAAATATACCAAAGGTCAAGGGTTGTATAGGGATAAATCGAAAATCATATAAATGTTTTATTTCGCTTTGAAATACTACCATTTCGAATATCAGTAATTATAGGTACAAATAAATATTCCAAGACCGCTCTTACTAAATATTATATTGAATAACGCTTACATAATAGCAATTGAGTTAAAAATTTTATACTGACTGATGAATGGCAGACGTTAGGTCTATTTATCGTACCAAGTTGATCATTCATCTGCAGCGCGTGGCAAATTGAAGATGCACGAAGTGGTCGCGATCTCGTGCCACGTCTCACATGCTCATGTTACTCATGATTAGGTTCACCATCCTTTTCTCTCTTCCTCTACCTATCGTTTTCATTTAAATTTAAATATAAAATATTGGTAGTTTTTTACTAAAATCGTTAGGATTACACCGATCAAGTAATTTAACTTTTGTCGACTATCAATAATATAGATATAGACTATACATGGGATTTAATATAAATTGAAATAAAACATATGAATTATAAAAATGTTAAAAATAATAAATTCATAGTACCCATTCATTCCTTCATTAATAAATAAAAACTCGAATAGTCCTGACTTTTCATATAAAGTGCTCTTCCTGTTTGTGGCGATTAGTAAACAGCGCGGGTAGCGCTTTCTCACCACGTAGGTAGTGTTCTCGCCCTACGAACGCAGTTGAAAGTGCCTCAACTTGTACAGAAAATCCGATTAACTTCGCATCTAAGTCCCCTAGGCTACAAGAAATTAATGAAACACCGCTTACCTCAACTGCGCCAGATTATCTCGTGGATCCAATTTTGAACGTTATAATGATGATTGAGACTCAATTAGAGCTGTCTTCACTTTAAATGAAAACGTATACTTTTTCAATCATGTAATAGCGACATTGTATAATATGTATTGAAACATATTAAAGTTAAACAATTAAAGTACAGTCGACTCTCGTTAATTCAAACCTGCGATAATTCGAAACTCTCTATAATTCAAAGTTATAACGAGTTCCCTACAAAATCTCTTGATATTTCGAACTAAATCAATACATTTATATACACTTGGTAATTCGAACGAAAAAATCATTGCTACGTAACAAAACGACGCGTTAATTCGAACTCGTCGGCGTCAAACACTCGACAATTCAAAGTTGCAAAGAGAAAGAGACAGAAAGATTGTAAGTACATTTTGAGACAAGTTCAAACTTGTATCATCGTACACAAGATTAATTAATTCACATTCTGGATATGTACACGAATGTACCTCTAAACTTTTGTCATTGTTAAAGGATAGCAGTTAATAAATAATAATTAATCAAAACTTAGTAATTCGAAGTTTTATTTATTTTCTCTCAAAATTTCGAACCATTTGATATTTCGAACACTCGATAATTCGTACGAATTAACGAGAGTCGACTGTAATTGTTATTAGGTACAATCTTCATGTTAAATACGCTAACATTTTTCATCGTAAGAGGTTTGAACATAACACCCTTGTAACATATTACTTCTCATATGACGCACAAAACTAAAACATGAATAATATTCACAAATGTTGAAAGAGGGTAACTTCCAGTTATATTGTTTTCCTTGGAGTAACTTTGAGTAAATAAGATTGGCACAGCTCGCCAACTAGGTATATTAAATGGTAAAGTTGACGTCTTATCACATTAATATATTTTGCATTATAGCTGCTTATTTAATGAAATATAGTACTAAAAATATACTTAGAACTTTTAAAAGTTTTCACTGGCTCTTTATTAAAGAACGCGCAGGAGGTAATATTTCATTTTACGGTAAGCTCGGAGTTTGTTTTGATAGAATTAAGCTTGTCACTGTAAGTATAAAATCCTTTCTTTTGAGAATTTATTTAGCACATATTTTACCTTTGTAAGCTCCTTTTATATTGTATGAGTCTATGTGTGCTATTTTTGGTACAATTGATATATAGGAAATTATAGTTTTCTATTGAATACACATATGAATATTGTACATATATCAATTAAGTGTGGTCTAATATGTTTATCTCTTATTATTATATTATTATAAAAATCCAATTGCGAAATGTAAAAGGTAATACGACCGATCGATTTGGCTAATTTCTTTCTTTGTCTGAGAATTGTCAGGAAAAGGTTTTGTGTGAAAGTTTTTTTGTAAAATCTACTGAAAAAGTAAAGGTACTTTTGTAGGGAAATTACTTCTATGTGTCGTTCGGTAGGATATCCCTGCCGTTACATGTTTTCATAACAATAACAAATACATAGTTGTTGATATTTTGTTAATCTGCATAGCTGTTTATCTATTTGATTTCGACGCGACAAGTACTGAATGGATTTCAACTTAATACCGTAGGGACGCACCCAAGCGAAGCGGGAGAGTGTTGCTAGGGTGTAATACAATAAACCCTATATTTTGTACAACAAAAAAATATAGAAAATTTAATTATAAGACAAAAAGGCACAATATTGTAAGTGTGGCACATATCATTGTCAGATTGCAAGATTGTAGCGTTACAATCAATCACTGGTGTGCCCGTGACATGGGGGTAATTAGGAGCGATCCAACGAGACAGACAACATTCTGGATATTCTACTATACTGCTTCTCTTATGAAATAGTTCGCAGACGAAATAAGCAGAACATATACTTATATAAGTATAGTTATTACATGAACAATACGTTAAAATGGATGGATGGATAAATGGGAATACTAAATGAAATTCTATAAAATTGGTCAATACCTGAAGATTTGGTAATACCTGAAGTAAGGAATTAATAAATTATTGATATTCTTTTTAATAATATTTGCCAACAAGTGACATTGCCTGATAAATAGTAGTAATGTCTCATTATTAAAAGAGTTCTTTTTCTTCTCTGTAGTTTTAGAGAATGAACGAAAACTAAGAAAGAATGAAAAATTCTAATTCCTCTTTATAACATTTATAGGACTATGCCTTAATAAATAAGGTTCCTAAGAAAGCACATCAGTAAAACGAGGTTTAGTACCTACAGCTTAATATTACTATAAAATATATATTGTCACGTTAAACTAGGCATAATTTTTTACAAGCATTTTATTACTGGTAGTTTCTATCTTCATAATTTGTGAAGTACTTACTTTGCGAAGATAATAGCGTTTCGTAGATCGTGAATCTCCTTAATTACCAACAATGTTGAAATTAAGCTTTTAATGAGTTTTAATTAACAAGTTTCAGAAAGCTGCTATAAAATATCTCATGATTTTGTTGATAAGATAATGTTTCTCTTTATCATTGCCGACGATGAATAATAAATAAATTGCTACAAGTTTTTCTTATAATTCTGAGAATACTCATTATGCTCTACATTAAACTCCTGTATGATTTTTGTTTTATTATTGTTTAAAGCGTCTAGTAAACTCCTTAGAAAATCCCAGCATTTTTGCAAACGTTTCACACTTCTTCATCCAAAATGTACATTTATAAATCAAGTTTAATTGAAATTATACACTACATATTTTTTAATCCTAACTTAATAAAGTACATATAGTACATAGCTATGAGTTTGCTTTTGACTATGTTTAAAAAAATCTAACAAATATGATTTGAAACAAATCTCCCGCAGCATATTTTGTTAAAATGTATTATATGTATACCTAAATGCGAGAAACACTCACTGACTCATCACGAAATGTCAAAAACCGCTAAACGTATAAAGATGAAAATTGGCAGATAGGTAGTTTATAAATAGTAGACGTCCGCTAAGAACAGTTTTTGTGATTGGGCCGGTTTAAGGTGGTCTAAGGGCTCTTGCCAGTTTGTATGAAAGTACTTCATTTTTCGTGCTACAAACTTTAAACTTGGCAGGGAGTTAGTTAATAGTTAGTAGATGTCCGCTAAGAACTAATTTAGTGACAGGGCCGGATTAAGGAGGTCTAAGGGCTCTCGCAAGTTTGTATGAAAGTCCTTTATCTTTTGCTACAAACTTTAAACTCTTGCAATTTTTTTTTAATTTCTTC
Organism: Boloria selene; assembly: GCA_905231865.2. Taxonomy (NCBI): domain Eukaryota; kingdom Metazoa; phylum Arthropoda; class Insecta; order Lepidoptera; family Nymphalidae; genus Boloria; species Boloria selene. The sequence goes on along the minus strand of HG993137.1, from coordinate 8,137,445 downwards.
ATTTTTTGTGCTAGAAACTTTAAATTTGGCAGGGAGGTAGTTTAAAGTTAGTAGATGTCCGTTAAGAACAAATTTTGGCGATTGGGTGTGATTGAGGTGGTCTAAGGGCTCTCGCAAGTTTGTATGAAAGTCCTTCATCTTATGTGCTACAAACTTTAAACTTGGCAGGGAATTAGTTAATAGTTAGTAAATTTCCGCTAAGAACAAATTTTATTACAGGTCCGGATTAAGGAGCCATTAGCCATTAAGGATGCCAAAAGCAGGAGAGGAGACATATATGATATAGTAGCCGCGCAGCTCAGGAGTATATTAACGATGGGTTCTGAAATAGCTGGAGTAATTTTGGAAAATTTTCAAGACGACAAGTATGACGCAGCTTGTAATAACCCTACTTTTTTGTGCTAGCGGTCGCGGGTTCAAGTCCCGCTGGCGGCATTTATTTGTTCAACTCAAATATTTGTACTCCTGTCATGGGTGTTTATATTTATAATATGTATGTATTTAAAATTTATATATGTGGTATCCGTAATAAAAGCTTCCTGCGTAGCTTACCACGTTACTAGATGGCACTGTGTGTAATAATGTCCCAACATATTTGATTATTTTTCATTTTTCAGACAATCTATAGATCAACCAATTGCTGCAATTGAGTGATCGAATAAAAATTAGTAGTGATTAAAAAAATGAACGCGGGCGACGCCGCGGGTATTGCTATTTATAATATAAAATAAAAAAAAACCTTACTATACCATTTATAACTCGAGAACGGCTTGACCGGGTTTTATGAACAAAAACTATTAAATATTAAAAATAACGCTGACTAGTATCTATTCCTTAAAACCTAGCTAGGGTCGCACCCGACAAAATCGAAGGTAAGTCAATAGTTAGTTAGCAGGCACACAGTGCTTATCACACATTTTACTTAAATTTAATATTTAAGATTATGTATCGCATAGTATTGCTAAATTACATTTAAAAAAATAATTTTATTATCATTAAAATATTACTATATCATACATATATAACAACGAACACTTTACACCGGATAAAAATAACTCTTTCTGCATCGTGCCTAGTGTTCCCTTCTAACAAAAGGAAACCTTGAGAAATATAGTTTACTACTGTCTGACTGTGACATTCAACATATGTGGGTACACTTCATCATTTAAATCAGATTTTTGACATCGTACGCAGCTTATTTCTATACAATTTTTTTTATATTTCGTACTTTTTCTCTCCGACTAATTAATTTGTTTTTATTTCTGAAGGCCGCTATGCACATATATGAGTACCAGTCATGCAGCATTGCTCATTCTTGTTGCCGGCCTTAATGCCTACTCACATACGAAACGAAAATGTCACTCGCACCTCGTACACAATTTGTAAAGAGAACTCCTAGCTTAGCAGTACATGTTCGTGGACAGGATTCACCCACAGATTCTTTCTAATAACCTTATCACAACTTGTTCGATGCTCAGAAAAGGACAGAAAATACTTTTGTTATTAATAACTATTATAGAAAGTCTAACAATAAATTTAAAATATCTGAGATCTATTTTACATAGAAAACACCAAATATATCACTTGTATAACTTATTTCGATAACTTAGTTCGAATGACTTGACTCAACACAGTTTACGTAATTTTGAGGAAGCAGTATGTTATGTGGTGGCTATCATATTATAATTGCTTAGGTTCTTTAGCTTTACACGAATATAAAGAAATCCATGTACATTCAATTATTTCCCAAAACATAGCTAAGGCCTAAGGCCTACACCTAATTTGATATAGGGATCTTTTCGATTTGAAAGTTAGATATTATTTATTCATGGAAACCTTAACTACAGCCCTACTTCTCTCAGACATCTTAAACTACAAACCTTATTCCACACAAGAATCACAAGATAAAGATGTTTACAATTATGTATAAAGTCTGTGAAAGTTTTAATAGTTTGAATTGTTAACAAAATTGGCCTGAGCTTATTGATAAATTAAAGCAAACAAAAACAAAACAGATCACTGAAATAGCTTTAAACTTTTGTTGTAAGATAAATAGAGGAACATGAAAAGTGACTTTAAGAACTCACAGGCAAATAATTTTAATATAATCCTGTGAATAAATATGAAATAAGTGTAAGTGTATATTAAATTAATATTTTATTCAATCCTGCAAAGCAAATATTGAGTGTTAACAAATACAGCGTTTTCAGGAATGGAGCCTGCATGGATGAATATGGACAAATGAGTTATAGGTAATTTACGTCGCTACGTATCGCTCGTTTCGGAGCAAATGTGAATATCAAATGAGTGTTTAAGCCGCCCATTTGGATCACTCTCGGCTGATGCCAATCATTTCAAAATGGACGCTTGCGGTGTTCACTCGATGACTGTTAATTACCGGATCGCTTTATAGTGATTAACACGCACGCGCTCACATTTAGATATAAGCAAATAAAATTAAAAATATTTTATATCTGTTCGGAAAGAAGAAGCCTCTGGCATGAGAAGAACTGGCGAAAGATACTCAGCAAAAAGAAAGCAAGAGAACCAAAGTTTTAGTTGTATTTACACTTTGTGTAGCTAAATTATTATATCATATCTCGAGATGGGCGTTAGTTTATACTGAAGTAATCCCTATCGTACATAACCTAAGTGGTAAATATTCCTGCATGTTCTAACTTCCAATAATCATTTTCCTTTCATACATATCGATTCTATCGCTCCTGTATATCTACTACGTATAAAATACGTAATACTTATATGTACTTAATTTATCGATGTTATTTTTACGTATATTTGGCTTGTTATTATTTTATCATTAAATAAGCAATGTGCAACATTGATTGTGCATGCGTTAAGTAACTAGTAAGAAACTTAATTAAGAAACTTATTGAAGTCAATTACTATAAAATTTTTCTTGTTATAAATGAAACAAAGTTTAATAATTACGTTTCATAAAAGATGTATAAGAATTAAAACAACACAAAAGGTTATTTATATTTTATTTTGAAGAAAGATAGAGGGAAAGACATCTTGCAAAGTTGTGTCATCACATCGCAAGTTTATATAAAGACTTGATCTCGCGCAAATTGAATACGTTTGGAGAAAGCCGGAAACTAAAGGGACGTATTGTTATTCACCCCAGTGCGCCAACTGACTAACCAGATAGTTTTGTTCTAAATAGTAATTCTACCAAAAATATGTTCATGTAAAATGTTGCCAAGGCGAGACCATATAGCTCTCAATGTCAAAAAGTAATCAGATTTCATTTAGAGCTAAGCTTCTAATTCTACAAGCTTTAAGTTTACAAACTCCTTATACCTTAGTCAAAATATATGGCTTGGCTTTTTCGTTACTACAAGAACTATTGTATACCAGAAAAGTGATAAAATTTTTCATCTTACACCCATAGGTCTTTTGATTTATCAGTAAAATATAATTATTATGTGATAGATTTTCATTTTCAATCTATTGTTATTGTGTAACTTGTATAAGCTATAAATATCATTCAACAAGAATATTGAGAGCCAAGACGAAAATAAAAAGGAAAGACAGAAATACTTTTCTAACCACAAATACTTACTAGCGAAATATCGAAGACATTTTCACGAAATACTTACATTATATGTCATCTAAGATTTGTAGTCAAGAAATTGTTTCAATACAAGCTATTTCCGTGACGTATAAATATGCCAAAAAAATGAAAGGTGGTAATTGACATACTGTAAACACCTAAAAACATGCCGAAAATTATGACTACTTAGAAGTACAAAAGCTTACTATGTTTTTAATGATCATTTTTTCGCCATACATATTTACCATAGAGGTATAAAAAATATTTTATTATTTTAGTCAATATTATAATAAACACACTCATGTATACCTACTATTGTTGACTACATACTTATTGTTGATTTAATAAATTCGAATTGTCGTGGCCATCGCAGTATTCTTTCAAGTCCCTATTTTATTTTTATATTTTATAAATTGGAAAACGAACCAAATATATAGACAAGCTGTAAACTTGATTACAGAATAGAAGGAAAGAACAAACATGGGCAGAAAATCAAAGTAAAAGAAACTGTTTACAGGAGTATTTAGCGAAGTACGGTAGGTATATATCTTGTGACCTGATAAATTAAGCTATCACCACATATCATTGTTTATTTATTTAATTAATGATATTAGTATAGAAAAGAACATAAATAATATACAATACTCAAATATGGAACAAAATACCAAAATATCGTCAGCTACAAAGTCATAGCATAACTCACTACCACAATAATTTATGTTCATTTCGTGGCGTAAAATTTTTAACGGGCGATATGTTATTTAGGTTCTAACATATCTGACCTTTATTTTGAACTGAACACAGTTAAAATTAAAAAAACCACATTACTGCGTACTAAAATAAACAAATATTTTAAAACATCCGAAATCAATCGACGTAAAATATATATAATACGTAATTTAAATATTAAGTTAATATAAATTTTTGGACAAATCGTAACATAAAAATAAAATACAAATAATGCCATTCAATCGCGTAAAGCCGACAATCGGAGGGAAAGCGCGGCGGCACCGCGTCGCCCCGCGCACTCGAACTTTGACAGTTTATATGACCCGTGTAATGGTGCCTTAAACTAAATAAAGCTTTGCATTTGGCTCGTGTATCGCGAGCGCCGTCACGCCCCTAGCTTTGTCTCGACGCCGAGATTAGAACTTTCTGGCTCTATCTGAGTAAATAGAGTGGCCTCTTACAATACTTTATGAAACGAAAGAGCTAAAAAGATTCTACTTTTACAACATAAAATAAAATTGATATTGTTATTGGATATCTGTTGCTTTGTAGACGGTTTTAACAAGAGGCTTGGGACTACCTTTTGAGTACATTCACAATTTTATAGTAGGTACTATAGGATATTAGTTTTTGATATTTAAACGGGCGTACTTAATAATATTAATTAAAATTCGAGTAACTATAGTAGTTTGCTGATGCTATAACTGTCATTGCCTCAGGCAAGATAGACTAAGGTTTGATGTATATGCAAATTTGTAGTTCGTACGAGAAATTGAGTAACAGTCGCTTTTGCTTTGCAAATTCGTAGATATTGAATTTTGAGCACAATAAAATTTTAATATTCAACCTTTTTGTAACGTAAATGAAAATAGAAAAAAAAACAGGTCTATTGTTTATTTGCTTTTAAATTCAGTATTTTATCGTCACACTATATTCCTATCGGAGTAGTTATATCAGTGTACATACAAAAAATAGTCAACACCTTTAATAGATACGTATGTGTAGTGAAAAGACCATTAAACTTGAATATGTTCATTAAGTTTTGAAGATAATATCATTTTATTTCAAAATACATTTAAATTCAATTATTTCTTTCCTAATTGACTGAATTATTTCTTTCCTAATTGACCTCTAAATTTTCGTAGAAGGAATATAACCTAAATCATGCATATTATGACTCGTCTAAGAAGGGGACCCGCAGTCCTCTTGGTCTGGTGTAACTATAACATAAAAATATATAAAAACATAAACCCAAATTGATTACATACATAATATATAACTTATCGTTTTTTTTCCGATTTATTCCGAAGTATTACGATTTCTAACTAAGTTTAACTTTTTACCTATTTGCAAGCAATCTCTTTACACTCGCTGATCGAAGAGTCTACATTTTTTTTGGTTATATAATTATCAAGTTTATGTTTCACCTTTCTAAACCTCTCTCTCTCTCTCTTCACAAGCGACCTGTAATAAGATAAAACTGTCCTTATATATGTATTAAAAGTTTTTATTATATAAAATATGGCATTTTTCTAAAAAAATTGCCGTAATTCGTAGTAAAAGCAATAATAACCTGGGTGAGCACTTCTTTGTCGTCAATATTCAAAAATATTAGATGTCATACTTACGAATATACGAAAAGGAAAGAGGAGATTCACATATTGCGATACGATATGATTTCTTACGGGAGCAAATTTTAGTGAGCCGTTAACTTCTCATATCCCTTGTCAGCAACGGCAAAACAAAGTAATTTCGATTCAAGCTTAGCGGAAACCCGCCCTAGCAAATATACATTATGATTTGTAAGAAAACACGGATGTTTATATCTTAACGTGTGCGTTGCGTTAAGCTTTTCAAGTTATTTGCGAAAATAGATTTAAGGAGTTTTGTTGCTTGGCGCCTTGTGCAATCGTTGTTATTTTTGTAGTTGTTCATAAATTAAAATTGTTATTTATCACAAAAGAATATATGAGTAAATAAAAAAAAAACATAAAAAATGATAGTAAAGAATCCTGGATATAAAATAAAATTCAGAATATCCTAAGGAACATATAAATTGTTACATAACAACTTTAAACAGTGTTGATATACAAATAATATAAGAACGCTATATTAGCCAAATACATAAATTATTCCGCCAAAATTTCTTCAAATTCAATTTGGCTAAAGAGGTTAAGTAGATATTTTAAAATATAACCACGGCTAACCGATAAGACCTATAGAAAAAAGTTTAATAACGAATTGATATAACTAACGATATAATTATCTCTTCTATAATCAAAGATCATAAATAATGTAACCAATACATTTTGGGCAATTACATATGCTATAATCAAGAAGATTCGCGAAAGGGTTTCGGCGCTCAATCAAACTTTGGTAATCATCACGCCTATCTAATCTCCTGGGTAACAATGTAACATTGGGTTTACGTATCACCTTAGTTAGTCTCATTTTACGCACGACGATAACAAATCCAATAGTCCTAGTTGTTTTGTCCGGACTTCGCTATTGTTTGCTAGTAATTTAATATTCCATTTACTAATTTTAATATTCAAATCTCAATAAGCGAATCGACATCAATAATATAGATAGAATGGAATTTTATAATCACCGAATAAAAGAACATTGAAGTAGATATTCGATAGAATTGTTCCTTGCTTGAAATAAGCGTTAAAATATGAAACTAAACACGATTTTTCCTTATATTAAATCTTTCGATATATTAAAATCCTATCTCATATAATTTTTATATTCATGGATGGATTTTATGGAGTATGCGTTCGTCAGGGAATGATATTCGCTATAGTAGACATTTTTAATTTCCGGCGGCCCCGGTGCTTCCGTTACGAAAAAGTGTTAATTGAATATGAACGCATTCGCAGCGATATATATAATTGGTCTAAGCTAGATGTTGAATTTAAAAAAGCAATAGTAACCAATTTAATACAAAAGTATAAAATAAAATAATTCCAAGTACTAAAAACGGCAAAGAATATATGTAAATATCTCTAGTTTCCGCTCCTCAAACTCTTTCTCGAAATGTATTACATAGTCTTTATATATAAACTGAAAGTAAAATTATATAGACTTAATGCCTCTTTTTGAAAGTTGGTTTTGGAAGTAATATAAGAAATTACATTTTGAAACAATGAATAAATATTTCCCATTTTTAAAAGAAAAATATAAATAACCACGTATACACAATACACATTAAATCCTACTCAGATCGACCTGAAAATAGCAAGTATGGAACGTTTTTGACCGGTTGACTGTAACCGATCTGGAACAACAGGGAATCGACGAAAACAAGGAAATCTTAATTGAATTATTCATAGGCAGGGTAAACAAATTGATTCAACAATCAAACATAGTTTCCGAATGTTAATGGATTGACAGTTTCTATGAAGCCTGAAGGTAAGTAAAAATTATTTTTAGTATTGGATTATATCACCATAGATAATTAAAATAGACCTTAATGTTTTTGCTTACTTGTCTTGTCGTTGTATTGACTATCTGATTAGTTTTTAAGAGTTTTCACATTTGTATTTCAATAAATTTTATATAAACATAGTAGGTAAAATAACAATAAAATGAATAACATTTTGCCTAATATCTCCTTTCTTATTTGTTTTGCGATGAAATTAATTATTTGATAAATTAAGGTAAACGTTCCTGAAGTTTATGTGTTCGTTTTATTACTAATACAACTGGTGTTGGTGAAAAATATGATTTCCAGAATATATTTCTTTTGGGAGGTATTAAAAAGTGAATATTATACTATAGGTAATCTTTAGCTTGTGTTAAATGAACCAAATACATAATTACGTAATTTAACAATCTGTCAAAAACTTACAAAAACTTACATAATAAAACATAGGTACTAGAGAACCACAAATTCATATAAAATCTTTGTAGAAAAAATTTAATTTCTTTTTCATATTTTTTTGAGCTAGCATAAAATAAAACATCACGAACGATCCCATTCATTGATCTGTAACGGAGCTTGAGTTTAATATGGATAGAGGCTTGTGTTCGAAAAAATCCAAGAACGCAAACGTGATACATGAAGATATTTGTTAGTTATTTTTAATAAAACGTATCCATTCAAAATATCAGGGTTCAAAATTACTAATAAGTATTTTTTCGTTGCGTTTCGAGTCAATTAGCTGTATAAAAATTATTATAGCTATATAATTATAAGCAAATAACGTTTTTCGTTTGAAAAAGAGTGGTGAAATTGTATTGTATTAATTGATGAAAATGTATGTAACAAATCAACTTTATAAAGGACATAATTTATAATTTAATAAAAAGTACATGTTGTAAAGATTTTAAAAGGAAAGAAAATTTTATTAAAAAAAGCCATTGCTTTTAGTGTAGAGGCAAATCTATACTTGTAACATGTTTTGCCTATCAGGAAATGCATGACAAGAAGCACACTGGTAAGATTTTGATGAAATTTAGTATGCCAAGGTTATCCGGGTTGTTCACCTGGATAACCTGGTCGATAAGTCGGATCATCCATAAAGCTTATACCTATAAGAATACTTTGTATAGAGTTACTAAACTAAAATGTAAACTAACCTTCCTACTACTTACGGGTTGCCGATTGAGGTTTATGATGACGATGATTATGATGATGATGATGATGATGATGTTGCAAAGTGCTATACTATAAAATAGAATTGAATTAAGTCTTTATAAGACACGTGGCAAAGTTAGTGCATCAATAAGTATGCAGAACCAAGAACTTAGTTCATAATATATCCTCCAAAAACTTACATTTTAAGTCACTAAATCTTATACTTCACCTGTCTTTTACTCCTCCTATCCCCGTCAAATAATGGAAATCAGTTACCTCATTTAACTTTTTTGTTTTATAAACTTAACAAAAACAACGTTTCTGAAATAAAATTTGAAGTGAGAGAGCTCAGTTTGTCTAGAACCGAGTCTACGGGATGAGTAGCGTCAAACAATATAGTAGAAAGTAATATTAGGGCCAAGTCATACAATGCTAATTTTTCCGGGAACTATTTTCTTCACGTCCCGAGTGTTTTCCCGTGACATCTTTTCAACGTCCCGACTTGGACAGTTTCCATTATTTAGAAATTTTACACAGATGCAAATATAACGTCTGTATATAAGTTATTTTTACTTGTATTCTTTGTATATTTTTCAGACATCTTACTTTAATGCAACAGGGTGAACACAAAGTGTTAGGTGGACGTTATGCCGCTGCATTCTTCTCTAGAGACATTTAAAACACAATATACCGGTTCATATTTTAGAGATATTGAAGTTAAAATGTAAATTTCAATACAAATTTCATTTGCGTCAATTTTATATCCATTTTAGTCCGACTATTTGAGACATAAACCTGAAAATTTACCTGACGGTCACCTGAAAATTCGTTGGAGAATTTTTAAAATTGAGGTTCTCACAAATATTTACAAAAAAAATTACAGTTGATAGAACATTGAAAAAACTGTGATTAAAAATTGTTTTAATCAATTTCGCCATTTTATTTATTCTATCTTAGTAGTGTTAATTTTAATTAGGAATCGAAATTACTTATTTACAGAAATTAAGGGGTTTTAAAGGAATTAAAAGATGAAATATTTTCATTGTATTGATTTTGTAAATATATTTATATTGTAGTGCAAACCTCTAAGATGAATCGTTACAATTCGTACCTATGTATTCACTACATATAAATATATAAATACTTTCTTTACTAATACTTAATACTTTCATAGATTTACGCGTATTATTTGATATTTGAAATACCCGTCTTTTTAGATTTTTTTGCGAATTAATTTTGGTATTGGCGCCCGACGAAACTCGAGTGCTTTAAGGTTATATAATATCATGGCTTCAAATCACCAAAAAATGCATCTTATTTCGTATCCACATTTTTAGGACTGGAACGTGTCATAGGTATGTCATCTTTATAGGTTGGTCGAATCGTAAAATGCAATGCAAAATAAATCTTTACCTAAATACACACACAAAAAATGACACTGCTTTAAGTAAGAAATTACAGTATAGTTTTTTTAACTAATTACTTGATCTTAATATTTAAGACATATCTTTATATATGATTATAAACACATGGCATAAAGCGTAAAACTAGATATATTTTCACCAGTTGGTAAAGTGGGGGCCACCAGATTTATACGGCGCCGAGTGCGTGCTTTAATAAAAAATACAAAGGTAATTCGCGACAAGTTATTGCCCGTCGTGCAATATATTTGACTCTTAAATTCTCATATGAAACTAAAACTATTTTAAGTGTGCATTAAGTAGTTTAGAGATGATTTATTTTTAACTTATTGGACTATTTAAGAAAAAGACAAGCTAGATCTGTAAATACACTAAAGCTTTGTTTCACGTTTGTTTTTAATTGATTGCATGCGTAGTTCTAAGTTATAAAGTACTCTATTTTTAGTATAAATTATAAGAGAGTGTTTCCTTCAGAGGTAAATACCTAATAATAATATAGCTAGGTATTATCTAAATTGTCTTATATAGGACGTTTGTTTAGGCCAGTCTCCGAGTTTCGGGGGAATGGGTGACAGTGGGTCGAGAGGTTTGGACAGTATCTGTAACTCAAAGCTGTCACGATCACGCGGGTCGCCTGCTCTATAACATCCCTTACCCTTCCCTTGCACTTGAGCATCTGTTTTTTTCACACAATATTAATAGATTTTCCCTGCTTTTTGAGTGATGTTATTGGTACAAACAAAATTGGATTAAAAATAAAAGATCCATATTATTTCAAAGATATGATAAATACTACAATTTTTAAAGTAATTAAGTAATATCATTAAATTTATAAGGTGAATATTTGGAAGAAACTAACAGCATAATAATAAAATGTAATAAGTAGAGCTAATTTTAAATAAACTTTTCTATTTACTTTTTCTTTTTTCCTTTTTTCATTTAGAATTTTTCCAATAATTAAATGATGTATGTTTACTTCATTATGACTGGAATTCGAAATTAACTTTAATGAAAAATACTAAAACAAACGTAAAACTCTACACTTAACGCCCTTTTATATTCAATGCAAGTCGTAATCTGGCATGAGCATTTCTATTAGAACAAAGCATAAAGACAAGCGACTAAAAGTAGAACGACAACGTCTTAAGTTTTGGCCGGATTCGAAGTTGGCAGGGGTCGGCCAGCTTCAGATAATGTCACCATAACAGATTATATCTTGGCACCAAGTCAGTTCTCTAACAGTATTCAAGGAATCACAGACGCATTTTATGCGATTCCATTGTAAGTGTAATGACACTAAAATATTCCGAAATTGTCACAGTTTTAGAGTGGTCTCCATTGTTGCTACAGTTGAAATATCTACCAAAGAAATAATAAAATTAAATGTTTTATTTATGAATACTAATATGCACATTTTGTTTTGTGAAAAATCTTAAAGCTGGTTAACATTTCTGAGAGAGTAAAAAATTAAACTACTTAAATAGATACTATATGATATGGGATATATAATTTGGTTCATTTAAACATAAGATTTTTACTCGTATTTCAGATAGGCTATAAAAATACTGAAAAATTATAGGCATTAATAACATGCGGAAATTTAATATAATGACCATGAAAAGTATTATTTTAATAACACTTTTTATGGGAAGATAAAATTAAAATTGTGGTCAAGCATCAAATATTACAGAAATACTAGATTACGTATCTCAGTAATATAAGACGAACCTAATGGCCATTAGTCATGTCATGTTGATGATGTTATCCGCATGAACTAGATCGTGGAATTTAGATCTGCGTAAGCTATATGTCGATGAGTGATGAGCACATTACATCGTTTATTGTCGTTAGCTACATGCACTTAATACAAGGCAATTATACGTTAATATTGTTATTGCAGCGCTAGGGGCTTATTAATATCTTTCCTTTTAAAAATGTAATCAATTTCAAAACTCTTAACTTCATGTCATGTAAGCTTAGATCTTTAAAACTACGCAACGGAATTTGATGCGTTTTTTTAATAGATAGAGTGATTTAGAGGAAGGCTTATAATGTATATCTAGTGGAACCCACGGCTTCGCTCGTGTAAAGCTAGGAATGAACCCGAGCGAAGCGATGGTGAGTCGCTAGTAGTCATGTTATAATATGTTGTTTATTATTATATATTGCAACCCAACACGCATTATCTTTACACATATAAGTAAGTCGATGGAAAGTAACAAGTATTTCCATAATACCTTCAAACCATTTACTGGAAGCAAAAGTTCTCTATTTATAATCTAGAGAATTAGGTCAATTTCTCAAGTTAATACGTTAAACATTACATCTTCAAAGTTCGCTGAAGTATAATCCTATTAGCGAAGACGGTTCCAGGTGTGGCCCGCAGCAGACCACGTGTAATTGCGGCAATAAATCCTCCCGCGACGACTTATGCCACCTACCGCTGCCTGCGTCCCGACCCGCGACAATTAAATCACGATGAATTATGGAATACGACTAATTACGAAATATTTAGTTATATATAACGTAAATTATCTACTCTACTAAAAATAATAGTAGGAACCCAATTTTTCAGTACATAATTATTATCTATATCTATACTTATACTATATACTATATTAATCTATACTAATATTATAAAGAAGTAAAGTTTGTTTATTTGTTAAATTGTAAGGGGTAATCTCGGGATCTACTGAACCGATTTTAAAAATTCTTTCACCAATAGAAAGCCACATTATTGCTGAGTGTCATAGGTTATATAAAAAACTGAAAAATAAAAACTTTTACGTGGTAGTCCGTTTTGCAAAGTGATCGGAGAAGAAACGGTCGAATGAAAGCGTTTCTTACGAATGCTGCCTTAACTATGAAAGATATATTTTTGAGTTCTAGAGAAAAGATGTGGAGCTTGAAAATGCCTACAAAAAAGTCAACGACAGCATGTCTAACTTTTATATTTAAGTTACAAAAAGTAGTTTTTTTCAATATTGGTATGGATAATTTAATTTTTAATATTAATAAAATAATTTAAATTATTTAAACACTCTGTACTAAAAAAGGATTATTAACATTATGCCCAACGAAGTGGGCACGGGTCAGCTAGTCATATATAAAATTGAAGTGCCTGTTTTAAACTTCAAATTAACAGCTTTTAACTAAATATATATGAAAATATATGCATGGTACTTACATCAAATAAAAAGGAGTTTTTATTTTTTTTGTTTGTCTGTCTGTCTTAGTGTTCCGGCTTATCTCTAAAACGGCTGGATCTATTTTATGAGGAGTAACTTATAATATAATAATAATAATATAGCTTTATTTAATTCCATGCAAAAAAATAAATTACAATACTAAAATTATATAACATTGAACATTACATAATTAGAATTAATTTATTATAATAAATTTGAATTGCTTTAAAATAAATAATTAACTATAATAAGTTTTTTTTGTATATAAAATGAAAATTAGTTATCAATATATAATATGTATTTATAACATTCAATATATATAATTAATAAAATTGTTAATTCTTTTAATTACCTAATTTTCTTTAATTTATTTTCTCATGTGGACCCCCTTTGGGTAAAAGCCTCCTCCAAGGCAAACCACTTATTTTTATCTTTGGCTACTTTTAACCAATTTCTGCCCACCACTGTCGCTATTTCATCGAGAGAGTAACTTAGGCTAGTTTCATTTTTTTAGAAAATTATAAAATCCGTTAACTTTATTTTAGGGTTTGCTAGTAAAATATAAAGTAATAGTATATTAATACATAAGTAGATGTAAGAAGATGCATAAAATTATAGCGCTTGCCTTTTATTCATAACACCTTTCTTAAGTGTGTAGTTAATAATAAAGACAGTAAAATTATTTTTATTGTTTAATTTTGTACTACAGATATGAATACTTTACTTCATAGTACAGAAGCATGCGTGTGCAATAAACTCACTTTATTTTCGGGTGCTACTGTCATTAAGTCCATGATCGTAACCCCTTGATGGTAGTCGTAACTTGTTTATAGTACTATATCGCTTAAAATTAGAAAGCCTAAGGTATACATAAAATATAATGCTAGGCAAAGCAATTTAAATTTTTGATACACCCAAGAAAATCATTTATTATATTATGATTAATAAACAATTTTTACTTTGAAGTTTTTGAACATTTTTGAAAATCTTAAAATAAATGTGCTTTTATTTCTCTCATCTTAATTCCTGAGACCCTCGAGCCTTATTTCTTTTGGGAGGTGAAAAAACAACGCTTTATTGGCTATTCTTGGCGTCTACCTTCGTCAGTGTCAATTAACATAAGAAGACCATGAAAAGGCAAACGATAAAATGCCACTGAGCGTAACGTTTTTTAATTAACTGTAACTTTTATTTTTAAATTAAAAATATTTTTTGTTTTAATATCCTAACTGACTAAATAATATCAAGGAAATCATATTTAGGTATGAAATACTTAGTTAGTTTTCGAATATATACTTTATTTAATATAATCTGAATACCAACAAAACAATTTAAAAAATAGTGTACTTATGAATTCGTCCGGGAGGTTCTATAATTTGTACCACAACTGAGGTGTCCCAGTTTGGGTAATATGTACCTGCTCAAATTGAACTAATGTTACCTCTGTGGTTAAATAATCCTAGGTCCCCCTGGGTCGGGCCAAGTTTAGTCACTGAGTATTTCTTAGAACAGTAGGCTGGAGTTACGTAGTTCATCCCTGCGCCTTAGCTCTCACCGGTCGTGACGAGTAATCATCTCACCGGAGTATAAGAATGACAGGAATAGAGAATGGACTTATGTTTGCGCCCATACTGGTATATTACAATATCTCCTGCATATCTATGCACACGCATTCGAAGCCCCATTGTTAATGCGATCGCTTGGATAACCGAGTGATGCTGGTTCAAATCTTTTGATACTTTCACGTGCGAAAGATTTCTAACATGATCAACACTGTTGTCAAGTTATAAACGTCATGTGAAGTCCACCAACACGCACAAGGCCAGCGTCGTGGACTATGGCCTTATCCCCCTCTTAGCAAGGGAGGCCCGTGCCCCGCAGCGGGAACTTAAATAAAAAGGGCTGAATACAGGTCTAGTACACCTGCTAGTTATGGTAGTCTTAATAAGATTGGCCGCTGCAGACCAAAATCGGTCTAGAGGGACCTTGGGGCCTTTAGAAAGGTACATATATAAAAATAGCAATAAAGGTAAATGCTAAAATTTAAATTTTATGCTTGCTTTTGGGTTTTGTTAATACTACCCCGGAAATAGATACCTTTACCTTAATAACACTATTACTGTAGATAAGGTAGGCTATTTGCATTATGCCTACAATAAGTTTTTATTGGATCTATGGTATCATTAAAATTATAATTATAGCGTTAAGATAAAATATTCTAGTAGATTTAATTGTTATATATATATATATATATATATATATATATATATATATATATATATATATATATATATATATATATATATATATATATAAATAAATCTTCTTAGACATTATGCGCCGCTTCATAGTCCCACCCTGTTGGTACCACTGAATGCGACAACATTTTTAATGTTTTTAATGCATATATGTGCAGTTTTTATCTTTCCGATATCATGAATCAACACGAAATTTCAATTAAATGAAAAATGTTGATATTCATTTTTCATATTTCCCGCTTCGGTTAGCGGATCCAAACTATTACCGAAATCATTCCAGCACACTGAATATATAACGTATCCTTCATGAGATTGTTGAAGCTTTAGTACATCCGATGGATTATATCAATCATATAGTCTCCTGAATATAAACGTATGTTCTCTATTTAACATTGTTGACTTAACGAATCCGGTCATTAACCGAATCATGCTGTATCTACACTGAATAAGTTTAAATCGGTCCCTCCGTCGATCGAATTATGATACTATTTTGATTTTGTATTTAATTTGAGTTTTACTTAACTATAGCAATAATTTTTTTAAGCAGAATTCTACTTATACTTGTTACCAAATACATAAAAAAATATAATGTTACATTAATAAATGTGTCTATCTTTTAAGATAAACTCAAATTCGGTTTAAAGATTGCATTACTAGCGAAGGCGTTTTTATAAAATAACTAGCTGTACCCGCGGCTTCGCTCGCGTTCATTTTTTTAATTGCTAATCAACCTCATTGGGTTGATCTGTAGGAAAAAGAATTGTCTAAAAAATAAAAAATAAAATTTAGGGGTGGACTACCCTTGACATTTAGGGGGATGAAAAATAGATGTTGGCCGATTCTCCACCCTGGCCGACAATCACACTAAGGATCACAAAAATCGGTCGAGCCGTTTCGGAGGAGTTCAAGTTCGAACCCCGTGACATTTTAATTAACAAATAAAATATAAGGGTTGATCGTAGAGGGGTGAAAATTTAGGATTATATGTATTTTTGTATGCTGTGTCATAAAAAAATAAAAACAAAAAATTTTGCCTAAAAAATAAAAAAATAAATTTAGGGGTGTACTACCCCTAACATTTAGGGGGATGAAAATTAGATGTTGGCCGATTCTCCACCCTGGCCGACAATCACGCTAAGGGTCACAAAAATCGGTCGAGCCGTTACGGAGGAGTTCAAGTTCGAACCCCGTGACATTTTAATTAACAAATAAAATATAAGGGTTGATCGTAGAGGGGTGAAAATTTAGGGT
Organism: Boloria selene; assembly: GCA_905231865.2. NCBI lineage: Eukaryota > Metazoa > Arthropoda > Insecta > Lepidoptera > Nymphalidae > Boloria > Boloria selene. The sequence goes on along the minus strand of HG993137.1, from coordinate 8,120,442 downwards.
TGTATGTATTTTTGTATGTTGTGTCATAAAAAAATAAAAACAAAAAATTTTGCCTAAAAAATAAAAATAAAAATTTAGGGGTGGACTACCCTTAACATTTAGGGGGATTAAAAATAGATGTTGGCCGATTCTCGGACCTACTCAATATGCTCACAAAATTTCATGAGAATCGGTCAAGCCGTTTCGGAGGAGTTCAAGTTCGAACACCGTGACACGAGAATTTTATTTCTAACCTTAATAAATAGAAACTCATCACAAGTATTTAATTTGGAACATAATTATATTTATATTTGATTACATTTAATTTTCATCATTTATTATTTGATTTCAATAAATGTCTCAAGATATATTATAGTTTTAACATAACTTCGCAACAAAATAATGATGACCGCGTGCAAGACGGGCGCGGGGCGACGAAGATCATGAGGGGGGAGGGTCACCGTTAGCTCCGCGAGTTACTTTACCACGCGCGAGAAAGAATTTGAATTCCAATAATTAAAACACGGGCGAAGCCGCAAGAAATAGTAGTAGAATTGTAAAAACGATACAATTTTAACACTGTCCCTCGAGCTGTAATTATTTCTTAGGAATTAAAGAGCTTAAATATTTATTTCTTAATTATTAAAACAGAAAAAAATCTTAAGAAGACTTTATTTTTTTAGAAAGTTTATTTTTTTTAAATTCATGTGAAGTGTTATAGCAAAATAGTCAATACATTTAATATTGAGTAAATTAAACATTTACTATTGAATAAATATAAACATTTTAATGACGCCATCTATGAGAAAATATAACGCATCATTTCGAATATAAATAACGCCATCTACTGACATGTTTTTGAACTATTCATCTATCTTACTGAAGATATTGATTTTTTATTTATTTATCAAACGAAGTTAAATTAAAACTATGAAATAAGGTGATAACCTGTTTAAAGTAAAATAAATAGAATACACGTAAAATTATTTTGTTAAAGTAACACGTTTAAAATAACTAAAAACATATTTTCACTTAAATATACATTAAGATACGCAAATTAATAATGTCTTATAGAACACACCGTAATTATAAAATTTGTGAAACAAACACAACAAAAAATGTCTATTTTACGCTAAAATCAACTAAAAAGACAATAAAACAAAAAAACATAAATAATGCAGAAGTGCAAACAGAGTCGCCATATTAATTTGTTTGAATTTAATCTTATTTTTTATTTTGTCATTCTAAATTGAAGCAATAAATGTTTAAACGCAAAAGCCCTTTTGGGTTTTGCCCAACTTTGCCCACTTTTATATCGCAAATAAGATCGACGACAAGTAAAAACTTAAACTTTATAAATAGACTAGTGGAACCCGCGGCTTCGCTCGCGCTAAATCTAGGGACGATCCCGAGCGAAGTTAGGGTGAGTCGCTTGTTAAGATAAACATTTCCATCATACATTACATATGTATAACTCTAGCGGTTTTGGCAGCGCACGCCAGAATAGCTCGCAGATGGTAGATTTTTTACTACTTACTTGATACTTATCGTCATATTTTGGACAATTCACACAATATCTTTATAAATTGTAGCCTATGTGATATTCTGATGTATAAGCTATATTATTGTAAAGTTTCATTAAAATCCATTCAGTAGTTATTACGTGAAAGAGTAACAAACATCCATACATCCATACTTACAAACTTTCGCGTTTATAATATTAGTATAGATTCTAAATATTATAAATTTGTTCAACGAACAAAATCTGTCCGACCAAAAAATTGTATAGATAGCTAGGAGCTAAAAACATCGTATGATACTAATAGAAGCTAATTATATGCCAAGTAAGAGCGGCTTACGCAATTTAAATTAAATTAATAATAATTATATTAACATTTTTGATAAGGCCTATAATGGCCCAATCGAATCCGGGACTTAGCATCAGCACCACCGGGCCATACCCGACTCGAACATAACTGAGCGGCCCGCCTCCCCGCCGCCCCGCCGTGACGTCAGCCCTACCTGTGCTAGCTACAGCCGCGAGCGCCGGCCCTGCCGCGCGTCCCCGCCGCCCCGCCGCCCCGCCGTTGCAACCGCGAGCGAGCATATTTGTTTTATTGTAATTTACCTTACTAAACTTTTATTCAAAATATTTATTTACAATAAAAGAATTTACAAGTAGGCTTATCTATATAATAATTTATTTTATTTATGTAATTTTTAAATATGCAAATTAAAATATAAGAAGTCCTAGATTTGTTATTTGAAATCACATCACACGACTATTGCATGATGGCAGACCAGCCACGATGGACTAGCTATTCTTAACACACTCCTACAACATGTTTATCAAATGAAAGGATTTGTAGAGAATACGAATGCGGGTTAAAAAAACAACAGTAAAAGTAAAAAATAAATTAAACTCAAGCTTTTATTTAAATGTGTTAAAAAGCTAGAATATTCCTTTCCTAAAACTATTCCTTTAAAACTTTTTCTATTACCTTATAACGTCACTAGAATTAGGGCGAGCGAAGCCGCGGGATCCGCTCGTATGTTTATAATTTATAGCCTATGTGATATGCTGATATCTCATATGTCCATGTAAGCTATATTATTGTAAAGTTTCATTAAAATCCATCCATTCAGTAGTTTTTGCGTATTCTTAAAAACTGTCGCTCAACTTTTATAATATAAGTAGGATAGCGCAATTTACCTACCAGTACATGAGTACATCAGTATATATAAATAAAATTGAATTGTCTCTTTTTCTGATTTCAAAACAATAACTTTTTACTAAATTCATACGAAAGTTAAATACTTACCTAAATAAAAAAAAACAATTTTTAAGATTTTTGTGTCTGTCTGTTTGTTCCTGCTAATCTCTGAACCGGTTGGACCGATTTTGACAGGAATACATTTTACGAGAAAAGAAAATAAGTTAAACGGTTCTGTTCGTGATATTAATATTTAACATTAATTTAACTAAATTAACAGCAACATTAAATTAGAAAAATGTAATTCAACCGGGATTCGAACCCACGACCTCTAATGGCTCTGTGGGCCAATAACCCTATTGTTAATAAGGGCGGCAAATTCACCCATCCAAAGTCTAGATAAATAACAATTTATCAAAATAGGTATGTACAAACTTGTTTATATAATGTATGTATCTCTAAGCGATAGCATAAGTTAATCTAAATAATATTTTTAGTTACAACTTTATTACAAATTACAAGATAAAATAAAATATTTTTAAACCTCCATCAATTCACACAAACAGTCATTAAAATAATACACAAAGTTATATTATAAAATGATTTAATTGAATGATGCAATATTGAATAACATTCACTAGAAATTACAATCTATCACAATATCTTGTTACATACTTTAAACAAAACAATGTTTAATTTATTTTCGCAAACATTCTTATAAATAACAATAATTCGTCGTTCATTTTTTTAATCGCTACTAAACTTCATTCGATCACTCGCTGTGATATCAGTGATAATGTAGCATTCAAATAGTGAAAGAATTTTTAAATCGGTCCAGTATTTTTAAGCCAATTCGTTACAAACATACTTACATACAAACCTTTCCTCTTTATAATATAAGTATAGATTTAACATAACTTCGCAACAAAATAATGATTACCGCGTGCAAGGCGGGCGGTCGTGAGGGGGGAGGGGCTACGGTATCTCTGCGAGGTATTTTGATTCGTCTTTAGAACGCGAGCGAAGCCGCGGGAAAGGCTAGTATTAAATATAGCCTATGTTCATCAGGGATAATGTAGGATTCTAATGGTAAAATTTTTTTTAATCGGTCCAGTAGTTTCGGAGCCTATTCTATTCAAACAAACAACAATAAAATCTTTCCTGTTCATAATATTGGTGTAGAATGTAGATAGTGTAGATAGATACCTATCAACCATAATACCTAATTATCATCACTACATAGTATAAAACAAAGTCGCCTTTTCTGTCCCTATATCCCTATGTGCGCTTAAATCTTTAAAACTACGCAACGGATTTTGATGCGGTTTTTTTTAATAGATAGAGTGATTCAAGAGGAAGGTTTATATGCATAACTAGCAGATCCCGCGGCTTTACCTGTGCTAAATCTAGGGAAGAGCCCGAGCGAAGCGAGGGCGAGTCGCTAGTAATAAAATACATTCAAACTGTTATGTACCTAGAATGTACTCACAAGTTTTTAATTCTACACGAATATCGGTGATCCACCTAATACATAAGTAATTCTAATGGTAATTTTTTTTAATCGGTCCAGTAGTTTCAGAGCCTATTCTATTCAAACAAACAACAATAAAATCTTTCCTCTTTATAATATATAAGTTAAAATTACAAGGACATTTACGATACCTACGAGCATAAAACAAAATTATTGTATGTATGACACAGACCACAATCCAATATCCATACATAAAATTTAAAACTAAGTAGGTACATACGCACTAGAGTTTTGATTTCAAATATCAATTAAATACAGCAAACTGTATCTCGTAACTACACACACTGAACAATCGAAGCAAGTCTTGTTAGGGGTACGAGTAGGCGAAGGGACTGGGCATTGGCCTTCCTCTATCAATAACTTCCTCAAATCCTAGTAGTAGGTACGCGAAGCGGTACATAGCCGTTGATACCGCCTGCACACATTTTATTTTACGTACGCAGAGCTCCTGATGCTGTAGCTTCGTTTTATATCATCTCCCGTTAATTAAACGGTTGTCACTGTTGAAATATGTCTTCGAACCTTGGCAATGGCAACCACTAGCGGCCAGGATGGATATTAACGAACCGCTTGGTTTATTGAAGACTGTCTAGGTACCAAATGCAAATACCATAGTAAGCATTAAAGACTAATACAGTATGACACTTTCACAACTATTACACAGATTCATTAAAATCAGTCCTTTGTCTCATGTACGTGCTCCAACTTCAACGCTTTAAAGTCAACTAAAGTAGTAAAGACAAAAACATAGGTAAGTCATAAGCAGAGCCGCCTTTGTCAAAGGAATGCCGACAATCGACATATTAATTGCAACTTTAATTTTATTTTTGGTAATTTTAGGCCTTTTAATATTAAAAAAAATTGAAGTAATAATAGTTCAAATACCTAAATATTTTATAAATATTATTATTTTCCTTAAGGGGCCGGCGATCGACAAATTGCTAATAAAAACGTAGGTAATAGGTACGAAAATCATTTTCAAGTTAAGCATATTTTCACCTTGTTATGCTGTTATTCGGATAGTATTAATCTAGGTTTCAAATATTTTTTAATTGCAAAATACTAATTTATAACGATTTGTAAAGTAATTGAATTTCTCACATTTTTACAGTATAAATACGATGTTATAATCTCATATGTTCTATATTAAAAAAGTTGATATTTTTAATATCGTTTGTTTTAAACATGGCTTACTATATTGTTAAATAATACAATATAAACTAACTAAAACTATTGTAAAAGCATTGAGTTTTAAATAATTTAATTCATCATTTTTGTTTATTCTTATTCGAGTTAATTTGTTAAACTCATTAATACGAGTGAAAACAAGTTTGACTCGAGTTCGTTTGCACTCGAGTTGGCGAGAGAACTCAGCGGGCCGAATAGATCAGTTAAACGCTAAAATTAGTTATTATAAGAAATATTTAGTTGTAAGTTTACAGCAAAAGTCTAATTATTATCTAATTACTGATACTTAATCAAAAACAAATTGAATTTTTAAATAAGTGAAGTTCATTTTGAACTATAAAAACTGATAATTTCTTATTTGAAATTAAATTGTACTTTTACATGGAAACTTAATTAGTCGTAATACTTACATTTTATTTCATATACCTACCTATTTAAAAATTTGATATAATATAAACTAATCGAAAATCAGCTCGAGTGATAAATTCTGACTCGAGTTGTAAGGAATGTAAGTACTAAGTAGTAAGTAGTTCACTCGAATGGCTCGAGTCGTATCTATGGTATGACACGTCATAAAATAACCAATTACATATTTATGAAGTTATACATTTATTTCATTTCAATATAGTTTTAAATGCTATTGTCTTAGAGCATAATTTGGCGCACACGACTCGTGACAAAAATATTATACGGCTAGCACGAAATGTCGAGCGCGGCAGTTGTGGTCGTATTATATGTAATAAAAATAATTTTATAAATTAACGCTTGCCTGAGGTATTATATATAATAGGCGATTTGATTATTAATTAATAATAGGGTATTTTTTCAGTTATCTAATATAACGAACACTCCTAATGACGGCACGCAATACACATTCTAACTACATATTCGCAAATGTTAAACGGCTAGTCATGCTTTCTCATCAAGTATTGCGATTTGCGCGGGAACAAGCGCGGCGCGGCGCGGGACGTATTGGTGTGTCGACGTAGTCTATAGCGAAACATGTAAATGTGTGCGTGAGCACGACGACTAGGACTAGTAGGTGAAAATATAACAAACGGCAAAACTATTTTTATAAGATATATTTATTCTTTAATTATAATCAAAAGAAAAGTAATGAGGATAAAGGTTACCTTTGGTATGCCATCAATTTCATTACTCTGTATGGATATTTAATTGCAACAATTAAAATATTTTCGAAAAACGAATGTGATTTCGTTTTGTTCTATAAGCATGGTTACATTTAATCGTTATATCGTATTATTTTTTAAATCTCTTATATTCTCTTCTCTCTTTTTAGATCTTTGAATCGATAATAATTGTAGGAAGGCACCGTAAAGAAATATTCTAGGTATTTGATTTGCGCACGGAATTTTATTTTAATAAAAATCAAAGTTAAATTACGCGCAGTTTAATTATGCAGCGCTTTAAGCGCTTACAGCGCTTGCATTTTTAACAAATTTCACCGCAACTAAATAACTAGCACTTAACTTAAAAATAACAGCGCTGCAGCTCTTTTATCATCAAAGAGGACTTTGTCACCTTCCAATCAAAAACTTACATCAAAATCGGACAATGGATTACGGAGTAATAGCTAAAAATAGAAGACAAGTTAAAAAATTGGGTGCGGCTCCTAAAGCCCTTTTACCTGACACCAATATTATAAAAATCCGTTGAGTAGTTTAGGAGTAATACACGATTTTGTCCAAGGGGGTGAGGTAAAATTGGGGGGGGGGGGTGTCGGTTTTCGTGGGAAGATTGGCGGGGTCGAGTTTTGGGAAGGTATTAGAATTGGAGTGGGGGGTGCACGTGCTGAATTTGAAATTTTTGAAGTAAAGGTAGGGGGGGGGGGGGATTGGTAAGGGTATACTCTACGATCACGATTGAAAGATATGTAACGGGTTCGATTCCCGTTCCAGATTATACCTATACACAAAATATGAAATAATAATTCTTATATCTAAACTTAATATTTAAAACTGAAAACTTCTCAAGTCTTAATTTTTCAAGTAAAATAAATAGGATAATAATCCTATGTCTTGGCACTTTTAGCTCCTCCCATCAACTAATATGAAAAACATTGTACAAATTTTGTTCGTTGAATTTTATTATTCATATTATTTTTCTATACAAAATCTCGGTTTTATAAAAAAAAAATAATTATACTAATTTTACTGATTTAGTTTAATTAATTACTTATTCTACTACTACTTTTTTTAATTTGAATTTTTTAACAAAATTGACTTTATTTAATATAAAAGTTACAAGGATATCCAAAGAATCTAATATGTATGTCGATATCTGTAAAATATTTACGTAAACAATTTTTAAACTATAATTTTACATGTCATTTTAGTACCTTAACTTATATCTAGTCCGATATCTCCGGATCCACTGAACGGATTTGAGTGCTGTTTTCTTCTCTGGAAAGAAGAAGAGTTGCTCCGTTGGGTCTAATAAGGTCCAGGGTGGGGCATCGATCTAGATTCTTAGTTATTTAGGTCCAAAGTTAGGTTTCAATTTTCAAAATTTTGTATGTTAGATAACTCCGAAACTACTGGAGCTATTTTGATGGGATTTCGCTTTTTGTGATATTATTGTTATGGGTTTTCCTCTGATGTCTGTCGTGACCGTCTAAGTTTACCGACGGCGAAAAGAGCAATTTTGCTGGAATTGTTTTTTTGCCTTTTTAGCGCAGTTAGTGGAGTCCAAAAAATTCAGTTTTTTGGTCATAGGTGGAGGTCAATGAGCACTTTAGAATGCACTATTTAGAAGCATATGTCGTAGATCTTAATCGAGCAGCGTCCACGAAAAACAAAATCGGTCACTCACAAAATTACAGTTTTTATGCCAAATTAGGTTCAAATTGTTCGATTTTGAAGATTTAAAATAGTCTGTGCTATTCACTGTCACTTTTTACACCTATATAGTCACTTTAAAGTTTTAAAATCGTCACTTTTTCCACTTTTTATGAAACGGTTGGTTTTGGCGGGAATCCATTTTTCGAGAAAAGAAAATGAATTGCTTGTGAGGTATTATGTTATACGGTTCCGTTGGTGATATTAAACTTAACATAAATTTAACTAAATTAACAGCAACAGTAAATTAGAAAAATGTAATTCAACCGGGATTCGAACCCACGACCTCTAATGGCTCTGTGGGCCACCCTATAAGCGCGTAAATTTTTCTGCCTCGTGTCTCACAATCACGATTTTACACAAGCTATTCTTTCTCTTCTACAGATTTATTTTTTAAATTAACATGATTAGTAAATAAAATAATAATTTATTGTAATAATCTTTTTTTAAAATAACAACGCCTACAAGAAGTCAAAATCAATAAAAATGTATTTCTTGCTTAAATCCTTCTTCATAGAAATGCCGCGATAAGACGTAGTAGGTATAATTGTGGCTTACCGTTTTTGTGTATCATTCATGTCTTTGGATTGTAATTCATCGATTTATTAAAATTAGCCCTTTTACATATTCTTATGTGCGTGCAAGCACTTCAAAACTTTTAAGTCAACTGAAGAAAAGAAATAGAAATTAGAAAAACATTTTTAAGGATGTTCTTTATATTTTAACATAATTTTTATTACATATAATACGACCACAACAAAGAGAATGTAATCAATATGGACCACAACTACCGTGCTTGACACTTTGTGCTAGCCGTATAGTATTGTTGTTACGAGTCAAATTATGCTCTAAGACAATAGCATTTAATACTATGTTGGAATGAAATAAATATATTACGTATTAAATTATAGGTATTTTTTTTTCTTTTTAAGATATTTGTCCGCCAAATTATGCTCTAAAACATTCATTTTTAAAACTATATTGAAATGAAATAAATGTCGTGCTAACCGTGTAATATTTTCGTCACGAGTTGTGTGCGCCAAATTATGCTCTAAGGCAATAGCATTTAAAACTATATTGAAATGAAATAATTGTCGTACTAACCGTGTAATATTTTTGTCACGAGTTCTGTGCGCCAAATTATACTTTAATACAAAAGCGTTTAAAACTATACTAACTATACTAACTTGAAATAAATATATAATTTATGTACATATTTGGTTATTTTGTTCCTAATATAATATTTGTTTGTATTATACGTTACGTTAGATTGTTTTTAAAATAATATTAGTGCGGTTTACTCGCTTGAATTGTTTATCAATATAAAGAACAGTCCTTAAAAAACATAAACCGCGTTCGCCAAAGAAATGCCGACATAGGGGTCAAGGACATAGCAAGTGTGACTACCGTAGTTGCGGCGGTAATTGTATTGCTTTACTTAATTGCTACTTTAATATTATTATTGATATTTTTAGGCCTTTTAATATAAAAATCATATTATTGATGTTTTAAAATATTGACGTAATAATAGTTTAAATTAAAATATTTTATGAAAAGCTTTATTAAATATAATGTCAGAAACGTAATAAGAACATATAATTTCATCTTTTTTGAAGTCGGTTAAAAGTATTGTCTGAACACTACTTGTGAAATATGAGCTAACAAATATATTAAACACAAAACGCGCATGCCGCTCCGCCTTTACCCGTGCACCCAGAGTGGCCCCCTCAGTAGTCAGTGAGACACAATAAAATCGACAAAGTAAATGCGAAATATACGTAGTTTACAAATATTATAAACACGGAAACGCACCCCCGCACCACCCCGCTCCGCCTTTACCCGTCAACCCAATGCGGCCCCATAATTCGTAAGTGGGACACAATAAAATCGATAAATTAAAAGCAAAATATACGCGGCTCGCGAGCACCCTCCAAATTTCGCGCGGCCGATGGCTGAACTACGATATTCGCCAAAAATCACCCTAGGAATAAATTTGTGTCCGAGCCAAGTTTCCGCCCGTGCACCCAGAGTGGCGGCCCCCTCAGTAGTCAGTGAGACACAATAAAATCGACAAATTAAAATCGAAATATACGTAGTTTACAAATATTATAAACACGGAAACGCACCCCCGCACCACCCCGCTCCGCCTTTACCCGTCAACCCAATGCGGCCCCATAATTCGTAAGTGGGACACAATAAAATCGATAAATTAAAAGCGAAATATACGGGGCAAAATATACGCGGCTCGCGAGCACCCTCCAAATTTCGCGCGGCCGATGGCTGAACTACGATATTCGCCAAAAATCACCCTACGAAGAAATTTGTCTCCAAGCCAATTTTTCGCCCAGTCATTTCAAACATCGAAACAAACCTTTGGACAAAAAATCAGGGTTGGTTAATATTGTATCCGGAATACGGATACAATAGGCCGGTGGATACAAGAGCGCAGCCAAATTTCCCCATACTTGGGACAAGATGATTCGCAAGATTTATATATATATATATAGGTATATATTACGACTTATATAAAAAATATAAATAATAAATTTAGATCTAAATTGAATGTATTGGTGTAGGCGATTCTTTGAATAGTTTTGTCAAGAGGGACTAAAATGTATTAAAAATCATAATATCTGTTTGGACTTATGTATCGTAGAAATAACATATGAACTCAATACGGGATGGGTAATAGGATTCATAGTATTTAAATTTTAAAATATATTTATCAGTAAAGAGTCTACGAGTATATACCGTTGTAAATATATAAGATGTTCAAAATAAAACTTTAGACATATGAAAGTATGTAACAAACTTAAGAACTTTAACCTGTTGCCGAAGTTATATTCCGATATTCGATCTACACACCTATAATAATTGCGCTACGTGCTGTAAGTGCAGTAGAAGTTATGACTAACTACTTGTGATGGTATCCTAATGCTTACTCCATGCTCTGATAAACTTTACACAAAGTTTCAATATTAAATTTCTCTAGTGTTCAAAATTTTTAATGTAAACCATTACACTATTTTACAATTTATAAGATAGTGAGTTCAATGAATTTATCATAATATATCGTACATAAGTAGACATGTTTCTATTTTTCCCAGTGGAAATTAATTAAAAGAAATTATAATATATACCTATGAAAATAGTACCTACTTTCAATTGATGACCTATAATAATAAAAGTAATGTTTAGAAAGAACATTAAATTTCACTATGAGTTAAAAAGATAGTCCGCTAGGAAATGGCAGGTAGTGTGTGCAAGAGGACGTTGAAAGGCTCGCGAGGAGCGTGTCCGGTTTCCGGCGTCCCCGACGATTCAATTTAGTCGGCCCGCGACAAACTCCATTGATTGTTTCGATATTCCGGTCACAAATAGTAGAACAAACTCTTACGATTTCCAAGTAGAATAAACCTTGCCAAGTTGGAGGACTAGCGTTTCCGATTTAGAAACACTTGTTATAGTTTTCATACGCGTAACTGTTTTATATGAAATATTTTTGAGATATAAAATTAAGGTGTGAGCCTTAAAATATTTCAAATTGCATAATTCAAATTTACTAATTACTAATTTAAATTTACAATTAAACATATCGCTTCTTTTCTTTTCATAGGTATTAAAAAGCATGGACGCTTGTCTATCAAATTAATTAAAACTTTCCGAAGGAAAATTTTATAAAAAAGCGCCCACGGCCAAACCTAATTATACTCTTGAGTAACTGGTGTTACAAAGACATAACATTATATATTAATAATTAAATAATTAAAAAAGACTATTTTTAATTACTATTCAGCTGTATCATTACTCGGTCATTCCAAATCGCTTTATTGGTTAAAAGTATATACTCTAGTAATATTCCCGTTCCTATATTCCATAACTTATTATTTCCATATTTTTGAATTAATATTACAAATATGCTTGGTCAATGCGTAAATAAATAAATAAAATAATTATAAATATGTTGGGACATTCTTACAACAACGCCATCCAGTTCCGTGGTAAGCTACTATGCTTGTGTTACGGATACCATATAGTTGATATACTACATATATAACTTTTAAATACATACATATTATATAAATATAAACACCCATGACTGGAGAACAAACATTCGTGCTTAACAAATGAATGCTCCCAGCGGGACTCGAACCCGCGACCGCTGGCGCAGAAAGTAGGGTCACTACCAACTGAGCCAAACGAGTCGTCAAAATATTGAGCCAGGATTGCCGTGAGCGCGCCTAAAATAAATTAAAAATATATAACGCTGTTATTAAATGTACCACGTGAAACGCCTGTATATTATAGTATAATTAAGATGACATTCTTTATTGCAATGTTTGTGACAGTTTACCATAATATTCCAAAAATTGAACATAATTATATGTTTCTAATGTGTAAATTATTATTATTATTCGTCTTTCAACTCTGAGTTGTCTTAATAACAACACTATTTTTTTAATTTCTTTTATTACTGAATTATAATAATACATCCATTCGTATTTTCTTCATATCCTCGAAGTTGTCCCCCACATATGCCCGTTTTCCGCCGGCGCCGGTAAAGCACGGTAGCCTGTGTGATTTAGTTTTATTGTCATGCACCCCAGTCACTATATGTTTAAGATTATTCACGAAATATCATGCTGTTTGTCTATAAAAAGTAGTACCTATTACAAAATCTTGTTTTTATATTTGTTGCAAATAAAAAATGTGGCAATTAACTTCATTTATTATTTAATAAACATAATACTATACATCATTTTATTGTCAACTTTGAATTAATTTATAGTAAGACAAAGAAAACTAATCAGTTATTTTTTTTTAATTTTTAGTGTTTACTTTGTAACTAAGTTGCAGGTTTGATTTTTTATTTTTTTCTTTCTATAGCTGTGTCATCTAGTAGGTATATATAGTAACCACGTAAGAAGAAAGTTCTTTTTTAGAATAAGTAGGTGAAAAATCAACCCTTATTTTAAACACCCTTTTAATTTTTTCATAATAAAATCTTTTACAATATTTAGGCAGATTGCAATAGAGTTTATACTATTTTTGTCGATATTACTGTTTATATCACTCCAAACTTGTTCGAACATCAATTTATAGGTAGGTACTTCTAATATAGAGCCTTTTAATGAAATTAACCATAAAATTATTTTGTTTTTACGGATTTTGGTTCTGGTATTGTAATAAAAATAAGTCTATCGCATGTCATCGTTTACCTAATTTGAGTAATTACATTACATTACTTATACAATGCTTATGTTTTGCAGCACGTTATACAAATATGAACAATCTTTTTTTTTCTCTTTCAATACATAATAAATATAATAGTTATAGGCAGAGCAATGCAAAGGTAAGTTGTAAGTTTGCTATATTTCCGTTAATCTCATTCCTAGTGTTGTTGAATTAAAAATACATGCAAATGACAATAACACCCCGCTTATCGTAAGAAATAAAAGATCGCCCATCCTAGGGACTAAAGGTCGCGCTATTTTAATACTAATACCATATATCAACTGGCCATGCCTTTAGACCATGACTGAAGGGATATGATAGGGGGTCGTGACATAACCTTCACGTTATTATTACTGGTAGTTGTTTACCTTGCACTATTATGCGCTCAGGCTTTTGAATAGCAATTTTATACCAACCGCTCCATTATTAAGGGCAGTATAAACCCGACAGCCAGTCGCCATCGACGGATTATCAGGAAGTGCTGAAAAATATAAATACTACATGCAGCATAATTTTTATCAAGCAATGGTAATAAATAATTTTAAAATTATTATTTAAAAGTACCTTACCTCCTAGCGCAACGCCATTAGTTGATATACGCCATCTATACAAATAACGTGCTATTTAAATTGTGGATTATTCTAAAAACTCACATTAAAGCTGTTAAACTAAATATTACAATAATAATAAACCTATAATATTTATAAAAAATATTTTTTTATGCATCAAGGTTAACCTTGTCACTTACCTATTTCTCAAAGTTTATTATAGTTAAATCAGCAAATCATTTAATGATGAATGATAAACCCAGGAAGATGGAGTCGTGGAAACTGTGACTGTAACCGTCGTAAAAATTGTTCCGCCGAAATCATAAAACGATCTGTTCCGGGTTCAAGCGACGATGTTAACCCAAATCGCGTGAAACGGCCTCCACTTCGCTCTACGAAGCGATCTTTTATTGAGACGTGACCAAACGATCCAATAATATCTTCAAAATATACGCTAAGTCCAGCGCAGCAAAAGTGAGCGGCGTAGTTTATCTGAAACTCATATATCAATATCGATCTACTAACTAACTAACGAACTAAACTGAGTTGAAAATTTAATAAATTTATTTATAGCGAAAATGACGTAGCAGACCTGTATGCTATGTAGTATAACATATGTAATAAGTAATATCACTATTACGAATAATCTGATTAAATTTTTGATTGTAAATAAGAGAATTGCTGCACGCATGAAACGGAACTAACGACGCGACAGTTCGATTGCGGATAACAATAAAACTAAATCATCGGGAAGTTATCTATCTTAGTAGTTGACGGGAACGGAAAGAGAACATGTGCACGAAAACGTATTACAAGAGATTAGATGTTGAATCATGCAGTGGCCAAGATTCTAGATTTTCTAATATTTTTTTTTCTAAGAATACTTTTTAGATGTTTCTTCATTAACTCCATTCTTAATTTAAAGAGCCGCTTAAACCCAGACCTAACGGCGAGTAACGGTGCTATCAGTGAAGCGTTCTTACCTGTCGTAATAATCGATTATTCAGATTTTTGTAGGCGCGTTTTAAAAAACGATAAAAATGAAGCTTAATGTCGCGAGCTGATATTATGTCAAGGGTGACATTTCACAAATTGCCGCCCACATCAATTTTCGATTAGCGATAATTGGGGTCGATTATATGAAAAATGCGTTTACGCTCAGCCGAACGTAGATTAAAATGATTTTGTATATCATAAAAAATGAAATAAATTACAACAACAGTGAATAATAATTATCTTTATAATAAATTTACATATGTGTATATTTATTAAACATTAACGTTTAGACAAAAGAAATTAATTTAAATTTGGTAATATAGTATAATATATAAAAGCTAATAACGTGGATAATTATTTACATAAAATTAATAGAAAATAATCTCTTAATATGTTAAGGAGGTCACGAAAGAAAAGAAACGTTTTTAATATACTTAAAACCCGGGAAATGCGAAGTTATCAAAAGTACCGTCGGCCAATACTACTTGCCGTCGTTGTACGAAAGTGTTACCTTTAAAGATATGTAAAATAACAAATACCGTAAAACCTTGTCATGATGAATTTCTTACAGAATGAATAAGAACTAAAGAGTTTTTATACCACAATACTGCGCAGCCTAGACAACAAACAACAAATTGATATCTCAAAGGAATCGCACAATGAAAAAAAGTTGTATAAATAGATGTTTTCTTAATTACATTACTACTTATACGCTCAATGAAAAAAGTGAAATGTGGCCCACATACATTATATATGATTAGCGAAATAACACCATAGAACTATTAATTATCATTATCATCGCTGACAGAAATAAGGTGGTCAAGTTTAATTATTGCAGATATAAGGAACTGATAAGAGCTGATTTCTTTTTCCCATAAATAGGGCGAGATAGGTCGTTTCCTTCGATAACTTAATTCAATCTTTGCTCCCCTCGTCGTATCGCCGAAACAGTATGCTTTCGTATAAAATTGCAAGATAATCGCAACCTATTTTACTTGCTCATTCTCTACTGTATAATTTTATAACGCCAAATATCTACTTCAGAATGAATGTTTTTATTTAGCAAAGAAATGAATAAGTCATTGACGGATACATAAAAACTTTTTATATACTACAACCTGCAAAAAATAATGAATGTAGTACTTATTCTTTAATAATTTTTTTTCTTTATTTTACTAATTTATTTTCTGGTGATGTTAATGAATAAAACATAATTAATATGCACACGACCTTGCAGTTTTAATAATAATAAAGCTTTAACTCGGGACTTGTTCCACGTTAAGGAAATGTATTTTTTGAAATAACTCTACTATCACAATATAAGTATTAAGACGGGGATATACGCCGTTGACCTTGCTCGATTGGGCGTTGCCGGTAAAAATTCCCCGCGCAACCCCGCGCCTGCCGATAATAATTACGCGCGACCAGCGCGCTAGAATTCGCGCGTAGTACGGCACAGTGTAACAACTAACAGCTGTTGCTTTGTGAGAAAGAGTATTTAATACATTGAAAGTTTTATTATAAAGCATTATCTAGTTAAATAAAGTTTATTTAAATATCATAAAAAAATATTTTTTACATAATTAAAATAATTATTATTTATATCTATTATTAATTTATGTGTACAATATGTAGATACAATTTTTATCACTTATAATCACAGTAAATATATATAATTGAACACACCGATTCTCGTCCGATCATCGAAGTTAAGCAACGTCGGGCGCGGTCAGTACTTGGATGGGTGACCGGTGGGCCTGGGAACACCGCGTAACGTTGGCTTTTTATTTTTAATTTTGTAAAAATTCATTTTATTTCAGTCCTCAAACAATATTGTCATATTAAATATGTTGTTTTATACTTATTGTTTTTATATATGATGTTAAACTTAAAAATATTATATAACGCTGTTAACTGTTAAGTCCTGAATCGCGCTATCGAAATATTCTAAATCGTTGAATATATATACAATGTTGTCGAACGTCCAAGTGTACTCGCTTCGGCAGTACATATACTAAAATTGATGATCGATACACAAGTGTTTGTAGGTTCACAACTTTCAGTTTCACCAGATAGGAACGAAGTTCTTTATTATAAAAATGTTATTAATTTTAAGTTCTATTAGCGGTATAAAGAAAAAATAAAAATATGTTGTGGCTTCCGGGAAGATGGTGCCTTTTGTGGTGGTGTAGGTTTTTGTGAGTCTGTAGATGTTTGTGTTTGTGAGGTTGATCTGAATTATTAACAAAGTTATGGCTATTTGAAATTTAGGGGGTAATTGAGGGTTTGTCTTATTATAAAAAATCAGTAGGAACTAAAGTAAAAATAATACTTTAAAATTAAATTAAAAAAAATAATAATAATAATAAATAAAAAAGCCTTTTATTTCCAGTTTTACAAAAAACATGAACAAAAGAAAATATTTAACTATCGTGTACTTTATACAATTAATACCTATAAACAGTGCTATGTTTTTTACAAAAATATGTGTGAGTACAGCTCGTGTACTTATTGTAGTCAAACTGTCATGGTGTGTGTGTTTAGGGATACCTGCTCCAAATCTTTATCCCATTTTTTAATATGATGAAGGTTAAATAAAATAATTATTTTTAAAATTTAAATATATAATTTGTAATGATTAAAATATGATAATTACTCCTGAGGATATAAAAAATACTAGTACTGCAATTTTGCGGATTTCATTTCGTCATATGGATTTCATTTATTTTTAATATAGATAGTGGTGAGGGTGATCAAATAAATATTGTCACGAAGATTAGTCAACTACGCAGGATATTTACTATAGTGCACAAATGTACACTAAAACGTGAAATAAAAACTTAAAAAAACGTCTTGATAAAATAACACTAAAACGTAAAAAACACTTTATTGGTAGTTTTCATTGATAATAGATGCTTGGCATCATTAAATAATACATACTCATTTTTGCAATTAGCACCCCGATAAACCTCGAAAATGACACCCATGTTATTGTTGAAAAAAAACCGGATATCCGCCATCTTGAATTTGAAAATGGATCTTATTTTCGCAATTAGCACCCCGAAAAACCTCGAATATGACACCCATGTAATTGTTGAAAAAAACCGGATGTCCGCCATCTTGGATTTAAAAATGGACCTCATTTTCGTAATCAGCACCCCGAGAAACCTCGAAAATGACACCCTTGTCATTTTTGAAAAAAAACCGAATGTCCGCCATCTTGGATTTGAAAATGGACCTAATTTTCGTAATCAGCACCTCGAGAAACCTCGAAAATGACACCCATGTCATTGTTGAAAAAAAACCGGATGTCCGCCATCTTGGATTTGAAAATGGACCTAATTTTCGTAATCAGCACCTCGAGAAACCTCGAAAATGACACCCATGTCATTTATGAAAAAAAAACCAGATGTCCTCCATCTTGGATTTGAAAATGGACCTCATTTTCGTAATCAGCACCTCGAGAAACCTCGAAAATGACACCCATGTCATTGTTGAAAAAAAAACCGGATGTCCGCCATCTTGGATTTGAAAATGGACCTAATTTTCGTAATCAGCACCTCGAGAAACCTCGAAAATGACACCCATGTCATTGTTGAAAAAAAAAACCGGATGTCCGCCATCTTGGATTTGAAAATGGACCTAATTTTCGTAATCAGCACCTCGAGAAACCTCGAAAATGACACCCATGTCATTGTTGAAAAAAAACCGGATGTCCGCCATCTTGGATTTGAAAATGGACCTCATTTTCGTAATCAGCACCTCGAGAAACCTCGAAAATGACACCCATGTCATTGTTGAAAAAAAACCGGATGTCCGCCATCTTGGATTTGAAAATGGACCTCATTTTCGCAATTAGCACCCCGAAAATCCTCGAAAATGACACCCATGTCATTGTTGAAAATAAATATCGTGAATATAGTTGCAAGTCCTCTAAACTTTTGACTGTTAGCTAACTTCTCCCGTGAGAATTTTGTGTCTCGCTGTGCGCGCGCATCCTAAAATTTCACTCTCATAAATTTTTCATAACGCGCCTAAAGAAGTATAACTTCAACATGAAAGATAAACAGATTAAATTTTATGTTACCTATGGCTCAGTAGACGTAACTTCGTTACAGGTTCGATTTCCAGACTTAGTCCTTATAACTATACAAATAAAGTCTAAAATGAAACTTCTCTTAGTCGATACTATAAGTATACTAAAATTTTTAAGTAAAAAATTTACAAGTCAATAAGGTCCAAAATACGCCATTTATTTATTTCATTTTAATATAGTTTTAAATACAAATGTTTTAGAGCATAATTTAGCGCACACGACTCGTGACAATTCTGTTCACGAATTAAATAAATAAATTTCTAAATTGGTTCTGCGGTTGCGGAGCAAACAGTCACAGGTCCGTTCAGCACAACGCCTCGTCCCGCACTGATTTACTGGGCGACAGAGGTGTTCTCTCGCGGCTTACGTGTATGAATTACGTAAAAAAATCATAAAAAATAAATAAAACAGTTATTAGAAAAAATAATCGGAGATCATATTAGGTGTTGTATTATTTAATATGCTGAACGCAATAAAAAAATCTTGTTTTTGATAGTTTACGAGAGAAATGATATGAAAAATTGTAACAGAGGGTACTTAGCATATTTATTTATGATATTTATGTTGTTTTTTTTAACTTTTTAAGCGGAAGAGATAATGCTGTATATGCTTTAGAATAACATACATTTTTTTAAAATTTTTTCCTATTAAGATTACAGAGAATTCAAATACAAAGAAAGTCCAATTTACATATATCGCCGCCTTAAACAAACTTTTACAAGTAAGTTTTAAAGAATCAGACAAAATGTTTTATTTATTTTAATTGTATTTTTAACCGCCTCCAAAAAAGGAGGAGGTTATATGTTCCACGTTATATATATATTTTTTTATGTATGAACACCGATTTCTCCGCCGTCTATGAGCCGATTTCAGTTTTTTTTTCTTTTGTTCAGTAGGGGTGTATATAATTGAATTGATTGTATATAAAAAATAATTTATATACAATCAACTAATTAGGGGGGACTTTATTTATAGTTTAATACATAATATGTAAAAAAATGGATAAGTAGGTACTTTAACTGTTAGTTACAATTTCATCTATTACGTAAAAACATCAATATTCTTAAAATTAAAGTAATAACATTTTCAGTTGACAAGTTTTTTTTTTGGATAAACGCATTTTAGAGACAAACTCACAAGACTTACTTCTTTATGATATTAGTAATAATAGAAATATTTTAATTGAATAAATGACTTTTATAGGAAAATGGAAAGTAATATTTCGATAATATATTTTCCATAACATCCACATATCATTGTCCAGACAGAAATAAAAAGCTACCGCTGCTAATATAAAATATGTGGCCAACTCCGTTCGTAGCTAGCGATTGGCAATGTTAGTCATTCAACATCTTGCCTTGAATAAAGATACCATCCACCAAATCTATAGCGCTATGTAATTTCATAGTTCAAAAAAGTTATTCTTGGATAAATACTTTAAATTATATAAGTATTTAATACATTAAATCTAATATAATCATGCTAAAAAATATCGTAATTATTTTATGTATATAGAGAGACAATGACTATACTATTATAATTAATCGTAAAAATCTAAAAAATATATGTTGAAAGCTTGCAAACCTTTTTCAGTAAGCATAATTACCATTAATAACGTAGTGGAAAAGGTAATATAAAATAAAGCAATCACTTCGCTACATCTAACAGGTAACAAACAAGAAATATTTCATCTGTCATTGGAAGCCAAAAATAAGATATCAATAAAATGTTCTATCTATCACTTACTTCTTTTATTTATATTATACGTATAGAGCGCGATACGTATAGAGAAATTCATTTGGTTATCAAAAGAATGAAAGTGATGAAAAAAAATCGATTAAAATTAATTTAATTAAAATAGCCATGAGCACTTTCAGATAGGCAAGTAATTATAGGCATATTTGTTTATAAATTATATTCGATAAAAAATATGTCTCATCTGGTTATCAGATCGGTGAAGGTCGATCTACCACGGTCTTCTCTACTATATATTCTTTATATTTTATTAGGAGTAAAAATTATATTTTTTTTATAGTGTAAATAAAAAAAATATCAAAATTTTCATTAAATAATAATAAAATCTTTTGTTCAACTCCCTATGAAGTTAATTTAATAACAAAAAAAACACTGTAAAAGACAGAAATTGACACATTTGCCAACAGAAATCTATTTTCTGATCACAGCAAAATTGCAGAATTTACTGAAACCTTTTCATTGAATTCCATTTGCACAGAAAAGTATCTGTAAGTTCCTTCTGAACACTAGGCCGAAAGAGTCTAGTAATCCGTCAAATCCAAATGAGATTTTCCTACCCTATTCATGGGATTCGTGTACCCGCCGCTGCGTCGCCACCTCCGACCTCTACTAGTATATCTAATTGGGAGAGACACGGACGATCTGTCTCGCCGCTGCCAATATTGGAAAACTTTTACACACCGCAGTCTACATCTGACTTTATTAGATCATTCTTGCTGGTTTACGAAAAAAATAATTATTTTAATCTATCTGTAAATAACACTATTAAAAAAAATAAAGTTTGGGAGCACCACACATATAACAAGCACCCAGCTTGTTATATTGTTGATTAGATATTTGTTAATGATTCGCGTGGCTTGATTGATTATTTATTAAACTCATACCATCCGTTTGAATTCCGGGCCTAAGGCTTTTTATGTAATTAATTAAATGAGACTTCTTATCATAGTAATAACTAATAATAACTAACTAGTAATAAGTCTTATCTAACTAATACTTTCTTATAATGTTAGAATCGTAGAAATAAAAATAGTAGAATTGGTAGTATTATTATTAAAAAGGAAATGTAAATAGAGATTTATTATCAATAAAACGTTTTATTAATTAGTTACGTTTATAGATAAAAAATCATTACTAGAAGGTATAAATAATAATTAACAAATATCAATATACAATCAAATAACACAAAACAATACAATCAAACGAAAACAAGCCATTAAATTACCATAAAACTAGGAAATCTCAGAATTTAACGACGCCAAAGTAACAAATAGGCTTTACAAATATAAAATCAAATTTTACAGGGTGTAAGTCGATAGCACGACAGGCGAAATGGCGTGCCGTGTGGCATTGAGTACGAGCTGCACGCACCCCTTAATGTAGACATCATTTAAAAATAAGAATAAATAAGAAAAAATAAGAAAAATAATTGATAATTATAAAACAACATATTATTAATTTTTAATATATTATAGTCCGGGAGGTAGTGTCAAATTTTTACGGTGATTTTGGCATGGACTCTATGAACTTATTTTGATAGTTAGTACTTGTATGAGAACTAAAATAATTGTCAGCTGGCGCGACTCCGGGGCTTTTGGGCTAGAGAAAATATTAACGTAGATGAAAAAAAAATATTCTTGGACTATTTTGGCAATGATGAAAAAGTATAAATAATTTAGTTTATGAATTGTAGATCTTAAAAAAAAGTGTCAGCTGTATCATGTACGTGACAAAATATGTTAGCTGATCATGTGAACATGTCAAAAAATCAGAAAAACTTGTAGCATTTTGGCAAAGCTGAAAATTGTATATATTAAAGATTACAATTTAATAATCATAATTATTTATGTCAGCTGGAATTTTAACGAGGCACAAACTGTTAGCGTGACTTTCAAAGTTTGGTTATGAAGTATAATATCAGATCAGCTAACATATTTTGTCACGTACACGATACAGCTGACACTTTTTTTTAAGATCTACAATTCATTAACTAATTATTTATAATTTTTCATCTTTGCCAAAATAGTCCAAAAAAATTTTTTGTACTATCAAGTTTCCTGGCATTTTCTCATCTTATGCCCCGGTTTTGGGTCAACTGACACCTCATTTATTAATAAGCGTTGGAACAACTGACTATACAAAAAAACAAAAGTCATGCCAAAATGATCTGATATTATACTTCATAACCAAACTTTGAAAGTCAAGCTAACAGGTTGTGCCTCGTTAAAATTCCAGCTGACATAAATTATTATGATTATTGAATTATAATCTTTAATATATACAATTTTCAGCTTTGCCAAAATGCTACAAGTTTTTCTGATTTTTTAACATGTTTACATGATCAGCTAACATATTTTGTGACGTACATGATACAGCTGACACTTTTTTTTAAGATCTACAATTCATTAACTAATTTTTATACTTTTTCATCTTTGCCAAAATAGTCCAAAAAAAATTTTTTTTATTGAAGTTTCCTGGCATTTTCTCATCTTATGCCCCGGTTTTGGGCCAACTGATATCTCATTTATTAATAAGCGATGGAACAACTGACTATACAAAAAACCAAAAACCATGCCATAATGATCTGATATACCTAATAACCAAACTTTGAAAGTCAAGCTAACAGGTTGTGCCTTGTTAAAATTCCAGCTGACATAAATTATTATGATTATTGAATTATAATCTTCAATATATACAATTTTCAGCTTTGCCAAAATGCTACAAGGTTTTCTGATTTTTTGGCATGTTCACATGATAAGCTAACATATTTTGTCACGTACATGATACAGCTGACACTTTTTTTTGAGATCTACA
Organism: Boloria selene; assembly: GCA_905231865.2. Lineage (NCBI taxonomy): Eukaryota > Metazoa > Arthropoda > Insecta > Lepidoptera > Nymphalidae > Boloria > Boloria selene. The sequence goes on along the minus strand of HG993137.1, from coordinate 8,096,728 downwards.
ATTCATAAACTAATTATTTATACTTTTTTATCTTTGCCAAAATAGTCTAAGAACATTTTTTTACTATCAAGTTTCCTGGCATTTTCTCATCTTATGCCCCGGTTTTGGGCCAACTGACAATTTATTTATTAATAAGCGTTGGAACAACTGATTAAACAAAAAAACAAAAGCCATGCCAAAATGCTCCGGTCAAATTTGACACTACCTCCCGGACTATTATGATAATAAATTATCTCATTTAGATAAAAAACTAGATACAGAAATAATAATTACTAATAATACCTAAAGGTTTCAAATATGAATAGCCTTTTTTACGTTTATAATATCAATTGTGGTTAGGCCATTAAAAATCTACGTAAACTACATTTACTGAATACAATATGTTTCTTTAATTTTCCATACAAAATATTTCCCATCGCTATATTTTGACAATATAAAATATACAATAAAGGAAATTAAATATGTCCATATTGACGCAGGTATTTCAATAGGTCCCTCTAAAAACAATGTCAAAACGGAAATTAACCTTGTGAAAGGATAAACAACCGAGATTTATGTACAAACAGGATTAGCTTTTGTTAGTCCCTATAGTATTAATAAAGAACAGTGTTGTAAAACCTTTGCTATCTCAATTAATAGTGTAAATTTTTTTTATTTATGTATGTATACATTTACCTTCAATTGCATAATATATTGTAGACTAACTAACTTGTTACACTCCATTAAAGCATTCAAGCAAGAAGCAAGAAAATAGGAAATTCATTTCAAAATATAAAGTTCTGCGAAATAATTTACCTCATCTGTTATTTATGTAAATTAATGTCTTTGAGTCATTTTCCCATATGTAAGTACGAGTTTACACGATATTTTGCCGCTAAGTGATTGTAAGAGTAGCCTGGCGCCGCGGAAGTCGTTCCCACGTGACAGCCGGAAGCGCTTGGATCAAATTCCTCTAGTACTTCAGTTTTGCTGTTCGAAACCTTTTACAATCAGTTTTTTAAATTATAATATTATAAATATATATATGCAAGGTATAAATTTGATCTTATATGAATATTGGATTTACATACGATTTAAAATTATTATACCACACATATGACCAAATATTAATTATATTAAGTATACAGTTAACTTTTTAAGACTAACCTACCATCAAAATAACGTCATGGTAAATTCAAGAAACCTTATCCTAAATAAAACTTTTAATAATAAAAAAGCAAGTAACATATATTACAAAATATTTATCCTTTTGTTCGGATGGCATTAAGTGTCTTATTTACAAATAAATTTATAAAAAATATTAACGGCCTATAATAAAATCACAAAAACAGATTGCACGAACTGAGTAATTTGAAAAAGTTTGTTAAAAGTCAATATAAATTAGTAGGGTCTTATAGTCCAGACGGGAAAGCCAAATTGTATTGGCTCTGACAAAACGTTGTGTAAAAATAATGGTTGAAGTGCGTCGTTGTTTTTGTAATGCTTCTTCATGGCTGGCCCTAACGATTATTCGTCCTATTGTGCGAACTGCGGGTGCTGCCAAGACCCCGCGGAGAAAGAGCTAAACTCACAAAACTTTCCGACTTGTTCGAATGGCCGGCTTTTGTTAGAGCAACTTATTGTTCGAGACAGATTGCAGAGGATCAGCATCGCTTTACTACGAATTTGCGCTGAATGTTACACACGTAACGTACACAAGGAAAAATGTTTCGTATCAACTAAGAAAAAACTTTGTAAGTAGCTGGCTTGAATTGAGGCACAATGTCCCGACTGTTAGGCGTAATTAAAAAGGATATGGGTAATGTTTACTTTCATTATTCAGATTTTGTTCTGTACATTTTTAAAAAAGATTTAAATTATAAAAAATACATATATTATTTTTAACTTCTGAAATATACAAACCAAATTAAAAAATGACATAAAGAATTATTATTATTACGGCCAGCTACATATTGATATTTTTTTTCTTATTCTCTTATTAGAAAAATTTAACCTGTTTAACTTATTATCATACCACTGTTAGCATTGGCCAGAGTATACATATAATATGACTTAAATATCAAAAACTAGAAGACCGCATTCAAAGACTTTTAACATTAGTACTTGTCTTCATTCTATTTCACAAATATATTTTATTTTGGTACCATCATGCAACTACATAAAGCTGTAGGCGTCAGGACGTCGCCGTCACGGGCCGGTGAGAACTGAACAAAAAGAAAAGATCACCCCTTTTCCGCGTGGACTTAGACACTAACGTCTATTTTAGGAACTCGGAAACATTTTAAAGATCATAAATTTATTTCATGTTTACATAAGTGGTACTAACAATGTATTTAATTTTTATTTCAAATGACTCGTACAATGCTTTAATATGTAACATTGTAACAATATACTGAGTAATAACAGAATATTATGTTTTGTTAGATACAATTCATATTTTATAAGCTCTTAGATGAAGGAGATAAATTGCATAAGAAATTAATGATACATTTTTCCTTTATTCCATAGTGAAGCTGAAGATAAAGGCCCAAATTGATAGCAAGGGAAGAAGCTGTGCCGATTTCAGCCTCCATGACACATACACATGAATTCCCTAACTTTGCGTCACATAATATTAGAAGCATAAAGAAAATCTTCAAGTTTTATGAATATTATATATATCTTCAATTTTAATTTAAACGATGAATAAATTTGCGGAAATTATTACCGACATTAAAAGAAAAAAGATTATAATAGAACAAATGATCTCAAACAGAATATTAAATAATAAACAAAAAAGAACGTATTGGGCATTGGGCAGTCCTTCAAGTTAACATCCTACTCCTAGGCATGGGCTTCCTTTTGATATAGGTACTGCATGTGTGTAAATCACGTAATTCTGAATATTAGTACATTAAACATTATGAATTCAATAGATCATTTCAGCAGCTGCGTGTGCGCGAAGTGTTTTAAAGTCTATAGAAGCTCATTTACGCTTCAGTTTAATGATCACTTATTACGTTCTCAGCCGCGGTAGAACAGTTGATGGATCTTGTAAAACTTTAAATAAAATGCAATCATTTTAAAACCCGTTTTTTATAATTCTACGCTTTGTCTTGAACAAAAAATATTGTTCTATTTCACAGAGATTGTATTAACATAACCGCTTTGTTAAATGGAGTCAAGATAATTTGTGGACAAAGTTCGGCCTGTAATACCTCGCAAATTGCTGGATAAGACTGTGTGAGACAACTGTTAGTTTTAATTAAACTGCTGGTTACGCGCGCGGGGAAACCTCGAAATGAGAAAATTATTCTAATCTTATAAGCCTGTTGGTGTCTCGCAAACTTCGGAGAAATTAATATCATGCGATTGCGGCGCCTGCAATAAAATACATCATTTCAAATTTACTTCAGCTTCTTATTACAAACCAATTACGTCTTATGTCTTTACACTAGGTACATTTAAAGTGATAAGACGATTGATTTATATTGCAACGTGGAGAGCGCTTACTGCAATTTAATGAAAAGTATAAAACGAGCGAAATTGGCTGAACGAGATTATTTCCTGTTTCAATTTGAAAAGCGACGCGGCAGTGTCTTGGGAGAAGTATTTCATTAGATCTGGAAGCAATCGGCGGACGGGTCAGGTAGCACCTGTGCCGATCGTTCTGCGGCAGCCAAAATACTCCCAAGCTACCTTCCGCACAAATCTATAAGGTATTTCGTAACTATTATAGAAACGTAAGGTTTACCGTAGTTATTACCATTAGGCCTTTACATGAACGAATAAACTACATTCGTCCATGGGCCTTTACCTTGTTTACAAACTAAAGTACAATTAATTTATACTTTAAAATAGTAGGTGTACCTACTCTACATGAAACTAGGCACTGTGTATTTAACAAAGCTTTTGTAGATTTCATAATAATAAAAGTAAAATTTATACAAACGTAGGTATATTATGTTCATTCAAAAACATTTAAAATGCTTATATAAAATTTAAAAAATAAGAATATTAAAAAAATATATAGACAACTCGTTAGAATTTGTTAGGATTGTAGATTACCGATCAAACAATGATTCTAAAAAGTAAGAAGTTATTTTATTATTTCATAATTTTATTCTTCAACAAGCGACTCACCTACGCTTCTGGTTCGCTGGTTATTCGGGACAATTTAAAGTATCCTTTATATTGTCCAAAATAACCAGCTATAACCATACCAATTTGAATCAAAACTCATGCAATGGTTTTTGTGATGCGTTTTCAGAATTTAAGAACTATATTTGGCTTTTGTATTAATAATATTGATTATTCTACAATATGATTTTCCAAAAAATATTTTAAGTACAAATTCGGCTCAGTCAGAATTTTATGATGTGTATATTTTATGATAATGTATAGGTACATTATAAACAATAACTATTCTCATTAAGAAATTTACAGAGCCTTAAACGTTACCTTGACGTAACAGCAATTATGTGCATCTATCCTGGATATTGTCTTCCAGCCATCCAATGCAGAATTATTGCTAGCGTAGTTTAGTGAGTCGGACCGCTTGTCAAACTTTGGTAATTTAACTTCAAAACAGGTTCCTGTCGGTGCGCCGCGACGAACATTTGTTCAACCGCATTCGAGTAAGTAAAGCTATGACAATAACATCAAAGCAATTTACCAATTGATTTGGTATTGGCTGTTTGAAATTAGTATGCTCAGCTCTACACTAGAGATGTTAGGAAGTAGTGTCAAGTGCTTTTCAAGCGGAGAGTGAGAAAAGAATTTCTTCTCGTAATCAAAAATGTTTTTTGTATATTACTAAAAATTAATAACAAAATATATAATATTTTTTTTAAAAAGAAATATCATACAACAAAGTATATCCATTAACTGAGTAAATAAAATAAAACTCTCACTCTGTCTTGAAAGATAATATGCAGAAATAAAATCCTCACTTATTTTACTAATTTTACTTTTATCTCAGAAGTGGTCTGGACTAATATGCCATAGTATACTAATTACAATATACCCACATGTATCTTACGAACTTTGAACGCGCGACTTCCAGGACAAGATAATACTACTAAATTAGAGGGACTTAATTAGGTAGATATAATTATATATTCTTCTAAAAGCTACGTATTAATTATGCGATACTTAGCATAACAATTTTAATCAATAAATAATATTTGATTATTTTTTGATATTCATGAGAAATAACATTAGTTTATTGATGTGCTTAAAATTCAGTCCACACTGGTGCTACCCTGCGTTATTGCGCTCTACGATTTATGATAGTGTTCATTTTAAAATAGAGCCATTTTATCTGAAATATTGTCATCTATTTTAAATATTTTACTTAACGCGTCCCAAAGGCGACGTTACAGAATTTCATTAGAAGATCAAACAGCTGTACGCATATATACTTTTAATATCGTTCTTAAATTACGTATAAAGTGACATCGAATGGAAAAGCTATTATTTGTTTTCGTTAACTATTTTTTTTGGTCTCTATACTTTATATTTATTTTTTTATATATTTATAATGACCATGCCACACAAAACTCACAGATTTTCCTTTAAAATGCCTAATTAAAAAAAGGTATAATTTAATTAAAAATCAAACAGCTTTACATTTGCTGCCCGCAGCTTCACTTACTTTCGTGCTTATTTCTATTTAGTTTTTGCCTTCACAATACCTATATCACCGCATATCTAGTCTAGAGGCTGATTTGCGAGTATGCGGCAGCACTGCATGGCGTCCCGGCTTTCGTTACAGGGTTGCTGTTCTATGACCGTCCATTGGAAAGCTTTGATCATTGCAAGACAATATTTAAAGTACAAATTCGGCTCAGTTAGAATTTTATCATTGCAAGAAATACGAGTATACTGTATAATAATAATAATAAATTCATTTATTTCAAGTATCATTGACTCAATGATTTGTTAGTATACATAGAATACATAAAGGCTGTCTAAGAATTAGCTTTCATTAATTATGTACATATGACAATACGGATTTAAATGTGAAATATACCTACCTACTTTCACATAATGTTAATTATTTAGCTTACAATTGTTACGATACTATGTTAAGACATCAATGCTCAGTAAATGTACGCAACATGATAATATTACATATATATAGACGATCACACATCAAAATCATGTTTATTTTGCCGCCTTAAAAGGTATCCAGGTGTCGTTGTTCTCACGCAGCAATTAACGCTCTAACTTAAAGAGTTGTACTTAAGCTTTGGGGAGGGTTAAGAAAAACCTTGATGTGTTCTTTGGCCTTATTTAGACATTAGTATTTTTTCTTCAAATTACTGAAAACAATTGTCGAATTAAGTATTTGTTTGTAGTATCATTAATTTTTTACTACGGAGCTAGGTTACCTATCTATTTACATATACAATAAAAAATATAGAAAAAATTGTGGCTAATATGGGATATTTATATTATAGTAATATAAAATGAACAACAATTCCTAGATCATTCAATCATAACATTTTAATTTCTTTATCGCACAAAATATATATTTAAACTTAGTTGTTATCTTTAATTTTCCTACATAAATTAAGTCAAAAAAGAAAAATAAATTACATTAATTACCCTATTAATAACAATATATATTTATTATAATCCCTGCACATTGTTGTGTTAATCAAATCTAAGCTTTAATCAAGGAGGTCTCTGAAAGTAATTTTAAAATTGCCTTGAACCATTTAGTAGGGAATTTAAAACACCCGAATATGCGGAACAAGACGTAAATTTTTCTTGCCAAAAATTTACCCGACCTGCGTCTCGAATCCAAATCACTGTAAGCAGATTTACAACCCTACACTAGTAGGTATACGAGTATTTTAAAACTAGACAATTCATTTGAAGGTTTACACAAGTTCTATAAGTTACGACCTTATCATTCTTAATACAAAAAAAAGAAGTTATAAAGTATTTTATGTTAAAATTAACGCTGCGTGGTATTGTAGCTAGAGGATCATATAGTCACCGCGGAGTTAGCGCATGCAGTTCTGAAACTGGGCCATAACTTTACACGCAACATTAACTTGCGACTCGGTCGCGACAGATCCTACGAGATATAAAATATTTATCTAGATATTTATCTAAGGATGTATAAATTATGCAAACCGTTATATTTATAGGATATTATTATGTTGGCTAATATAAAATTATTTATAATCTACTAGTAACATGTCTAGGGTTACTAGTACTACTCCCCCTCCGACGTGCGTTCACTTCGTCGTAGTGGGAGAGCTCAGAAGCGTCAGGCAAACCGAGGCAGTGTGTCATGTGGGTTGATCTTCGTACCTATCTGATCTCAGAGTTGACTGAAGAGCAAACTTTACTGTGTGTTCTACTTCGGCAGACCTGCCGGGCCGTTGTCGATGCGTCGTGGTTAAATGTGTAAGTGATCCTGCGAAACCCCTGTAAGCTGGAGAGTGTCATAACTCATAACTACCTGGTGGTATGCGTAAATGCATTTCCTAACGTTAAAAAAAGTTTGAAAGGACTCTACTCTACATACTTCTGGTACTTCTCGATATTAGCAAATGTACATTTATATAGAAAAAAAAACAAACATTCTTTAAGGAATTCTTTTTATACTTGTAACTTTGTGCCGAAATAAATAAATTCGAAAGACCGGGAGTGTCAACCGTATCAAATCATACTAAAAATTTAATTTATTGCGCTTCCAGTTTAAGGTTTTCATTGTTTATAAACGAGTGTACAAATTTAAAACTTTCTTTAAAGTATTATACTACATGAAAAATATAAAATTAGTTTTTAAATTTTTATTAAAATTAGTAACTAGTTATTTAGTAGTTAACTATCAATAAAATCTAAAATTGATCAGTCTGAAATAATCTAGTCTGAGATACATATTATGAAATTTAATTCACAATGAAAAGTAGTGGAAAGGTTTTTTGACATTAATACTTCATGTCTTTAATTTTTTTATACATAATATGTTCGCGTGTAATTTCCTCCGTATAACCACCATCTCTGCCTTTGGATGTAGTATGTTATTTAACTCCGATGTTAACTTATACCATTTGCGATAGTTGATTGTCCCGTACTGGGAAAGAACTCACATGGGAGAGTGCATAAATATTTTAAGCAAAATCAGTTACTTTAAAGTAGCTACGCGTACTAAGCACGTACTAAGTAGACGTACTATGTGTTGAACGTTCAATACGCCTTTACTTAAACTTTCCTTCCGCAGTTAAAACTAGGTACAATTTTTATACTATCCTAACGTCTTTAAAATTTCTAAAATTAAAGCTAGAAAAAATACTAATAAAAAATAATATTCTTTTAAATATTTCTTAATTATTACAAGTGGAAAAATGGAAATAAGAAATTAATCCAGCTTGAATTAACATTTCATACGGCTCAATGCATTCATACACATATAATCCATATTGATCGAGCTTAAGTACTTACTCATGTTTAGCTGGATAATATTTTTAATACTTATAATTATTTGTAAGTGCCATTATAAAACTAACACGAACCGAACACGCAAATATGCATACTGATTAAAAGAATTTAATTAAATACGGTAAAGGTAATTCTTTTAGAATTACTTCAATCAGTTTAAACAAGATGCATTAGGTGAATTAAAACTTGAATCGGCCTGTGTACACTCGAAATATCTTGATTAGGCTGATTACGTGAGTTATATCGAATTATCACATCAGTTGCAACACGTTCCTACATTTTAGACGTACATAGTAAAAGTAACAAAATAGCAATCCCGATGGGCAATCGCTTAAACTAAGTACCTATAATTCGCAAGAGTTTACCCTCGCTTGCTCAAGGGAATCGCGCTCCACCGGTTTGAAATATTTCTGACACATACAAACGTGGAACCCACCCATGTATATAATTTACCTAAAATTATACCTCAAGTAAAGCTTAATGTTAATAATATATGAAGGAGCCTTTTTAATTATGACCATATGTCTTGTTTGATTATTATTGATTAATCCTTTAACATTTGAGACCTTAATTAATAACGAACTAGCACAAACTAATAACAATTTTAAAATTCGCTTATCCATGTATGCATAAGTATCTTCATATACTTCCATGACCCGGACTACTATTTTTAGATATATGTGTCAAGTCGTAACTTCTGAACAAAAGTGGTTATCAAGAATCTTTGTTCCAAAAGTTTTAAAAATAGTACTATATAATAAATTGAAATAGCACTATCTCCAATATCTTATGATATTTGGAAGTATTCGTCTCAACCCAAACCCTGCTGGACATAGATATCCGTAAACGATTTTCACGGCAACTGGTATTGTATCCGCATCCGCTCCAGCGACTTAAGGATTTAATTGCTTTTGAAAATTTATTAGCTTAAGATTTTTATTGAAAGTATTTCATTATCTGGTAGTTACGTATGACTCGGGTTATTCATACAAAACAGTAATGTTGCAAAATAAAATGCATCCGTATTTACGCAAATGTACATGAATGTATGTGGAAGTCATCTAGGTGCATGTAGGGGCATAGTAGGACATGGAGGGGTGGTAAGCGGGACCGTTTTATTGGCGTCACTAATGAGTTGCTAATTCAATTTCACGGACGCAGGGCGACGCACGGCCGCCAGACCCCGCCGCAGGCAGGTCATTTCTATTAACATAGATAGCGAGGCTTTGTTAGCCTTTTCTATACGAGTGGATTGCAATTGACTAATAAAATTATTCTGAACAGTAAGTGTTTACAATATGATATTTAGTACTGGAGTATGACGTTTATAGTCATGTTTTTATTAAGAAAATGTTGTATAGATGCTAGGAGTAAAGATTTTAAATTTCATCTTCCTTTCATAGAAATAGTGCAGTTGCAACTAATTTTTATTTATTTTTTCATATAAACAAACATATATAATAAGATAATACACGATGTAGGTATTAATACCGTCTCATTAAATTAAATTAATTAACATCAAATTTAAACAAAAGGGGTGGAAAAAGCATAGAAGAATTTACTTAATAGATAATTTAGAAAAAGATAACGTTAGAACACATTCCATAATATACATTATCAAAAATGCACTAATAAAGCTTAGTCAAACAACCCTACCATATATCTGATCGCTACCATTAACTTAATGTGGCACATAAAACCTTTGTGTTTCGGTTTATGATGATGCGGTCGTCGCACGTTCAAAGAAACTTCCCTGGCGGCAAAAATTTGGGAAACTTTTGATTCCCCACGCAGTGCCAATCTCTATTCTGTAAGTTACGATGCTCTTTGTCTAATTTGGTCGCCCAACTTCTAGTATATTGCTTTAGGAAAATTAAAATTTTATTATTTTTTTATTTATATAATCATTTCTAAAAGCTTTCCGCGTATACTATAGAAGGAACATACCTACATGTTTTATTTCAATTGTAATTAACTATATTTATTTATTGATTATTATTAAACTGAGATATATCTATATTTTAACCTATTAGTACAATGTTAAATGTATCAAAATCCATTTTGTATAACATTTGATGCACTAATGAAATGTAGTAACTAAATGAAGTAATTGCTAGTTTAAAAGATATAAAATTTAATTTTCATTGATATCTCAAAAATCTTTTATATTGATCTAAGAAAAAATATATAAATAGAAACAAATCGAAAAGGTAAGTGCTTCACAAAGCTTTATCGAAACTTACAGAATAGAGAAATAAGGCAACACTCATTCTTAAAGTATTTTATTTTTTAAGTTACTAACTCACATTCAGTAATACAGTTATTACATATAAGGAAGGAAAACAAACTTATTAGCTGTTAAAATATTTCTTTACACACTGACAGCTTCGCATTAAAAGCTTAGACCAAGTTACTTCTAAAGAAGAAACTAACTTAGAAGTTAGCGAACTGAATCACTAGAAAAGGTAAACTTTGCACAATTGTTTTCTTTACAGTAGATTGTAGCACGTACTTCAAGATACAAGAACTGATAACAATACGCTCCTTCAATGCTCATATGATCGATATATTTTCTACATCTTTATACAAATAAATGGTTTTTGTCTTATTTATATACTAAGTCTATTTAGTCTTTATGTATAAGTATTATGTAAATAGAAAAGTTAGCTAAAATAGAATAATTTTAGCTTTCTAACAGCATAGAATACATTGTACAATGCATCATATATCGCGTTTCAATGTCAAATGCAAAGTAGCTAAGCAAACAATTGTATGACTGGGAGCCATGTCCTATTGCCAAGAAATAATCTCTTACGTGACAGTCACATACATCATATACAGAACAGCTGCCAAAACTGTCTGCCAGAAGTCCCGCCCGGAACAACTTACCAACTAAAACAATATCAGGTACTTAGTAAAGTTATCCTTCTACAAATGTTAAACTTCATTTCAACTGACTGCACACGGAGATAATAATTCAATGTATCAACTTTTTCGCTTAAAAGCTATTAAGCCGAATACAAAATGTTGCGAGCAGCGATAAAACTTAATCCACTCACGTATTATACCTTAATATATGCAAAAAGAAATATACTTGCAAAAAAGTAAATAACGACTAAAATAAACTTTCCTCCTCAAAAAATAATATGTGAAGGCTCAGATACAACCTGAGTAACGATATTGACCCATTTATGTAAAGGTATGCCAGTGGGATTTCTCGGATCAATGTGGATTAGTCCCGCGCAAATCTCTATTTAGTGGCGCGATCTCTGCCCGACCAAACTGGGCCAATTAGAGCTTACACATGGTAGCCGAATATCGATACCCTTAGAAACTCAATGGATTCAACAGTAAATGCCAAACTAAGGCAAATAACCAGTCCATTCCCGTATTTTTATAGATACCTTTTTTAAAATAAATAAAGTTTTAGATATTTAGGATACTTTGCTTAAACACAAATTTAAGTAACTAACAAACAAACTTGACCAAACCAAATTCTGTGTTAATGCACAAAACCATGATATGATACAAAATTTATACTTTCTTGAAGAATTAATATGTAAAGTTAGTAACAATAATGATTGACGTACAAATTAATTACCTATATAATATATATGCGCATACTCGTATACAGTTAGTACACCAATACGTGCATATACCTATGTATGTGCAAGGGTCTGGCCATCTGTCTGGCCATCTGTCTGGCTTACCTAATTACATTCCATACACATCTCATTAAAGTTTTATCGTAATCGGAAGAATGAAATAGATTATCATGATTACATATATCAATCAATTACGTTAATAGCTACTTTACGAGTATTGGTACAGATCTGGCTGAAACAATAAATAAGCGGACGGGCACTAACACTTCCATCGTTTACACACAAACTTCGCTGATAACCTTCTCGTCTTCTTTCTTTATATTTGACACCGACCCCGAAGAAGTTTCCCGTACCCTTATGAGTTTGGATTCGAACAGTGCTCCTGGATGGGACGGCATTACTACAAAATTTATACAGGGAGCTAAAGATTTTCTTGTCCCTCACTTAACGACATTGGCCAATATGTGTTTTCAAACAGGTGTCTTTCCTAAAATACTTAAACGAGCTATCGTTACACCTGTGTATAAGGATGGAGACAGATCCGACGTTAACAATTATAGGCCGATTTCCGTTTTGAGCGCTATATCCAAAATAATAGAAAAATTACTAAATGTGAGATTATTAAGTTACCTAAACAATTTTAAAATTTTATCCGATGCCCAGTATGGATTTAGGAAACATCTTTCCACACAGGATGCTATTTTGGACCTTACGACTATGATTGTTAAAGAAGTAGACAAAGGTAACAAATGCCTTGCAGTGTTTCTAGATCTGAAAAAGGCCTTTGATACTGTATCTGTCCCCATCCTTATTCAGCGGCTCGAGAACATTGGTGTGCGTGGAATTGCCTTAAGTCTTTTTAAAAGTTACCTAAGTGATAGAACTCAGGTAATTAAAATTGATAATTTTAGAAGCACCGAAAAGCAGGTCTTATACGGGGTTCCACAGGGGAGTGTCCTTGGTCCAACGCTTTTTCTAGTCTATATAAATGACCTCTGCAATTTACAGAGCGTTGGAGGAAGGATCTTTTCCTATGCCGACGACACTGCTATCGTTTTTACTGGCAAGTCTTGGGAGGACGTCTCAGCCAAGACGGAGAAAGGGTTAACTACTGTATCTAATGATCTAGATGATAATCTTCTGACACTAAACATATTAAAAACCAACTATATATGCTTTACCCCATATAATGCTTCACAGCCGGGACCGGGCTTTAGTGTTAGAATTCACAGTTGTTCCAATGTTCATGAAACACGTACTACCTGCAACTGTCCATGTATTGCAAAAGTGACCTCTACAAAATACCTAGGTGTTATGGTAGATCAAAGACTGAGTTGGCATTCACACATTGAAACAACTGCAAACAGAATCAGAAAACTTACTTGGATGTTTAAATCTCTAAAGCACGTCATGTCGTCTGAGCTTTTGAATAAAATCTACGTTGCCATGGCACAATCTATTATTAACTATTGTATCACAGTCTGGGGCGGCGCTAACAAGACAAGCTTCCTGAGTATTGAAAAAGCTCAAAGATCTCTCATAAAGGTGATGTATTCGAAACCCCTCAGGTTCCCTACATGCACGCTATATGACATTTGTGGGCTACTGTCAGTGAGAAAGCTTTACATACTCAGCCTTGTCATAAAGCGTCACAAAAGTTTGCCATACGATCATCTCAACCAGAACAAGCGTAGGTATGCCACAGTTCCTACATCATATGCAACTAAAACTGTTTTTGCTAGACGTCAATATGATAGCCAATCCTCATATGTATATAGGAAATTAAATCATGTCCTTAAATTGTACCCTATGACACTGTATAATTGTAAAAAGGTGAGTGGTTGAAAAAGTCTACAATTGATGATGTCGAAAATCTATTAGTTAGAATAACGTAACCACACAGTTGTAATACCCAAATATGCGCGCATATACTCACACACACACACACACACGCACGCACACACACACACACACACACACATACACACACATACACACACACACACACACATACACACACACACACACACACACACACACACACACACACACACACACATACACACACACACACATACACACACACACATACACACACACACACACACACATACACACACACACACACACACATACACACACACACACACATACACACACACACATACACGACTAACATACTTTAATTTAATTATTTTCCTTTGCTTACTTAAAAGCTATATTGTACATCTAGAAATTATGTAACCCATTTGGGAAGTTGCGAGTCATTCCCATTACAAGTATCTTTGATAACTTACTGGGAAGTCTCAGCATAAATAATTGTTACTACAATTTCTTGAATAAAGATATTATTATTATTATATTATTATTACATATGTAGTATTTTATAATAACGAAATTATAATTAATATAATATTGAGCATATTTTTTTAAATCTAAAAATAAATATAAGGTTTGCGTTATTTCTGTATACAAAGTAACAGTCTGGCAGCGTAATTTTTATTCTTAATTTTCTATAATAAGAATATTACTTGATAAAAATTAAATAGAAATTAAAAGCGAAAATAAATTATCGTGCAGAACCTATTTAGATGCTCATATTAAGTGTGTTGTCGTGGAGCAGGCTTGCTGGCGGGATTTCGACTGGAGAGTGTTCGGTGGTAGTAGAAGGATTAAATAATAACGCTTCAAGGTTTTTCTTCTATTTATTTCCTTGATGTTTACTCTTACTGCTGGATTCGGAATGCCTTACCACAGAAAATGCCCCCCTTTTATAGGCAGCCAATCAATTAGTACCGTGTGCAAAACTCGAATTTTGCACACGGCACGGCCCAGCATGTAACCTTTTGTATGTGAAACTTAACTTATGCCTTTTCTATGGTAGAACTCTAACTTTAGGACGCACTTATTGTCGCTGGAGTATGTGGAGCAACCGTTTGGCTGTAACGTCTGCTTCGGCAGACGTGTCGAGCCTTCGGATATGGTTAAATGCGCAAGCGATCCTGTGACTTCCCATTAAGACGGATGTTGGGTGCCGTACATAACCGTTAATGCACTTTCCAAGGATAAAAAAAGTAATATTTGTCTTTTTTAAATTAACCAGTAACCTCATTAGTAACACTAAGCTAAGAACTTAAATGTTTAAAAAACTAAAGGAGGATATCATTTAGAATCTATCGTACTTAAATTAGAAATTTTTGCGTTCCGTAACAGTATATGCTAAAAACAGGAGCTCTTAGAGAAAAATATACAATGCGAAAATATTTTCCGGTCATATTACCCGTGCCTAGCGTTGTTGCTGTTGAAGTGTAGAGTCGACTAATAAGCAAAACCTAAGTATACGAGTAGCTACAACAAAATTTCATAGCATAATTTCAGAGGCTTAATAAAATAATAACAAGCCGATTTTATCGGCTATGTCGGGGATTTCCATTGAGATAAGCCATCTTCGCAGGATATATTATATTTGCTTGACAAATTTAGAATTCTTCAACTTTACGATTTATGTTAATTTCGACCTTGTAATGAGGTTAAAACAATATATTGTTAAAGCAAGACCCATCCATTGTATTATCAGTTTATAATTATCATAATATCAGCACGCTAAAGTGGCAGTGGGCCGGCCATATATGCAGGAGAACTGATTATCGTTGGAGCAAGCACGTTCTCGAGTGGAGACCACGACTATGGAAACGCAGTGTCGGACGTCCTCCTGCTATATGGTGCGACCTGCGACGATCTACGCCGGTACGGCTGGGAAGGACTGGATGCGCAGGGCTCAAGACCGCGCTCAAGGGCACACCATGAGCGAGGCCTCTGTCCAGCAGTGTACTGAAAAGGGCTGACGATGATCATGATGATTATCATTAGTTAGATAAAAATTTTCATGTTGTCTGATTTAATTAACACGTATAGGCTAGTTTCATCAAAAATAGAAACTTTTTAAAGTGATTTCGCTATAGATATAGAAAGAAAAAAGAAAGTTATAAATAAACTATGAATAGAATAGGATTTTTAGCGTATCTATCTATATAGAGTACCTATTACATAGACATGTAACCTTGCAAGCGGGACGTAGCGATGCAAAAAGCAAGCACGTAAATAATTCATTGTTTCAGTTCTACTAAGCCGGATAACTTTTAGGTCACTGTATGAATCAAGTAGAAGACAAAGTTTTAAAAAATAAATAGACTGAAAATAAACTTGAAACAGTCCTTTCAACTTATAAGTTTTTATAAATCACTTAGTTTGGCTGCTACAATTTTTTTTTTGATTGTTACCTATAGGTTATAACGTCATTTGTCTGACGCTTTATTTCTTTACTAAGCTAAGCATAAAATGTACTTACCTACTTATACCTGTTCCCATACAATCTATGTTCTCGACAAAATATGTCAACGAAAACTTTACAGCCCTTTGAGCGTGTAAACGTAACAAGCACGTGATAGGTACATTCACTTTTATAATAATATGAGGATCTACAATGCTTGACTTAAATACAAATTTTGCTTAACATTTTTCAAACGTTTTGCAGGTATAAGAGATGTTCTATTTGAATTTGTTATCTGACATAGGTTTCCACCAGTCAGTATTCGAATAGGTACCGTTAATGTTATTCCTTTTGAATGTACCTACGGCTGAATTTAAAGTAGGCTGTGTTTATTATCAGTCCAGTATCAAATCCAGCGCAGTATACAAAATATATACATGTTCGTTTAAAATATAATTTGTCTCTTTAACTGGAATGGAATCTGTAAAATTTTTGATTTTCGAAATTTTTAATGATATAATTTTACAGCTAAAACAGGTATTTTTTAGTATATTGTTCATTAAATAACGGAAAATCTATTCTTCTTTCCAGGATAGAAAGAGACAAGTATATTGATGTAACATATTTACGTATGTTGAGACTTTAAAAATATGGTTTTGTGCAAGAGAGAGCTTTGAAGCAAGTAACATTAATAAGTTTAGAGCACACATACTCGTACCTTTATACTGATGTCTGCGCGGAATTCCTACAACAATGGATTTACCTCTAAACCATTTAAGGGGATTACCTCGCTCAAATTCCAAAAACACTATAAGTTTAAAGAAGATTAGAGATGAATCCTCTCGTACGATTACCATATAAAAAATATATGATTTACTTAAGGTTATCACAAATACATGCTATTGTTTTAAATTTAAATAAACTCTCCCAAATTTGGAAAAAAAAAATATTAAATAGGGCCTTTTTCAACGTAAACTGTACTTTTTCTCTGTAACGGCTAATTAGTTTGGCGTGAATTTTGTACCAAAAAATATGTAATGACGTATTTCACAATTTCTATTGTTTTTTTTTATTTTTTTATTCTGATATTCTTAAATAATAAATAAAAACCCGAAACTTAACCAGTACCCCACTGACGCACCCCCGCTACGGCCTGTGGCGCGTACTCGGGATGCGATACAGCAGTGTCTCGATGACTCTTGTGACGAGTGGACTACACGCGCGTTATTTTTTCCAATTAATACCTAAAACTTCTCGTTTTGAATGATTTTTGAATTAAACCATATATTAAATAATACAAGTATAAATATTTCGTAAAACAAAAACAGAATTTAAGTTTCTAAGTATATGTAAAATGGTTTTTAATTTCGTTTTGTTTTTTGAACCTATCATAGAGTAAGCCAGAATATAATATGCCTAAATATGCCTAATGCCTAAATATAAGAATAACTAAGACATTTTTTTAAATATTTTGTTCACACTTTATAGACAGTTATTGTTTATTGCTCACATAAAAATATACCAATACCTACATCCTAATGATATTACAAATAAAGAATAGGTGCGTTTAAAGAAGGTAAGCAATTTGTAAATGTTGAAAGCTAGGTCAACCTAACTATTTCCGTTACTGAGAACCGTTTACCTACTTACCTACCTGGTCATCAGCAGACCTTCACCATATAACATTTAGTAAAATGAAAGCTATGTCAGCAGGCATAGTGCATTGTGTAGTTTAATATAAATAATATAGATTATGATGTAGGCACTATACTCGTACAAGACTACAAAAACTAGAGGAAAGGAACAAAATGAGATTTCTCAGAGATCGAATCAAATAGGCAAAAAATGATGACAACGCGACACATCTGTGTTCTTGCTTAATCTTCACTTCGTTTCGTTGTAGTATGGTCGTCGGTCGGTAGATGGCGTTAAAATAACAAATACTAGTACAGATATCAAATCCTCAAGGTCATCGGGCGAGGTAGGCGCCTTAATTAATATATGTAATAAAAATATTTTTGTTTAATTCAACATGATGTTCCATGGCAGCTACCGATCTAGAATGCACGGAGAGGCTTATAACTTCATTCCGCCTCGCAATTACGTTGCAGTTGGTTTTTTGTAGAGCGGACTGTGTGGTATTCCATAACATTTCAACAACTGCAAACATTCGTCATTAGTTAACATTATTCACTCGAATGCCTTGTTTTTCAACGTCTGCCTTTTAATGAAATGCTTTTCAAGTAAAGCACCTACTTAAGTGCCTATTGTTCCGTGAGGCGTCGCTTTTCATACACAAATAGACATTGTCTCCTTTGAGACTTATTATATTAACGCGTATTTTAAGAACTTAAATTTGATGGTTGAAAATGTTTAGGCCCACCAAATTGACAAATTATACGTACCTATCAATTTTTTAGGATTTAATGAAATGTCTTAACTTACTTTCTTAAAAAGTAGGTATGTTATTTATAAACATAAATCTACACCTGCATTCTTCTTCTTATTGGAATTCTAAGAACTAAAATCATTATGTAGCACTTAAATTGTAGGTATATAATATGAATGTTAAAATACCTTTTGAACTTCCTTACAATGGTAGCTTGGTAAGTAAGTAACTATTTCTACTGCTATTTAAAAACATTAATATCTTCTTATTCGATATATGTATAAATCTTAAATACTGAAGGCTAGCCCAGTGGTAATATACTCGCTTGGGAGTGCGAGTGAATGGCATTCAAATTCGGGGCTTGTACCTCTGATATTTTCATGTGCGAATCATTTCTATTATGATTAGGTACCACTTCTGTAACGGAAAAAAAAAACATCGTGAGATGTGTCAACATATTGTATGTCTGAGACAACCTAGCTAGTTTTCGAAAGGCATATGAAGTCTGCCAAACCGTACTTGGCCATCGTGGTGGTTTTTGGCCTCATTCCTCTCGTATTGAAGGTACGCTTAGGGTTTAAATGTACATATAAAAATTGCTCACGTTTCTCGAAATGCCATAAGGGTTTTTATACATGTATAAAAGTACAATAAGAGTAGCAAATAAATTAAAAATTCATAACACATTAAAGTATGGTTATATCTTTTCCGACCGCGCAAAAAAGCGACAATAGAAATGCAATAACCAAAAACACGTGAAGGGTCGACTGAGCCATTTTACCCGAATGATGCGTACGAACGTGATTACTTTCTAAATATTCCACTTTATTGTACAATTTTGGCTTTGTCGTCTAAAAAAGAAAAAATGCTTTAATAATTTATATGAACACCGTTGGAGATAGATAACTTTTTTGAAATCGCCTTAAAATTACTTACTTAAATACATTTTATAAAACAAAATTGAAATAAGTGTGTTTGAGCCTACTTAAAAAATAATCCAATTAAGATTAAGAAGATTAAGATTATGAGATGATTGAGAGAAGTAATAAATGATATGAAGTAGTTCGAAATACCTAAACTTGTCGATTATACAAAATCGTAAATGTTGTAAGTTTATTTTATCATTTAACCCTAGCACATTTACATTTAATAACTAGCTAGACTAAAGTTCATGCGTGTAAGAGTCTTTTGTAGTCAACGAAACGTACCAACAATATAATATACCCAATACTCATAAAATAAATTTTGTATCATTAGCCTGTACCTTAACGGCTCACGCCTATCTGTAACAGGCACAAAGGGTCCCTTTATAATTACAAAATAAACTAAAATACAATATGCTAAAAGCTAAAAGTAGATAGTACCTAAAATAAATCATAATATGTACCTTATATAAAAAAGTTATATTTCTCATATTTATGACGTTTCATCGCAAGCGAAGCCACGGGGTTCGCTACTTAAAATAAATAAAATTTCTAGAATAAATGTGGCCTAATTTACTCATTCAAATATTTCCTTTAATGGCTTGCAGAAGAATTTATAACTCCTTAGAACATTAGCTACCTACCAGTAAAAGTCCCGTTAAAATCGGTCCAGCCGTTTCGGAGATAAGCCGGAACAAACAGACAGATAAAAATTAAAAAGTAGTTTTTTGATGTTAGTATCGTATATACTTTCATATGCATTTAGTGAAAAGCTGTTAATTTGAAATTAAAAAAAGACACTTCAATTTTTTATATGTACTTATATATGTATAGATTAGGAGGTATGAATGGCTTTTCGGAAAGTCTTTTTGGTAGTAGACGACGAATCTCGATTTTCTGAGATAGATAAAATAAAATAAGCCTACATAACACGTAAGCAAAGGCTAGTTTACATACAACATTCTAATTTGGCACTAAACCTACTTACAACCAATGTGGGTGTAATACATTACAACATGGTATTAAATAGATAGCATTTTTATATACAAACATTAATGGTTCATTTAAATAGCAACATGCAATACACTAGCGCGATTAGCTACGAGTATTTTAGTCTTAGATAACATCTGAATTCGAAATAGGTCATTGTTAGTGGTACTTAATTACCCTAATTAGTAGCTAGCTGAAATTAAAATTCATAAAAGCCTCCGCAAATACACTTTGTTAGTCCTACCAGCAACGACTAAACAGCCGTAATTAAACCAACATTCGAATACTATTTCCATCATTAAATATTGCATGTTTACAAACAATTGAATGTTATGCAGCCAATGGTTATATGTTTCTATCGTTGGTTTAAAAATTGTTTGATTTGACAATAATC
Organism: Boloria selene; assembly: GCA_905231865.2. Classification (NCBI taxonomy): domain Eukaryota; kingdom Metazoa; phylum Arthropoda; class Insecta; order Lepidoptera; family Nymphalidae; genus Boloria; species Boloria selene. The sequence goes on along the minus strand of HG993137.1, from coordinate 8,075,715 downwards.
GAGCTGAGTAGAACTAAGCAGTACTTAGCTACAATCCAGCGCAAAATGAAAAGTGGCACTGTGTATAGTGCTTTACACGATACTGATAGTCATTAGTTTTGAAAACTTTAAACTACTGAAAAAATCTATTTGGAGAGATCGTTTTTAGAATTTAAGTACCCACAACTTCTAATTGTGGAAAATCAAAACTAACTCACCATAATATAATTTATACGTATACTAATAGTAAAATTATTAGATGACAGCTCGTTATATACGATACTTTTTACTGCAGATAAAATCAGACATAATTTTTTCTAGCTTTTGTCTTTCTCCGTTATTCTATTCCGTGTAGTAGTTCGAGTCCCGGGTCGTGCAACGTTTAGTTATTGAGTCTGTCCGTTTAGTAAGTTGGGAAGGTGGATGTGTGTCACCCCCATGCTTCAGAAAGCACGTAAAGCTTAACTCCTTAACACTTTACTGGTCGTGTCCCATGGCGTAATTCAACGAGAGTATGAGAGTGAAGATAATAGGGAAAGCACTCGTATCTGCGCGTACACTCGTGCATAGTGCATATCTCCTGTGCAGTTGGATTTTTCTCTGAAGTTTCCTATGGATTGGCTGCCATGGCCAAAATCAGTCGGAAGGACGTCATAAATATTATGTAATGTGTCGCTGTATAAAATGAAACTTTATAGGTTCCTTATTTTGCGTACTTTAGGTCATTATTATGCATGATTTTGAGTATCATCTGAATGGAATTACAATTTACAATAGAATTTACTGGACCATATTTTTCGGAAGCACTTCCAGAATTGCCGTAGCAAAAAAAGGTACTCAAGTTTGTCATTATCAAATTACGTCACTCCCTTGCCTTTTTGATATTGAGAGAAAATATAAAATGTTCAAATAAACAGAAAAAGGTTCTAACAGAATTATTGTTCGGATATAAAACTACGAGGGTTAAATCGAATAATAAGGGTAAATTGTGTTACTGTCCCAGATTCACATAAATGAAAGTGTACCTATCACAGATATTGACATAAATATACCTACCTATCCTTATAACAATTCCATTTACAGTCACCTGTGCCTATTACTATTAATATTTCAGTTTCAAAGTAATTTTGTTTCAATATAATTTCTTATTCATTAAATGTAAAAGAAATAAAACATGGAAATACTTTGTGAAGAGTTTATTTATTTGTTAATACAATTTAATATCAAGGCATCAGCGGCCAAACTAAAACTAAGTTAAAGAAAGTGACAGTTTCCACCCAATACTTCTAGCATTGCTATAATATGACATTCTCAACATAAAATTGAAAACACCAAAATAAACAAATGTAATTATTTAATAGTACACCAACATTCAATTAAAAAATGGAATGAACTGCACTTCATTACAATAAATACTTTTAAAGCGCGACAAAATAAAGTGTTATCATAAAATAATATTGCATAAAAAGCAAGAGAAAAATTAAAAATAATTTTGTAAGTGTCTAAGAGCTTTTACTATTAAAATACCTAATTAAATTTTTTCTTTGTTTTATATCAAATGGGTATTAATTTTATTAATGAATGCATTACTTAGTTAGGACTTTAACTCAATTCACCTTAGTCAATTTTACAAAAAATATTTTTACTGCAGTGTGTAACAGCCCTTATGTATTTAAAAGTTTGCCTGTTATATTGTAAAGCTCTTACAACAACTTACGTTTATTAAAACAGACATTTATTAACATGGACGACGGTCGGGTCCACGCTTGCGAGGTGCTGCCTTCAATATGTTATCCACACGAAGAATAACTTCGGCGGCTTCAGCAGCAGACAGGAGCACTTGGCGTTTCACTACATACGATTCGGTAATGCCAAGCTTCTTCATATCTCCCACACAACCATTTTCCATATCTAAAAATATAATAAAATTCTAACTTAGTTGAATCCGTACATTGAATATTTTTAGAAAATCTAATTGAAATAGTCATAATTAACAACACAGAGGCCACATCAATAGATTTTAGAATCAGTCTGTTTGTCTGTGACCACACAATGAGAAAACCACAGGACAGGTTTTTATGGGTATGATGATAGCTATTTACACAGGTGAACATATAGGATACTTCTTATTGCAGGAAAATATCTTACTTCTGAGAAGTTTACACTAACATACCCTCTAGTAATATATGAAACTTAATTCTAAGTTTTTATTAAGGTTTTGGATATTTAGAACGCGGAAAATGGAAGTCTAAAATAATTGTGACATGTTCCTAATATCTCTACAGTTGAAAGTTTTGTAGAGCACATTATTATAATTACTAACCGAGCCCCATAGTATTCTCGTCTTGTGCATGATGAGCGCGCAGTCTCGCTATGAGGTCGGCGCTGTCGTAGCCGGCGTTGTCTGCTACGGCGGAGGGCAGGCGGCGGAGTGCCACCGCGAAGGCCTCCACCGCGGCCGCCTCCTTGCCGGGGGTACGCGCCGCCGCGCGGGACACCGCCTCAGCCATCAGCAGTTCACTTGCACCTGTGGGAATATTTTGAGTCAATTTTTGAAGTAAAACTTCTTTAGAATCGTTGTGATTTCAAACTCGATGAAACGAAAAAATAAGTCCATAGTAGCAGGCACTCAGAGGAAGAGTTAGCCTTAGTTAAATCTCGCCCACCGCGAGTCAGTGACATTTCTAACTCTGTCTAACTCGTGGGTGTGACCTTCGCGCCATCTCCCTTTCTCAACGATTTTAGACGGGGTTATTTAGTATAAATGTAAACGAGATTTAAAAATTTGTTTGCCAAAGAAGTTTTACTTTTGACATGTGTACTTTGTACACATTTTATCTTTTTATTTGTAGTAATTTCTTTGGGGTTTGATCCGTAAAGTGCGTCACACTAATTTCGTGATTTTTTGACCTCTCTGCATACCCTGTCACACTTGGTGACACTTGTGAGACTGACTTCCTTCCCAGTCAAACATTTAAAAAAAATAAAAAATAATAATAATTATATTAATGGACGTTAAACTCATATCACTAGTAGAACAAATGTTAACTCGACAACAAAATCATTGACATTTAACACATAGATATAAGATTTTAAAATGCGATATCACAAAACTTAGTACCCCTCCCACTCCTTGTTACACTTAAACGACCCTCTCCCTCCCCCTGTATGACCTCTTTGCGCGCATGAGAGTAACATATTAATATCAAATATTCAAAATATTTATGGCTTGTAGCTCATCTTTATTTCGCCCGGATTCGTCTGTTGTAATATATGCGACAGGTGTAAGAATCCAGCTAGATGTAAGGAAATCTGTGACATTCCAGTTCAAACAATATTTCTTGCAGTGTTTCAATAGTTTTTTACAAATTGATTAATCTTACAGATTTTAAATATAAATATTTAATAGCAAAAAAAAACCTTAACTTATAAAGTCTAAACCATATCCATAAAAGTTAACTTTTATTTAATACTGTAACTTGAACAAATATTTTATATTTGATATGCCAATAACTGCTAATACATTTTTTTCTGCTTATGTGGAATAGCAAACAGCACTACTTTTATTTTGACTGCAAAACTTAATTTATAATGATTGTTCTTTAGAAATCATTAGTCAATATTAATGTGAAAACAAAATAGATATAAATCAGAACAAAAATGATATTAACTATAAATATTTGGTAATTCAATAAGAAACTCACCACCCCCAAACACAACTTTAGGTTCTTTCACGGTAGCGGCCAGTACACATAGAGCGTCATGTAGGGACCGCTCGGCTTCATCTATCACTTGTTGGGTGGCTCCTCGGATTATGATTGTGCAGGCAGAACCCAACTCCACACCAGAGAAACGGATCAAACATTCATCACCAATAAGTATCTGAAATATAACATTACATATATGCAATTATCAATTTTTTTATCAGGCACAGATTGTGCTGCCCTTTAACCCCTAGAGCGTTTCACGATACACCGTAAGATCATAAGAGAAAAGGCTCGAGGCGTCGACGGCTCCGCATATGCATCCTAATTTAAAAATAATTTAAAAATAAAAAAATATATATTACATCACTGCGAGATAAGGTCAGTTTTATTTGCTTATTAAATTATATAAATAGTTAGATAAACTCATAACGAAGCCGGGAAGGTATAATTTATACCATTTTAATATATACATATCAACGAATTCATCGTTTTTCCGAAGGTCTACCCTATCAATCAAACGTCCTTGAAATTACGCCGACGCTTCGAGCCTTTTCGTAAAACGGAGGCCGACGCTCTAGGGGTTAAGGGGGACCAGACCCACAAATGTTGTCAAATGTTGGTTAGCGTTTTTCACATATCTTCCAAAAACTTACTAGGATCTCTCAGATACACCAGGTGTGTTTAAGAGGTTTTCCTTTGAAATAAGACAGATATAGTAGAAAATTTGGTAATTAAATAACACTGGTTATTAAGATTTTTTATATTAAAAATGCAAGTGATGGTTGTACCCCTCTCACCACATTTTTTATTCTTACATAACTTTTGATTTATTTATTCTTAGCAAAACTTGTAAGCTTAAGATTACAAGTATAAAAATATTTTGTTACAAAATAAAACACTTATGAGTACTGGTACTCTTATTTGGTTTTTACAAATAAATGACTCAGTTATAAGCTTAATGTTTGCTACCTGCTCAATGACTTTGCAGTGGCCAAGCTTGACTTTATCAGGGGAGTCAAATGTAGATACAATTTCTCCTCCAGTAACAAGGGCAAGTCGTTCAATACCATCAAAATCGGCGTGTTCAATTGCCATCACACCCGCATCAGCAAACAATTGTTCAGGATAGTTATAAATAAGTTGCCTAAAAAATTATAATATAAGGTAAGAACTAAACCATAATGCATTTCTGAAAATAATTTATATCAAGTTAAATACTCATAATTAGCTTTTTCTTGCAAGCAATATTCTTTTAACCAAAAATCAGGAGCAGTATTTGTTTTTATAGTAATAATGTTATTTTTCAAGTCCTTCTATAATCATATCATATATATATAAAAAAATAGTATACATTATTTTCATCTGCCTCTGATATGTAATAGCTATTATGCAAGTAACAAGTTAACCTTTTGAAAAAGTTATACTTTTGAAATCACAGAATTATATAATTTTGTTTATAAGTATTAAAACAGACAAATATTAATAAGTAAAGAGTTAGTAAAAAATATTTTCAAAAATTTAAACATCTCCAAATAACAAAAATAATAACAACTCACCTATTGATAAATACATTGCATTTGTGAGACAGTATTTTATTTACTTTGTCTTTCATTTTCTCTTTTTCAGCAACTTCTAATTCAGCAATCTTTGCCATTGAGTCTACTTTGATAGTGGAACCAAAAACTTTTATCTTGTCAGTGTCCATGGGGGTGTTAGCTATAAGAATGTTGGCATTTTCAATTCTCTTGGGCTGATGCACTCCAACCTTTAATATTTGAAATTAATTTTAATTTTATTGAAGTATTACATATACTATGTAAAACGTCGCTGAAACTAGCCAACAAAACTAGCATATCAATCATAAAAGTAATAAAAATTTTTTTTGCAGACCGTACCAAATTAATTTTTGTTTCTTATGGTTTTACTAGATTTAATTTAAATTTAAATGCTATTTTAAGATAAATTCTGTGTTTAAGTATTTTTTAAACATTTTTACCACTTATTTTTATTTCTCAACTTTAAACTACTTTTCGTATTTGAATTCGAACCTCATACTCAATATCTCTGGCCCGCGTCGACTTAGGGACTTGAAATTAACTAGGAATCTTTGGAAGACATCAAGGAATCCAAAAAAATAATCAAAACCCCAGCGACGCCATATTTTATGTAACATTTCTCACTTTAAAAAAGATAGTTTTTCTTCGTATGTGACTTAACGATCCTGGTACTCCATAGCTCTAGCCCGCGTCAACTCAGGGACTTGAAATTAACTGGGGATCACCAGCACATGTCAAGGAACCCAGAGAAATCGTCAAAACCCCAGCGACGCCATATTTTATGTAACATTTCACACTTTAAAAAAGATAGTTTTTCTTCGCATATGACTTCGATCCTGGTACTCCATAGCTCTTGCCCGCGTCACCTGAGGGACTTGAAATTGACTAGGGATCACCAGAACATGTCAAGGAACCCAGAGAAATCGTCAAAACCCCAGCGACGTCATATTTTATGTAACATTTCTCACTTTAAAAAAGATAGTTTTTCTTCGTATGTGACTTAACGATCCTGGTACTCCATAGCTCTAGCCCGCGTCAACTCAGGGACTTGAAATTAACTGGGGATCACCAGCACATGTCAAGGAACCCAGAGAAGTCGTCAAAACCCCAGCGACGCCATATTTTATGTAATATTTCTCACTTCAAACAAGATAGTTTTTCTTCGTATATGACTTCGATCGTGGTACTCCATAACTCTAGCCCGCGTCAACTCAGTGACTTGAAATTGACTAGGGATCACCAGCACATGTCAAGAAACCCAGAGAAATCGTCAAATACCCAGCGACGCCATATTTTATGTAACATTTCTCACTTTAAAAAAGATAGTTTTTCTTCGTATGTGACTTAACGATCCTGGTACTCCATAGCTCTAGCCCGCGTCAACTCAGGGACTTGAAATAAACTGGGGATCACCAGCACATGTCAAGGAACCCAGAGAAATCGTCTAAACCCCAGCGACGCCATATTTTATGTAATATTTCTCACTTCAAACAAGATAGTTTTTCTTCGTATATGACTTCGATCCTGGTACTCCATAGCTCTTGCCCGCGTCACCTTAGGGACTTGAAATTGTCTATGGATCTTGAGCAACATACCAGGGAATCCAAATAAATTATCAAAACGCCAGCGACGCCATATTTTATATAATATTTCTCACTTTAAAAAAGATAGTTTTTCTTCGTATGTGACTTAACGATCCTGGTACTCCATAGCTCTAGCCCGCGTCAACTCAGGGACTTGAAATTAACTGGGGATCACCAGCACATGTCAAGGAACCCAGAGAAATCGTCAAAACCCCAGCGACGCTATATTTTATGTAACATTTCTCACTTTAAAAAAGATAGTTTTTCTTCGTATATGTCTTCGATCCTGGTACTCCATAGCTCTTGCCCACGTCGCCTTAGGGAATTGAAATTGACTATGGAACTTGAGCAACATATTAGGGAATCCATATAAATCATCAAAACCCCAGCGACGCCATATTTTATGTAACATTTCTCACTTTAAAAAAGATAGTTTTTCTTCGTATGTGACTTCGATCCTGGTACTCCATAGCTCTTGCCCGCGTCGCCTTAGAGACTTGAAATTGACTATGGATCTTTAGAAACATATCAGGTTATCCATATAAGTCATCAAAACGCCAGCGACGCCATAATTTATATAATATATCTCACTTCAAAAAAGATAGTTTCTTCGTGTTTGACTTCGATCCTGGTACTCCGTAGCTCTTGCCCACGTCGACTCAGGGACTCATGGCGTCGCTGGGGTTTTGACAATTTCTCTGTATTCCTTGACATGTGCTGGTAATCCCTAGTAAATTTCAAGTCCCTGAGTCGACGCGAGCTAGAGCTATGGAGTACCAGGATCGATAAGTCACATACGAAGAAAAACTATCTTTTTTGAAGTGTAAAATTTTATATAAAATATGGCGTCGCTGGGGTTCTGACGATTTCTCTGTGTTCCTTGACATGTGCTGGTGATCCCTAGTCAATTTCAAGTCCCTGAGTCGACGCGGGCTAGAGCTATGGAGTACCAGGATCGTTAAGTCACATACGATGAAACTATCTTTTTTGAAGTGAGAAATATTATATAAAATATGGCGTCGCTGGCGTTTTGATGATTTATATGGATTCCCTGATATGTTGCTCAAGATCCATAGTCAATTTTAAGTCCCTAAGGCGACGCGGGCATGAGCTACGGAGTACCAGGATAGTTTAGTTACATACGAAGAAAAACTATCTTTTTTAAAGTTGGAAAAGTTACGTAAAATATGGCGTCGCTGGCGCTTTGATGATTTATATGGATTACCTGATATGTTTCTAAAGATCCATAGTCAATTTCAAGTCCCTAAGGCGACGCGGGCAAGAGCTATGGAGTACCAGGATCGAAGTCATATACAAAGAAAAACTATCTTTTTTAAAGTGAGAAATATTATATAAAATATAGCGTCGCTGGGATTCTGACGATTTCTCTGTGTTCCTTGACATGTGCTGGTGATCCCTAGTCAATTTCAAGTCCCTGAGTCGACGCGGGCTAGAGCTATGGAGTACCAGGATCGTTAAGTCACATACGATGAAACTATCTTTTTTGAAGTGAGAAATATTATATAAAAGATGGCGTCGCTGGCGTTTTGATGATTTATATGGATTCCCTGATATGTTGCTCAAGATCCATAGTCAATTTTAAGTCCCTAAGGCGACGCGGGCATGAGCTACGGAGTACCAGGATAGTTTAGTTACATACGAAGAAAAACTATCTTTTTTAAAGTTGGAAAAGTTACGTAAAATATGGCGTCGCTGGCGCTTTGATGATTTATATGGATTACCTGATATGTTGCTCAAGTTCCATAGTCAATTTCAAGTCCCTAAGGCGACGCGGGCAAGAGCTACGGAGTACCAGGATCGAAGTCAAACACGAAGAAACTATCTTTTTTGAAGTGAGATATATTATATAAAATATGGCGTCGCTGGCGTTTTGATGATTTATATAGATTCCCTGATATGTTGCTAAAGATCCATAGTCAATTTCAAGTCCCTAAGGCGACGCGGGCAAGAGCTATGGAGTACCAGGATCGAAGTCATATATGAAGAAAAACTGTCTCTTTAGAAGTGAGAAATTTTATATAAAATATGGCGTCGCTGGTGTTTTAATGATTTATATGGATAACCTGATATGTTGCTCAAGATCCATAGTCAATTTTAAGTCCCTAAGGCGACGCGGGCATGAGCTATGGAGTACCAGGATAGTTAAGTTACATACGAAGAAAAACTATCTTTTTTAAAGTTGGAAAAGTTACGTAAAATATGGTGTCGCTGGCGTTTTGATGATTTATATGGATTACCTGATATGTTTCTAAAGATTCATAGTCAATTTCAAGTCCCTAAGGCGACGCGGGCAAGAGCTATGGAGTACCAGGATTGAAGTCATATATGAAGAAAAACTATCTTTTTAGAAGTGAGAAATTTTATATAAAATATGGCGTCGCTGGCGTTTTGATAATTTATATGGATTACCTGATAAGTTTCTAAAGATCCATAGTCAATTTCAAGTCCCTAAGGCGACGCGGGCAAGAGCTATGGAGTACCAGGATCGAAGTCACATACGAAGAAAAACTATCTTCTTTAAAGTGAGAAATGTTATATAAAATATGGCGTCGCTGGCGTTTTGATGATTTCTCTGGGTTCCTTGACATGTGCTGGTGATCTCTAGTCAATTTCAAGTCCCTGAGTCGACGCGGGCAAGAGCTATGGAGTACCAGGATCGTTAAGTCACATACAAAAAAACTATCTTTTTTAAAGTGAGAAATATTATATAAAATATGGCGTCGCTGGGGTTTTGGCGATTTCTCTATGTTTCTTTACATGTGTTGGTGATCCCTAGTCAATTTCAAGTCCCTAAGGCAACTTGGGCAAGAGCTATGGAGTACCAGGATCGAAGTCAAATACGAAAAATCTATCTTTTTAAAATTTCGTAATTTTATATTATTTATGGCGTCGCTGGCGTTTTGATGATTTATATGGATTCCGTGATATGTTGCTAAAGATCCCTAGTCAATTTAAAGTTCCTGAGTTGACGCGGGCAAGAGCTATGGAGTACCAGGATCGAAGTCACATACGAAGAAAAACTATCTTCTTTAAAGTGAGAAATGTTATATAAAATATGGCGTCGCTGGCGTTTTGATGATTTCTCTGGGTTCCTTGACAAGTGCTGGTGATCCCTAGTCAATTTCAAGTCCCTGAGTCGACGCGGGCAAGAGCTATGGAGTACCAGGATCGTTAAGTCACATACAAAAAAACTATCTTTTTTAAAGTGAGAAATATTATATAAAATATGGCGTCGCTGGGGTTTTGGCGATTTCTCTATGTTTCTTTACATGTGTTGGTGATCCCTAGTCAATTTCAAGTCCCTAAGGCAACTTGGGCAAGAGCTATGGAGTACCAGGATCGAAGTCAAATACGAAAAATCTATCTTTTTAAAATTTCGTAATTTTATATTATTTATGGCGTCGCTGGCGTTTTGATGATTTATATGGATTCCGTGATATGTTGCTAAAGATCCCTAGTCAATTTAAAGTTCCTGAGTTGACGCGGGCAAGAGCTATGGAGTACCAGGATCGAAGTCAAATACGAAGAAAAACTATCTTCTTTAAAGTGAGAAATGTTATATAAAATATGGCGTCGCTGGGGTTTCGACGATTTCTCTGGGTTCCTTTACATGTGTTGGTGATCCGTAGTCAATTTTAAGTCCCTGAGTCGACGCGGGCAAGAGCTATGGAGTACCAGGATCGAAGTCAAATACGAAAAATCTATCTTTTTAAAATTTCGTAATTTTATATTATTTATGGCGTCGCTGGGGTTTTGATGATTTATATGGATTCCGTGATATGTTGCTAAAGATCCCTAGTCAATTTAAAGTTCCTGAGTTGACGCGGGCAAGAGCTATGGAGTACCAGGATCGAAGTCACATACGAAGAAAAACTATCTTCTTTAAAGTGAGAAATGTTATATAAAATATGGCGTCGCTGGCGTTTTGATGATTTCTCTGGGTTCCTTGACATGTGCTGGTGATCCCTAGTCAATTTCAAGTCCCTGAGTCGACGCGGGCAAGAGCTATGGAGTACCAGGATCGTTAAGTCACATACAAAAAAACTATCTTTTTTAAAGTGAGAAATATTATATAAAATATGGCGTCGCTGGGGTTTTGGCGATTTCTCTATGTTTCTTTACATGTGTTGGTGATCCCTAGTCAATTTCAAGTCCCTAAGGCAACTTGGGCAAGAGCTATGGAGTACCAGGATCGAAGTCAAATACGAAAAATCTATCTTTTTAAAATTTCGTAATTTTATATTATTTATGGCGTCGCTGGCGTTTTGATGATTTATATGGATTCCGTGATATGTTGCTAAAGATCCCTAGTCAATTTAAAGTTCCTGAGTTGACGCGGGCAAGAGCTATGGAGTACCAGGATCGAAGTCACATACGAAGAAAAACTATCTTCTTTAAAGTGAGAAATGTTATATAAAATATGGCGTCGCTGGCGTTTTGATGATTTCTCTGGGTTCCTTGACAAGTGCTGGTGATCCCTAGTCAATTTCAAGTCCCTGAGTCGACGCGGGCAAGAGCTATGGAGTACCAGGATCGAAGTCAAATACGAAAAATCTATCTTTTTAAAATTTCGTAATTTTATATTATTTATGGCGTCGCTGGCGTTTTGATGATTTATATGGATTCCGTGATATGTTGCTAAAGATCCCTAGTCAATTTAAAGTTCCTGAGTTGACGCGGGCAAGAGCTATGGAGTACCAGGATCGAAGTCAAATACGAAGAAAAACTATCTTCTTTAAAGTGAGAAATGTTATATAAAATATGGCGTCGCTGGGGTTTCGACGATTTCTCTGGGTTCCTTTACATGTGTTGGTGATCCGTAGTCAATTTTAAGTCCCTGAGTCGACGCGGGCAAGAGCTATGGAGTACCAGGATCGAAGTCATATACGAAGAAAAACTGTCTTTTTTGAAGTGAGAAATTTTATATAAAATATGGCGTCGCTGGCGTTTTGATGATTTCTTTGGGTTCCTTGACATGTGTTGGTGATCCCTAGTCAATTTTAAGTCCCTGAGTCGACGCGGGCTAGAGCTATGGAGTACCAGTATCGAAGTCAAATACGAAAAATCTATCTTTTTAAAATTTCATAATTTTATATTATTTATGGCGTCGCTGGCGTTTTGATGATTTATATGGATTCCATGATATGTTGCTAAAGATCCATAGTCAATTTCAAGTCCGTAAAGCGATGCGGGCAAGAGCTATGGAGTACCAGGATCGAAGTCATATATTAAGAAAAACTATCTTTTTTGAAGTGAGAAATATTATATAAAATATGGCGTCGCTGGGGTTTTGACGATTTCTCTGGGTTCCTTGACATGTGTTGGTGATCCCTAGTCAATTTCAAGTCCCTGAGTCGACGCGGGCTAGAGCTATGGAGTACCAGGATCGAAGTCAAATACGAAAAATCTATCTTTTTAAAATTTCGTAATTTTATACTATTTATGGCGTCGCTGGCGTTTTGATGATTTATATGGATTCCGTGATATGTTGCTAAAGATCCCTAGTCAATTTAAAGTTCCTGAGTTGACGCGGGCAAGAGCTATGGAGTACCAGGATCGAAGTCACATACGAAGAAAAACTATCTTCTTTAAAGTGAGAAATGTTATATAAAATATGGCGTCGCTGGCGTTTTGATGATTTCTCTGGGTTCCTTGACATGTGCTGGTGAACCCTAGTCAATTACAAGTCCCTAAGTCGACGCGGGCAAGAGCTATGGAGTACCAGGATCGAAGTCATATACGAAGAAAAACTGTCTTTTTTGAAGTGAGAAATTTTATATAAAATATGGCGTCGCTGGCGTTTTGATGATTTCTTTGGGTTTCTTGACATGTGTTGGTGATCCCTAGTCAATTTCAAGTCCCTGAGTCGACGCGGGCTAGAGCTATGGAGTACCAGGATCGAAGTCAAATACGAAAAATCTATCTTTTTAAAATTTCGTAATTTTATATTATTTATGGCGTCGCTGGCGTTTTGATGATTTATATGGATTCCGTGATATGTTGCTAAAGATCCCTAGTCAATTTCAAGTTCCTGAGTTGACGCGGGCAAGAGCTATGGAGTACCAGGATCGAAGTCACATACGAAGAAAAACTATCTTCTTTAAAGTGAGAAATGTTATATAAAATATGGCGTCGCTGGCGTTTTGATGATTTCTCTGGGTTCCTTGACAAGTGCTGGTGATCCCTAGTCAATTTCAAGTCCCTGAGTCGACGCGGGCAAGAGCTATGGAGTACCAGGATCGAAGTCAAATACGAAAAATCTATCTTTTTAAAATTTCGTAATTTTATATTATTTATGGCGTCGCTGGCGTTTTGATGATTTATATGGATTCCGTGATATGTTGCTAAAGATCCCTAGTCAATTTAAAGTTCCTGAGTTGACGCGGGCAAGAGCTATGGAGTACCAGGATCGAAGTCAAATACGAAGAAAAACTATCTTCTTTAAAGTGAGAAATGTTATATAAAATATGGCGTCGCTGGGGTTTCGACGATTTCTCTGGGTTCCTTTACATGTGTTGGTGATCCGTAGTCAATTTTAAGTCCCTGAGTCGACGCGGGCAAGAGCTATGGAGTACCAGGATCGAAGTCATATACGAAGAAAAACTGTCTTTTTTGAAGTGAGAAATTTTATATAAAATATGGCGTCGCTGGCGTTTTGATGATTTCTTTGGGTTCCTTGACATGTGTTGGTGATCCCTAGTCAATTTTAAGTCCCTGAGTCGACGCGGGCTAGAGCTATGGAGTACCAGTATCGAAGTCAAATACGAAAAATCTATCTTTTTAAAATTTCATAATTTTATATTATTTATGGCGTCGCTGGCGTTTTGATGATTTATATGGATTCCATGATATGTTGCTAAAGATCTATAGTCAATTTCAAGTCCGTAAAGCGATGCGGGCAAGAGCTATGGAGTACCAGGATCGAAGTCATATATTAAGAAAAACTATCTTTTTTGAAGTGAGAAATATTATATAAAATATGGCGTCGCTGGGGTTTTGACGATTTCTCTGGGTTCCTTGACATGTGTTGGTGATCCCTAGTCAATTTCAAGTCCCTGAGTCGACGCGGGCTAGAGCTATGGAGTACCAGGATCGAAGTCAAATACGAAAAATCTATCTTTTTAAAATTTCGTAATTTTATACTATTTATGGCGTCGCTGGCGTTTTGATGATTTATATGGATTCCGTGATATGTTGCTAAAGATCCCTAGTCAATTTAAAGTTCCTGAGTTGACGCGGGCAAGAGCTATGGAGTACCAGGATCGAAGTCACATACGAAGAAAAACTATCTTCTTTAAAGTGAGAAATGTTATATAAAATATGGCGTCGCTGGCGTTTTGATGATTTCTCTGGGTTCCTTGACATGTGCTGGTGAACCCTAGTCAATTACAAGTCCCTAAGTCGACGCGGGCAAGAGCTATGGAGTACCAGGATCGAAGTCATATACGAAGAAAAACTGTCTTTTTTGAAGTGAGAAATTTTATATAAAATATGGCGTCGCTGGCGTTTTGATGATTTCTTTGGGTTTCTTGACATGTGTTGGTGATCCCTAGTCAATTTCAAGTCCCTGAGTCGACGCGGGCTAGAGCTATGGAGTACCAGGATCGAAGTCAAATACGAAAAATCTATCTTTTTAAAATTTCGTAATTTTATATTATTTATGGCGTCGCTGGCGTTTTGATGATTTATATGGATTCCCTGATATGTTGCTAAAGATCCATAGTCAATTTCAAGTCCGTAAGGCGATGCGGGCAAGAGCTATGGAGTACCAGGATCGAAGTCATATATGAAGAAAAACTATCTTTTTTGAAGTAAGAAATTTTATATAAAATATGGCGTCGCTGGCGTTTTGATGATTTCTTTGGGTTCCTTGACATGTGTTGGTGATACCTAGTCAATTTCAAGTCCCTGAGTCGACGCGGGCTAGAGCTATGGAGTACCAGGATCGAAGTCAAATACGAAAAATCTATCTTTTTAAAATTTCGTAATTTTATATTATTTATGGCGTCGCTGGCGTTTTGATGATTTATATGGATTCCGTGATATGTTGCTAAAGATCCCTAGTCAATTTAAAGTTCCTGAGTTGACGCGGGCAAGAGCTATGGAGTACCAGGATCGAAGTCACATACGAAGAAAAACTATCTTCTTTAAAGTGAGAAATGTTATATAAAATATGGCGTCGCTGGCGTTTTGATGATTTCTTTGGGTTCCTTGACATGTGCTGGTGATCCCTAGTCAATTTCAAGTCCCTGAGTCGACGCGGGCAAGAGCTATGGAGTACCAGGATCGAAGTCAAATACGAAAAATCTATCTTTTTAAAATTTCGTAATTTTATATTATTTATGGCGTCGCTGGCGTTTTGATGATTTATATGGATTCCGTGATATGTTGCTAAAGATCCCTAGTCAATTTAAAGTTCCTGAGTTGACGCGGGCAAGAGCTATGGAGTACCAGGATCGAAGTCACATACGAAGAAAAACTATCTTCTTTAAAGTGAGAAATGTTATATAAAATATGGCGTCGCTGGCGTTTTGATGATTTCTCTGGGTTCCTTGACAAGTGCTGGTGATCCCTAGTCAATTTCAAGTCCCTGAGTCGACGCGGGCAAGAGCTATGGAGTACCAGGATCGAAGTCAAATACGAAAAATCTATCTTTTTAAAATTTCGTAATTTTATATTATTTATGGCGTCGCTGGCGTTTTGATGATTTATATGGATTCCGTGATATGTTGCTAAAGATCCCTAGTCAATTTAAAGTTCCTGAGTTGACGCGGGCAAGAGCTATGGAGTACCAGGATCGAAGTCAAATACGAAGAAAAACTATCTTCTTTAAAGTGAGAAATGTTATATAAAATATGGCGTCGCTGGGGTTTCGACGATTTCTCTGGGTTCCTTTACATGTGTTGGTGATCCGTAGTCAATTTTAAGTCCCTGAGTCGACGCGGGCAAGAGCTATGGAGTACCAGGATCGAAGTCATATACGAAGAAAAACTGTCTTTTTTGAAGTGAGAAATTTTATATAAAATATGGCGTCGCTGGCGTTTTGATGATTTCTTTGGGTTCCTTGACATGTGTTGGTGATCCCTAGTCAATTTTAAGTCCCTGAGTCGACGCGGGCTAGAGCTATGGAGTACCAGTATCGAAGTCAAATACGAAAAATCTATCTTTTTAAAATTTCATAATTTTATATTATTTATGGCGTCGCTGGCGTTTTGATGATTTATATGGATTCCATGATATGTTGCTAAAGATCCATAGTCAATTTCAAGTCCGTAAAGCGATGCGGGCAAGAGCTATGGAGTACCAGGATCGAAGTCATATATTAAGAAAAACTATCTTTTTTGAAGTGAGAAATATTATATAAAATATGGCGTCGCTGGGGTTTTGACGATTTCTCTGGGTTCCTTGACATGTGTTGGTGATCCCTAGTCAATTTCAAGTCCCTGAGTCGACGCGGGCTAGAGCTATGGAGTACCAGGATCGAAGTCAAATACGAAAAATCTATCTTTTTAAAATTTCGTAATTTTATACTATTTATGGCGTCGCTGGCGTTTTGATGATTTATATGGATTCCGTGATATGTTGCTAAAGATCCCTAGTCAATTTAAAGTCCCTGAGTCGACGCGGGCAAGAGCTATGGAGTACCAGGATCGAAGTCACATACGAAGAAAAACTATCTTCTTTAAAGTGAGAAATGTTATATAAAATATGGCGTCGCTGGCGTTTTGATGATTTCTCTGGGTTCCTTGACATGTGCTGGTGAACCCTAGTCAATTACAAGTCCCTAAGTCGACGCGGGCAAGAGCTATGGAGTACCAGGATCGAAGTCATATACGAAGAAAAACTGTCTTTTTTGAAGTGAGAAATTTTATATAAAATATGGCGTCGCTGGCGTTTTGATGATTTCTTTGGGTTTCTTGACATGTGTTGGTGATCCCTAGTCAATTTCAAGTCCCTGAGTCGACGCGGGCTAGAGCTATGGAGTACCAGGATCGAAGTCAAATACGAAAAATCTATCTTTTTAAAATTTCGTAATTTTATATTATTTATGGCGTCGCTGGCGTTTTGATGATTTATATGGATTCCGTGATATGTTGCTAAAGATCCCTAGTCAATTTAAAGTTCCTGAGTTGACGCGGGCAAGAGCTATGGAGTACCAGGATCGAAGTCACATACGAAGAAAAACTATCTTCTTTAAAGTGAGAAATGTTATATAAAATATGGCGTCGCTGGCGTTTTGATGATTTCTCTGGGTTCCTTGACAAGTGCTGGTGATCCCTAGTCAATTTCAAGTCCCTGAGTCGACGCGGGCAAGAGCTATGGAGTACCAGGATCGAAGTCAAATACGAAAAATCTATCTTTTTAAAATTTCGTAATTTTATATTATTTATGGCGTCGCTGGCGTTTTGATGATTTATATGGATTCCGTGATATGTTGCTAAAGATCCCTAGTCAATTTAAAGTTCCTGAGTTGACGCGGGCAAGAGCTATGGAGTACCAGGATCGAAGTCAAATACGAAGAAAAACTATCTTCTTTAAAGTGAGAAATGTTATATAAAATATGGCGTCGCTGGGGTTTCGACGATTTCTCTGGGTTCCTTTACATGTGTTGGTGATCCGTAGTCAATTTTAAGTCCCTGAGTCGACGCGGGCAAGAGCTATGGAGTACCAGGATCGAAGTCATATACGAAGAAAAACTGTCTTTTTTGAAGTGAGAAATTTTATATAAAATATGGCGTCGCTGGCGTTTTGATGATTTCTTTGGGTTCCTTGACATGTGTTGGTGATCCCTAGTCAATTTTAAGTCCCTGAGTCGACGCGGGCTAGAGCTATGGAGTACCAGTATCGAAGTCAAATACGAAAAATCTATCTTTTTAAAATTTCATAATTTTATATTATTTATGGCGTCGCTGGCGTTTTGATGATTTATATGGATTCCATGATATGTTGCTAAAGATCTATAGTCAATTTCAAGTCCGTAAAGCGATGCGGGCAAGAGCTATGGAGTACCAGGATCGAAGTCATATATTAAGAAAAACTATCTTTTTTGAAGTGAGAAATATTATATAAAATATGGCGTCGCTGGGGTTTTGACGATTTCTCTGGGTTCCTTGACATGTGTTGGTGATCCCTAGTCAATTTCAAGTCCCTGAGTCGACGCGGGCTAGAGCTATGGAGTACCAGGATCGAAGTCAAATACGAAAAATCTATCTTTTTAAAATTTCGTAATTTTATACTATTTATGGCGTCGCTGGCGTTTTGATGATTTATATGGATTCCGTGATATGTTGCTAAAGATCCCTAGTCAATTTAAAGTTCCTGAGTTGACGCGGGCAAGAGCTATGGAGTACCAGGATCGAAGTCACATACGAAGAAAAACTATCTTCTTTAAAGTGAGAAATGTTATATAAAATATGGCGTCGCTGGCGTTTTGATGATTTCTCTGGGTTCCTTGACATGTGCTGGTGAACCCTAGTCAATTACAAGTCCCTAAGTCGACGCGGGCAAGAGCTATGGAGTACCAGGATCGAAGTCATATACGAAGAAAAACTGTCTTTTTTGAAGTGAGAAATTTTATATAAAATATGGCGTCGCTGGCGTTTTGATGATTTCTTTGGGTTTCTTGACATGTGTTGGTGATCCCTAGTCAATTTCAAGTCCCTGAGTCGACGCGGGCTAGAGCTATGGAGTACCAGGATCGAAGTCAAATACGAAAAATCTATCTTTTTAAAATTTCGTAATTTTATATTATTTATGGCGTCGCTGGCGTTTTGATGATTTATATGGATTCCCTGATATGTTGCTAAAGATCCATAGTCAATTTCAAGTCCGTAAGGCGATGCGGGCAAGAGCTATGGAGTACCAGGATCGAAGTCATATATGAAGAAAAACTATCTTTTTTGAAGTAAGAAATTTTATATAAAATATGGCGTCGCTGGCGTTTTGATGATTTCTTTGGGTTCCTTGACATGTGTTGGTGATACCTAGTCAATTTCAAGTCCCTGAGTCGACGCGGGCTAGAGCTATGGAGTACCAGGATCGAAGTCAAATACGAAAAATCTATCTTTTTAAAATTTCGTAATTTTATATTATTTATGGCGTCGCTGGCGTTTTGATGATTTATATGGATTCCGTGATATGTTGCTAAAGATCCCTAGTCAATTTAAAGTTCCTGAGTTGACGCGGGCAAGAGCTATGGAGTACCAGGATCGAAGTCACATACGAAGAAAAACTATCTTCTTTAAAGTGAGAAATGTTATATAAAATATGGCGTCGCTGGCGTTTTGATGATTTCTTTGGGTTCCTTGACATGTGCTGGTGATCCCTAGTCAATTTCAAGTCCCTGAGTCGACGCGGGCTAGAGCTATGGAGTACCAGGATCGTTAAGTCACATACAAAAAAACTATCTTTTTTAAAGTGAGAAATATTATATAAAATATGGCATCGCTGGGGTTTTGACGATTTCTCTATGTTTCTTTACATGTGTTGGTGATCCCTAGTCAATTTCAAGTCCCTAAGGCAACGCGGGCAAGAGCTATGGAGTACCAGGATCGAAGTCAAATACGAAAAATCTATCTTTTTAAAATTTCGTAATTTTATATTATTTATGGCGTCGCTGGCGTTTTGATGATTTATATTCATTCCGTGATATGTTGCTAAAGATCCCTAGTCAATTTAAAGTTCCTGAGTTGACGCGGGCAAGAGCTATGGAGTACCAGGATCGAAGTCAAATACGAAGAAAAACTATCTTCTTTAAAGTGAGAAATGTTATATAAAATATGGCGTCGCTGGGGTTTTGACGATTTCTCTGGGTTCCTTTACATGTGTTGGTGATCCCTAGTCAATTTCAAGTCCCTGAGTCGACGCGGGCAAGAGCTATGGAGTACCAGGATCGAAGTCATATACGAAGAAAAACTATCTTTTTTGAAGTGAGAAATTGTATATAAAATATGGCGTCGCTGGCGTTTTGACGATTTCTCTGGGTTCCTTGACATGTGCTGGTGATCCCTAGTCAATTTCAAGTCTCTAAGTTGGCGCGGGCCAGACATATCACGTATTAGGTTTGGAGTCTATAATAAGAAAAACCATCTTTTTTTAAAGTTGAGAAATATTAAATAAAATATGGCGTCGCTGGCGTTTTGATTATTTTTTTGGATTCCTTGATGTCTTCCAAAGATCCCTAGTTAATTTCAAGTCCCTAAGTCGACGCGGGCCAGAGATATTGAGTATGAGGTTCGAATTCAAATACGAAGTATAACTATCTTTTTTTAAAGTTGAGAAATAAAAATAAGTGGTAAAAATGTTTAAAAAAAATACTTAAACACAGAATTTATCTTAAAATGGCATTTTAATTTAAATTAAATCTAGTAAAACCATAAGAAACAAAAATTAATTTGGTACGGTCTGCAAAAAAAAAATTTATTACTTTTATGATTGATATGCTAGTTTTGTTGGCTAGTTTCAGCGACGTCTATGTAAATAAGCTTCCACAATACTGTACCTTTTTATTTAGTAGGAATCCCTCATCAAGGAAAGATTCTTCAAGTAAACCACCTGAAATCTTAATAATTTGTATGGCTTTAAGATTTCCTGATCCCTTTAATCTTAAAACTGCATCAACAGCCAACTTTGTGAAATGTCTAAAATAGTACAAAAATATAATGAAATAATGATTTAAATAAACTTATTAAAAAATTACAAGTTCAGAAAATATGTTTGATGTACATACTCTTTGTGATTTGATAGGATTTTAGAGCTAAGGGTAGTACGAGCAATGTTTTCCAAATCACTTCTTAAAGCAGCTTCATTCATGTTCTTTTCATGATCAAAGCTAGCCTCAGCCAGAGCCTGTCTGGCAGCTTCAACAGCAATACGCCAACCAGCAATTATTGTTTGCGGATGAAGTTTCTGCTCAACTAACTTTTCTGCTTCTCGTAGTAATTCAGCAGCTAGAATTTTTTAATGAAACAAACATAATATAAAAATTACCTTAAATACTACTACTTCATAAACAATTCACAATGCAAGTAATAATATTGAATATTATAAATTACTAAAAAGTAAGCATAAAATATCACATTTATATTACAATACTTTTGTCATTAATGTTTGTTGTTTTGTTTGACAACACGTTTGTCTCAGTTTGTAGTGACCCTACTTGCTGCGCCAGCGGTCGCAGGTTTGAGTCCCGCTGGGGCATTGATTTGTTCAGCTTGAACGTTTGTACTCCAGTCATGGGTGTTTCTATTTATGCTATGTATATATTTAAAGTTATATATGTAGTATATCAACTATCTGGTATCCACAACACAAGCCTTGTAGCTTAATACGGAACTAAATAGTGTTTTGTGTAATAATGTCCAAACATTTTATTATATTACATATTATTACCTAAAACTGTTACAGATGTTGTGCCATCACCAACTTCTTCATCTTGAACCTTAGACATATCAACCAAAATTTTTGCTGCAGGATTATCAACTCCTATGGACTTCAAAATGGTAGCACCATCATTTGTGACTTCAACCTAGAAAATAAAAAAAAAATATTAACAAATCAAATTAAAACTATATGGGGTTATAATATCAGAAAGAAAGATACCTGGCCGGCATTTCTTCCGTAAGATACCAAGATCTTATCCATGCCTTTTGGACCAAGAGTACTTTTTACTAAATCACCAACAGCAATGGCTCCGATAAAACTGGACATACGAGCCACTTCTGCCTTTTCTTCTTCTGCTTCATTCTTCAAAATTCTTATAGGGTTTAACGAAACCTGTACGTAAATAAGCAGAAAAATGTAAAAATGTGCACATGTGCGACCCCTTAAAATAATCTTTCTCATTATAAGAAAAATTGTAACAATATAAATATCAGCAAGAGTATCTGTCTTACCATTTTGTGAGATTAATTTAGTCTCAATATGTAATTTATAAGCTAAAACGTAAGTGTACCTAACCAAAATTGTATACAGTTTTAACTTTGTAATACCGATGTCCGATTTTAGACGGCACCGACTCTGTATTCTGTTTCTGTAAGACTTAGGCACAGATTAAGTATTAGTTACTACTTTTATTAGTCGTCTATGGTTACTACGGACTTAGGGCAACACTGAACAGATTAAAAAAATAAAGTTTAAGTATGATTGAATTGTGGCATAGACTATAAAAGAGAAGAGACAAATTTAAAAAAAAACAAAGTCTTTTACAGTTGTTTTATGTAAGCATCTAAAAGATTTCAACTGTGATAGATTACTATATTCGTTATTATTTAAAATTGCATAATATAAATAAAGATGTTAAACTAAGATGGGATTTTCACAGTTTTCTTAGGTTTGTCTTTCTAGACCGTGGGAATTAAACTAACAGTTGAAACGTACGGGTGAGTCGTAAGTTAATAATATTTATCATAAGATAGCGCTACCTGTAAACAATATTAATATTATACATAGAAAATTCTCCAGGTTTGCTCCAAACGAAATGAGAATTAGTCACTATTAGGCACTCCTCACACACAAGTCGCTCATAAATTATAAAAATATGTGTGAAGCTAAATGAACTGTTAAAGTGTGGAATACCTTTCAGCATCTGTCTTTTTTGGATTCTTTAATATCAGTACCTTCAAAGCAAGAGTAAATTATTAGGCATCTCTTTTTTTATAATTGGGAAATGCATTAACACATACCACCTGTAGAAAACAGGTTGTTATGTGTGACTCACTGACCTAAAGGCTTAAAGCCACAACTACCCAACTGCCCTCACCCGTGTAAACGGGGCGTCGCAGGATCGCAATTCGCAATAGGCATCTCCTAGGCAAGTGCGCTCCAATTTAACAATAATAATATGAATAATGTGAATAATAAAAATCATATGAAAGCCAATACATTTATATAGTAATAAGATTATAATATTTATTATTTAGTCATTATTAAAATAGTTAGTGTACATATATAAAACTAGAACAACTGCTGCTGATAAAAGTAGTTTTGCTTGAAAACGGAGACAAAAAATGTACTTACCTTTAATTTACTATATTAGCAGTTGCTATACTCTTCTGATACTGAAATAAAAAGTAATTAAAAGATAATTGAAAAAGGATAAAATAATTTCCAAGCCCACAACTTAAAAAATATATGTAAAACTACTTGTTTTATCTGTCTTACACTTTCCTGTCCGTATTTTAATTTAATTTAAAGTTCGATAGTGAACAATTCTCGAAGTCTATGATTATTATCTATAGACCATAAATCTACCATCTAAAAATATATTATGCTATAACTATAATATTAGGGTATTATTGTTCTGTGTATAATATAGTCTGTGGTTTTACCATTTACGTTACTCGTTAGTTATCTATCCTAATACCTATCTAATCACAATAATTTTCTCGTTTTTGCAGCGCCATATTTATTTGTGAGTGTATCTTTTCTTTTTTTGTTATTTAAAAGTTAATTTCAACGTCTTATTTGCATTTATAATAATGGATAACCCAAGTGGAACATCAGGACCTAGAGTAAGCGATAAACGCTTAGCTCAAACTCAAGCAAAGGTAGATGAGGTAGTTGGTATTATGCGTGTCAATGTCGAGAAAGTTTTGGAAAGGGATCAAAAGTTATCCGAATTGGATAATAGGGCGGATGCCCTACAACATGGTGCCGCACAATTTGAACAACAGGCTGGAAAATTGAAAAGAAAATACTGGTGGCAAAACTTAAAAATGATGTTAATTATTGGCGCTATAGGAGCGGTCTTGCTCATTATTATTATTGTGTGGGCTACGTCAGGTTCTAGCTCGGCGAGTGCACCAGCACCAGCTCCGACTACTGCTGCCCCAGCTCCCCAGGCCTCTGTAGCACCAGGACGATAACTTTTTGGAAATATTTATCCTTATCTTATTCTGTCCTAACATATGATTCATAAGATAAATGAACTATTCACGACTGATTATATTGAATGAAAATGAAACAAAAGTTTTACATTATACACTTTACCCGTTAAAGGGATTTAAATAGTTTGTGTTACCTTGTATAACATTTTTAAAATAGTTTTTGATAAATTTATTTCTACAAATACTTAAAATGTTAACTGAATATACAAAATAACCAGTGCTATTTATACCTTGAAATAAATATACTATTTTTATAAGCATACACCTTGCTCTAAAGAGCTTAAAAAGTATGTATGTATGTATGCCAACTTAAAAAACTTACTATGTTAGGACTAAAATATCTATATCTATGATTATCTAAGATCATCTCCACAGCTTATTTAATCATTAAATATAGTTTATATACTTATATATTATATCAAGATATGGCAAACTATTTCTGTAAGTATTTGCTGTCTAAGTTGTTATTAATGTCATCAAATGATCTATATTGCCTAGCCAATTATAATGGCTGTTTTTTTAACTTGCAAGCACAATTTGTATAAATAATTTAAATTACTAAAGCACAAAAATTATTTGATAGTATAGTTTGTAACTTGATATTGTTTCTTCTTATCATTATTATTATTATGGAAATGAAAGGGGATATTTGTTATGTACTTCATTTATTTTGCATTTCTAACAGTAAACAGCCAATGGGACCAAGAATTTTGATAACAATGTCTAAGGTCCTTGAATTTCCAATATTGTTTTGTAGTTAAATGTGTAAGATAATCTTGTATATTAAATATCTATTACTTATCTATATATTGTTGTTTTACATTATATAAATGAAAATATTCCTTTATACTGTGATTTTGTGGCAAGCTCTTATCTACACTTTCTAGACATATCATCATTGAAAAAGGTGATAAGACTAATTTTAAACAAGTAGTAAGTACGCATATTTATTTACTTATATGGAAATGATATTTCCATTTCTCATTGTCAGAAAAATAAAATATTCAGTTTCATACTCCATATAAATTGATAGAGACATTAAACTCAAGATTTTATTTGCAATACGTATTGTACAGCAGTAAAAACCTATAAAATTTGAGTAGGTATACATTAACATTTCATACAATTATTTGCCGGACATACAATATACAAAATTATTATGGTTCCATTCCATTTGTCTATCAAACCATTAAAAAGATATGAATCATAATTGATAGAAAAATGAGATGTGATGTATAATCTGAGATCATAATTTTTTAGATTTTTTTTAATGTCTGAATTAAATAAATAATCAATATTGTTTATAGATGTTTTTACGACTGTTAGACTCGTCTGTATATAAAAAATGTAACTTGGGAGGACTATTGGCTCGGGCAAGAACCTGATGTCAAGGCCATACTAGATCGTCATAATCAGTCATCAATTTTCTAATCATAGTCTATAAATAGTGCATTAGGTAACTATAATAGTTAGAACTACAGCTTTGGGACTGAAGTAGATCCAAATTTGGTCATATAAACTATACAGTTGATAAAAATTAATTGTAACAGTGACGTATTCAACTATGAACACATGTTTTGTCATCAAATCATTAATATTCATCGCTGTGTGAGTGTACTAATCGCGTCATTTAATGTAGGCAGTAGGAGGCTTATTTGGAGTTTGTAGCTTTTTGCTTAATAATTATGATACACCTACACTAATATTGAAATACTGATACTTAAATGGTAATGTTGAAACAGGAAGCAGTAACATAACAATATAAATAAATATAATAAAGTTAATGTTTGCAAGTAGAATATTGTAAAGCATATTTACTTTTACGTAGGTGATAATAAGAATGACAATACCGCAATATCGTGGGACAAAAAAAATATTTAAATACTAACTTTGTTGTTAAACGATAGAAAAAAAAACTAGAACAAGGTTGTCTAAGATATACCTACATACATTAGGTATGTACGCGACGCGCTATGATGACTTGTTGATACTTAATTGAGCTAAATAGCTTAAAAACAATACCTACGTAGGTACGTTTCCTAGTAATATACTAGGTACGATTCAAGTATACTTAACAATTATACCTAACAAAATATTAATTAAACGACTGCAACGCAAAAGGACGGTTAGATTTTATCCCGTAGTTATGTACATTTTATCTCGACGTGTGCGGTGACTCGCGCACGAAGGGTTTCGTACCATTATCTATAAAATGATCTGTAAAAAATATCAAAAAAATGTTGAAAAATGAGTTATAGGAAATTGAATGTTCTACAAAAAAAGTCCTATTTTTTCTCATAAAGTTGATGGTTGCGTCGGAAAATTAGAAAAATGTAAAAATTTTGAATCAATCCATCGTTAGCGTAAAATAACTTTTGAAAAAGTAAATAAGTATATATCAAAAAATTATAAGAGACTTTTTTTGTAGATAGTTAAATTCTCTTCAAAAATATGTTCCGAAATGTTCCGAATCAACTAGTCCGATGACTTGTTAAACGAGTTAATTAACCGACTTCAAAAAAGGAGGAGGTTATATGTTCCGTTGTATATTTTTTTAATGCATTTTCACCGATTTCTCCGCCGTCTGTGGGCCGATTTCAAAAATTTTTCTTTTGTTTGGTAGGGTATAGTTCCGAGGTGGTCCCATTGTCACCAAGTCAGGATCTGATAATGGGATCCCAGGGAAATCGAAAACAACTCTCAAAATTTACAGGTACCTATTATGTTTTTGATATATTTTCTAAAACCGATAAAGCTTTTACGTATGAAAATCATCATCTCATGTGGATGAGCTGATGATGGAAGGTAAAATTCCTCAACAGTTGTTTTTTATGTGCTTTTACCGATTTCTCCGTGAATTGTGGGCCGATGTTCATTCAAGATGTTCTCATTGTCACCAAGTCAGCATCTGATGATGGGATCCTAGAGAAATCGAGGGCAACCCTTAAATTTTATCGGCACTGATTACCTTTTTCATATGTTTTCTAAAGCTGTTCAAGAATTTGTGATGATGTAAGGTATATCTCCTCAACGGTTAGGAGTTGAAAGAAAATTCTTTTAATATTATACGTACTAATGAACTGATAGTCGTATTTCTTCAGGATATTAGATGGATTGATAATTGAAGGTAAATCTTATTAACGTCTCCGAGTTACGTGGAAAAATAGACGTGGACAAATTTCGATTGACTATTGTCGTTCATTTCAAAACTTCGCTGACTTATTGGAGCAGTAGTTTAGTTAGCCTTCCAATATTATATTAAAAAATTAAACATAATATCTAATTTCCACAAAAAAAATAAAAATAAATTATTTTTTAACAAAAATAAAAACAGACTTCAAAACGTTACAAATCGAAACTAAAAAGAAAAAAAAAAAATAATTACTTAGTTATTGTTGGAGTCGGTGCCAGCCACAGCAAAATAATCTTAATACAATTTAATTAATGTATCATTTAAATATAATCAAAATATCCGTTCGAAAGTTCATTGCAAAGGCAGATAAAACTGTCCTTGGCTGGCATCGACTCCAACAATAACTAAGTAATTTTTTTTTTCTTTTTAGTTTCGATTTGTAACGTTTTGAAGTCGGTTTTCATTTTTGTTATAAATTCCAAAGTTCGAAAAAAAATCCCATGTTAATCATATGGGAAATTGAAATTTTCGATGCGGCACCTCTTAATATGAATATTAAGACCTCAAATTTTCACAGGATTTTGTTTTCGTCATTTCAAACAATATTTTCAACATTATTTTCAACATTAATAAGAATAAAACAAATAGTAGATTTTTTGAAACAGGCTAGGCCATATAAATCGGACGGTACCTAATGTAAGGGTGTCCCCTTTAATTTTCAACTTTTTTATTTTTTGGAATTTTTCCTTTATTTGTG
This sequence comes from Boloria selene, assembly GCA_905231865.2. NCBI lineage: Eukaryota > Metazoa > Arthropoda > Insecta > Lepidoptera > Nymphalidae > Boloria > Boloria selene. The sequence goes on along the minus strand of HG993137.1, from coordinate 8,048,093 downwards.
CTGAAAGACCTTGCTTTTTGCCAAGATTCTAATATCTAGGTCGACTGGAAGTATCTTAGGTTATGATTCCCTTGCGAGTAGTGGCGAGTTTATAGTATGCGGCTTAAATTGATTGCGTGAAATCTATTGATTGCGTTCACGTTAGATGTTTGATTTTGTTTCAGCTTAAAGGTATTATAGATCTGAGTATTTCATATGAATTTAATTTTAAAATCTCTACGCGTTCACAAGGAAACGGGTCGTAGGTTTAAAATTATTAAAAATATTTTTGATATATGATGTAATTAAAAACATGCTCTTCGTAATTTTTCCTTTATTTGTGGTATAGTATAGGACGTTGCTTCGTATCACGAGTCTAGATGAATCAACGAAGATGAAAAGATGTATCAACAAGCTCAATTTCAGTAGTAAGAGATTTGTACGATTTGTGTGACAACTTCCAAGCTTCGCGTCAATGCCGCAAGACAGCGTTGCTATCGACTGGAGCTGCGCAGTGTGCACGCTGTTTAAGTATCAAATATCAATTAAATGGTATTTACGAAAAACGAAATAAAATCGAGTAATATGATTAGGGTTTAGTACGCTTCCATTGCATGGGATAAAAAAAGAGTATAATATTTTATCTTAGTTGCACAACACCCCAGTCTGTCGTCACGCCACGGTAGTAAATGGAAACTATTGTCACGATAAGCCGACGTACCCCTACTACTCTTGATGCTACCTTCTTTCTAGGCCGTTCTTCGTACCAAATTTCAAGATAAGTAGATTTTGATTCCGTTGAGTGTCGAAATTTTGCAGCATAAACGGCTGTATCTTTTGATTGCATTGGCCTAGAAGTTTGATTTTTTCACAGCTTCAAGGGTCTGAGTATTTGGTATCATTGAATTCAGCTTGATACCTTCACGCGTTCCTGAGAAAAAGGGTCTTGACAGACATACAAACGGTTAACAGTAAGATCATATAAGGGTTTCGTTTTTTTCCTTTTGAGGTGCGGAACACAAAAAATGAAATCAATTTGCTAATGTTGTAAAATATTTTCGTCTGAAACAATCCTGTGGGGCATCGAAATACGGGGTTTTAAAAAGATGATTGCATAAGTATTAAATATCTTTCCTTCCTTCCTTCCTCTCAGCCCATACTCGTCCACTGCTGGACATAGGCCTCCCCCAAAGATCCCCACGACAACCGGTCTTGCGCCCTCCGCATCCAGTGGGGTCCAGCGACTTTAACCAAGTCGTCGGTCCACCTTGCGGGAGGCCTGCCCACGCTTCGCTTTCCGGTACGTGGCCGCCACTCCAGAACTTTGTGACCCCATCGACCATCCGTTCTACGAGCGATGTGCCCCGCCCACTGCCACTTGAGCTTGGATATTCGGTTGGCTATGTCGGTGACCTTGGTCCTTCTGCGTATCTCCTCATTTCTGATTCGATCACGCAGGGAAACCCCGAGTATAGCCCTCTCCATTGCTCTCTGTGTGGCCTTGAGCTTTCTTATGAGGCCCATCGTGAGCGGCCTCGTTTCTGTGCCGTATGTCATCACTGGCAACACACACTGGTCAAAGACTTTTGTCTGGAGACACTGCGGTATTGGTGACGAGAAGATTTTACGTAGCTTCCCGAACGCTGCCCATCCGAGTTTGATCCTTCGATTGACCTCTTTTTCAAAGTTGGACCTACCTAATTGGCCAGTTTGTCCTAGGTATATATACTCGTCTAAAACTTCGAGCATAGAGTCATCGATAGAAACTGGAGTGGTTGCAACACGGACATTCGACATAAGTTTCGTCTTGTCCATGTTTATTTTGAGACCAACTCGCTCGGAGACTCTATTGAGGTCATTCAGCATAATACTGAGGTGCTCCATGGTCTCAGCCATGACCACAATATCGTCGGCAAATCGAAGTGAGTGATGTACTCGCCGTTGATATTGATGCCAAGTCCGTTCCAGTCCAGGATCTTAAAGACATCTTCCAATGCAGTGGTAAACAATTTCGGCGAGATGACATCGCCCTGTCGGACTCCTCGCTGCAATTGGATGGGTCTCGAGTCCCGGTCATGAAGTCGGACTGACATAGTGGCGTTTTCATACAGACACTTCAACACTTCGATATACCGGTGGTCCATTTGGCACCTTTGGAAAGACTGCAGCACAGCCCAGGTTTCGATGGAATCGAAGGCTTTTTCGTAGTCCAAAAACGCCAAGCAAAGAGGAAAGTTATACTCCTCGGTCTTCTGTATAACCTGCCGCAGCGTATGTATGTGGTCTACGGTACTGAAGCCTTTACGGAAGCCAGCTTGTTCGGGAGGCTGGAAGTCGTCAAACCTGCTTTCAAGACGGTTCGTAATGACTCTCGAAAACAGCTTGTAGACATGGCTCAGAAGTGCTATGGGTCTGTAGTTCTTTAGCAAGGCGTTATCGTCTTTTTTAAAGAACAGAACCACAACGCTTCTGCTCCATGCTCGTGGGGTCGTTCCTTGGAATATGACGGAATTAAATAGCTTCTGAAGGGCCTTAAGGATCGGTTCTCCACCCGCCTTCAGAAGTTCAGTCGTAATTCCATCTGCACCCGCTGCTTTGCTGTTTTTGAGCTGTTTCAGAGCCATCCTAATCTCGCTCATGCTGACGTCCGGGATCTCTTCAGTATAGTGCCGGGTTAGTCTGGCCCTCGGATCGTTGTCCAGACAGATGGGTTGTCGCGTTGATGCAAATTGCTGTCCATTAAATCTTTCGATCTCGCCCATAAGCTCAGGATTAGATGAAACGATCTTACCGTCGTCGGTTTTGAGCTTCACAAGCCGGCTTTGTCCAATAGACAGATCTCTCGCAAAAACTTTGGTGCCTCTGTTTCGCTCTATTACATCCATAATACTCTCAGTATTATAGGTGCGAAGGTCACGTCTTAGGGACTTCGAAATCTGTCTATTAAGTAGCCGGTATTTAGACGCGTCATCCGACGACTGCAAAACCATGTCTCTCCTTTCCTTCATGAGCTCAAGGGTATGATCAGAGATCTTTTTGGGTCTATGTTTGGAGGGGCATCTCAAGTATTAGACCCAATTGATTGGACAGCTTCTACAAACCCATCATTATAGGAGTCCACATCGCTATCCAGGCAATCGAAACGGTTTTTGAGCTCTAACTGAAAGCTCTCGGGGTTTTGGATTTGGTGTGGCGCTGGTCGGAGTGTGGATTTCATCAGTCGAGACCGTTCAAGCCTTACACTGATATTCAATGTGCCTCTCACAAGCCGGTGATCGCTTCCGGTTTTAAACGCACTGATCACAGAGACATCATTGAATATTTGCTTTTTCGTCGACATGATGAAGTCTATCTCATTTTTAATTGCACCATCAGGGCTCATCCACGTCCACTTTCTGTGGTATCGTTTTTTGAAAAAGGAGTTCATCATAAAGAGTCCCTCCTTCTCCATAAACCGCGCAAGTAGATGACCTCGATGGTTTCGATGTCCAAACCCAAATTGCCCCACTTTCAGCTCATTGCCTTCTCTCTTGCCTAGTTTCGCATTGAAGTCTCCCATGACAACGGTAAAGTGGGTTTTGGAGCTATGCATGGCCCTACTAATGTCCTCATACATAGACTCCACCTCCTCATCAGGATGTGTCGAGGTCGGTGCGTACACTTGAATTAGTTTTAAGGAATAACGTTTGGTTATTCGCAGAACAAGGTACACATGCTGGTCGACATGCTCCCGATACTTACCACATTGTTCACGAGAGACTTGTGGACAATAAACCCAACACCACCTTAGGACTGTTGGTCGCCCTCCCGGAAATAGAGCAGGTTACCAGATTTGAGCGCTTTCTCCCCCTCTCTTCGAACTTCCGATAATCCCACAATATCGCATCGTAACCTGCTCAATTCTTCCTCAAGTTCAGCTATTTTCTCGTCGGTCCGCAGTGTGCGCGTGTTTAGTGTTGCCAGGTCGAGTCGTCGTTTATGGTAGCCCGATCGCATTTGGAGATTCGTCGCACCCCCTGCCCTACCGTTACCTAAGCCGCTACCATGACCAGGAATAGTAAGGCTGCCGGGTACTGGGGGCCGGTATTGTGTGCTACTCATTTTGGGGGGATTTGCCATAATCGCCACGCTTGGCAGGCGGGTTGGCGATCGCAGTTAGTTATGTGTGCACTCAGAAGATGCTGCTGCCCATCCTCCGGTATATATGCCTTAGTCGCCTTTTACGACACCCTCGGCTAGAGAAAGGGGAGGTGCTATTCTATGCCGGCACCACACGGCGATTATATACCTACCTAATGTATAAAAAAATCGTGTCGGATATTAGCTGGAAAAAAAAGACAGACGGACATTTATTTTTCTTATTTGTACCCCTACAAACTTAAAAGTTAAATATGCATTTATACATTGATTTTTGTTATTTTCACACTAAAAAAGAAACAAAAACTGTACGTTCGTACCTACACATAAAGGTAAATTATTATGCATAGATATATTAAAGTTCCTTTTAAATATAGTTTACTAATAAAAAATAAATTATAAATAGAAAATATGACGTAAGTAGGTATACTTAATGTAAAACGTCTCCATATTAAATTCTATTCTATTTAGAAAAATAACAGTTACTCATAATATGTACCCACGCTCATCTTGTATGTAAAACGATGTCACAGAGACAGAAAGGACGTGGGACCGTATCTAATTTCAACGAAATATGAGGCCTGTGGAGTATAAAGCGGAAACCAAGTCCAAGAGGTAATTCGTTTCGCTCTGGTTGTTAACAGAGTGACAAATCGTCGTCGACCTTCGTTGCCTTGATCTCAGATTGTCCAAGCTTTGTTATCTTAATTAAAATATTTTTTATTTTAATTTTCAATTAATCTTAAACTAAATAGTACCCACTTCACTTTACCTACTAAGTACATTAAGAACATTAAGTACATATATATTTAAATATAAAAAGTTAAATACAAATGAGTACCCTAATCAAATGAAAACTAAAAGCTATAAAAATATTAAATAAGTGATATTTTATACATTTTACTCACAATAAACTGACTTAAACATTAAATAACGTTATTGTGGAGGCAGAACAGGGAGTATTCAGTATAGGTACATTAAGGTATCCGGCAGCATTCCTAATGCAGCTGGTTATTGACAGATACCACGTCCGTTGTTACGATTATAAGCTGTTCCTAATTCGCAAAGTCATTCACCTACCGAGCTTCTTATTATATTTATATCCACGTACAATGTACCTACATATATCGATCACATCCATTGATTTTTTGCTTTGTAAGTCTAAGTACCTACCTACTAAGTTTACACTTACAAGCATTGAGTTAAAATATATATGTATCTATGCTTATAAGAATAACATTATATTATTCTATAAGTACCTACATAGCGATATGGACATATTTTTGTAGGACTGTGATAGTATAAATAACTTATAAGTTAAACAGAATATAAATTTAAACTTAATTTGTGTTCTTCTTGGGTTGGTTCGTTTCGTGTTGTTATACCTACTTTATTTGATCCTGCATAATAAATAATACTATACAAGTATAATTTATTAATCATTCAAAATATATCTCGTACTTATTATAGGTATACAACAGATTATGCTATTTAATTTCAGTGTTAATGAACTATAAGCTTATCACACTCTTATAATAAAAAACTCGATATAGATAATAACAAAATTTACTTACTTAAAAAAATAACGTAAGTGACAATAACGGTTTAATTACTTAGATATAAAAAAGAAAAACAACTAAAGCATTCCTTAGTCTGAGATGAGTGCTTGCTTATACTATTATGGTTACTTAAAACCTTAGATTATATCAAAGCTTAAAACAATTTTACCTTGACTAAACTCTTAAGATTCTTAGTAAGTATTGGCCAACACATACTTCGAAGGAAATGCATTCCCGGTGTTATTTCTCCTAAGGAATTCAACTTAAAATTCCTCACACGACAACCACTGTAAAAAGTGCGTAGGTATTTCGCTTATTCTGCACATATAGCATGAAAGTACCTATAGAAGATAAAACTATGTAGTCTACGTTGTGAACAGTTATGTACTGTTATGTAGGAGGTATTATATTCTATTTTTAAATGTAGATTGTTGATTTTATTGTGAAGCTATAAAACATCAGTCAAGGTCGCAAGTTGATTTTATATATAACAAATCAACCTGTTTGCAGATTTTCCGACACAAATTAGGAGTCTGTTCTTTTTTATAAGTTTTCCCTATGTTACGTTTACTAAAGAAAATATCTTGCCTTGCCTATTCATTACAACTTACAAGATATTTGGTTTTAATTACATAATACTAGTTATGATAATAATGAGTATGATCACTATAAGCTCTTTTAACTGAGTATATATAATAATATGTAATAAAATTAAGTAAGTTATTACCTAGTTATTATCAACATTTAGTTACTATTTTTAAATGAATATTAATAATTTCTGTAGGATAGAAATTAGAACCATTGAATATTTGACGCGAACCGTGACTAATTTTAATATTTTTTTACCTCCTAGCTGACCAACGTTGTTCTGCCATATAAATATACTAAAATCGCGATTAAAAAATTAGGCCAGTAAAATAGCATTTAACCTCTCACAAATTTCCTTTCTTTTCCTTTATAAAGTTTAGGATCACTTCCTTATAATAGGACAAAAGCCCTAAAATGCAGTTTCCGAGACATCGGCTAAAAACGTTTTTTCAAGATGACGCATGAAGTTTCCGGAATCTTTCAGCGTTTTGTGATTTTATGCTCAGTAACTGACTCTTAACCTGATAAAAATAAAAAATTGGAACATTAAAAGGCTGATCAAAAAATCCAAAATCCATTACAATGATAACAATGTCTAAGGTCCTTGAATTTCCAATATTGTTTTGTAGTTAAATGTGTAAGATAATCTTGTATATTAAATATCTATTACTTATCTATATATTGTTGTTTTACATTATATAAATGAAAATATTCCTTTATACTGTGATTTTGTGGCAAGCTCTTATCTACACTTTCTAG